>CM050905.1:677500-2077500 GCA_027726005.1 Juncus effusus | reverse complement strand
ACATTCAAGAATTCAAGAAAATCAAGAAAATCAAAAGAAACAGATCAGTGAAATACGATTAAGTCAAAGAAAAACAAGAACTAAAGTTCATACCTATTGGATCGAGAATTGATCTGATTTCGAACTTGAAGCGGTAGAGCCTTTCTTCTCCTTTTGCACAAACCGGTAACGATTACCGATTTCCACCACACACACCCGTTCGTTTAAAATCGCCTCCAATCACTTCTCCAACCGAAACGACTCACAACCAATTCGATTCTCAATCAAATCGATTCTCCAAAACGACTTTCACAAATTCAACCGAATCAATAAGACGCCACGAATTGTTTCGTCCTCTATCGGTATCCACAAGGAACAACCCTTTTAAACGGATGAAGAAAGGATATGCTAGTCTCCGTTCTTCACGTTTTGAATCACAGAAAATTCTAAATAGAAATTCAGAATTTTCTCTCTTTTCTCTTTCTCTCTCTTTTGTCTAACAAAATGGAATGAGAATTATAAATGGCATAGACTGAAATCTGAGATTCTTTTGGGTATATATAGTCCACATTTTCAAAAAGAAGCCTTTGTTCATTTAATCCTATATACTTAGTTACTATGTAACCATATGTGTAACACATCTTATTATATAAGATGTAGGATTATATGTGACAATAACTATATAACCTTTTATATAACTTATCACATAAGTTATGATTTTCTGTGTACATTTCAACGGTTGTTCTTTGTGTGTAACCCTATAGGTTTACTTAATGTTGACAATAATCACAACTGATTATAAATCATGAGCGGACTCTAGCAAGCCATCATGACTACCCAATTTAAGTAAATATCGATGATTCGATCCAAACTTATGTGTTGTCCTTGTAATGTATCCCTTTGTTACACGATATTTATATCGACCATAAGACATGGATTGTGTCAACCTTATATAGTACGATAACGTTTCTTGATCCCAAATTTGATCGAAACATGAATGACATTACTAGCTCCTTATTAATTCATTCGAGCACGACCGTGCATTTTCTTTAATCAAACTCATCAAGAGGCCTTCAAATATCTCTCTCATTTATGAGAGGAACAAATCCTATATCAAATTATATATCAAATTTTAACAAACTCATAAAAGTCTAAACGAAACACATACAAGATGAACAAAAGAGCATGCCAGCTTTCACACAAATATACATACTAATCATTATATGTCAAATTTTGACAAACCCATACCAAATGATTTTCAAAAAACCCATATCAAATATCTCAAAATATCAAACAAAATGTAGATAGAAAATGCTTGGCACCAGGTTTACAGAACATACCCTAATCTGTCCCAAATACAAAAACAAATAGAATACATCTAGAATTAACAAAAAATCTACAAAAAAATGTAAAAATATAAAGATAAAAAGACACATATCTAGTTGTTTAGGATGCTCCTAGCCTTATTGCACGGATCGTTGAGCATGTTGTATAAAATGATAGCACGATCTAGATGAATAGAAGTCCATACCAGATATCAACAAACACATTATATATCAAATTTTGACAACCATACCAGTTAAAGCAAAAGACATACCAATAAGGTATAAACGCATACAAGTCTAAACAAAACTATATCAAATGAATAGAAGTCCATACCAGATTTCAACAAACACATACTAATCATTATATATCAAATTTTGACAAACCCAAATGAGTTGAAGCAAAAAACATACCAGTAAGGTATAAACCCGTACAAGTCTAAACAAAACACATATCAGATGAATAGAAGTGAATACCAGATTTCAACAAACACGTATTAGTCATTATATATCAAATTTTGACAACCATACCAGTTGAAGCAAAAGACATACCAAACAAAATACATATCAGATGAATAGAAGTCCATACCAGATTTCATATTGTTGACGAAAAGTGAAAGAATAACCAAAGCTACTCGATAGAACTTACCCCTGAAAAAAATTAGATAAAAATGTATATTATTAATTATAAAAAGGTATATTATAAATAAATATAAGAAATTTAGCATTCAATTAGAATTTAAGATTCATTAAACAGTAAAATATGCATAATCATGCATTGTTCAGTAAATTTGAATATCAGATGAGATAAAATTCATGGAAATAGAGATGAATAAGGTTTAATTGACTAAATAAAAACACAAAATTGGCGATGAAATAGAAGAAATCACCTCTGATTTATAGTTTTGAGCAAAATATTCAGTCATTAATATAGATCTGGTGCTGCATCTTGAATCTGATCTGCACAAAAAACATAAAAAAAAATTGAAAAATTAGATTTTTTTTAGCAAGTAAATTTGATTGAAAACTAGTAAGAAGTATTTTCAGCGATTTAAGGAAGTAAATTATACCCAAAAAAAAAAACAGAATTCACCTCTCTAATTGATCGATGTATGAAAAAAAGCAAGATCGATGTATAAACTGAATCAATATGAAGAAAAATGTCAAAATCGATTGAAAAACTGAGAAAAATTGAAGAATCGCCTAAAAAATTGCCTCAAAAGAGAGAAGAATGACGCTGGGCGGGAAAGGGAAAGTGAAAGTGAAATAAAATTGGATCTTGAATGCTTTTATAGTTTGATCCGTTTTCGTCTGTATCGCGAGAAATTCAAAATATCGTGAAAAATTAAAGAATTCGTGATGAAATTAATTGAAGCCATTAGGAGGTAGAAATAAAATATATGAACTACGAGCC
The DNA here is from genome assembly GCA_027726005.1 of Juncus effusus. Taxonomy (NCBI): domain Eukaryota; kingdom Viridiplantae; phylum Streptophyta; class Magnoliopsida; order Poales; family Juncaceae; genus Juncus; species Juncus effusus. The sequence continues at coordinate 2,074,785 of CM050905.1, read as the reverse complement.
GGCTCCCAAAAATTAGGCTCTTAGAAGATGGGAGGCAATATGAGGTAGATATCACTAAGGCACCAAATCTTTTTCCATATTTTAATATATCTTTATTCTTATGTTGCATTTGCATAACATAATATATATGGCGTTATGTTCTTTTTATTCAGCCTTTATTATAAGCCTTTAGAACCTCATGGCCCAAGACATGAAGATCATCAACCTATATTCTTTTTCCGCTAAATGAAGCCCGCTTTATCTGTTTGTAAATCTAGGCCTGATTTCTTTTTTTAAGCGAAACTTGGTTTGCGTTTTTTTTCTAAACGAAACTCGGCTCTCATTGTACAAAATATATGCATTTAATTTCCTTTTTTTTTTTTCCGATTAACGTCCGTAGGCCAACCCATACCTAAATACTACACCCGCCCGCGTTTCGAACCCCTATCCTAATGAAGTGGACTTTTAACGCCATACCACTGCGCTACGCTAGTGGAGGCAATTTCCTTCTTCTTTTCTTTTCGCATTTGAACGTAATATAAGTTGAGAAAGTTTTGGAGAATGGAGAGAGCAATTCATGGAGTCTTCCCATCAAAACATAAATAAATCACTGGTTTCACTTTAAAATACATAAATCATTCCCAATTTCACTTCCAAAAAATGTTTTATTTACTTTTACTTTCATGAAGGAGACGTGATGAAAGAAAATGTAGCAATTATATTTTACTTGATAACAAAAATATCATTAAACAAGCAAAAGCAATTTGTCTAATAAGCCATAAAATTTTATTTTAGAAGCATCACTTGAACAACCCATCAAATCATTAGAACACTTCAAGAAAATCATGATTATCCTTCCGGCTAAAACAGAATATCCTGGACTTTTAGACATTATTCCTAGAATATTACCTCCAAACAAATATATAAAATCTCTATAAAGATCCATAAAAACCTCAAGATTAAATATCATAATAAAAACCATAACAAGTATGCTTTATAACTAAAAACAATTTATTTAGTTAAGTGGTCTTGAATGAAACAAGAACATAATTTCATTATTTCCATAGTCATGATATATTAATATACAAAGGAAGGAAGCTCCAAGCTGACTCGGCACCTTCTAGAAGCTTCGACAGATGTGAAATGAGGCCCAACTACGTGTCCATCCAAGCTCTCTCAACACAGTGACCCTCCGTTTTCTCGTCCCTTCTTGCCGAGGCTCGATGGGAGCTTGCCACGTGTCCTCTCTCCTGCTCAGCATCTCCCACATGACATGTACATCGTCGTACTGACACGTGTTCACCTCCTTTCTCAGCCTCCAAAGCCCCACTCTCCCTTCAAAAAACAAGGAAGATAGAAAAACAAAGCTTCATGAAATGAATCTTCAAATGTTAACTGTTGAGTCGTTGATCTGAGGAAACTGTACCGGATTTGCGGATTCCGAGGCGAGAGGTGAAGCCAAACCAGACGCGGCGCACAGGATGAATGACACGTGTCCACCACCCCATCCACAGCCGGAAGTGAGAGAGAGAGAGGAAATGAAATCTAAATATTTCTCTTCTTTTTCTTTCAAACACAGCGCCGGTTGAGAATGAGAAGTTTTAAAACACAATGTTGATAAAGGAAACGTGTTGACATTTTATTGGGGTATTAAGGTCGAGTGCAGATCTTCTGCAGCTGGCTGCTAGCAGCCAGCAAATCAGGACCATCCATCACATTTGATGGAGTGTGAGAGCCATCCATCATATTTGATGGAGTGTGATGGATGGCCCTAATTTGCTGGCTGCTACAGAAGATCTGCACTCATTAAGGTCAGAGCTCGACTTGGATTCGCCGTGGCTGGACCCGTGTAAATGTTCCTCTGTTGGATTCTTTCAGGCCGCAAAAGTTGCCCCCAGAAGAATATCATTAGGTCTTGAATTGTAATATATTTGTTTTTAGATTTTACGTGGCAGATAATGAATGAAGGAAATAACGTGTTCTTTTTGCATTCACTATAATTTTCAAGACTTTTTTTTTTTTAAAATGGCCATAAAAAAATTAATTCAGAAACTAGCCCAGTTTTTAGATTATTTGCAAAACTAGCTGTCATTGGGCGAAACAACTATTTTTCCATTTTCTGCATCCATTCAGCTATTAGCGCTAAAAAACTGTTAATCAAGGCAAATATTGAAAAAAAAATTGCTCTAAATTAAAAAAAAAAGACTGTTTCGCTCAGTGAGTGGCCGAAACATCTTTTTTTTCTTTAATTTTTATCTTAATTAACAGTTGTTTTAGCTCTAACAACTGAACATATCCAAAATATGAAAAATGGTTGTTTCACCAAGTAGAAGAGCGAAATGGTTAGTTTTGCACATAATCTGAAATCTGGGTTATTTGCTTAATTTTTTTTTTTTTTGCCATTAAAAAAAAAATCAATTTTCAAGAGAGAGAATTATAAGCGTGCAATTTTTACATGAACTCGTTATGTCTCATCAAATTAAACATGCCAGTGTAATTGTGATACTAATTAATTTTAGTAGAAAATCCACATTAGTGAATTTGTGCATTATTCTTGTGCTGGGGGCTTTCTAATCTTTACATGAACTCGTTATGACTTTGGACTGTTGATTAGGCTTAAATAAGTTATTAGAGACGAATACGCTACTCCAAGCATGTAATTGTGATACTAATTAATTTTACTAGAAAATCCACATTAGTGAATTTGTGCGTTATTCTTGTGCTGGGGGCTTGCTAATCTTCTCTGTATCGTTCCAATTTTAACGAATGTCTCCGAAGAGACCATATTAATTAGTATATATAAAATCTAGTATCAAATCTACTATATCAAGAGGCTGCGTGATAAATTATTGTTACTACTTTTTAAATACAATTGACAATAATTGTTATGTGTCAAAAAATAAAGTGAAATCCAACTTATTGTATAGTATTAATGTATGCAACTTTTCTAAGTGATACGACTGAGAATTTTAATAAATTTTTATGTTTAGTTTAATTTTAGTTGAGTAAAGATTATTTTTGAATTCCAGTTTGAATATTCGGTTTAGTAGAAATTTAAGTAATGACATTATATAAAACTTACTAATTGTCATACTTATAACAAAAAAAAAATATTTGTTCAATTGAGAGTACACTCAGGGTGTGTTTGGATGGCGGTAATGTAACATTACCATGAGAATTACATTCCTTGGAATATGTCTCTCGGCAATCACATTCTTATGTAATGGTAATATTTTTGTTTAGTTGCATTTTTTATTTCAAGAAATGTAACATTTACCATCATTTGGATAGCCTAGCTGGTTATGGTACTTGCCCCACTCTCCAGGTGAGGGTATCGAATCCCTAGTCCAGTAGGATTTAGAGAAATTTTAGGGAGATTTTCAGATAGGATTAGATGTGTCCTCTCAGTGTGTGCATGCCTATGGGCTATTTAAAAATAAATAAATAAAAATATAATATTTTCATGTTTGTTTGATCACTATATGTAATGTTTGGTAAAGTACATAAATGTCTATTTTACCCCTTTTAAATTGCGTAGTTAAATAATTGATAACTTCTTTATCTATCATTAATATAAAATAACATCTAATAATAAGTTAGGACTTTAAATTTTTCAAAGTATAAAATAATTAATAATAAATTAGAGTTTCAAGATATAAAATAACTAGTAATAAATTAGAGGAAAAATTGGAGTTCCATAATATAAAATAACTAATAATAAAAAATTAGAGTTTCAAAATATAAAATAACAAATAATAAATTAGAGAAATATTAAAAAGAAAAATATTTTAGACAATTAATATTAATAATTTTTTTCTAAATAATTAATGATAAACGAATTAACAATAAATTAGAGTTTCAAAATATAATATAATTAAAATTAAATTAGAGAAATAAATTAATAAGAAGGATATTTTAGAAAATTAATATTAATTTATTTTTTCTTGTGGGAATGCAACATTCCCACCAATTTTAATGGGAATCACTTTCTATTGGATATGAAAATATTACATTATCATGGTAATCTCACATTCCCGCCACGTAGGATTTTCATGCTATACCGAACATGATAAAGTGATTCCCGTATTGCAATATTCCAAGGAAAGTTGTTACTTTTTCATGATCCAAACACACCTCACGACTTACGGCAACAAAAAAAATGATATTTATGAGATTATGTAAGTAATTATTCTTTAACGACATATTATTTTGCAAAGAAAATTTTGTGTAGATATTGTGCTGTCTTAGTTATTGTTCTGAATCATAACAATTAAATAAAAGTGTTGTAAAAACGAACGTGCTGGGATGAATCCACGTCAGCGACGAAAAAATCGTGCGGTCATTTTAAGACATAAGAAATTGATTAACACGTGGTAATGATTGACCAACCATCATTGTTTTGTTTGTTCATCACATGGCCACTAATTGTGATTGCATATCTCCTCTCCAGTTAGAGAATAAATGTAGATATACTGTATGTGTTAGAAACTGGGTTTATGTCTTTGGTTTTGGTTGAAACTGGAGAAGATATAGAATGATTATATTTTAAACGGCAACTAACAGCTAACAGATAAACCGATATTTTTGTTAATACAGCTCTGTTGAATAAAATTTAGTATTATAGTATTATACAGTCTTCTGTTGATAGAATATTTTAATTGATTGATGGAGAACTTTCATGAGATGGATTTTGAAATCTATCTCAAACTGAGTTGTATCAATTATGCAATAAAAACATATGAGCCCAAAATGAATACTTGCACAAAGAGAGCCCAAACTAAGTTCGAAAATCCCAATAGTGTCCCAAACCTACTACTAAATCAATCCATAAAATATATTAATTCTTAAACAAGGGCATGCAACTATTTTTCAAATTAATTCATTTAGGGAGGAATTATATCTCCATTAATTCATTTAGGGATCGATTCAAACCGACATTCTATCGTCGGTAAAAATTCTATATTTAGAGAAAAATCCAGGTATCAATCAACCTAAACCTCTCAACTTAACCACCTTCCATCAAGCTATAAATTCCGGTCTATTCCATTCCTCTTTTACACATTTACAAAATAATCTACAAATTATTCTCAAAAGAAAGAAAAAATCGCAATTTAAACCATAGATACGACGAAGATTGTTTGTGCAATTGTAATAGTTAGTGTAATGATCTGTATGGCTATCGCGACTGATTCCCCTGCTTCTGCTCCTGTTGCTTCTGGACAAACAAGACAGTCTGTTACGATTGTTCTTGATGTTGGAGTCACCATGCTGGTTGCTCTCCCCTTTTTTCGCTATGTTCGTTAAATAATGAGGCGAAGAGGAGGCAATTTTTGAAAGTTTGATATATTATGTATTATATCTACAAATTCAATTGAAATTTGTTGTCTTAAGGGTTTTTTAAATAGAAAAAGTGTAATACATTTTTTCTTTTTAAAATTTTGTAAGATTTTTGTAAATAGAAAAACATGTAATCCATATTTTTCTATTTAAATTTTCTAATAAAATGATGTAATTGGTCTATAATTACCAACCATTGTCCTTTTTATTAATACAAAATCATTATGAGAATAACAAATTTTGTAACCCATAAATTGAAGCCAAAAATTGGCAAAATCAACAACAAAATTAGAATAAGAAATAATTATGTTACTTTTTACATTTTCATTTCCATGTTAATTTGTCACCGGTTTCTGAATTCTAGAAACTTTTGTATGAGAAATGCTAATACTTTTGATTTTTTTGGAAATAAATGGAAATGGCTAGACAAACATAGCAACACACATGAAATAATCCTTGTCTAGTTGTTAAGGGTGGGGCAAATGGACAAAGCTTTAGTTATCCATACAGTCAATCAGGTTATGTGGGGCCTTATTTATTCCATCAACTTGCAAATTTGTATTTGTCGTCATAAATAATAGATCCATATTTTTTAACTTATTTGTTCAAAATTATGATAAACGAGGGAGTGCATCGCTCCACTTCGGATCAAATATTTTTTATTTAATAATGGTCATATATTTATAAATTTTGTTTTATTAATTTCATAATATATTTAATTTTATACATTATGTTATATTTTAATATATACTTTATTAGTTATAACAATATTATTTATTTGATGAAATGTTATTTTGTATTAAACATAAAAGTAATATTACAATGACTTATAAAAGTACAATTTGTATTACAATAATTTAGCCATAAAAAAATATTTTGTATTGTGCATTTTATCTCGAATTTTTCACACGTATTGTATTGCAAAATATACATAATAGAGATATTATTATTCAAAATAGTATATATTATATTATTATATGATGATGACGCATTGCTTTTTGTATTGTAATATATTTTGTTCTCAAATTTTATTTGATAATTAAAATTATTACAATACAAATTTACTAATATATCTAAATCACATATTACTTAGACATAAAAGTGCATTTTTGTTCTCACAACTTTTGTATTATTTAATAATTTTTTTTTATTTTTGGTTTATGTAAAGAAGTTGCCCCCACTTTATAAAATCGGGAGATCAAACTCATTCATTTGGATTTTTATTTTATTTAATAATTCTATTTTGAATATACAAAATATCATCATTATATAATATATTGAATATCATATAATATACAATATTTCATCATTACAATATGTAATATGTCGTCATAATAATAATTTAAAATATACTAAGTCTATATTACCATAGTACTTTATTGAAAAGTTTATATATAAATACCATAATAAATAGAAATAATACATCATACATAAAATTATAATATTTTTTTTAAATATTTATCATTAAATAATTATAATCATATATTAATTTTTATTTATATATAAATAGCATAATAATTATAAAATAATATAGCATACATAAAATTACTTGAAAATTTGCAAAAGAGATAGTTTTGATAAACAAAAAAATTCGATATTTTCCCTTTTCTAATCCATATGAAGTAAGATGGATTTTTTTACGCTCCATTTGATTTATCTTCAACATTCAGTCCAACTATTTTTTGACAAAAATATCCGCATCAACATTTTATTTCATATTTTATTTATTGAACCCAAAGTAACAATAAAAATATTATTAAAATTATATAAATAATGAATTTCTTGAGTTGTTATTTGTTTATTATATGAGATATTGAAGATTTACATTCTTGAATATTCAAATTGGGGAATCATATCAAATGAAAATATATTTGGATTCAAATTGGGTATTCATAGCATTTAAGAAGATGACATGTGTCAAAATTATCCTCTTTTATAAGCATTATATATACATTTGGGTTCAAATTGAATATCCATAGCATTTAAGAAGATGACACGTGTCAAAATTATCCTCTTTTATAAGCTTAATATATATGAAGAAAATTTGACCAATGAGTCGGGTGACTACTACGATAACTATTATAACCGATTTTACTATTATTGGATGCATTGAATGACACGAAGTGAGATAATATAAGAGGACAAAAGAGATCAGATTCTTAACCCATGTCAAGTTGTTGTGAGATAAATTATTGAAACAACAATCACTTATTATGGTAGTAATATGTCACTAGAGAATTCTTAATATAATAATAATAATAATAATAATAATAATAATAATAATAATATCTCATTAGAGAGATATATCCCGTAATTAATTAGTTTATTTATTTTGGGCCCGTGCATATGCAATGCAACAACCACTTTGTATTGTGTCATACATAAAACACTATTTCTTATTTTTGAATACAAATTTATTTTTTTCCCGAGAGATTATGGTAGGTTTATAGAGCCTAATTATAAATACATAATAAGACGAATATTAAGATCTAATTAGAAAAAAAAAACACTTGACAAAGCCAATTGCATGTCTTATTTTCTTTGAACTGACGAAATATATCCTTGAATTGAAAAAATAATCCCACTTCCCTAGTCTCTCTTCTGAATATTAAAATTTAGATAATGATTTTTAGTTAGTCACAATCAGCAGCTAAGACAAAAAGACATACAATATTATATGTCAGTAAAATAAATAAAAAAAAACAGATCGAGTTACTTCAAAGTAAAGATGCAACTTGATTGCATGTTTTTTCAACTCTTCTAGACCTTCCACAGTATTTGGTTCAAATTTTGAAAGAGACTAAACTATATAATTATTTTTTTACCGAAATAAATTATAGAATCTTATCTTAGCTTAGCTCCTAAACTTATCATCATCAGATGAGATTTGATTTGAAGTGGGGTCGGGCGGCGACGCGTGCATCCATGTCGGGCGTCCTTTTAACTTTACCTTATTATTTCCCTGACTTGAAGACTGTACATGCAGAAGACAAATTTGACACATTTGCTCAAATGCCCCGCATTTCTTCATTATTCTCAATGGAAGTTTGTAGGGGATAATAAATTAACTATTTAATCTACATTTTAATATAAATTGTTACAAATTTGTTGTTTTATACTCTTTGATTAGGGGTGGTAAATGGGCGAGTTAGAGAGGAGTCGGATTGGGTTGACCTGATTCCGGTCAGTTTGGGCTTGTGGGTCATTCGAGCTACTCCACTGGTTATGCAAGTTTCATGTCATTCAGGTTGAAATTAGCACAGGTCGTGAGTTGTTTGAATAATATGTTATTTAAATTTAGAGTATGGACGGAGATTTATAGAAATTGGAAGGAGTTATGGCCCCTCATAATTTTAGATCAGTAATATAGATTATAAGAATTTAGTGAATAGAATTTCAAAAAATTTGTATTTATATGTGTATTGGTCTCCTCCCTTCAAAAAAATTATGTAGAAGTATAGTCAGTAATGTAATTTTTTTTTTGACTCACCCAACATACCTAATCAGACCCTACCACTGATTTAGAAAATTTTTGTTTTGCGGGTAATTCAACCTCTAGATACTCTTTTTTTATATTTTATTTAAGGCCTCAAGCTACTCTAATTTTGGATCAATCGGATTCGGATCAATCAAGTTTCAAGTCTTTGAGTTTCTTTCAATTCATTGGGCCCCGAAGCATTTTGAGGTCACTCGGATTCGGATTACGTGACAACTGAGTTCAGATTCTGTCTCAGATTCGGATTACATACCGGCATTCGAGATCATTCATTTTAATATTTCTAATTAATTACTACCATTATAATATTTTGGTGGTATAATAATAGCCCTAATTTTTTATAGGTGTGAGGTTCGAATTCCGGTATAACATAATTGATTTAAAATTTAGAAAAGATATATGAGCTCATTCTAAAAAGAACGAAACAAATAATTCCATATAGTTCTCCTTCATTATTTTTATCAATTATATAACATGACACAAAATTGAAAATATCGATAGCTTTCATGAATTTAAGTTAAAAATCAAATTATTTTGAAGTCATATCAAGACATATTATTCAGATTTGGACAATTCTAATTCAAATTGTTGACTTGTTAACATTTCTTGTTTCCAGTTGTTGACTTCTCAATATTTTTGGTCGGACCAAATTCATGTTCAAGTAGATTTGATGAATTTTTTTTGGGTCGGATTAGATTTTCGCAACTATCCTTTAAGTTTGGTGTGTATTATCAAATTTACAGAAAGTTTTATACTTAAACCTAATTTGTCACAAAGATTAACCTAATTCTGAAATGTACCTAGTTTGTCGTCAGATTCAGGTACAAAATCTGGATCCAAAATTATAACAGGCATAAATAATCTGAATTCTGATTCGAGGATTTCGATCTTGGATCTTTAGTTACTTTTATTCTGAAAATTTGACACGTGTCATTTCTGCATGTCTTGAACAAGATTGCAAATTATTGTTTGCATTAACTCGTCTCCCCCACATGCTTTTATTAGAAGATGACCTATAATAATAGATTCCACATGCTTCGTTATAATTTTCACGTTATTGTCACTTAACTAATCTAATTATTTGAGTTTTGATAAAAGAGAAGGATTTTGTACAGCAAAATCACTAATATCAGGTCGTGTGTTTAAGTCGTTAGGCTGTACAATAAATAGTGGGAAGGATTGAAGAAAAAATCTTAGCTTTGTTGAGTTGATATGTTGTTGCTTTTTTTTATTTCTAATCTTTCTAGAGAAAATGCAACATGAATACATGATATTGGAAAAAAGGAATAAATATCCAAATACTAAGTTCTTATTCACAGTATATATGGTTAAAAAGTGTACAACTAACAGACAACATTTAACACCAAAACATGACTGATATTTATGTACACACAAGGACAAAATATAAGCAATCCATGTTTCAATGGAGATATTTTTGTATTATTAGGGCAATAATGCTCGACCATAAACTAGCCGCCATGTGTCATGTCGATATACATCACATTTATTTGTGTTACTTGTTTTGATTTGTTGTTTGTTGATTTATTTTTTGATGTAACTTGCTTTGATTGGGTGCTTACTAGGTAGTTGGATCCAAGGGAAGATTTGGACCTAACACACGCCGTGATCCAAGGGGTTCCATTTTTATGTGGTCCTTATCTTATTATTTATTTATTTATTTATTTATTTATTTATTTATGAGTTGTTTCTTTTTGGTGTTGAAAGGTTGTTTCTTAAATAACCTTTTAAAAATAATAGAATACAAATTTTTTTTTGATTAAACCCAAAACTTGTGAGTCGATAGAGTTTGCTGATAAACTTTTCTAAATACATAATACACAAAATTGCATTGTGGAGACTCGAATTTAATATTTCTTCCAAAGTTCTAAGATTTTTTGTCGTTTGAACTAATAAGGTTTGTCTAAAAAAAATACTTTTATATTTGAATTTGTATGAATAAGATTTTCGAACTAAACACATTGAAAATCTTCTATTTTTTAGTTTGATTTTTCCCCTTTTTACTATTAAAATTGACATGATTTTTTTTGAATTCATGAAGTTTGAAATAAAAAGAAAAATAAAAAGTTAATTTCGGATGAATGAAGTTAGAAATCACTACCACCATTAAAATAGCTTATTGGTAAGGCATTATCTCCACATTTTCATAGTGAGAGATTTGAGTTCCTTATCTAGTAGGAATTGATTCAGAAAGAAAAAAAAAATGAAACGATGACTTATAATTCTCTCTAAAAAAAGTTAGAAATCACTACTTATACAAAATTTCGAATGTATAAGGTTATTTTAGCAAAACCATTTACTATAACTGTATAAGGTTAGTTCTAAAAACAATTCCTGTTTATTAGGTTGTTAGCAACCTAGACCTTTATATTACAGATCTACTAATTATTTCTACCTAACTTAGACTTGGGATGATAATCATGGTATTTATGTTAGTTAACGATAGTGAATATAATATATGAAATACAGATCCAATTGCATATGACATTTCCATGGTTAGGTGTCTCTATCCATCGTGCAACCTCATTAATTCATGTCTGCCATAATTGTTGAAACCTTTTTGCACATTATTTGATTTTATTTATTTTAATATATTGGATTAAAAGAGCATATGTTTATTGATTTGCATCCGTAATACTTCCTTAAATTTATAATCCCAATACAACCTGTTATAGCAGATAAAACATCTGTTGTATAATTAACTATACCAATTAGATTATGTGCCAATTAACATTTGATATGAAAGGTTAAAATTTATTAATGAAATTGCATTCTTCAAGACAATAAAGCATGTGATTTTCATTATTTACACTATAAGTTAGTCAACCAATGCAATTTCTTCATATATATAATTTTGAGTACTATATATGATAGAAAACATAATAGTGACAAAGTACAGATAAGGATTGAGATGATTTATATTATTATGATATTTATTAATATTAAACACATGTTACAGGGCCATCATTCCATGTTTGTTTTGTTGACATTACATGACATGATGATTTGTGGTACATCCATGCATGAGTTGTCTAAACTTGGCCAAGCTTCCAAAAGTCAAGAGAATAATCAGCTACCCATACTAATTAACTATTGCTCCCAATTATTTCCTTCACTTACAAGAAGAGTAGTTAAACAACAATGAGATCTAGCAAACCTAATATGTTATATTTTGTGTAGAATACTATAATTATTTAACTTCAACTAACAGTTTAGAAAAATCCTATGCTGAATCATAATTCATAAGGTATATATTGACAATCAGTCTTGATTTCAGAATTTTTTCTACAATATCTGTTAATCTCTAAATTAGATATATACAAAGTCTGTTAATCTCTAAATTAGACACATCAGTTCATTAATCAATATATACTATAGTCTTATTTTCAGAATTATTTTCTATTGAAATTTGTTTAAAAAAAAAAAAAAATACATTTTAGAACATTCACTGAGAAAAACAGAGGGAGAATTTCAAAGGTAGATCTACCTTAATCAGAGAGTAGAATAATTGCTGCCATTTGGTTTAGTTAATCTTAATCTTAATCTCTGACCGTAGAATCTGATTTCCTTATCTTTCACTTGAAGACTATGACATTTATGCCAAAGAGAAGAAAAAAAACCCTACAATAATAGAAAGCACAGCTATGTGGGAACTAGTTAAAAATATAAATAACATGCTTTATATTACGTGTAGTCAACTATATTGATCCTATAATTCCAACCGCACATGTGAACTCTCTCTCCATCTTTAGCTGTCTCTTTGTTGATTCTTTCTCAGTTTTCCCTTTGAAATCGTCTCCAATTACCCACTAACCTTACTTATGTGCAATTCTTACCTAAAAAAAAATATTATGATGAAATAAAATTAGAGAAAAAAAAGACACTGCTTAGTCTGATTCTAAGATTTTTTTAGCGTTCGCTTATATTGTATTAAATCGAAAAAAAAATTCGTTACATAAAATATTTATAATGGTAGTGTTAAAAAAACTAAAAAATAGCTTATTTTTAGAACAAATGCTACGTTCTAAGAAAAAAAATATAGAAAACAAATGGGAGCCTAATTCTTCCCGTTTTCAATCTTGAGTTTAAGTTCTCGTGTCCAAAACTAGCGTTCATTTCTTGACTATTTCTACAACCTTTTCGACGGTAATAACCGTCGTTTGTTCACTGTTGCGAAAAATATGTCAATTCATCGCCTTCCATATTTCTCAATAAGTGGTGGACCATATTATACCCCATTTTAGTTGGCTATCCTTAGTTAGCATTTGATAGACTGAATTAAGCATTTGCAGGAGGTTTGAATCGTACTACTTGGGAGTGTAATACGGTGTTGCCTTGTAATGCGTATCCATATCTCTTTTGCGAAATGATATTATGCGAAGAGGCGATCATAGTCTGATTCTAAGATTATAGAGCTTCATCATAACTACAAGCATTTAATATTTGAGTAAATCTTCAAACAAACGTATGAACATTTTAACATATTATGAGCAATATTTTGCAAAAATACTATCATGAGCATAATACTATTCAAATATAATTTAGTAATAAATATCCCACATATATAACTAGATATCAACACTTTAGAAAATAAAATTGTTAATAGATAATAATAAGATAATAAATAAGAAATTGAAATCATTATAATATTATTGATGATTTGTCTTCAAAAATTGTGCATATATATTTAACTAACTTTTTTACTATAGTGCATACTCGTCAACATTTCAAGCAAGCCCATTAGTTCAACATTTCAAGCAAGCCCATTAGTTCATTCATGTAACTTATTGATCCCACCAGATCAACAATCACGATTCGCTTTCTCAAACCCTTTCTCCCCTAGTTGATCCATTTAATTTATTTTATCTGTGTTCGACAAGTGAAGATTAGTGAAATAATGAGATACACAATATTTTTATTGGAGCAAGAAAGAGAAAGAGAAAGAAAAATGAGTATATTTTACTCTATTTCGCTATTTCACAGCCCACATGAAATAATTTGTTCATCTTTTTCCATTCATTAACAAGGTCGGAGCCAGACTCAATATATAAAGAGGCGGGCCAAATATTTAATACACAGAGAAAATCTTGTCTCGTTCGTGCTACTCTTTAATATGATCCCAAAGAACAAAGTTCAAATTCTATTGATAGTAGAGTTTTTTTTTAACAATTTTGTTTATTCTTAAAAAAATCAACAAAATGTGAACAATATCGGGATCAAACACGACGCTTCTGAGTTCGGAATCACTGTGTAAAACAACATTCCCTACAAAACTTTTAGGCTTAATTTACTCTTATTTTTAGGGGAGTCAAAATTGTAGTACTCCACGTAATTACATTACGATTTTTTGATTTGATAGGGGGTTAGTTCCCTTGATCCGTTCCTGAAACCTGTTCTTTATATTTAATTTAACACAATAATTTTTTTTTATTCTATTTTATTTCATTCTTACTAAACATATATAATTTATTTAATAAATTTATATTACACTTCAAAAATTTATAATCTTTAGCATCAAATAATTGCATGCTGGAGCAATCGAAATGAAATGAAGAGAAGAGAGCACAGAAGAAGACAAAGAAGATAAGTGGGGGCATGAAATACTATTATCTTATGCAGATAAAAAAGAATATATATTGTTGGAAGCATCTTTCTCTCTTTCGACCTCCTTCCTCAAATCTCTTCAACTCCATTGGTTCATGCAAACTCCATCTCTACTTTGTCTCTTTGCTTGATCACTACCCTTTTATTTTAAAAGCATTTCGAAAGAAGAGCGAATCTTATATAGGTGTATAAATCTCATTTGTGGATAGGTATTGAGTGTTTGCATATATTTTGTGTTATGCTCTTGCCACAAGGGAAAGCTATAGGGTTAGTATCTCTGTTTCTCTTTTCATCTCTTCGTTATGATTCATTCTTTTGAGATTGTAACTGTGGTCAAAAGAATACTATTTCTGTCTTTCTGGTAAATTGTTTGAGAATTCTGATACTTTTTTTTTGAGGGAAATTCTGATACTTTTTGGAGGGTTTTTTATGGGTATTCTTTGATTTTTACTGTGGTGTTAAATGGCTTCCTTATGATAATTTCTCTGTGATTCTTTTAATTTCTATGATTGCTTTGTAACTTCAAATTCTATGACCCAACACGTAATTCGTGCTTTCTAAAGCAGGCGTTTGTCAAAACTATAAAACAATGGTCGTTTATTTAAATTATGTGGGCTTATAGATAACAATATAATTTGTGGTATCTAGCTCGTAGAACCTTTGCTGATATCTTCATTTCTATATCAATCATTTCTTGAGCTGACCAGTACCTTTTATATGCAAAAACAGAGCAGCATAAATCAGAAAGTTCAGACAATAATGGAGATATACAAAAAGCAGTATAATAAAGAATACATGAGGCTTGCTATGTTGAAGCAAGAAGAAACTTTCAGACAACAGGTTGGTAACTAATTTCTCACTTAATTTCAATTAATTGAGTTTGATTTTATTACTTCTATAATATTGAAAATTTTGGGTTTCTCTGTTTAAGATCAACCAAATTACTCCTGACTAATTATGGTAAAAAAATACATCAAAATTGATATTCTTATTTTTTTTTTTGTTAATTTGATAGGTTCAAGAGCTTCATAGACTATACGAAGTTCAAAAATCTCTAATGAGAGAGACAAAGAACTCGGTACTAAAAAAGCAGAGCGAAAACGAAACGTGCTCGAGCAAGTCTAGCGAGAGCAATTCAAACCAAATTAAAATCCAAAATCTGAATTTCAAATTCGAAATCCAAGAAGAAGAAGAAGAGACTGACTTAGATCTAACGCTCGCAATTGGTACCAATTCAACGCAATCTAAAAAGAAAAAGAAAGAAAAAGAGAAGGATTTGTCCTTCACTTCTGATTCAGGCACCAGTTTTTCTTCTTCTTGTAATGAAACCGAAGGACCGAGATTAAATTTCGGAAATGAGAGAGTTCTATTTATGAATTCAGATTTGGGCAGGTTTCAAAATCAGAGAAAATTGGGGTTTGCAAATGAGAATTTAAATCAGGCTCCATGGATGTACCAATGTGTGAATTTGAATTTCACATGAGATAATAGTAAGATTATATTATTTCGGATAGGAGGAGTTTGTAATTTGTATCTTATTGTATTTTAACTTCAATCAAATACGTATTTATTTCAATTTTGTCTCAAATCAATGTCTGAATTTTGGATTTGATATGTTGGTGCAACAATAGGGTTGGAATTTAGATCCAATCTTTGTCTTGGATTTAACTACCTAGTATAAGTCCAATAGAATCAGGAATCTCACATGAGCATTTATTTCATTGCATTATTGCCCTCGTAATAATACAAAAACTATGACCCACTTTAATTATAAAATGAATAATACCAAATATGAGAAGAATAATTTCTCAAAATAAAAAAAGGGTGAAAAAAGTGTGACATTATCCAAACTTTTACTGCTTGTTCGATCCTTTACCTAATATTCCAGCAATAAAAAGAATCTCTATCAATTTTTTTTAAGAAAGCCTGGTATTGGAGAAATATTAGGGGGGAAAGGAGAAATTAATTTAATTATGAAAATACATAAATAAGATGAATGGAACTCAGCACCAACTCCTTGACTCTTCCACTACAAAATGTCCAGACAAAAAAGGGGCAAACATGTACAATGCAAGTGGTAGGTCTTCTTCTATTTTAAGTGCGTCATGTCACATATATATCTGCAATGATAAACTAAGAAGAAGAAAATAATTTGCTTAATGCCTTATTTGCTATTTTAAATGTTTATTATTTTTGTAATCTTGAAGAAAATCATTCTAATATAAACAATAATAAAAAGGAATATTTTACAAACATAACCAAAAAAAATATGACGACAAACCAATAAGATCTATATTGCAAATATTATTTCTTTAATTAGTTACACTTAGTTGAAATATTTGCAAAATATATATATACTATGTCACAATGTTATGTAGCATTTTTTTTAATTTTGCATAACAAAAGCATTCATGACCAAAAAGCATGATGATAGCCCGAAGTTGTTGTTCTCTTTTCGGTCACGATGTGAAACATTTTCTTCATCCTTTTGCACTATTTCAAACATTGTAAATATAAACTTTACAAACATAAAAAGGACAACACTATGGTTGTAAATTGTAATTATAAATAACAAGTAAAAAAATGAATATTTAGCAAAATATCTCGAAGAAGAAAAATGAATGGATAGGAAGAACAAAGCAAGCAAGAAGGACACTTTTAGGCCCAAAAGAGAGCATGCCTTGCCGGGCCGAATGCAATCTTGTACTCACTTTGTAGGTCCCTTTAATTTTGCTCATCTTTCTCTATCTCCTACACGACAAATTCTCCAATCTTTTTTTATATTTTTTGTACTTAATAATTTCATACATGCATGCATCATTTTCTACTTTTCGTTGTAGATATGGACAGACATAAATAACAATGAATAGATTGATGGAAAATTCAACTTAGTCATCATGCACTCCACAGCTCCACTATACATTTACTACTTTTTCTTTTGACCATCAAACCATACATAATTGTTTATAAACTGTGAATCTATTCCTTACTATGTTGCACCGATACGGATACGCGCGTCGTATCCGATACGATACGGACACGGCGATACGGCAATTTCAAAAAATATGTGGACACGATACGTCTCATATATATATATTATTATATTATTAATTATATATCTAAATATTTTAAAAATATAAAAAATAACTAAATATGATAAAGAAAACGACAAAAAAAGAATGAGAGTGAGAAATCAGAAAAAAAATCATTTTTTTAAATAAAGAAGAGATATATTATCGTCTTTAGTTATGTTTCTCATGAGTTATTTTCATTAATAAAAAAAGAAAAAAATAATATTAAAAAAAATAGGCTTTAAAAAAGATCATTTTTAACAAAATAAATAAATAAATAAGCGAAAATGGAATTATAGAAAAAAATAAAAATTAAATTGGGATTTAAAACATTGGGCCGTGTCCTGCCGTATCGGTGCCGTATCGGAGCCGTGTCCTGCCGTATCGGTGCCGCATCGGAGCCGTGTCCGAAAATCAAATATATTAAAATATTCGGATACGCCACGTGACGTGTCCGAAACATATCGGTGCCGTATCCGTGTCCGATACGTATCCGATACGCGTACGGCTGATTTTTTGAAGTATCCGCGTAACATAGATTCCTTATTACCTGTTCTTTATTTATAAACGTCACTGAATAAAATAATGTCATTCGGCCGATTTGATTGGTGATAAATATAATATAACATAAATGACTGGTAAACAAAAATTATTCGGCCCATAAATCAATAAGCAACAGAAGCTGAGATTTTTGTTGGGCCAAAAAGACCATCATTAACTCAGCTCAATATTTCTCCTAAGCCCAATTCATTAAAACAAACTAGAAAACCCGGATTTTAAATCCCGGGATTTCAATTCTGGATTTCTCAGCACATTTTTTCTTTCCTTTTATAATCCCCCGAGTTATAAAAAGAAACAGAAAAACTCTCTTTCTTCTTCAAAATTGCGAACCGACAAATCGAAAACCCTCCTGCTTCAAACAGGCGATTGATTCGGGTCAGAACTGGACTTTGTTTGTTGATTTGATCCGTCGCGTCTCAAAATTCAAGGTATTTATCTCTCGATTAGGTCTAATACTTTGATTATGAGTTTATTCTGATTCTAGTTAGTGAATTTGTGAGGTTTTAGTTCGAATTAAGGTAATTGAAAGACTCGATTAAGCACTAGATCTACGTACAAAAACCTCCAATCCCTTGTGTTTTTACTGTATTTTTTTGACGTGAAAATACTTTTCTGATTTTAGATCCTAAAATTCATCCACTGAACACCACATATGGATCATTTTTCCAAGTTTCTAGACGAAGATGTGGTATGTAGCAAATCACCTAAAATAAATATATAAACCCATTTAATTCCAATTTATAATTCAGTAAAAATACTTTCAATTTAAATTGAATTTAGGACGAGACTTTACACTCTGGCGCGGCTGTCGATGCATTAACAGCCCAACTCAATCGTGAAGTTGGCGGTACAAAATTCAAATAAATCAAATCCCCAATTCAACCAAAACTTAAAATAATAAAAAAAACAACCTTAATAACACAAACAAACCCTTCTATTTTCTATTTCAAAGGTTCATTTCCACAAAACGGCGCTCCAAAACTGAAAGACTTACCACAAAACAGTCAAAACCCTAATCTTGAATCTCAACAGAGCAGCGAGAAATCGAAACCCAAACCGCCAACTCTGCAAATGCAGTCCGTGCCGGCCAATCAGCAAGCGCCAGCTGGCGATAAGAAGCCCGCCACGCCAAAAGCCGCACCGACGATTCCTTTTCAGATGCTGATGCCTATTTTGAGGCCGCATCTTGATAAGGACAGAGACATGCAGCTCCAACAGATTTTCACTAAATTAAGGGTATGGATTTATGAATCGGTTTAATGTTTTTTTATGGGGAATTTTTTGAAAAAGGTTCCTGTATTTTCTGATATTTTGAAAAAGACCCTAGTTTTTAAAGTTGTAAAAAAACTCTTTTAACTTTTCTGATATTTCAAAATAAATTAAGGTGTTTAAAGTGAGTTAAGAGTTTTTTTAAATAAAATTATAAAAGTTAAGTTAGGGTTTTTTGAAAAGTAATAAACAAATATTAGGGTTTTTTAGTGTGGACTGTATGGGTTGTTTTTGAAAAATGAAAAGTTTGAAAATATAATTTTAAAATATTCCAAAATATAGGGGTTTTTCATATATACCAGAAAATATAGGGCCTTTTTTGGAAAATTCCCCTTTCTTTACTTCTTTTTTTAACTCATATCACATTATAACAACTTTTTATTTTTTTTATTTTACAGAGTAATGAAGTGAGTAAAGAGGATTTTTTGAGGGTTATAAGAAATATTGTTGGAGACCAAATGCTCAGACAAGCTGCTCATACAGTCCACATGAAAGTCAGCATTTTGATTATAATTATTTTCTCATTTATTAAAGTAATTCATCGCATTTAATTTAATAAATTATATCATGCACTGCATACAACAATCTAATGGAGTCAACAAATTTAGAATTCAAGGCGGTTAGGTTTAGTAGATTAATGCATTTTGAGATTTTTTAAATAAAGCTTCTCAACTTGTGCAATTAAATTATATTAAACATGAATTAGATATGTGTAATATTTATTTAGTGTGGTAATTTAAATAGCAGTTAGGCAGTTTTTACTTTATAACTCCATTTAGTAACCCACTAACCACATGCCATTAGTGAGAGTCAGTTATTAACTTATTTTAATCCATAAATAGAGGTATAAATTAAATCAACCTAAATTACAATCCAATAAATCAATCAAATCCTAAATTCAATTCATTAATCAACTCTCTCTCTTTTTTTTAACTCTTCAAGATGCAATCCGAAGCCCTAAAAGCCTCTTCCCAATCCCAAACCTCCCCAAACCCTAACCCTAACCCCACCTCCTCAACCGCCACCTCAAACCCTAATCCCGCCCCAAACCCTAACCCTAACCCTAACCCTAACAACTACTCCCTGCTGAGCCAATCCTCCTCCTCCTCCTCCTCTCAGCAATTCTACAGCCAAAAAGTCTCCTTAGGCTCCTCTCCATCCCCATCCCAACTCCACCCACAAACGGACAAAACAGAGGTCAACAAACGGACCCCACAAACAGTCAACCGACCGCCACATCAGCAACCGCAACACTTCAACCCCTCTTCTTTCCCTCCCAGACCAACAAACAACAATCCGCCAGCGCCTTTAATAAGACCTCCGACAACCGGCCAGGTGGCGGGGGGTAATTGGCCCAGGGGCGTGGGGTCCACGTTCGGGCCGGCGTACGTGAAACAGGAGCAGGGAGAGGGGAACAAGGGGCAGCCGGTGAGAGATGACTTTCTCAACAGAGGGCTGCCGAGGATCGGTGCGCCTGGACCCGGTCCGCCAGCAATGGTCGGTGGACCCGGTGCGGGGCCTGGTCCGCAGCAACTCGGTCATGCTGAACCGAGTCCGGCCATGCAGGTTTGTTTAGTTTGTTTGTTTCTCTTCTTGGTTTTCTTTTGGAATTTTGAGAAAGAACTATGGTTTTAACTTTTTGTTTCAAAAAAGCCCTGTATGGGAGTGATACTAGATGATGCGTAAACACTCTTTTGCAAATTATTATCTATTTTTTTTTTTTCAAAATTTATAATAGTGTTTGATTCTTTTTATTATTTCATGAGTTAATGTTTTTTTTTCTGAAAATAAAACATTAAAGCTATGGGGTTTTTTGGAAAATGGCAAGTTTAAAGTTGGTTCTTTTTTAATATTCCAAAAGACAAGTTTTTTCCCCTTAAATACCAAAAAAAAAAAAAATCAAGTGTTTATTTTTTTTTTGAAAAAATCCCCTTTTATTTATTTATTTTTAGACTCCATTAATGGCCGCAAAGGCTCCTGCGAAGAAGCCAGTTGTCGGTCAGAAGAAACCGATCGAAGGCTCCTCTCCTCCTCCAGCCAGGTTTTCTTTTTTTTCTTTAATTAATCAAATAATTAATTAACTTAATTTTAATATTTTATTGTTTTATTTATTCAGCAAGAAGCAGAAAACAGGCGGCCATCTCGACCAGAGCATCGAGCAATTGAACGACGTGACAGCTGTCAGCGGCGTCAATCTAAGGGTAAAAATTATAAAATTTCATCATTTTTTTTGAAATATTTGCGAAAAGGCCCCTGAAATGAATTTAAAAATTATTTGTTTTTTAATTAACAGGAGGAAGAAGAGCAGCTGTTGTCAGCGCCAAAAGAAGATTCCAGAATCTCCGAGGCGACGAGGAGAGTCGTTCAGGAGGAAGAGGAGCGGCTCATTTTGCAGAAAGGCCCTCTTCACAAGAAACTCATGGAAATCCGTACGATTGTTTGCTCACTTTTCATTTCAACCCCTCATCTTTAAAAAAATATAGTTTTAGATTATTCTATTTATTTATTTTTTGATTTGTTGGCAGTGGCGAAGTCTAATTTGGGCGGTGTTGGTTCTGATGTGGAGCGGTGTTTATCAATGGTATTTATTTTTAATAAAAAATATTTATTTATCTTTTTATTTTATTTTTTTGGAATAAAAAATGAAATAATTCGTATATATAATTTTGATTAATACAGTGTGTGGAGGAGCGGCTCAAGGGTATAATCGCAAATCTCGTAAGACTCTCGAAACAGGTACACAACCAAAACATCATTGTTATTTTTACACATACAAACATATAGGTAACAATATAAAACTAAGATATAGTTAATTTTGCATATTTTAGAGGGTGGATTTGGAAAAATCCAAGCACAGAGTGATTGTTTCGTCAGATGTGCACACGCACATAATGAACGAGAATAAGAAGGCAAAGGAAGAGTGGGACAAAAAGCAGGCCGAAGAAGCGGAAAAGATGAAGAAACAAAACGAGGCGAGTTTTTCATTTTGACCCTCGATATTTACGTGTTTGGAATTATTGTGTTTTAAGGGGTGTCAAAGGAAATATTTTAATGTAGGTGGAGGGGACCGCTAACACTGAGGCTGAGAAAGACAAGGATGATAAAAACTCCTCTAAGAATATTAAGGTACCCTAATTAAATATTATTTATTTATTTATGGGAAATTTGAAAAAAAACATACAATATTGAAAATTGCGAAAAAGAAGTCCCTCTTTTCCTGAGAAATTCAAAATTTAGTCCCTGCCGTTGGTTAGTATCTTACACAGTATTCAATTTTTTTTTAATGATTAGAGTTATAAGTGAAGACACAAACCATAATGGTTATAGTTAATCATAAATTTAGAATTTCTCAAGTACAGAGAGGGCTTCTTTTTCAATCTCCAACAACACGAGTTCCTTTCTTTGCAATTCAACATACCGCATGGTTTTTCTCTTACAAACTCTCCCCCTTTATTCACTTTTATATATATTTTCCCAAGGTGAATAAAGAAGAGGACGACAAGATGCGAACCACCGCGGCCAACGTGGCGGCGCGCGCGGCCGTGGGCGGCGACGACATGTTAACCAAATGGCAAATGATGGCGGAGCAAGCCCGTCAGAAACGCGAGGGCCTCGACTCCTCCGGACCCTCTAAATCCTCCTCGAACGCCTTCAAGCCTGTTGGTAAGTTCGGATCCGCGAAGGAGCAGAGGGAGGAGGAGGAGAGGAGGGAGGCGAGGCGACAGGCGGGAGGAGGCGAGGAGGAGGAGGAGGAGGAGGGGGGGAAGGTGAGGAGGAGCGTTTGTTTGAAGGATGTGATCGCGGTGTTGGAAAGGGAGCCGGGTTTGGGGAGGAGCAGTTTGGTTTATAAGTTGTATGAGAGGGTGGGTGAGTGAGTGATTGATTATTGATTGGTTGATAGTTTTTGTTGTTGACTTTCGGATGGATGTTTGTTTGATTGGCTGATTTCACTAGGATGCATGCATGTTTGAGTTGAATGAATGGATGAATTTCGAATTGGATCTTATCAGGCCTGCTTAATTAGATTGTTGATATGTGGTCTTAATTGGATACAAAGATTTTGTTTATTTTGGATATAAATTCTTAATTTCGGTGGACTAACAACATGATAATGAATATCGTCATTGCTAGAGTAGTATATGACTGAATTGAGTGGAAATTAAAGAGAATTTAGTGATAAATGAGAAGAAAATTGATTGTTTGGATAAAAATGGCTTTACAGCTGCACAATTCATATGAAAAGAACAATGTCAAAATTAGGGTTTCAAATTACATAATATCTCTCAGCTAATTATGCCTTTTAAATAGTGAAATCAAAATCAAAATGAAGACAAAAAGTACGAAATAAACAATTAACCAATTTTAAAAAATGTCACTCCCTCCAGCATGTTCCACGTCGTTCCGACCCAATTTCAAAATACAATACATTACTTAGTAGAACGACCCAATTTAAGAATACAACACATTACTTAGTAGACGTTGACCGTCTAACTTCCTTAATGTTTATTTTTAATTTAATTGTTCTAACCATAGATCCCGCTGCATTCTTCTCCTCCAAACGCCTCTGTTTTTTCAGCAATACTTGTATTCTTTTGCTCTAGTGACATAAATTGTGGATATTCTTAATTTGAGAGGACTGACTGTATTTTCCCACCACAAAGTGATTGTATAAGAAAAATAGCCTTATATGATGCATTATGTTTGATATGCCTGATAAAAGTGTTTCATTTCATTAGTTTTCTCCAATATCTAATAGAAAAAAATGATTTACCAAAAAAAGTCATAGACTTTTAGAATGAAGTTTTTTTTGGTTAAGTAGTCAAGTGACCATCAACTATATATATTATGAGAACAGTAAGTTCACTCAAATAAATTGATTTACCAAAAAGAGTCAAAGACTATTAGAATGACCTTTCATTCTTATCTCGTGTATCTTAAATTTTCACCAAAAAAGTGTGCAGTAAGTTGAAAAGAAGGAATTATTATCATTTGAAGAATTGGTTAGAAACCTGCAATTTGTATGAAGCCCATATATGCCATACATACTACATGAGAGGGCCAAAATAGTCTTTTTTATCAGAAATGTAATTGTGATATCCTTTAGAATATATCACGGATGTGTGACACTGACACCTAAAAGCTTCATAGAAGCTTTTCTTCCTCCCAGCATACGGACGGACCCTTCATGTCAATAGGAAAATCAAGGTAAACTGGTAAAATCAAGAAATACATGAGAAAATCAAGGTAAACTGGTAAAATCAAGAAATTATGATATTCTTACATTTATATATTATATAAGTTAATGAACAATAAATAATATTGCCTTTATATTTAGTGTTTACATATAATAGTTAAACTATAGAGCCACTTGTTACTAGTATATTTCTAAACATATCTCTAACCATATTTTACACACAATTGCAGAAAACAATACTAAATAACAAAAAAAACATACTTAACACTCAAATAATCTAAAAATTGTTATACCCCAATCCCGTTTTCAATTTTGAAATGAAATATTAACAATATCATTACAATATATCATTTCGGTGTTGATGAATAAAGGGGGAGACGACAAAATGAGAACAACAACGGCCTACGTGACGACGCACGTAGCCGACAACATTTTAACAAAGTGGCAAATGATGGCGGAGCAAGCCCGTCAGAAGCGCGAGGGCCTCGACTCCTCCCTCCCCGTTGGTTTATTTGGTCGAGAGGATGATTGTAGATAGGTTTGTTGTTTGACTTTTGAGATGTTTGTTTGATTTGGGTCACTTGGTAAGTAACGATTTGGGATTGCTTGATTGAATTGATGTACTGGGTTATTAGGTCAATTGTTATTTTATAATTGTTTTTGAGCTGTTTAATGTGGGAAAGAAGTATGAGAGTTAAAATTGGAGAAGTTGTTATACAAGTTGCAACATGCACTTGATAAACTGAATTACTATTTCAAGTCCATGACTCAATCAATGATATGACAAGTTCTGCTGTGGTATCATTTCTGTTACCTGAGTTTATATATTACTACTGACCCGCATCCGACCATATAATCAGTTCAATTATTAATTCCATGTTTCCCTTTCTGAATATATTTTAAAAAGACTGACCGAGCCACTGTCTCTGTTGCTAATATATCAAATTTAACATCAACTAAATAAATCCATCTTTTTTCATTCAATGCATTTATTACACAATCTGATTTACATTTACATCGTCTCCAGTCCTCAAGTACCGTATATCTCCAGTTACTGGGGTCACTGGATGGTTGTGGTAGTGGTCGTTAAGTTTGGTAGTTCAGTTCAGTTCAGATCAAAAGAATAAAAGCCAAAACAAAACAAAAATTATATTTATTTGTATTTACTTTCTATTAATATGAAAAAAAGAAAACCTACTGTGCTAGCCAATCAAAATTATAAACTAAACAAAAATAATTAAACAATAATTATTTCAGTATTAATCAGATATTTATTTCAGTTTAACCAAGATTTCAAGATATTTCCTCCTATTTTTCATTTCCCACTCAAACGTCCGTTATCCTTTCTTGGCGACCAAGTCTACTGGACCGCTCCGAGATCAAAATAATATTACAAAAATCGGATTCAGAGTATACATACATTCACAAACCCGTTCATCTTCAATTCCCAAACTTCCCTTCTGATTCAACAAACCCAATGCTTTCCTTTCCCTAATTAATCCCAATTCTTTCCTTTCTTCTTCTTCTTCTTTCCAAATCTCTCCTTTCTTATTTCCCCACAAATATTTCCTTCCATTTCTCTCCAATTCTTTCCATATAAACAACGAGTATCTGAGTGAATATACTTGCCTTTTATTAACTTCTCTCTGTTCTATAAATACCTGACCGACTCTCCTCTTTCAATCAATCTCACTCAATTCCACAAACCCAACAATGGAGAAATCCAGCTCTTCTCAATCTCCTCTTCCAATTGAATTTCAGATCAAAAGAAGAAAGCGATCCAACATCCATTACAGACCAAGAAACCCCGCTTGCTCCACGTCCACCATTACTGAAGAAGAAAACGCCGCCCATATCCTCATCATGATCTCTCGTAGCAAATCCTTCTTCAAACCAACTTCCCCCAAATCAAGACCTCCCCCAAAATCAACACCACAATTTTCGATCAAATCCGCCCCCAAATCAACAGAATTCTCTATCAAAGCCCCATCTCTTTCAAGACCCCAATCCTCTGTTAGATTTTCATTGCACGAATGTTCTACATGTGGCAAGACGTTTCCTTCACACCAGGCTTTAGGAGGGCACAAAGCGATGCACAACAGACCAAATCTCAAGAGAAAGATGTCTGAATCTGAAACTCCTTTCGTCAATGGAGTCGTACCAGTACTAGAGAATCCTGGTACAGTTAAAAGGTCTAAATCTGAAGCCCGTCTCGTACCGGTACCAGAAAAGCTCTCTTTTAAGCTCCATGTGTGCAAAGAGTGCAATAAGATATTCCCTACTGGTCAGGCTCTAGGTGGCCACATGAGAGAACATTTCAAAGGAGTTATTTCGCACCAGATCAAGAAGAAGGTGGAGATTTTGCACGACAAAACAAAGCTCAAGAGCAGAAAGTCTGAATCTGAAACTGTAGCAGAAGTTCCTTTCGTACTGGTCGTCAATGGAGCCGTGCCGGTACAAGCACTAGAAAAGAAGGTGAAGTTTGAATTTGATTTGAATCTTCTGCCTGAGATGCAAAGGGGAGCTTGTGAGAAGAACAATGGCGGTGCTGGAGCTTCTTAAGAGATTCTGAATCGTTTCAGAAAGATAAAAATAGAAAGATTACAACATTTTTGTAGTTAGGGATTGAAAAGCTAACCTTATATATATGCCAGTTTATAACTTTTTGTATGTGTTTTATTTATATTTGTATGATTAATTGTTTATTTTATCCGTTTATGATGATTTTTGAAATGAAGTAACTTTTGTTGTTTTCTTGTTGGTGCAATTAATTGGGTAATTTTCCATTAATTAAATCAGAGTTTGCAGTTTCGGTTTCTGACTTTCAAGTCCATAAATTAATTAATTTCTGTGGTAAGCGTTTATATTCGCGGTTTCGGAACTGTGTATAAGTCTACCACGGGTCTTTATACACGTCAAAACCGTGTTTACGTGGAACAACCTCAACACGGTTAAAACCGCGAGTACATTAACACGGTTGGAACCATGGTTACAACATATATTAAAATTTTTAATTTTAACATCAATTATCAGACTAATATTCTTACTATAATCACTTTAATCATCAAAATAAAGAATGATAAGATAACATTTAAACAAAAAATATTATATTAAATAAAAAGTATTAGGTACAATCAATATATTACAACATTCCTTCAAAATATAAGTCCAACATAATTATCCTAAGCTTGTAGAAAACCATGTGTATGTGAGTTTTTTTTTTTTTTGGATGAAAAACAGATGCTTTCCAGTACAGGCACATGATAACATTGAATCGGTTCTCAAAGAACCGTGTAACCAAATACCGAATTTTGTTCATTTATCATGATTTCTGTTTAACCGATATAACATTAAACCGGTTCTTCAAAAACTGTGTTGAAGAGTGCTGTATTTATACGGTTTGCCAATTAAACTGTATTATGGATAACATGGTATTGAAACCATGGTGATGATGACAAATTTTTTATCTTATATACATGGTTTTATATTTGTGTAAAAAAAGCCGTGATAACGAGCATTTTTTGTTGTAGTGACTAAATAATATTTTTCCGCCAAAACTCGTCCGAGTGAATAAAAATATTAATTTGTTGCAGAATAATTGGTTGTATATGATGAGTACAATAGCAGTAACTCGAGGACAAATTGTTAAGAACTCACATAAAAGGTCCAAAACGTTGGAGGAATTAATTGGGCCTACTTTAAGTAAATTATACATTACGGCCTCTTAATCTTTTTGGCCCAGTTATCATCAAACCTTTTTTTATATATTTTTTTTTGAAGGAAAGATGGGCCTTTTCGGCCCATGTTTCTATTACTTCAAAAATATTGTTACAACAGCCCCGCCATTCCCTTACGAATGACCTTATCCTCCCAACTCTCCAGATTATTTACAAACCTCTACTCTTGCGCTACTGCCTAATTACAATACCTCTAATTACACCAGAATAGATTTTCACTGTTGTCTAAATGACTCTATATTAGCCATGCTTCTATCTATTCTAAGCTCTTCGTTTTGAAACGTTTTCTTGTTTCTCGCAAGCCAGACTTCCCAACAGTAGCTCCACCATGTTATGTCCCAATTCCTCTTCTCTTCTAAGTTTTCTTTCTTTCTTCTTTCCCACCATGTTTTCAATATACTAGGATTATTGGATCCGTTTTGGATGCCAAGCTGTCTTCTCAGTGGTGCGAACTCTCTACAGCTGAACAAGAGATGCTCATTTGTCTCAAGACATTCCGAACAGAAAATGCATTTATCCGCCGTCTCCCATCCCCTCTTTGCCAAATTTTGCTGAGTAAGATTTTTGTTATTCGAGCAAAGCCAAGCAAAGACCTTTATTTTTTCCGGAATTTTCATTCTCCAAATCATCTCAGTTTCTTTAACTCTTATTCCTCTTTGTGACCTTTTTTTGTATGCCGATTTAGTACTAAAAATCTTGTTGGCACTCCATCTCCATTTGATTTTATCTCCTTCTTCTCTCAATGTATTGTTCTGAATCTCGTGGTTAGCTTCCATGAGTTGATTTTCTGCCTGTCCCGAGAGGTCTTCCCTTAACATATTATTCCAGCCATTCATTTGTAATTCCGAGTACACCTCCTTTACCGTTAGTTCTCCATTATTTGTGTATGTGTACAGAGTGTTGTACTTCATTCTGGGTGCTTACTCATGTAACCATTTATCCATCCAAAAATTAATCGATTCACCATTGCCTAGCGACCAGTTTGTTGACGCCCTGAACATACTCGCCACTTCCGACATGTCCTTCCAGAAGAAGCTGTCTGTCTGATTATTCCTCCAATTTTCGAAATCTATCCATTTCCCATATTTTCCTTCGATCATTTTCTTCCATATTCCCTCTTTGTTATATTTGAGCTTGCACAACCATTTCAGTAGCAGAGTATTATTCATTTCTTTTATGTTTTTCACCCCCCATCCACCATTTTCCTTTGGTGTGCAAATCCTTTCCCAACTCACTAAGCAGTGTCCTCCGCTATATTCCTTGTCGCCCATCCATAGGAATTTTCGTTGTATTTGTTCAATTTTTGTAATTAACCAAGCGGGTAACTTGAAGCACGACATATAATAGACCGGTGTAGCGGCTAGGACTGACTTTATTAAAGTCAGCCTGCCGGCCATGGTTAATAGTTTTCCCTTCCAACCCGATAAACGATTCTGCATTTTAGTTAGGAGTGGCAAAAAATGTTCTTTAATCGGACTTTTGAAATCTAGCGGCATTCCCAAGTATTGCATTGAGAAAGTTCCTTGTGGGCATGGTAGAATTTCCTTTGTGGCCGCTATGTCTGATTCCTCCATTTGTAGCGGTACGAACTCGCTTTTATTCCAATTGATTTTTAGGCCCATATCAACGAGAAGGTATCCAGTATTAACTTGAACCTTCTCGGTATTGAACCCGATGCCCTTATGATAAACATTGTATCATCTGCATATTGATATGTTTGTACCGGCACTTCTTCTTCATTTCTTTGAAAGTCAAGCCCTTTATGTAGCATCTGTTGCAGCACGTCGGCGGCGATGTTGAATAACATCGGCGACAAAGAGTCGCCTTGTCGAACCCCTCGCTTGTGTTTAATTGTTTCCGTCTTTTCTCCATTGATTACGAGTTTGGATTTCATCGTTTTAAAAATTGATATTATCCACCGTACCCATTTAGACGGGAATTTTCTCTCTTGCAAAACCTTATAAAGGAAATCCCAACTCACCGTATCAAATGCTTTAGCGAAATCCGCCTTGAATACGATGGTAGGCCTCTTTTCATATTCACTGCTTGTTGTATGTCCTCTCTGACCATTACAAATAGTTATGTTATTTGTCTCTTTTTCACAAATGCCGTTTGTTTGGCGTTTATGAGTTTTGGGAGGAAAGGTTGAAGTCGGTTTGCTAGAAGCTTAGAAATTATTTTTATGGGATTCTATTACGCTTATAGGCCTGAACTGGCTCGGTTTTATAGTTCCTGCCACCTTCGGAATGAGAGTAATGTCTGCATTATTGATATCACAAATATTACTTCTTTCATTCTGAAATTGATTTATCAGGTTAGTAAGGTCCTCCCCTACTATATCCCAATACGTCTGCCAAAACTCGTTCGGCATACCATCGGGTCCTGACGATTTCCACTTAGGCAGGTTTTGTATCACCCTTTTAATTTCCTCTGTAGAGAAATCTTGACTAATAGTTGAGAGATCCGGATTTTGTTCATGTGAGTAGAGACCTTGAAGTGTGTAGTTAACTGTTTGGATGCTTGTTGGGCTAAATGTCTCCTTGAAATGTTCATAGAATGTACGTTTAATTGCTGTTTGATCCGTCTCGTACACTCCGTTTATCTCTACCCCCGGTATCGTGTTTTTCCTTCTCCGGTTCTATGCAAAGGCGTGAAAATAAGATGTGTTTTGATCTCCCTCCTTAAGCCATCTAATATGTGTTCTTTACTTTCACTTTATTTCTATTTCATTTATTGATTCGTGCATCTTCTCTCTTAGTTTGTTTCTCAGCCACATTTCCATTTCCGTTAACTGTCTACCTTCTTCCGCCATATCCAGTCTCTCCACCACCACTTTGCAATTATCTAATTGTTGTCTAGATGACTTTATTCTTTGAGCTTTCCATTCGTGTAAACTTTTTATAGTTGTTGCCATCTTCTCATGAATTCTTCTTGCTGCATTTGTTATAGTAGTGTTTGCATTCCAACATTCCTTGATTATTTCCTTAGTTTGATCGTATTTAATCCACTTTAATTCAAATCTCCTTGATCTTTTTGGAGGGTATCTTTTAATCGCTTTAAATAGTAATGGGGCGTGGTCTGACACGGGTGCCACTTCCGTTTGTAGTGATAGGATATGGAAAGCCATGCACCATTCGTTAGATATGGCTAAAATAGGAGACGGTCTCTTATTAGACCATGTGAATTTTCGGTTCACTAGAGGTACCTCTGTTACCTGAATATCACTTATCGTTTCGTTGAATCAGTCTATCATTGACCATGCTCCTCCTCCAGTGGATTTGTCTTCATGAGATCGAATCAAGTCGAAATCTCCCATTAAAAGCCACGGTATATCTCGCCAGTCCCTTATATCTCTTAACTCCTCCATGAAACCTGCCTTCTCCCCATCTAATCTCAGTTCATACGCGTTCGTGATCATAAATTTTGCCCCTTGCCTATTCTTTAAGACTACCGAGATACATCTGTTGGTCTCTAGTCTCTCCACTAGCTCGTACTCATCTGTCCATGCGGTTAACAAACCGCCTTTTCTTCCATCCGCCGTTTTGAATGATGCTTCTTTAAAATTTGGTGGAGCGATCAGTCTTATAAGGAGATCAGACTATCTACTCCATTTCGTTTCTGGGAAGCAAAATTTATCACATTTTGCTTTTCTTATAGTGTTTTTTTATAATATTACATTTTTTAATGTTTCCCAACCCTCTCACGTTCCAACAAATACAACTCAAATTATTACAACTCTTCAGCAAATTCATTGATTATTGTTATTAAAGAAACTACTTCTCTTACTCCTACAATACTTCCCCTACAATTACAATGCTAAATCCTGTTACACACTCTACTTTTTCTTCACTTTATTTCTCTTCCTTCCTGCGATCTTCTATGCCTGCATCTCCTGTGGCTTGTGTAGCCCCAACATCTCTAGCTCCTTGTCCGCTAACGCAACTCCACAGTCAGTGACAATGCCACCAATTTCCTCCACCGAGTATGGGTCCATGCACACCATTTCCTGCTTGATCTTTGCCACATTCGATCATTTGGTTTTCTTTTTCCTTTTTGTCTCCTTGGCTGCCTCATCAAATTTTCTTTCTTTGATTCCGATTGCTTTATGTACCGTGGATTCATGTTTCCCTTTCTTTGCTTTCAACCTGTCATATCTACGTGGCCCTTCCTGGTTACATCCTACGCCTCGGTTTTCATCCCCTGACCACTCTTCATTAACTGCACCATCAGCCTTCTTATTCTCATTTAATGCCCCCAGCTGTGTATCACTCTTCTTTACCATTTTTTATTCATTTCCTTCTTGTTTTCTTTTTGTCCTGCCTCGTTTCCGTTGCCATACACAAACCTCGTACCCCTCATTTTGTCCATCCCTCCATCATGATCAGATCCATTGCACAGTGGTCCTTGTACATCATTTAATGTCTCTTTCTTCTTTTTTTCTTCACCTTTACTTTGTTGTTTTTTTGTTGATTTAACCTCCAACTCATTCCCTTCTTTTGCCACGTAATATGATTTCTTATCCACATTATCGTCTCGTTGACTCGCCATGTCAGCCGTACCCTCCGCTACCTCATCTTCTTCTACAACCTCTCTTTCACCATTTGCGAGCGATTTTTTTGCTTTTCTTCCTTCTTCCTCTGGTTTGTCATTTTCTGTTATTGTTCTCGTCGTGCGTCGTGTGTTGTTGCTTGAAGTGGATCCTTTTGTCTCTCTTGCTCTTTGTTTTTTCTCCCTTCGCTTTAGTGTTCTCCGTTCTTGGCGTGATAATTGTGTATGTTCGTTTGCTCCTGCCCCGTCGTCACTATCTTCGTCAGGTCTATTTTACGTGTTTCCTTCGTTACATTCTTCATCTAACACCAGCATTTCCATTGCTATATCCGGCGATGATATTCTCCCTTAACATGCTCTTTGTCATCAACTGTGGAGGTATTTCCGCCCCTTCATCCCATGTAATGTTTATTCCTTCTTCTTCTATGTGTATCTCCGGTATCTCCTCCTCCATTTGTCGTCCCTGTGTCGGTTTCTATTGTTAGAGTAGCAATTGAAGGATCGATACTCTGAACCATATTTGAATGACCGGCCATGTTGCTTGACTCCTCCACTTGTTTCATATCCATCTCCCTCTCAGCACCATCTTCATTCTTATTTCTTCTCTCTTCTCTGCCCTCTTCATCTCCTCCTCTCCCCTCTGCTTCTTTAATATTGTTATTGTTGGCCCGTTCATCCAGCATTGTCATCGCATCTACCTCCGTTGTCATATTAACGTGAACATGATTTTCTCGTTCCTCTTCTTCTTTCTCATCCACAATGAGTTGAATTTGCTCGACCCGATCATCCTCTTGTGTGTACTCCTCCTGTTCGATTGTCGCGTCGTCCCCTTCCACCACATTTACTCGTTCAACTCCATCCGCTGCTCGTATCGGCTCCTCCTGCTCCATTGTCACCTCATCCCCTTCCATTGCATTTACTCATTCTACTCGATCCGCTACTCGTATTTGTTCCTCCCGCTCCATTGTCACCTCGTCCCTTTCCACTGCATTTACTTCCTCGACTCGAGCCGCTACTCGTAGCAGCTCCTCCTGCTCCATTGTCGCCTCTTCCCTTTCTTCTGTCTCCCTCATGTCCATATCATTTTGACCCCCAAGTCCACTCGCCTCTCTACCCCTCACTTCTTCCTCGGTCAGCATCTTTTCCCCTCCTTCATTTACTGGCTCCACTCGTTCTTCTGGTTCCTCCGTTTCCCTTTGGTCAGTATCTCCACCTTACTCTGTTAAGTCTGATTTTCCTTCGCTTGATACATTGACACCACTGCCCCCTGCCTGCGGCTGAGCTGTGTTGACAATTATCACCTCTTCCTCACTCATGTTTGTCGACTCGTATCCTTTCACGGGTTCCTCCGGTATTTTCCACCATCGGTTTACATCGACCGCTAGCTTGTATTCAAAGTTGTCTAGTTCCAGGTCAATGTGTTTCGAGATGTTCAAAGATTTAACTTTTACCTTGCCCCTTAGAACCTCGAGTGTTTTATTCTCCAGTGGAGATGTGTTGCTGTGGTACTTACCGAGCGAGTTGAGTGCTCATATCACTTCCTCCTTCCTCCATGCATGTGGTGGCAGCTCTAATATCTCGACTTCTACAATGTAGTTAAAATTCACTCTTTCACCTGCATGCCCCGGTGTCCATGCCTCGACTTGAAAACCTTTTTGTCGGATAACCGGCGGCGGGTTGTCGATAAAAACTCTTCTATTGACGTGTGAAGGTAGGTATACCAGATAACTCGGTCCTTTCAAGTGGCACAGTTCAATCGGCTCTTGCACTCCTCTGAAGCATTGAGAAACTATGCTTGCTATGGTGGAGTAGCTTACCGCTGGTGTTATCGTGCTCGTCACCACCATCGCTTATTTGAGATATTGGAGATCGTAGTGATATTCGTCTGTTGTTGTGATGCAGCAAGGAGTAGAGAGAGGCCTATTATTTGGAAATATGGTCCCTGTCTCCATGTCCTCGAGTTCCACATCACTGTTGTCTATCTCTTGCACTGCCGGCGAAGGCGGTCTGGAGTTACGTGGACTGCGTGAGTCTTTCCCCTTCACCAGAGATTTGATTGTTGTTGGTGCAACTTTTTGCAAAGCTGGACCTTCACAGAACTTTGCGATGTGTCCCGGATTTCTACAGTTGAGACACCTCACTTTGTTCCTGCATTCCGCTATTTTGTGTCCCGTCTTGAGGCAGCGGAAGTATTTTCCCCACCAAAAAGAGTCGTCAGGGTGCGGAGGCCATGAAATCACCTCCGGCCAGTCGATCTCGTCGGAGGAGACCGAGGAGGCCATTGGCCTAACCTGGATTCTAGGCACCGGTGGTTGTCTACGAGCTTGAGCGTAGGTTTTTGTCTTCAGTGAGTTTTCTGATGGGTTGAGTTTAGGGTTTGGTTCAAAAGTGTCTTTAGCAGTGAGATTTTTGGGAAGTTGAGTTTTGGGTTTGTGTATGGCTTGAGTTTGTGAGTGGTTTGCTTGGTTTTTGGTGGTGCTTATAGCGGCGAGGGGCTTGTAAGGTCCTGTAGCAGGTGTCACTGCTACTATAGGGTGACATGGGCTAGTATGTGACCGGTGATAGGCGAGATATGACCTCCTCTGCGTTGATAGGACGTCCATCCTTGTTTGTCAGTGACTGTAAAATACCTTCCCATCCTTCTTTGTCCGCCGGTGACCTCCTCTTGACCGGTAAGGTTATTGCCTTGCTTGTTTTTTGAAATCTCCTTTGAAATCGTCCTTTCCCGATTCCCTATGCAGCCCCTATCCTCCAATATATATATATATATATATATATATTTTTTTTATTTATTTTTTTTATTTTTTTTATTTTATATTTTTATAGGAAACTATTTAGTATTTTATTTTTCAAGCAAAAATAATATAGAATTATGTAAAACAAAAGAAACTAATTATTTATATCTCAAGATATTATTTTCCCCCTTTTTATTTATTTTCCTATTCTACTTTATTTAATATTTTCAAATGATGTAAATAAAATATGATTTGTTTACAAATATGAAATAATTTTGATAAAGAGGTACTATGTTTCAAAATAAACTTAAACTCATATCACATTAAACTTCGGGTGAAAAATGAAAATGATATTTCAATTTCTAAAGACTAAAAAAAGGAAATTGTAAAAGTTTAAAAGATTTTTCAGAATATAAAAAATAAGTTTTTACTTGTGTGCACATTGGCCCTACTCACAAACTTATGGGAACATAATATAACCCCAATATACCTGAAATATGTTTTTTTAGATATAATACCGGATACATAACGTTCAATGCGGGCCTCCTAACATGAACCCACTAATCTCTCGATAGGGTATATCTCATTCATCAGATCTACCAACACGTCACTTGATCTCCTAGCCGTTGTCTCATCCATTATCGAACTTATCAACCACTCATACATCTTCTCCTCAGGCGAAGCCGCTAATCTTTCCGTAGTGGATATCTCGTCCAATACCGGATTCACCAAAGGCTCATTTGTGTCTTTCTTAGGCAAATCCACTAATCTTTCCGCTTCATCTATAGACTCGTATGGAATAATGCGAAAATCTGTCAGCACGATCTTATACTTGGGTATCGCTAGGCCTGGCTTCTCGATCGACGGAGGTGGCAGAGCGGCGGATCGACGGAGCTTGGCGCATGAGTCGCCGGAAATGGAAGAGAGGTTTTTTCTCTTAAAATCCATCTTCTTAGTTTACAATTAGTTCTTTGTTGATGTTCTTTTCTTGGTTTAGAGAGGAAACGAGAGAATGGAGTATTTAAGGAGAGTGAGAGGGCTTAAAAAGGAAAATAAGAAGAAGAATGAGGTGGAGACTTGAAAAAAACCTGGCCGTTCTTTGGTGCAAAACCGGCAATCCAAAACCGTAGGATTGTTGGGTAGACAAGTTCTTCTGCAAATCGACTTGATCCTAATCCCTTGTGGAGAAATTGAAAGTTTACAGACTACAGTAGACCAGGTCTAGTTGTATTACGAGAGGATTTTGTATGTCCTCTTTTATGCGGCTGTATATGTGTTTAAAGCTACTATTACTTTTGTAAAAACAAAATGAATTATTTTTAAAGTAAATATATTCATATGAAATAGAAATGAAATACTGGTAGCAATAATAATATTTGAAATGTTGCGATATAAGACGGATTTACTTATTTTTTCATATTATTTTTCTCATTATCAGTGTCTAGATCCATTTTTTTTGACAGTGGAAAGGACAGTGAGCTTACAAAATTGAGAGTTATGGAAAATAAGAATTTCAACTTTGAAAGTAAATAATTTGAAACAGTGACGGAGCTTGACTCAGTATATTGGGGGAGTGATCATAATTTTTTTTTATATCACTGAATATGCTTATATAAAAATTTAGAAGGACCAATACACATAAATATTAATAGCTTTCGAAATTTTATACACTAAACCCTTAAAAAATTAACTACAGAATCAAAAATCTTGAAGATGCAGAAGCTAATATGTATACTTTGACTTTACCTTTTTTAAATCAATGGAGCTCTGCCCTACATTTTGATTTAGATTTTTATTTGAACATGGCTAAAATTGGTAACTAGTGATTAGTTACTTAATTATATTTTTTTGATGGATTAATTAATTAACTATATTTTTTTAGATAGTATGCCAATGCTTATTGCTTACTTAATATAGTATTAAAAATCTAATATAAGTTTATTAACATAATGAAATGTATTAATTAATTAACTAAATACATCAAGACATGAACATCACATAGATTAATTCATCAATAAGTTTTAATGCTACTAATCCCTATATCTTTTTCATTCTTTTGAGATCAATAACCCCAAAATCTTGATGTTATTTTTCAATTTAACTTACAAAAAAAAAAAAAAAAATTGTGATGGAAAAAAAAAATTAAAAAAGAGAAAATAAATATATTTAATCATAACAGCAACAATTTCTTAATTGTACTAGAAAAGATTAACTCAAAACATAACTGAAATAAAACATTTTCCAAAAGCTACAATTTGATCTTGCGATTAAAGCAAAATCGACTACCATTTACACCTGAAGTTCCCCTTCATCTCACAAAATCAAAATAAAATGTGAAACCTAACAAAATAATTAATCCTCTAAACAAAAAATAACTATAATCCAATTAAGTCAGAAACCCAAATCAGTAGTTGCATCTTTCTTTCTTCCTGCACAAAATTTACATCCCCTCTTTCCATAGATAAAATCGAATAATCAGTCCTGAAAAACCCAAATTTTTTTGAAAAAAATCAGTTTAAACAACAACTCAAATTTCAAAAAAAGAAGAAAAAGAAATAGAAAGGAGAAAAATAAGCTGAAATTGTGAAAATTGTGATACCTCTTTAACTTTATATAAATCAGGAGTTACTTCAGCGAGCCACATGCCAGGAAACATCATCTGTAGAAAACAAAAAACATCAATTAATCAAAAATTGAAAAAACCAAGAAAACAAACTGAGAATAGTTTCGATTTCTTCAGGAGAAAGAAGAAACTTTCAATCGGATTACTCTCAGAAAGAAACCCAAACACAAAATTCCAATCAAAATTGAGATAAAACAAAGATTAAGCAGCAAAAACTTACATCGATCTGCCTCTGAACGTGTTTCGGGCGCTTCTTCGGCCTCCTCGGCGGTTTCTTGCCCTTCATTACCAAAAAGTCCGCCTCAATTTCTTCGTACGAAAGAGCAACAGAGAACGGCTTCCTCTTCTTCGCCTCTTTCCCACCGTTAGCAACCCCATTAGAACCAGAATCGCCTTTCCCGTACGCTCTCCTCTTCCTCAAGTTCCACGGAATCTCCGCCTCCCCATTAATCTCCGCCGATTTCTCCTTCTCACACTCCTCCTCCTCCTCCTTCCTCCTCTTCTCAGGCGATTCCTTAAGTGGGTTCTTCTTCTTCTCAAACTCCACCTCCCTCGGCTTCTCCTTTTCCTCAGCCGGGGACTTAGCCTTTTCAGAGGGCTCCACAGGCGATCTACTCCCCCTTGATCCGCGCATTACGCGCTGGACGCCCCAGGCGGAGGTCAGGAACGAGAAATTGTGGAGGCGGGATCGGGGAATGGGGTCCAATCGCTGCTCCATCTTCTCCTTGTCAGAACCCCGATTCGCCATTGCTGCTTGCACAACAGAGAAAGCAGCTTGAAGGGAAGAGAAGAAAAGAGAAGAAAAGAGAGGCTAAAGAAAGAAGAGATTTCAAATGGCGTTTAGTTTTTTCTTTTCCTGGTGAAATTGAAAAGAAGGGCAATTTACAAATAACCCCTAACTTCTCTGCCTATTACAAAAACAACCTCTGTGATCAATTTTTCTTTCCATTTTTATTTTTGAGAAAAAATATTTTTTTTAAATATGAACTAATAGTTAGATGAAAAAGTGGATGGAGGAGGTTTTTTGAAAATGAAAAGTTAATCATATGAGATTTTTTAAAAATATGAAAATATAGGGGTTTTTTGTAATATTCAGGAAAGTTAGGGCTTTGTTTGTAAACCAACCAAAAAAAAACCCTCTCGACCTGGTCTATGACTGACAAGTGGGACCCACATGTAATTTGCTTGGTGTACAAAGACCGTGTTTATGTGCCTTGTTAAAAGTGAGTTTTTTGATGCGGGGTTGGTGGCGGTTGTGAATGGGAGCGAATCGGACGGCTGTGATGAGATTGAGGTTTGATTAAACGGTGGAGATTGATTGGAGGTGAAAGAGGAGTAATGCGTGTGTTGAACAAGTTAAGTTATAACTGGTTCGAACTAATTTTGTGCTAGTGGCCTTTGAAGTAAGGATTTTTGTGAGTGCCCTTAGATATAATTTGTTTGTGTTGATTAAACGATTTTTTTTGGCTTTTTGGAGCTTAAGCTAATAAGGTTTAATTTACGGAAATAAATTAATAACTGGAGCTGAGTATTAATGATTCCTTGTTTTTTGACATGAGGATTTAATATGTGACTTGGATTTTTTATGTATTGTGAAATTGTGTAAGTTGGTATCATACTTAATTAATTGGTTATTATACCGTCTTTGTAATTGGGTCAATTGGTACCAACTTTAGTAAAAAAAGTTAAAGAGATCAGAGATAGAACTAATGAGAAAATGATTCATATATACAAAATTCAGCCGCTAACAATAACCAATTCAAAAAAATGTTGAAAAACTATAACATTAACAATCGAAAATCAAATAAGTACAATATAAATTAAATCAATTAACCCCTTAATCAGATTTTTACAAATATTTGTGGCAGTTGGAAAATCCGGCAAACTCTCATTGATTAAATTGCTCATTGTATTCGTACGTGTTAGATGATAGGGTTGCAAATGAGTCTAGTTTGAACAACTCGGATCCAACTTGAATTATACTCAGAACTGGAACTGAGTTTGAACTGGCTTGGCTCGAAATATATAATGACATGTAAGTCTATTTGAAACTTGACTCTGATTTTGACTTGAGCCAGCTCGGCTTGACCTCAAAGACTCTTTCTCAGCTCAAATATTAGTAACTCATTAGCCTACACTCATAAATGGATTACATATATCCCGGCTTAAAATAGTTTCGAGTTTATATCGGAAGAATTGAGATAAACTTGAACTCACTTCGACTTCGATTTGTATCAGCTCGACTCAAAATTAATTTGAGTTCAAGTTGAACTAGTTATTATCGAGTCAAAAGCGGACAAATTACGACTTGTAGTCCTAGAAAAATCTGAAATTTGTTGTTCCCTGAAACTTGCTGAAATCTGCAAAATACCTGAAATTCACTGAAAAAAAACCCTTGAAATTTCCAAAAAAAAAAAAAAATGAATATACCAAAATCAGCGTTAATTATATTTTTCTTTTGTTTAGAAGATTTATTATTTTGTTAGGTTTCTTAATTCTTCTTTATTTGTGAGATGAGGTTGAACTTCATGTATAAATAATAGTTGATTTTGCTTTGATCTCAAAATAAAATTTAAGCCTTTGGAAAATGTTATATTTTTGGTAATGTTTTGAGTTTCTCTCCTCCAGTAAAATTTAAAAAATTTGCTGTTTTTATTGCATATCTCATTTTTCGGGATTTTAATAAGAATTGCGTTTGTTTTATTTTTTCATTCAATTGTAAATTAAAGATTTTGTGCTAAACTCTTAAACTTTACAATTTTAATGAATGGATCGCCTCAGAGTGTGAGTTGACTCGCCACGGGCAAATTCATTTTGAATTGCTTTTTTATTTAACCAAAACTACGATTTTGGGATTACAGTTCTGAAAATAAAATAAATATCATAGTAGTCTATAAAATTGAATGTTATTTTTTTTTTTTTGAAAATATTATAAAATTTAATGTTCAAAGGTTGGCAGATTTGTTGATTATTTAATCTATGTGACATTTCACAAATTTCTTTCTTGATGTAACAGTAATTAATTAGTTTAACAATAAGCATTCTAGCTCTCACAAGAGACCAGTTTTAGTTTGCACATTTTCGTCTCATATTCATTCAAAATAGAAAATTCGAAATGAAGGGCTCTCTCTATCTGTTTAAAATAGTTAATTCAAAGGTACTAAGCCAGTTGACCTCCTCCCCATTTTTAGTTAGTTTGATTGTTTTCAAATTATAAATTCTGATTATATGCGCCTCTCAATTTTGTAATCTCTCTTGCTTTTTCAATGTCAAAACAAATAAAACGCATCTAATTGCTATTAATTACAAATCATGTGTTATAATTGTAAAAAATCTGTATGAAAAATTATAGTTTTGTCTTATATCTCAACGTTTTTACTTCCTTATTTCGAAAACAAGTCATTTCTGTTTGCACAAAATAACCTGTATTAGTACCTTAAACACATTTAAAACTATACAAAGGAGGACACAGAAAATCCTTCCCTGTAATAGATGCCCACGTCCATTGATCAAGCTAACAGAATAAAAATATATCTAGACCCAGTCTACGGTAGTCTGTATACTTTCCATTCAGGATCCAGTTCGGTCTACGAAAGACTAAGTCTACCCAAATATTCCTGTGGTTTGGATGGCCATTTTTGCACCAGAACGTCCGGTTTCCTCTCAACTCTCCAACTCATCCTTCTTCTTGATTTGATGGCTTTTTTTAGCTCTCTCACTCTCCTTATATACCCCTATTCTCTCCTCTCCTCTCTCTACACGAACAAAAGCACAAGAAAACAACCAAAGAACAGCAAACAAAATGAATCCCAAGAGAAAGCTCACCTCCTCCTCTTCAGACTCCGGCGACTCCAAAGCCAAGCGCCGTCGGTCGTCCTCTCCGCCACCTCCGCCGGCTGAGAACCCACTTCCTCGGTTCGCCTCTCCGCCACCTCCGCCGGCCGAGAACCCACTTCCTCGGTCCGCCTCTCCGCCACCTCCGGCGGAAGAGAACCCACTTCCTGCGGCTCCCAAGTTCGTGATGGACTGGGTAATGACTGAGTGCCGCATGATTCCAGATGATCCTGAGCCTTCGGAAGAAGCGGCTCCAAGTCCGGTGCCTCCTCCGTCCCCTCCGGCTGAGCGACCTGTCGAGAAGCCGGAAGATTCTTGGGAGACAGTCGAACATGTCTACTACGATGACGATTCTGACGTCCTTCGTGATCATCTTTTGCCTGAAAATTATGATGATACGGATTCTGGTGACGATGAGTACGATTTTGGTTATTATGAGTATGATTTTGGTTATTATGATACTGATGATGAAGATGAGTATGATCTTGGTTTTCATGATGCTGATGAAGAAGATGTGGGAGAGTCGGTGGGGTCAATGACGTTTCACTCCGATGCCCCGAAACCGTCGGGAGATCAAGATGATGATCAGGGTGATGATGCTGACTCCGGCGATGTG
The DNA here is from genome assembly GCA_027726005.1 of Juncus effusus. Lineage (NCBI taxonomy): Eukaryota > Viridiplantae > Streptophyta > Magnoliopsida > Poales > Juncaceae > Juncus > Juncus effusus. The sequence goes on along the minus strand of CM050905.1, from coordinate 2,032,163 downwards.
GGTCCACCTCCCACCTGAGATCGTCGGAGAAGCAACCAAGGAAGCTTAAGAAGCAAAGCACGTGTAAAATGATGTAAATATTTTGTAGATTTTGTGCAGATCGATGTACAATGTAAATATTTTGTGCAATAAAAAGATGCAACTACTTATTCGCGTTTCCTGACTCAATTTTATTATTGATTTCTTTGGGTTCAGAAGATTTATTCTTTTGTTTAATTTATTCATCAAAAATGTTGTTCTTTCTTTTCCAAGTTAAATTGGGAAAAACATCAAGATATTCGGATATCTTACTTCCCCAAAAAGAAGGAAAAAGATATAGGGACTAAATAAATAAATAAATATTAATCTCTACAGTTCAAAAAATTCACTTAAACTAACATACTATTGCAAAAATAATGTTCCAACATTATTGTAAAAATAAAGAAATTTTTTCAACAATGAAAGAATTATTAACTTCCATAATCTGTAATATTGCAATAATTAATATTCTAATAATGTAGGGTATTTCGAAATTTAGGAATAAAGCAAGGGCCTTTTTGCAAATTTGTTTTTACCTCTGTTAGAATGTTCCCACTCCCAACCAACCATATATCCATACTTAATTGTGCTCCACACTTTCCACTAAAATAATATAAAATATAAAATAGATGCTCAAAATATGAAAAATATGTTCAAATATTAAAAAGATGAACAAATTCTGTCATGTTTTAGCATAGTCCTATGTTTTTATAATTTTATATTGTAATGTTTTGATAAACTTTTATAGTTGATGGATCCAGTAACACAATATATGAACTTCCTTATTTCCTTCTCAATCAAGATGAATCTTTTTTGAATGTATTTTTTTATGATGGGCGAAATGCTTATCGAAATTCCATTAACTCAAAAAAACAGTTTGCACGATATACAATCAAGAAAGAAAGAAAATTGTAATTACATATGACAAAGCTTAAAAAAAATTTGAAAAAAAGTTAGAGATAGATTTAGAAGATTGCCAAACTAGCAACATGATTCCCAAAGTAGCACTTCCCTTAATGCAATATGCGTTCAAGTAGAAGGGTTTAAATTGATGATTGAAGATTCTGGTATTAAGTTCTTTCCATAACACCTAGTAACCCGCCAACGTTTGTGTGTGTCCTTTTTTTATGGCCGCACCAAGTTGTGTCCTCCATTTGCTCCAAATGCGGAGACCATTGTCTTGGAGGTTGATATCAGGCATGTTCCGCCAACCGTAGAAGTTGTTTCCTTGAAGTTTTGAGCATAGTTACAATTAATCAAAGAAAATGTGCTGTTTTGATTTAGTAATCGGCGGAGCACACAAATGACAAAAAATGTTGTGCGGCTAATTCCTTTTTGATGAATTATGTGCAGTCAACCAATGGTCTTTGATAAGTAACCAAATGAAGATACGACCCTTTGTTTTAGGGAAAATTGGATATCATGACGGGTATGATAACGATCCGTGCGCGACACATAGTGCTGCACGACATTTTTGTGGGCCGCCGCGACGGTCTGGTATATACTGTTGATCGACTGAAGAAATTGTTATATATATACTGCTTTGTCTGGATTATATATTATTATATCATTTGTATATACCATTAGCTTATATATATAATACATATATATACTCTTATATCACATCTTTATACTGATATATATACTATTTTTGTCTAACTTATATATTGCTATATATATTGTTTTGTCTGAATTGTATCATATATATATATATATATATATATATATATATATATATATATATATATATATATATATATCATATCTGTATATTGTTTTCATCTGAATTGTATATACTCTTTATATTAGAAAGTTATACTATATATATACTATTTTTTGTCTGAATTATATATTGCTATATATATACTGTTTGTTTGAATTATATACTGTTATGTCATCATCTATGTACTGTTTTCGTCATCGCGCCTCTATTTTCAAATCTCAGTAGCAACCTTCATCCCGTTGTGCTGTTGTTGTCGCTTGATCAGGAGGAAGTCACCGGGTGGAGATGCGTTGCGTCGTCATCGCGTTTTGGCTGACGTGGCATTTGACAAATTAGCCGTCGTGCACGGGTCGTTACTAGACCCATCGCGCAATATAACAACCTTTTTTGATTGTATCATGCTCGATTTTTTAAAAGTATAATTTGATTTTGAACAAATTTTTAATCACAAATGCAACAACGGAACTTATTCCAAGAAATCAAATCATAAATGTGAACCATCATAACACCGAGAATTAACCCTAACCCCTTATTTTTCACCTACTTTTGAGCCTTCTCAAAAGGCCACATCATCACTTTTATATCGATCTTTCGATCAAATTTTTTGTCGAATCTTAACCATTCATTTTCTAAAATTTATTGATATTTTATGGCAATTAACCCCAACCCCTTATTTTTCACCTACTTTTGAGCCTTCTCAAAAGGCCATATCATCACTTTTATCTCGATCGTTCGATCAAATTTTTTGTCGAATCTTAGTCATTCATTTTCTAAAATTTATTGATATTTTATGGCAACATTTATGTGGTTATTAAAACATAATCATATAATGGGTTGAATTGGTGTTTTGTGTTCCATCCCCGATGTAGTGAGAACCGTTGAATTTGTTTCCAGCCATCAGATCTTAATCAGATGATTTTAATGAATCATAATTCAAAGTTATATTCAATTATTAATGCCAATAGTTAATGAAAAATTCACTTATTAAAACATAAATAAGTTTTTCTTTTCTTTTATACAAAATTATAATTCGTAATGAATATTTTATTTCTCATGCTAATCATCAAATATAAATTTATTTTAATTTTCTCTTTATTTTGAGTTCCATCTTGTTATGTTTCCAATTTAATTTTTTTCTTGCTAAAATATGTGAATATAAGCAATATAATAGAACATGTAAAAAACAATGATACGCTCATTAAATCTTAATTTGTTTTTACTTCTCTTTGAGGAAGCATATAATCAACTTTCTTGGCCGTTGGATTAAAAAGATTCTCAAAATCTTAGTTTTTCACCACAATATCACATGATCGGTTATATTAATGTTTCGTGTTATATCTCAAATTATATTAAGTAATCATATTATATTACTTAATGTATTACGGGTTTTAAAAAATATATATGATCAATTTATACATAATCCATATCATTTTAACAACTAAAAAAAATACTGAAATAAGAAAAATAGCGGTGAAACATTTTTAAGAAAATGAGTTATGTTAGATTTTCCTATATACAATATACATTTTTTCCTGTATATAATATTATATTTTCTTTTCAAACTTCATGTTAAATATAATGATTGTTTTTATATTTTTCAAAGTTAATAATCTATAATTAAATCTTATGTATTTTCAACTAAAATCTATGAAATAAATTATCCTGCATTTTTATTTTTTTTCTTATTTCCTTCATTTAAGTCGATTAGTACTAAATTTTTTCTAATATTGTATGTCAAGAGATAACGGCATAAGAAAAGAAAGAGAATAAAAAAAGGATGTCCTTTTAATAATAGAAATCTTAATGCAAATATAAATTGAGATCATAAATTAATTATCCAAATTATTTAGTGAGTTATTTATTTTATGAATTTATCATTTATATTATTTTATTTCTTATATATAAATTTATTAGTATAGATTTATCTGTCCTTGCATAATTAGATGTATAAAAATATTTTTAAATGAATAATAAATTGATAGAATATGTAATTCAAAATAATTTTAATATAATTATTATATATACTATTTATATACTATGAATTCATTTTAAACTTTTATATTGAATGTTCATAATTGCAATTTATATATTATATATTCAAATAAATAATAAAATTGAAATATTCGTCGCGAAAGTATTATGAGAAGTATCCGCACATCAGCTAATGAATGTCTTGGGAGACCCACGAGAAGAAATTCAAATCCAATCCGGCATGAGAAATCTAGTCGCATTTTGCACCTTTCTCTCCCAAACCGAACCGAAATCTTTTAAAGAGGCCAATGGCGACACCGATTGGATTCTAGCTATGTATTATCCTAGTTTGCAAGATGATTCACAATAACAAATCGCAAGGAATTAATTATGACACAAAATTATATGCATAATTGTGCATTTCAGCTACGTGAAAGGAAAAAAAGTATGATTGCTCACAAAATGTACATGACTCAAGCATACAAGTAACTTCAAAATTGTAGTTCGAGAAAAGAAGCTAAAACTTCTAGATTTTCTAATTATTGAACAGACTGTTAGTATTAGTAAAAACTAATTTACGATATTGGAGGGAATTGATTTCTTGTGAAACATTTTGAAGGATAATTGTTAAATTATTGCAAATGATATTGTATGAATCCAAGAGCGATGGTTAGGCTAACATACATGGATGGTTAGGAATATACAGCGTAAGAAACTCAAATATTTATTTGATTGATGGTTAGGAATATACAGCGTAAGAAACTCAAATATTTATTTGATTGATTAATTTTATAGATATATTGATGTAAGATATCACTAACAACTAGCAGCTACCAATCTTTTGATTTTAATTTTTAGGAAAACTCTAAAAGAGGAAATTGCATGACAGACCTTGATCTTGAGGGCTATAAAATATTGAGGCAAGAAACCACCAAGCCAGCTTAAGAAACGAATCACGTGTAAAAGCCAAAAGCAAATATATTGTTTTAAGATTTTGTGCAGATAGTGTAAATTTGTGCAATAAAAAAGATTACATTTTTGCGTTTTCTGTTTTCTGACTGTCAATTTGATTATAGATTTTATAGGAGTGCCCACAGCTTGTGCTAGCAAATTTTGACAATTAAATAATTTTTAAGGAACTTAATCTTCATTTTTTATTAAACAATTTCCCCTCTTTTTGAAGCTTAAGCTATTTACAACAACAAATTATTATCTGCAACTCAACCTAGGATTGGTCGGCAAAAAACTATTTTTAATATACCCCTTTTAAATGCTCTCTTATTTAATTTTTGACTTATAGATTTTAATATATTTTCCTTAATGCGATGTTGAATTAGTTATACCGTTCTTGTAATTCAGTTAATTGATACCAACTTTACAACAAAATTAGAAAAAGAAAAAAAAAACAAAAGTACAACTGATGCAAAACTATTTAACACAAATAAAAAAATTCACTACTAGAAATTCAGACATTAGGGACGGGTTCGTCTCTGAAAAAAATTATTGAGGTGGTTCCTGCTCTGGTTGATGAATCGGTTGAGAGTCGACTCGGTTAGGATTTTGATTTGGTTGAGTCGAGTTATCATTCGATGGATTTTATGTTGTGACGGTATTGTCGGTTTCGTCTAAAGTTGAATCACCAAGGTTGAGCTCTGTGATATTTGGTTGATTTGCTCCCGTCAAACCGCCCCTAGTACCTGTATCTATCAAAGAAAAATATCTTTCTCGGTCTACTTTTTAGTTTCATCAAAGTGTACATGCACGGATTCAATAATAATCCGTGAAGATTTAATATAAACTCTATAAGCTTTACTTGCATTAGAATATCCAATAAAGACACCTTCGTTAGATTTCGAATCAAGTGAAACGTCATTTTCACAGACGGCTCCATCTCTAAAACCGATCATGCCCGTAATAACTAATAATCAGGGACGACCCGACCCTCATATAAAAAATACCATCCAAAATATATCATGGACGAGTTTAGATCATACAAAGTCGCGTCTCTGTTAACAACAAAAAAAATCAAGTATTCTAATATTAGTACATTCACAATCCAAAATCAAATAAATACACTTCGAATTAAAACTATTAACCCCTCAATCCACTCGAGGCCAACTCTTTCCCCGATCAATTGATTTGCTTGTGTATTTGTACCAGTCAACTGGTACAAGAGTATTAGGGTTTCTGAAATTGCAACCCGTCTTTTCGTAGCGGTACCTGTTTTTTTTTTTTTTTTTTTTGAGTAAATAGAGTATCTTCATGTAAAGAGGCGAAGCTCAAACTCAATTTGAGTTGTGAGGTCTAATAATTAAATTGTATCCTTCCTTAATCAGGACCCATGTAATCATTGCTGCAATTGGGGGAAAAAGAAATTGATCATAAAATGGAAAAAAATTATCAAAAATTGGAATTCTTGTAAATTGAGACAATAAGATGTGTACCTTTTCTTCTTCGATTTAATATAAATCAGGCGTTATCTTAGTTTGAGACAACCACATTCCTGGAACTATTTCCTGCCAAAAGGAAGAACAAATTCAAATCAGAAAATTAGGAAAAAACCAAAAAAATGAAAATCGGATCAAAAACAGAAAAAAACACGAACTTTTCTCAAATTCATACAAATTACAAGATAACGAAATTTAGTTTTATTTTAGATCTTTCTTACTGCTTTGGTCGTTTGTTGGGCTTGCGAGCTGGTTTTTTCCCAAACATCAACAAAAAGTCCGCCTCCATTTCCTTTGCAGAGAGGCCAATCGACAATGGATTTTTAATCTTCTTCTTCCTCTCCAAATCCTCTTTCGAATCCAATTTCATTACTTTCCCATTTCTAGGACTCGGATTCTCATAATGTTTGCTCCACGGTTTTCTCTTCCTCAAGTTCCACGGCAAATCCTTCTCATTCTCCTTTTCAGGCGAGCCTGAAGGGCTCTTCTCCGGCGATCTGGTGGGCACATCTCCGGCAGAGGGTAGACCGGAAATCTGACGGTGGGCTTTGCACCCCAGCCGAGATCAGTAAGGTACTTGAAATTGTGAAGAAGTTTCTTGGAGTCTACTGGCTTGTACTCACGTTGGTTTTCCTGTTTTGATGCTTGTTGATTCGCCATTGTTATCCTCTTGAGAAATTCAGAGAGCGAGAGCAAGAAAGAGAGAGATGGAAGAATGTGAAGATATCGAAAGATTACAAAGAGTTTAAATACATTTCTATTCGACCGTTAGAAGAAGAAATGGAGATGTTCAGTTCTAACTGAGAATCTAAATTTAGATTAAAACCATACATCTGGGATCGGTCCACAGTATCTCAGTCGGTTGCCATGTTTTGGTTCACTGTAGACCGCGTTCATTTGTTATTTATTCGCATTACCTTGCTGGACAGGCTAAAATTAGAGGATTAAATCAAATAATGCACTTGTCATTTGATGACTTAATAGAGTTTAGAAAGTCTGCCAGATCATTTTACCTGTTGTAAATCTAAGATGGATGAAAATGAATCTATCCAGATTTTTAAATTTTTTGAATCCCTACTAATACAGATAATGCACAATACACAAACATCTAAATTATTAATTAATATATAATAATAAACCCTGATCCAGTTAACAGTTTTGTCCCTCAATCTATGATTTTGATATGGAAGTCTTTACAAATTAAAACAATATTCTCATGAAATAATTTATAAAATGAAACTTTTAGCATCCAAAATCATATGAAGCCAACCCTTGAAGCTCTGGCCCGTTCAGTCTACTGTTATTCGCAAAACTGAAATTTGAAAAAACGAAGCAAAATAAATATATGCATAGTTTTTTTTTTGAATAAAAATGACATAAATATTTAAATTAATTTCCAAAGAAAGATGGAAATTGGTTGATGTAAATAATTACCTTTGAGGAGGGAAAGTGGAAAAAGGTCCATCAGATGGAATAGTTCCACACAGATCGTTATTTGAAATATCACTGCATCAAATAATTTAAATTAAATATTAATAATAAACTTATAAAATAGAGGTAAAAAGCCAGAGAAATTTGTTACTTACAAAATTTTAAGACTGGAAAGTAAAGAAAGCTCTCTTGGAATCGATCCGCTAAGCTTGTTTTTGTTCAGCCTCCTAAAATTAATAACAGATTGAATAATATTACACATTAATATAAGAAAAAAAAAATGAAAATTAATATGTAAAAAAATGGAAAGAAAATAATTGTTAGAAACTTACAAAAATCGAAGGGATTTAAGGTTAGAAAGAGATTTGGGGATTTCTGCATGAAGTTTATTTTCGTACAAATCCAAGCTAATCAAGTTCTTCAAATTTCCGAGTTCTTTTGGTATCTTTCCTTCAAAATTGTTTCTATATAATTCTCTGAAAAAAACATCAATAAAAGATTAATCTTTTTGCACTAAAAAAGTAAAAAAAATATAGAAATTAATCAAAAAGAGGTTTGTAAGGATATTTACAAGTATTGAAGATGCTCAAGCTGGCCAAGCTCTGGCGCAAGAGGTCCTGATATGTTAGAATTCCCCAAATCACTGAAAAATCATCCAAAAAACACAAAATTCTTTCAACTCACTGTTCAAAGTGAAAACTTTCGGAGTAAAAGAGAGAGACAGAGGTTTCTTACAGTCTGATGACGTGGCTGTTTCTATCACAGGTAACATGGAACCAAGTGCAAGGATTCACAAGAGTAGGATCCCAGCTTTGCAACACGTTATTCGGATCAGTAACTCTCGACCGAAGCGCATAAAGAGCCGCCCCTGTATATCAATTCCCAAATCAAATCATCAATTAATTCAAAACAACTCACTTATTTTCCTAAACTACAGCTCAAATCAATCACTCTGTGTTAGTTACTCTGTAGTCTGTACCTTCTGAGTTGGAGGAGAAGACTGGAGAAGCAACGGAGAGAAGAAAGAGAAGGCAAAGGAAGATCGCCATCAGAACAGTGTTTGTGAAACTGGGAGCAGAAATTGAAACGAAGATTTATTTAGTGCGGTTAAAGAAGGAGAAAAGAAAAGAGAGAGATAAGAACTGCTGTATTCTTTAATTTCCGGAGTCAAAAAGAAGAAACTTCGGCGTCAGTGGAATTCAACGGTCAACAAAACAATAGCGTGAAGTCCAAATATCAGAACACACCTGGCTCAATAAAAAAACTCAATAATCCGCATGTGGGTCCCACCTGTCTGTAAAACATTCTTATGATTTAGTCAAGAACCGGGTGTATGTGAAAAGACAGAGGAAAGAAAGGAATGGTCGTTGCCGTGGCGTTAGGTTCATTTCTGAAAAGACATTGCATTAGCAATTTGAATGAAACTGTTCCACAATAAACCAACCATTGAAAAGAGGACATATATTCAAACTTGCATATGGCGTGATTTAACTGGAGGAGTTTATTGTGAACCGGTTATAGGAAGTCACGGAGATGGTGCGCCCTGGCAGGGAGGACTGCCAACAGTAACGTGTTCTCTGTTCTAACTGCAGACCAACTTTTTTACATTTTTTGTGTACCAGTTTCATATCTTTCATCACGTGATAATCATCAAATGACTCATTCCAATTGAGCCCGATTCTTCTTTTTTAGAAGAAAAATTAGAGAGGGCTTAAAACCCCCCGTCTAATATATTTTTTTTTTTTTTATATATTATTAGTAATGAAATTACATAATCCATAAAATCCTTAAAAATAAAAGGAAAAATTGGGCTACCTATTACATCTTTTCTACTGGCCCAAAAAAAATAAAAATTGGAATCAAAATCCTACAAATTACAAAACCTAATTTATAGGACAAAAAAACTAGGAATACAAAATCCGAATTATCCAACCTCTAGATATTTCTAATCCATCATGTCTTCTCTTACAAGCTATCACTAATCCAAACTTCTTTCTCTCTATTCACCCGTTCTTACTCGTCTTGCGCCGCCATGGCCACAAGTTCTTCTCGCCTTCTTCTTTCCACCTATCGAAAAAGCTTGATCTCGTCAGTAATCTCTTCTATCAGATCTGAATCTACTCTTCCTCCTTCATCAAAAACCCTTCTACATCTCTCTCGCCAAATACAAAAAAGAAATACAAAAGCGATTTGTGTTAGCCGATCCCCTCCTTGTCCTTCTGTTGTATACCTGTAAACTTGAGTGAAAGGATCAGATGATCTAACCTCCGTGAAGTGATGTTGAAGCTTGCTCCAATGGTGTTCAACAAAAACACACTCTCCGGCCAGATGAGTAGTTGATTCGAGTTGTTGGTAACATAGAACACATCTGTTTACTATCATCATTCCCTTCTTCTTCTTCAGGTTATCTTGGGTAAGTACACGGTTTTGTTTAAAAAGCCAGATAAAGATTTTGATTTTGAGAGGAACCGTTACTGACCAAACCGTCTTTATTGTATTTGAGGATTGGATGCCAAGCTGAAGAGAAGAGTAGGCACTTTTGGTGGTGAACTGACCATTGTGAGTCCATCTCCATTTGAGAGTATCCTATTGCTGGTTAAGTTGAAGGTCAGCTAAAGATTGTTGAAGGAAAAAAAAACTCTTGTTGAGGTAGATCTGCTCGAATCTCTTTGAAAACTTCAGCCAAACAGATAAGTTCACTGAATTGTTTTACTGTACCTCTGGTGACCTCTGCATGTGAGTATAAAGTGGATAATTTATGGCTTAAAACCCCCAATCCCCAATTACTGTGCCATAAGCTGGCAGAGCTACCATCACCAAGGGTAAATTCTGTGCTTGTTAGGAAATAGGGCATAAGTTTTTTGAGGTCAGACCGGAAGTAAGAGTCACCTGGGTTTTTGATTAATTCACCTCCTTCCAAACTTAGATTACTTACTAGCTTTTTCCATTGCAAACCCTGTTTTTCAAAAAAGAATTTCCAAATCCACTTTAAAAGCATTTGCATTATTAAAAGTTTCTAGATTTAAAACTCCCAAACCCCCCCTGATTTTGGTCTGCAAACTTTTTTCCAAGTAATTAAATTATAACCTTTCTCTTTACTACCTTTCCAAAGAAATTTTCTTCTTATCTTATCCATTTCTTTAATTACCCATTTTGGGAATTTAAAAACTGAAAGATAGTATATTGGAAGTGATGACAATACTGAATTTATAAGGACTAATCGTCCACCAATAGATAGAAGGGCCCCTTTCCAACCCGCTAGCTTCTTTTCAAAGTTTTCAATTAAGAGTCTGAAATCACTTTTCCTTGGTTTATTGTAATGTAGTGGGTAACCCAAATATCTTAAAGGCATTTGTGCCTGTGGGCAGCCTAGTTCATTGGAAATTTCATTAATGGCATCATAGTTCTCCGGAATTATGCAGAATTCAGATTTCTCAAAATTTATCTTCAAACCAGCACTATTTTCAAAACTTTTCAATACCAATTTTAGTCTTTTTACTTGCTCTAATTCTGGTTTTATCAAGAAAACTGAATCATCAGCATAGTGGAGAGAAATGTTAGCTTGTGGGAAGGGTTTTTCCAAATAATTGAGGTTACCTAGGTTTTCAATTACTCTAGCCAGTGTATCCATGGCCAGAATGAAGAGATGGGGTGATAGTGGGTCTCCTTGTCTCACCCCCCTTCTCAAATATAATGATTTACCTGGTAAGCCATTAAGTATTATCTTGGCGGCCCCATTGAGAACATATGAATTAATCCATTCTAACCACATACCCTTAAACCCTCTTATCTCCAAAACATTAATTATAAAATCCCATGAAATTGTGTCAAAGGCTTTCTCAATATCAGCCTTGAAACAGAGAAGAAGCTTATTGTAATGATTGGCTTTATGTGCAACCTCTCTTGCATAAATGTAGCATTCAGCTATCTTTCTCCCCTCTAAAAATCCCAAATGATTTGGTAGTATAAGCTTATTTATTACTGATTTCAGCCTATTGGCTAGAATTTTTGATACAATTTTTTGAATACTACTTATAAGGCTTATAGGCCTAAAATCTTTACACAAATTGGCTCCCTCTTTCTTGGGAAGCAAAGCAATATATGAAATTGAGTACTCCCCAAGCCCTGATTCTAAATCATTATTTTTTAGTAATTGAAATACCTCTTCCCTTATTAAATACCAATATTTTTTTTTAAAATTCCCCATTAAATCCATCTGGTCCAGGGGACTTATTGTTTTTCCATTTCTTGATAACTAAATCTAATTCTTCTATTTTTAAATCTGTACTTAAACTAGATAACTCTTCTCGTTCCTCTTGGAATATTTGTGAAACATTGAAGGAAGAAGATTCTTCGATTGTATTTATTTTTGAACCAAACAGATTTTTATAATAATTGAACAGTAAATTGGCTTTATCTTTATGAGTAGAAGCCTCTTCATTAGTAACTGGATTACTAAGGACCGGGATTAATAACCTGTTTTTTCTAGTTGTCGCATAATTGTAAAAAAAATTTGTATTACAATCACCTTCTTTAATCCATTGGAATTTAGCTCTTTGTTTCCAATATTTTTCTTCTTCTTGGATTAACTCAACATTTCTCTCTTTTATCACTGTTTCTAACCAACTTTCCAATGTAGTTAACTTCTCTTTTTCTTCTTTGATTTCCATCCAGTTCAATTTTTTTTTAATGTTTTCTCTGAATTTTCTTGTTTTTATTTTTCTTTTTTTGTTCCATTCCTTTAATTTACCCCTAAAAGCTTCATCTTCTTAGAAAACTTAGTCAATGTTTGACTGGGATTGGAGATTAAGCGCTCCACAATTATTGAGTCAGCTTCTTTATTTAGTAACCAAGCATTCTCAAATCTAAACCCCCTATAGATTGGGAAGTTTGAATTGGTTGTAAGCAAAATTGGGCAATGGTCAGAGCATGTGTTAGCTAAAGTGGATTGGTGATAATTTGGAAATTTATTGGACCAAGGTATATTAATTAAAAACCTATCAATTCTCGATTGGATATGTGAGTTGGACCAGGTGAATGATCTTCCATGTAAAGGAGGATTGAGAAGGTTTAGCTTTGAAATAAAAGATCTTAGCATCTTAGATTCAATCCAACTGACTTTTCTGCCACTTCATCTCTCTTCAATGGAAGCAACTAGGTTAAAGTCCCCTAAAAGCATCCAAGGTAATTTATTTTCTTCTAATCCTTCCAGTTCAGTAATGAAATCCTTTTTATCATCCATTTGTTGGGGACCATAAACCCCTGAAATGTTTATAATTGAACCATCCCACTTGTATTGCTGCTGAACCGTTAATGTATATTTTTTTTGAGTTTCCTGAACTAGAGAGAAAATATTTTCTAACCAGGCTATTATTATTCCGCCTGAGACACCAACTGAGTCCAAAGTACTGAAACCAGTCAGACTGTTACCAAAGAGTTAATTGTTAAATTGTATTGAATATTGTGACAACTTAGATTCTTGCAAGCACACCGGTCAGGTCTGTACTGGTAATATTATCTTTAACTAACTTTTTTTTATTAGAATCATTAAGCCCTCGTACATTCCAGGATAAAAATTTTAATTTTCTTAATTCCATTATTAATTAATTTGTATTAACTTAACTTTTCCGAGCAGGTGCTCTACATCTTATTGGGAGTTGGAGCTTATTAGCCCATTTATCTCTTCTGTGATGTGAATTCCCACACCTTGGAGCAATGTGTATACATCCCTCACTTCTATCTTCTTTTTTCTATCAGATAAGTCAATACCCAATATTTCTAACTCATCTTCTTCAAATATCAGTCTCTTCTTTTTTCTTGTTTTCTTATTAAACCCCTCAGTAATCTCATTGTATTACGTTTTTTGTGCTTTGTCCATTGCAGACATGTACATATCACTTTGCAAACCTTGGATCCTTAAACTTCTTCTCAGCTCCTGTTCTCCCTTCTCTTGAACCCTCTTTAGCCCCTTAGGATTTTTTGGGTGTTTTGGAAAAGTTTCACTCAGAATCTCTATCCTTATTGGAGAAAGGTCAGAGGGAACAATTTTATTGTTTTTGTCAAGGACCTGCTCAATAGAGTGGGGATGATTAATCACTGAAATTGGATCTGATTCTTTGTGGGATGAGGGAGAAGAGTTGGAATGAATATCTCGTATAATTGATTCAACTACTGTAGCTTTTCTGTATTCTAAGAACAGAATTGAATTCTGTTCGGGAACTAAGAAACCTGATGCATTTTCTGTGTAGTTTGAGGCATTGAAAGCTGGAGGTGGGTGCCAGTCTTGCATAGAGTTAAATGGCACCATTTCAAGGGATGGGAAAACAGTTTGTAAGTTTGGGGTTGAGTTCTGTGGAGAATTAGTAATTAGGGTTTGAGAATTATTGGGATTATTTGAGGATTGGGTGGTGATGGAATTGTATAAGAGCAATATGGCCTGTCTTTATGAAGGGCCAATTGTTCAACATTCTGAACCTCCTTCCTTTTTGAGGTACTTTTCAGTCTCCACATTTTTATCATCTGCTGCTTGGATCTCCATTCTGTTGGTTGAGGATTGTTGAAGTAATTAGGGATGAATATGTAGAACTTATGAGTATTGGTACCATCTGTTAATTTCAAAGAATAAGATACATTGCTCTTTTTTTTTTAACTAGAATGGTAAGTGAAACCTCCTTAATATCCAAATTGCCATTTATTGATTTTATTTCTTCCAATTCACCAAAACTTGAGATTAACCACTCAATTTTTTGTTTTGTAGCTAAGGAGGAGGGAACTTTTCTGAGAATAACAGAAAGAGACTGATGATCATCAGCAGAAGTTTTTTTCCCACTTAAAAGTCCCTCTTCTAAGAAAATGGTAATCTGAGCTTTTCTAGTAATAAAGTCACTATTTTCTTTTGCTTTGGGAATTATATTAGTTTTTGCAACAAAATTGGCTGTTTTTGAAGGATTTCTGGTTGGATTAGTGGCAGCAGATGGATTAACTGTTTTTGAATGAATCTGTGTTGATGCAGGATGAGCTGGATGCTTTTTTGGAAAGCAGGTAGCTGAATTTGGCGGACTCCAGCAAAAACTGGCAATATGACCTTCTTTTCGGCAATTGTGGCATTTAATTTTGTTTTTACATTGTAATCTTGCATGATCTGTACCCAAACACCTAAAACATTTTACTTGCTTTTTATTTTTTTCTCCTTTCTTTGTTTCTTTATTTTTGTTGTTGTTTTTCTTTCTCTTGATTTGAATCCATTGTTCTGTGTTGTTCTCTTGTGGTCTGTTGTTTTCTATTTCGAAAGTCTTAGAGATGATCTGTGCGAAGGAGAATTGATCCATCTTAGAATTGAGAGGAAAATCAAGATTTCAAGAAATCTTGAAAATCTGCTCTAGTTGAAGAGGTATCTATGGGGCGAAGGCTCAACGACCTGGATAGACTACAGGCCGCTGTCCTCCTTCCCCAAAAGAAGCTCTCCAAACTAGTCTTGGTGGCCGGAGTAGAGATCGCTCCGGCGAGAAAGTCGCTCAAGAATCGCCCCTCTCTCCTTTCTTGTTTCTACTCAATGAAGAGTATTTAATTTGACTATGAATGTATGATTTATCAGTATAACATTTTAGTTTTGCAGAGCATTTGTTGTACCAGTCATCATCTCCAGCTATATGTGACAGCTAGGTGAAATCTTGTCTTCTTGAGGTGTAAAAAATAAAGTTAATATGTAAAGATTTATTGAGCCCGATTCTTCTGTAGCCAGAAATGGTATAAAGTCCGCAGCCATACAATCAGAGCCACTCATTATGTGGATGATGAGTGATTCTGATTGTATGGCTGATGACTATATATTCTTTCTGGTCACAGAAGAATCGTGCTCATTCCAATTGGATGAAAAATAAGTGAGAAAAATTCGACTCACTTGACATGTTATTATATTATATATTTTTCATCTCTCAGTGGAATGTAAATTTAATGATTAATATTTAATCAAAAATTAATATATTATTGAATGTATTAGGTATACAATTGATATAAAATTAATGTTTAGTCAAAATCCTTCATCCAATATTACAATTGATATAAAATTAATGTTTAGTCAAAATCCTTCATCCAATATTATGATCAATGAATATAATATAACAAATACTTTTAAACTAAAACTGAAAAGGAAATTGAGTGAACATAAAATACAAGCCAAACATGTTCCAGAATCACATAACAATAACCAATATAAGTCAAATGAAATTCAATTGCAGTTCACTTCACACTTTTCTTGATATCATTTACTTATTACAATTATTTCATTTCTTAAGATGGGGGAAGCACTGGAAAGATTTCGGGTGTTTTGCCTCAGCATACTCCCTGCATATAACCTCTGTTGCTGTGCACATAAACGTTTGCATTCAAATATTGCACTACAAATTCGAAATCAGAAATTTAAACTCTCAAATGATGATCAAACAACAATCAGAAACAAAAAAAATTGCATTCTTGCTTTGATTTTCATACGCGATTAAAAGAGAAACCTTTAGCTGGTTTGTTCTTTTCCATGGCTTTTTCACGCGCCATCTCCGCCTTCTGGCCGTTTCCTCCTCCCATCTCCGGCCAATCTTGCCTCCTCCGGCAATCTCCTCTCACAACAAGGAAGAAAATTGTGCAGAATCAGAATTATAAGTTCCTTACTTCGTAAATAAATCTAGAGCTCTGTTTTTTTCTTTCCGATTAAAATTGGCTCTGGCCATCTCTAGAAGCCTCACTAATCACTAAGCTCATAAATCGGGATTTTATTTCCCGATTTTAGAAATCGGGAATTGTATTCCCGGTTTTGATGGGCCTGAAATTAAGCCCACTAAATCCGATTAAAACTTTTTCGGGCCATCTTAAAGCGGGTTTATTTGACGCGTAATATTGCGATCCGATTAGAAAAACCCTTCCTCCCCCAAATCTGTCGAGGGTTTCTCGCCATTTTGTACATCGCAAGCTCGTTCAGTAGTAAGCTCTCTCTTTCCCTCTATCTCGCCAACTTATTGCAGCAATTGATCGATCTATATCACCGATCGTAAGTTAGCGTACTTCTTTTTTTCTCTTTTTGACGGTGAATTTTGGTTTGAATTGGATTCGGAAAGATGGCTCTGAGAGGCGTTTGGCAGCTGGAAAAGCTCGTCGTGAGCTACTGCAACTGGGGCGGAAGCAGCAGAGGAATCAGGTCCTTCTCCTTCTTCTTTTTCTATTTGATACTAGTTGCAATCTTTCTTAATTTTTGACAATTCGCCATGTTTAATACAGAGCATTCATGGAGAATAATTTGCAAGCGTTCAAACAAAACAACCCTCAGCTGGACGTAATCACAGAGGAAAATCGCGGCCAGCACCCTTTCTTAAAGGGCCTATACAGTAAGTAATCTTTCTTGCTTCTTTCTTTCTCAAATTTCTTTTTCATTAATAATAATAATAATAATAATAATAATAATAATAACTCAAGAGAAATTTGCAAAAAAGCCCCTACGCTATTGGAAATTTACAAAAAAAGTCCCTACATTACTGCCGAAATTACAAAAAGAACCCCTACTGTTTGTTAATGGTGTTAGTTTGTAACTAACCGTAGGGCCTTTTTTATAATTTCCAATAATATAGGGGCTTTTTCACAATTTCCAATAATGTAGGGCCTTTTTGCTATTTCGGCATAATTTAGGTTTTTTTTTTCTTATTTCTCATAATTTAATTTCTTTTGTAACAAAGAGAATAGGAAGGAGAGGGTGGTTTGCGTGAAGAACAACACGCCGGACGAAATTCTGCTGCAAGCGACTCGGTTGAGGAATTCGTTGGGCAGGAAAGTTATTAAGCTCAAAACGCGACATGTCACTAATCAGCCGAGCGTTCAGGGCACTTGGACTACCGCTGTTAAATTTTGAAAATTAGTGATTTGGATTTTGGTTTTGTTTTGTTATAATGAATCAGTCCGGTTTTAAAAATAATAATTGTGAGATGGGTTGATGGGCCTTTTTAGACTCAAGGATTTATTTTGTGTTGGGATTATTTGAAGTTTTAAGTTTCTTGGGCTTGTAATTTTTATTCGTCATAGGAATTGTCTGATGGAAAAAAAAAAAAAAAACTGGAGAAGTTTTTTAGTTTATACAAAGAAGCCATATTGGGTGACAAATGGGAACTGTTTAGACAGGTTAGTTGCATGCAAGAGATTTATCTTGTTAGAATCTTCTTGTTGTTCAATAGGGCTTAACATTGAAATGGATTAATTGCTTGGATGATGTTGATGGTTATCTTTCAAATAAATACCAACGTAATAAACCTGAGTATATTACAAATGTCCAAACAATCCACTCGAGTTCATTATTATCTTCAAATAAATCTTCGAGCAATCCACTCAAGTTTAGTATTGTTATCATTCAAATAAATCTTCGAGCAATTCACTCTAAGTTTATTCTTAAATCAATTCCCAGTCTGTAATCCCTCTATTAGGGAACTAACTAATTCTTAATTCAAAATGATCTAAATACCAAAGTTGCCTCTTTAAAAATCATAAAAATATATGCTGGATAGAAAAATTGACAAATTTTGTTATTCAATAAGATAATCTTTTTCTTCATACATTTATGAATTAGAAATAATAATAGATAGATGGAGAAAATATGTTAAATAAGATGATGAACATGATAGTGATGCAACAAACTTTCTTCTGCTGGAAACTTATCTTATACTGGTATTACTTATTAGTGTATTTTAGTACAAAGACTAACAACTTTTTTGGATGAAAATGAAACTATAAACATATATTTTCAGAAGTATATAAACTCACAATTAACTCGATTTAGGCTTGCTATGGGCCAAATGTACATGCATGACATGAGGCAGTGCATGTCAAGTTGCTATGGCAACGTGTGAGGAGCCAGCCTCCACGTGTCAGCATCACCTTTTATTTCTCCACCACAAAAACGATTCATAAAATCAGACAACTGTTTTTCAAATATAACATTTTAATCCAGACGTCCGATCTAAATCCAATGGCTATTACAACCCAACCACACCTCAAGGATAAACCCACGATTCACTCCCGCCATGTAAATTATACACGGCTATAAAAACACAGAAGAAAAATAACATGGTTAATTAATCAATCAAAACAAAATCCTTCACAAATTGAAGATATTCATTTCATGTTTGGCTCAATTATTACACAATGCTTCTGCGACTGAGGGTTTCTCTGTATGCAATTGAAGGTCGCAAGCTTAATTCCTTCCATGGCAGCCAATTTGGGGGATTTAAGCTCCCAAATTCGTTTGAATTGCACAAATTTGCAATTCCGAAAGCGCTCAAGGATGAATCGGAAGGAAGAGGGAGTGGATTCGCAGGGAAGAGTTGGGATCCCGGTTTGGAGATTGGAGTCCCTTATGAACAAAGACCTGTATGTATCAAACAATTTGCACTAAATTGGATTTTATTTGAACAATAATTTATGATTAATTTTGTTTTAATTTTGATTTTAATGATAGGTGAATGAATATTCGGCTTTGAAAGACAGTAGTCTCTACTCATGGGCCGAATTAGAACCGAGTAATTTCTTTTTACGGCTCGGCGGTTTATGTCTTGTTACATTTACGGTTCTCGCCGGACCGATTTCAGCAGCCAGTTTTTCTCCTGCCAAAGTATATAATAACAATATTAATTTTGTTAAAGTCGGAAGTTTACGTTAAATTATTACATATTTATTATATATTTATTTTTTTTGCTTAATTTTGAGTGAATAAATTAGGATCCACTCAAGTTTGTGTTGGCCGCTGGAATCGGAACTCTTCTCCTAGTTTCCCTCGTTGTACTACGGATTTATCTCGTGAGTTTATTATATCTATTACAATACGTTAAATTAAATTATATACTATATTGATTTTTATTTGTAAAATTAAATTAATATAGGGATGGAGTTATGTTGGCGATAGATTACTTTCAGCCGTTGTGCCATATGAAGAAACGGGTTGGTATGATGGTCAGATGTGGGTCAAACCACCTGAGGTTTTAAATTATTTTTACTTCTAGTTTGTCTTTCGATTTAAATAAATAATGAACATATTATAATGTTTTTTTTTGTCTCAATAGATACTTGCTCGTGACAGGTTATTAGGTTCCTACGAGGTACAAAATCTTATAACCAAATTAAGCTAAAACTATTTTAACCAAATTTGTCTTTAAATTAATTATATTTTGGATTAAATAAATATAGGTGAAGCCAGTGATAAACCGGCTGAAACAAACATTGGTCGGGACGGGTGCACTGCTCGTAAGTTCCGTATTTCTGTTTTCATTCTCCGCTCCGGTACAAGATTACTTCCATCAATTATTCAATCCAACGGAAAATAATTCGGCCACCTCAAATTCCAAGGCCAAAATCATCTTAAGGTAAGAAGAAAAAATAAATGATAAATAACAAGAATTCATCGTAAATTATTGTAATTAATATATTTTTTGAAAATATATTAGGAAAGAGGAATTGTTGAGGTTGCCGGTTGAGATAATGGAGGATGATGACTTGGCAGCAGCAGCAGCAGAAGCGGCAGATGGAAGGCCGGTTTATTGTAGAGACCGATATTATCGTGCTTTGGCAGGTGGACAGTATTGCAAGTGGGATGATATGCTCAAATGATTTTAGGAATATGTGTGAAATATTGGAAATTTTTTTTTGATTTGGTGATGTAATGTAATGTAATGCACCTTGGAAATTTTGTGCAACTTGAATTAAAAATTTATTTTACTTGCAAGAATGAAAAAAGTTGTTACAAGCCAGGAGGAATTACAGTATTACATAAAACAAGGAACTCAACTACATTTAGTGTAAGCCCTCAGGACCGGTTAGAAATTCTTCACCCATAGTGTCATTGTGTAATAATTTGAGTACTAGAAAGAACGAAAAAAAAATGTAAATAATAATTTGTTCGTATTTTTTTTAATATCCTACTAAAAATACTTCTCTTTCGACCAATCAGTAAAAGGCGCTACAGCAATAATTATTAGTTATAAGAGGTCATAATGGCAAGGAGATTTGAGTTATTTTGGAACCAATTTCTGACGCATGTAATGTGTTACAGGGGAATTAGAGCTATTAGAGCGTTTAGAAGAACCATAAAAAGGGGGTCTTTTTCACTGACAATCAAGAAGTGTCCATCTCATTTTAAATTCTCAGTGTCCGGGAAGTGACTTCGAGCTCTCTTCATAGTTAGCATATCAAGATGAACAACTCAAAAGACAAGATAAACAACTCAAAAGACCTGACTTTCGTATACATTATGGTCATGTTTGATTTGATGTATTTTGAGGGATTGTAATCCTAAATAAAGTAATTAGAATAAAATCTTTTGTTTGATTTAAATAAAAATACAGTATTAGGGATAACTTTGCTTCATTTTGTAATACATAATAAAATGCCGTATTACACTTTGGCCAACTTATGATGGTCTATTTTGATATTTAAGGAATATTAAGGACATTTAATTTCTTCTTCTTTTTTCTTTTGAAAGTTGAACTTAAGTAAGATTTTCTAGTTTAGCAATTTGTAGCTAACTTGATGAGTCATGTATTCTTGCTTATAAATTGTTTTGCATTTATTTACTTTATGGACATTTTATCTTATAAAAAAGGAAGAAAAATGATAATTTCGGATTATTTCTTTGACATATAATTTGTACCGATTTTATTTTTGTACCGGTATTGTAGTAAACAAGAATTTTATTTGTGCGGTAAATCTTATTGTACCAGTTTTAATGTTATGTTTAATATTCAAATAGAGTTGTGGCTCTTAATATTCTCATTTTTATTTATTTAATCATTTGTATCAAATTATGGTACATGTTTGTTTTGTTTTAATAATTGTATGTGTAATGTATAGATTTATAAATTATAAGATAAATTTAATTGCACAAAATAATTTCTAGTATTTGGTATTCAAATTTATATAGATACTCCATAATCATGAAATAACTAACTTAAATCAAAATTGAAATCTCGGATTTACATCAAAAATTAAACAATTAATTCTTCTTTACATATTTAAAATACACCTAATCAAACAACTCATTTGAATTATTAAAATCATACATTATCATATTGATGTATTTGAAATATGCATGAAACTTGAAATACCTCAAATCAAACATGCCCTATAAGGATTCTTGGTTTCTATTATTCATACACAGTTTTGCGGGGTTATCTTTATCTCTGTTATAAAGTGGCTTTTGTTGTATTCTCAATAACTCCTATGTAGTGGCGGATCTTGACCAAAAACGTAAAGGGGACGGTAATGAAAATACACCCAAAATTTAGGAGGGGCAGTGTGTACATATCTTTTAAATTCTATACAAAATACAGTAGTATAATCTTATATATACACTACAACTTCAAAATCTTGGAAGAGCGAGCGCCCCTAATTCCTATTAAGATCCGTCACTACCCCTATGTGAGTAGCTTGTCATTTCTCTGTTTCTCAATTATTTTGTTATGCTCATGTGTGAGATTGATTAGAATTAGAACTTTGTTTGTACTAAATTTTTTTCTTTAATTGAATGGAGCAGCCGACGGATTTTAAGAGAGAAAAAAAATAGTTCTACAAAAATACTCCAAATTTGATAAATAATAAAATTTACATTAACTGACATTATTTATTACTCTACAGTACAAACATAAATTATAGATTAGAGAAAATATTCACATCACCCGCTTAAACAACGTTATCATAAATTTATAGCTTTTTAGTTGTCACTAATTGAGTTAATTGAAAAATAATATCGTTGTATATGAATATATTTTTTATATGTGTTCATTCTATTTTTTTTGTTATCAATATATATTTTTTTTAATTTTGTTATACTTTTTTGAATTCGGACGATTCTGAGCGACAAATAAGCCGACGGTGTGTGTCTCTATAGATTAATAGAGGGGATGTTAAAGAAATCTCTTTGTAGATTTCTTACCAATTTTGTTGAACCATGAATCTAGGGTGCTTCTAGTGAAGTACCTACCCCAAAAGCTTATTTGCCTGCCGGCCTGAAAATAATAGAGATGAGCAGGACCTGACATTTTATTATTAAGTATTGATAAATATGACATGAACTCAAAAAGGTGCACTTCGGCAGGAAATATGTCTAAACATTACAAGTAATATCATTGACAGTAAATAAAGAAAGCATAAAAATACATAATTGCTAAATCCAAGTCCAACTACAAAATCAAAATGAACATCTCAAAAGTTTACATTGATAATTACCCAGCCAACAAGAAAAGTAATTTAGAGATCTATAATCAACCCATATGAAGACGAACATCACGAGACGCCATTTTGAACTTGACCAACTTGTAAGCAAACAAAACCTTTTCATTTGGGTCCTTTTTTTGACTCACAGAACACACATTTTAACTCAGCCGCAAATTCCATCAACGCTTTCATAAATGCAAGCACCTATTAACGGAATTCATATGTCCCAAAATGCATAAATCTAAAGACTCCAAATTGGGGCAACTCGAAATAAATTTCTCCAATTCGTCCTCTTTGTCAACGGAGAATCTCAGGATAAGATGTTTTAAGAGCTTAAATCCTTTGAAACTTTCAGGCAGATTGATAACACAATTGAACATCTCTCACAACTTGTGAAACATGTATAATTCAGACGAAACATTGTACGGGGCCCAGCAAGAGATTTTATGTAAATTCCTTAATTGGATGGTTAAGTAGTTCAATGATCCACTATCAAGAGCTTCTTTGCAAAATGTTATTGCAAAAAGCATAAAAACGAAAATTGGTGGCTTATGTTGGGAGAGAACCTTATCTATGATTTTTTTTTAAGCTCTTATCTATGATTTTGATAAAATGCTCTGATGTGGTATCCGGTTGTTGGTGGAATAATAGTCGGGGAATCATAGTCCAAGCGCAGCGCCACCCCGTTGATAACACGGATGTCCGCACATATTCTTGTATAGGCAATCGTGAGAGAAATTGTTGCTTGCGCTCTAACGGAAGATTGCTTATTAGGTCAAGAACATCATTTGGAAAACTATTTCGTGCGTGTTTAGAAGGACTAGTCATTGTTCTGCAATTCGTGAGATCGATAATTTGGTTGGTTTACTAGAGAACAAAAAAAAAAGATACAAATGATTATTGAACAATTGAATTAAGACAAAATTTAACGATAAGCACGAGTAAGAAGAAAAAAAACTAGAAAGCACGAAACGAGAAGAAAAGAAATGTACTAATTAATGTAGAAGTGATTTAGGAGTGGAGGATTTGGTGTATTTTGTGAGATACATAGATTCAAATACATGTATTTGATGATTCAGATTGTTTGTTTTATTTGATGTATTATACAATCACGTATTTCAAAATGTATTATTTTGATTTATTGGTTAAAAATCATATATTTCGAATAGTTACTTGTTTAGTTTTAATTTATATTAGTTATTGATTGGATTAAAATTTATGAAGCTAATTACAAAAACTAAGTAATAAATTAATTTAAATTACTTCCCAATTATTAATTGAAATTAATCACTGGAATAAAAAAAGAAATCTCAAAAAATTAACGCAAAAAAGGAAAAATCGACAAAATTGAAAACGTAGAAGAAAAATGAGACAAACATAATTCTTCAATTTGGTAAATTTGATGAAGAAAATCTTCAAATCAATTTGATTAATCAATAAGATGTAACAAGAAATCAATTACATGAAAATATTTAAATCTTCAAACCAAACACACCAAGTGTCTAAAGAGAAATTGCAATTAGAAAACCAAATCAACAACTATAATTTTGTAAACAAAAAATGGTGATCCCAACCATGGAACCGGCAAGAAGAAATAGGCGAAAGTGATAACTGCAGAAGAGGGGGGGGGGGGGGGGGGGGACTGGGGAGATAGACCTTGTTTTATGAAGGGTAGACCACGTCAGCGTCGAAAGGGCATTAGGTAGGAGAGACCACGTCAGCGTCGAAAGGAACTAGAGATGGAAGGAAAGAGATGCGGTGCATAGGAGATGCCTATTCTCAAGTCCTAAATTGATAACAAAAGTTTAGAAATTATGCAATCAGATCCCGAATCAATAATAAAAGTCTAAATAAGAAAAATATAATTGATGACATTTCCTTATTTAGATCTTGCTGATCAAGAAATTTAGGGTTTGTGTACGAGAGAAGGAGTGTGATAGAAGAGAGTGGAGAATGCCAAGCAACACTATTGCAGTAAGAAAAAAGAGGAGAATACGAAAGTGACTATGAGAAAGTAATGGCTTGGATTCACTCGGTAGTGTTTATTTAACGACTGAGATAAAACGATGTCTCAGAAAATAGGTTGAAAAGTAATATATTAGGAAATTTTTAGTAAATTCTACAAGAAATTTAAAAAATCAAAATAAATTAGCTCTGTTTTTTTGTAAAATTTTATGGATTTTTTGTGACATCATTTTTATAGGTTTACATCTTCTCATGTAATTATGGATTTTTTGTGACATCATTTTACAGGTTTGCATCTGGCTTGTTATGTCATTATAATTATCGTACGCATGACATATTACATTTTTGTAAAATGAGCAAAGTCCCCTTTCATATGTGTAATTCACTTTTAGTTTTGGTCATATGGGTAAGTTTTCAAATCTCAATTATCGTGTACAAATTTACAAAATGATTCAAAAGATTATTTTGTACATACTTCAAGTATAAAACAAATTTTTATTTCAAGTGGCACAATATTTCTAACATTCATTATACTACATTATATATCACCAAATCATAAAAAATTCCAATTTATACATACATTTTCCACATTCTCAAAATCATTTCAACAAATCAACTTACAATACTGCCGCCTGCCAAAGCACGATAATATCAATCTTGACAATAAACCGGCCTTCTGCCAGCTGTTTCTACTACTGCTCATACCAAATCACCATCCTCCATTATCTTAATGAGCAACCTTAATAATTCGTCTTTTCTTAAAGTTTGGATTCGTCATTTCCTTTATTCACTTTATTTCATATTTTAAATTTGCAATATATACGCCAAACCACCTCTAGTTGAGTGGTAAGACACCATCCTAGTAATATAAAGGTACTTAGCAAAATCAAGTTTCTTTGAATATAGATGGGAGACATATAAGTCATCTCTATAAAATAAAATAAAATTACAATATATACTTAGACTATTAAATTAGCTTCAAAAGTGCTAAAGAAATCATCACTTATCTTCACCACAGTTTATATTAAAGGGAAACAAAATTCAGCATTTGTTAAAACGGTTATTCAAAAATCGGTAAACAGTTTCCCAGTATAATTGGAATCCAGGATAAGAAAGCATGTGTTTGTAAGTTACAGTAATTGGAAACCCTCCCAACTTGTCAGAAAAACCCTTCGTATCATTCCCTTCCCTCTCTTCTCAGCGCATCGACCGAGCTCCGTCGGTTTATGGTCAGAGTTTAGGGTTTAATCTTCTCTTTCGTTTTTGAGTATGGAAATCAAGTAATTTGAGTTTACTTCTATTCTTTTGACTGATTAGTACAGTAGATCAATAAGCACTTGAGCAAATTCATTTATATTTCTAATTTGAGGACGTATTTCTTCAAGTTACGGCTTAAAAAGAGCTCAAATTATCAACACTCAAGACGAGTATTAATGATTTGTTATATTTAAAAAGATTTTGGTCAGCCTGCTGTGAAGCCCTTCTGCATAAATTGCAAAGGTAATGAAATTTGTGAAATTTACAAAAAAAATTACTGTTTTATACCCAAATTGCAAATATCCAGAAAAAACCTATCCAAATGTCAATCCACCTTGAATTTGATATAAATGTATTGACTATGATATAATATCTGAATTGTATAGCAAGATTTACTGATTTTATATTTAGCAGCTTGAAATTCGAAACATTAAAAAAAAACAGGCTCAAATGAATAAATCCTCATGTTTTATAAACTAAAAACCTATTTCTTTTCTTCCCGTTTCATCCTTAGTTGCCCAAAAAAAAAAAAAAGCATCCCAAAAAAAGAGTTGCCCAAATGACGATTTTAACCTAATAAGCAATCCCCCACTGGAGCTTAAGCAACAAATCCTCTCACGATTGTCTATACAAGAATCCGTGCGGACATCCGTGTTATCTGCCAGCTGGCGCCACACTTGGACTACAATTCCGCAATTATTATTCAACCAACAATCTTTATTCAAAGAAGAATCAGACGCCATGTCAGCGGAGAGTTTTATTCAGATTGTGGATAAGGTTCTCTCCCAGCAAAAGCCGCCAATTTCCGTTTTCAACCTTTTCGCGCTAGAATTTCGCAAAGAGGCCCTTGATAGATGGATCGCTGATTTACATAACCACCCAATTGAGGAATTTTACGTAAAAGCCCTTGGTGGGCCCCAGTACAATGTTTCTTCTGAATTATACATGTTTCATAAGTTGAAAGATATGCGTCTGATCAATTGTACTATCAATCTGCCTGAAAGTTTCAAAGGGTTTAAGCTCTTGAAATATCTTAGCTTGAGAATTTGCAGTGTGAAAGAGGATGAATTGGGGAAATTAGTTTCGAGTTGCCCCAATTTGGAGACCTTGAATTTATGCAGTTTGTGGCCCATGATTTCTCTAAATATTAAATCTAAAAAACTCTTTACTATTCGAATAATGACTGAATTAAAGAATATTCATCTGGAAACTCCATTTCTGGTAGAAGCATGTATTGTATTGAGACGTTGGGGAATTGATTTAGCTCATTTCGATAACTTTGATTATTTTGACCATTTATCTAACCTTTTAAAGCTCCGATTTCAGGTTCCTCACTATTTCTTTCCCTTCTATTTGTTTTCCATTTTCCAATATTATTAATATATTATTACGTTAATGATATGTTTGCAGCTTCTAGACCAACCTCAAAAATCACTCACGGAAGGTTTAGATAATTTGAAGAGCTTATGCATAATGATAGATTTTGGAGACAAGAACAAGTCTGCTCAAGCCCTCTCCTTGTTTAAAAATGCTCCCAATTTGAAATTCCTTTTACTATGGATACCCATTACATTACATTCGATCCTTAAGTTTTCATCTCCTTTGAAATTAATAATTTGTTTGAATGGACTTTTCTGAATAATGGGCAGGTGGTAGGTGAGGTTATAGCAGAGTCGAATGATGTGATGGTAAAATTCTGGGAATCGACAAAATTTTCATTTGAGCACCTCAAGGATATGCACATATCAAATACAACTTATGTAAAGGGGTTATTATGTTCAAAACCGGTGCTTGCATTTGTGAAACAAATGTTGGGATGTTCGGCTGAGCTGGAAAAAGTTTTCTTTGTGTCAAGAAACGACCGAAATGAGGGAGAAATGTTTGCTCGCGAGTTGCGCCGGCTCAGAATGGCGTCTCGTGGTGTTCGTATAATTTACCGTTAATTAGATCTCTTCTCTTGTTATGTATGTCATTTTTTTGAGAGTTTTTTTTGTTTCTGTAGTTGGATTTTGATTTGGATTTAGCAATGATGTAGTTTTGTGCTTCCTTTAGTGATACCGAGACTGCCTCATAAAAGAAATAAAACTAGCAGATCCTATGAAATTAATCATTTGTTTGAAACTCTGAATGGACTTGTTTTAAAAATGGGCAGGTGGCAGGTAAGGTTATAGCAGAGTCAAATGATGTAAAATTCTGGGAATCGACAAAATTTTCATTTGAGCACCTGAGCTTTGTGAGCGTGCGCAATGTAAATCGTGCAAATGGGTTTTTATGTTCAGAACCGGTGCTTGCATTTATGAAACGATTGTTGGGATGTTTGTCTGAGCTGAAAAAATTGTACTGTGTGTCAGAAAACCCAAATGAGGGAGAAATGTTTGCTCACGAGTTGCGCATGTTCGAAATGGCGTCTCGTGGTGTTAGTATTGAGACTGTTTAAATCTCTTGCTTCCCTTGTTTGCTAGTTAGCATGGTTATATATGCAAACTTTTGAGTTTTTTTTGTTTTTGTTTTATTGGTTGGATTTGGATATAAGAATGATGTTTGTGCTTAGGTCTTCTTTTTGTTTTTGTGGTTGGATTTGAATTTAACAATGATGTTTTGTCCTTCCATTATTTACTCTTTGATGAAATTACTATCTTATACCAAGAATTCCTCATAAAAGAAAATGTACAAGTTAAAATTAAACATGTTGAAACAAATTATGAATTACTTTGGATTAAATATAGGTAAACCAGCAAGAAACATGTTGAAACAAACAATGGTCGGGACGAGTGCATTTCTTGTGAATTATGTACTTCTCTTTGCATTTTTCGTCCTGGTACAAGATTACTTCCTTATTTGTATTCCATAGCACTTTATCAGGCTCATTGGTCAGACTCGTGTCATTAATATTTTGCAATAATCCGTGCAATTGTTGTACTTAGAAGGTGTTGTGTGCCCAGTCTCATTGCAGCGATAGAATATCTTTCAAGACTTGGTTTAATATTATGCTTTTGTTTTTGGCTCTCCTGTAGAGCACTGGGTATTCTTTTGCGAAGTTTGTTTCGAGATGCCAATTATTTGTCCAAAATCTTACTCTGTATCCTTTCCTAGTTTGACACTTGCCCAATTGTCAAACTTACGTAACAACGAAGCTTGGTCTTTGATGAAGAAGCTTTTGTGAGTGCATATCCATAGACTTTCTGAATTTGCATAGCATTCTCTAATCATATAGCATTCTCTAATCATAGTTAACCCGATTCCTTGCTCCTTATATTTTATTTTCCAAACCATTTCATTAAAAGCACTTCGTTTTGCAATCTTAAGTCTTTGATTCTGAGACTTCTGTTTTCTTTGTTTTTGCGTAGCAGGTCCCAAGTGCGAAGTACATTCCCCTTTCGTGAGGGGCTGAATTATTTTCTTGTGGATTGAATAACGAATGGAAGTAGTCATGTACTTGGGCAGAACATGGGAAGAGAAATACAGAAATAGTGAACCAAATCTATTTAATCCAAAATATATTTGATTTAAGACAATTTAGAGCTAAATTTGTTATAAGATTGTTAGCATAATTTGGTTAATAGTTTTTTAGGTATACCAACTGACCAAGTTGTCGTACCTTGTATGAATCAATAACACGAGCAAGTTATTAATTTAAGACAATTCAAGGATAAATTTGGTTACAAGATATTTTGCATTCTATTTCAATTAACAGAATACTCTATTCTACATCCTCAATGAATTTCTTTTATTCATCATTTTAAATTTCTACTGTTCAAGTTTGGATATTATTTCATATATATTTTTTTTTTGAAGAGTGGATATTATTTCATATTTTAAATTTACAATATTTATACTTAGTCTCAAGACGTAAATTAGCTTCAACGTGCTAAAGAAATCATCACTGCTCGTCACCTCGGTTTATATACACATACACGGGAAATGAAATTCAAGATTTGTTTTTTTAAGAATTAGCGGTAGGCTTGATTTTCCTACGTCTAACTTTGTATTAACTAAAGAAAATAGAGTACATCATTAATTAATACAAGACAGAGTCGGAAAAGAAATTTTGAATAATAAAGAGAAAATGGAAGAGAAATTCAGGATTTGTTAACACGGTTATTCAATAAGCATTAAATATTTTCCCGGTTTAATTGGAATCCACCTTGAATTTAATATAAATGTATCTATGATAAAAATTCCAAAATATAACAAATCATTAATTAATACAAGACAGAGTTAGAAAAGCGATTTTGAATAATAAAGACAAATTCAGGATTTGTTAGCGCGGTTACTCAATAAGCATTAAAGATTTTCCCGGTTTAATTTGAATCCACCTTGAATTTGATATAAATGTATCTATGATATAAATTCTGAATTCTGACAATAATTACTGATCTATATTTATGAGTTTGAAAATCTAAACATTAAAAAAAATCAGCCTCCAATTAATAATTTCTCATGTTTTATATACTACAAATCAATTTCTTTTCTTCCTGTTTCATCCTTTCTAGGTTTCCCTTTCTGTTTACTCATGCATGACTCAAATAAGAGTTGCCAAATGAGGATCTTGACCTAATAAGCGATCTTCCATTGAGCTCAACCAACAAATCCTCTCACGATTGTCTCTACAAGAATCCGTGCAGACATCCGTGTTGTCTTCTAGCTGGCGCCACGCTTGGACTATAATTCCCCAATTATTATTACACCAACAATCTTTATTCAAAGAAGAATCAGACGCCACGTCAGCAGAG
Source organism: Juncus effusus (assembly GCA_027726005.1). Classification (NCBI taxonomy): domain Eukaryota; kingdom Viridiplantae; phylum Streptophyta; class Magnoliopsida; order Poales; family Juncaceae; genus Juncus; species Juncus effusus. The sequence continues at coordinate 2,001,384 of CM050905.1, read as the reverse complement.
CGTTTTATAGATCGTAGATAAAATTCTCTTCCAACACAAGCCACCGATTTCCGTTTTCAACCTTTCCGCGCTAGAATTTCGCAAAGAGCCCCTCGATAAATGGATCGCTGAATTAAGTGACCACCCATTGAGGAATTTTATGTAAAAGTTCTTGGTGGGCCCGAGTACAATGTGTGTTCGAATTATACATGTTTCATAAGTTGAAAGAGATGCTACTGATCAATTGTACTATCAATATGTCTGAAAGTTTCAAAGGATTTAAGCTCTTGAAATATCTTAGCTTGAGATTTTGTAGTGTGAAAGAGGATGAATTGGGGAATATGGTTTCGAGTTGCCCTAATTTGGAGACCTTGGAGTTATGCAGTTTGGAGCCTATAATTTCTCTAAATATTAAATATAAAAAACTCTTAACTATACGAATAATGACTGAATAAAAGAATATTCATCTGGAAACTTCGTTTATGGTAGAAGCATGTATTGTATCTTATCGTTTGGGAATTGATTGAGCTCATGTCCGGTGGCGGATTTTGACCCGAATTCTTGGGGGGCGGAGGAGCCGTAGTGAAAAATACAGTGAAAATCTTGAGGGGGCGGGATACATATAATATATAAATTTATTACAAAATACAGTAACATTACCATATATATATACTAAAATTTCAAAATCTTGGGGGGGCAGCTGCCCCTTCCTGTCCCTACTAAGATCCGCCACTGCTCATGTCGATAACTTTGATACTCTAAAGCTCTGATTTAAGGTTCACTATTTCTTTCCCTTAAATTTTTATTCTACTTGTTTTCTGTATTTCCAATATTATAAATTTATTATTACGTTAATCATATGTTTGCAGCCTTTTGACCAACCTCAAGAATCACTTGTGGAGGGATTAAATAATGTGAAGAGCTTATTCATAATGATAGATTTTGGAGACAAGAACAAGTCTGCTCAAGCCCTCTCCTTGTTTAAAAATGCTCCCAATTTGAAAATCCTTATATTATGGGTACCCATTACATTACATCAAATTAAGAGAAATTTTTTAAGACCTCCCTAGCTTTTCAGAATATTATAAATAAAAATCCTAATCTTTTAGATTCACTCAAAAACCTCCTATCTTTTTAGGTTTGTTCAAAACCCACATAACTATTTTTAATATTATGAAAAACGGAAAACCCTTGATCATTTAATATATTTTCAAAAATGATCATTTTGCCCCTATGTTATATATAGTTTGGGCCTGTTTGATGTGAGAGAAAACAAAGGAATAGAAAAGGGATTCTCGGAAATGATAATGATGGTAAAATAGTTGAGAGAATTATGATTCTTGATGTGTTGTTTGATGTATTAGAATCTAAAATGATGGAAATTATTTTTTGTTTAATATGATAGAAAGTTGGAAAAGTAGTTAAAAAGGAAGATGAGTTGGTTAAATGTGTTTTAAAGAGTGATGATCAACCATCAGTAAATTAACAAACAATTTGGTCTTAGAAATATTTGCATAAAGACCTGAAGTTTTTGTATTTGATAGCAAACAGTAAGAAAAAGAGAAAGCAAGGATAACATAGTTATTTATTTATTCCACTTAAATTAGATATCTGCTTTTATGGTCTATGGAGAATTGGAAAGAAATCATCAAGACTTGATGAGAGATAGCAAATCTAAAATTGACTCCATCAAAGAAAGAGACAAAATGTGCTTAGTAGTAATTTAAGAAATTGCTCAAGTATTGAAATATCAGACCTAGGGTTTCTAAGTCTACATAAATTGGGGAAAAATTACTCAAAACAAAGAATTAACTTGCTCTCAAAGCTTGAATAGGAATCAAATCACATGACCATTGTTCTTTTTCTTTAAAGTTAGATTACCTGTTTTGTCGAGGAGATGAGAATCAGCGAGTAGATCAAGCAAGAAGTGAAATTAAGATCTTATAAAGGTTGCCATGGATAAAGGAACAATTTGTATGAGAGAAAGAGACTGTTTTGCGTGCGAGAGAGAGAAAGCGGGAAAGACATTGGAAAGTAAATCCTTTATAAGAATTGGATTTCATTTCCCAACTTTTCCACCTCAAATGGGCCCTTTCTTTTTTCTTTTTCTATTTCTTTTTCTTTAAAATCATGAGGGCAAAACGGTCATGATTAAAAGCTTAGGTTTTTTTTGATAATATTGAAAAAACTTAGGGGGGTTTCGAGAGGAGCCAAAAATATAGGGGGTTTTTGAAAGAATCTAAAAATAAAATGGGATTTTTGATAATATTGAAAAAAGTTGGGAGGTTTTGAAAAAATTTCCTTAAATTAAATTAAACAAATTTAAATTCGATCCTTAATTTTTCATCTCATATGAAATTAATAATTTGTTTGAATGGACTTATTTGAATAATGGGCAGGTGGTAGATGAGGTTATGGCAGAGTCGAATGATGTGATGGTAAAATTCTGGGAATCGGCTAAATTTTCATTTGAACACCTGACACTTGTAATCGTGTCAAATATAAGTTATACAAAAGGGTTGTTATTTTCAGAACCGGTGATTGCATTTATGAAAGGATTGTTGGGATGTTTGTCTCGGCTGGAAAATCTGTCATGTTTGTTGCAAAACGACCCAAATGAGCGAGAAATGTTTGCTCACGAGTTGCGCAAGTTCAAAATGTCGTCTCACGGTGTTATTATTAAGTACCGTTAGATCTCTTATTTGAATATTTCTCTGTTTGATGGTAGTTATGGTTGTGTGTGTAAAAAACTTCTGAGGTTTTCTTTTTGTTTTTGTGGTTGGATTCGGATTTAATGATGATGTTTTGTGGCTAGGTTTTCTTTTTGGTTTTGTGGTTGGATTTGGATTTAATGATGATGTTTTGGGGCTAGGTTTTCTTTTTGGTTTTGTGGTTGGATTTGAATTTGGATTTAGCAATGATGTTTTATGCTTTCTTTATTTACTTTTGATGAAATTACTAGTTCTGACACCAAGGCTGCCTCATAAAAGAAAAACAAAATGTAAATAATATAAAATATAAATAAGGAGATCTTGTAGGAAAGAAAAACTTGTCATAATTGTACATACATGTTGATTCTTGATTCTCTCATTGTTCAATGAGATATGATGAGAATACACTATTACTCTAGTCTATTTGTTAACATTCTTCGTTTTTTCTGAACTAAAAAATATTCTTCCAGTACAAAACAATAAAGCTTTGTTGAGAAATTGAGTGCACATAACTTCACATATTTCAAAGTGAATGCTTTTGGTTTGCGACTCTACTACCAAATTGGATACGACTACGAGACAGAATCAAAATGTAGAACCTTAAGACAGTTCAGACTCGATCACATGACTAGAATCACAAACTTGATCTCATAATAATAATATTTTTTCTTACTATGTGAATCATCAAGACGGTGGCAGAATCGAGCGGAGGCGGCAACTTCCGGAGAGAGCATGGTTTTGAGAATCGCCGATTCCGACTCAGCCGATTCGAGTCAAAATTTGACCGATTCGAGTCAAAATTTGACCGATTCCGATTCGATTCATCCGATTCTAAATCGCTATCCTAGGGGACCGACTCTGGTTCCGATTCCGATTTTCAGAACCTTGAGAGAGAGAGAGGGAGATAATCCCAACCCCTTATTTTTCATCTCTTTTTAAGTCCTCTCATTAAGCCACATCATCATTTTTATCTCGATCATTCAATCAAATTTTTTGTTAAATCTTAGCCTTTTATTTTCTCAAATTTATTGATATTTTATGGCAACATGTGTGCGGTTATTAAAACATGCTTATATAATTGGTTGAATTGGTGTTTTGCGTTTTATCCCCGATTTAGTGAGAATCGTTATGAATTTGTTTATGGTCATTAGATTTATCAGATAATTTCAATGAATCATGGTGCAAAGTTATATTAATACAAATAGAATATGAAGAGTTTACTTATTAAAATATAAATAATTTTTTTTCTTTAAAAAAAATAATTTAATGAAATATTTTATTTTTCATGTTAAATTCGCCAAATATAAATTTGTTAGAATTTTCTCTTTATTTTGAATTTCATATTGTTATGGCCTCAATTAAATTTTTTTTTACTAAAATATGTGAATATAGCCTATATAAGAGAATATGTAGAAAATGATATGTTCATTAACTCCTGTCTCATTTTTACCCTCTTTGAGCATTCTCAAGAGGCTATCATCAATTTTCTATCGGCCGTTTGGATCAAAAAAAATTCTCAATCTTAGTTTTTAATATAAATCACCACCACAATATCACATGTTAATTTAGATTAATGTTTCGTGTTATATCTCCAATTATGTGAGAACTATCATATCAAAATTAATTCAGAGTATTGAGAACTATATTATATTACTTAATTTATTACGGGTTTCAAAAAAAAATATGTAATCAATTTAAACATAATCCATATCATTTTAACAACTAAAAAAATAAGAAAAATTGTAGTGACAATTTTTGAAGAAAATGAGTCATGCTATATTTTTCTTATGTATACTATATATACTTTCTCATATATATAATATCATTATTTTTTTTAAGTTAATCATTTATAATTAAATCATATGTAGTTTCAACTAAAATCTATGAAATAAATTAATTTTGCATTTTTATTTTTTCTGATTTCATTCATCTAAGCCTTATTAATACTTTATTTATTTTTCTAATATAATATGTCAAGAGATGACGGTATAAGAAAAGAAAACCAAAGAGAATAAAAAAAGTGATGACATTTTAATCTTAGAAATCTTAATGCAAATATAACTTGAGATCATAGATTAATTATCGTGGGTTGTTATTTTTTGTTTTTTATGACGTTATCATTTGTGTTATTTTATTTTTTAAATGTAAATTTATTTGTATAAAGTTATCCGTTCTTAGAAAATTAGATGTGATATAGAAAATATTTTTGAATGAATAATAAGTAAATAAAATATCTTATAATGTCATTCAAATGATTTTAAATATATCCAACTTACTTAACATAATTGTTATATATTATTTATGTATTATGAATTCATTTCAATTTTTTTTAATTTTCATAATTGTAATTTGTACATTATAGATTGAAATATACTATATATTTAAATGCTCGCAGCGAAGTGCGAACATTATCCTAGTACACAATTATGATTTCATGTGCTGTCTTTGATGGCTAATTCTATTTTGAAAATTGGATAATAGGTTTTCATTGGACATAATTGCACAAGTGAGGATTACTTGATTCATATTTTCATAATTTTTTGGATGGCTGTTAAGACTATTGAAAGGATGGATTCGAGCTCAAAAGATGATGCATGGATGGCTCTGACTTAATGGTACACATTTTAAAGCAAAATTATTACCATTTTTTATTTAGATAAATGCATCAAAATAATATTATTATACATTATTATGGAACCAAATTTAATTTATTACTCAGAAAGCACTTCATTTGTCATTATTATGGAACCAAATTTAATTTATTACTCAGAAAGCACTTCATTTGTTTTTCAAACCGAGATGATTTATATTACAATTGAAAAATGAATAAAAAGTAGCACTTGCCAGCAATGCATGGAACTCCTTACGCAATTTTGACATAACAGTTTTTTTTTCTTTTGCTAATATCCCAAAAGAAGATCAAAACCAATATATACGTGCCAGCGCACTTAATGTACCATCTGAATCACTTGGTCCGTCCCCTATCGGCAAAGTAATTCACGATCTTTGTGGTCACATAGCTCAAAGGGCTCGAGCCTCCAATGCCAGCCGTCCGATCGAGGACGGAGGCATAGGGAAGACATAATGAACAATTTCGTTAATTTTGAATAATTTTCAAGAAATTCATATAGCAAACAAAGGCGAGGGCAGGGCCGTTAAAACAGAGGAAGAACGCATGTAACGACTATTTTCGTTGTCTTCTATTGCAAACATTGCTTTTGTCTAAATTGCCATTGTAAATTTTTGATAATGCTATTGTGTTGGCTAAATTGTATTGAAATAAATTCTTGATAATGCTAAAAAAATCTCACGTAATGCACGAAGTTTATGCTAGTTTTACTATATATGTGAAGAAAATGGAACATTACTCATTTTACTATAATGTAATATGTCATGAGTAAGATAATTATAATGACATAACTAGCTAGTTGTAACCAATAAAAATGATGTCATAAAAAATCCATTAGATTTCACAAAAAAATAGTTAAAAAAAGAGAGCTGATTTATTTTAATTTTTTTAATTTCTTGTAGAAATTACTAAAATTATCCTAACATTAATTTTCAACCTATTTTCTGAATCCTCGTGAGGCTATGTTACTGTTAATCTCAGCCATTAAATAAACATTGCAGAGTGAATCCAAGCCATTATTTTCTCATAGCCACTTCCGTATTCTCCTCTTTTTTTCATACTACAATAGCGTCGCTTGGCATTCTCCACTCTCTTTATCACACTCCTCTCGTGCACAAACCCTAAATCTCTTGATCAACAAGGTGGAAATAAGGAAAGGTCCTCTTTTTTTAATTTCATTATTTTTTTTTCTTATTTATGCTTTCATTATTGATTCCGGATCCGGTTGCATAATTTTCTAGACTCTTGTTACCAATTTAGGGTTTCAGATTAGTGCTCTCCTATGCGTCGCATCTCTTTTCCTCCCTTTTGTTAACCTCATCAAACAAGGTTAATATCTCTAAGCCCTCTTTCGTAGTCATCACTTTAGCCGATTTCTTCTTGCCAGTCCCATGTTGCAATCGCCGTTTTTTATTTACATAATTATAATTGTGGATTTGGTTTTCTAATTGCAATTCCTTGTTAGACACTTACTATGCTTGATTTCGAGATCTAAAATTTTCAATTAATTAATTTCTTTTTATAACTTCTTGGTTATTCACAATGAAATTTAAGAATTCTGTTAATGTCTCATTTTTCTTTTATGCATTTCAATTTTGTCAATTTTTCCTTATTTGCACTGATATTTTCAATTAATTCCCAATATTCCTTTAATTTTTTCAAATAGATTCTAGTGATTAATTTCAATTAATAATTAGGAAGTAATTATTACTTTATTATTTTTTAAAATTAGCTTCAAAATTTTAATTAAATTGATAATTACTATGAAATAAAACAAAACGTAACAAGTAATTAACATAAATTTTAACCAACAAATAAACAATAAATTTTGAAATATGTGATCATATAATACATCAAATCAAACAAAAAATAAAATGAATCATAAAATACATGTATTCTTTGAGTCTATGTATCTCAAATACACCAAATTATTTGTTCCTAATCACTTTTACAATAATACATTTCTTTTCTTCCTAATTTTTGCTTCTAGTTTTTATTTCAGTTTAGTTATGTTTATTTTTGTAAATTACAGTTTAATTTTACAATTTTTGCATTGTTCAATGATCATTTCCATCTTTTTTTTGTTCTCCAGTAAATCAACCAAATTATCGATATAACGAATTACATAATCATGACCAGTCATTCCAAGCTCACATGGAAGAGTTGCCGAAACAATGACCATGACAGAATAAGCAATCTTCCATTAGAGCTCAAGCAACAAATCCTCGCACGATTGCCTATACAAGAATTTGTGCGCACATCTGTGTTGTCAACCGGGTGGCATTGCACTTGGACTATAGTCCCCAAACTATTATTCCACCAACAATCAGATGTTACGTCTGAGCATTTTATTGAAATCATTGACAAGGTTCTCTCCCAGCACAAGCCGCCAATTTCCATTTTCAACCTTTCCGGGCTGGAATTTCACAAAGAGGCCCTCGATAGATGGATTATCGAACTATGTAACCATCCAGTTGAGGAATTTTAAATAAAAGCCCTCGGTGGTCCCGAGTACAATCTGTGTTCTAAATTATACATATTTCATAAGTTGAAAGATGTGACTGATCAATTGTACTATCAATCTGCCTGAAAGTGAAGGTTTCAAAGGATTTAAGCTCTTGAAATATCTTAGTTTGAAATTTTGTAGTGTGAAAGAGGATGAATTGGAGAAATTGGTTTCGAGTTGCCCTAATTTGGAGACCTTGGATTTATGCAATTTGGGGCCTACGATGTCTCTAAATATTAAATCTAGCAAAATCTTAACCATACGAATATTCACAGAATTAAAGAATATTCATCTGGAAACTCCGTTTTTGCGAGAAGCATGTATTATACCTATCTTGTTGGGAATTGATTTACCTCATGTTGATGGATTTGATACTTTTGGCCATATATCTGACCATATAAATATCCGACTTAAGGTTCTTCACTATTTCTTTCCCTTTAATTTTTATTTTGTTGTTTCCCATTTTTTCAATATTTAAATTTATTATTATGTTAATCATATGTTTGCAGCTCTTTGACAAACCTCAAAAATCACTCACGGAAGGTTTAGTTAATTTGAAGAGCTTATCCATAATGATAGATTTTGGAGACAAGAACAACTCTACTCGAGCCCTCTCCTTGTTTAAAAATGCTCCAAATCTGAAATTCCTTTTATTATTGGTAAATTAAATTCGATCCTTAAGTTTCTCCATTGAAGCTAATTATACTTTTATTGGACTAATTTGAAAAATTGACAGGTGGAAGGTGAGGTTGTAGAAGAGTCAAATCAAAATAGCGTGATGGTCGAATTTTGGGAATCGGCTAAATTTTCATTTGAGCACCTTAGATTTGTGAGCGTGGCTAATATAAATCATGCAAATGGGTTGTTATGTTCAGGACCAGTGCTTACATTTATGAAACGATTGTTGGGATGTTCGCCTGAGCTTGAAAATTTGTGCTATTATTCAAAAAGTAACCCAAATGAGCGAGAAATGTTTGCTCACGAGTTGCGCCAGTTCAAAATGGCGTCTTGCAGTGTTAGTATTGAGTACTCTTAGATCTCTTACTTCCCTTGTTTGCTAGTTAGTATGGTTATGTATGCAAACTTTTAAGGTTTTCTTTTTGTTTTTGTGGGTGGATTTGGATTTAACAATGATGTTTGTGCTTAGGTCTTCTTTTTGTTTTTGTGGTTGGATTTGAATTTAACAATGATGTTTTGTGCTTTCATTATTTTCTCTTGAGGAAATTACTAGTTCTTGTACCAAGATTGTCTCATAAAAGAAAAAGAAAATGTACATAAAATAAAATATATAAGAAGGGGATAATATAGGAAAGAAAAACTTGTCATAAGTGTACATACATGTTGATTCTTTGTTTTCCTTCTTTCTAATGCATGGCAGTGTTCAATAACATATGATGAGTATACACTATTACTATCTCAAGTCTATTGTTAACATTCTTCCTTGAATAAAACTTGGTTGAGAAATTTAATGTACATGCCTTCATATATTTCAAAATGAATGTTTCTGATTTGCGACTCTGCTACTACTGAAGTGGATACGACTATGAGACAGATTCAGAATGTAGAACCTTAGGACAGTTCGGACTCGATCACATGACTAGAATCACAAATTTAATCACATTATAATAATATTTTTCTTTTTATATAAACTAATTTATTTGGTTTATTTTAGTAATATAACCACCATCCACCTTGCTGAACAACCTTTGAAAAAAAATAAATAACCATCCATATTCTACAATTTAACACTACTTATTGCCAAAAAACACTTATCTTACAGCTCACACTAATACGAAATTTAAAATCAAGTTACTTTGTGCTGAAGGGAAAAAATAACCAATAAACTACATACACAACTAGCTAATGGATTGAAACATATCTTTAAATGACTGCGACAGAAGTGTGAATCATGGAGAGAGAGAGAGAGAGGCGTCCATTCCCTCTATTTACGTTTCGTCCATACGTTAGAGAGAGAGAGAGAGAGAGAGAGAGGAGAGAGAGAGAGAGAGGCGTCCATTCCCTCTATTTACGTTTGGTCCATACATTACATCATAAACTGCACGAATTAAACTGGCCCATGATCGTACTGTATGAACCACACAATTTTTTCAACTGTCGGATGAAATCATATTGTTGAAAATAGATCAAGAACCTTGATCGAATGGCTATAAACAAAAGGATGACGTGGCTTCACCAAAACTATCCAATTTCATCCAAAATATTAAGAGGGTATTGATTATGACAAGTTTTTCTTTCCCGCAAGATATCCTTGCATATTTAATTTTAACTTGTACATTTTGTTTTCCTTTTATGAGGCTGTCTTGGTCTCATAACTAGTAATTTCATCAAGAGTAACTAAAGGAATCACAAAAGTACATCATTGTTAAATCCAACTCCACCACAAAACTCCACATACACAACAATAATTAAACTAACCAACGAACAAGAAAAGTAAGAGATCTAACAAATTACGGATAACACTCAGTACGAATACAAACACCACGAGCCGCCATTTTGAACTGGCGCAACTCATGAGCAAACATTTCTACATCATTTGAGTTGTTGCTTGAGACGCAATTCACCCATTCCAGCTCAGTCGAACATCCCAACAATTGTTTCATAAATGCAAGTACCGGTTTTGAACATAATACCCCTTTCGCTTCATGACTTGCATTAAACACGCTCACAAATTTCACATGCTCAAATGAAAATTTAGCCGATTCCCAGAATTTTACCATCACATCATTTGACTCTGTTATTACCTCACCTTTCACCTGCCCATTTTTCAAATAAGTCCATTCAAACAAATGATTAATTTCCGAGGAGATGAAAAAACAAGGATCGAATTTAATTTAATGTAATGGGTACCCATAGTAAAAGGAATTTCAAATTGAGAGCATTTTTAAACAAGGAGAGAGCTTGAGCAGACTTGTTCTTGTCTCCAAAATCTGTCATTATGGATAAGCTCTTCAGATTATTTAATCCTTCCGCAAGTGATTCTTGAGGTTCGTTAAAAAGCTGCAAACACATGATTAATAACATAATAATAAATTCATAATATTGGAAAAATGGAAAACAAATAGAATAAAAATTGAAGGGAAAGAAATAGTGAGGAACCCGTAATCGGCGATTTACAAAGTCCAATAAACGGCCAAGATTATCAAACATATCGACATTAGCTAATATTCCCAAACGATAAGATACAATACATACTTCTACAAGAAACGGAGTTTTCAGATGAATATTTTTAAATTCTGTCGATATTCGTAAAGTTACGAGTTTTTTTGAATTAATATTCAGGGAAACCATAGGTCTCAAATTGCATAATTCCAAGGACTCCAAACTAGGGCAGCTCGAAACCAATTTCTCCAATTCATCCTCTTTCACACTACAAAATTTCAAGCTGAGAAATTTCAAAAGCTTAAACCCTTTGAAACTTTCAGGCAGATTGATAGTACAATTGATCAGTCGCATCTCTTTCAACTTATGAAACATGCATAATTCAGAACACAGATTGTACTGGGGTCCACCGAGGGCTTTTATGTAAAATTCCTCAATCGGATGGTTACATAATTCATTTATCCATCTATCGAGGGCCTCTTTGCGAAATTCAAGCGCGAAAAGGTTAAAAACGGAAATCGGCGGCTTGTGCTGCGAGAGAACCTTATCTACGATCTGAATAAAACGCTCTGCTGACGTGGCGTCTGATTCTTCTATGAGTAAAGATTGTTGGTTGAGTAATAATTGGGGAATCAAAGTCCAAACTCGGCGCCACCTGGAAGACAACACGGATGTCCGCACGGATTCTTGTATAGGCAATCGAGCGAGGATTTGTTGCTTGAGCTCCAGTGGGAGATTGCTTATTAGGTCAAAATCGTCATTTGGGCAACTCTTCTTTGAACAAGCCATGAGTAAACAGAAATGGAAACCTATAAAGGGCAAAACGGGAAGAAAAAAAAATGGTTTATTAAAATGTTTCGAATTTGAGGCTGATTTTTAAAATGTTTCAAATTTGGAACTCCTAGATATAGATCAGTAATTATTTGTTATGCAATTCAGATTTTATATCATAGTCAATACATTTATATCAAATTCAAGGTGGATTGACATTGACACTTCGATAGGCTTTTTAGAGCTGTTTGTGATTTGGGTATAAAACAGTAATTTATTTTTATTTATAAATTTCACATATTTCATTTACCTTTGCAATTTATTCAGGAGGATTCAATGCAGTCTTTCTTGACAGCATGTTGAGCAAAATCTGTTTAAAATATAACTAATCATTAATAATTGCATTGAATTTTGGTAATTTGAGCTCGTATTGAGCATAACTCGAAGAAATATATCCTCAAAACTAGAAATATAAATGAACTTGTACAAGCGCTTATAGATCTACTGCATTAATCAGTCAAAAGAATAGAAGTAACTCAAATTACTTGATTTTGATCCTCAAAAACGAGAGAAGAGTAAACATTTACCTTAAAGAGCTCGATCGAAAGGGAACGAAGGTTTTTTTTCTGAAAATTTGGGAGGGTTTCCAATTACTGTAACTTACAAACACTGGCTTTCTTATCCTGGATTCTAATTAAACTGGGAAATCATTTACCGGTTTTTGAATAACAGTGTTAACAAATCCTGGATTTTGTTTCCCGTGTATATAAACGGTGGTGAAGATCAGTTATGATTTCTTTAGCAGGTTCAAGCTAATTAATAGTCTAAGTATATGTATTGCAAATTTAAAATATGAAATATGAAATAAAGTGTAATCGAAAAAAAAAATATGAAATAAAGGGAATAAAAGAAGTGATGAATCGAAACATTGACAGTAAAAGTTTAAAATGATGGATATAAGAAATACAATGAACTTGATGTAGAATTCGAGTATTCTGTTAACTGAATTTAAAATATAGAATGCTAAAAATCTTATAACCAAATTTAGCTTTGAATTGTCTTAAATTAGCTCTATTTTGCATTAATATTTGCCCAGGTTCATTGCTCGTCAGTTCTGTATTTCTCTTTGCATTTTCTGCCCTGGTACACGATTACTTCCATTCTTTATTCAATCCGCAAGAAAATAATTCGGCCCCTCAAATTCCAAGGCCAAATTCAAGTTAAGATCAAAACAAAAAAAAATTATGAATGATTATAAATTATTTTAAATTATCTTGATTAATCGTTTTTTAGAATATATAGGAAACATGAATTATTAAAGTTACTCGTTGAGATAATGGAATGGCATCAGTAGCAGAAGCGTCTGACAAAAGGCCGATTTATTGCTGAGACCGATATTACCGTGCTTTGGCAGACTGGCAGCATTGTAAGTGGATGATTTGCTCAAAATATATATATAAATTGGAAATTTTGTTTATGATTTGGTGATATAATGTAATGTAATGCATGTTGGAAATTTTATGCGACTTGAACTAAAAATATTTTATACTTGGAGTAGGTTTATAATACTATCTTATTGAAACATTTTGTAAATTTGTACATGATAATTGAGATTTGAAAGTTTACCCATATGCTCAAAACTAAAAGTGAATTGCACATATGAAAAAAAATGGGACCTTGCTCATTTTACTATAATGTCATATGCCATGAGTATGATAATTATAATGACATAACTAGCTAGTCATAAACCTATAAAAATTTCACAAAAAATCCATAAGAGATTTTACGAACAAATAGTTCAAAAAGTAGAGTTGATTTATTTTCGTTTTTTTATTTCTTGTAGAAATTACTAAAACTATTCTAATATATTAATTTTCAACCTATTTTCTGAAACCTCGTGAGGCCACATCATTGTTATATCTTAACCGTTAATTAAACATTACAGGGTGAATCCAAACCATTACTTTCTCATAGCCACTTTCGGATTCTCCTATATTTTTTCTCGCTGCAATTGCGTTGCTTGGCATTCTCCACTCTCTTCTATCACACTCATTCTCTCGTGCATAAACCCTAAATCTCGTAGTCGGCGAAGTCTAAATAAGGAAAGGTTATCTTCTTTATTTTCATTATTTTTTTCTTATTAAGATTTTCATTATTGGTTCGGGGTGTGATTGCATAATTTGTAGTCTTTTGTTACCAATTTAGGGTTTGAGATTAGTTCTCTCCTATGCGCCGCATCTCTTCTCCTTCCTTCGCTAGTGCCTTATTTCGTCGCTAATCTCGTCTCTCTTCTCCTTCCTTTGTTGGTCACCACTGCCAACCTTCATCAAACAAGGTTAATATCTCTAAGCTCCCTTTCGCAGTCGTTATTTTAGCCGATTTCTTCTTTCTAGTCCCATGTTGCAATTGCCATTTTTTTATTTACATAATTATAATTGTTGAATTGGCTTTCTAATTGCATTTCCTTGTTAGACACATACTATGCTTGGTTTGGAGATCTAAAGATTTTCAATTAATTGAATTCTTCTTATAACTTCTTGGTTAATCAAACTGACGAAGTTGGAAGAATTCTGTTAATCTCTCATTTGTTTCTATGCATTTCAATTTTGTCAATTTTTCCATTTTTGCATTTATATTCTGATATTCTTGTATTTTTGTCAAATAGATTCTAGTGATTAATTTCAATAAATAATCAGGAAGTAATTTCAATTACTTTATTACTTTTTAGAATTAGTTTCGAATTTTAATTAAATCAATAATTATTATAAAATAAAACGAAACAAGTAACTAACATGAAATTCATGATCTTTAACAAACAAATCAAATAATAATTTTTGAAATACTTGATTAGATAATACATCAAATCAAATTCTTAAAAGAATACAGCCAATAGGAACTTCTTACTGTAGTCTGACACGATCTATCGGATTTTTTTGTGAACATTGGAATACATACAAGCTAAGCATTTATTCAACTTCCTGAAACCAAGGTTTATAAACACTTTCATTTCAGGATCCATATATGAAGTGGGACTAAAAGCATCAAGTCAAAATCGGTCAGTTAAACCTGGGCTTGGTAGACCCAAATTACATGTGTACTGGCATACTGTATAGTTAATGCATATGAAGTTGAACTCTTGCAATTAAACCGTTCAAAATGTACAATGTCAAATTTCATATGTACCCCTCCAAAATATTTAAATATCATTTAGCTCCATACAAAATAATAAATTGAATAGTATATTATGTATATTCCTCTAATAAAAAAAGTTATGGAATGTATCAGTTTGAGCTTTCAAAAAAAAATTCACATATACCCCACAACAATTTAAAATATCATATATACCTGTTTTAGGAAAATTAATAGTAACAATTTTACGAACAAAAAAAACATCACATGGTGAGCCCTTTAAAATTTTGAAATATCAATTATTCTCATATAAAATGAAAAATGTTGCACATAATTTTTTAAAAATATAAGTGATATTAATATACTCTTTCAAACATATAACAAGTTATATCTGTCCTTTTTTTTTTATTGAAAAATGCATTCCCGAAGCGGAGTGAGGGTTGCACCTAGTAAAACCAAATGAGTCTATGTATCTCACAATACACCAAATACTTTGTTCCTAAATGACTTTTAATTTAGTACATTTCTTTTCTTTTCATTTTGTGCTTTCTAGTTTTTTATTTCTGTTAACTCATGCTTATTCAGAATCATGCCCTAATTCTACAATTCTTGCATTGTTCATTGACCATTTCCATCTTTTTTTTTCTCCAGTAAACCAACCAAATTATCGATATAACGAATTGCATAACAATGACTAGTCATTCCAAGCTCACATGGAAGAATTGCCCAAACAATGTACATGACATAATAACCAGTCTTCCATTGGAGCTCAAACAAGAAATCCTCACACGATTGCCTATACAGGAATCTGTGCGGACATCCGTGTTATCAACCGGGTGGCGTCGCGCTTGGACAGTGATTCCCCGACTCTTATTCCACCAACAATCAGGTGCTACGTCACAGCATTTTATTGAAACCATAGATAAGGTTCTCTCCCAACACAAGCCACCAATTTTCGTTTTCAACCTGTTTGCACTAGAATTTTGCAAAGAGGCTCTTGATAGATGGATTTTTGAATTAGTTAACCACCCTATTGAGGAATTTTATATAAAATCCCATGGTGGGCCCTTGTATGATGTATCATTTGAATTATACAAGTTTCATAAGTTGAAAGAGATGCGACTAATCAATTGTATTATCAATCTGCCCGAAAGTTTCGAAGGATTTAAGTTCTTAAAACATCTTAGCCTGAAATTCTCCATTGTGAAAGAGGATGAACTGAAAAAATTTGTTTCGAGTTGCCCCAATTTGGAGAGTTTAGATTTATGCATATTGGGGCCTATGATTTCCGTTAATATTAATTCAAAAAAACTTCAAACTCTCCGAATAGTGGCAACATTTAAGCAACTTCAGATGTATACTCCGTTTCTGGTAGAAGCATGCATTGTATCTAGACAAATTTTCGCTGATGACGATATATTTGATATTCTTGGCCAATTATCTAATGGTTCGAAGCTCCAATATCAGGTTCCCTTTCGATACAAGTTTGTTATATTTATTTTCCACTTTCGAATATATGAATTCATTTTGTTAATCATTTATTTGCAGCTTTTTGACAAACCTGAAAAACCAATTCCGGGAAGATTAAATAATTTGAAGTGCTTCTCCACAGGGATAAATTTTGGAAACAAGATCATGTCTGCTCGAGTCCTCTCCTTCTTTAAAAGTGCTCCCAAGTTGCGAATGCTTTTATTATGGGTATAGAACATTAAATTAAATTAAATTTGACCCTTCATTTTCATCTCATCTGAAGGTAATTATTTTGTTTCTAATGGATTAATTTGAAAAATGAGCAGGTGGAAGGTGAGGTTATAGAGGAGTCAAATGATGTGATGGTAAAATTTTGGGAATCAAATAAGTTTCCAGTTGATCAACTAACAGTAGTGAGCATGTCAAATAGAACCAACGTAAAGGGGTTGTTATGTTCAAAACCGGTGCTTGCATTTATGAAAGTGTTGTTAGAATTTGCGACGGAGTTAAAGATTGTGCTTTGTGAGTCAATAAAGGATCCAAATGAAAAGATTTTGTTTGCTCACCAGTTGCTCAAGTTCAAGACAGCGTCTCGCAGTGTTCATCTTCGTATTGCTTGATAAATCTCTATATTACTTTTCTTGTTGGCTAGTTAATTATGCATACAAACTTTTGAGATGTTCATTTTGATTTTGTAGACAATGGACTTGGATTTAACAAATATGTATTTTTGTGCTATGTTTAGACATAAATTCAGTGGAAGTGAGACCTTTATTTTTGATGAAAGGAAGTGGACCTTTTTTTGTTCATGTCACATTTTTTGGTACTTAATAATAAAATGTCATGTCTTTTTTATCTCTATCATTATCAAGTTCGCCCGCCAGGCAAACGCTAGGCAAATAAGGGTTTGGGTCCGGTAGGAACTAGACTATTTTAGTGGTGGTAAAAATATAATTAGTTGATGTAAAAGTAAAACTTATTATTTATCAAATTAGGAATTTTTTTTCACTAAAAATCCGTAGGTTGCTTTATTCAATTAAAGAAAAAAGTTTAGCACAAATAAAGTTGATAATTCTAATCAAGCTCACACATGTGCATAGAAAACCAAAGAAAAATAAAAGAGAATAAAATGGGTAATTCTAGATTTTTTTTTTTTTTCATTTTCAGTGACCGAATAAAATGTTATATTAGATTGATTTTACTATTCTACTATATTTAACTCTTAGTTGCTCAAAATTATTGTTGCCTGTTGGCTAGTTAGTCTCTATCAGAGACAAACAGAACTTGAACAAATTAAACATCCTGATTTGCGTAACCTCCAAAAAGCCAGCCATTCTGCCACTTAAAAGCCCTTCTACTCAACTTGCTACTTGTTATGCTTATGTCCTACATGAAATAGTATATTTCCTTTGTTTCAAAATTTTGAGACACGTCACATCATCCTTTCCAAAAGTTCTTTTATTTTCTTTCTTTTTTGCAATTCTTTCAGAAAGGGTTTTAGCAAGGCATGAGGCCTTGATATTATGATTGCATTTTGTGACTAAACTAAAGCCTCTTTATTTTCATGTGTTTTTTTTCTGATAAGATTTCAGTGATCTCATAATTGGCTTGATATGCTTTTCAGACTTAGTTCATGGTCTTTTCATGAGTTGTAATCTGATCTACCCATGGATTAGAAGGAATAAGAAAATTAATTTGGCCTCCCATTACTTCGTGTTAAGCTCCGTTAATGTGCACAAAAAACAAATTTTTCAGTACTAATCAATGTATCATAACATCAAAATATTGTAGTTTGAATTGAAAGAAAAAATTATATATTATGGTTTTCATTTCTATCAACAATTTTAAAATATATAGAGAAGCTATTAGAGGGCCTAAATAAAATAATTAAATAAATTTAAAAGTAAAACTTAGGTTAAAACGAGGCAACTGGGGTTTTGGGCTGGGCCCATAAAACATGGCACGAGGTAAAGTCATGGATTCTTTTCCTTTTCTTTTGAACAACTCATTTTTACTTTTTATACAATAATTATATGTTGCTTCATTTTGGAAATGAGTTTTGAGTTTGCAAAGTACTTGGAAAATGCTATGAATGATATATCACGATTATTAAGGGGGGCCTAAGTCTTACTAAGCATGAAAATATGAAAAGAGGAGATTCTGTGGTTGATATATAGACTAGGCTATAGACTGGTTGTCTAAGTTTGAACCACCTTAAAAGCTACAGTGTTTAAGTTATATAACTTTTCAGGTTGTGTTATCATTAGGAAATAGGAATGCGTGATAATCGTTCATCTCTATAGTGACCTCACTAATTTATATAATTTTATTTTGTCGTATTTGTTTTTTGAATGAAAAATATTTTCAAATTCAAGTAATAAGAAGTTAGAATTAACCCTCCAAAACATTCATTTTTCACCTCAATTATTTCAAGCGGATAAGATATTATCATATTTAATATGGTTGATTTACCAATTTTGTATTGTGCCTTTTGGTTATGAGAGTCACCTATTCTGATTCAACCGATTTGAGTCGGAATCAACAAGCTCTAATTCGATTAATACTCGAGTCTCACGATTATATACAATTCTTCTTTATTATTAATTGGTCCGATTCTTCATCCGGTTCAACTGATTCCGATTTGATTCAGTCGATTCTAAATCACTATTTTAGGGAATCGACTCTGTTTCCGATTCTTATTTTCATAAGATACATTTTATCTTTTTTTATATGTTTATTTTTCATCAAACTTTGAGTATTTTAAGAATGTTATATTATCTTTTTTTTAATATAGACAATTTATCTACTTAGACAGCATTTAATAAATTATTTTTTACATAGTTTTATTTACATAAAATTTTCTCGAGCCATATTACTGGCAGCGCCGCTATCTAAATTTGCTATATCCTATCTATGCTCGATTTAGGCCCTTTCTTCTATTGTTGATGGATATGTTGGTTTTACTTGTTATATGTTGTTGTCAATTCTTCCACCACGTCCTTTGTGAGGGCAAAGACTTCTTGGACGTTGTTGTTTTTGCGTTGGAAGATCCGTGCGTTTCTTTCCTTCCATAATTTCCAGCATCACACGATCCAAAGGCTTCCCCATCGTTTTCTTTGTGTTTTGTCCACTTTTTTGCTCATCCAATTGTATAGTTCTGAAGGAGATTGGATTATTTGAGGGGGGAGATGCCGAAGGTGTTGCAAGCGTGCGTCCATAGGGTATATACGAAATTGCATTTTGCAAAAAGATGACTATACTATTCATGTGTTCGTGATGCACAGAGCGTGTATTCCTCGAAGGGTATGCATCGCCTTTTAAACAATTGGCTTGTTTTATATTGGACAAATTCCACAACCGCCAAGTTGTTAAAATATGAAAACAAGAGAAAAACATAAATAACTTTTTTGCTCTAAGAAAGTGTATATCTAAAAAAATGTATACTATTCTAATTAGGAACTTCAAATGCTATTTGCTTTTATATATGTATGTTAATTCAGTAGGATCAGCTAGATATTTTTTTTAACCTTTAATCATGTTTAATGAGCTAGTTGCCCTTGCCGTGAGGGAATCAATTTATTGCGAAAAATAAGATAACCATCAAAAAAAAGGTCTATGTTTAGTCTTATTGATTTATTTATTTTGGCCAAATTCGGAATATCAAGCCAATGTACAATCGAAATGTCGAATCCTTTTCAAAATTTACATCTTAAAATTATTGATTTATCCAAATAAGACTTGACTCAAACTTAGATTAGTAAAATTATCAATTATTTATCTAGGTTATAAATATATTGTTTTCTCATTTTATATATTGTTTTACCATTTAATATACTGCTATTTATTCTTTGTGTATTTCTTATTTTTTTAATATATTGCAGATATACTGTTTTTCCGTTTTATATACTGTTTTCTCATTTTTATATACTGTTTTCACTTTTTATGTATATAATGTTATTAGAAAATAAATTATATATACTGTTATGTATATATTGTTATTAGAAAATAAATTATATATATTGTTATGTATATATTGTTATTAGAAAATAAATTATATATACTGTTATTGGATCCCGTCGTGAACAATCATGCTACAGTGCATCGTGCTGTAGCAGTTTCCATAAAAAAACACCCAATTATAATTTGACCTAGCTTAATTTCATTCAAACTAAGTTTGTCAGCTGCACCTGCATGCATTTATTCAGACACCAGTATTTGCACGCAAAGTTTCTGTTAATTAAACAGCTTTATTTTTTCTCCTTATTTGTTCTTTTTGTGCTTTAATATTTTGTCATATTTTCTTTAATAATTTCTGACATTTTCTTTGTTCTTTTAGGAAGTGCCACTTGATTATGAGACCTTTTCCAGTTCTTTTGGTACTTGCATGCAACAGTTTATAATAATATTTATTACCAATTGTTATTCTCTATTTTGTCTTTTATTGGCTTTTTCCTTTATTAACATTTTTTAACCACTAGAACTTAGTTTTGGAGTAAATAAATATGGCATAGATCTTGGAGTGACAAATATGGAATTTTTTTAATTTACAAGGCACGGACCAAAAGAATTGGCATTATTATTCATTTATAAATCTAGTTAGTTGGAATGCAAATTTAGGCTGATTTTTCTTACACTCAACGCGTCATATTTGAAATTTCACTGTCACTAAGATAAACTTACAGGTAATTCTGCATAATATTCAATTATTGACAAAAATTTACATGAAAAATGTACCAAAAAAGGAAGTGAAAAGAAGGAAATAAATTCCAAGAGTTACAGTCATTTCTATTGGAGATAAGATCGGCCAGCCATTGATTTGATGGCCACTTTCCTTTTTCAACCATTTAACTATTCAAATTTCAAAACTCACATTTGCAAATTAGCATCCTTTTCTTTCTAATAAAGTATCACGCTCTTATCATGATTTACCTTCCCACACAGGATTCTGGTTAGAATTTTCAAAATCAAAATAAAATAAAATATTCTACCTTATTTGCAAAAAATTCATGCAACCTTTCATAATTCATTCGATTAAACATAAAAAAAATAATTCATACGATTACTATACCACAACTCATCAATATGCAAATTCATTAGAAGTTATTTAGAACAAATTTTTAATTAAACCAGGTGGATTTTAAGTTGCATATACTAAAAAAAATCGGGAGAAAAAATAAAAAAACAAAAATTAAAATTTCCACAATTAGTTAAAATTAAAATTAAGATGATTTTCCAATGTTTAGCTCATCAAGCCAATCAAAAATTCTTGTACGGCACAAACTCTCAGCCCGTTTCAACTTCAAACTCAAACCCTTCTTTCCAACCTTCTTCTCTTCGTCTTCATCTCCTTTGATTTTCTTCTTCTTTCCACCCTCCATTTTTGATCGACTGATCATCGTACCGACCGGCTCCACCACCTGGTCCGGACCGCACTTGCATCCAAACCCACCAAACCCTACTTGCTTTTTCTCTCCAACCTTTAACGGTTTCTTCTCGCTCATTCTTCTTGACCTAATATCGATTTCGGGGGCCGGTATCACGCCAAGACGGAGTATCGAACCGGTCGGTACGGAGCTGAAACTCTTTCTAGAACTGTTCGCATTGCTTCTTCTACCGCTGGTACGAATCTGAGGCGAGGGGCTCGGAAAAGTGTAAAAGAAGTTGCTTGAGATTGAGCTGCGTGGCGGGTCCGGTACAGAACTACTTTTCGTCGATTGACTCCTACTCACGCAATGACTGCTCGTACCGCTACTGTTCGAGCTTCCGCTGCGGCTGGTACTCATAACTGTACTGGAGAGGTCCAGTGAATCGGTACGAGAGCTGACGGAAGGTCTAAGAGGGAGGATCGTACCGTTAAAGAACACGTCCTCAGCTGCACACATGTCGGTTTGAAGATCGGATTCTAATCCGGAAAAGGAGATGCGAAATTCAAAATCATCTGTTGGGTTGTTGGATTTGAGATTTGATTTTGTCGATGGTGAATTCGGCTTCAACGGAAAGTCGCTGAGAGATAAAGCTTCTTCATCATCATCTCGCGTTTCTTCTTCTTGAGAGAACTTCTGCCACTTTTCTATATCAGCCATGGCTGTTTGTATTGGAGTTTTGGACAGAAGAAGAAAGGAAGGAGGGTTTTTTTTTTTTTTTTTTTTTTGAGACTCACGGAAGGAGGGTTTTAAAGGAGAAAGGAAAAGGAAAGGAAAGGATACGCAAATGGTGAGAATAACAAAGGAAATATACAAAAGAAAAATGGAAAATTAAAGAAGGAGAGTGAGGGTGTATGTATATAAATAATGAGAGAGGAGACATTCCTCTTGGGCTTGGTACAAGTTGAGTTTTGCATGCGTCGCTTTTGTTTTATTTTGTTTTGTTTTTGGGTGTTTTGTTCTAAGGTCTATAGATAGATTGTAATAAAAAATTATAGAGGGGCAGCTTTGGAAATTGTAATCCTAGGCTTTTTATCTATGAAAATGACAATTATTCAATTTCATTATTGTTTAATTATAGATTAGTGAAGATTAGAGACTAGTGAGTGTGTATAAATTAATTGTGTAGATCTCTATTTGTAATTTTATAATGGAATCATAAAATTAGATATCTACATTAAACAACCAATCATAATCCCCGAATAATGTCAATTGTCAAATGAGTTGATATTTCATTATTGTAGAATACGTTAATTCATTATTTTGACAAAGAAAGAAATAAAGGAGTATTTCCTTTTCCTTGGACTTCATAAATAGACATGATTAAAACAAGGCATTAATATAGTGTGTCTATTTGTAATATTATAATGGAATCATAAAATTAGATGTCTACCATTAAACAACTAATCATAATCCCCAAATAATGTCAATTGTCAAAGGAGTTGATATTTCATTATTGTAGAATACGTTAATTCATTATTTTGACAAAGAAAGATATCCTTTTCCTTGGATTTCATAAATAGACATGATTAAAACAAGGCATTAATATAGTGTGTCTAGAAAGATATCCTTGTATTGTCTTTTCATGTTACAGTAGTCATACAATTATACAAAGAAATACATACAACTCATTCAATTACCTTGCTCGGTAAAAGAGTAAAGAGATACAATTAGATTTATATTAGATTTTCTCTTAATTTGGACTCTATTTAGTGCTCATTTCCTCCTCCTATATATACTTAATTATTATTCTAGCTTTATTATTACATCATTGATCTTATAAATGTCATGCAATTTAAAATATCCAATTAATTCAAACAGTCTTGTCACATGCAAAAGAACCAAGAATATGGATTCACAATCTTTTTTCTTTTTTTATGGTTGTTTACTGTAGGGCCTAAAGAGAATAAATAATGGAGGCCTTTATTGCAAGTTGAGATGAACTTTTTCTATTTTCAAATACATCTTGACTTTAAAAATAATCGTCCAATCAAGGGGTACAGATGGGCTTTACTCTTTCGGCCCTTAAAGCCAGACCATGTAGATATTACTGTCGTTTAAAACCATATATATTTTTCTTTAATTCTGTTTTTTGAACAAAATTAGTATATTGTTAATAGTAAATAAATAGTACAGATTTTTAAACGTAATATAAGCAAAATAATATGAATAATACATAGTTTAAATGAAAAAATATATCACAAATTTATGTAAATAATGTACACAACTTTAAGTAAATAACATGTAGGACCGGATGTTGGCCTCTATACTAACACAAATGAAATGGCTTTCCAGCCCCTTTGGCCTTTTGGCTGTATAGTTTATTTTTATTTATTTTTAATTCAACTTTTGGTTGTTTTATTTCGCACTAGATTTGCAAAAACAGTCTGTTTTGCTTTTGATGCAAAGAAGAAATGATTTGAGGGGCTATTAATACCGGTAGTCGTTAAATCATGAATGCATGTGTTTTTTGTATGTTTATCATTTGTTCTTTTGTTTGAGTGAGCTTTAGGTTAACATAACTTAGTAGTTACATGATCATAATGTTAAGAGTGAAACTTTTTCTATTTCTAGAACATAATTTTCTTTATCTAGAACGGTAATTAATTTATTAATCAAAATATCGACAATACTTTTATTTCTCATTTGTTAATTATTAAATTTAACAAATCAAAATATTATTCAATTCTCTTTGGAAAGGATTTTATTCAATTATACTATTTTTTTTCTAATTAATATTTTAAAAAAAAGAGAGAAAAGCTCCAAAAGAATTCATCTGACTTTTGATTTTCTTTTTTTGAGGGACATCTGACGTATGATTTTCATGCACATATTCAATTGTTTTTATTTACTTTTTTTAATTTTGTTCCGTTTAATAGTAAATCAGTTAGAAAAATTAATGCAATGGAATAATATAATAATTTGATTTTATTAATGCCCTACCATAACAGAAGGATTTTTGTATTTGACTGTAATAAGAATATACACATGCCACTTTTAAAAAAGAGAAATTGCCCCAGAACAAGAACTGGTGCATTAGATGCATTGGGCTGCTCCATTTGGATCTCATGAAGCAAGGCCTATCTTGAACTGGGCCGATCCACCAAGTTATAATTTTCCTTTTGTTTTTCATTCATTTTTGAGTATTTCAATATTATGTCATATTATTCTAATTATTTCAGTCGTCGGATGATTAAATATTAGAAAACTGCAAGTTATTTATTGATTTGTAAAGATTTATGTGGCCTTACTTGTTTACCCACTGATTATGTTATTGGTTGAGTTCATATTGAGCCCACGCTGCTTAGCGTAACGGAGAGGAGTCATGCCTGCCGAGTCGCCGACTCATAGCTAGCTAGGGTTCGATACTCGGCGAGGCTTTGAATGTGTGATGGCTAAGGGCATAAAGTATAAAAAAGAGTTCATATTGAACTAGTTTCATCTAAATATTTCTTTCACTGAATGAAGAAAGATCTGTTCTCTCTTTTTTATGACGATGAAATTTAAACTCAAAACATTTTGCACCTAGCCAATTAGTGAGTTTATTAACATTTCACCGAATGTTTATCTTTTGGCATACTCTTCAAATATTAGTGTTACCTGAAAGATGAAGAGATGAAGAGATGACTATCCAAAACACAAATATTAATATATCTCATAATATTCAAAACATTAGTTATGTTTAATTACATTTTGTATTTCTCATGATAGAATCTTTATTTTTAAATATCATCTTGCTTTTTCTCGATTTTTGCTTTAGCGTATGAAGATGAATTACGATAAGATAATATGTAAAAAAAGACTATAAAAATAACACACATATTATAAGAGAATATACATTTATATAATTACACTTACATAGTAAAAAAATTTAAGCCATATTATAAAGAATGATTCAACCTTGATCAATAACAAATTTTAGAAGACCACTTCATATTGCACAACTTCTCCTAATTAATGCTGATTCATCTAACAATACAAAGAATGAATTGACAACTCTAACGAAAAAATAAAACTTTCGCTAAAGGAAAAGAAACCAAAGATATAAACAGAAAAAGGAAAATTTCCAAATTAAACTAGCCGTTGCTTCTTGGCTGGCAATGGACTCAAAACCTCTTCTTCTTCACCCCACACATTTCTCGGGGGCAAATTGAGATCAAAATCTCTCACGCTACTCAAAGTAGAAGCAGCCGATGAATCAGAAACTGACATGTCCAAGTAATGGCATCTCTTGTGGCCCCCAAGAGCTTGTCCTGTAAAAAAGCTCGTAAAACACACATTACACCTATGATTTCCCTTATTAGAAGAATCAAGTAAATTGAACAACTTTTGTTTAATATCTATTTGTTTCATTTGATCAGGATTTGTCGGTCTTCTGTGACTCGATTTGTGGCCGCCCAATGCTTGGTAAGAAGGAAATGATTTTCCGCAAACGGAGCATTTGAAACTAGGCTTATTGGTGATTGTTTGGTTTTGATTTAAATCTGTTGTTTGTTGGTTTTGTGAGAGAATAAGAAGACCAAGAGAGAGAAAGTCGTTTTCAGTCATGGTGTGAAGTGAAGTATTAGAGAGGTGATGGCCAATTTGTTGAGGCGGCATTAATGGAGGTTAAGAGCTTGAGATGGGAGTGTCTTTGACTGAACAACTGGATTGTTGGAGGAGATGAGATTGTTGAAGAGATGCATGGTAGAGTTCGGTTTTTATAAGGGTGGGAATGGAATAATAATTAGAGAAAGCCAAAAATTGAGTCAAATCAAAATGTGCTTGCTTGATATTTCATTTCTTTGTTTTTTGGCTTGAGTGGGATTTGATCGAATGAGATAATGACACGTAATTAATTTAATATATTCATTTTCTTTACAATAATTTTATATATTATCAAATTGGTCTGCAGGTTGATATAAATCATTATAAACTCAAGTAATATAACTTGATCATTTTTATTAATCTTAGCCTATTTAATATTTTTTGTGTTAAGAAAATCAAAACAAAAGCCTTCCAAATTAGTTATTATTTTTGAGCTTGTATTACTGGTTTTTTGTATATTGGTACTTTTGCTCTTTTTTTTCAAATTCGATGTACATAAACTTTTAATTATTTAAATTGGTAAGCAATGGCCTTCCATATGCTTAAAAAAAATCAAACAACGAAAAAAGGGTCTAATAAACACTGAATGTGTGGGCAGGCAGTAATATCATGGACTGATCAAATTTTCTCAGTCCATCTCACGTGTAAAAATTAATCTAAAAGAAGAAGTAAATGAAATTATAATTTCCACATGTGTGTCTGACTGACTGCTTCTAGCTGCCTCATACATACAATATTAATATAAACATCCAATTCAATTATTTCTTTCTTTTTTTGAATCCAATTTAATTCTTTCAACAAAGGTCTGTATTTTCTAACTTTTTTAGATATTATGTATTATAATTTATTATTTTGAACTGTATATCTATTAAGGTATGTAACTGAACTGAACATTGATTAATAGAATTACGCGAGAAGATACTAAGTTTTCCGTAACTTTTCAAAAAAAAAAAAAAATCTTTCAACAAAAAAAAATGTAGGATGTAAAAAAGAAACCTTCTTAATTTCCCCGAAGCTTCTGATTATTTCATTAAAGTTAATGTACTTACACGAAATACTATTTTATATAGTCTGATCTACTAAGATAAACGTGGGATTTAGGAGAAGGAATATAAAATAAGAGAGGAAAGAAAAATGGAGAGACGACTGAGTCGTGTTTAGGGTTTATCCACTTTGAGCTTACCAATGAAGCGCAATGGCGGCCCAATGAATTTCGACGAATGCCGTTTTAGGCTCCACCATATTATTTTATGAATTTGTTGACCTACTTCCCACCAATAGGCACACGTAAGTAATTAGTTGAGAATGTTTGATAGTGACATAATTAAGCTTCTGGTCATGAATAGACTGCTAGTTTGCACTTAGCTACAATCTAGCTGATTGTCAATTAGCTACAAAATTATGCGTCTCAAATTCTCGACTTTTTTTCTGAAATGGCCAAAAAAAAAAAATTAATTAAGGGAATGGCCAAGTTTTAAAAATATTTGCAAAAGTGGCCATTTCGCCCAGCCACCGGGCGAAACACAAGTAGTTTCGCCCAGTAACGGGGCGAAACAGAGCGGAATCACGTTTTGCTTAATTAAGTCTGTTTCGCCCAGCAGTGGGGCGAAACAAGCCGTTTTTAGTATCGGTTTTTTAAAATAACCGTTACAGAATATAGCCTTTTAGTATCGGTTTTTATAAAAAACCGTTACAGAATATAGAAATTTAGTATCGGTTTTCATAAATAACCGTTACAAAATTTAGACTTTTAGTATCGGTTTTTACAAATAACCGTTACAGAAATTTCTTTCGCCAGTTCGCTGGGCGAAACAGCTCTGTATAATTCAAACCCACTGCCGTTACTTCGACTGTTTTTTCGCAAATTTTCGAAACAGCAAAAAAAAGGGCGACGCAGAGGCGAAAAAAGAGGCGAAAAAAAACATAAAAAAGGAGAGGGAAAGGTATGTTGATTTCTTTGACTTTAGATTTAGTTAATTTTGGTTATTTGCTTAAAATTAGTTTCAAATTAAGTTTATTTGCTCAAAATTAGTTTCAAATTAGGTTTATTTGCTCAAAATTAGTTTCATATTAGGTTTATTTGCTCAAAATTAGTTTCAAATTAGGTTTATTTGCTCAAAATTAGTTTTCCATTTGTGTGGTTGATTTGAAATTAGATTTATTATTTGGTTGATTTTGTTGATATTGTTAGAAAAAGAAGAAGAAGAAGAAGAAAATATAATTATTACAAGTAAATTTGTAATATTTTTTCTAGTTTAGAAACATATTTATTTTTGAAATTAATTTTTGTAGTTTAGGTAATGTATATATTTATTTTATAAATTATTTTTCTTGTTTAGGATTATTTATTTATATTTTTTTTGTTATAGATATATTTTTTAGTATATTATTTATAGTTTTATTTTTTAGAAGTTTAAAAAATCAAATGTATGCTATGCATTTATTTATTTATTTATGTATGTTTATGTTTATGTATTTATTTATTTATTTATTTATTTATTATTAGTTTTTATTTATTTATGTTTTTAAAAATCAAATGTTTAAAAAATCAAATGTATGTTTATATGTATGTTTATGTATGTATGTTTATTATTAGTTTTTATTAGTAGTTTTTATTTATTTATTAATATTATTTTATTTATTTATTAATATTATTTTATTTATTTATTTATATTATTTTATTTTTTAAATAAAGATGTCATCTGACGCGGGACCTAGTCGGCCAAATTATGCGCTTCAGTCACAACAACACATGCATCGGACGAACGAATTTGGCAACACTGAAGATGTAACTATCAAACCCATGCGCTACCGACAACATGAAGTTCCGGTAATTTTTTTTTTGTTAGGGTATTACTTAGAAATTTTTTTAGAAAGTTAAAAAAATCATATGTATGTTATTTATTTATTTTATTTATTTATGTTTCTGCAGGTTCCATGGGACGATCGGTATGCCCCTTTTTTGAAGAAAGCAACCTTACTACAAACTGCCAGGATGGGTTGGCTGGATTACGACAGCAGACTGATAAGCGCTCTGCAGGAACATTGGAGACCGGAAACACACACGTTTCATCTGCCTGTTGGTGAGATGACCATAACGCTAGATGACGTTTCGTGTTTGTTGGGAATGCGGACGGACGGTGAGGCAATGTGTTTAAATAATAAAGATGTTGATTGGAAGGGAAAGGTCACGCAACTACTCGGGAAAGAAATCCCGGAATTGGAGTTTAAGGGAAAGGGGAGAAGCAAAATTTTATTGAAAAGAACATGGTTGAAAAATAATTTTTCCGATTTGGAAATTGATGCCCCGGAACAGAAAGTCGAGCAGTATTGTAGAGCCTACATGCTTGCATTATGTGGGGATGTATTATTTACGGAAGCTTCGGGAGATTGTGTTTCAGCACTGCCTCTGCTTTTATTACAGGACATGTCGGTTTTAGATAGATGGGCATGGGGTAGTGGAGTTCTTGCGTACCTTTACAGGGCATTGTGTAAAGGTACGCATAAGAAACGGAAAAATATGGGAGGGTGTATCATGTTGCTGCAACTGTGGGCATGGGAACATATCACTATCGGACGACCCGTTCCTAAAGATGTACGCAAGGAACTGCAGGATATGGCGAATTATGGTGATGAAGATGAGAGACCTACGGTTGGTTTTTTGTGGAAAGATTGTACTCAATACGCGGATATAACACCTCATCGGCATTTGCCGACACATCGCGATCAGTTCGACAGTTTGGTCGACACTCAGGTGGTTTGGACACCTTATGACGCATTCCGTCATATACTCCCGCCGATAGTTGCGCACGAAAAAACTATGGGGCTTCTTACAGTGCCATTGATCTATTTTTGGATTGTCGAGATGCATCGTCCGGAGCGGGTGTTGCGTCAGTTCGGGTATGCGATGGAAGTACCCCCAAATTGCGAGTACGACAAACGATTGCACGATATCGCAAATTACCGTGGAAATGATTGGCCTACCGTACATTCAGCTTATCTGGCTAAGTGGGAAGAGAAACGCTTGGGACGTGAAATAAATATTCCTTCATGGCGGCCGTATGACCCTAGCCAGTATGATGCATACTGGAATTGGTATAGAACGGCAACCGATCCTTATGTGCAGTCTGATATCCCGCATGCTACGGTATCGTATCATCCGATGGTTCCGCAAAAAAGGAAAGCGGTAATGAAAATAATTGACTATTATTTATATTATTATTTATTCATATTATTTTAGTTTTTGAACATTACTCAAATATTATTTTTTAGCATGCATTTCTTTTGGAGGCCTGCAAACATGGGTTCGAAGCGCTAAAAGCCGAGTGCCAGGATGTACCAGGGAAATTGAAAAAATTGTTAGGGTGCATCCGGAGCAGCATAAAGGAAAGTAATGAATATGAGGGCGACTTCGATTGGGGTTCGATCATCGAACAGGTTGGAGCCGAAGGAGGAGACGGAGGAGGGGAAGGAGGAGGCCAAGGAGGAGATGGAGATGAAGGAGTTAGTCAGATTACTCAGGTTCAGCCTCAGGCGCAGCGAGGACGCGGAGGAGGACGCGGAGGAGGACGCGGAGGAGTACCACGCGGAGGAGGACGCGGAGGAGTACCACGCGGAGGAGGAGGGGGAGGGGGGAGAGGAAGACACGGAGGACGCGGGGGAACACGAGGAGGAGGAGGAGGCCGCTAGCATTACTGACTATGTTTACTTTTTGGACTATGTTTTGTTAATTTAGATTGATATTTAAACTATTTTAGAGAGCTCACTATGTGTCTTTAATTTACAAATCAAAATACATAAACATAGAATACAATCCATAAAATATTACAAATTAAAATACATAAACATAAAATACAGTACATAAAACATAGAATACAAAGCATAAAACATTACAACCCACAATAAATAAACATAAACTACCATACATAAAACACTACAACCTTCTCGGACATTTTGTTTTCGTGTGCCCTGCTACTCCGCAAATACTGCAATGTTTTCTACGATCTGCGTTGTCCATGACGTCCATACTATTATGAAAGCGTTTCTCCTGTCTTCTTCCACGCTTGTTGGTTCCACGGACATTTTTCCTCATAAGTTTCTCAGGAGGAACTAACGTACCACCATTAAAAACTTTTTTACGTTCAGGCCACTGTTCTCTATCCTCTATCGGATAAAAACTTCCTTCATATGTATGTTTAAGGTGATCCAGCGAAAAATGTTGATGTATAAAATACTCGGGACTAACACCTCTGCGTATGCAAACTGCTACCAGATGCGAACAAGGATAGTGATATAGCATCGGTTTCTGACAACTGCATTGGCCTTCATTGAAATTCACATGGAAGCTCTTTCCCCCTACCTTGGAACCAGTAGATCCTGTTATCACCTCATAAACACCGTTTTCGACATGAAAGGTAGTGACTCGATGCGCACGCGCCTTAACTGTTTTATTCTCCATTTTTTCCATCACTTCCTTTCCCCACATTCTATTATTCATTTCCATATTTGCAGCTATCTCGCGCTTGTTGACAAAATAACTATTCAGCTTGTAGAATGTCTCCATCACAATAGCCGTAACGGGAAGCTTCCTCATACCCTTGAAAACATAATTCATCACTT
This sequence comes from Juncus effusus, assembly GCA_027726005.1. Taxonomy (NCBI): domain Eukaryota; kingdom Viridiplantae; phylum Streptophyta; class Magnoliopsida; order Poales; family Juncaceae; genus Juncus; species Juncus effusus. The sequence continues at coordinate 1,969,440 of CM050905.1, read as the reverse complement.
CTGCATGATTACTAGTAGGAATACCCCACCGGCGACCTTCTGTATCATACGCGAACGCCCATTTTGATTTATCTTTGTTATTTAACCATTCCCACGCCTTTATATTTTTATCCTTTAATATTTTATATAGCTTCTTAAATTTAAATTTGGTGGGCGCCTTAACTAGTGGTACAATCAATTTAACCAATGTTTTGTCTGATACAGCGCTACTGAAATTTGCTTCTAAATGCCGCATGCAATAACGATGATAGCTGTTAGGTTCCTTCCATTTCAATCTGTCATCCTTCATTGCACGAATTATTCCGGCATGCCTATCCGAAATCACACATAAACCTTTGCGATGGCCGATCAAAGTACCCAAACACCCAAAAAACCAACCCCACGTTTCTACCCTCTCCTTATCAACTAAAGCAAAAGCTAAGGGAAATAATTGACCATTTGCATCGCTAGCGACTGCCATCAATAAGCATCCTTGATATTTTCCGGTTAGAAATGTTCCATCTACTGTTATGACAGGCTTGCAAAACTCAAATCCTTTAAGTGATGGACCAAATGCCCAAAAAAGACCTTCGAACTCCTCCTCACCAGCACGGTTTTTGGGACCTCTCCAAAATGCATATGCAGTAGTAGGATTTGCTGAATATATTGCTGCCATCAATTCAGGAAGCAAATTATATGCCCCCTTCCAATCGCCAAACAAGAATCTAAGCGCGTGTTGCTTGGCGTGCCAAGCCTTCCAATATGATATGGTATATTCAAATTTTAATTTGACGGTTTCCACTAGGGTTACTGGTTTAATTGCTAAATCTGCCCTAACGACATCTAGAATTAGCCCCGCAATAAATGCACTTGTTAATTGTTTGTGGTCGTTGTTAGGTTGTTGATTAACACATACGTGTGGTTGTGTCAATTTTTTAATCTCAAACACATGTCGTTTATTTTTGCATGCATACAGCCTCCAATCACAGCCAGCGCGGTCATCTTGTAGCTTGCAGACTACAGTGTAGATCGTTTTGTTCGATTTGGAGACTACAAATTCTCGGTGATGCATGACGCTGTATAATTTTACGGCCGATTGTAGCTCTGCTTTCGTGTCGAACGTATGTCCCTCATACAAACTATTATCGCTACTCACATGCATGCTCTTACCATACAAGATATCGATTTTCGCTTCTTCCCACATAGTAGTATCTTCAAACTCTTTCGCCGGAGGATTACCGAAAGTTCCTACACTAACCATCTCACCCACTTCCGTATAATTGTTCATAACATCTATTTCTGGTTCGTCGCCTTCTTCCATTTCTGGCACTTCATCTTCATCATATTCGTCCTCTTCAACATTTTCAAACTCATCTTCGTCGCCTTCTTCCATTTCTGGCACTTCATCTTCATCACGATTTATTACAGGTTCTAACCTCTCAAGCTCGTCATCATTAAAAGGTACATTTGATCTACTACTAGTTCCTACATAGTATTCTCTACTTTGGATGCGTTTAACGTATATTTCTAATTCAGGCCAACCGTGTTCACCATATTTGATGTACTGAGCAAAACTAGCTAACTGTGAATCATTCGAAATTTTGACTATATTAAAACACAAACAATCATTCTGACGGTAAAGAAACCTACCACTAATTTTAAGATCGTCACTATTAGGCCAACCGGTGGTAGCATAAATTTCTAAACACAATCTATAATAATTTCTATTTCTACTACACGGGAGAAGAACACCTTGTTGTGGAGCGTAATTGTATCCGCTCGAATCTTGAACAATTTGACCATTGTAATATAGAAATATTTCTGAATTTTGTGGCATTTTCTTGATAAGGAGAAAGATATAAAGAGAAGAAGTTTGCAAAAGAGACTTCTGAGATTTAATTTTTTGATGATCAAGTATAATAAGAGGACTCTTTAAATAGAAATCTAAATCATATACCTAAAAATCATCAGATTCCTCCTATATTCTAGCATGTTAAATCAATGTTACCCACTAAATAAAAAGCCAAATTGTCATTTCAATCTGAAAAAGTAAATATTCTCTAGTACCCTATATCTGAACCCTAAACACCTAAAAATCATCAGATTCCTCCTATATTCTAGCATGTTAAATCAATGTTTATGTACTAATATTCTCTAGTACCCTATTTTTCTGTTTATGTACTAATAGCCTAACATGTCATTTTAATATGAAAAAGAAATTCTCCATCAAAATAAGTTATTTATTATTATTTTTTTGTCCTCAGATTTATTTTATTTATTTTTCTGTGTTTTTTCGCCTCTATGTCGCCCTTTTTTTGGTTGTTTGGAAAATTTTCGAAAAAACAGCTGTTTCGCCCAGCGAATTGGCGAAAGAACATTCTGTAACGGTTATTTATAAAAACCGATACTAAATGTCCTTATTCTGTAACGGTTATATAAAAAAACCGATACTAAAGGTCTTTATTCTGTAACGGTTATTTCTAAACACCGATACTAAAAGTCTTTAGTCTGTAACGGTTATTTTAAAAAACCGATACTAAAGCGTTTATTCTGTAACGGTTATTTTGTAAAAACCGATACTAAAACTCTTATTTTGTAACGGTTATTTTAGAAAAACCGATACTAAATCGTTTATTCTGTAACGGTTATTTTGAAAAACCGATACTAAAAACTCCTTGTTTCGCCCCACTGTTGGGCGAAATAGGGTTAATTAAGCAAATTCACATTACGCTCTGTTTCGCCCCGTTACTGGGCGAAACTACTTGTGTTTCGCCCGGCGGCTGGGCGAAATGGCTACTTTTGCAAATATTTTTAAAACTTGGCCATTCCCTTAATTAATTTTTTTTTTTGGCCATTTCAGAAAAAAAAGTCCAAATTCTCAACATCATATTTTGTCATATATAAAATGTTCATATCTATCTCTAGCATTACATTGATTGAACATTTTTCGTGGGTGATATCTTTTCAAATACTTCGTTAAATTGTCAGCAGTTTACGGTCAACATTTTCTGCTTGGCAATACTCCCAATATTTCGAATTTTTTTTTTAAATAGCCAACAAAAAAAAAATTAAACAAATAGTCCAGTTTTCAAATTATTTACAAAATTAGCCATTTCGCTCATTCACTTGTGAAACAACCATTTTTTCATTTTTTTTTTATATATTCAGCTGTTAGCGCGTTTATTAAGGTAAAAAATAAATGTTTCGCTCATTCACTGTCTATGGTTTCGCCCAGTGAATAATCTGAAAGATTGGCTAGTTTCTGAATTAAAAATTTTTTTGGCCATTTCAAAAAAAAAGTCCAATATTTCAGTATGTCATATTCTTCTAGAAAGGGTATAATGATGCCGAGCTAAAGACATGCATTCATATACTCATAAGTCTATTAAATCGGAAAAACAATATTTCACTAGAAAAGCAAAATGAGGACCCGATAAAGAATATTCATACTAGAAAATGAGTATACTAGCACTAAAAGATGACAAACAAGAAGAAGACAGTATTATGTTGTGAGCTTAACAAAAAATATTCACAATAAACAAATATAATGATATTTTAAGAATGTAAATATGTTAATAAAGATGTTAAATAACATCTCATGTTAGTTATAATGACATCTTAGGTCTTATTGTCATGCTAGATTATATCGTTGATAAGCGAGTGTTGGCGGGTTCAGTTTGTCAATTTTGTTGTCGGTTCTTATCGTAGCATGTTCTTTATGGTATATATATTGAGAGCTAAAAAGAATGAAGTAATTAACATTGTACAAAAGGGAGACAAATATATAAAAATAAATATTTTTCAATATTTTCTTCATTAAAATATTATTGATATATACTATTTTATCAAAAATCTTGGAGCAGAAGGAGAGGGCTGTTACACCCCGGAACACAAATAGTGAAAAAAATGGCTAGTTGATTAGTCTCATCTTAAGTAGTGAATGAAAATTAAAGTTACTTAAATAGATTAATGCATTAACTACTAGTACCAACCAAGCTTAAACCTTTTTCAGGACAGTATGGTGTGGGCCTGAAGATTGGGTTGGTACAGTTAAGGTATTAGGCTCTAACCAATAGTATTCAGAGTCAAATCCTGGGGTACTATCGTACGGCCGGAAATGTACCATACCGTTAGTATACCCACAGAACCTGAGGATCGGATATGCCTCAGTGAGGATACATGTATGGGATGAAGGTACTCACAGATGTGTACTAGGACGAGACTGAGACCAGGTACTAATTCTCACGGGGACGACAGAAATTTAAGTGAGGGAGTTTGTTACACCTCGGAACCAAATAGTGGAAAGAGTGGCTAGTTGATTAGTCTCATCTTGAGTAATGAAAATTGAAGTTATTTAAATATGCTAGTTTATTAACTATTAGTATCAACCAAACTTAAGCTTTTTTTGGACAATATGATGTAAGCCTAAAGGTTGGACTAGGCCAGTTAAAATACTAGATTCTAACAATAGGTATGATCCCCTCCGGTTCCTATAAAGTTCCGCCCTTGATTTCACGAAGGTTATACAAATGATAACTTTGACATAGTCGTTTTGTTACATAATCTTATAATTAAAAGATTTTGTAAGAATAATGTCTTTATATTTGGATTTGTAAAAGCAGTGTTTTCGAAATTACTTTTTTCTTATCAAATCAACTAGCTAGAAAAAATAAAAAATTAATTTTATTTCTATAGTTCGAAATTAAAAAAACAAAATGTTTAACTTTTGGAAAGTTTAAAAATGTTTTTTAGACACAATATACCAAACGAAATGAAATGATGGCCTAGAGATCCCCCATATGCAAATCCAAAATACGGCATTGCTTTCCAAGTGGATATGGAAAATTGACTCACCAAAAGATAATATTTGGAAAAAATGTATCCAAAAAACTTTATGGAATCAGTTCAACGGACGAACTACCAAATGCGCAATCTAACGACCTTTCTTTCTTCATAAACGATCTTATACGCATCCTTCCTTCGTATAGAAGCTCAACACGAGGGAGACACCAGAGCCAGGCATTACAATAGCGATGGGAACCTAGCAAGTAATTCACTTCCAAGTCGGCATACTCATTCCTTAGAAACCCAAGTGTATATAAATCGTGGGAAAATTCTCTTTGGAAAAAATAAAGGCTCCTAACAAGATCAAGATTTTCTTTTGGCTCGCCTTGCATAGCAGACTCAATACGGTAGAGCTACTTCGAAAAAAAGGATGGCCGCACAACGAAAAATGCTTGCTTTGTGGCGCAACAACGGAGACTCGTGATCACCTGCTCATCCATTGCTCATATACAAAAGCAATATGGAAACTGGTAGATCATTACACAAACTCGAAGAAAGCGACGATGCTACAAGGAGAGATGGACCAATGTTGGAAAGCTAACAGATCAAAGCAAATGAGCAGACACAAAAAAAAATATGGGACTCGCTGTGGCTAGCGGTTTGCTGGCACATTTGGAAAGAGCGAAATGCAAGAGTCTTCAATAACAGATCAAAGCCACCTCTCTTCACGGCAAAACAAGCAACGGATGAAGCAAATCAGTGGCAAAAGTGGTGCTAGGAAAAATAGACTAGTAAAGCCTTTAAAAAGTACATTGTAATAGAAGTTATGTAATAGTTAGAACTATAGGATTCATCTTATATGTAACTTTTACATAAGTTTTAATCAATTGAACGAAAGCATTTTGCTTCGTTCCTTCAAAAAAAAAATATTTTTTTTCCAAATAAAAACATAAAAATGTAATCCGCACTGTTGTGTCAATACCGAGTGTATGAATAATGTTTCACCAGAATCTCAGAATCTAATCAGGTTTGTGTAAAAACAAAACTCCCTTTGACAAAGTACATTGATCAAAATGATCTATTGCCTTATTATATCAAAAGGTTCTATATGATCAAAATGATGTATTTGTGAAACAAAATTAGTGCTCGTATAGAAGCACATTTATAGAAATAATATACGTAAGTTTTACAATCACAATGTCGTATAATGGACTTGAAATCAACTTTGACTGATCAATCTTGACTGCGATTCTTGAGATTCAACTCATAATTAGTAGATTGAGAGATTTCACGTTCCACAAAATTGAGAATTCGAGTTTGGGATTTCTCCTAAAGTTTAAGAATGTCTTATTACTTGAGCAAGCCAAACTTGGCATCTTGAGAGTAGTTTGGCTGTAGATTAATTGATGACTGATCAATTCATATTTTTTTCGTCTAAGATAATCTAGTTACATAAATTTATGATTCAGATTGGCAGGATCCTCAATTCAATCATTAAAAAAGATGAAAATAAATCTAAGGGTTGAGATATGGAGTGTCAGTATTTTAGAGCGCCCAGCAGCGTCCGATTACAAAAGGTATGATGAAATTACAAAAATGTATTTTTGTAAACACAAAAAGTATAGTGAAATTACAAAAAGATATATTTTCAAAAAGGTATATTTGTAAACACAAAAGATATATCAAAGTGTAAATGTATATGTGTACAGTTAAAACTATATGGTGGATGCTTCTGAGCACTCCAAAAACTGGACACTCTAAATAATTTCTCTAAATCTAACTATCCGTTTCAATTTAAAAGAATAAATTCAATGATCCTTCTACTATTCTAAAAACATCAAATAATAATCACAATACCCCCTCCTCTCCATGGAGGCAACAAATCAAAGAACTAATAAGAAAAAAACAAAAAACAAAAACAACAGTTTGGACTTCAGTTTATCAGATTAATCTCCTTTTCTTAACAGGCAACGGACTCACCACTTCTTCTTCCTCACTCCATCCATTTCTCGGCGGCAAATTCAGATCAAAATTTCTCACAATACTAAAAGTAGAAGCAGCTGATCCAGACACAGACCCAGACATTGAAACCAACCTATTTGACCCATCCCAGTAATGGCATCTCTTGTGACCACCTAGTGCTTGTCCACTTGAAAAGGTCTTGTGACACACATTGCATCTATGAGGATGAGATCCTTCGTTCTTGTCGAAATCTAGAGGTTTTGTTATGATCTGTTTGATTTGATCAAGGTCTGTTGGTCTACGATGGCTCGACTTGTGACCGCCAAGCGCTTGGTATGAAGAGAAAGATTTTCCACAAACAGAACACTCGAACTGCGGTTTTGACGGTTTTGGAGGTGTGTGGTTTTGGTTTTGGGTGAGAAAGAGAAGGCAGAGAGAGAGGTACTCATCTGAAGTTATGATGTGAGAATCAGTAGTAGCCATTAATGGAGCCGGAGAGAGAATGGTTGGGGTCAGAAGATTGAGATTGATTGAAGGAGATTGGAGAAGAGAAGATGTTTTGGTAAGATTTGGGCTGTGAAATTGTATTTATAGGAGAGCAGAGGGTCACCGTCGGAAAGAGAGTCAAACGTGTTGGCTTGGCACCACGTGGTAAAGTAGTCTGGTCTCGTAATTCATTTATTTTTTTGAATATTAAGTCGTCATTTGTTTAAAATAAACGTTTAGGCAATGTGTGCTAATGTTTCTAGATGGAGTTTTAGGTTTAAAAACTTTAGTACTTTATCACAAGGTTTTCTTCAGCTCTCAAATTAAATAAATAAATAAATAAATAACAAAAAAGCTGATGATGCTGCATGACATAATTTTTCTTCTCCAGTGCGACACAACAGTATATAAAAATAATAAATATTATAAAATTAAATAAATAATATATATAATTTATTTTTCTAGAAACAATAAACAATATATATATATATATATATAAAATAATAAAAACCTTATATGAAAAATAAAAAATATATTGAAAAGCGGAATAAACAGTATACCGTCACGTTTTGAGTGTATTCAAACCTCTCGCGTTTTCATATTTCCCAATAAAAATCATAATTTATTTTAGTGTGCTTTAAAAAATTGCACTTTCCTACTTAATTTAGATTAAATAAAATGAACGTTACATTTTGCTTGTCTGTTTTCACCGAGTTATTTTTTGAAATACTAAAAATAAAAAAATTGTAAATATGTTAAGCTTAAACAAATAGCATTTTTAAAATCCATACAGAAGAATAATTGACCGAGCAAAACGGCAGTCGATATCTAATCATGATTACTTCAAAATTCAAATCATAACGACTGTTCAAAGATCAACTGCTTATTTCAACTGTGCCACTGTGTGTACTTCCACTTCACAAATAAAACAATACAATAACATCAATAAACTATAAAATATTTGGAACTTTGGTCCAGTCCATTTTACATGTCCTTTGTTAACATTATTTCTTCTTTTTTCTCATATATCCATCCATTCCAGTTTCTGATTGGTAGACTATCATCTATGAAAGAGATCCACTTAATTACGTAATTAGATTGACATGCATTTTAGCACGAGGCATTTTGTATTCTCAATGTGCTAAAAGACTTGATATTAAAAAAATCAGGAAAATTTTCGAAGCCACTTATAGTTTCTTAAAAACGTATTATTTCAAACTTTCAGTTTTATTAGGAATGCGTGATTTGTAAGTACTAAAAAACATATGGTAATTTTCATTTTCAGGATATTCAATTGTTTTATTTACAAAATCATGATATATTTTGAAATAAAAGACACATAGGGCTTGTTCGGTGAAAGATAGAATAGTGAAAGAGCGGAAGAGTGGAAAAACGATTATTTCATTTTATTTTATTATTATTCGGCAACATCCATGAAATAACAAGTTGATTTAAAATATATAAATAATACATAATTACTACAATGCCTTTATTCTAATCATATTTTTTTAATTTATTTAATTATTATTCAACCTAAAAGGAGATAAATAAAATTTTAAATAAATAAAATAGAAAATAATTTGTTTGATTTACTAAATCATTTATGCATGACAAGAGAGATGGAAAAAATGAACAACGAAAGAAATATATGAGAGATGGATCTCTTTAGATAGAGAAAAATGAGCATAATTATCTTTACATTTTAAATATATGATTTCATGAAATTATTATTGAGAATTGATGGTTTTTTCATCCTTATTTTTCTACAAAAAATTGTTTGGAAAGAAATAAGAGTGAGAAACATAGCATTAATTACTAGTGTCATGTTATCTCAAGATGAAAGAAGGAGAGGTATTTTTGCTTTAAATTTTGCCTTATTCCATGGAAGACCCCATGGAAGAAGGAAATTTCACTCTTCCACCTATTTATTTCATTTTCTTCCACACTTGTTCGGCTGGAATAATCCACTTCTTCCACTCTTCCACTCTTATTCTACCTTGCCGAACGCCACCATAGAGAAATAATACGTTTTATTTAAATAAATATTTTTATTTATTATAAGAAATAGAGAAATAATTTGTAAATATCTTAATTTATTTTAAAAGATAAAAGAATGTATAATATATTTATATATTATTTATCACTACTTTAAATAGGGAAATTTACAAATAACCCCCTATCTTTTATGAATATTACAAATATCCCCCTGTAACCTCCTGTCAGATGTGTTTTGTTTACAAATACCCCCTACCCTCTATTTTCCATCCATTTTCATGGTTAAAATTTATAAAATGGCAAAAACACGCTAAATTTTTTTATAACATTTTCTTAACAATATTTTTCTCAATTCATATATATTGATGTGAATGAATCAAATGCATCGTTGTTTATATTGTGGTCTATTATGATTTAAAATATTAAATATTAAGTGAAATTAAAACATAACTATTTATTTGAAAAAAAAAACATAAAATACTAGTACGGCTGTATCCACTTTCATTTCACATCTCATTATTTATCCCATAAAATCATTCTCAAAATACTATATAATTCATAAAATATTTTATATTTTCTCAAAAATATTAATATATTATTCTCATAATATTCTATTTTCATAAATAATAAAATATTTTGTTGAGCAATATAAGCTCAAATAAAAATATTTTTTTTATTATTAATATCTATTAATATCAAAATGCTATATAATTTTTACATTTTATGTTTCTTTTTCAAATAAATAGTTTTGTTTTAAGTTAACTTGATATTTAATATTTTAAATCATAATAAACCACAATACAAACAACCATGAATTTGATTCATTCACATCAATATATATGAATTGAAAAATATTGTTAAGAAAATATTATAAAAGAATTGAGGGCATTTTTGTCATTTTTTAAATTTTAACCATGAAATGGATGGAAGGGGAATATTTGTAAACAAAACACATCTGACAGGGGGTTATTTGTAATAAACGAAAATACAGGGGGTTATTTGTAATATTCAGAAAAGATAGGGGCTTTTCTGCAAATTTTCCCTTTAAATATAATTCAGGTTATTAATTTGAAAATAAAAATGAAAATTAGTTTTTTTTAGAATTTAAATGTTAAGGAATTTTTGGAAGATAGAAAGTTCAAGGTTAAACTTTTTTAAAATTCCAAAAGTTAGAGATTTTGTAATAAATTTAAGAAAGTAGAGAGGTTTTCCAATATTTTGCAAGAAAAATCGAAGTATAGGCTTTCTAATTCTTTAACCAACAAGCTCATTGTTTACACATTTAGAGGTCCACATTAAAAATTGGAGAAGTATATACATCCCCTCCAAGCCGCAGTTTATCACTAGTAAACGGGATCCATTTTTATTATAAATGATCCGTTTGTTAGTGACATACGGCGGACTGAAAGACTGTTGGGGAGATGTATATATAAACCCTTAAAAATTTATCAAGACCCATTTAATTTTAAAATATACATACAATCCACGCACCATTATTAAACTAACATACAATAAATATCAAATCAACCTTGCAACTTACTACAACAAATCACAAATCAAGCTTCCAACTTACAACGACAAATCAGGTATTTGAAGAGAGAGAAAAGGATTATCATAGAAGCTTACCTCTTTGAGCCAACGAGGATACAGACGGTGCAGCTCATCAATAATGGAGCTTAAATTAATTTTATAAAAATATTGAAAGAGGGCAATACATATAAATATATATTCGGAAATTTTCTTACATTAGAATACTACTAATAGAATAATTTTCTTACCCTATACTAATATATACTCCATTCCACCACCACTAGGATAGCTTAGTGATAAGGTACTAACCCCACCATTTCATAGATGAGAGATTCGAATCCCGCATATAGCATAATTAATTTAAAAGAGAATAAAAATCAAACGACCGCTTGTAGTTCTCTCTCAAAAAAAATATATACTCCTCCCTGCAGCTCATGGCGCTCTGTAAACTGAGTTCTCATTTCTCAGTTTTGTTTCTCTCTCTTCTGTTTTTACTCTTTTATTTTGAAACGCTTTTAGGCTCTGATGGTTGGAGTAAGATTTCTCCCCCTAATTATGACATTTTCAGTCGATTATGGTGTAAAATTTCAGTTATTTTAATCAATCACCCAATGTGGTTCATCGTTTAGATAAAAGATAATTTCTTTTCAAATCGAAAATCATGTTTTATATATAAAATATGGCTAACAAAACATTTCCCCACTCATTTTAACACAGCTAAACTATAATTAAATACCAAAAAAATGGAAAACTCAAAAAGGCCACAACGTACCAACTAGAAAAAGAAGAATACGAAAGGCCGGACAGAAGAAAAAGATTAATGTGATAATATTGATTATTGAGACCGATACCAGTCTCACTTGATTGATGTGTAACTTTATCATAATTTATTAATAACAAATTAATACAATTAGGCATCACTAACAAATCTAAATCCTGGTCTAAATTCTCCGATTCTAAATATCAAACAATGCATCTAATCGTAACCGTAACTGTAACCGTAATCATAACTAAATTAAATTTTTATGTCGATTCTTTTTAAACCCGAAGAGCACCAATATCTAATTCACCCTAAGTAGGAAAGAAGAAATTAAAAAAACAAGTGAAAAAAGCATAAAGAAGAAGGATATTTCATTAAAAAGAAACAAATGGAAACCAAAGTGCCTGATAAAGTATATCCTAATTATTATCCTCTTGCACATAGAAGGTATGCAAAAATCTTTCTTCTCTTGAGGTACTCTCCAGCGACCTAATAACCTGGTCTAGGTAGCAATCCTCATTCAAATCCATCGCAACACGCTTATACATTAGATTCTCAAGAACATCTTTCACTTGTTTGTCGTTACCATCACTTACAAGTATTCCTCTCTTGCGCAATAACTTAACATCTTTTGATGTAGGAGTCAGACGCCAAATAAATTTCAAATATGAAGTAATGTAATAACCATAAACCCTCCCTATTTGCTCAAATACTAACAAGTTCCGTAGCAAATTAACCGTGAAAACATCAAGACGGAGTGTTGGGATCTCCAAAATTCCATTGGAGAATGAAATATCCAATATGGAGTGAGATTGACCATCTATGGGCATCTTTGGCTTAAATTTCGCCCTTGAACGAGAATAGTCCATCGCGGAGTGTACTGTATACCGGGCATTAGACGAGTCACTCCCTCCATTTTCCATGCTTAAATTCCTTAATCTCACCGGCTTAATAATCATATGGCATAAGTGGAGTAAATGACCAAACTCTCTCAGTAATTCGGAGTCCTTGGATGCGTGTATGCAATCGTGATAGTGCAAATAACTGTTTACCTCACAAGCAATCCGGTTCCGAACCGTTAAATTTGCTATTTTTGGATCTCCTCCCATGAAACCAGGGCCGGCCCCCTTACTAGGCCCATGAGACCATGGTCTAGGGTCCTAGTTTTTGGGGGGCCATTTTATTATATATACTTATATACTTATATATATTTCTAAGTCCAAATCCAATTCAAATTCAAGCCCAATCCTAAACCCAAATCCACCCGATCCACTAAACAGAAATTAAAAAAAAAAAACTTCCGCCCCTCTGTTTCTCTTCTCTTCCGCCAACTCTCTGTCTCTCTTCCTGTCTTCCGCCCCTCCTCTGTCTCTCTTCCGCCTGAGACCGAGCCGCCGCCGCCCATAGCCACCACAGCCAAGGTTCAACTTCTTCTCATTTGGGTTAATTTTTAATTTTTCAATTAGGTTCTAAATTGGTTGATTTTTCAATTTTAGCTTTAATTTCAGTTTAATTTTAGCTCTAATTAGGCTCTAAATTGATTAATTTCAGTTTATTAATTTCAGTTTATTGAATTAGGGTTTTAATTTGAGTTTATTAATAATAATAGGATTATGATTTTAGTCCCTTTCTTTCATAACAAGAAAATTAGGCATATATGATATATGATTGGAATCTAATTAGTTACTTAATCTTAAAGCTTGATAATAATGAGATGTTAAATATTGGGATTTTCAAATTTCAAATCTTATCTTATAATTTTAATATTGTATATAGGTGCATTATGGCTCCGTCGGGTTCTCAAAAAAGAAAAAAGAAGAAAAGAGAGGAAGCTTTAATCAATTCGCAAAGAGGAGCTCTCAACAAATGGATTGCTAGAAAACCGGTTGCAGAAAATTTGGAGAATGAAATAGATGAGGGCGGACAAGTAGATAATGAAGAAAGGGAAGAAATAATAGAAATGGATGCGGGTAATGAAGTGGAAGAGAAAGAAGATTTAGAAGAGCAACAAGATGTAGAAGAGAGTAATGAAAATAAAGAATTGAATTCTGAATTTGCACCGCCGGATATTGATGATCCAATTAATTGGGATAATATTGATCATAAATTAAGAGATTTATTAATTGAAAGGGGTCCTACAAAAATTGTTGATTTTGAATTTCGAAGGGATGACACGGAACGGGGTAGACATTTTTCTTCCACTCATTTTATTCGTCATTTAGACAATGGAGAGAAGTATGATAGAAAATGGTTAGTGTACTCTAAGGGTTTAAATAGTGTATTTTGTTTTTGTTGTAAATTATTTAAGTCGGGTCGAGACAAGACTAAATTAGCTAATGAAGGATATAATGATTGGCACAACTTAGGTGGTAGACTTAGAAATCATGAAATTTGTAAAGAACATATGGATTGTTTGGGTAAATGGATTGAATTGGAGAGGAGATTGAAAAAGAATATGACGATTGATGCAAGGTTACAAGTACAAATTAATAGAGATAAGAACATTGGAGAGCAGTATTGGTAAGAAAAATTGTTACTGTGCTAATGCTTGCAAAGAATAATTTACCATTACGCGGAAGTAGAGAGAAGATTGATGAAAAAGATAATGGACTTTTTTTAAGTGTGATTGAAATTTTTAGAAAATTCGATTATGTGATTCAAGAGCACTTAAGAAAAATTGAAAATAAAGAAATTCGTAACCATTATCTTAGTCACAAAATTCAAGATGAGTTGATACAATTGTTAGGGTTTGTAGTTAAGAGCAAAATTATTCGGACAATAAAAGAAGCAAAATATTATTCGGTTATACTTGATTGTACACCGGATGTAGGCCATAAAGAGCAAATGTCTCTTATAGTACGATGTGTGGATATTTCCATGAGTCCAATAGAGGTGAAGGAGTTTTTTTAGAATTTTTGAATGTTGACGACACGACGGGGTTGGGATTATTTGCTTATCTTCAAGATACTTTGGTTAATCTTGAACTCGATTTTGATGACTTGAGAGGGCAAGGATATGATAATGGCTCTAACATGAAAGGCATAAATAAGGGTGTGAGCGCAAGAGTGCTTAAAGTAAATCATAGAGCATTTTATACGCCATGTGGTTGTCATAGTCTCAATCTCATTCTTTGTGATATGGCTGAGTGTTCTATTGAAGGAAGAGATTTTTTTGGGGTGGTGCAACAACTTTATGTGTTGTTCTCTTCTTCAACACATCGATGGGCAATTAGGCTAGAACATGCGGAGGGTTTTAAGGGTTTTACGCTTAAGCAATTATCACAAACGCGTTGGGAAAGTCGAATTGAAAGCATCAAGCCTCTAAGATTTAAGATTTCAAGCATAAGAAATGCTTTGATGGATTTAGCAAATGAGAAAGACACGGATCATGATACGAGAGGTCATTGTATATCTCTTGCAAAAGAACTCGGATCTTTTAAATTCTTACTAAGTATTGTTATTTGGTACAACATATTATTTGTTGTTAATGGGGTTAGCAAAATCCTTCAAAGTCAAAATATACATATGGATGTTGCAATAGAACAATTAGAAGGCCTTGATAATTATTTTAAACGGTTTAGAGATGTTGGTTTTAATGAGGCATTGCATAATGCGGGTGAAATGACGAATGAATTAGGGGTTGAACCTAAAATTGTTGAAAAACGAATTATTAAAAGAAAGAGGCAATTTGATGAGGAAGGTAATGAAGATGAAATAAGTTCGGCTTTAGAAAAATTCCGGAAGGAGTACTTCCTATTTATTGTAGATCGAGCAATTTCATCGTTCAAATCTAGATTTAAACAATTTGAAGTTTATCATCAAAATTTCGGTTTTTTGTTTGATTTGGAAAAGGCGTGTTTAAGTGATGAGTCATTGAAGAATAGTTGTGTGAATTTTGAAAGCAAATTGAAACATAATGGAGTTTCGGATGTTAATGGAGATGATTTGTTTGTGGAGTTAAAGTGTTTGAAAACTATATTGCCAAAAGAAGTCAAAGCACCAATTAACATACTTAATTATTTGAAATATTTAGAGGGTAATTTTCCAAACGCTTGGAACGCTTATAGAGTAATTTTGACGATACCGATTACCGTTGCCTCGGGAGAAAGAAGTTTTTCAAAGCTAAAATTGATTAAAACGTATCTTCGATCTACAATTTCACAAGAAAGATTAAACGGATTAGCTTTATTGTCGATTGAAAGTGATTTAGCAGACGAGATAGATACTAATCAAGTCATTGATATTTTTGCTTCGAAATTTCCGAATAGATCTATATTCAAATGATGATTATAGTCTTCTAACTTTTGTAAATCAATATAATATTGGTACTAAATGTTTTGTTTTGTTTCGATATACTAAGACTCTAATAGTAAAAGAATAGAGCTATAAGTATTTTATTTTTTTTTGGCATTGTGTATTTTAAATTTATTATGATTGAAAAATTTTGGGATCCTTTTTGGATGTTGGTCTCGGGTACTCCAAAACCCGGGGCCGGCCCTGCATGAAACAATGATTTATTTTCTCAATTGCTGTAAAGTCACCTGATTTTCTAACAAAAATAGTTCATGGAATGCATACTCGTTTTGCAATGGAATTTGAATATTTGGTTTGTGAATTATCGTGTTCTGTGGTTCTTCAAACCCAGATAATTTGGAATAAATGAAAGTCGCATCCTACAAAAGCATCATAACGAAAGTCCTCATACCCATGCAAAATTCATTCCCATAGCATGATCGGATTTCGTTTTCTATATCTATCAATCCTTGCACGTAGACATCAACAACTACTTGTGGATTTATTTCTAAAATATATTGAAGATAATCTGACTTGAAATCATCCATTATATGATACGCATTGGTTGATCTGTAATAGTAAGGACCTATCGATATAAATTTGGGGATGTAGGTGTTGGTTGAATGATACAAGCCGGCAAGAATTTTGGGAATTGGACATATACCCTTCACGTGTAACTTATAGTTAGACTTCCAAATTGATTGAGATGGCGTGCTCTTTGATTTTCTTATCATTGCTATTCAAGAAAAAAAATTAGTTAGATATAAAGACATAAACTTGAATGTATGTTGCATATAATAGAGAATAAAAACATAAACTCATATATGAAAGATTTTCCTAAAAGAGTGTGTATTTCTTAATCAATACCTTGAGTTGAAATTGATTGAGATGGCATGCTCCTTGATTTTCTTACCACTAGTATTCTTTTTTTTTTGAAGAACTGGACGTTCCATTCATTTTTAAATATATTTATAATAAGTAGAATATAGATTACATCCGTTCATACATCTCAAAGTTGTTCTCCATAAAGCACTATCTTAAACAATGTTATCATAACCGGACCGGACATTGACCCGGTGGAGTATCGGATCACCGGTTCACTGGTCGAACCAGTGGGTCGACCGGTTCAATTGCTGGTTTTTCATAATATTATTTATCAAGATTACAAATAGCGTTCAGATTATTTTTATAGCGTATAACGCTTAGCGAACACTACAGCGTACGATATAGCAGATGTTATGGTATGTAGCGGATGATATTATTAAGTATTATTTAGAGAAAATACATTCTTTTATAAAAGAAGAGTGATAATTTGACTTATTTTTAATCAAAAAATATTGTAGTTATACTATTTCTTTATTAAATAAGTTCTTATATTCAAATATCTTATTTTTATAGCTCAAAATATGATATTTAGAGTTAAAAGATATAGCGTAAAAAAAACTCACAGCGTGCGTTTTGCCGTTCATTCGTAGCGTTTTGTGCTATAGCAAAGCTATAGCACGCTATTTGCAACTATGTTATTTATAAATAAATAAAATGATTATGAATGTACCACATAAATTTCAACTAAAAAATGTCAAATAACAATTCCTTAAGTTCGATAAAATAACAAAAATTCAAAGAGCAGCTTGATAAAATAGCAGTACTAATCTTGCTTTTAAATAGCAACTTGATAATTTTGAGACTCAATCCAAGCAAATCCCTTATATATTCATTTTTTTTATTATTTCCATTGAAAAATCAAAAGAAAAGGCAAGAGACCAAATGAATTGGGAAGGAAATTGAAAAAATATGGAAAGAATCACCAGAGATTGAGAGAGAAAAGTGAATGAAAATGTAATTTAAGGCAAGAACCAGCTAGGGATGAAAAAAAACCAAATCAGCAAAAAACCGGTTTAATTATCCGGTCCGAATTCCGGTTCTTTTATAAAAACCGGCCGGTTCAGTGGTAATAAACCGAGTTATATGCATTTCCGATCAATTAACTAGAACGAACCGGAAATTACTCCGGGTCCGGTTTTTTTTGGTTCAACCACCGGTCCGGTCCGGTTTTTAAAACAGTGATCTTAAACGTGCGTAGTCCAAGTCCTAACCTCTTCGATCACTCGCCTTGCAATCATTAATGGCGGACAACGTTTGTTATTGAAGATCCTATCATTCCTTTCCTTCCAAACATTCCAATTAATAGCCGTCCATAGTGGTTTCCATGATTTTCTCATGTCTTTAGATAACCGGGTTCGTGTTTTTTGCCAGTTTTGTAGGAAGTCTTCATTAAGCGTGATCGCACTATGGTGTTGGTTATTACGCTGAGCTAGCCGCCATACAGTTTTAGTGAAAGAACATTGCCCGAACAGGTGATTCCTCGTTTCCTGAGTGGCGCCACACAGTGAACAAGAGGGGTTATGAGGCCAACCTTTTTTGCGTAGGTTGTCGGCCGTGTTCAATCTATTATGACATGTGAGCCATATGAAAAACTTCACTTTCGGTGGAGCTTTTAGTCTCCAAACCGCTCGTTGCCAACGACATCTAATCCCTGGATTAATGAGGAAATTATATGCCGACTTAGCACTATAATTACTATTTGAAGACCATTTCCAAGTGGTTTGATCAGTAACTTCATCAGTGGATGTGCTAGTTTTGTAGTGGTCTAATAGGCCTAGCAAATCTTGCATGAAAAAAGATGACCCTATTAGGTTAAGTTCTCCGAGTTGAGAAGTGCTAGAGATTCCATATATTTCATTGATCATCTTAGCCCATAGGCCGACTTATCACTGGTATTCAAGAAAGAAATATGTAGTTAGAGAATAAAAACATAAACTTGAATTTTTTTTGCATAATATAGAATGAAAACATAAACTCATATGAAAGATTTTCCTAAAAAAATATTTGTTTCTTCTTAATCAATACCTTGAGTTGAAGGAGATGAAGATATGATATCTTGGCTTTTTGTTGCTTGTCTATCCATGTTAAAATTATCTGTAGAAAAAATGCATCTTCTTCATGTTAGCAATTCATATATCAAGTATATCATGAAATGGTTTAAATCCTTGCATATTAACTCACAAGGATATAAAAATATGAGTCGTAGGAACTCAAAAAAAAAACCTCAAAAGATAATTGAATAAATATACTGTATGAAAAAATAAATATGTATTTTACTGTTTCAATACAATATACAAGATCCTTAATACAAACATAAAAACCCTAATAATTTGAACGAAATTACGGGATATGAGAGAGAGAGAGAGAAATAACCTGGGAGGATCCTCGCGCCGACAAATAAAATTAATAATGAGAGATAATTGACTTGATAGAACATCCAATTTGGTGGTACATTATATATGAGAGCTTTCTTACTTTTAACTAAAAATAGCACACGTTTTTGACAATTCACCACCGTCTAATTTTTTTAATTATTCCAAAAAATAGGTGATGATATCAACAGGCCCATATTGGAGCTGGACAAGAACAAATTGGATGTTTTTATCAGTTTTTCCTTGTAATTAAGGACAATTTAAGAAAAGAAGTGTCATCTCATACTGATTTTTTCTTTATGTTGGACAAATGAAAATTATGGGTGTTGTTATCCGCAGAGGGAGCGCTGATTCGGACAGAAAGTTATTCATCAGAGCCAATTCACTCTAAAATAACTAGCCCATCATTTTTACATTTACTGGCCCACATTAAAAATTCATCAAGGCCCATTTACTCTAAACTATACACACAATCCATACACATTATTAAACTAGCAAATAACACCATACACATTATTAAACTAGCAAATAACAAATCACAAATCAACCAATCATCCTTCCAAGTTACAGCTACAAATCCGGTATTTGAAACACTTCAGAAAAAAAAATACATCGGAGAGGAGAAGGAATCCGAAATCCTACTTCGGTCATCTTCCAAAATTACAAGGTGCATTACCGCTTAATCTAACAAAACTTTAACAGATTTATAGAACTTATAAACGTACAATTAAACATTTATTATATTATTATTATTAGTATGTACGGAATCTTCTGATGAGAACAGTCTGAGTGGATTTACTTGGCTGTGATTATGAATTAGCTTCCTTGTCTTTGTCTATCATATTCATCATAGACTAATGAAGAGAAAAGAAAACCAACGACAAAACAAAATCTTTTGTGACTTTAGCCGTGCAGCAAATTGTATAACAAGTAGATATACTGGACATGTTTGATTTGGGGGATTTGAGAAATCATGGATATCTCGATCTATTATATTTGATGATCCATATGTTTGATATGACGAATTATAAAATCATGTATCTAATAGTGTATTGTTTGATTTTTATTCCAAATGCATAATCCACAGTTAGTTACAAATTGCTAAAACAAAAATCTTAAATTGCTTAACTTTCACAAGAAAAAAGGAAATTAAATGAAAAGAAAATTAAACATAAATAGCAAATAAAATTTTTGATTATATTGAAAAAGAGAAATTTCATATATATACCTTCAAATTCATTAAAAAAAACAAAATAGATCATCATAAAGTATAATATCATAAGTATAATGTCAATCTAAGGTTTAAATAAAACCTACAAAATAGAACCATAAACTACTAACCAAAAATATTGCCATATATATTCAAAATGCATGTCGAGTGACAGTTGTGATTGTAGAATTTTTAATCCCTTTTCTGATTTATTCCCGTTTGTAGCTTGATCGGCCAAATTTTTTAATAAAAACTCACTTGTCGAATTAAGGACTCCAATATGCATCTTCCCCTCGCATTGACACTATTTTCTCATCCATATGTAATTAAGCACCAACAAGTATATTACCAACTAAAATTTAATTGAACTATTTACTAGTCCAAGAGCAATATCTAAGAAAAGAAAAATAATACGGCCTAAAAAATTCAATTAGACTTTTTATTCGATTAATCATAACCACTTAGATATTTAGTAGAAATCAGTGAGAGTTTGTACCAGGCAATTACAATAAGTCAATTATGACAGTAATGGATGTATTATATTATAATGCTTGTTTTATTAGGCTGTAGTTTTAAATTGCAGACCTTGTATAATTTGGTCTCTTTTCAATTAAGGGAGAACCTGCAAAAATCAATTGCGACAACAAGTAATTACGATAATACGTCAATTATTACAACAAGTAACTCAATTAGGATAGTGAGAATTGAATCATTAATGGGAAGAGTTATAAATTCTCAATCACACTACAAACAAACTAATTAAATAAGGAAAGAGAAATCCTATGTTTGGAGAAGGTTTTTCCTTACACGAGAGTAGGCTTATGAGAAAAGAGTATTACAACATGCTGGAGGAGTCTCGACGAGTATTAAAGAGCTCAGAGAGAGAGAGAGAGAGGTGAGAATAAGAAAAATAACACTGAAAAATGAAGAGGGGAAAAATGATGCTGAAATAAGGAGAGAGAAAAAATGACGTGCGAATGAAAAAATTTACAGGAAAGAAAGATAAATCATTCTAATTTAAGGATGTCGTTCCTTATTTAATTATGTATTACACAATACATAATTTCAACTAACAAAATACAAAATTATATTAAATCAAACAGCAAACTCTATCAAAAATATGTATCTAACTTCACAATCTCTCCCAAATACATCAAATCAAACATGCCCACTATAAATATCAATGCAAAAGCCCACCAAACCCGCTTCATTATAGCAGCCACATGAGATATTATCATATTATCATACCATATTATGATCCACAAGCATATCAGCGTATGGACTTGGTGCACGCATTAAATTGCCCTAACTCGTCGTCCCTCCCCATTGATTCATCCCCTTCGTCAACGACTCCTCTTCCCATTCTACCCTTCAGTAGACTTTTCCTTCCTTCCAATCTCGCCATGGCGCGCGACGCCCACCGCCCACCGTTCCTCCTCCTCCTCCTCCTCCTCTTAGAACTCGCCGTCGGATCTGTCGAACGGACGCCGTTGATCCTCCCGCTCCAGCGTCACCACGGGGAGTCGACCCGCGCTTCTGCGCAATCGAACAGGTTCGTGTATAGAAGGCATCTGCAGAAGGAGGAGGATTCTTCACGGCCCAACGCTCACATGCGGCTCTACGATGATCTGTTAACAAACGGGTGAGTTTTCATAGTCCAATTTATCTTAAATCAGCTCGATTGAGGTCTCAACCACTCAATTGAGCATCACTGCACTAAAAAGCACACAAATTCACCATTCAAACTGATGCAAAAATCGCCATTAAAATGGTCAATCAATCAATCAATCAATCGAGGAATTTTCTTCTTGTTCATCTCTTTGTTTCAGATACTACACAACTCGGCTCTACATCGGCACGCCTCCGCAAGAATTCGCCCTGATCGTCGACTCAGGCAGCACCGTGACCTACGTCCCCTGTTCCTCCTGCGAACAATGCGGCAATCACCAAGTAACTAATTAATTTCCCAATTTCCATCCATCAACCTTCAAATTCTCACTCAAAATCAATCAATCAATCAGGACCCTCGATTCCAGCCCGACCAGTCCTCGACCTACGCCCCGCTCAAATGCAACCCCGACTGCTCCTGCAACTCCGACCTCAACCAGTGCACCTACGAGCGCCAGTACGCCGAGATGAGCTCCAGCAGCGGCGTCCTAGGCGTAGACTCCATCTCCTTCGGCCCCGACTCTCAACTCCCCCCTCAAAAGGCGACCTTCGGCTGCGAGAATTCCGAGACCGGCGACCTGTACAGCCAGCACGCTGACGGAATAATGGGATTGGGGAGGGGGCAATTAAGCATAGTGGATCAGCTGGTGGATCAGGGAGTTATAAGTGATGGCTTTTCCTTGTGTTATGGTGGGATGGAAGTTGGAGGAGGAGCCATGGTGTTGGGGGCTTTTGGGACGTATCCCGGGGGTATGGTTTTTGCCAAGTCTGATCCTGTTAGGAGGTATGTTTGTGGGAGATTTTGTTTTAGTATTTTTTTCGTTGTGTTGTTTTTTGGGAATATGTCAAATGAACAAAATATTTTCTTGTTTATAAAAGCGGCATAACTTTTGGTATGTTAAAAAAATATTTTAACTTTCCTTTTTTTTAAACCCTCTTGACTTTTAGAATAATGAAAAAACTGACTTTTTATTTTATTTTCTTGGTAAAAAAAAACACTTTTAACTTATTTTGAAGTAATGGAAAGAAAACAATGTGTACATAACGACGTAATTCATTTTGAAATAATAGATAAATAATTTGTAAGTTGTGTTAAACATATTATTCATCATTATTTTATTTATACATTAACAGGTGTTATTTCATAAATATCATAACCCTTCTTTATTTTTGGAATTAAATTGAATGAAATTATTTTTTGTGTGTTGCAGTCCGTACTATAATATAGACTTGAAGGAGATTACTGTGGGTGGAAAAGCGCTGAAACTGGATCCGAAGGTTTTCGACAGACGGCACGGAACGGTGCTGGATAGCGGCACCACTTACGCCTACTTGCCCGAACAGGCTTTTACCGCGTTTCGAGATGCCGTAAGTCTCTTTTACCGAATTTCCCAAATACGCCCCGTGTTGGAAATAAAAAAGAAGACGCGTGTGTTATGCCGGAATGATAAAGGGGAGAGAGAGAGAGAGAGAGAGAGAGAGAGAACCCTGTGTTGTTTGCAAAAATGCCCTTGTGTTATGCCAAAATTGCAAAAAAGACCCTCTGTTATGACAAAATTGCAAGAAAGGCCGCCTTTGCATAAATGCATGGTTTTTTCGTTTCGATTTTCAATAAATAATGCAAGGGCTGTTTTGCAATTTAAGCGTAGTACTTTTTTTTTTCTTCCGAATTTCTATTTTTTATTTATTTTCTTTTGTAATAATACGAAAGGGACAAGACATTTTTTGATTGATTAATAGGTAATTGGTGAACTGCACTCTCTTAAGCAAATTCCGGGTCCGGACCCAAATTACAAGGATATTTGTTTTGGTGGCGCCGAAAAGTAATATATTTATATTTTTAATTGGTAATCATATTTTATTTTTATATATTTTTTTATTTTTTGGTTAATTTAATTTTCTAAAAACAGGGAAGTGAGTCAATTGTCGAAAAGTTTTCCAGACGTCGAAATGGTGTTTGGAAACGGACAGAAATTGCATCTTTCGCCCGAAAATTATTTATTTAAGGTCACTTAATTAATTTAATTCTTCCTTTTTTTTCATGATTTTCCGTGGCCTTAGTCATGCGGCCAACTATGTCACACATTATATAAACTCTTTATTTAAATTTTTTTATTTAATTTGAAATGCAGCATTCAAAAGTGGAAGGCGGTTATTGTTTGGGAGTATTCCAAAACGGCAAAGATCCCACCACCCTCTTAGGAGGTACGAAATATTAATAATTAATAATAAATAATAATAACAAAATAAATAATATATTAATAATAATAATAATAATAACAAAATAAATAATAAATTAATAATAAATTAATAATAATAACAAAAATAAATAATAATAATAATAATAATAATAATAATAATAGCAAAAATAAAATAAATAAATACTAATAATAATATAAAAAGGTAATAACAATAATGATAATAACAAAAGCATATGTAATAATAACAAATAATAATAATAATAATAATAATAATAATAATAATAATCTTTCTCATTTTCAATTCATTAACGGAATTGTATCTTTTGTAACAACAGGGATCATAGTGCGAAACACACTCGTAACATACGACCGTCACAACAACCGGATCGGGTTCTGGAAGACCAACTGCTCCGAGCTCTGGCAACAGTTGGACCTAATCCGTGCTCCCTCACCTGCACCCACTTTACCCCCCTCTCCATCCAACTCATCCTCCTCTTTAGCCCCAGCTCTGCCTCCTCTCGCAGGTCAGTTCGGAACCTTTTTGTCAAAACACCCTTCGGAAAGTTGGAAATTGTGAATGTACCCCTGTGAATTGGATTTCAGGATGAGTCAGTCCATGTGCTGCACATTTTGTCTTTTTTTTATTCCTGTGTTTACTTAACGGAAAACTTTGATCCCGTTGGTATTTCTTAAAATGACCATTTTGCCCTTATGTTTTTGTAGAAAAATGGACCTTTTAGAAAATAAAAGAATAGTAACGGAAAAGTAGGGTGAAATGACCGTTTTTTGAAAAATAAAAAAATTATTTTATCTCGAGAGCCAATAAATTTAAAAATAAAAAAACAGAAGGGCAAAATAGTCATTTTTAAAAATTACTGACGGTGTTGAAACATGCACTATTTTATAAGGTTCAGTAACCAAGAAAGTTGATTTATCCGTTTTTGTTGATATACCCTTGTGAAAGACGGATATTGCGGATATATCCTTTTTTGAATTATATATATATTTCTTAATTTTCAGGGCAAATTGAAGTGGGGGTGATTACGTTTGACATGGCGATAAATGTGACGTATGAAATATTGAAGCCACATTTGAATGAGGTGGCTAAATATATCGCTCAGGAACTGGATATTGATTTTCAACAGGTATTATATTAAAATGTTTTGTTTCTTTTTATTTATGTTTCTACAAATATTCCCAAAAAAATGTATAATTTTTTTAATATTTTGTAGGTGCATATAATGAATGTGACTGATAAAGGGAATTATACGCTTGTTAGACTGGCGATATATCCAGCTGGATCCGATAAATTCATGTCTAATGCTTTCGCAATGGTAGTTAATTAATTAATTCTTTTTTCCTTGCTAAATCTTGTACTACTAGTTGGACGTTGAGATAAATGCTTAATTTTTTATTTTAATTTTTTGAATTATCAGGATATAATAAATCGATTAGCAGAGCACAGAGTGAAACTTCCCGATGATTTGGGGAGCTATCAATTGCTCGAGTGGAATGTTGAGCCTCCTTCAAATAGGTAAATTATTTGTTATTTATAAATATCTAAAATAATAAAACTTTTTTGGAATTTTTTTCAAAATATCCTCTCTTTTATCAAATTTATCAAAATTTCCCTCTATTAATAATAATAATAATAATAATAATAATAATAATGATGCAGATCATGGTGGCAAAGACATTTTATTGGCGTATTAATCGGAACAATAATGGTTGTAATTTTGAGTATTTCAGTATTATTAATATATCTTAGAAAAAAGAGAAATGCGGGTCCCAATACGTACCGGCCGGTTGATGCGCCCGTACCTGAACAAGAACTCCAACCGATTTAAATATTTTTGAAATTTTTAATTTTACAAACTATTCATAATTGTAATTCAAAGATGATTCTTTAGTTCTAGAGAGATACATAGAGAAAAAGAATTACAACTTACAAGGTAAAGGATTGAAAGTAGAATGGAATATGTTGTAAAGATTTTGGTGAGGGATTGTTGGATGGACGTGGAGTGCCACGTCAGCAGAATGGTGACCTGAAAATAGTGGTGTGGTGGGCCCCACATAGGTTGGTGAGTTTGTGTGTGTTTAGTTTAGGTTTACTTTTTGTAATAAGAGGTTTTTGGTTGATGAAAATGTAATGAAAGATTTTTGATACGAAGAAACTAATGGAGTACGTAAAAGGGTTGATAATTAATGAAACATTTGGTTTCTCATTGGATTTTTATTAGTTTTTTATAGTTTGGGCATGTAAATGTCAAAACAATTTATGGCTTGGATTGGAGGCTAAATTAAAGCGCTGATGGTTAAATTGACAACTCACGTGGTTGCAACTAAGAATATACTAATGTAATCATGTGATCTCAAATTCTTTTACTATGTATTATCAATATGAGGAATTTAATATTTCAATTACAAAAGAATTTCTTAACATGTAACTTAAGTTTTGTACCATTCTCAACCTCTTAATTTCAAGAAATATATAATTGATAAGTACTATACTGTAACTCCATTATCAGTTTATTTATTAATCATTTTTCTAATTTCCTTGGTTGAAATTGGACAATGACAACAATCATTACACAAAAATAATCCCAAAAGAATACCTAATAATTAAAGCTGAGACCATAGTTATAGAACTTATTTTACAAATAAAAAAGCAGAGACCAAACTCTACTAAGATACAACCACATCAATCCCTCTTATTCTTTTATTTCTCATCAGTCATCACACAACCCTAACACTAAAACCACTAGCATAAACCCTCACATGTAAAAACAAAACATGAAAAAAGAAAAGCACTAACAAGTAACAACAAGTAGCAACGTCAACTAGAAAGATAAACCATTATATAATTTCCACCAAAATCTCAAGGGCATTTGGATCTTTTGGTCTTCGGAGAGACCATGTCTCTGTAACAAGGGCACTCATCCTTATTTCCGTACGTACCGGACGGTACGCAGTTGCACTTGGCGCAACACATCAAGCAGTACGGTTTACACCTGCTTGCCTCTCCTTTGGCTGAACACCTTCCATCGCATTTCTTCCCACAAAAATCTACACAAAATAATGTAATTTTTAATTAAATAAATATCGAGGAGTTAATTAAATGTACGGAATTTTGTGGGGTTTTTTTTTTTTTTTTGGATACCTGAATAGGTTGAAGTTGAATTGGTTGCTTTAGTGCTTTGGAGGTAAGAGGAAGTGAGGAGGAGGAGGAGGAGAGCTAATGCGAAAGTTTGGACCTTCATTTTTGAGAAGTTTCAAGTTTGTCAATGGAGTTTGGTTAAGTGACTAAGGAGAGTGAAGGTGTTTATAATTTATATAGAGTGATGAATTAGGGTTTTTTATTTTGTTGGTTGGACATGGACAGAGGTCGGCTGTGTGTCTTAAATATTTTTCTGACTGTTTTTTATTACTTGATGGGACAAAGGTCTTTAGGCTTGTGAGCTGGAGTGGCATCCAAAGGTGGTGGTGAATTTACTGTTAGAATTTTTTTAGCATTTTCTATTTAATTTCATTTCGGAACCTATCTTAATAGGAACTGAAAGTGAGAGCTGGTCCATGTTTTCTTTCTCCAAGACTTTCAATTCAGTATCTGTATTGCATATATTATTATAATTTTTTTAATTAATATATATATATATATATATATATATATATTGGAATTATGAACTTAAAGAAAATAAAAAGTGAGCATCCATATTTAACCACTAGGTAAAAAAAATAGAGCTTCTATGTCGTCCTTTATTTTGTCACAAAAATGTTATATATGTCATCATGCCATTATATATATGTAAATACAAAAATAATATTATAGGAAGGTGTAAATATAAAAATCATAACATCATAAAAATGTATAAATATAAAAATCATAATATCATAGAATTCAAAAATAATGTATATGATATTTTTTTTGAAGATATAAAAGAGCAAGTTATATTTTTCCATATTCATATTAGATAGTTATCCGACCCGGAGCAGATATTGAAATTCGTTATTGGTTCTCCGAATAAAAATGTCTAGACTCGAGAAGGGTGTAGATAATATTTTGATCATATTCTGGTCGGTGAGTATATGCCAGTCTTGTAATTTTTTTGAAGTACTAAATTGAAAATAATTTCTCTAGTATCTATCTAGGGTCAGTCTATGACTCGAAAAGCTTTTTATTTTATAGGAAATGTTCATTTGTCCGTTACATATTCAAAGAAATTTTTGTCAAGTTCTAAATTCATAACCTTTAACTTAGTGAATTAGTATCTAACTATTTCTATTAAAGGAACTTTGACAAATAACAAAAAATGTTGAAAAAAATATATCAAAAAAAGAATAGGAAGCTGCCTTCTGTCAAGTTGGAGGCTAAATTAGAGTGCTGATGGTTAAATTGATAACTCACTCACTCAATAACAAAAGGATTTCCCCAACATTTAAGTTTGTACCATTTTCAACCTCTTAATTTCAAAAATGAAATATATAATTGATAATTACTATAGTGTAATTCCATAATCAGTTTATTTAGTCTTCCTCAATCATTTTTCTAATTTCTTTGGTTGAAATTGGACAATGACAGCACTCATTACACAAAAAAATCCCAAAAGAATGAAACTAGTAATAAAACTTATTTTACAAATAAAAAAGCAGAGACCAAACTCTACTAATTAAGATACAACCACCACAATCCCTCTCATTATTTTAATTCTCATCACACAACCCTAACACTAAAACCACTAGCATAACCCTCAAATATGAAAACAAAAACAAAAACATAAACAAAATACTAACAATTAACAAGTAACAACAACTAGATAGATAAACCATTATATAATTTCCACCAAAATCTCAAGGACATTTGGATCTCTTGGTCTTCCATGAAACCAAGTCTCTATAACAAGGGCACTCGTCTTTGTTTCCATACGTGCCAGATGGAACACAGTTGCACTGTCCGCAACACATCAAACAGTATCGTTTACACCTCGATGCTTTTCCTGCCATTGAACATCTACCGTCGCATTTCGTGTTGCAAAAATCTAATTAAATATCAAAACATTAGTTCACATGCATTTATAGTTGTAGATATGTATGGAAATCTCGTCTTTTTCTTTTTGGATACCTGAATAGGTTGAAGTTGAATTGGTTGCCATGGTGGTTTGGAGGTAAGAAGAAGTAAGGAGAAGGAGAAGAAGGGCTAATGTGAAAGTTTGGACCTTCATTTTGTCAAAAATGGAGAACTTTTGGTGAAGTTTTTTAGTAGTCTGGTTGAGTGGCTGTAGAGTGAAAAGATGTATATATAGTGAGGAATTAGGGTATTTTATTTCGAAAAAAATATGAGACGGGGGTTAACTCAGTCTGTCTTAAATATTTTTCTGACAGTTTTTTATTGTTGGATCGGACAAAGGTCATTAAGCGTGTGAGCTGGCAAAAGGTGGTGGTTCATTTACTGTTATGCAGTAACAGTTTACTTGTAGCATTTTGTACATTGTTTTTTTTTTTTTTGAGCTGATACTGCGTGACGGGTACTGTAGTGATTCTGTAACGACAGTATATAAAAAACTGAAATCAGTATATACAAACATATGGACTGAAAACAAACAGTATATAAAAATTTATTCGATAAAACAATATATATTTAAAAAAAAAATGAAAACATGATATACAAACATATAAACTGAAAACAAACAGTATATAAAAATTCATTCGGTAAACAATATATATTTTAAAAAATGAAAACGGTATATAGCGTATATAAAAATGCGAGAAAACAGTATATAATTTCAATCCGTCCCTACATTATTGCTACAGTACCCGTCGTGATTTCTAATTTCCTTTTTTTTTCTTTTTATTGCATATAATACAGAGGTAAGTCATATTATATTTATATTCATTTTTTCCCTTGAATACGGATTCATACGTTATATTAGGTTGGATATATACTACATAAATAATAAAAAACATATAAAATATCAATTCGCAAAAACAGATTACATTCAAAATTACATCTCTTCCATCTTTTTCTTAAATTAACAGGGTAGATAAAGAGAAGATCACAAATCTATCTTATATGTTTGATTGAATTTTTAAATAATTGAATTTTTTTACTTCATAAGTAAAATATTGAATTACGAGTTTAATAGATATTTCAATAAATTTAAATTTGGGTTAATAAATGAGGAGTATGTCAAAACTTATTAGCTTAAGCAACAGACACTTATATGAACTTTTGAAAGAAATTCAAATTTGAATTACAGCATACATATTTAGCACAGTTAGCGCAGTCTTTCATTTCAAGCTCACTCATTGTGTTAGGGTCTCAAAAAAAAAAAAATGAACAGTCGCATTTAACAATTTGCGTAAAAAAAAAATCTTGGGAAATTCTTCAAAAACCCCCTAACTTTTTTGCTATTTATCAAAAACTCCCTAACTTTTCAATGTTCTTCAAAAACCCCCTATAAAGTGAATTCAATTTTTCCATCCAATTTTGATTTGTAAAAGACTAAAATACCCCTCATATATTTATTTTCATGTCATATTTTATTGCATTAAATAAATAAAAAATATATTTATATTTTACACTAAATTTAAATTAATGACTACAATATAAGACAAAATCGCAATAAATAGTAGTGACGAAAATAATATTTTACGAAATATAAAATTATAATTTAAATATAGGATAATAAAAAAAATTGTAATATAACACCATAAAATAAAAACTAACATATCATAAAATATCGTAAAATTAACATCGTAAAATATTATATTAAAAAATAATATATTTATTTATTATTTTATTGAATATAATAAAATATGAAAATAAATATATGAGGGGTATTTTAGTCTTTTACAAATCAAAATTGGATGGAAAAGTTGAGGTTAACACCATAGGGGCCAAAAAAAAAATTGAATTCACTTTATAGGAATTTTTTGAAGAATATTGAAAAGTTAGGGGGTTTTTGATAAATAGCAGAAAAGTTAGGGGGTTTTTGAAGAATTTCCCAAAAATCTTAATATTTGATCTTTATTTGGATCCGACATTATAATTTAATATCGGAGGTAATAAGATGTTCCAGATCCGAACTGCTCTAGATAATTTTTTTATCTGGTCCTGGTCGTCGGTGAGTATATGTCAGTCTTGTAATTTTTTTTTTTTTGAAAGACTAATTAAAAATAATTTCTCTAGTATCTATGTTGGGTCGGTCTCTGACTAGAAAAGTTGAAAAATATATTAAAGGAAGAAGAATAGGATGCCTTCTGCCAAGTTGCGTTCTGTCAAGTTGTGTTTAAAGCATTCTTGCAATTTGCAAATATCAATACAAGAAGAACAGGAAGCTGCCTGATTGTTTCTCTTTAGAATTCGGTTCATATCCTATATATATTGTTCTTTTTAAGAAATATATTCAATATTTCTTATCAAAGAGATGTGAATTATTGAATTTCAATATTTACTAACTGTAGGTAATACATTTAACTAAATAGAATTGATTGGCAAATGAATGTCGTTGAAAATGTCAACGATCATGCACAAAATTTGTGATACAAACTGAAATGCTAGAAACGACTTTCAAAAACGAAAATGTTCAAAACGGTACGATGTACCAACTTCACATGGAAGAGAGCAGGTTCCTGACATTTCACATGTCAACCACAATCCTCTGTTTTTTTTCTTTTTCTATTTGCTATAATGCAAGAAGGATCTAGTCCATCAGGAAAAGTAACCTAAAAAGCTAGATGCTTCTAGCCAGATAGCTCATTTAATGGATGATCCAGATTAAATTCAATCCAGTGACTCTAAAGTTCTGACAGTATTTTTAGAATTTAGGATCAAACCCAAAATATTTATCTTCAACAAATTCTAAGCCCAAAATGCAATGGTCTGTTACTTTTCAACCCAATATTTTATTCAACAGAACTTTTTAACACATTTCAACAAGTTATTGGGCCCAATGAGTTCTAATGGGAACACTTTTGAGGGAGTTATTTTATTGGGCCTCTTAGGGAACAGTTGCAATTTATTTTTTCAAAGACATTAATCAGGACAAGTTCATTTGGTAGTTCAAAATCTAAGATTCCGGCAATCCTCGGTTTTCTAAGTTTTGTTACTAAATCATTTTGGTAACAGAATTACTTGTATAATGTGTGTTGGCATCCTTACAAGAGAAAACTCTTTTCAAACATATATTAGGAGGCAAAATGCAGCTTTTATAAGTTTGCAGACCATTAAAAGGACAATTACAGATGGTCTAGAATCTCCAACTTTCAAGGCTGAGCAATGTTTCGCTAGCTCAAGGACGAGGTTGGTCCGTTGGTGTAACATTTACATCCAAACCGAAAATTAATTTTTGTGATCATGCCTAAAACACACCCTGCCGTGAAGGTTAGGTTAACTTGGTAATTAATTAACTAATAATTAATTAATAGTGTTAAATGGTCAACTTTTAATTCCGCACGAGTTTATTATTAAAGTAGGAGATCATAATCTTGGACAATGGACCATGGTCACGGTAACAGAGCTTCACTCTAATTTCTGAATGGAGCAAAAAACTCTCTCTGTATATTAACATTATACAAAAAATTTAAGGATTAAATACATGAAAATATATATATTTTGAATTTTTCTTCATTAAAATATTACTGATTTGTAGTGTCTCAAAATCTGGTGGTGGTACATGACTCCTAGTCCCTATAAAAATCCGTAACTGCATGATCAACCAATGAACCAGTTTGGATCTGAGTTAAAAACAATTGAGTTAATGGATCTAGACCTAGTTAATATATTATTGGGCTTGGAAAAAATTGAGTTAGTGGATCTAGTTAATTTATTATCGGGTTTATTAGCTTGATGGGTCGCAGGTCAATTGACTTAGATTACGGGTTCGGGTCATTTCAGGTTTTGGATCATTGGCCGGGTCACTCGGGTTCTAAGATCATTTCGGATTACGGGTCATTTGGATTTTGGGTTATTCGGGTTGCATGGTTGCATGTCATTCGTATCCGGCTCGTTCGGATGTCGGGCCTTTTGGTTGGGGGTCATTCTGGTTTCGGACTGCTCGGGTTTCGGATCATTCGGATTTTTGGTCATTTCGGATTTTGGTCACTCTGATTTGGGTTGGGACGGACGAGTTTTTCGGATCAGGTCAGATTTTGCCAGCTCTAATCACAATATCTCCTCTCTGCCCCCTTCGATTCTCTAACTTAATTTGGAAATAAATTAATGAACATGGTCCAGAGTAAATGTAAACAAGAGGGTAAGCATAATCCAAATTGCAAAACACAAAACAATTAATTTAAGTGATTAGAGAAAAAGAAAAAAAAAATGAAGTTACCTAACTGATAGGAGAATGGAGTAATTATAAACTTAATTCTATTATCCTACTATTTACATTTTCATGTTCATCCTAACTTTATAAAATTAATATCTAATATTAATTTTCATCAAAAAAGATAAATAAATAAAGATTCTTGAGCTGACTTGTCACCCCCAAAAATTAAATGTCAAAAAGACTCAACATCCAGGACGCAGAAATTGGAAAAGTAAAGTTTCCATTATTATGTATTTGGTTGGCTATGTCTCAACAGTTTATGTGAGTGTTCTGATGTAACTATAGTCCTTCTAATGTTTAATGTAGGCTTATTGCAAATAGAAATATGTCGGGTAGTCTTGGTATCTTATACTTCTGTTGTATAATTTCTTTAATTGAAATGAGGGGGTTCTTGAAATATTTATGTTTGTAAATATTTATAACTAATACTTTCTGTTGATAAAAGATGGATAGTTGCCTAAGGCAATTTGAGCAAAAAAAGGTGGATAATTTGATATGTCATAATTTGATATGTCATAAAAGATGGAGATTTTATAAATCCAATTAAAATACTCCTTGGTATTCTAACATTTGTATTAGAAGTACCAAATTACTGTAAAAAAAAAAAATCTCATTAATTTTGTTGTCGCCATAATATAACATAGATGGTACAAATCAGATTTTATGCATTTCGTTTTAACTACATAAGAGGAATTTGCTCATTTTTTAACACATGTTTCATTAAAATTAAAGGAAACTCCTGCATAGTAGTATTCATCCTAATGAAACACGATGAAACTAAACCTGAATTAAAAAGCGATATTTAAAAAATCAATTTATGATACAAAATATGCACATTGAAAGTGTCAGAAAAGGTGACGCAGTAGCCTCCATCCACGCCGAAACTAAAGCAAAAATCCACATCAACCAACGGAGAAATAATTCACCACCTTTTGTGGTAGGCCATTGCTGAGCCATGCATGCATATGAATGAATGGCCATTGCACCTTCTCACTTTAATTCCTTGTCTTTCTTATTTTTGGTCGATTTAATCATAATTGACTTGGTGTATCGCTTATTAATTGTGCGAAACAAAACCAAAAGATTAATTAATTAGTCAAAAAACACTATCTCTCATGTGCCAATGTTAAGGTTAGTGTAATTTATATCAAGAATTAACTCTGAAAATGAAAATATGAAAAACTTTTTTAAGTAAAAAAAAATGAAAAACATTTTTTTTTTCAGTTTTCAAGGTTGATTATTAGACCGAATACTGATTGGTAACTTTAAAAAAAAAATTAAGTTTCAAAATTTCTAAATTCAAAGACCAACCTAAAATCCAAATGACTCGTAACTTAGTCGGTAAAGCATATTGTATATATAGTAAGAGGTCATTGGTTCAAATCTCGAAAAAGCAATATTATTTAATACATATTTAACAAATTCTCTCAACCAAATTGAATCTAAAAAAAAAAGACCAGTCTAATAATCAATCTTAAAATGAAAATGAAAATAAATAAGATGATTCTTACTATTTTTTTTATTGAATTAGAGAGGAATCTTTGTCCCACTTCTATTTTGATGCCAATAAAATTTGAACCCACGACTTATGATTTGGTGTATTTTGCACTCAATCATTAGACTATGAGCCCACTGGCAAAAGAATGTTAGAGTCTAATATATTAACTGACCTAGCTCCAACCATCATGTCTACACCATATAGTCCTGAAAAACACTTAAGTTTGATTTAACCATCATGCCCATACTATACTATTTATTTATTTAACTTTGAAATTGATTCTAACTCCGATTTCTAGATTTCTAAAATTATATATTTCATTGATGTGAACATGCTACTGTATTTCCACCTCTTTTGCTTTTAATACTAAACAACTTATGTTAATTAATTATTGTATTGGTACTAAGTAAATCCGATGAGATGATAAATTACAAAGATACACTGTCTTATTATTCAATTTGGCAACTTGACACAAAAGATTCTTTCTGATCACATCATGATTTAATTAAATGTATACCAAGCATATCGAACAATCAAATAACTACTATTAAATACGCTCATTATTTCCATTTTGGTGTATTTATATTATTTCTAATGTGTATTTGGCATGCATATGGATTGGAGCTAGAACCAATTGCATGCCAAAAAGTCTTTTTCATTTTCACAACCTCTTAATTGGGGAATTTCTTGATAAATCATAAATGCATGGCCACATGATCCAAAAAAGAAAAGCCTGAAATAAATAAAAAATGGTCCCAAATGAATTAAAGATCCTGATATGCATAAACCCCCAAACCTTTCTAGATCCCTTTTCATAATAAAGAAACTACTATATTCCAATCAGAAGCCTGAAATTTTATTAACCCAAAAGCCAAAAAAAATTAAAACTCTTTCAATTTTCGAAATTCTCAAAATAACTTAATTTTCAGCTTAATTAACCGAATTCGGGTAGTAAAATCCAAATCCAGATTAAAAAAAAAAAAAAAAACAGATTCCAAATTCCACTTTACAGAAAAACTACATAAATTGTTTTTCAGCCTGATATTAGATTTAGAATTCCAAATTGTATTAGAAAGGAAAATAAGATGAAAATTAGATTGCTTTAAATATTTATACACACGTTTTGTACCACCCAATTTTATAAAATTGATGGATTTATATTGAGAAAGTCAAAAATAAAAATAAAATAAAAGGTAAATGGTCCCGTAATTAAATGCAAGTTATTTTGTGAGTGGTCCTCGTGTGAAATTAAATATTATTTATTGATTTATTACAAAAAAAAATATAAAATATAAAATGCACGGCCCCCAACATGTCATATTATGTTGGCATGGGCAAGAAACTACTGTTGTACAGTAGTGCACACATGTGCAACACAAGTGAGCTAGATATGGCATCACATTCATATACTTCATGTATTTATTTATCATATTTATGTAATGTAAATGTAATAAACAGTGTTTGTACACGAGTCTTGCCAATTAATGTCATGTTGTATGTATAGTAATAGTACACATCAACACCTTTGGAAACTGTGAACCGTGTCAGCCGGCTTGTTATTAGATGATAGATCAATATATTACATTACATCAATTTATGTCAATATATCATTTTATATCATAATAAATCATTTGATATACTACATGCAAGTAGTGGCCAGCTTGAATAGATTTACCATGAGGGCCAAAAAAAAAAAAAAAACTTCCTATTCAATATTGTACATAATTTTTAAGAGGTGAAGTCAAATATATAAAAATATATATATTTCAAAACAAAAATAAAAAAACTACTAAGACACCGCTGTATAAACTTATCTTGTATAAATATTATTTGGAGAGGGGGATGACCTCTCAGGTCCAATATAAAGTTCCGTCACTACATGCAAGTAAAGCACACGCACATGTGGTACTTATCATATTAATAATTAATAATTTAAAAGTTAAAAGTTAAAAGTTAAAAAAATTCCTCTCATCATATTTGGCCACATCATTTTTTAATCATATCTATTAGATTAACAAATCTAAATGTTGATATTTTAAAACATCTCACCTGTGTGAACCAAATTATTAAAAGTTATTAATTATAAAAAAATTCTCTCATCTCATTAGCCAAATAAGTATTTGATATTAACCATTAGATTGGATCATTTAATATTTAGCCATGTGTCATCTAAAACTCGAGATTTTCTTTAAAAAAAATTCAAGATTCAACTCATGTACAGTACATATAAGGGTATAAACGGGTAAGATATTATCCATCTGACCCGTATAATATATCCGCAAAAAAATTATATCCGAATAAATATTACTCATATTTGGCCAAACACGAATACATATTCGGATATGGATACATATTTGGTTATCGATTTGGCTATCGGATACGGAAAATATCTGTATCCGTATAATATTTGTATTCGGAAAATTTGTTATTCGGATAATATCCGTTTTCAGATAATTCACTCTATATAGAATGCAGATATCTATACGGATACATGTATATATACTTTGATTTTTTATCATATTCGAATACGAATATTTTCCATATCCATGTTAATATTTTGTACATATAAGAGTGTAAACAGGAAAATTATTATTTGACTGACCCGTATTCATATCCGCAAAAAAATTGTGTAATTATCCGTATCCTGCCGGATACAGATACAGATACAAATAATATATGTATATGTATCCGGATACTTTGTTATACGGATAGTATTCGTTTTTGTATATTTCACTCACATATAGTTTGATTTTTTTTTTATTATCATAATCCATATTCATATTGATATTTTGTTGCTAATTCTTTTTAATTTTTCGTAAAAGTTGTTATAATTTATTAATTTTGTCATCACAAAGAGTTAAATGTTTAGAAAAATAATACATATATGTATCTGTTTAAATATACGAAATGAATCTCTCTTTATATTCGTATCCAATAATATCCAAATTGTGTTCATATCCTCTGAACTGAATTCGTATTTGAAGCTATCCGCATTTGTATTTGTATCGTTAATATTTTGTATCTTCGTTGAGAATGTATTCTTCATTTTTCTTTGTTGTGTTTATACTATACCGTACATTTGTTGACACAGCTGTAATATCTATTTTTGACTAAAATTAGTAATTTCTATTATATTTCAATACAAATATTGTTATTATCTAAATTAGGATTTAATTTACTTTTTAAGTAATATTATAGAAATTTTATGCGCCAAGGATTTGATAGTGTATCAAAATTTAGAAAAACATAGTGATCTAATATAATTATTTGAGTTTCTACTCATCAGTCGAACAAATTTAAACAAACTTGTATAGTCCCAAGTCAGTTAAACAATAAAAGATAATGAATTAAATATTTCACAACTGAAGTGATATATTATTTTTGAAAGCTAACTAACTAGTAACTACCCATGGACATTCCCTGGCCAAAAATAATATTAAAAATCTACCCAACTATCATTATGATGTGATACTAATCTCCTCTTCTAAACTAATTAATACTTTTATTTTTTGAGCTAACTAACTATAGGCATTCCATAGCCAAAAACAATAACAATCCACACCTAACAATCAACATCAAGAGAAAATGTCAGTTATCTTCATGAAAGCTAAGTTGGTCATCTATCCAATTAATACACATCCAATCAAAATAAACACATAACAGGGAGACCAAACCAACCAAATTCATCCTTTCCATCCTGACCCTCCATCTCCAAAATCAAGGGCTCAAATTGAACTCAATTTCCTGAAAAAGAAGCTTATGTTTGAAGGCCGCCATCATCTCATTCTCAATGCTTGCCAACCCACGTATTTTATCCTGATCGTTGAATCAAAAATAGACGGCTGATAAGAGCCCTATTAATACACATTAATTAATACACATTAATGGAAAACATTTATTTTTATTCTTTTGATTCAGTGGCGTCCACAATCCAGAATCCTGATCGATTTGCTTAATAATTCTAAGCCATTTCCGACCGTCCGATCTGAAATCGAGGGCTGGTGCTTATTCTTGTCTGGCCCTATAAGGCAGCTTTTATACATTAATTAATTAGCAAACAATGGAATCAGCCTTGCGTCAGTCAGTGTTCGTTTTTTTCTTTAACTCTTCTCTCTTGTAATCTATCGGATCAAATTACCACAAATAGTAAAACTAAAAGACATAATTCTCTGATGACTACATACCAAATTAAAATTTTCCACGCAAGATTCCTCTTTGATGAATATATAATATTAACTAAATTAATTCTGGATATTAAGAATTAGACTCAATTTAATAAGCCCAAGGGCAGTTTAAAGCAAAAAAAAAAAATCCAATTTAATAAATTTTGTTACCAACTATTCAACAAAGAGGTGGATCAAATTTTGATATTAATAACGAGGGGTTAGGTTAGTTCGTTCACAAAATTGAATATTAAATTAATTAGAAGGACACACAAAAGTGAGAAAAAGAAATGGGGAGAGCAATTACGTGCCGCGTTCGGCGCGCGCACTTTCGCCGTCAGCCAGCCGTCAACGGATCCCAGTCAAACCCTTCAACTCCCTTTCCTTATTTTGGGAAATTTGCAAAGAACCCCTGGCATTGTACCTAAATTATAATACTAACCCTGTGTTTTGTTGGAAATTATAAAAAAGCCCATACTTTAAGATCGCAAGAAAATTCTTATTGCTAGATTGAAGCTAACACAGTTGTAGTTTTATCACTTGGAAAATATTTTTCTTAAAAGTATTAATTTTAAAAACTGTTGTTAGAAAAAAATTAAGAAAAATACTTTGTTGAGAAAAATAGATTTATAAGAATTTTTTCAAAAATTTTTCAAAAGTTTTTTTTTTGTTTTTTTGAAGAAAATAGGAGAGGGTTTGGTTGCCCCTCTTCCAATGGTGTATTTCATTTCATATAAAATGTTTACAACATTTCATCCCTGTTAATTACATGTAAATAGATTAATCTATCTACAGCTCTTTTTTACTCTAGTATTTTTCTATTATTATCTAATCTACCACATATTGAATTGAAAGAATTAATACAAGAGGATAAAATAAAACAATAAAAAAGAGACAAAAAAGTAGGCCCAAGAAAACTCTTCAAGATTTAGCCTTGCCTCATTATTGTCTGAAAACCGAGATATGCCAGCTTATTTTTTAGATCAAGCGTCGCACTATCTTCTCTCTCAATCTCTTTATTCATTTATTTAGCTCTCTCTCATCTTCTCCTTCCGCAAGGTTCGCCATTATTTTTTCAAATATTTTATTAGAAAAAAATAATCATTTTAAAAATACTTTTATAGAAAATAAATTTACCAAGAAATATTTTTTGGTGATAAAAAATATTATTTCAAAAAAAATTTAATAAAGAATTTTGTGAATTGCATTATTTTGAGAAAAATATTTTTCTTAACTATCCAGAAAATATTTTTTTCAAGTGATTAGATTACTAAAATTAACGGTATTAGTTTCGATTCAACTAGATTTTTTTGCAATAATTAATGGGGTTTTTATAGTTTTCAACAAGGTAGGACCTTTTTGCAATAGGGTTGCAATTTTCCTTATTTTATTATTTGGAAACGGCGCCGTTAGGTAGCACCTAATAACGGCAGTCCCTTTTTTCCACGTGGCCTCAGAGCCGTTACATTCTGTTTGCAACCGTCTCGTTCTCCTCACCCCCGGTGTGCTCACCGCCGAGTTTCGTAAAGGACGCCTTAACCCTCTATTAAACACTAGTACGGAGATAACAGCATCCGTAAGTCTACAGGAGGTGTCCGGACTTCATTAATCTCGCGGAGAAGCATCTGTCTTATCTTCCTCATATTTCCTACATCCTCTTATTAACAATAGTTAATATAACGAGTCATTAATACGCAATAAAATAACCCGCTACACAAATGCATATACACAAAGATATGTAGAAAAACTGGAGGTGACATGGGTGACAATTTGACAATTAGGCCCTCGCTTGAATGGTTATTTGCACCCGCGTCCCATCCATTCCCTCCGTCTTTTTCTTTTCTTTTCCTCTCTCTTCTCACGCTGAAGCAACGGTTTTGTTTCTCTGAGCGCTCCGGCCCTTTATCCTTTGTTCTTTTGTGCTCTTTTCCAACAACAAACACTCTCCCCCCTCATTCCCCTCTCCAAAAAGCAAGCACCACTCACTCACTCACTACTCCTCTCCTCTCTCTTCTACTTCACTTCTCTGTTTCCTCCCCCCCTCTTTAAAGAAGAAAAACCCACATTGCACTCCCTCCCACATTGCTCTCGCACTTCTTCACTGAACCAACGGCTCTGTTATCCACAAATGCACTTTGGTTTTTAGTTCATCTGTGCTTTGTGTTTTGTGCTGTTCGCTGACCGCTAGCAATGGAGAAAAAACAGGGGTTCTTCTCGGCGTTGAAAGAGGAGGTGAAACGAGGGCTTTCGCCGGCGAGATCGCGCGGGAAGAGCCCAGCGCGACATGCGTCGCCTAGCAGGAGCTTCTCGATCATTCCCCGGCTCAAAAAGGGCTCGAAGAGTAACCAGTCCTTCGACCAGTTTACGGCCGAGCCGATCATAGCCAGATCGGGCAGTCTCAGACCCGTCGGGGAAGCCTTGGCTCCGTTGATGGAGGGACCCGACCAGGAGTTGCACGGAGAGGTCGGGGAGGATAGTAGGCGCGAAGGGTGGGGCCATTGGGTCCGAGGCCAGCTCGGCCGGACTCCGTCCGTCGCCGGCGGACCTGGGTCGGGCTCGTCGTCCTACCGCCGGTCTGATTTGAGGCTGTTGTTGGGCGTAATGGGCGCCCCGCTCGCTCCGAGCCGGGTTAATTCTTCGGATCCGTTGCCGCATCTGAGCATCAAAGGAACCCCCATTGTACGTACCTAACTAAAGTTAAACCCTACTACATTCATGATTCTTTCTTCTTGGTTTCTCTCCTTTTCGTTTTTACTTCTCTCTTCCCTCTCAACTAGACATGCAAGTGAAAAATCTTCCATTAATCTGTTTCCTCTGTTTCTTACCGCAACTTTTTTTATGCAGGAAACCTCCTCGGCCCAGTACATCCTGCAGCAATACATAGCGGCCTCAGGCGGGCTGAAGCTCCTCAGATCCATCAAGAACACCTACACAATGGGCAAGGTCAAGATGGTCGCCTCCGAGTTCGAAACCGCGACTCGAGTCGTCAAGAACCGCGGCTCGTCCCGCGCCGTCGAGTCGGGCGGGTTCGTGCTCTGGCAAATGGCGCCGGACATGTGGTACGTCGAGCTGGCCGTCGGCGGCAGCAAGGTCCACGCCGGCTCCAATGGCCGCCTGGTCTGGCGCCACACTCCCTGGCTCGGCTCCCACGCCGCCAAAGGCCCCGTCCGTCCTCTCCGGCGATCTCTGCAGGTCAGCAGTTGAAAAAATCTTGCTTTTTTGCGAATATTTTATTTTTGAGGGGGCGATTTGACAGAAAAACGTCATTTCTCAACTTTTTTCATAAATTCTTTCTTCCATTTCTCTTCTACGAATATTTTTTTTCTGATGGGGTGGTTTGAAAATATCTCAGGGACTGGACCCCTTAACAACAGCGAGCATGTTCTCAACGGCGAGATGCGTGGGAGAGAAGAAGATCAACGGCGAGGATTGCTTCATCCTCAAACTCTCGGCCGACCCGCAAACCCTAAAATCCCGCTCCGAGGGCCCGGCCGAAATAATCCGGCACGTTCTCTTCGGCTACTTCAGCCAACGGACCGGCTTGCTGATCCACTTGGAGGACTCTCACCTGACTCGGATCCAGTCCGGCTCCGGCGGCGACGCCGTATATTGGGAAACCACCATCAATTCTTACCTGAACGAGTACAGATCTGTAGAAGGAGTAATGATTGCTCATTCAGGCCGGTCTGTGGTTACACTTTTCAGGTTCGGTGAGGTGGCGATGAGTCATACCAAGACGAGGATGGAGGAGGCGTGGAGCATCGACGAGGTGGCGTTCAACGTGCCGGGGCTGTCGGTGGACTGTTTTATCCCGCCGGCGGATATACGGAGCGGCGGCGCGGTCGGCGAGACGGTCGAGTTGACCGGTCAACGCGGCAGGAGGAATAATAATAAGGTGGCGGATGCGGGTTTGGAGAGAGAAAGGGTGGTGGGTTTGGGAAACGGGTCGGATAAGATTGTTTGGAGGGTCGAGGTTTGATTTGATTAAGGTGGGTTTTTTTGTTTATAGTTTAGAGGGGAGTGGTGATTTGGTTTGAATTTTTTTTTTTAATTTTTAAGGACTAAGTTTGAGAATTAGGGTTAAGATTAGGGTTAGGTGAGAAGGAAGGAGGGGGAATTAGGGTTTGAGTAAATAGGAACATAAATTTGATGGAATGATGATTGATGATCCTTAAGATGAGGGTTAAGTAGGGTTTAAGGTTTTTTTCTGATTTATGGAGAGGGATTTATTTTTTTCTCTCTCATATGGAAATTTCTTTTTATTTTTATTTTTTTGGGTGGTTTTAAGTAGGGTTATATAAGTAAGAGTTTATGTTTTGTGGTAAATTGGTGGGAAGAAATAATTTTCCGCCAAGTGGATTGTAATGTAACATGTGGACTCTGATTAGGCTTCTAATTTCTAATTTGCACTTAATTTTTTTATAATGTTATTATTTTAGGGTTAAATTGAATTGACGAAATTGATTGATTTGATTCTCTATATTGACTGTATTTATTGCGCCACTGCATTG
The DNA here is from genome assembly GCA_027726005.1 of Juncus effusus. Taxonomy (NCBI): domain Eukaryota; kingdom Viridiplantae; phylum Streptophyta; class Magnoliopsida; order Poales; family Juncaceae; genus Juncus; species Juncus effusus. Next base: position 1,925,817 of record CM050905.1, on the reverse strand, counting down.
GATACTGAGAAAAAAACACTATATGTGTCATAATTATATTCCATCTTTTAAATAAAAAATGTTTTGCAGTTTGCATAGTACAACTTATATGAAAAAAATTATAAAAAGTTAAATGTGAAATGATAAAACTGTCTTATCTAATTAAACATTTGTCTTAATATTTTAATTTGGTTTTGTTAATTAATTTAATGAAAAATAACATGTCCAAAAACATTGGATACTGGGAAAGAAAAAGGATCTTCCTTTTTTCATTGGTTGATTGGCGTGAGTGTCCCACAACTCATACTCAGGCCCCCTTTATTTTTTCCTTTATTGACCATATCACCATGTTCTTTATTGGGAAATTCTTCAAAAACCCCCTGACTTTTCTCAATATTATCAAAAACCCCCTATCTTTTTTTATTCTTCAAAAAGCCCCTATAATTTGACTTGAATTTTTTTATAACCCCCTATGAGGTTAAACTCTCACATTTTCCATCTAATAAATTTTTTTTGGACCAAAATACCCTCTTTAAAATTCTTTTTTTTTTTTCAAAACCAGAATAATAAATAAAAATTATATATTTACATTTAATATAAATAAATGAGTACTAAAATAAAAATAAAATCATAATAAATAATAATCAAGAAAATAATATTTATGTAAAATAAATTGTTTTTGTTTTAATTTAAAAATAGAATTGAATTTACTTATAAAATAAGAGAAAAACATTTTAAGTAATATAATAATAAAATAAAATAATGAATCCTGAAATAATATCATAAAATATAATCAAAATAATATTATGAAATATTATGTAGAAAAATATGTCATATTTTATTTTCAACATAAATATGAAAATAATTTAAGCGGGGGCATTTTGGTAAAAAGAAAAAATATTGGATGGAAAATGTGAGAGTTAACCCCATAGGGGGTTATAAAAAAATTCAAGTCAAATTATAGGGGCTTTTTGACGAATAAAAAAAGATGGGGGATTTTTTATAATATTGAGAAAAGTTAGGGGGTTTTTGAAGAATTTCCCTTCTTTATTTACCTTTATACTCCTCTCCTGTATAATAAATAACAGATATCATACATTAGTAGTTTATGGGATCTGAAGTTAATAAGGAAATGGAGAGGAGGGTATTGGGCCTCGAAGAAAGAGTGAGTGGGAACATCATTAGGATTACAGCTAACGCATGGGGAGGCTTAAAAAAGATATTTTTCAATATAAAGGAGTATATTTTGCAACATGGCCCCTTAATTTCTACCATATGTAAGATTATAATCCCTAGAATGCTAAATGTAGGATAATGTTTGAACTTTGGAGTTTGTTGGCTCCATTTTTCCAAAAAGTTTGATATGCTAGAAAATGCTTGGAGCTAGACTTGAGTGCGTGTGTACGAATTTAAGCCTATGAACAATATAAAATAACACCCATTGAGTTTACTGTACTTTTTCATTGACTTGGTATAATTTTTTTTTTTTTAAAATATAACTTGGCATAATTTGACTTGAAGATCAATGTTTTATTATGCAGTAATTAATTCTTTCAAAACTTAGATGCATGTGAAAAGTACATGTGACATGTTTATCATGCAAATGACTTGTTGTAACTTGTAACATAAATGATTAAAGCATTTATACATATAGCAAAAAATTATAAGTTTAATTTTTAACAAATACAATATAACACATATTTAACAAAATTTCTCATTCCAATAAGTTGAATATAAAAAAAAAAATTTGCGATTCACAACATAATGAATATTTTTAGATATGCCCCCTCTTTGCCATAGTCCTTAAAACTGATTGCAGAAATTCGAAAAACCTCCTGGATGCGGTATTATCCCTAAACGTGACGATTTTCGTCATAAGTCTTCCAATTTGCAGATAACACCATCATCGTGTTATAAAGGCATGCCGATAATCTAAAGATCTTAATCCATTAATTAGACTTTTCCACGCGTTAAGTGAGGTGTTCAAATCAACAAGAAAAGAAAGTTGCTTCATACACATTGCCTTACATGAGTTCATACATGGCACCACATAAAACATCATGAATTTCCCAGAAAGATTTTATGCTAGAAAATGATAGCAACCTTCTTCTTATTTTTTTTTTTTTCTTTTTTAGATGTTTAATCTAATGGGTTGAGACACTTTGTTAAATACGTGCTAAATTACGTTTGTTGAAATTTGAACCCACGATCTCTTGATTCACATGCAAAAGTCTTAACTAACTAGGCTACAGACAATTTGTGATAGTCACCTTGTTTGGGAGGAAGAGTGCCCTCTTTTGTTCTTTGCTTAATGCTTAACAGATGCAATTCATTGAAGCAAAGAACCCAAATGTTTCTTTGGTCATATTTATAAGACTACTTATCGCTTATTATGGAAATGACATTACTTTTGTAACAATGAGCATTTTCAAATCAGGAGGGACAAGTAACCAAATCCAAAAGAATATGAGATCTCGGTATCTTAGATTTTGAACCGCAAAATGATCAATACTAATCAAATATGGCTCTTGAAAATAGATTGTGATTCAAATTGTGCTTGGTCATCATGTCTTCGGATGTTCTATGGTATTTCAAATACGACAAATCTCGCATTCCTTAATATGACGTCACTCTCTTTTTTCCTAACTGACATATTCAAACTTCATCATCTTTTTTTTGGGTCTCTGTATGTGATTGCCTACTGAGTATTATAATTTAATAAAAGAAAATGGAATATGGAACTCCTCCATTCAGTAATACTATGGTGCAACTCATCATCCATGGAACTGCAACCACAAAAGTTTTTTTTTATCAAAGACCTAGAAGCAAACCTCCAATGTTTAATAACAGGATTGCGATAGAACTAAGCAACGGAGAAAACACAAAATTTTGGAAGGACAATTAGCTGGACGAGGTCCTCGCAATTACGCATAGAGGCCTTTACCGAAAAGCTGTCATTAAAGACTTGACGTTGCAGGAGGTACTATCAGGACATGCCCCTATTAGGTGAGACCGTCCGTTAAGCTCGTTCATAAAAAATGAACTATGCCAATTAATGGCAAAGGCAAGAGAATGCATCCTCAACAACGAGGATGATAAACTAATATGGTGAGCATGCAAAACAAAACAATTCTCAGTAAAGTCGGCTTACTCCTTTGCAGATCGAGATCATAATAGACTTTTTGGCAAATTCATATGAAAAGTCAAAAGAACCCTAGGGTCAAATTCTTCTTATGGTTCATGAGCAATGAAAAGCTCAATACGAGAGACAGACTTTTCAGAAAAGGCTGTATCCAAACTGAACAATGCACACTATACATTATAAGAGAGCAAGAGTCTCATGCACATTTATGCACGTCAGATGGACCAAAGTATGCAGACTCTTTGGCATAAACCCGCCAACAACTATACGCTCACCTACAAGACTCTATAGCTGGGTAGCAAAGCGAATACCTAAGCCGCAAAAAAAGTAATGGAGTAATTTTTGGAGCGCCTACTACTGAGAAGTCTGGAAGGAACGCAACTCCAGAATTTTTCAGAGCAAAAGAAACAACATAAATCAGGTCTTCTCAACCATCAGAGAAAGTGCCGAATAATGGATGAAAATGGCACGCAAGATCAATGAATTTGTAAAATAGTTTGTAGGCATTATTTATAAAAAATTTCAAAGAAGACTTTTAAGTCCTACGGAATTGCTTGTAATTATTTTTGTAAAAAAACTTCTTTTTTTTTAATGCAAGTCTAAGTAAGCAAATTTTCTATATTTCAAAAAAAAATGTATACATAGAGAGTCCGGAGTAAATTAGAAAGCTACAAACTTCATCATCTTCACCGCTTATGAAAATGAAAATCAAATGGACTTCTCTCTACTTCTTTAACCATGACAAACCTCATTGCTATCAACTTTCATATCAATGGGTTATTCTCTTGGATTTGGACGATGAATCGAAATCACAACACCATACTTTGGTAAATAGGCAGTATGGAAGAAAAAAACACTACATTTTTCGATTATAATTCAAATTATTACTTCCTTATATCTTGCTTTGTATGACATCCAATTTTCTTTTTAATATGTTGGCCTTTTTTTTTTCTTTTCGAGGTTTGGAAATCCATTATTTCAATTTTGGCTTAATACAATTTAGCATTTAGCATATTGTACTTCAAAAAAGAACATTTTTTTTTGAAAGATGGCCCGAGAAAAAAGAACATTTTTGAAAATTGAGTATTTAAAGATGTATTAGAAGTTAGAACCCATTAGTTGGCTGGTTTATTATTGAGTGGAAGGGAACTTACAAGAAAGCTAACTAATTGAAACCCTACATCTTCTAAATAATAGTTACCAACCTTTCTATTATAACAAAGAAAAAAGTAACAAAGTAAAAGAAACATCCAACGTGTAATAACTTGTTGTATGGTGATATCTGTTTAGGTAACATGAAGCTGTACGGATTCAGAACTGCGCAGGGCCACTTTTTTGTCACTAAACCGTCATGAGTGGATCAATTTTGAGTCAACAGATGTGTTCATTGACCTGGCTAAGTTCTCATAATCTGAAGTCTGAGCTGAATCCTGTACAGGGCTCGACAAAAATATATGTCCAGATCAGAATAGTACTATATTTTGCAATATTTACGACAAGAACATGTGTTAATAACATAAATTGGTAGCTATTTGTTAGGTTGATATAAATAAGAACAGTTGGAAATTCCTCGAAAATGTCTGATTAGTAAATTGAAGACTTGAAGTTTCACTTTTGGGTTTTGGCATTGCTTCAGATGGGGGCAACGCAATGCTTTAATTTATGTTGCATCCTGATTTGGGATGTTAAGGTTTTTCATAAATAGTAAACGAAATTCAGGTGGATTGGATCTCTTTTACATACAACTCTTTAATTCGTTTGTTCTTTGATTTATTGCTTTGTCATTGATTAGACCAAAGTAAGATATTACAAGGTACATAATCATAATTAATTATGTATGCTTTCATCTTTCCAAAGACACACCACGGGACTCCAAATCAATTCTTGCATTGGATTTTTTTATTATTGAAATGGGTCAAAATAATTCTTAACAAGAGAATTGTAGAAATGAAATCTTATTTATTTTTATGTTTTTTGTGAATTTTTATGGTAGCAAATGAGGTTCTAGCTCAGTTGTTGAGTATTTTGTTGGAAAAATAAGAAATTGAGGATTTCCATATGTATCAATTAATCAAATAGAGTTTGTATATATTTTCTCTTTTTTTATTACAAAATAGAATTTTTGATGCATATGCAAGTGCTAAGCGAATTCAATTGTTCTAATTTGAATACAAATATAATCTTAACAGTAAAAATATCGTCATTGACTCACTATATCCATCTTTGTCAATTTAACTTCATTTTTACGACAGTTTATTAGGATGTAAGTTGAAATGACATATTAAAGACTGTTTATTCTTTCTGTTTGACTCAAATGATCATTACTCATAGGACACATTCGCATCAATTCAAATTCAAGCTTAATGCAACAATTTCCCTTCAATTTTTTTTCTTTTGAATAAAGTACCAATTAAATTCAACCAGACAATGAACCTTAAACGAGACCAAGCATGCATCTATCTGTACAAAGACCTCAAAAACTCAGCCAAATTTTGTAATGGCGAGACAAAACCAGAGTGATACGATTTGATCTGAATTTCGCACACGGTTTCACGATTTATTTATTCCTCGTTTCAATTATATTTAAACCTTGGCTTGTGAATCTAGACTGGAACAAGCAAGTATAGGTCTGAAGTGTAGGCCATGCAATGATATGAGTACGGTCTGGGTCTACACGTTGCACGGTCAGTTCTTTGCCCGACATGCTTCCTGCCAAATTTATTCATGTATGCTTTCAATTTTTCAATTGGCTAGTGAACTGAAATGATCTAATCTTTTTGTCATAATGTGGTCAATATTGGTTATTATATCAAAATTGAAAATGCTAATTGGATAAAAATTTATCATTATATTAATAGATTAAGCTCATATTATTTTGAACTTTGTAAGTTTTTCTAGTTTCTTTTTTAGAGAATATTTTGAAATTTTGTGGCCAAATTTATTCATGTATGTTCTAAATTTTTCAATTGGCTTGTGAAGTAGTCTAACTTTTTGTCATAATGTGGTCAATATTAGTTATATCTAAATTGAAAATGCTAAATTAATTTTCAGTTGTATAAAAATATATATCATTTTAATATATCATAGATTAAATTTATATTGTTTTGTATTTTATAATTTTCCTAGTTTGTTTTAGGGAATATTTTGAAATTTACTTATGCACTTTTTCGGCCGTTAATTTTTTATTATGTCGGATTGCAGTGGTATTCTTATTTGTCTTGTGGAGAGAGAGATGCCGGCGACTATTCTCATGTGAAGAAAAGGAACGATCGAACTTGATAGAGGAGATAGATGAGGAGCTCTTGCTTGTGATAAAGATGGAGAAAGGAGATTTCTGAGCTTGATGAGTTTAGGGAGTGAGAGGTGGACTTAAGGTACCGGCTTCTTTCTTCTCGTTTTTTTCTATTTTATTGTTGGGCTTAACGATTTCAATGTAATAGGGGATGTTTTGGGCCGGGCTCTATTTTTACCCGTTTTTTCTTTTTTTATTCCTTTTTACGTTTTATAAATTTTATGGCATAACTTTGAAATTTATAAAAAGGTTCTTGGACGGGGGATATTATCAAGCCCCCTCCAATTTACTCCAAAAAAAAAAAAATCTAATTATGTATTGATGATATATGATGCTAAAATTAATAATTTCAAATATAAAAAAAGAACCAATAACATAATAATTATATAATTTCATCTGTGTGGTTAAAAATATGTAATGTCTTCAATAAATGTTTACATTATCCCAAATAATTTATATATTTTCTAGTTGATCCAACATTATTTAGAAATACAGATCGGGTCATAAGGCCCAACTCATGAAATATTGTGTCATGTCATGCATGATACTCTATATCATGATGCAGTCTAGTTCGGCCCAGATATTCACAAATGATAGGTACTTTAAGGCCTAATACATTCAAATTTTTGTTATTTATAGTTAACATTTTCTATAACTGTTTATTCCCTTAATCACCAATGCTGGTTATAATTTTTAACTAACATTTTTGTAGATTTTATAATATTCTTTAGCATCCACCGACAGAGAAGCCTAGACTAGACAAGAACAACAATTTGGTATAATAATATAAGACACAAGCCACATGTATAAGTTAGAAAAATATAATCAAAGAAAGAAAAATAATGTTCTTTCTGTATTATTTATGGTTGTTATTCCATATCAATCACTCTTTGACCGTTATGACAATTCACACACATCTTTCCCCAAGTTAGTTCTGATAAGCTTTTTTACACTTATTTATTTATTTATTGAAATTTTTGTGGCAAAATATAGCATTTATAATACAAACAAAGATTTAGTCTCCCTCTCTCTAGCTGTATCCAGTTCAGTTTCCACATCGGCCTACTAATTCTATATGGTTTGTTCCTTTTTCATTAAAATAAAATAAACATGATGCTTTCAAGAAACCATTATCAATCGTTCATTGTCAACAAAAATAAATTCTACATTTTATATACCAATTATATTTCCCTAAATAATTCTAAAATTTTGTATCCAGATTAATTTCCCAACTTCCTTGCACTTAATAGATAAGCAGCAGTAAATACAATTATACAAATAACCACGTGTACCATTTCCCTGACACGTGGGTTCCACATTAATCTGGTTTACTTTAAACACTCGGTCCACAAGAAATCAATTATTTTCCTTACAACATCATACCAAACAGGTAGACCAGGAGTATTTCAAAAATCACGACTCTGTGAACTGGCGCGCCGATTCGAATCTCCTGCTGTCGTCCATTTAAACTAACAAACATTTATATGACCAATATCTATATATATTTACATAAGGCAGGCAATTATACTATTTAAATTAACTCACTACAGAGAGTGATGTACATAATTTGAAGCGTAAAATTAATTTCTTAAGCGACGCAAGTTTTCTGTCTGACGCCTATATGAATATGAATCGCTCTCTCTTCATTTCCACTCGCACTCTTTCTGCTTCTTCTTCTTCATTGTCTCTGTTTGCTCTCAATTCTCAAGCCATGGATAGAGGGCGAGCGGTTCTCTGTCTCGCCATTCTCTTCATCACAGCGCCCACCATCTTCTCCCAAACAAATCCGGCCGCGGCCCCAACCACCACTCCCTCTCCGCCCTCCGCCCCCATCACTCCGGCCGCTGCTCCGCCTCCAAAGGCTACGCCGACTCCGCCTCCTGCTTCTCCGCCAGCGACTCCTCCGACAAAGGCTCCGCCTGTGCCACCACCCACTAAGGCTCCGCCCCCGGCCCCTGTGAGTAATGCTACCGCGCCTGTAGCACCGCCTGTGGCTCCGCCGGTATCGCCTCCTCCCGCTAAATCGCCGCCTCCGGCGAAGTCTCCGCCCCCTGTTGTTGCCCCTGCGCCTGCAGAGGTATTGTCAATCAATTCAGTTCATTGGTGTAATGAGTTTTTGAGTTTTTCAAATTATTATACAGAAAATGGCGGTTTAAATAAAAGTTTTACTTTGCTGAAAGGATTTGACTTGGAAAATGGCAATAAATGTTAATAGATTTAGTAAATTCTAATCATGAATGAAAATGTTAATCGAGTTGCAACAGATCAAGATATACATATCATTGTACATTATATTATCTTATAAATAACATAATCACCAATATCATACCAACAACACATACAAGTATATTCAAAACATTATCATTTATCATGTCTTATTAAATTCATAATTTATCAGGTGCCTACGGCTGCACCGCCTAAGGTGTCAGAGGTTCCAGCACCAGCTCCGGCGAAGAAAAAGAAAGCACCGCCACCTCCTCCTCCAAAGAAGAAGAAGGGAGCGCCGGCTCCTGCACCGGTGGTCCCCGCTACCCCCGGCCCAGTTCCCGAGGCTCCGGTCAGTCCTGCCGAGGCGCCTTACACGGCTGATGATACACCTGTAAGTCTAATTATTAGGGCCATTAACTACTTCTATTTTTGTGCCAATAAGACTTAAAAATATAACATTTTATTTTATTTATTGTATTTTACACTCAAAACAACTAAACTAAACATCGGCAATTAGGGTTTGTTTATTTTCCATTTTGTGACATATACTAATTTATATAACTATATAGTACATTATATATATTAGTTATACATAATAGTTAAACATTATATTGATGGATTAAAATAGGTTTGTTTAATTATTAAGATGTGATTATATAAGCTGTAAAGTTTAAGTTCTTGCATTCTATGTTTTTCTGTGAGTTGACTAAATTAATGAGACCACGAGTATTTGTTCGTGCATGCATGAATTAATTGCGTGTCCAGGTTGGTACTTTTGACCTAAAATTGTTAATCAGATCAAGAACAGATAACTAATGAAGGCTGTCAGTAGATCTCATCTATTGAGTTGTTAATTATGTTATTCATGTGCTGCTTAATTAATTAATTATTGATTCATTTCTTTATTTGAAACAGAGCGGTGCTTTGAAGATCAGATTGAGTTGGCTAGTCTCGGTGTTTGCCGTACTTATGGGCCTTGCTGTGTTAAACTAGAGATTTTTCAGTCCACCAGCTGGCTCTAGTTATTTCATTCAATTGAATTCTTTTTTTTTTGCCCTTTATGGAGGTTTTATTATTATTATTATTTTTGATTTATTGATATACTATTATTAAATAATTGGGTCCAGATCTGTATCTTGATGTTTCTGTTTGTTAGTTTTCATGTGAATTATGCACTCAACAATCAACATGACAAACTACAACTCACACATCATATATTAATCCATTATATCATGGATTAGGAATTAGGATTAACAAACAATACAAAGTCCGAATAAACAATCCAATTCTATATTTTACACGCCTATCAAAATTTCAAACATACCCCTCAAAATTATCTCCTCAATTTCTCAAATCTCTTAACCAACCTCTCCTTTTCAACCCCACTAATCTTCGGATATATCTCACCAATCCCCTCGACAAACTCGCCCGCCTCTCTCGCTCCTCTCTCCTTAAAAAGCCCCACCAAGATAAAATCCAAAGTCTTCTCATTAGGCTTACACCCATTCTCACTCATATACTTCACAAGCTCAACCGCCTCTCTAAACATCAAATTCGAAACGTAACACGACACAAACGTGTTGTACGTCACGACATTCGGCCTGAGTCCTGACAGCTGTAATTCCGAAAATACCCTCGCCACATCCTCCATTCTTCCTTGGCTACCGTACGCGAATATGACTATATTGTACGAAATTATATCGGGTTTCAACCCTTTGGATTTTATTTCGTTTAAAATACCCTCGCAAGTTTCGCAGTTCCCCATGCGTCTATGCATGTGCATGAGCGTATTATACGTGGCTAGACTTGGTGTATACCCTTTTTTGTCCATATATGCCATTATCTCATTAACTTTATGTTCCATCCGTCTCCTTCCGTAGACCGAGAGCATAGCATTTAATGCGATAATATCAGGCGAACAGCCTCTTTTCTCGAGTTCCCAAGACGCCCTTTCGGCCTCTCTCAACATATCCACTTTGCTAAACACCAAAACCAATGTTTTAATAACCATTTTACTCGGTTCGATCCGCCCCGCGTAAATATCATCAGCTAAATCCATCAACTTACTAACTCTCTTTCCGTTACAATACGCATGAAGCAACGATGAATAAGTGTGTTCATTAGGTTGGATATTTCTCTCCCTCATTTCAGATATTATTTTCTCAGACTGATCCCAGTGGGCCCCGCGAGCCAAAGCGGATAATACAGAGTTATACGTGGAAATATCCGGCCCAATTCCTGAATTTATCATTTTTTCATAAATATCCATTGCCTGATCAATGCAACCGCACCGACTATACGCGCTAATTAACGTATTATACGTATCTCTTTCAGGTATAAATCCGGCCCGTTTCATTTCTTTAAAAATATTCCTTATTTCGGCGACTAAGCCTTTTTGGCCGAAGACTTGGAGTAGAGTGTTCCACGTGACGACACTTGGCGTGAGCCCATTGGCTTTGAGTTGGTCAAACACTCGCATCATTTGGTCAAACCGGCCTTTTGATCCGTGCATTTTCATTAACGTGTTGTATGTGCATAAATTTGGCTTGCATTTGTTTAAGTTCATTTCGTCGAACATTTTATGCGCGAGTTTGTCTTTACCTAGTTTGTGAAAACCGGCAATTAGGGTTGTGTATGTAAATACGTCAGGTTCTAAACCGTTTTTCTCCATTTGTGATTTTACCTCCATTGCTTCATCCAACATGCCGTCTTTTGAATAAGACGAAATTAGGGAATTATACGTCACGATACTCGGTTTTATACCGTTTTTCACCATTTCGTTTAATACATCTAACGCCTCTTTGTGCTTGCGCGATTTTCCATACACGTCCAGTAAAGTATTCCACGTGACTTTATCAGGTGTAAAACCTTTCGATTTCATTTCGTTAAAAATCTCAGTGGCTTCTTCATGTAAATACAAGCGCTTGCAACAGCTTATTAGCGTATTATACGTGTAATTGTCAGGAAAGATTGAATCCTTTTTCATACAATCGATTAAATCGGTAACTTCATTCCAAGGTTTGTATAACTTACTGTACACATGAAGCACCACATTGTATGTAACAATTGTCGGCTTAATTTCGTCTTCTTGCATCTTCTTGAAAACTGAGAGAGCCTCGCGATACTTTCTGTTTCTCGCAAAAGCTGAGATTAATGAAGTGTATGTATACGCATCGGTAGAATTCGTGCTTGAAAGTACGGAATTCATCAAGCTTCTCATGTCAGAGAGCCGGCCGAGCCGGCCTAGGATGTTGATTACCAGAGGGACAAGTGGCGCTCCGCCATTGGAGAATAAAACTTCGTCGCTGACATAAGCACGAGCCCAATTGAATACCGATAACGCGGCGTCGGATTTCTTATAATGCTCTAAGCCTTGGATTATGCCGACCAAATCCGTCAAAATCGAATCAGGCGATAAATTGGAAAGGATCAGAAACGAGAGCATTTCATTCAGATTCAGATCTGATGAATCGACAGAGGTGTGAAACTGAAGAAGCGTGTGAAGAGCTTGTTGAGCTTGGAGAGAGACGCGCGGATCCACGGCCCACGGCCTTCCGCGATTCGGGTCGTGGTGTCGGCCGAGCCCGCGTCCCGGCGGAGCTGCGGAGAGGGCGATCGGCGTGTGGTGGATAAGTGACGGAAGCGGCGAAGAAGAAGAAGAAGAAGAAGAGGATGGAGAAGCAGAGGAAGATGAAGAAGAAGAAGTAGGGGTTTGATGAACGGAGGGAGAGTATGGAGAAGGAAGGCGGAGAGGCAGAGATAAGAGCTTCTCCGCCATTGATGGATGCTTTGCTGAGAGAGAGTGAGACAGAGAGGGTTTAGGGGATAAGGAAGAAAGAGATGAAATATCTTCGTCTGTTTTGTGGTAAATGCTAAATAGAGTATTGGGCCTGGGCCTAATTTAAATAATTAATTGGACCTACTTCTAAATCGGCCTTTAATGATTTGAGGGAAATTTGTAAAAAGCTCCTACATTATCCCTAAATTGCAAAAAATCTCCAGACTTAATGGAAATTTCAGAAACGCCCCTTCATTCTTAAAAAATTCCAGTAAATCAGACATTTTTTTTTCTAGCACCTAAATCGAAAATAATTGAGCAAATAGCATTGATATGAAAAAAAATTGAGTAACTAGCACTACCGCCAGCTATTCTGGCCGTAGAGACCTTGTATCGCCAAAAATACTGGCGGTAGAGGCTAGTTTTCAATTTTTTCCATCATCTGCCTTAAACAGATTAATTAATAACAAATTAGCTTCTACCGCCAGCTATTCTGGCGGTAGATGTGCAAAAATTATTTTTTGAAACTTCAAAATTTTTACCCGTTTTAGCAAGAAAATTAACGTAAAAATTTGAAAATTAAGATCTACCGCCAACTTTTCTGGCGGTAGTGACAATTTTGTAAATATTTCTAGGTCAACCCGTTATCAAATCCGTTGATAAAAAAAATAATGGTAGAAGAACAAGTTTCGTTTTAAATGTTCAAGATTTTTCATCTTCAAGTTATGGATTACATAAATGAGGAGAGAGAGAGAGAGAGAGAGAAGGTTTGGTTTGAAATTAAGGATCTCTTTGAGTTTAGAGTACTTTACGAGAAGTACATACATGTCTCTTTAAATCTTTATTTAATATTTGAACAAAGCTCACTTTAGCACCCTTAACTCTTGAGTTTGCTCACTTTTGCACCCCCAACTATTTTTTGCTCACTTTTGCACCCTAAACTTTTTAAATTGAGCAATTTTGCACCCTCCATCCGTTAAATGTCTAGTCAGCAGTTAAATGATGACATGACACTATGATGTGGCAAAAAATATTGTTTATTTATGCTGACTGGATATTTATTTAAAAAAAATAAAAAAAAATATACTTCCCTTCCCCTTCCCTCCCCCTCTCTCTCCCCTCTCTGCCTCACGAAACAAAAAAACAAAGAAAAAAACACACACACCCGCCCCTCCCTCCCATCTCTGTCCGTCCGCCGGTCAGTTCGCCGGCCGCCGTCACCGCCGCCGGCCTCTCTCTCGCCGGCCGCCACCTCTGGCGGTAGATTATTTTTTTTTTTTCAAATTAGTAACGGTTTTTATTAAAGAACCGTTACAGAATTGCTTAAATAGTCCAAAATCTGTAACAATTTTGGGCTATTTAAGCAACTTTGTAACGGTTCTTTAGGAAAAACCGTTACTAATTGTTATCATTAGTAACGGTTTTTGTGAAATAACCGTTACTAATTGTTATAATTAGTAACGGTTTTTGTGAAATAACCGTTACTAATTGTTATAATTAGTAACGGTTTTTGTAAAATAACCGTTACTAAATTTATATTTAGTAACAGTTTTCTATAAAAACCGTTACTAAATTGAAAAAAATAAATAAATAAACTGCCGCCAGCCCAGGAAAAAAAAAGTAGTCTATAATAACACATAAAATGTCTACGAATTCTTAAAAAAACATAAAACATTTCCCAAACCGACAAATCGGAATATAGAATTTGTAAGATACCGCTTTCCGACACCCTATAATGCAACTTTGAGATATCACATATATTTAATTTCTCTTCTACCATGCATTTAAGGTTGGTGTATGTTAAAATATCTACAAAATCTCCCAATTGATCATTTTGTCCATTAACATACACCCAATCAGAACCGTTCAAAACAAATAAACCATTATAAAAAATCCTAAAAGAACAACCGGTGTACATTCCCGAATTTTCTACAATATATTGAATAAAAAATTTAATTAGTTAGTTTAATGAAGGAAAAAAACAATAAAATACAACAAAAAATAATAAATTAATTACGTGATGAGGAAGAAGATGGAAGTGAAGGACGTTGCATCTTTTGATCTTGAAGGTGCGTAGAGATTAGGATTTTAGTCCCTAATTAATTAATGGGGCCGGCGGCGGCGGGGACCAACGGCCGGCGAACTGACCGGCGGACGGACAGAGATGGGAGGGAGGGGCGGGTGTGTTTGTGTTTTTTCCTTTCTTTTTTTGTTTCGTGAGGCAGAGAGGGGAGAGAGAGGGGGGAGGAAAGGGGAAGGGGAAGGGGAAGGGGCGGCAGTTTATTAATTTTTTTTTCCAATTTAGTAACGGTTTTTACTAAAGAATCGTTACAGAATTAGCATATTTGTAACGGTTCGTTTAAAAAACCGTTACTAAATATAACAATTAGTAACGGTTTTTATAAAAAACCGTTACTAAATATAACAATTAGTAACGGTTATTTCACAAAAACTGTTACTAATGATAACAATTAGTAACGGTTTTTCTCAAAGAACCGTTACAAAGTTGCTTAAATAGTCCAAAATTGTTACAGATGTTGGACTATTTAAGCAATTCTGTAACGGTTCTTTCATAAAAACCATTACTAATTTGAAAAAAAAAAAAAATAATCTACCGCCAGAGGTGGCGGCCGGCGAGAGAGAGGCCGGCGGCAGTGACGGCGGCCGGCGAACTGACCGGCGGACGGACAGAGATGGGAGGGAGGGGAGGGTGTGTGTGTTTTTTTCTTTGTTTTTTTGTTTCGTGAGGCAGAGAGGGGAGAGAGAGGGGGAGGGAAGGGGAAGGGAAGTATATTTTTTTTTATTTTTTTAAATTAAAATTTCCAGTCAGCATAAATAAACAATATTTTTTGCCACATCATAGTGCCATGTCATCATCAAACTGCTGACTAGACATTTAACGGATGGAGGGTGCAAAATTGCTCAATTTAAAAAGTTTAGGGTGCAAAAGTGAGCAAAAAATAGTTGGGGGTGCAAAAGTGAGCATACTCAAGAGTTAAGAGTGCTAAAGTGAGCTTTTTCCGGCGGTAGTGACAATTTTGTAAATTTTGTAAATATTTTCTGGCGGTAGTGACAATTTTGTAAATATTTCTAGGTCAACCCGTTATCAAATCCGTTGATAAAAAAAATAATGGTAGAAGAACAAGTTTCGTTTTAAATGTTCAAGATTTTTCATCTTCAAGTTATGGATTACATAAATGAGGAGAGAGAGAGAGAGAGAGAGAAGGTTTCGTTTGAAATTAAGGATCTCTTTAAGTTTAGAGTACTTTACGAGAAGTACATACATGTCTCTTTAAATCTTTATTTAATATTTCCATGCTAGCTAGTCGATGGAAATCAAATGATGAATGAATGCTCCATTGAAACAAAAGTTGACCCACATTTCCATTCAAAACGAAACTTGTTCTTCTACCGCCAACAAGTCTGGCGGTAGAAGTATTTTTTTTATATTAACGGATTTGATAACGGGTTGACCTAGAAATATTTACAAAATTGCTACTACCGCCAGAAAAGCTGGCGGTAGATCTTAATTTTCAAATTTTTATGCTAATTTCCTTGCTAAAATGGGTAAAAATTTTGAAATTTCAAAAAATAATTTTTGCACATCTACCGTCAGAATAGCTGGCGGTAGAAGCTAGTTTGTTATTAATTAATCTGTTTAAGGCAGCTGATGGAAAAAATTAAAAACTAGCCTCTACCGCCAGTATTTCTGACGGTACAAGATCTCTACCGCCAGAATAACTGGCGGTAGTGCTAGTTACTCAATTTTTTTCATATCAATGTTATTTGTTCAATTATTTTTGATTTAGGTGCTAGGAAAAAAAAAGTCAATAAATCAGGGGCGTTTGCAATTTCCAATAAGGCAGGGACTTTTCTGAAATTTAAGGATAATGTAGGGGCTTTTTTAACAAATCTCTCATGATTTTATCAGCCTCACATATTATTGCATCAAATTAAGCATTAGAAGATCCTGACCATATATAACATGCCACGTTACCTAATCCAACACGTGTAGTGTTTTTACTGGTTTATGAACTGGACCCGGCCCAGCTAACTCCAAAATAAGCCGTATAAGAAAAGAACTCCAGCTCTTCAGCTCTCCGCCTGATCTAATCATTTTATTCTAACTAATAAAACCCAAACCAAATCTCAACAGTTCAATCAATCAATCAGCCGGAGAAATATCCCGATGAGCTGGTGGTGGGCCGGCGCGGTCGGCGCGACGAAGAAAGCCCTCGACTCGGCCTCCGCCAACGCCGAGCCGAAGTACCAGAGCTTCGCGCTGGTGATCGGCTCCGCGAGCCTCGTCGGCACCAGTCTGGTGGAGATCCTGCCGTTGCCGGACACTCCGGGCGGGCCGTGGAAGGTCTACGCCGTCTCCGCCCACCCCCGCCCCGCCTGGTCGTCCCCTGTTGCGGATTCTCCCTCGGTTGAGCACATCCAGTGTGATTTGGAAAGTGCGAGTGAGGTCGAGGAGAAAGTAAGTTTGTTGAGTAACGTCACTCATGTGTTTTATGAGGATTATGATGAGGAGTTGGGAAATCGGGATGTTAATTCGGCGATTTTACGTAATGTTTTGTCGGTGGTTATGTCTTCTTCTCCGAATCTTCAGCATGTATGTCTGTTAACGGGACGGAATCACTACCTCGGTCCGTTTGAATCCATCGGGAAATGTCGAGCTCACGAGCCTCCGTTCTCTGAAGATCTGCCACGTCTTGAAACCCCGAATGTGTACTACCAAATGGAAGATACACTCTTTGATGAGATCTCGAAGAAGAACGGATCGATCGGCTGGACAGTCCACCGTCCTTCCACGATCTTCGGTTTCTCCCCCAAAAGCAAGACAAACATAATCGGATCGTTATGCGTTTACGCCGCGATTTGTCGAAAAACGGGGACCAAACTGCGATTTCCCGGAAGCAAAACCGCCTGGGAAGGATTCAGCGATTCATCTGACGCAGATCTCGTTGCCGAGCACCAGATTTGGGCTGCAGTGGATCCGTTCGCCAAAAACGAGACCTTCAACTGCTCGAATGGCGATCTGTTCAAATGGAAACTGCTCTGGCCGATGCTCGCTGAGCATTTCGGTCTCGAATGGATCGGATTCGAAGGAGATGAAGCTCGATTCAAGATTCAAGAAGAGATGGAAGGGAAAGATGGATTGTGGTGTGAGATTGTGGAGGAGTTTCAGCTGACGGAGACTAAGTTGAGCGAGATCGGGAATTGGGAGTTTGTGGATTTGGTTCTTGGATTTGAATTTGAGCATCTTGATTTGATGAACAAGAGCAAGGAGCATGGGTTTTTGGGGTTTAGGAATACGGTTTCAAGCTTTAATAGCTGGATTGAGAAGATGAAGGCTTATAAGATCGTGCCTTGAAATGAAAATTAAGGAAATTTCAATTCGATGATTTATTTATGGTTGGTTGGTTTGTTATTATTTTTGTGTTGAAGTGTTTGTATTTGTTTCTGTTTATATGCAAATTATTTGTTGAATAAGGGGGGGTGTTATTTGGTAAATTGAAGATTATATGAATCTTGTTCTTATTAAGTTAATTTTTTGAAGTTAATTCGGTTTGTTAATTTATTACATAAAGCTTGGAGCATTCAAACCATATTATAGTTTGTAGAATGGTTCGTTTAAGTTATTTCCTAATTTAAATGAACAGTTCAATTTCGGATTTGTTGGTTTCACTGCTAGTTACTTCTTTTTGTTCAAAAACCATTTGTGGTTAAATTTATTTTCATTAATTTTGGAAATATAGACAAGTCAAAGCCGTTAAAAGCAACACATAATTTAATTTAGTTTTTTCCTGCAACAAATAAAATAATTTTCTGTCGATATCACCAATTATGGAGTCTTAATTTCCCCAGTTGATTACAGCCTCAATTTTATTTTTAAATTTAAGCATATAAAACGTTGAGAATCGTTACATTAGTTTATTAGAGGTTAATAATCATTAGTTTAGAAGTTTAATTATCAGTTTAGAAGTTAATTATCAAATTATTTTACCCGCTAATTCTCACATACACGACTCCGTGCGGAAGTGTGATAATTGAATTTTTTAGGGTTTTACAATTTTTAGGTTTTCAGACTTTTTAGTTCGATGGTTGAATTAATTCTAACTAATTAAAAACAAATAAAAGTAAATAATAAATATTAGAAAGTAATTGAAAATTAAAGCGATACCAAACACACGAACTTGTTGATGAAGTTCGGCTAGGTGATTGCGTCAGCTTAAACCACCCGTTCTCACTAGGGGCCCTTACCGCGTTCGCGAGCGCCTATTTTCCGGGACTTACCTTACGGCTCCGATAATCACTAATCCGAATAGTATTTATGTTACACAATCACGATCCACGTTCGCCTTACAAAACTCATGATGAATCGATAGAACAGAAACTTACACCGGATTCCTTTCAATCCCCACCAACAAACAATCAACACAAAATTACTCGTTTAAAATCTCACTAATCTCACAAGTATTTTAGAGTAATTTCTATCGAGAGCTAGAGAGAGTTTTTGCCTTTAGAATATTGAAAAATTGATTCAAAAACGAAATTGAGGCTTGACATTTTAAAGCGGGAAGTTCAGCCTCACAGAAATGGAAATCTGCGACCTTCCGTTCAGAATGGAAGGCAGAAAAGGAAATGCAATTAAAGGCAAATCCTATCAAATGGCTAGAAATCTGACATTCCGTTCAGAACGGAAGGCTTCCGTTCTGAACGAAAGGGGTCAAATTTCTGCCAATGAATAGCGCAGAAAACATAAAGGAAAAAAACTCTTCCGTTCATAATGGAGCAGTTCCGTTCTGAACGGAATAAACAGAATTTTGGCTATTTTTCTCTGTTAAGTGTAAAATAGATATTGCTAAAGAAATACCAAACCTATTCTAGACAAACACCGAAGAGGCTCCAAAACTTGATATCTTGAGGAGTGCAGGGCAACTTCTAGAGCTTCCGAGATAGGAGAAATGCATTCACTTCGAAACATATCTTCTTGTCATTTGCCACTTCGAAATTTGAGATGTTACAAAATATTACACAGCATGCGGAAGCTCTCTCAATTTGTCAAGTACCTGCGCAAATAAAAAGACAGAAGTAGAAAACGTTGGTAAAATAAATTTAGCTACGTAATGAGTTATATAATGACGCAGTTTCTATATGACTAACAATTAAAATTCAGATAATAAATAAATACTTTGTAAACTTGATATTCTTATATAAACTAAAAATTAATAAAAAATATAATAGTTTTTTTCTAAACATCTTCAATTCATAATTAGGATTTTTATCAAAAATCCTATAAAACGTTTAAATAAAGAACTAAAACCATTTTTTCTTAAAATTAGATTGAACTCCTTTTCAAATTAATATTGTACTGTTCCAATTAATCCCATTTCATAAAAATTCCCAATTTTCGTTGAAAACACATTTCTTTTGTTTTTCACAAAACAAAGATTCTTTTTTCAAAAACATAGTTTATACATACGTAATAATATATATAAAAATACAAAGTAAAGATCGGAGTAACATTCAACTGAAGTGCGAACTAAAGTGGAGAGCAAATCCAACTTATGTTGGAGGAACTGATGACTCGGAGACCACGGAACCCTATACAAGAGTCTTGACGGCCATGGATATATCATCATGTCTTGAACCAAACTAACTCTAACATTTTCACTACGTCTAATAGCTAACTTTCCCTTAAATCCAAAAACAGATATCACATATCACTGACAAGTCTCTCCGGTTCGACCCGTCGAATCAACAAATCAAAAATGAATCTCAAAGTTCATATATAAATTATAATACTAGTAATAAACTTATTTTAAATCTTTCACTTCTTTGGCAAATATATTTTCTTCAAAAATCCCAAAAATCTCAATAAAATATTGTTTTTCATTCAAAAACCATCCATACCAAAAATAAGGTTTTCAAGACTAGTTGTACTTGTTCACTTACATCGAGGTTATGAAATTTGATGGGTAACAAGGTGTACATGTTCACTTACATCGAGATTACGAAGCTTGATGGATGACAAAATTGTACATGTAATTATTTTCAAAACGATCCTATTTGATGAATTATTTTCACACCAATGTTATTAAAAAAAAAAGTTAAAATTTGTTAAAAATAATTCTTTAAAATAAGCACAAATGCCTTTATGTTTAGAAAATAATAATTAAAATAAAGAAATCAAATAGAAAATATAATATATATATAATATATGAATTGTTAAGATAAATATCAAACAAATGAGAGCCTGCTCAGCTCACAGTATCCCATGCCCCCAACCCCGTCTCTCTCTCCACTTCACATCACATCTCCCAAACTTTATAAAAGACAATTTTTCTATAGTCCTTATTAGGGCTATATATACAATATTATTATTTTACAGTGGTGAAAATGAAGTTTTGGCAGATAAACTACCCACGAGCCAAGGAAGAGTTTACATCACCCTGTTCCCCAGTCCAAAACTATATTTCAATTCCCTACAACTATCCATACAGCCCATTTACAAAACCTCCTAATCCCTTCACAAACTCCCTCTCCACACAAACCGCCACACAATTAACTCCACAACAAATCCCTTCCTCCGCCTTCCATCAGCATCTCGTTCTCTTTCTGTGGTCGACTTTTTTATCTCTTTTGACTAAACAAAACTCATTCACCATTTCTCTCCATTTGCTTTGAAATCCAGAGCAATTCAATGGGGATAGTAGAGGAAGCGCACAACGTGAGAGTGATCGGCGCCGGCGACCGGACGATCGTGCTGGCGCACGGGTTCGGCACGGACCAGTCGGTGTGGCGCCACCTGGTGCCGCACCTGGTGGAGGAGTACAGAGTTGTGCTGTTCGACAACATGGGCGCCGGCCCGACGAACCCCGACTACTTCGACTTCGACCGGTACACGACGCTGGAGGGCTACGTGATGGACTTGCTGGCGATTCTGGAGGAGCTGGGGGTGGAGAGTTGTATTTTTGTCGGGCATTCTGTTTCGGCTGTGATCGGCGCCATTGCTTCGATTTCAAGACCTGATTTGTTTTCGAAGCTCGTGTTTCTGTCGGCTTCGCCTAGGTTGGTGTGTTTGATTTTTGATTTTTGATTTTTGGAGTTTTTGTTGAGTGGGTAATTGGGGGTTCGGGGTTTTTGTTTTGATTGGGTGGTTTTGCGTGATTGTGGAAGGGACAATCTGGCAAAAGTGTGATACTTGCCTAATTTTTCCTTTTTGGAGTCAGTTAATTCAAGTGGTTATGGATCTGGTTTGGTTGATTAGGTCAATCAAGCAGGATCCTTTTTGAGAAATTGAATTGAATTTTCTTCTACCAAACACCAAATCTCCTTTTTCTTCTCTTTCCGGTTTTATATTGATTCCTTTTGAGAAATTCGATTTTTGAATTGGTTTATTTTACTGGACAGGTATCTGAATGACATGGACTATTTTGGGGGATTTGAGCAGGAAGATTTGGACCAGCTTTTCGACGCGATGCGATCCAATTACAAGGCTTGGTGCTCCGGATTCGCTCCTCTCGCCGTTGGAGGTATTCTGTCCAACCAAAATATACATTTTTACCAATTTATTGAATCAATAATAACACAAACAAAAATCCAATTATTGAATCAGTCCTTTGATATGACCCTCAGTCGTAGTGTTGCAAATCTAGATCATCAATTAAAAGAAGAGGGTGGGGTTTAGATTTCGTGAAAAAAATAACCATTTGTATAGTTTTTTTTTTCTAAAATATTCAGAAAAGTTAGGGGTTTTGGAAAATTTGCCAAAAACATTATTTGTTTCGTCTAGGATTGATCGTAGGGTCAATATCAATGTCAATAGCATTTTTTTATTACTATTAAGCACCGATTAAGTATTTATATTGAATCAATATTTTTATTTATTTATTCATCTATAAGGCGACATGGACTCGATAGCAGTACAAGAATTCAGTCGAACCCTCTTCAACATCCGTCCTGACATCGCTTTGAGCGTCGCACAAACAATATTCCAAAGCGACGTGCGCCACTTATTGTCCTTAGTATCTGTTCCATGTCACATATTACAGAGCAGTCAGGATTTGGCCGTGCCGTTAGTGATATCTGAGTATTTGCACAAGCATTTGGGAGGCGATTCGATTGTTGAAGTTATGACGAGCGAAGGGCATTTGCCCCAGTTGAGCTCGCCGGATATTGTCATACCGGTTTTGCTTAGGCATATTAAATGTGATATTGTTATGTGATTCTGATGTTTTGTGTGTGTTGGTTTGTCTAATGTAACGTAATGTGTTGTAATGTAATGTAATGTATCGGACAATAATTTTAGTCGAACGTTGTTCAGTCTCTGACCAGACGTTTCGAAGCATGGCGCAGACGATATTATAGAGCGACGACATGTGTCACCACCTGCTCTTGGTGGTGTCTGTTCCTTGCCACATTCCGATGTGGGATTTGTTGTTTCTTAGTTTAATAGTGTGATATCCGAGTATTTGCATAAGCATTTGGGAGACGATTCGATTGTTGAAGTTATGACGAGCGAGGATCACTTGCCGCAGTTGAGCTCGCCAGATATTGTTATACAGGTTTTGCTTAGGCATATTAAATGTGATATTGTTATGTTTTGTGTGTGTGTGTTGGTCTTGGTTAATGTAATGTAACGTAATGTATTGGAGGGTATTTTTTTTAGTCGAAAGTTGTGTTGAGCGTGACGCAGAAGTGACGTAGGTAGTTGTGATGTGATCACTTTGGTGTTGCAACTTGGAGGAATTGTTGAAGTGGAATTTGTTGTTTGTTAGTTTAATGACGTGTTGTGGATTGTGTATTTTTGGATATGAGGCATGTGAATGTGAAAATAATGAATTTTGTTGTTTCAAGAATTAGGTTGTCTTCTTTTTTAAGATTTAGGGAACAAAATGCTTCTCTGAAATTATACTATTCTCCCCCCCCCCCCCCCCCCCCCCCCCCCCCACCTCCCCCCAAATTCTAGCATCCAAGGGAGTCCCCAAAAGAGGCCACGTCATCCTCTTTTGGAGACCGTTGGATGGGATGACGTGGGTTGATATGGACCGTTCGATCGTTTAGAGTTTCTGATATTTTATGGCAGTTTCTGTGTAGTTAAATAGTGTCAGAATATGATTGGTTGAATTCGGTGTTCTGTGTTCTATCCTGATTTAGTGTGAAATGTCAAATCAAATATAATTAATTATTTTGAAAACTAAACTGTGTAACTTATGTGTTGTGAGTTATAATATCAATAACCACTGAATACTCGCTACATATAATTCATTCCTAAATAATAATAAAAATAATTAAAAATAATGATTTTAAAAAATAAAATAAAAAACTGGGCCCACATGTCACTCTATTTCTCTCTCCCTCAAATAAAAAAACAGATTAATGATTTCCAAAATAAATAAAAAAGATGGGGCCCTCTCTTTCTCTCTCTCTCAAATAATTAAAAAAAAGAAAATAAATAATTCATTTTCCAAAAAAAAAATGTGGGTTCCATGTGTCTTTCTCTCTGAGGTAATTTTTTCCCAACGTTTTATTTCAAAATATGATTTTTTTAGTAGCTCAATTTTTTGTGAAAAAAATGAAAAATATAACAAGGATGATGAGATTTTTCATTCAATATCTCAATTGTTATACTTTCGAACACACTTTTATGTTTTCTCATAATGACTTTCAATATCTCGTGTCTTCAATCGACTGGATTGAATATCACAATATCAGATGGCATTATGACTCATTCCTAAATAAAAATAAAAAAATAATAATTTATCAAAAAAAATGCGGGTCTCATGTGTCACTCATTTTCACTCTCCCTCAAGTAAACAAAAAAAATAGAATAATAATTTTCAAAAAAAAATGTGGGCCCTCTCTTTCTCTCTCCCTAAATAATTAAAAAAAAGAAAATAAATAAATAAATCATTTTTCAAAAAAAGAGAATGTGGGCTCCATGTGTCTAGCTCAGGTAATTTTTTCCCAACGTTTTCTTTCAAAATATGATTTTTCAGTAGCTTAATTTTTTGTGAAAAATGAAAAATAGAACAAGGATGATGAGATCTTTCATTCAAGATCTCACTTTCGAACGCACAATTATGTATAAATCTTATTACATATTTTTTATTATGACTTGTATAAATCTTATTTGATTCATAGATAATTTCTAACAAAAATATGAATTATTCATTGTTTATTCTGTTATAAGTTAATTTTTGAGATAATCTATATAGATTTTTTATGATTATTAATTCATAAGATAAATTTAATGTGTTAATTATTAAACAATAAAAATGATAAAAATCGCAGCGGAGCGTGAAAATTCTCCTAGTAATACATAAAACGGGACGTGTTTTTAAGCCAGGTGCAGCCAAGTACTGACACGTGTCAATTTGGGGATTTTCTGTGTCAATTGTTCTCTAACATATCAGGCGGGTCATTCTAAAACACAGGTAAAACCCGCCAAACAAACATCAGCAACAGCCGTATTTTATACCGTCCCTCTCTGTGGACCTGACACGCGTCCGCCCCATTCAACCTATGACGATCTGATCCCACTCATCTGATTTGAAGCGTGTCCAACAAAGTAAGAATTCCAAATTTACTCAACTCTAACAGGAACATGTGTGTTTATAAAGACCTTCATTTCCTGTCGTTTTTAGTGGTGGGACTAAATTAAACCTTTGAAAACCGGAAATAATACAGGGATGGATGAAGGATGATTCCAAAATAAGAAAATAGATGTAAAACACTAGCAAACCCAAATTTTTTACCCTCATGCAAAATATAAATTGCACATGTACCCCTCCAAAGTATATTATACATGTGTACCCCTGCAACATAATAAAATTTCATTTAGACCCTTATCTTCCAAATTAATAACAAGAAAATGCCATATTTTCTTAAGGATAATTTTATGCGTATCTATGTAAAATTTAAAATTATCACATATATTCTCTTATAAAATAATATAGATAATATACTATTTTTGAGCTCTAGGTCAAAGAAGCAAATTGTGTACATACTATTTGTTTAATTTAATTATAGAAAATTATATGTTAAATTAAAACCATTTCTTTTGACAACAAACAACTAGAAATTTTATAAAATATAATATTTTGTTATTCTTATAAAGATTTTATTCTCGCAAGATGATCCGCAACATGATGAATATGTAGGAAATTTTTACGTGTAGATAGTTGGTCTAATAAAATATAAGGGCAACTATCTATATAAGAAAATTTCTTATATATTAATCATGTCAACATATATTATAGTAAAATTTTATAGAATCATTAATATGAACATATTGACTACAATAAAAAAACTTGACCAATTAACATTAAGCTAATTTTTGAATGTACCCTTAAAAAATTATAAATATCACATAATCACATTACTATAACAAGGTGAAATAATCATTTCAAAGAAAATTGACATATATTGTTAAAGAATATTAGGATAATAGTTATATCTAGGCCGAAGTGGAGCGAGGGTCTCATCTAGTTCCATTAAAAAATAAACGCTGGATTACAGAGATTTTTAATTAAATATTACAAGCTCAAAGAAGATAAGGTAAAGTTACTAATTATGAGAGAAGAAAAACTACATATCTAAGAATTAGATTGTCATTACTTTGATTTTTTTTAATTTATTCCTAAACTCTTATATGTTCCTAATTTTTGAAATATAAAAGAACTATACTTCTAACTTGTTATAAAATAAATAATGTAAAGAGAAAAAGAATGCGAGAAAATAAAGGTATAATAAATATTTTATTGAGTTGTATAAGATAAGATACCCCTATATGTATATACAGAATTAAATGATAGAATTAATGAGAATTCAATGTATAGAAGAGAGTTAATGAGAATACAAAGTATCTTCGTGGGAATACAAGCAATAAGGGTGATGAATCCAAGAGATTTAAGAATTCAATGTTAATATAAGTATTCACATAATTCCAGAACATTTTTTTGTTTGAAATGCCCATTAGGCTCAATTGTAGAATATATTCATAACGAGTTTTTATACTAAAAAAAACACTACTTTTAACTCTGTTCACAAAATCCGCAAGTGAGTTTTAAATCAGAAAAACTGTACTTTTAATTCCATCTCCCAAAATCCCTTAGCTTTTGATTGTTTTTCTTTTCCGTCGCTTTCACTAGTCTCGATTTTTTTCCTCAGTTTTTTTTGTTTCTTGCTTTCTTGGTGGACTTGTCAAAATCCAGAATACGATTTCTTTCCTTTTCTTTTTTAGTTTCTTGAGTCGTACAAGTTGAATGATTGAGTTTCTTTTTCTTCGAAGTATAAATATAAAATAAATAATTAAGGGACATGCTACAGCACGACGCACTATAGCACGACTGTTCACGATTTATTTTCTAATAACAATATATACATAACAATATATATAATTTATTTTCTAATAACAGTATATATATATAAAAAGTGAAAACAATATATAAAAATGGGAAAAAAATATATAAAATTGGAAAACAGTATATAAAAGTAAAAAAATAAGAAATACACAAAGAATAAATAATTGTATATTAAATGGCAAAACAATATATAAAATGAGAAAACAGTATATAAATTGAAAAATAACAGTATATCTACAGTGCGTCGTGCTACAGTGCGTCGTGTTTGCACATTTTCCAATAATTAATACTGGCTATTCTTTCAAAGAACAGATTTCAGATCAATGGATTAACAAAAGGGACCCGATACTGCATGATGGGATCCCGTCGTACAGAACGACAATATATATAAGCGATAAATAGTTTATAAAATTAAATAAACAATATATAAAATTTATTTTTTTAGAGGCAGTAAAATAATATATATATAAAATAATGAAAATAATATATATAAAATAATGAAAATAATATATATAAAACAAAAAGTATATTGAAAAGCTGAAAAAACAATATACCATCACGTTTTGGATGTGCTCAATCCCGTCGCGCTTTCGGATTTCCCTTAATAAAGATTCAATATGATCTCTGATTCTTGTTTTGAATTCAATTTTCATTAAAATAATATTAAGTCTATTATTGCAGATTCTTTGTGTGCGTATTCCTTTTCTAATTGGTTATTTTAGAAATTAATTTATAGTATTAGGAAGTTAGATTTTTTTACTTCCTTGCTTATTTGGTTATCTTAGGAAGGATTTTATTTGTAATGACTTTGAAAACTTGTCAATGAAAATTATTTTGCTCTTCTTCTCCTCATATAGTCCTTTTTTCCATCGTTTAATAAATCCATTTTTCTAAATTTTAATGAAAACCTTTAGCTAAGTGTTGTTCTCAAGCTCACATAAAATCATGATCAAGGTCATTTCTTGCTCTTTGTAAGTCTTTTTTACTTATTCACTCAATTTGTTTTCGTTTACCTCTTTGTTTGCTCTTTTGAGATTACGTCTCAATTCTCATTATATTTGTTCTTCTTTCAAAGAAATGGCAATCTTGTGTCAGTAGATCGGTCTTGTATAACTTTCTTGTATTAATTGGTAGTTTTCAGTCTCCAAAGGAAGTATTATCTAATATTGTTGTTTTTTATTCACAGAGAAAAAACGATGGTGTCCGAAGGAAGAAATCAATCATTAATACGGATGATGACAAGCTAAGCAATTTGCCTGATGTGATTCTTATTTCAATCTTATCTTTTTTGGAGGCAAAGGAGGTTGTGCAAACATGTATACTCTCAAAGAGATGGCGCTACTTGTGGAAAATCGTACCCCGTTCATATTTTTATTATGAAGATAAACCAGACACGGAATTTGAGAAGTTTCAGAACATTGTTAGCGCATTTTTGTGTCTCTGAGACGATGCCACTGATTTGCACTACTTCAAGATCAGGCACGTAACTCTGTACCATGATGTGGATCCACTATGCAGCAAACCATAATCCTAAGAAGCTTACAGTTCGACGAACCAGGATGTGGTCCCATCGATTTGCCTGAATCACTTTTCAAGTGCGAATCACTAGAATACCTATACTTGGATGTGGACACAAATACCACAATTATACCGGATAATTTGTTCCTTCCAAAGTTAAAAGAGTTCTACTACTGAGGACCGCGGATCAATCGAGAATGCATGGAGAGAATAGTTTCGGGGTGCACCATGTTTGGTGTGGAGACTTCTGAAAAACTCTAGATACCGTATAAAAGGAAATGCTGCGAAAGATATGGAAGATCTCCATATTTGGTTGATACTATTCCTTAATTGATAATTAGAATTTGAAATATGTTTATTTCCTTATATTTGTTTCCATGAATTAGGTGTTAATTGGGGCAGTAATTCTTTGGGTTATTTCCTTGTATTAGGTATGACTATCCTATAAATAGAGGGGTAGGGATAGAGTTTTATTCATTCCAACAACCACAAACAATTGTATTGTATTTTCTCTTTCTCCAAGTATAAAGAAAGTTTGAGTGCCGGCGGCCGTGGTTTTTTACCCTTTAGGGTTTCCACGTAAAAAAATATTTTTTTGTTCTTGTGTCTTGCTTTCTGTGTTTGCTGTTACGTCTCGGTTCCTAACAAGTGGTACCAGAGCCTGGTTCGAAGGAAATTCCCTTTGGGTGCGAACGAGGAGGCGATACGTAGACGAACGATGGATGAGAGCAAGGTGTCGGTGGGTCGGTTCGACGGGCGAGACTTCAGCTATTGGAAGATGCAAACAGAAGCGTTGCTCTGCCAGAAGGATCTAGAAGATGCGCTACTCGAAACGAAGCCAGAAGGGATCACCGCTGATGCATGCAAGAAGATGAACCGCAAGGCGCTAAGCTACATACAATTGTCCTTAGCCAAGAACGTGGCGTTCAACGTGGCGAAGGAGACGACAGGTTTTGGAATCATGAAGGCGCTATCTAACACGTACGAGAAGCCGTCTTCATTAAACAAGCTGCACCTGATGCGCCATCTTTTCTACCTGAAGATGGCGGAAGGTGGATCTGTGGCCGAGCATCTCAACTCTATTTCAAACTAGTTAGACTCGTTTAAATTGAATCTGGGTGAAGAGACGAAGGCTCTTATGTTGTTGTCATCATTGCCGGAAAGCTGGGTGACGACGGTAGACATTATCGGGAGCAAGGAGGATCTGACTTTTGAGGAGGTACGAGACCGCGTCTTGAACGAGGATATTCGGCGAAGGGACCGAAGCGAAACCTCGGGTTCCATGAGTTCAGCCTTGAATGTGGAGAGTCAAGGTCATGGAGGTCAGAGAAACAACAACCACAGACGATCCAAGTCGAGAGGTCGCAGCGAGTTGGAGTGTTGGAACTGTGGCAGAAAGGGCCACATGAAACGGGACTGCAAATCCCAGAGAAAGGATAAAAGGGCTGAAACAAGCTCCGCAAATGCCGTCACTGATGAGAATTCAGATGATGCCCTAGTTCTATGCATCGACAGCCCTATCGATTCATGGGTTCTGGATTCAGGCGCATCCTTCCAATCTATCTCACAGAAAGATAAGTTTTTGAATTTTAAATCTGGAGAATTTGGAAAAGTTTACTTAGCGGATGGGAAACCGCTATGCATATCGGGCATGGGCGATGTCCAAATAAAATCGAGTAACGGATTTAGATGGACTTTGCGGGGGGTTCGATATATTCCGGGTTTAAAGAAGAACTTGATATCCATTGGGCAGATGGATAGTGAGAGCTACAAAACCATGTTTGGGAACGGGTTGTGGAAGATTGTAAAGGGTGCAATGGTTGTGGCTAAGGGTACAAAAATAGAAACTCTTTATCTCACGGAAAACAAGAAAGATTTGTTAGCGGTTCCGGGAGCGACAACCGAGCCGATATTGTGTCATAATCAGCTCGGTAATGTCAGTCACAAAGCACTGCAAGTGTTGGCTTCAAAGGGTTTGTTACCCAAGGTGAAATCAGTAGAAACCGATTTCTGTGAGAACTGCGTGCTCGGCAAGGAAAAACGGGTTAGTTTTTCGAATGTCGGACGAGAACTCAAAACGGGGAAGCTAGATTTGGTGCAGAGTGATTTGTGGGGACCAGCTCCGGTCCAAGGCGGGTCACGCTACTATAAGGATAGGTCAAATGACGAATCTGAGGACTACCATGAGGTGGTAGAGACGGGAGATTCTGTCAAGTGGGAGCGTGCAATGAGAGATGGGATTGAGTCTCTCGGAAAGAACAAGACTTGGGTATTGACCTGGTTACCAGATGGCAAGAAGGCGCTGCAAAACAAGTGGGTTTATCGGGTAAAGGATGAACCAGATGGCAGCAAGCGGTTTAAGGCGAGATTTGTAGTAAAGGGATTCCTACAGAAAGAAGGAGTTGACTACACGGAGGTATTCTCGCTGATGGTGAAGTTAACAACCATTCGTACGGTGTTAAGTATTGTAGCGGCCGAAAATTTGCACCTCGAGTAGATGGATGTCAAGACAGTGTTCCTCCATGGCGATTTGGAGGAGGGCATCTATATGGTGGAGCCTGAAGGTTTCGAGACCCCGGAAAATTAAGGTCTAGTATGCAAGCTAGAGAAAAGCTTATACGGTCTAAAACAGGATCCCAGACAGTTGACCAAGAAAGTTCCCATCGACAAGCTGAAGTTGTGCACTGCCTCAGTGGGGCTGGTCGAGTGATTCAGTGGGAGCATGTCGCCGGGCTCAAGGAAGATACATGGGAGAAAGGAGAATGGATTCAATGCAAAGGATTCCTATCTTCATGAAGTCTCCAAGTGGGAGATTGTTTGGTGTGGAGACTTCTGGAAAACTCTAGATACCGTATAAAAGGAAATGCTGCGGAAGATATGGAAGATCTCCATATTTGGTTGATACTATTCCTTAATTGATAATTAGAATTTGAAATATGTTTATTTCCTTATATTTGTTTCCATGAATTAGGTGTTAATTGGGGCAGTAATTCTTTGGGTTATTTCCTTGTATTAGGTATGACTATCCTATAAATAGAGGGGTAGGGATAGAGTTTTATTCATTCCAACAACCACAAACAATTGTATTGTATTTTCTCTTTCTCCAAGTATAAAGAAAGTTTGAGTGCCGGCGGCCGTGGTTTTTTACCCTTTAGGGTTTCCACGTAAAAAAATATTTTTTTGTTCTTGTGTCTTGCTTTCTGTGTTTGCTGTTACGTCTCGGTTCCTAACAAGTGGTACCAGAGCCTGGTTCGAAGGAAATTCCCTTTGGGTGCGAACGAGGAGGCGATACGTAGACGAACGATGGACGAGAGCAAGGTGTCGGTGGGTCGGTTCGACGGGCGAGATAATTTGTTCCTTCCAAAGTTAAAAGAGTTCTACTACTGAGGACCGCGGATCAATCGAGAATGCATGGAGAGAATAGTTTCGGGGTGCACCATGTTTGGTGTGGAGACTTCTGAAAAACTCTAGATACCGTATAAAAGGAAATGCTGCGAAAGATATGGAAGATCTCCATATTTGGTTGATACTATTCCTTAATTGATAATTAGAATTTGAAATATGTTTATTTCCTTATATTTGTTTCCATGAATTAGGTGTTAATCGGGGCAGTAATTCTTTGGGTTATTTCCTTGTATTAGGTATGACTATCCTATAAATAGAGGGGTAGGGATAGAGTTTTATTCATTCCAACAACCACAAACAATTGTATTGTATTTTCTCTTTCTCCAAGTATAAAGAAAGTTTGAGTGCCGGCGGCCGTGGTTTTTTACCCTTTAGGGTTTCCACGTAAAAAAATATTTTTTTGTTCTTGTGTCTTGCTTTCTGTGTTTGCTGTTGCGTCTCGGTTCCTAACACACCACCCTTGAGAGCCTGAGTTTGGTTTATTGTTTACTGGATATAAGCAATTTTAACAGTATCTCATTTTAGACTTTGAATCACTTGTGCATTGAGGATGCTAAAATTTATACTAACGATCAACCGGGTTCATCAATTTCTATTTCTTCTCCACGCCTTCTACACGTAGAGATTTTGGGACTTTTTTGGGGTAGTATTAAACTAAAAGATATGTCTAAGGTGATTGAGGCAAAGTTCACTGGTTGTTACAATTGCGAACTTCTCAGTACGCTTTCAGGTGTCAGAAAACTCGAAATAAATAGTTATGGATACTTAATGGTATGTTTCTCAAATCAACATTTAGTTTCAAATGCAAGTTTACACTTCGTTTTTTTTGAAATGCGTAGCCGAAACGGCTACTAAAAACTTTTATTTCTGAAAAAAGACGAACTACATTGGAATTACATTTTGTAGGCTATGTTAGCCTACCAACATATTGAAAAGTCAAATCCCGAACAGTTTGCACTTTGAATTTCTACTAGAGTAACTATGTTTAATTTCCCTTTCTATTCTTTTGATTTAACTAGTACTGAAATTATCTTGTATATTTCACATAGGACGCATTGGGAGAACAAATACCGACTTATCCAACATTTCACAACTTGAAAGACCTTACCATTTCTGACGCTTGCATGCACTGTCATTTTCGTCTATTAACTGCGTTTCTGAAGTATTGCCCTAATTTGGAGCATCTTACTTTCATTCATCCAGACATAGACAGACCTTGTTTGGTACTTCTATTTTTTTTTTCATTTAGGATGCTATTTATCAGTTCTAATTGTTTGTGTTTTGGCTCTTTATTGTGTAATTTATTAACGATATAAAGATCTTCATTTTAATGGTGGTGATTTCAGATGTTGGAGGAAAATAATTTGGAGGAAGTTGAAAGGTTCGCTTGCAGTCGGCTTAGGTTGATAGACATTGTTCACAGATCTGATGATTTAAGCGTTGGCCTGCTAGTTCGGTTTCTTGCCCAAAGTACAAGTGAAATAGATAAAGTCCGAATTCTGCTGAGAAAAGACCCAGTATTAATTGCTTCCAAGAGCCACCAAGTATAATACCACATCTCTAAATTTTTTGTTGGTTATAGCTGATTTGCATAAATATGAAGTTTTTGTATTGCATTAAAGAGTTTAAAGTTAGTTTATGAAGATCTTAGTTTATTTTCGGAATAAAAGATTTCTTGCTCTGGGAAAAAAACATTTGGGGGCATTTTTCTCTTATTTTGTTCTTACTTTATAAAATACTAGCTGATATTAGTATTTCATTCATAAAAATGAAATATCCAATCTAGTAAAATAAGAATTTTTGGGTATTAATGAGTCAGAAAAAATATACAAGATCAACTTGAAAATTTCAATATAAAGAGAAAATAAATAAGAAAAACACTTCATTTATTCAAAAAAAGGCAAAATACTATCATTAAAAAACAAAACACTTTAATGGAGCAGAATATAATTCTCTATCTGTACAAAATGAAAATCTTTCAGATCAACTTTTGCGTAGCGGCAACATGAACCGAGTATAAGTTGAAGTTTCTCGTAAAACAAGATATACCACAAATGCAACATAAACCGCCAACACAACACATACCAAAGAACCGAGTAAAAACCCTTTAACTTCTGCTAAAAAGAAATCCAACAACAAATATCCATTGATTAATATCAAAAACACCACCACCACCCAACTCACCACCTACACAAATTCAAATCATGTGAAAAATAAGATCAATTTCATGTCAAAATTTCAAAATCATGTCAAAAATAAGATTATTTACATATCAAATTTCAAAATGATGCCAAAAAATAAGATCAATTTCATGCCAAAATTTAAATTCATGTCAAAAAATAAGATTAATTTCATACCAAGCTTCAAAATCTCTAGCAAATCAAGTAAAGAACAAGATTATTTTCACGTCTTACCTTCGTAGTGAAACCAATCTTGAAACAGCCCATGATACGCTCTTTTGAAACCAAAAATATGAGGGGTATAAGCGCGAAAGGCACTTGCACCGACTGAAGCACATTTAGCGACTCGTTCAACACGTCCATTTCGGACCCTTTTCGATCGAAAAATAACGCAACAATAATGGTCGGCACGATCGCACAACTCCGAGTGATTACAGCACGGGCCCATTTCTTCAAACGGAGGTTCAAAAACCCGCCCATTATGAATTGACCAGCATATGTGCCCGTTATGGTGCTGCTTTGACCCGATGCGAGCAGCCCGATCCCCCATATGTACAGAATAGGAAATAACCTGCCTCCGTATTTCGTCTGCATTTAAACACAAATTTTGTTTGCTTATCAATTACTAATATATACAACTGAGTCGGGTCTGAGAACCTGGTTCAGTCTTTAAGAAAACACAATTTTTGGGTCATTTTAATTAGGAAAATTAGACTAAGCCTCCCGTAGCATAGGCGGTAAGCGAAATATGGTTTGGAGGTTATTGGACTTGTCATTCTGGTCAACAAAGTTTTTATTATTTTTGTTTACCACCAGACACATTTCACTTATCAAAGCATTGTATTTCACTAACCAGATGAAATAAGAGAGGAAAAAACTGGGTAAATAGTAAATGTAAGGTGTTTGTGATCTATTATCAAATAAATAAACCTGTAAGTATTGGCCGGCATTTTCAAGACCGATATCAGAAGCCTCCTTAGATCCGTAAAATCCGTTCGCAAAAACCGTCGTAACAAACACGTTTATAACGAACGAAATAAAGAGAGCCAGCGCCGACTCGATCGTGTAATAACGCACCGCTTCTTTGACCCTCGTCTTTTTATTTATGTTTACTTTTCGCGACTGTACTAAAGCAGAGTGCAAAAACACATTATGTGGCATTATGAGACAACCCACAACTCCTACTGCTTGCTTTATCGTTTTTGAACTCAATTGCGGTACCAAAACACCTGAAAAATTATCAAAAAAGGTTAAAAAAAAATATATATATATATACAAAAATTACTTAATTTAGAAGAAGAAAGTATTTTTTTTTTACCATATAAAATGTCGTTTGCACCAGGTGCGGCTTCACTGAACATAAGAGCAAATGATACGGCCATTGTTGCAATAAGGACCCCGAAAAATGCTTCTAATTTCCTCACGCCGTAATTCTCAAGAAACAAAAATATAAAACTACCAACAAAAAAACACAAAATACAATTTGCACATAAAGTAAATATAAAACTACCAACAACAACAATTAAATTCCCTTTATTTAATTCAAATCAAAGTTTAGAATTACCAATCAAGGGCTGTGATGACAACTCCGGCCCAAAGAGGAATGGCTCCACCACTGAGCACTTTCATGGCGATGGAGCTTCCAATCACCTCTTGAATATCGGCACCGATGAGCGCAAGCTCAGCCATGATCCAAAGAGTCAGGCGAGCCCACTTAGGGTACTCCTCTCTACACAGCTCAGCCAGATGCTTACCTGTCGCCACCCCTAATCGAGCTGACAACACCTGCCATATCATCACCATTTCTCATTTCAAGCTTTCAATGGCGCAGTTTTATAAAATGATTGGTTGATTAATGGTGGGTATTTTACCTGGATTAAGAGACCCATGATAGTGGCCCAAAGAAGAAGCCAGAGGAGAGAGCAGCCGGCAATGGCGCCAGCCTGAAGATCACCTTCCAAATTGCCTGGATCAAGGAAGGCGATACACATGAGGAAACCCGGTCCAGTGAACCTCCAGAGCTTCCTCCATGAAAACGGAGGACTGGAACTCAAATCATCATCGTTCCCCTCCATTTCATCATCCGAAGAGGAAATATCAATTTGCACCTTCTCATCTGAATCGTAAGCTCTCTCCTCGTCAGAATCCGAATGTGGTCTGACTAGAAGCGGCTCTATCTCTGTGTGGTCGCTTGAGCTTGACGCCATTGTTGTTGAGCTTCAGAGAAGCAGAGACAGGATTTTCTCTTTAAAATTGTTTTACCATGGACAAGGCGAGACAAGACCAATAGTTCTTTGTACAATGTACTTAGAAATTTAACAAAGTCAGCTCCGACGTGCCGGTTTCGCACAGGTAGTTAATAACATTGAACTTGGCTAGACTCGGTTTGTGGATATTTGAAATATTCAAGAAGACGAAGGGGGAAGGAGTGCCAATGGTTTATAATAAACCAGGTGTATGGAAGAGACAGTTTGGCCCGTGAATTGAGCTTGGGGACACGTGGTAGCACGAGCACGAAACGGGTCGACTCGTTCCGTTCCTGGTTGTTTTGTCCCTCCAGATAATAAGCCCAAGGATTTAATAAGATTATACTTTGGAGTAGATAAAAGCCCAATAATTTATTTAATGGGCTTTACGTTTGGGTTATTTGGATATCAGCCTGGTCCAATAGTTCATACCAAATCCAAAAAATGGATAATATGAAATTAACCCATTTTCATCGTGATATTTTTAGTGAATACATAATTAATTATATAAAAAAAATATGATATATATAAATACGTCGTGTCTCGGCTTTTTTTAGCCTGCCGGCTGTCACATCGAATACAGCATCTGTTTCTATCCGTGCAATACTGTTCACTGAAGTGACGTGTCATGGTGTTTAGGGATTCCCATAAATATATTATCTTATCTCCTGCTTTTACTGTTTTACATCTATGTTACTCATTTCACGAAGGATCAATCCATTCATCCTCTCATTTCCATAGTTACCGTTATGTATTAGAACACGAGTTTCACGCGTATCGGATCTCTAGAAATAGCAAATCCGATCCATAGAAAAAACTGAGAAAAAGAAACAAAAAAATGTCCCATGTATAACTTATTTGTAATGATAATTTCTACTTCAATATAGTTTTTTCATTTCATCATATAACTTCTTATTTTATATAACTTATGTATAATGATAATTTCTTTACTGGTTTTATTATAGAAATAATTTTAAATTGGGCAACATAGATCAGAAAAAACATACAGTATTGTTGTATCAGATCAGACTATATGTGATTTGAGATTGTATGAACTTATGTCATAATTTTAGTTATGAGATTTTTATTTGATTTTGAATTGCATGTTAATTACTTGAATTTTTTTCAATATCACTATGTAATTATATATATATATATATATATATATATATATATATATATATATATATATATATATATATATATATATATATATATATACCATCGTATTCACATATATACAGCGTTGGATTCAAATTTTAGAAGATAAAATATGTTAAGTTAAAAAAATAAAATAAAATTGATTTAATGTTATTATCTCCATTTCATGTCATACTTGATATTTCAATTTCTCTTAATTCTCTTTAGTTCACTTTCTTTCCCCTAATTTATTTCTAAATCAAGTATGATTAAATCTTTCTTTTAACTTTTTTTTCTCTAAGTTTCCCTCAAATCAAACAAGCCCTAACATAACCGAGGCGAAATTTGGTTCATCTTTCAATTGCGGTTTTTTTAGCTCGCTTTTGGGCGTTGAGAAACTCGAAATAAATAGTGAGGTATGTTTCTCAAATTTTATGGAAATAAAAAATTCTCACACGAAATCAAAGGTGGCTTGGCTACACAATGTTATATGAATATCTTTTTGCTATAGGATAACGTTGTTAAAGATTTAGTTTCAAATATTTGCACTTCGAATTTCTAGTTTACCAGAGGAACCATCTTGTCTTCCGTTTTCTAATATTTTGATTTAACAACTATGGAAATTACCTTTTATGTTTCACATAGGACATATTGGAACAAGAAATGCCGACAAGTCCGACATTTGACAACTTGAAGCATCTTACCATTCGTACAACCTGCATGCTTTGCCATTTTGATCAACTGAGTTCACTTCTGAAGTATTGCCCTAACTTAGAGCATCTTACTTTACTTCACAAATTTGATCCTTATTATCATCGTTGTGAGGTACTTCTAGTTTATTCATTTAGGGTTTTATCTTAACAAAGAAATCTCTATTTTGAATGGTCACTGTAGGATGAAAATGTGGGGGAAGCCGAAAGGTTTTCTCGCGATCGGCTTAGGATGATAAATGTTGAGTATCGACTGATGATTCAAGCGTTGGGCTGCTGACACGGCTTCTTGTGCAAAGTACAAGTGAAATGAATCAAGTCCAAATCCTTCTAAAAAGACCGAGGATTATAATTGCTTGCATCAGAGACCTAGATTAATTACCTCTTTGTCATTTCATCTTTGGATTTCTTTTGCTGATTTGCTTGGAAATGACGCTTTTGTATTACATGAATGGGTTAAACCAATTTGATTTTTTTTTCTTTTATTTTAATGGTGTTTGCATATTTTGGTTGTTAAATTACCCTTATTGTGAATGCGACTCAAGTTTCAACATAAGCTCGAATTATCTCATATGACATATTTTGTTTCTAATGATTGCTTTGGACAATTGCTTCAAAACTATAATATGGAACTGGATTCTGAATTAATCCCGAAATGCTAAGGGAAGAAGAATGAAACTAACGGAGACATGAGACATCCTTATTAAGCATTTGGGGTTGCATGGTCCCTTTGAATTGTTTTCGGAGTAAGAGATTTCTCACTCTTGGATGGGAAAACAAATTGGGCAATCTATTTAAAATTAATTATTTAATGCATCAATAAAAAATTCAGAAGAATGCAATATCCCAACAAAACAAAATCGGACTACATAACAGAAAATTTCAAAAACTTTGTGAACTT
The DNA here is from genome assembly GCA_027726005.1 of Juncus effusus. NCBI lineage: Eukaryota > Viridiplantae > Streptophyta > Magnoliopsida > Poales > Juncaceae > Juncus > Juncus effusus. Next base: position 1,886,943 of record CM050905.1, on the reverse strand, counting down.
GTTGGCTACATACAAGCCCCAAAATGTATTTTTAATAAATTTATGAATTTTTAGGCTAAATGAATAAACTGAAAAGTCCACAGAACAAACCCACACTTTTGTAGTAAAGTTTTGATAACTAGCTTTTACTGAACAATTTTGTTGTCTGTACAGGGCATATGTCAAGTCTGATTCAGGTAAAACTAGGAAATTGACAAGTCCATAGTTCTTAGGGGAGTCACTTATGTCGGCCCAAAGGCGTTCAAAAAGTGTTGTACAATTTCTGGACACAGAAACCATGGACTAACCTTTTTCACTTTTGAAATTTGTAGTCTAAAGATGAGCACTATGGAGAATTTTGATGAGATTGGACAACAAAGTTGAAGAAAAAAGATAAAAAAATGTAAGTCTTGTTTCAACTTGCTCATGTTGAAACTTGGAACTGAAAGTAATATTGTTATGACATAGTGTAATATGTATTTGAGTTGACAAGTCGGCAAGCCTACTTTGATATTCCTGCAACAAATCTTAGTACAAATCCTGCTAGTAAAATTGACTATTGTAACTTATTATTTATTCCTAATCACGAGAATAATAACTTAAAAAAACACACACCATTTGTGTAAGAATCTCCATATAATTAAAAATAAAAAAAAGAATCTCCATATAAATATTTACTTTGCTTTTTAAATAATTCACCTCAATTACTACCATCCCGTGACACTTTTCTCAATCACCACGCACTAGGAAACTTCCTGGCAGTGAAAGAAGCCAATCAAGTCCTGGCAAAAGATTGGTAAAAAGTGTCGGTGACTTTTTGACCCATGCAGTGCAGTCGTAAAATCAGACACAAAATATTCGTGCGTTTTGACGCCGGACCGGAGACCACGGCTCGTCAAACAAACTGTGTTTCTATTGCATCAACACCTCCTCTACACATTAAATTTGTAGAACTGTTATACCGACACGTCAAAAAATCAGTCCTATGCGTGTCCGGCACGTGTCGGACACGGACAATGAGCATGCATACAACATAGAACTGAAACACGTCTGACTTGTCAGAGGACGCACTTCATTTTTTACTACTGAAATTTTAGTGAATACGACTTATGAAATATTATGATACGTCAGTATATTATTTTTGGAATTTACAGTTCAAGAGCAAACAACGTTAGTTCATGATGATTAAATGTCATCACTCTCAATATTTATAAGAATATATTCAGTCCTGCATATTACTTTAAAAAGATAGAATTATATGCATAGAAATTTTCGGAATTAGCTATTGACTGTACCATTTTGAGGACAGAGTGTGCTGATCTGTTGGTGCAAATTATCTATAATCTTTCATATGACGAATTATTTCAATTCTATTAATTGACATATTCTTTTGCACTGGATCTTATAAGTTATATTTTACACTTTTTGAAATATTCTATGATACATCAAAAATATAAAAATATTTATATATATATTATTATTAATAATAAAATATATGTGTATAAAATGTATCGCGTCCTATGTATTTCGAAAATTATTGTCACCGTGTCCATGGCTTAAGAATTTAATGGTACACCGATGAGTCCAACCAACATTTCCTCTCTGGTCCGTTAGTCATGCGGCTGTGCCACTGCTAGGATTGAATATACACTCGGAGTTTATGAACCATAGGATAATCTTGAGAAAATTATTCAGTCTGGTTCTGTAGATTTGGTCTATTCAATATCTCTTGTATCACAACTCCCGCCTAGTCGTTTTATTTGTTTCTCATTTGCATATAATATCAATTTCAATTGTAATCTTTTTTCGCATTCAACATATAAATAACATAACATAATATAACTTGATATATTTCCAAGATATGTTAATTATGTGAAAAGTTACTAAGAAATTAAGTAATGGGACCCTTATGGGTTCTACCAACCGTACATGTATCCGAGCCCACCAAGCTATGTTGGTAATTTGTGGTCATTTTCCTTATAAGTCTATGCATAATAGCAATTTACAAACAGATGCTTCCATTCCTTGCTTTATTTTTTGGCCCACTTGGTCTTTATATAGTTGGTTTCGAATCTCACTTAAATGTTAATGTCATATATGTTCTGGATATATAATTAGAGTGAATTAGTTATCTTAATGGTCTTTAATTTGTATCGATTCTCGTGGTTTTCTTAAATTTTTGTAAATGTTGAGAAACAATGGAAAAATATATTTGAGAAGTATATATAAAATAGGAAAAATTGTATGACGGATAAGATATTTTAACGAAAATTAAGTACGGTTAATGATTTGAAGTATCCGCGTAACAGAGCAGCAATTAAACTTGAAATATTCAAATTAATGCTAATGTTTTGCAAGACTGCATGTGCAAAATAATTCTTGTTTACTTCCACTTGTGTGGGCGGTGGAATCTAACTAAAATATGGAATTCTAACTCGGATTGATTACAATTGAATAATTAGCCTAATTATATTATTTTTAGGAAATGTCAAGCTATTTCAGATGTTGTGTCGCCTGAATAATGCATGCCAGCCATGTTAATTCAATCCATAACTAGATCATTAATGGTCTTTTTAGTTTGTTGAGTGAATTGAATAAAAAAATATATTATATTTGTTTAAATTAGACTGACACCAAATGATGAAATGAAAGTGAGAATTTGAATCTTCTTCAACATTTAATAAAATAAGCCATCACCAAAAAGGATGAATCAACATTCATATACGATATTCACAAACAAATTTGACAGAATATAGAATACAATTGTGACAGAAAAAAATAATTGGAAGTTGAGATATATCTTTTTAATTTTGGACTGACAAGAATTTAAGTCGTAAAAGTTTCTAATTCCTAGTAGTTGTTTAACAAAACAACTGCATGACAGCACTAAAACTATTTCCATTTTAGGAGTTCGAGCCGACAATTTAATCAACATGCAAAATTAAAAATTCAAACCAATTAAATTTGACGAAATTTGAGACTGAAATATATCATTTGATGTGAGGTTCATTGAACCAGCACCGCCAAATGCATATACAAAAGCACACTTGCATCAGTCAGTACCAGAAAATTTATCAGATGAAATCTTTGACCTTCAAAAATGTTCTTTTATTAGATTTTTTTGTTTTGTTTTTGGAATAATTTTAGTTGATGTAAACTAATGGGATTGCTTAGGTGAGGACATATGCCATCTTATTCGTAAATCATTACATGAGAAAATAGTATTTACATCAATCTCACTTGTTCTTGCGATTTTACTCTCCGATAATGAGTAATAACTAGAATCATTGTCGCGCTTCGCTGCGAATAATTTAATTATTTATTTACATTTTTTTAATATGATTATAATTGAATTGCATTTATATATATGAATTATGTATAAATTGATTACATATGTTATTTTAAAATTCATAATATATAGTAATATAATAAAGTTCTCAATACTCTAAATGTTTTTTACATTATAGTTTTCCCGTAATTGGAGATATAATATGAAACATTATCTAACTAATCATATAATATTATGGTAATAATCTAAGAGAAAAATTAAGATTTAAGAAATTTTTTGATCCGACGGTGGGGAGAAACTTGAAGATAGGGCTCTTGAGAATGTTCAAAGAGATGTGAAAAATAAGGTAGGAGTTAATGAGCGTATCAATTTTTTATATGTTCTTTTTTTATAATTTATATTCACATTTTTAGCAAGAAAAAGAATTAAGTTAGAATCTTAACAATATGGAATTCAAAATCAAGAGAAAATTTCAACAATTTTATATTTGACGATATTAACATGAGAAAAAAAAAATTTCATTAAGAAATATTATTTTTTAAAGACAAAAAGAAATAATTATTTATATTTTAATGAGTGAATTCTTCATATTCTATTTATATTAATATTTGAATATCACGTATTAATATTTGAACATCATTTTGTACCATGATTAATTAAAACCATCCGATTAGAATCTGATGGCTAGAACAAATTTAACGGTTCTCACTAAATCAAAGATGGAACACAAAACACCAATTGAACCAATCATATGATTCTGTTTTCATAACCACACACATATTATGTGTTGCCATAAAGTATAAATAAATTTGAAAAAATTAAAAGTTAAGATTTGACAAAAATTTTGATCGAAGATAAAAGTAATGATGTGGCTCAATGAGAGTGCTCGGAAGGAGGTAAAAATAAGGGGTTGGGGTTAACTAGAATTGAAGTATGTTTTATTGATAAAAGCGACACGGTTTATTAGATTTTGTTAGTATGTATTATTTCACTTAACACATTATAACTAGTAAAAAGAGCGAAAATGCAAGATAAATTTATCATTTTATATGTTAATTTCTGTACATAATAAGTTCCTTTATGTGAATATCATTTATATGAGAGACAAACAAGTGCATGGCAGGCTGAATAAATGTGAAAAATGATTGATTAGTTAATAATACAAAAATGGACCATACCGTACCGTATCTTTTAATCCGACTAAGACAGACATATTGCAATAATATATTTTTCATTTCATTTAACACCTATTGTGGGATCAAATTGACAGATGGGGATGGGCAAAAAGTGTTGTGCCTCCATAGATTGAAACATGATATGGCCCATTGGGGACCTTGCTATTTGTATAATTTGCATTCTGTGGTCTCTATCCTAATCTTTTGATTGTTTTTAGGGTTTAGGGTTTAGATGCATGAGATAAAATGCTATGGTTTGAGTAGGGTTTTAGATTAAAGGAGAAGATGTGATCCTATATTTTTTTTTTTTGGAATTTTGATGTGACTATATGTTTTGTGTAGACTTTTGGACAATGACTGTTTGGTGAGACTTTGAGTCTTCTTTGTTATATCAATGAAAGGCAATATAAATTTTTGAGTTGTTTCGTTATAGCATAATAATTAAATGTGTCAAAACTCCTCCCGTAGGAGGAGTGGTTATATATCATCTCAAAAATCAAAGTATTGTGGGTTCAAAATGTGACAGAATTTTTTTTTTTTAAATAGATGTGGAATACATGAATCATTCCTATAAAATAAAAAATATATAAATAAGTGATTTATGTAGAAATCATAGTTATGGGTATGCAAAGTTTATTGATTTTTTATACATACTATTATATTTTGGAATGAAATTGAGAGAACAGGTTTAATTTTGAATAGATAGCACAATTACCTAAAAAAACAAAACAACATTTCTAGTATAATTTGATTTAAACATTTTGAACTAGCTGTGACTATTGATATTATTTAAATAATTCTATTATCTATTAAATACTCAAATTAAGACTAATCTTCTTTCTGTTCTCAGTTTCTTAGATACTAGCCGCGGCACAATGCATTGCACGTGGAGACCCTCAAATTGTTAATCTTGTACTTGCTTGTATAAAAGCTAATTTAACATCATTTTTTTTAAGAAGACGTTTCTATTTATTTGAAAATTAATCATTTTAATTGTAAACTGATAATCAATTTCCAAAAGTTATATGGCACGCATATATTATGCACACTACTAATGTCAAAATTTATTAACATGAAGCATTTACGTACCTCATTATATAACCTCGCATTTTTAAGTGTTAACATGAATTGATCATAATATAGTGTATACCAATGCAATTTGCAGTAAATTATTAATACATTTTTTGATAATACATACTATATAGTTTCACTATGAGAAATATTCTCACATCAATCCATCTACACAAAAAGGAAGAAATAAAAAAAATTCATATTGCATTCATATAGATCAATTTAGTATTTTATACTGTCAAGATTTTTGTCTAAATTTCCCGACAAATTAAATTGAGATTCCATTAGCTTAGGTCACTAGGTGTAAGACAAACTAAGAGCTTGACTCTAAGTTGATATTATCATATTAATATGTATATAATAAAGAAGCAACTTAGGTTTAGTGACATAAGCTTTTGCCTAACTTTGACAGACTAAGCAATCATAATTTTTTTTTTTTTTCTAGACAAAATTTTGTCATCTTCTCTTTGAAGTAGAAAAAAGTTCAAAAAGGGAGAAATTAGATGATCAATTTGACTAATTTGTACCATATACTAGGTGGTTCACTTATAAGAACAAAGCACCATATGAATGTAAGTATTTGAATTAAAGATGGTTTTGGATTGAAGAGTTTATAATCATTTAAATCACTTCATTATTATCTTGATTCCCTTTATTTATTCATTAATTATTTCAATTTAACTTTAATTTATATAGACATTATCTGATATGTTATGTCTGTGTCTTTATCTTGTTCCGTTAGTACATTAGTATAGCAGTCAAAATTATTAAATTATGAAACTTCATAAAACACAAAAAGAAACTCTGTCGAGTCAAAATATTTGCCACCACTTTTCAGATTATAAATCATTTGTATTGTACAAAAAATGAATATAATAAATTCTGTTGGCACATAAATATATCAATTAACCAACAACACATCCAGCCTTGTGTTCATAACATGTCCATGACTAAACTTTCTACTGCTCACATGCATGACTAATTAAACAACTAATTGTACAGTTAATCAACAGAGACCTAAAAACAATCATAGTTATTTCAAAGGGCGGTTATACTAATTAACATTTCATAATCTCTGATTTAATAATCAACAATGATAAATTAAATCTGTAACACTGTACCAGTACCACCGTCTTTTCCAAATTAAAAATTGCACCTTAATCCTCCACTCTGTCCCCATAATCCCATTCCAATCCCCCAAAATCAACTCCAAATTTGCATCTATACCCTACAAAATTATCATATTCATATATAATTCATTCAATTTGAATTAAAGTTTTATTTAATGATCAGTCATGAAACACGACGCGAAAAATAATATATAAAGACAATAAATAATATATAAAATTAAATAAATTACATATAAGATTTAATTTTCAGAGACAAAAAACAATATATTCATAAAATAAAAAGTCTATTGAAAAACGAAAAAAATAATATATCATCATATTTAAGACATATTCAAACTCGTCTTAATCTCAGATTTTTCTTATATAACTAGCCAACAATGGAGGAGTATGTGATGGATAATTGCAAAAGCATTACGGAGTATTGAAATGACGTTGTGCATGGATAGATAAGGCCGAATCGAGCATTTGGTCTTGCACGAAAACGGAAACGTTTCCAACTCAACCTCACCAACCCTCCCTCTTTTCCGTCCCTCCATCCTCTCCATTATTTCCACTAATATATTCCATTTCCCCTAATCTAAACCCCATTATTTCCACTAATATATTCCTCTCCATTAGTTCCAACTGGAGACGAATTGACAGACTCGGATCCACGCGGACGATTTCGCTGTCGTGGAGCTCTCTACAGTCTCCACGTGTAGCCTATCCACCTGTCAAGCTGCTCTGGCGAAACGTCTTACGTGGCACGCTGACGTCACAAACGGGTCCCAATTGCCTGGTGGCTGTCCCCCTCATTACCCGACACTGGGCCCCACCGTGCCGCATCTCGGACCGACACGTCTGACGTTTCTCTCCCGAAAGAAAGAAATATCCACGCACTTTTTACCACTGTTCTGTAGGGCCCACTCGCAGTGGCAACAGTAAACTATTGCGTAGAACTCGGGGAGCATTTTAAATTGTTGTTAAATTTAAATTGTTGTTAGACTGTGCGGTGGGGCCCGGATATAAAGTGTTGCGTATAATTCGTGGCAATTTTTTTTACTGTTTAGATAAAGCGTGAGTATTTCTTTTTGAGTATCGTCCGATTATAAAAAAAATGCTGAAATTATAAAAAACAAATTTGTAAATACAAAAAATATAGTAAAATTATAAAAAAATATATTTATAAACACAAATGACATATCTAAGTGTAAATATATATGTGTACGATTAAAATTGTACGGTTTGCGTTTATGGTCATTTGCGGGGCATTTTCAATAATTTCTTTTTTTTTGTCTGGGAAATTAAAACTGTGAAGTGGGGCCCGGGTGCAGTGGGAGAAATAGAGTAAAGTGTTGCGTGGAATTCGGGGGGGAATTAAGAAAGAAAGGGCGCTGTTCTCTTTCTTTCTCCGTTCGTTCGTCTCTCTCTCGCGTGACACTGTCCATCTCTTCTCTTCTCTTCTTTCCCGCTATAAATACCCCCTGATTCTAACTCTGCTCAGCTCATTCTCACCTCTCTCTAGAGCTCTGTTCCATACTTCTTCTCTCAAACCCGAACAGAACAAAACCTCACTTTCACAAAACAGAGCACTCAAACTACAAACGAGAGATAAGAAAATTGTTTCTGTTTTGAGTTCGAAAATGGCGGTGAAACCAAAGGTTTCTAATGGGAACTCGGCCGTGACGGGCCAGCTCGGTCCGGCGGCGAACGAGAAGGACGCCGAGAAGCTGCGGTTTATCGAAGAGATGACGGTGAATACCGACTCGGTGCAGGAGAGAGTTCTGGCCGAGATACTCAGTCGAAATGCCGAAACAGAGTATCTGAATCGGTTCAAGCTGAACGGCGCGACGGACCGTGAGACTTTCAAGGCGACTTTGCCAGTTGTGACATACGAAGATCTCCAGCCGGAGATCCAAAGGATCGCTAATGGCGACCGCTCGCCCATTCTCTCCTCCCACCCCATCTCTGAGTTCCTCACAAGGTATGTAAATATTCCACTCAAACATGAAAACTCTTAATATTGGATTATATGATTTAGTTTTGAGTACTGAAAAATGGTTTGAATTTTGAAAATTGAAGCTCTGGAACTTCAGCTGGAGAGAGAAAACTGATGCCAACGATCAGAGAAGAGTTGGACCGCCGACAGCTTCTCTACAGCCTCCTCATGCCAGTCATGAATCTGTAAGCTCTCAACCTTTTAAAATTCATTAAACCCATAAACAAACCTCACTTCTCTCAGTTTACTCCATTAAACAAACAAACCATTAATTAATTCAAACCTGTAAATTAATCACAAACTAATTAAAACCTCACATGGTTGGCCAAACAGCTACGTGCCAGGCTTGGACAAGGGCAAAGGCTTATACTTCCTCTTCATCAAATCGGAGTCCAAAACTCCAGGCGGGTTACCAGCCCGACCCGTTTTGACGAGCTACTACAAGAGCGAGCACTTCAAGAGCCGTCCGTACGATCCGTACAATGTGTACACCAGCCCCAACGAGGCAATCCTATGTACGGACTCCTTTCAGAGCATGTACGCTCAGATGCTTTGCGGCCTGATTCAGCGGCACTCCGTGTTGCGGGTCGGCGCGGTTTTTGCGTCCGGTTTGTTACGCGCGATCCGCTTTTTGCAACTCAACTGGGAGCAGCTCGCGTCGGATATTTCGGCCGGAAAATTGACTGGTCAAATTACCGAGCCGTCGATTCGCGAAGCGGTCATGGAACAACTCAAGCCCGACCAGGATTTGGCCCGGTTCGTTACGAAAGAGTGCTCGAAAGGCGATTGGGCAGGAATTATTACGCGCATTTGGCCCAACACGAAATATCTGGACGTGATTGTAACAGGCGCCATGGCTCAGTACATACCGACGTTAGAATATTACAGCGGCGGCTTACCAATGGCCTGTACGATGTACGCCTCATCAGAATGTTATTTTGGATTAAATCTCAGGCCGATGTGCCAGCCGTCTGACGTGTCGTACACAATCATGCCAAACATGGCGTATTTTGAGTTCATACCAGTCGGATCGGACGGTTTGTCTGGCTCGACCTGCAACGGTGCGGCTCGCCAGCTGGTGGACCTGGCTCATGTGGAGGTCGGAAAGGAGTATGAGCTTGTCATAACGACTTATGCGGGTTTGTATAGGTACCGGGTCGGCGATATATTGCAGGTTACTGGGTTTCACAATGCGGCTCCGCAGTTTAAGTTTGTCAGGAGGAAGAACGTTTTGTTGAGCATCGAGTCGGATAAAACGGATGAGTCTGAGTTGCAAAAGGCGGTGACAAACGCGTCTGATCTGATAAAACCGTACAACGCGACGGTCGTTGAGTACACGAGTCACGCGTACACCAAGTCCATTCCTGGTCATTACGTTATATACTGGGAACTGCTAATAAAAAATGATCGGGTCAAAAACGGAAAATTAAACGGTGCTATTTCTGCTGAGTTATTGGACCGGTGCTGTCTGGAAATGGAGGAGAATTTGAACACGGTTTACAGACAAAGCCGAGTCGCTGATGGGTCGATCGGCCCGTTGGAAATACGGGTCGTTAGACCGGGTACATTTGAGGAATTAATGGATTACGCAATTTCAAGAGGTGCGTCGATTAATCAGTATAAGGTTCCGCGTTGTGTGAATTTCCCGCCGATTTTGGAGTTGTTGGATTCGCGGGTCATTTCGACCCATTTCAGTCCGGGTTTGCCGAAATGGGCGCCGACCCGATCCGATTAGAAAGGTGTCTGATTGGGTGTGTGTGTGTGTTTAGTCAGGAAATGTTATTTTTCTTCTTTTTTTTTTGTATTTTTTGTATTTTTTTCTGTGTTTGACTTTAACTAGCAGATTCCGATTTGAGAGAATATATTTGATGTATTTCTTTCCTGTGTCTTTCGCTAAAAAGGAATATGACTTTTTTTCTAAAGTGATATTTATTTGGTGCTGATTTTTATTCTTTAGATTTACATTGGAAAAGTAAGAAAATGTAGTATTATCATCATAGATAAAGTAACCAAGTTTCTCATAAGAATAAAATAATAAATTATACATAAATAAGTACTATTCTCTAATTATTACAAGTCAAGTACATACCATAATTCAAATTTGCAAGAAAACATTTGTTCCATGTTAAATATTACAGGAATAACTAGACTTGGAATGTTACCAGTCAAGTACATAATTCCAATTTACAGGTGTCGACTAAGAATATTGTTGCAAGTACATAAATCCATTTACAGTGAACAGTTTTTCCATGTTAATTCAAGGAATAATTGGACTTTGAATATATTCAAGTCGTGTACATAATTCCAAGTTATTTACCAGTCAAACACAAGTTTCCAAAGACCTATGTGTGCAACTATGATAATTGAGGCCCACAACCAGCTAATTTCAATCCATGTTATTTATTTATTTGTGCAAGTATATAATTTATTAATGTATACTTTAGTAGTAATTCAGGGAAATATTTATATACATAATACTAGAAGGTCAAAGCCTCAACTCTCTAAGCTCTTTAGTGTTCACATGAGTAAACATATATTTTCTGATTAAATGGAGAATTTTTTTTTTCTAATTTATTAATTGATGTAGATAAAATTTGAATGAGTTAATCTCTTGCATCACATTTAATACAAGATACTCTAAAGTGTAAGATGTAATAATTCCAAACATGCATCTACTTTTTCCAAACATATATCAAATATAGAACAGTATATTGCATATGAAAACTTCAAATTTATACATGCAATGACTATATATATATACAACTCAAATCATCTCACAAGTAAAATGCTGACGTTCCTTCTACACCTGTCATCTCACAAGTAAATACACTTGGCAATATCTTTTGGACAAGAATTTCTACATATGTGGAAAGCAACCCCAACCTAATTTCTAATTTACACTTTGAATCACACATCTATTCTTCCTAATCTTTAAATAATTACACATTGATTAGCATTAGTAAGTCAAATCATATAATCCAACATTAATTAGTCCATCCACAACAACTCCAAAATTTGACTTTGTGCATTGGTAAGCGGCTTGTTTTTGTTTGGTACAATTAATTGGTACCAAATTAAGAGGTTGGTCAAAGAGGAGTTTCATTTCATTTCATCAATTTGGCAAGAAGAAATGAAAGGAGAAAGGTGGCGTACCGGAATTGTGGTCGGGTTGAGAGACACGGTTTCAGGTTTCCCTCCCTGAGTCCCGTGCTTTGTTGGCTCACGTACCGTATGTCAATTAAGAGTTAGGTCTTAGTTGCTGTACTTCCCTTTCTATGCAATTCTAAACTAATACATATGTTTCATGCGTATGTTAAAATATATATATTTTTTGAGACATATGTTAAAATATTTAGTCAATGTAATCCATGTTTATGCATGCACGAAGTTGTCAATATTTTGACTCGTGTGTAAATTTATTTGCAAAAAATTTCTCATGAAATCTTTGTTTTACAATATTTTCAGTTTTCTTTTTAAGTTTATTCTTTTTTGAGATAACAAACATAACTGCAATAATTTTAATTCTTTAATACGATATATAGAAGAAGAAAAATTCATTTCTCCCCCATGGATATTCAGCCCTCTCCAAATTTTCTAATAAAAGCATGTTGTTATGTATATTGATAACCGAATAATTCATATAACAATTCTTCTCATTAATTTGAATGGCATTATCCTTATTGCAATTCTAAATCAATTAATATGCTTCATGCATATGTTAAAATATTCAGTCAATATAAATCATATAATCCTCAGGGAAAAACTTAAAAAAAAACATGTTATATATGAATGTAATAATATCCTAAACCAAACTATTTTGCCGTGTGGGAAACAGATTATGTATCAGATATTATATTTTGTATTAAATGTTTTATCTCATAAACTTTTTCATATAATAATTGTGCGTAAAGATTGTTAGATTATTAATTAACCATGAATATGTATGTCCGTTATACGTCATTAGAATATGTGATTCTGATAGTAAAACCGTAAAGCAAAGTGAATACAATTATAAACTATCTCTAGTCATATATAAGATGTTTGTAAGACAAACATATTTAAAAATCTCAAATCATATATATAGTTACTAGTATGTTATTTGGATGATGATCACGTTTTACTGATCATGAATATTGGATATCAATTCATTAATATAAATATATGTTAGAGAACATATATTGGATCGACCCACTATGAGAATATACATGGTATATGTCATTAGTGTTTTCTCATCATCTAATGTATGAGTAGTCTTTTGACTTGAGGTCATCATAGATTTCTGCATGTATATCTTCATACTTTGACATAGTCAAACGTTGTCTTTAACCGGATAATTATAAAAACTATGATCGGGTATTTAGTAAACCATGAGTTGGAATGTGAATGATCAAGATAAAATTTATTACTCTCGGATACGAGAGAGATATCTCAGGACCCCTGATAAATTTAGACTGAAAGAAAACACACGGCCGTGTACGAAAGAATTAGCATGTGTTGTTAATATCTTTTAATTTATTCAGTCTAATTATAATTCAGGAAAGAGAATTGATCATAATAAGGATGACATAAAATCATGCCTTATGATCAATATAAATATCGTTTAACAAATGGACTAAATACATAATTGATGTATAGGTTATGATCACGTATCATTCATTTAATTTGGGTAATCATAACGTCGTACTAGATGTTGCTTATGATTTATAAACTTGACGTTTGTGCCAATATTAAATGAACCTATAGGGTCGCACACAAACAGAATTAACTCGGTTGGACACAGAAAATCAAAAAGAAGATGAAGAGGTGTAAGCATTAGATGCTATAAATAGATGAAAGGTTCGTCTGATTAGGTCGGAAGATTCAGACCACACCCTAGCCGCTTATTGAGAGAGAGAGAAAGAGAAACCGGATCTAGTAATCTCGGTTTCTCCGTCAACGAGTGCAGTTCGCGTGTGGATACGTGTAGAGGGCGGTGCCGGAGTCGTAGCGCTTTTCGTGATCAGATCCGCAAGAGACGCAGGGAGATCGTTCGAGTTCGAATCGCGAAGCCCTACTAACTGGATTAGCCGAATTCGAGGCATAAATTAGATTTACTTTTTCTGATTTGATTGATATTACACGGATCCTCGGCTAGGAAAAGGATAAAAAATTTATTCCGCTGTGTATCTGAGAGTACGCGTTTCCTTTCAATATAATCCATGTTTAAGCACAATACTGTCAATACTTTGAGTTTTGTGGTTATAATTTATTCGCACAAATTTCATACGAAATCTTTGTTTTACAATAATTTCAATTCTTTTTACGTTCATTTCTAAGTGTAGAGTTAGCCTTGATTAGGACCGCAAGTTTAGCCTTGGCCGGCAACTTACTTATGTTCGACTTGATATAAAATTCGATAATTGTTTCCTCGATTGCAGCTCGAGCTAAAATTCGACATTATGTTAAAATATATAATTGATTTTCAGTCGGCCCGAGTCGAGTCAAGTTGAACATAATACGATTTTGAGTCGAGTCGAGCAATTTTGATAATAGAGTCTAACTTCAAGCATGTATCGAGTCGAGTCATGCCGATTGAAGCTCAAGTCTAACTTTCCAGCTCGAAGCTGTATAGTAATTTCGAGTCGAGCTAACTCGATTTGAGTTTTGAGTCGAGTGTGATCGCTCGAACCCGACAATTTTGCAACCCTAGTCTCAAGAAATTATTTGACATAAGTTTTTTTTTTTTAAGAAAATGAAATTATTTGAAACGGAGAGTATGGGGCCAAGAAGTGAGACATGAATGCAGTCATGGAGATGCGTGAGATAACGATTTTATCTCTATCCCCCATCTCAACATCTTGGGATAAGATGCTATACGGATAGGACAACCCTGACCTTAAGCATATGAATTATTTCATTTAATAATTAATATTCCTACTTTCCTGTCATGATGTTTTGTATATAATAATTGCACAAAATGATAGGGGCACGTGAGGGTCAAGTCAAAACGCAATGTGGGGGCGGGGAATGAAACAAAATGCTGATATAGCGGTCCATGGGCTCAGGTCAGGTCCGGTACGTTTCAGCTGGCTGCACTCTGTTTTCCTGTCTCCTGTTACTCTGTCTCCTCTCTTGGATTCTCTTAACGTAGTTGCCGTTATGATCAACATAATTACATTCATTTAGTTCATCTTATGATCAGCATAACTATAGTCATTTAGTTCATGCTATGATCAACATAATTGCATTCATTTAGTTAGACTTAGACCTAGAGGCGTGCGTATAATGATATGTATAGTATATAGACTAAGAATTGTCAAAAAAAATTGAGTTGTAACTAAGAATTGTCAAATAACATCATATACATGATTGATGTATTTTGGATCGCAGTCATGCATATCTGAAAATCAGTTAATAAACACATTTTTCCTAGTGCTACAAATCAAGAATATGTTATTGTAGGTCATTCAATACCGAAGACAGATCAAATAGATTGTTCAGTTTTTACTCATCTTATTAGAATCACTGAACTTTTATATTATGGAAATTATAGGTTCATTAATTTTAATTTTCATCAATTTCTTGGCGAAGAATGATATATGAAATATATATAATCGCTGATTTGAGCAGTTCATGGAAATGATGACCGCACCCAAAGTTCATCTCAAATTCAATCATAACACATAGCATTATATATCACTATAAATCTCTAAATCATAATATTTGAATAAAAGACTGAGCTGATTTAGATTGAATAAAAGAGAGCTGATTTAGACAACTTAGTTAGGGAATTATTAAAATTGAATAATTCATTGTAAACTTAAATGACTTGTCATTAAATTTATCCTATAAAAAATATGATTGTGTGTCCCAAAGCCAAGTTTTTATTTCTTGTAAACATGCAATTTGATACAACATATACTTTTTTGAGGCTTAATTTATGCATATAGCTTGGGGGAGAGAGCTCTGACTTGAGTCCATGTTTTGTTGTCTCCTCCTGCTTCCTATTACTTGGTTGTTTATTTGTTTTCATGCACTCCCTCATAACAACTGTTACCAAATAAAGCCTGCACCACAGATTCATCATTCACCCTTTTTTCTCATAAAAAGAAAGTAAAATATAAATTTTATGTAAAAAAACTGAAGTTTCCCCACTTTTTTCCTACATTGTTGTGTCATAAGCAGAATATTTTTGTGCCCATTCCGCAATAAAATAGTAGGATTTGAAATTAAGGATAGTCCGCTTAATTTTGGAAAATAGTAAGCTAAATTAATACTTTTTATGGAAAAAAAAAGGAAAATGTAGTTTATTACACAAACTCCATCTTCCGCACTGATGAACTTTTTCATATATTTAATCTCTACTATGCGCCATCTTTTTCTATTTTGTTGAATAGAATAGAAAGAGATCATGGATTAAAGCATTTGCATAGTAAGAAGTCATGAATTTCAATTCCGATAAATACAATCATATAACATATATTTAATAAAAGTTTCTAAACCCAATAAGTTGAATATCGGAAAAAAAAAAAGATGAATTTCAATCCCGATAAATACAATCATATAGCACATATTTAATAAAAGTTTCTAAACCCAATAGGTTGAATATCGGAAAAAAAAAAAGGGTTCAATTCATTTTATTCCACTATTTCGCTCTTGTTAATTTGTCACTTATTGATAAGTCATGTGAAATTATCTTATAATTAAGACTAAAATTATATACTAGCAAATTATATTTCAGTTAATAGTGTAAAATGTCTTGATTATTACATGATACTAAAAAAATGTGGGGATAATTAGAAAGAAGCTTTCTATCAAGGTGTTTTATTAAACAGCATCACCATGCACGTGATATAGCTTACGGGGACTGAGATTGTGGGTTATAATATTATTTCCTTAAAAAAGATTACAGTCATAATATTATAGAGCCACTTGATCTGATCAAATATTAAAGCACTGAAGATGTCCCATGTCTTATTCGTCCTGAAAATGGGTGAACCAACCAGAGATACCTTGAATATGAAAATATAATTTTGGATTAAATTAAAAGATTGTGATTCAAAGAAAGAAAAGAGAGAGGAGAAAAGAAAGTGCAAATATAACTTTTTTTCATGTTTGAATTTGTACACCTTTCTGGTTTCGAAATGCGTTGGAAACATTTTTGTTCACTTATTTTTATTTTTTTGACGCTAATGTTGAAAAGAAAAGAAAAGTATATTTTTGAATGCTTATAATTCGAAAATGCTATTTTTATAAATTCAAATACGAAACGGTTATTTTCTTTGTTAGGTGCATACAAATGTTTGACGTACTTATCTACAATATTTCACTTATGTTGCTTGGATAATCATAATTCTAAAGATTTCATGTTGACATTTTATGCATATTTTGGATGTATAGTGTGACTTCATTTTCTTTCTTGAGTACTGATGCAAGCATATGAAAATTATGTTCAATTAGAAAGTCTTATTAAGAGGCCGAAAGAATCAATTCAAACAGTAAAGATGACCAAAGAAGACTTTGAGATGATAATGCAACTCAATATAAATCTCAACTAAATATATTTGACAAAGACATTACATATGATAAGGACATCTCCATGTCTCTGGTATTATGTACTGGCACGTAGGTCTAATATCGTTCGTGCAAAATCGCTTTCTGAGAAAGCAGATGTCAAGTCTAAGTCAGAAACTTTGAGGTTTTTTTTTTTTTTTTTAATTAGAACTTTTTTGTTGTAAACTTTTGTCTGACGCCAATGAGTTTGTCGAGATAATATTTAGTCACCTATACATTGTTTTGTCTAAAATATATTATATTTATATATTATTATAAAATACATATATTACATCTTGCATTGTTATATATATTGTTTTTTATTTGAATTATATATCACTATATATATATTGATTTATAAAGTTACATAATACTTATATATTATTTTCATCTGAATTATATATACTATTTTATCAAAACATATAGTGATATATATATTGTTTGTCTGAATTACACATTTGTTATACACATATATTGTTTGTCTAAACTATATCATATCTATATACTGTTTTCCTCGGATTTATATATATTGTTTTATCATAATGTTATACTATATGTATATTGTTTTCTTGTTTGATTTATATATTGCTATATATATATATATATATATATATATATATATATATATATATATATATTGTTTTATCATAATGTTATACTATTTATATATTGTTTATGTCGCTGCATTCTATTTTCACCCCGTCGTGCACCTGTCGTTACATGCTGAGTTAGAAAGGCGCTAGACGGACGTGTATCATGCCGCCGTCGCGTTTTGGCTGACGTAGCGTCTGCCACGTCAGCAGTCGCGTACGGGCGTCCCCAAATGCGGCACACAATATCAGGACCCTTTTGATTATAGTCATTTTAGTTATATAAATCACACACGTCTGGGCGTATGTTATACTACTGGGCTTCAAATGGGCCAGTGTATGAGGCCGTTAAATCAATTGTTTTAGACAATCAAATTAATTTAGTGGGTCTTTCAGGGCCTACAACACTAGCCCGATTACTAGAAATATTATAGGAAAAAAAAATACGGCGTGAGATTATAATCATCCAAAATCCAAGCCACATAAGTCAAATCTTGTTCTTTAAATGGACCAATAAAATGTATTGGATTCTGGAACCTTAGAGGACGACTGAAAAATATTTTACCATAAAAAAATTGTACTTTTGCTGACAATATATTCTGCCCAATTCTCAAATCTCCACCAAAGATTTGACCCAATTCTATTGAGTGTTGGGCCATATAAACAGCCTTTTTTTTAGGAAGTTGGAGAGGGCTCGTCATGTCCCCCATCCAAGCAAAAAGTTTCCATATAAAACAGCCTTAACAAGCTCATTGGGCCATATAAACGGCCTTACCAGGCTCATTAGAGTAATTCTGCAGTGTGATGCAATTGTTGTTTCTTCTGAAAGTGGGGATTGGTATCCAAATCTCCTGATTTAAGTCATCTAGCAAATGATATGTTGTCATTTATCATGTAAAATATGGTTTATAGTTGAATGCAGATAAGGTTGATTTCTCATTTGTCACATATAAAGAGAAGAGGCGAAAAGATCGAAAGAAAGTAGATGAGAGAAATGAAAAAGGAAACAAAGAACTTGTATACATACCGTCTCGCTTCTGGTCTATGACCGTTCATCATACACCGATTGAACTTAGTGATTTGAAACCGTGCCAACCAAACTATTTGTGCCTGATTCGAACTAGGCCTTTCCAACCGAAGAGAGGCGAAAGATCGAGACAATAATAAGCAGTGAAAATGGAAGTTTTAAGGAAAATAATACTATTGTTATAAGAATCATTCTAACTCATGTTCAAAATGAAGAATGATTAAAGCAGCAGAAATCAGCTAATAGATAACAAAATAAGAAAACATCAATTCATATAAACTATATTTTACAATCCACACACAAAATAAATCTAAGCAAAAAATTAAAGCTTTAAATTCAAATCAAGCCTCTCTTTTTCTTTTTCTTTTTCATTCCCATCAACATTCTCTTTCGAACTAATCTTGAAGCTTCCGGGCCAAAACAACCGGCCTGACTCCTCAACCGGTGCAGCACAACCCGTTTTAAGCCCTTTTTGAACCACCATAGAATGAGGACTAACCCTAAGAGTCTGAAGAAAGTACGGGGAGCCTCCAAATGGAGTCAACCCGACAGCCATGAGTCTTTGGCGGCACGTATTTTGATGCCTTTTCGCTTGGCCTCTTTCTCTTTTATGTGCGTTTTGATGGCCACCTAATGCCTGAGAGCTGAAAAACTTTCGCATGCAGAAGTTACAGGAAAAGGTCTTGTGTGGTAATTCTGATTTATTACCGGACGGAGTTCTTTCAGGTGGACTCAGGCTGAGGTTGAGCCAGGATTTCGGGCTGGTGCAACTACTCACATCAGTGCTATGATCACTTGATTCATTAAGGATTTCTTGGAAGTTAGTGTTATGTTGATCTTCATGATCTAACAGTTCTTTTTGTTTGTCCATTAAAAGAGAGTTTGAGGGCTGAAGTTTTTGGATGCTTCATTTAAAAAGAAGAAAGGAGGAGGGTGGATTAGAATTGGGAGTGGGAATAATTGGACTAAATTGTGGAGGGGAAATGGAGGGCCCGTGATTGTCTTGGCTGCTTGCCTCTAAAACTAGCTTTTTCTTTTTCATGTCAACTTTGTACTATGATGGATCAAACTATATATTATGGTGCTTGTTGTTCCATAAATGTAACTTTCATGAAAACATTGCTTGGCTATCTTTATCAACAACCTGAGATTCCTTTCCTCCCTTTTTATCTCATCAGGTTGTATACGGATGGAGTCTGAATTTGGATAGTGGACCTAAATTTCATTTGTCACACGTTCAATCAAGAACAGATCTTAACAGAAACTGAGATATGCCAATATGCATTATATTGTGTTAGGACTCAAATTTTATATATTTGACCCTCTGAAACTAATTTATAAGCTAACCAATCAATAATAATTTTTTTGGCGCTCGTACTATATACTGTCAAAGCCATATATTAGCAAGAAACTCTGACCTCAAAGCCCTGAACTAGATTGCATCATAATGAAATGATGAAAGTCTAATAAGATATCCAGTGAGTTGTCTCAGGTACTATCAAGAGCTACTAGAAGTCTAGAATAACAAAAAGGAGCTTTAAGTTTTGACCTCAAAGTGGCCTCACCAAATTAAGCTACACTAACATTTGTATTTAAGATATCAATATAGCACAGTCTGAAACTTTGGCCTATATATTTGAGTGGATGCACCACTTAAATATTTGCTATCATTCAAAGAAGTCCAGATCTTCCATGAATTTCACGTGCAACTTGTCACTAGCTATATAGTTCAAACTTCAAACACAAACTTGTTAGAACAAAGTGAATATGAATCCAACAAGAAAAAAGATGTAGAACTTTCTTTAAAAGCTAGCTAATTAATGGATCTTATTCATTTCGGATGGGGTTTCGGAATCCAAATTCGATATACAGACAGACCTAATTAGTGTGGGGTCAGAAACTAAGTGGATTACACTTCAGAACCCTTTTGAGTCACTTGTACTTGTAGACTACTTGTTCATGAATCATGGTATATTAAATGTTGAAAAGCCACTATCAAACCCTGAAAAAAGTTGGGAAAAAGCCAACAATATTATGCTATTTTTGATAAATAATATTTACCCCAACATTGATGCAGATATGATATATCTAGTGCACTACATCTCACAGTCTGATCCTTTTGAATAGCTTCTCATCCACACATGACATTATTTGTTTCATTCCATTTGTGTTGCCATTTATGTCTGGTCTATACGCTATATATACTGTTCAAACCAAATTAGACAGAGTAAATTTATCAACCAAAGAACTGAATAAACCAACTTCCAAATCAGTTTATTCAATTGAACATAACTAACGATGTATATCAATTTAGAAATAAAAATATTCATTAATACATGCAATTACAATAAAAACTAGAGATATAATTAAGCAAAAGTCAGAGCAAGAGAGAGGAGAGAAATAATTAAGCAAAAGTAAATATATTATTGGATTATTCAGGTAGGTTCAGTTTATATGATTTGATAAGATGAAAATCGAGGCGAAAAAGGAAAACCGATTACCGAATTTTCAAACCGAACCAAACCGAATTCGATCAGCATGGTTCGTTTGTTGAATAAACCGAACCGAATGAATATCGTAAATTATAACAATGTTAGTGCAACAAGAGATCATGATACTCTTTTTGCATAGATAAGGGCAAGAAAGAACTATTGACAAAGCAACCTTGGTAAACTTATCTTACTTTCATATTTCACTCTCAAGAGAAAGAATAAAGATTTTAATAACTGTGTCTAGTTAGGTTTATGCTTATAGCTTTACACTGTTCAACTTTTTGACTTCAATGGAAAAGAAACTAATTAACAAACTTATATTAATTTCTAACAAGTGCACTAGTGCTTTTACATTCCATAATAACTTCTAAATTCTAACCAGTTCATTAATGCTCTCGAATAAAAATAAAAATAAAAATAAAAGTAATATGCTTGATGTAATGATACCTTCGAAACGAAGTATATATATAATATACATATTGCTTTCAAGTAAATCAAACTTTGAGCAAGCAAATCTTATCTTTTAATATGGGAGATATGGCATCTTATCTTGATTAGGCCTTTAACTGATTCTTGATTGAAAATGGAGATCTATTTTTCGGAAATCTACGAGCACTTGCGCGTAAGACAACACAAACAATCATGTCTCGTGTCATCATCAAATAATTAAGTTACGTTAAATCATGCAAAGAGCCGTGATTATAAAATTATATTAATATTATTTGTCAAATCTATATGTTAGAAAGCATTAAAGCGAGTTGTTCGTCGGTTACTTCCATCTCTTGGTGCGCACCCACAGCTTCTGCCAGCCTGGCTGCTATCTGATGCTTGCACTGCCAAAATAAAATGTACATATATAAAGCGTGGGAATTACAAAAAGACATAATTAGGTATTTGATGTCTTGCGCTTAGGATTCAATTATTATTTTAGGCCAAATTACATATGTACCCTGCAAAACCTCATAATTTCACGTATACCCCTACAAAAAGTGAAATATCACCAAAACCCCTTATAAAATCACTCAAATATCATGGATACCCCTACAAAACCACACATATATCATGAATACCCCTACAAAATTCTTAAAATATCACTATTACCTTTGTCGTTAATATTTCGTCAAAATCTTTAAGTCAAATAACATCTATAATGATTGTATTAGTATTAATTACTTTATTAAAAATATAAAATGACTATTATATACTAATATTTTATTTTTTATTAATTTTTGAAGCAAATTATAAGTTTTTCTCTTAAATATATTCATCTTGAACCTACGATATATAAATATATAAATTGAAAAAAACATAAGTGACTCAATATAAATCCTTACCATATTTATATAGAGGAAAAATGGAAAAAATAAAAAATAAAATAACGTTAATCTTAACACTATATATCTCATAGGGGTATCCATGATATTTAAGTGATTTTGTAGGGGTCTTGGCGATATTTCACTTTTTGCAGGGGTATACGTGAAATTATGATGTTTTGTAGAGGTACACGTGAAATTTGGCCATTATTTTATTAGATATACATCAAGATTCATGCATGTAATAAATAAAGTGTTTCTCGCTTTCTGAAGTATGTAAACCTTATTATTTTGTCGTGTAACACATATATTGATGCATATCCAATGGATCATGTCTTAAATAAGAAGCCTCAAGTAATCTATACCATATATATATATATTTTGGAGTGATTTTGACTGATCTGGTGAAGCCACGTAGCGGATTTCGAATCGTCCGATTTTCCCTTCTACTTTCTCTCTCCTCTCTCCTCTCTTTTTTCTCCGTCCAAATCAAAAAACGAAAAACCCTAGCTCAGATCGGAGAGAAGGGCAACCCCTCCACGGCCGCCGTCGCTGAGGACGACTCTGAACGATTTCTTTCAACGCGGCCGTGTGTTCTACTCTTTTTCTGACCATTTTTGGATCGTAAGTAATTTTTAGGGAATTAAAAAGAATTGTTTTTTTAGGGTATAATGTGAAAAAATTAACAAGGGATATTTTGGTTCAAAGAGTAACAGATTTGGATGGAATGTTAAATTGTTGCGGAATTCTTAGAAAATCCCCAACTTTTTATCGCATTTTTACAAAATTCCGTGAAATTTTTTAATGTTCAAAAAGATCCCTACTTCTAGCTTCATTTCAAATATTAAATACCCTTACATTTATGAAAAGTTACAATCCAATAAAACAACATGAAGGAACAACGATTCTGCAGATATTAATAACTGAAATAAATTATAATACAGCACAATATTGTCTAATACATCAGTTTCTTCATGTATTTTATTTTTTTTTTTCTCATTTTTTGGCAATGTTCTACTCTTTTTCCTAACAATTTTAGTTTCATGCCGTTAATTTGTATGTCTCAAAATATTTTGGTAAGAATTGAGGAGTGAGAAAGAAGTATGGAGCTCTTTGTTTGGAAAGTACCAAGTAAGGAAATTGGCCAGGAATTTGTTTCCAATTAAGCTCAAATTTGGGGGGAAAGAGTCATAAATGAGAATTAGGCATGCAAAAGAGGTTAATTAGAAGCCAAATTCATGTGCTTTTTTGTGCCATTAAGCACAAATGCTGGCTTTTTTTTAACGATTTCAGCAAAATAGCAGGTGCTTTTCAGCAAATTTATCTTTATTACAATTCAATCAAATACTTAAAACAAATTAATTCTTTAATCTAATTTAATTTTTAACATAATTTCCTTTTTTTATTTGTGCAGCTCAAACTGCTTCATTGCATAGGGATGAATTTTGAGGAATTCGGTGCGGTACTTCGCCTCTCTTTTTCTTGAGTTTTAACTTGAAAATTATATGAACATTTTTAACATCTTTTGAATTTTTTAAGGGGGTATATTCATTTTGTTCTATAAATTACAAAAGAGCTCTCAAATTAGGGTTGACAAATTTTAAAATCTGAGAGGAAGAAACGTGCTTTGTAGCGACTAGACTTGCTGGAATCAACTCATCATTTGGTAATTAGTTAGATAAACAATTTTTATATATTTTGTTAATTAATTTCCGAGTTTTTATTTTTTTGGTAATTTAGGGTTTTGAAATTACAGATTCAACCATACGACTATTTCAGATAAATTTAAGATTTGTGTTGCAATTTTCAGATGAAAGGGTATGTAAGATATCTCTGAAAATTTAGAATTTTATTATCAATAGATGTTCATTGGACTAATTTTTATTTGAGGTAATTTTCATTTTTATCTGTTAGCTAACTTATTCCAGCCATTAATATAATTTTAATATAATTTATGCAGGAAATTTGAATTTTTTCTGATGATAACAAATTTTCAGCCACTGAATAAGGAGTTGATTATTTTGTTAAGCTGTATGGATGTGAATTGATTTCATTTATTCATGGCAATTGATTTCATTTTTAATTGCTTTCCTTTTTTCAGTTATTTTGCTAATTTTGGGAATCATTTGTGATTGTTGGATATTAACTAAGAATGGAATTTCCATATTGATGCTAATTAGGATATTATTAAGAATGGTTCATATGGAATTTAGGATTAATGTATGATTTTATTATGTTTATAATAATTTAACCTTCTAATTTGATATTAATTTTCATTTTCTACAATATTATTTTCTTGAATTATGCATGACAAGTTAATAAGTTATAATTTACAGAATTACAATCAAAATTGTTTTCAATTCTTTTTTGTAAGTTCCTCAATTTTTGTCCACGCCAAAGTCGGTAGATCAAACGGATTCAGCCTGAGTTGAACAGTTCCAACCTTTGTTTGGATTCCAGTGCCAGTAACTCTATTAATGAGTTGTTTATTTTTATTGCAAATATTAGATACAAATATTCACTTATTGAGTTGTTTCTTTTTATTGCAATTACAATTGATTAAACCGATGGATATATTATATTATATTCAAAACATCTCGCAGCAACGCGCGAGTAGCCCACTAGTTAGTTAGTTATTTTAGTCATTCTCTATATATCAAACGAAGTAACAAAAAAACATTAGGCAAAAATAACAAAAAGGAAATATAGAAAAAGGAAAACATACGCATATTTGCTCGCCTCTATTGACGATATCATAGAAGAAAGAATAGCACGTGCATAAATGCAGTGGAAAACAAATGTACTCCTCTTTCCTCCTCGACTCTCCTACTACCTAATGAGAGGAGAGAGAAATAAAATGCAAAAATAAAGGTCAATTGAGGAGTTTTATTATTTATATTTTTTAGGCAATTTGAACAGCTATAGTTTAATTTCAAATCTCCGCTCACTATAATAGGTAAAATGACATGGATATATAACCTGAGATTTGCGATCTTAATTTTTCTAATAACCAGACTCGGATTTCTACACAACGTGAGATTTCAAATAACGGGTTTCAAATCACAGGTAGGATTTCAATCAGAGTATAATTCCTTCAAAAAAAAAGGAAAAAAATATATTTTAAAAGGGAGAAAATTGAGGGTAGAACCAAACCAGAAAGAGGGAACGGCCGCTCGGTAAACCCACGACCCGCCTGACTCCTCCTTGATCAACAATCCGTGTGGCTCGCTCCAGATTTTTGCCAAATAAGAAATTCAAGCTGGATATAAATTGTTTCAGCCCACCTAGTTTATCATTTCTTCGTTTTATTTTTTGAGTTGAGAGATTCAAGTGAGGTGTAGTACTTACATCGATAGTTGCTCGTCAGAAACTGCATTAAAACAGTTCGTCAGAAACTGCGTTAAAACAGTTCGGTTTTTGGTGTTAGAGAGAAATGTGTGTGTTTGTGTGTATGAGAGGGAGAGAGAGAGAGAGAGAGACCTGAGTGGGAGGATTTGATCTGGTCAAAAATGGCGCCGGCAGCGGCGGAGGTGGTGGCCATTGAAATACGCACGCAAGGTGTTCGATCTAATGTCTGAACGAAAAACGACTGAGGCCTGGCCTGAGGGAACTTGTCTGAGGAAGAAGAAAGGAAATATTACGGCCCTGCTGATACAATTGAGTTTTACTATGGGCTAACAATTGAGTTTTTTAGGTCAATATTAGTATATATTTCGGCTCAATAAATAAAGTTTAAACTTTGGTCCAATATTTGATATGGATCCAACAATTTATATTTTTCGGCCTACAATTAGTATAGTTTGGGCTGATAATTGAGTATATTTTTTTGACGATGTATATTTGAGCCGATAATTGAGTTTATATTTTCTGCCGACAATTTGAGTATAGTGGTTTGTTACACTTTTACAGGCTTGATTACCCAATTCTAAAATTTAAAGGAGAAATTAATAGAGGTCTTTTTCTCTTCAAATTAATCCAGTGACTTTGACTAAAACTGTCATTAATTTCTCCAAAACTTAATAAATAAAGAGCAACGTGGCAGTTATTCAAAAGAAAGAAGAAAAAAAGATGAGCGTGGCATGTATTATGCTCTTAAAACACAACCATAAATTAACAATAAAAAAAACACCTTGTATTGTATATAAACCCGCCAAAACTTCATTGTCATCACCTCTATTTCTTCACACACTCCTTATCTAACTCCTCCAACAATTAATGGACAAAATCTGGTCATGGATTCTCAACCTTCCATCTCCGTCCAACTGGCCGCCTTCAACCAATCCTCCTCCGTCTCTCACCCTCGCCTCCTCGCCGGAAAAGTTCATTCTTTTTCAGGCCGACCGGACGGACGGCTCAGACGCCCTCATCAATTTCTCCATCTCTCTTCATGGATTTTACCCTAAGTATCCGTCTCGCACTCTTTGGGTCTCAGACCCTTTCTCTCTCTCCTCTCCCTCAATTTCTCATCTTCTCCTCTTGCGCCAGCTCCTCCATGAAATAGTCTCTCTTTCTCCTTCCGTCTCGTATTTAAATTCTAATCCCTTGAACCTTGACCAAGAGGTAATCTCTAAGGCTGTTAATAGCGTGAGTGAAACTGAAGCTTCTGGATTCTTCTCTCTATCCTTTCTCCTTCGTTTGTTCTTCCTTTGCGCCATTGATGCGCCTTCAGAAGCAGGGTTTGTCTTCTTCTCCTCATTAGGAGAAACCATTAGTTCCTCTCTCAACTGTACGAAGGCCATCAGTTATTTTCTTCAGTTAGCAGGACCCGACGTAGAACAACGGTATATTAGATCATTAGGTTACATGCTCTCAAAATGGTGTCTTTTGAGGGAAATACAACTTGAGCCGGCCAAGTCACACGTATGGCCGGTTCCTTCCGCTTGCTTTAGTTATGCCACGTCACTTCATGGTCTAATCATTTTGAAGGGCTACGCGCCTGTTCTAGCCATGTCTAGAACCAGGTCAGCTGATCAACCAAAACTTGATCATCAAAATTTCGCCCATGAACCTCAAGAATCCGCGTTGAAATATTCATTAGCGCACCAACAATTTGAAGTCATTGTTAGATTAGAATATACGGTCTGCATGCGGGATCCACGGTTTATTAAAGTGGAGATAAGAGTTGATAATATATGTGCTCATGTAGTAAAATTAGGGTATCGTAAAAAGGACATCGATGAATCTGAGATAGAGGAAGAAGAAGAGGAGGTTGAGATAGAGACTGAGAGACACTTTCCGTCGCGAGTTAGAGTTTGGATCGGACCTGAGCCCGGTTCAGCCTATGCGACTGGACCGAGTCTTGGCCGGTCTAGCGGAAATCCAGAACGAGAGGTTGAAACAATGCGAACTATTAAAGGCGGGTTTAGCAATGCAATTAAAACCAATGGAATCAAAGCTAAGGTAAAAATTACAAGCATGGACTTTGTACGTCACAAATAATCTTTTAAACTAAAATAAAAAGAAGTTTTTTTTTTTTGCTCTCTAAAAAAATATTTTTGAACAAATTATATATATATATATATATATATATATGAAAGATTTTTTTGAAAGACTGAAGCAGACCTGCACTCGGTGTATAAATACATAAAATTATTACAAAAGGATTTATAAATTTTCAATTACTGAATTCTAATATTTTTGTAAATATATCAAATATATATGTAATATGGATTTAACACAGGTAAGATCTTCAGCTCGGACGAAAAACAAAAGTTGGAGATGGGAGCAAGAGACAGATGGAAGCGCGGCGATTTTCGAAGGGATACTCTGCGACTCGGCCACCTGGACAGAAGTCGCCACATGGAAGCCTGTGATTGGCTCGCCAGATCCCCGAACAGCTCTAAAAAGAAGATGGCGAGGGCCAGGGAGAGCTTTCAGCAGAAAGGGAGGGTTGGTGGTGGCCGGCGATGAGCTGGCGGAGCCGGTGACGTGGCGAGTAGGGAGAGAAATGGAGGGAAGAAGGGTGACGTGGCGGGTTGGGGGTAGGTTTTGGGTGAGTTATTTTGCGAATGAGGTGAAGAGTGGGTATTATGAGACTAGGTGTGTGGAGTGGAATCAAGAGGTTCAGATTGCTCTTGAATGAGTCAATGGAAATGAAAATGAATGAATGAATGAATAAGGTGATTTTTTCGTGCTTGTGCAAATCTGTGTTCTCAAGTGTTCAATGAAATTTCATTTGTTGTGTGAAATTTTGATTCGGACTAGGTAAAAATCATGTGTTGTACTATAAAATCTCAAATATCATGTATAACCCTAAAATTTAATGATATCTCCATAAAACATAAAAATATCTCATATTCTACAATCAATATGAAATATCAAGTATATATGATGCTATTTCTCATGTTTTATAGGGGTAATGGGGTATTCATGATATTCTATGTTTTAGAGGGGTATATGTAATATTTGAGTTTTATAGGGTTTAGGACATTTTTGTGTGTAAATTTTGAATGGAGAGGTTGGTCCTACGGCTCCTAATGCATTATTAAGCATTAATCCATTGTAGGGTTTATGAAATTATGAACCTAATGCATTATTAAGCATTAATCCATTTGTAGGGTTTATGAAATTATGAATAGGATGCTTTTTTTAAATTTTAAATTAGAGGCAGTTGAATTGCATGTGACAAGCACTAATTGTGAATCACCTTTTTCTCCTTGAAATTCAATTCAAGGCACCCGTGATGAAAGAATCAAACTTGAAAGACTAAAAAATGAACAAAAGAAAGAAAATTAATCATATTTACATTTCTTCAAAACCTAGACAGACAATAATTTAGGAGCCAAATGCGATCAAAAAGAAAGAAAAAAAAAATACGTGATTCATTCCAATAAAACAACTCTAGCGATTGTGAAGAGGGTCTGAAACATTAGGAACTCTTCTCTCACTACTCCAGTATATTTCTCCATTGTCAGCCTGAGACGATCTCTTTTGCCGATCAAAATTCGAATTGAAATCCTCTGTTCCTTTGCTAATATCTCCTGATTTTTCGTCTTTTTTATCTCCGTTAACCATTAGAGAGAGAAAAAGGGAACTGATGATCAGAAATGTCGCCATTGATCTTCTCTTCCTCATGTTTTAGTGAAGAGAGAAATCAATGGACAGAGAGGAGCTCGTAAGTATATACACAGCCAACTGAATGTGCCAACCTTCTCCATTATTAAATTCACAGAAGATATCATTTTGGTCTTAGTTTACTAATTGAGACGTCCTTTTCCGTTTTAACTGGAGAGGAAAATGAAAAGCGGGATTTCTTTTCCCGGTTTTAAACTAATTTAATTAACAAAGGCAACGGCGGTGCATTTACCTAATCAGTACTTATTTATATAATAATTAATCACTAATTATTAATTAATAACAACAACTGAGTTTTATCGGATCCGGATCTGCTTTTGATCTAAAATCCGGCCCAGTTATTGAGAACCGATCTCTATGTGGTTTGTGTAGCGAGTCATTAAATTTTAAAAGGGAGCTAATACGGCGAGACTGTACTGTAGCGACTCTGTAGCGACAGTATATAAAAACTGAAAACAATATATATAAACATATGAACTGAAAACAAATAGTATATAAAAATTCATTCGATAAAACAGTATATAATTAAAAATAAAAATAAAAACAGTATATATAAACATATAAATGAAAACAAATATTATATAAAAATTCATTCGCTAAACAATATATATTTAAAAAAATGAAAAAAATATATATAGCGTATATATAAACGCGAGAAAACAGTATATAATTTCAATTCATCGCTACAGGATCCGGCGTGATTTCCAATTTCCCTTTTTAAAATGACAAGCAACTATTAACTCGTTTCAGCTATTATAAATATATAAAGATCACAGAGGATCATGAATCCTACTTGAAAGAGACTAGCAAAGTACACTGTTTTGTGAACTTTCTCCATTTCTTCTCTCTTTCTCTCTAATGGCGCAAGAAGATCTCCGAACCAGGCGGATCCCGGCGAGCCTGTCGATCTGGCCACCGACGCAGCGGACGCGCGAGGCGGTGGTCCGTCGCCTGGTCGAGACGCTCACTACCCCATCCAGCGCGCTCGCCAAGCGATTCGGCGTGGTTTCCTCCTCCGACGCCGAATCCGTGGCGGAATCCGTCGAGCAGGCGTCCCTCGCCGCCGTGTCGGCGAAAGGGGAGGTGGATTCGGTGGAAGAAGGGATCGAGGCGCTGCAGATTTATTCGAAAGAGATTAGTGAGAGGTTGTTGGGGTTTGCGAAATTGAGAAAAGAGGGTGAGAATCAGAAGGCTGTGGAAGGAGAAGTGAAGGAGGAGGAGCGATCTGCTGATGCTAATGCTAATGAAGAGGTTTCTGTTTGAGAGATTTTTGATGAATTAGTATAATAATTAGTATGATTATGTGTGTTTCTGATAAATTTCTAAGATAATTAAATTAAATTATGGTTTGTGATATAATGCAATGTTTGCGATTATTGTTTAACTGGGCTCAACAATCAGGAATATGATATCTGACATATCAAAAGGATGAATTGAAATGCTGTAGAACTGAACTGAGTTGCATCATAATCCTTGTTGATTGGCTTATAAATGTTGGGAAGGATCTTTTTGGTTAATAATGGTGAATCATAGATAGTTTTAAGATAACTTTTGAGATGGTTAATGCATAAATCTGTTTTTTGTGTTAAACATTACAATTTACAGCCATATTTGCAAGAAGTAGAACTGCAGAAGTTGTAATATGTATTTAACTACTTATTTATTTTCTTTTTTTGAATTGATTGTGGTTATGATTGATATAAAAAAATAAACAGGTCAATATTTACAAAGAGAAAAGTCCAATTTTACTTCCTCAACTATTGAATTAATTCATTTTTAGTCCCTCAATTTTTTTTATGGTGCAATTTTAGTCCCTCAACTATTTAATAAGTGAGTTTTTGGTCCTTCAATCCGTTAAGTGCTTAAGTATCCGTTAAATATGACACGTAATCAATGATGTGGCATATATTCTTAACACATACACAATAACGTGTTTATTTTTATTTAACAAATAAACATGCATAAAAAATATACATTTTTTAATAAAAATAATAGTTTAAGAAAAGAAGAGAATTAATAATTTTTTTATTTTTTCAAACATTTGTCACGTTACTAATGCCACGTCATTGCTTACGTGTCAAATTTAACAGACACATATGCACTTAACGGATGGAAGGACCAAAAATGCACTTATTGAATAATTGAGGGACTAAAATTGAACCAATAAAAAATTAAGGGACTAAAAATAAACTAGTTCAATAGTTGAGGAGGCAAAAATAGACTTTTCTCATTTACAAATGTACAAGCAAGTAAAATTAAAAAGAAAAGAACAATGATGTGTTTTATTTATTTCCTTCACTAGTCAACTATTCCAACGCTGGCTAATGAAGACCATTGATGCATGGTAAATCCTCTTTCTAATTACCACCGCCCAAACAGATTATTAAATTTTTTTTTTCGACTTATAGATTATTAAAATTGTCCATTAAAACTATAAATATCAA
Source organism: Juncus effusus (assembly GCA_027726005.1). Classification (NCBI taxonomy): domain Eukaryota; kingdom Viridiplantae; phylum Streptophyta; class Magnoliopsida; order Poales; family Juncaceae; genus Juncus; species Juncus effusus. The sequence goes on along the minus strand of CM050905.1, from coordinate 1,854,849 downwards.
AATTTACAAAAAATAAAAATACATCAAACTTACTCTTTAAAACACAAAATATTCGAGAGATGTGTTTCAAGCCTGGCCCAAACCAACTCTGGTGCGGGAGACCAACCCACGCGAGTCATCACTTAACAACTTAAATCATCTCCAGCCTTAAATCACTGGACACGCTCTTAACTTCTTCTAATAAGCAGATAGAGAGCTTAGACATTCTCTGGTGATTTTGAGCTGGAGAAGATGGAAGATCGGAGGAGATTCCTTGTTGCTTAGCGAGGAGTCAGAGCAACAACAAAGGCGGCTCGTGCTTGATTTAATCCTCTAGTTTATTCCAATTCCAGTTTAATTTCTCACGAAATCCGGATTCCCTCACACTCTCTCTCTCTCCATAAGGTCTCTTACAGGTGAGCTACAGGATTTTATAGCTTCTTTTCTGCTTGGGTTTCCGAATTATTTGGTATTTACCGTATTAGTTTCTTTTTTTTTCTTATATGGAAATAATTAACTCTCGATCAGTAATTTCTTATTTTAAATTTTAATCCATTGAAAGCTAGCATCTACGCAAAGCTTTCGAAGTGTACGTATTAATCGGTAATTGCTGTTGTACTAATCCTTAATTACTCCTGTCTTTTTATGAGGGAAATTAATTACCACTGCCTTAATCACTAATCATTAATTACCAGCATCCAATGTTCAATCTGAAATCCCTTGAATACAATCTCAAATTCCTTTAATACAATCTTGAATTCTTCAAAATTACAATGATCAGATCAGAGAAGAAGAAGAAACCTGATCCAAAAATGGCGGGCTTGCAATTAACGACAGCTGAGGCGTGCGACGCGAACCACCACCTGATAGCGAGCGGCGAGCTGAGAGCCTTACAACCGATCTTCCAGATCTACGGCCGCCGTCAGGTCAGTTAATACTCTAGAATTCTATGTATTGTAATTCTGTACAATTTCTATACATGAATTATATTCTATTTTGTTCTTACAGGTGTTTGCGGGACCGGTAGTGACGCTCAAGGTCTTTGAGGATAATGTGCTGGTCCGCGAGTTTCTCGAAGAGAAAGGACATGGCAGGTATTAAGAATGGAGGGGGGGGAATGGTATATTTTAATTTGTACAAGACATTGATCAAAAAAAAAAAAAATTGTACAAGACATTGATCTCAAAAAAAAACTTGTACAAGACGTATTTGGTATGTTAAAAAAAGAGTGCTTCCGTTTTTCATAGGAAAAAACTCACTTTGGCCAACTGAACTCTTAACTGATGAGCTGGCAATTCCAGGACAGCAGAAAATCTTAATTGTGGAAATTTGTTTTCCAGAAAAATATTTTATTTCACAATTTTTTTTCAAATTTTTTTTTCAGAATTTGCTTTTCTCAAATAAAAATTCAGAAAAATATTTTCTTTCATCATTTTTTTCCGAAAAATTCATATTTTTTTTTATAAATGCAAAAGTTTTCCGGAGAAAAAATATATTTTTCAGAAAAAATTTCTTAAAAAATAGTATTCATATCCCTTTTATAATGAGTTCCTCCAAGAGAAAGGCCATGGCAGGCAATAACAGCAGACAAAATAAAAACATAATAATTGTATATTTTACTTGTACGAGACATATTTGGTGTGAAAAAAGGAAAACTCACTTTGGCCAAATAAACTCTTAACAAAGTTTTCCCGAGAAAAAACATACTTTTCCCAAAAAAAAAAAAAAATTATGCTGAAAAAATTTCTTAAAAAATAGTATTTTTACCACCACCTCAACACTCATCAGTGCCACCTTATCAACAAAAAAAGCATTTTTGCCACCTCATCACCAAAAATCATGATTTTCGCCACCTCATCACTAAAAAATGATTTATCAATTGCAGAGTCCTGGTAGTAGACGGAGCCGGCAGCACGCGGTGCGCGATCCTCGGCGGCAACCCGGTCCAACAGGCGCAGAACAACGGGTGGGCGGGAATCATCGTGAACGGTTGCATTCGTGACGTCGACGAGATCAATGGGTGCGACATCGGAGTGAGGGCCTTGGGGTCACACCCGTTCAAGGCCAACAAGAAGGGGTTTGGGGAGAAGCACGTTCCCGTGTATGTTGGGGGCACGAGGATTTGTGATGGGGAGTGGGTTTACGCGGACTCGGACGGAGTGTTGGTTTCGAAATCGGAGTTGTTGATTTGATTTGAGGAGTATTGTTGTTGTTGTATGTTGTATACTTGTGTTGTTATTATGTGGACTTTGGTGTGTTGTGTAATGTGTTTTGAGTTTATTTGAATAATGATGAATAAGTTTATTAATATGCCTTTTTGTATTTATGTTGTACCTTTCTGAATTCTAACGATATTGGTGACAAATAAGTCGGTAGTGCATATCAACTCCCTAAAAAGCAATCATCAATTCTAGGGTTGTGGTAGTGGATGGAGCCGGTAGTACGCAATGCACGATACTCGGCGGCAACCTGGTCCAACAGGCGTAGTGAAAGGAAACGCGCAATTGAAATAAGCAAAGCAGAATAAAATTTTACCCATTTCCTAACCAAGGATCCGTGTATATCAATCAAATCAGAAAATAAATCTTATTTATACCTCGGATTCGGCTAATCCGGTTAGTAGGGCTTTGCGATTCGTCTCCAAACGATCTCCCAGTGTCTCTTCACGGATCTGATCACGAAAGGCGCTACGATTCCGGCACCGCCCTCTACACGTATCCACACGCGAACTACTCTCGTTTGCGGAGAAACCGCGATTATTGGATCTGGTTTCTCTTTTTCTCTTTCTCAAAAGGCGGCTAGGGCTTTCTGAATCTTCTGACCTAATCAGACGAAGCCTTCATCTATTTATAGCATCTCATACTTACATCTCTTCACCTTCCTTTTGATTTTCTGTCTCCAGCTGAGTTAGTTCTGTTTGTGTGCGACCCTGTAGGTTCATTTAATGTTTGCAATAAACTTCAAGTTTATAAAGCGTAAATAATCTCTAGTATGATGTAATGATTACCCAAATTAAATGAATGATACGTGATCATAACCTAAACGTCAATTATGTATTTAGTCTTTTTGTTAAGAGATATTTATATTGATCATAAGCCATGATTTTATGTCATCCTTAATATGATCAATTCTCTTTCCTGATTTATAATTATACTGAATAAATTAAAAGATATTAACAACACATGTCAATTCTTTCGTACACGGCTGTGTGTTTTTCTTCAGTCCCAGTTTATCAGGGGCCCAGAGATATCTCGTATCTGAGAGTAACAAATTCTATCTTGATCATTCACATTCCAACTCATGGTTTACTAAATACCCGATCATAGCTTTTATAATTATCCGGTTAAAGACAATGTTTGACTATGTCAAAGTAGAAGATAGACATGCAGGAATTTATAATGACCTCAAGTCAAAGGACTACTCATACATTGAATGATGAGAAAAAACTAATGACATATACCATGTATATTCTCAAAGTGAGTCGATCCAATATATGTTTTCCAACATATATTTATGTTAATGAATTGATATCCAATATCCATGATCAGTAAAACGTGATCATCATCTAACTAGCATACTAGAATATATATATATATATATATATATATATATATATATATATATATATATATATATATATATATGATTTGAGATTTTCAAATATGTTTGTCTTACAAATATCTCATATATGACAAGGGACAATTTAGAATTGTATTCACTTTGTTTTACGGTTTTACTATCAGAATCACATATTCTGATGGCGTATAACGGATATACATATTCATGGTTAATTTATGAGATAAAACATCTAATACAAAAATATAATGTCTGATACATAATTCTTTTTCCACACGACAAAACAGTTTGGCCTGGGCATTATTACTTTCACGTAGAACAACAAATAGGCTGGGATTATCGTGAACGGGTGGATCCGGGACATGGACGAGATCAACTGATGTGATATTGGAGTTAGGACACTGGGGTCGCACCTGTTCAAGGCCAACAAGAAAGGCTTCGGGGAGATGCACGTGCCGGTTTATGTTGGGGACGCGAGGATTTGCGATGGGAAGTGGGTTTATGCGGACTCGGATGGGGTGTTGGTGTCGAAATCGGAGTTGTTGATTTGATTTGAGGAGTGTTATTGTTGTTGTATTATTAAATCAATGAACCAAACCTAATCTTCTTCAAGGGAGGGCTGATGTTCATGTGGACTTTGGTGTGTTATATGTTATGTTGTTTGAATAATGATGAATAAGATTAAAGATCTGATATGCATCATTGATTTATTTGTTACATGTATTGTCGAAATTAAGAAAGGTATAACGAAATTACAAAAAGTATATTACATATAAAAAGATAGAATGAACATATAAAAAATAGTGTGTAAAAATAAGAATATATATTGTCATTTGTATGAAAATTATAATTTAAAAAATATATATAATGGATTTATGAAAAGAAATAATTTTTCTATATAAGATACAACGGACAATCAAGAATGGATAAATATATAAATGGGTGGATTACAAAAAGAATATCAAGTGTTCAAAATAGCAAAGATCCCCTCTATTTGTTGAAAACTAAGATTATTTTTGATGGGCCTTTAATTAACATTATTTTTGTTTGGGCCTTTGGGCCAGATAGATGATGATAGGCTGAGCCACGTCATTAACAAAGCTTCATCACAAAGGAAAATAGCATCTGAACTATTTTCTTACGGAAAAGTACTGTATAGACTCGGTTCATTCGACCAATCAGAAATATAATACCTACCTATTATCGAACTGTCTTCTATCTCTGATTCGGTGTGTTGGACCAAGTTCACTTAAATAAATAGAAAGTGAATATTGACGCTATAATTGAATTAAATAAATAAAAAGTAATATTAAATCGAAGCTCTTTTTCATTTTCTTTTTTCTGAAAAACCACTAAAATAAAAACTCACTTTTCTCTTCTCTTTGTGGTGAAGCGATTCAATTCAACTATACAAGAAACCGGCGATCCGACCTGGTTGCTCTCTCTTTCTCTTCGATTTGTTGATTTTCCAGAACAGTTTTGTTTTATTAATTTTTATGGAAGATTTTCAAGATCAGTTAACTCTTTAAATTCTGTAATTTTGGTGAAATACTGTTGAAAACCCTCTCAAGATTTGTTCTAATCGTGATTGAGCTATTTTATCAGAGCAAAACTTTGTACCTGCTAAAATTTTTTAGATTGGAGATTGAAGAAGTAGTAAGCCCTAATTCAAGTAAAAAATCCCCAAATAAGCAAAAATTGAACTAAAATGCATGCATTAGTGAAGTCCTAATTGTATTCTATTTATCATACTGTGCATAATCTTGAGTTAATTACTCCAAAATTCATTAATTTAATTAAATGCTCTCTCATTCAATTCTCTCTGTTTTAGATTAAAATTTTTCTTCTCTCCACAAGCTTCACAATGGTTTCCTTTGAGATGAACGACAGGAAAAGTATGCATCTTTAAACCCTATTATTTCTGAATTTCTGTTTTACTATCAAATTTTGCTTTAACTAATCAATTTTTATTTAAAATTTGAGCAGAAATAGGGTTAGGGTTGACTGGATTTGGGGTATTTTTCTCATTTTTGGGAATAATTTTCCTCTTTGACAAGGGATTCCTCGCAATGGGAAATGTAAGAAAATAATTTATTTCTTACTTAAACTCATTTAATATATACTAATCATTATTTTTAAAATAAAAAATATCAGATTCTGTTCATATCAGGAGTTATGCTTACAATCGGTCTGAAATCCACCATGCAATTCTTCATGAAACCCAAAAACTACAAGGTTATTTATCCATTAATTTATTTACCAATCAACAAATCGAAACAAATATCATTTTTACTCCTATTAACTAACACAATTTTTCTTATTTTTATCAAATTAAACAGGGTACAATTTCATTTGGAGTCGGTTTCTTCATGGTTCTGATTGGTTGGCCTGTAGTTGGCATGATTTTGGAATCTTACGGTTTCATAGTTCTTTTCAGGTCTATTTTCACTCATAGGTTTAATTAATTAATTAATTATTGCGTAAATTTAAATTAATTTTTAATTAAATTAACTGCAGTGGATTTTGGCCAACACTGGCAGTTTTCCTTCAGAAAGTTCCTGTTTTGGGCTGGCTCATGCAACAACCTTTTGTTACATCTGTAAGCTCGATTTTTTAATATAATTTATTTATGAGAAATTTGCAAAAATGCCCCTTTGTTATGCTTAAATTGTTAAAGATCTCATCCATAATTTGAAATTGCAAAAAAGAACCTATGTACGTCTCAAAATTGCGTACGATTTACGAAGCCCTAACTTCTGTAAATCTAAAAATCTAACACTGTTAGTTTAGTCAATTTAATATTTTGTAATAAAAATAAAATATTAATTAGAGTTAATATGACTCGCTAAACTAACGGTGTTATATCTTAACAAGTCGTAATGGTTTTTTTGTGATTCAGAAAGAAGAGATTTTATTTTGCAATTTCAATAATGGAGTGGCCTGCAAACTAAGCATTTTTTTTTCTTTTTCTTTTTTATTATTTGTTACAAATTAAATCTGATGTGCTTATTTTTTTTAATATACAGCTGGTGACTCGCTACAGAGGAGGCAGAAGAGTTCCAGTTTAAACACAAAAATATTGGTTTTATTTTACATGAAAATTTTGTAATATAAACGTTTTTTAACCTTTTTTTCTTTTATCCAGTGAGGATAAAAACTTTTTAACTCAGTTTACATTCACTAGCTTTGTTAGCTGCAGTTATCTCATTAGTTAAGGTACAAATTGTTAAAAAAAATTCTTTTTTAGTTTACCATATGTTACTTTTTTTATTTTGGTAATTCAGTTTGTTTAAACTATCATTTATATATATACAGTTAAAAGTTTGGTTTTTAAATAATCCGATAATCGAAGTGGTGGACTGTAAAAACTGAGAATTAATCTGCTAATAATTGATAAATCAAGTTCTATGACTAATAATAAATCAGCAAGACATTAAAATCACGAACTTAATAAATACACGAGCTTTACAGTGTACTATGAGAATTTATGCCAAAATTACATTTCCTAAAACAAGTTAAAATATCAGATTTTTTTGAGAGGAGCGATACGGCTACTTAAACTTCTTATATCATTTATCAATGCAATTTGTTGCAACATATGAGCAATCCTCTGCACGAAAAAAATACCAAAAAAAAAAATAAATCAAATTTGATCAATATTATCAAAATAAATTACAAAATTGAACACTAAATTGAAATGAACCAAATATTTAATTTGCAAAATACCTGATCTTTCTCTTCCAAAAGCAGCATGAGAAGCTGTCTTTCTCTCCTATCTCTCTTTCTCACATACATGAAAACTCCAAAAAACAGAGCTAAACCAGCCATGGACAAAACCGCTCTCTCTGTTCCTTTCAACCCACCAAACACACTCCACCCACTAATCTTTTTCCTCACCATTTCACAACCCGCACCAAATAAACTGCTACTATATTCATAAACAGACCTCAAACTAAAGAATTCATCATCATCACTCTGTTCCTCCATTTCTGACTCGGTTTCAACCTTCTCTTCAGTTTCGACTTTTTTCTCGCCTTGTTGTGGAAATAAAGGTTTCAGCTCAAGCCCTTCACGAAGGTTTGAAGGAAAGAGGTCTCTGTGTAGCGAGTCGTATGAGTCGACCCGTTTGAGCGAACGAGTGTCGGTTATTTTTCGGTGTTTGTTGATCAAATGAGGGTTTGTAGAGTCAGTTAGGAGAATCAAAGGGAGAGGGAGAGGCGAAGAAGGTGAAAGAGGACTCGATGGAGTTTTCTCCATTGGAGTGAGCTTCATAGTTTGTTTTTGTGTGTGTTTCTGTTATTTCATGCGCAATTTCTAGTTTGGATATTTGCATATGTACTACCTCTTGGAAGTTGATATAAAGTTATTTACATATTGGCCCCTTCAAAAATGATAAACTAATAAACTCGCAATTTTGTTAAAATATTTATGAATTGATTTTTTTTTTAAATGCATTAAAACATGTACAAATAATAACTTTTTAAACAAGTATAGTAATTATGAGTATATATATATATATATAAAGAAATTTCTAATTCAGAGGGCATATATGCGAAACAAACTACCTTTTTAAGAGCATTTGTGCAATTAAGAAGTTTGCAATGGTATGTTGAGAATCATTTGAACAATGAAATCTTCCCTTTCTTTGGAGACCGCTAATTTTCTTTTCTTATTTATTTGTTTCTCTGCGGCTGAAATTAAATAGATTGTGACAATCTTTTTCCCAAATCCAAAAAATAAAAATAAAACTTGTGAATATCTTTGCACTGCACACCTGCACACTGGACATACCAAGTCAATTTAGTGATGTGGACAAATTATAACCGTAAACCTTAACAGTTCTTTTGCATGGTGTATTTTACAGAACATTAGTATTTATTATTAATTATTAATAAATAATTAACACAATGTTTAGTAATAATCTGAACAGTCAATCAAAAGAATAAATGCATTTCGAAAGAAAAGAAAAGAAAAGAAACTCATATTTCAACTACAAACGGTATATCGGGACCCAAAACAGAATAGTAAGTAAGCTGAGTGGAGGAGAAAATAGAAGAACACGTTCCCTCTGTTAAGGCCGTATAATCAATGGCGGTCTCTTCCCTCCCACGCCTCCATTTCTCTCCTTAAACACTCTCCTCTCCTTCTTCTTCAAGCTGAGCAGTTAGTTCTCACTGAGCGATTGATTAATGGCGGATGCGTCTTCGGTCTTCGGCGAGGCGTTTCTGGATGTGGATGACTTCCCTTCGGTGCGTGAGCTTAATTTGTTTTGGGTTTATAGTAGGATTATGATTGATTGGTTGAGAAAATTGAGGTTTGGATTTGGTGGTGGGGAATTAATTGTAGGTGGCGGAGCAGGAGGAGGAGGGGGAATTGGGGGTTTTGAGAGAGAAGCTTGACAAAGCCATTGATCTTGTCAAGCAAGCTAATTGTTTGTATCGTGATAAACGTTATGAAGAGGTGATTTTTTGTAGTTTTTATCTATTTATTTCTGTCTAATTTGATTCTTTGATTTTGCAATTAAATTGGTTTTTTTTGTTTGATGATTTGGACAGGCGATTTCGCTCTACTCAAAAGCTCTGATTCTCAAACCAGGTGACCATTATATTATTGGAAATCGAAGCGCTGCATTTTGCTGGTAATGTTCTGATTAATTAATTGATTGATTATTAATTTCCAATAATAACTTAAATAAATAGTATAATGATTAGTAATTTCCTTTATTAACAGTATTAGTCAACATTTGAAGAAACGGTCCGCAACTGAATCTGAATATCAGCCATTAAATGGCCTTGATCCAATGATATATGCTGAGGTAAATAATAAATATCAATTTTCATAAATAAAAAAAAATATTCATGCGTTTTTTAACCATTTTGTTTTGTTCGTAATTTTATTGATTATTTATTGATTATTTATTTTTTTATCTTTCAGTTGGCATTGAAAGATGCTGAGAAAATATTAAACAACGGAAGTAATTCACTGAGGCCGTATTTACTGAAGGCAAATGTTTTATTTCTGGTAATTACTGTGTAAATTTATATTTTATCAAATTTAAATTTGCAAAAAAAAGCCTCTGCATTATGCCTAAATTGCAAAAAAGAGCTAATTATTAGAATGTGCACAAAAAAAAAAGAAATTTTTCCATTTTTCTAATATATGTAGAGCCTCTTTTTTCCAACATAGGGATAATGCAGGGGCTTTTTTGTAAATTTTTCTTTGTTAAACTGAAATATCATCAATTTAAATTTACATTTTTGTTTAGCTCGAGCGATACGAAGACACAAGAGAGGCCCTTCTAGAAGCCCTTCAGATCGAACCTCTCAAGTATACTCCTCTTTGGCAAAAATTTTGAAATAGCCCCTAACTTTTCTAAATACTATTATAAAAAGCCCTCCTTTCTTAAAACATTCAGAAAACCCGGGCCTTTTCCCCCCCTAAAATCTCTCTATTTTCCAACATACATTATATTTCATTTCTTGAACCACAGCGAGCACCTGCAATCCTGCCTTAAAAACGTGGACCAAACCGCAAAATTACCGACAGAAACGAGACGGAGAATTACGGAAAGATCCGACGATTTTGACTGCACTTTGTGCTTCAAATTGTTATACGAACCGGTGACGACTCCGTGCGGCCACTCGTTCTGCCGACACTGCCTCCACCAGTCCATGGACCACAGTGAGCCAAGTTTATTTAGAAAATTATAAGGGAATTTTGCAAAAGAGCCCATGTGTTTTGGTTTAATTGTGAAAAGGACCACAGTGAGCCAAGTTTATTTAGAAAATTATAAGAAAATTGTGAAAATTGCAAAAAAGACCCTGTGTTGATGGAAATTGCAGAAAAAGATTATCTGTTCATGTAAAAAAGGTTGAAGAATAGAGGGTTTTTTAGCGTTTTCTAATGTTGGAGGGGCGTTTTTGTAGTTTAAGTATAATGCAGGGGCTTCTTTGCAAATTTCTCTGAGAAATTCTGTGCTATTAGTCCTGATTCAAATAACATCTATGGAACACAGTGAGCCAAGTCTATTTGAAATAAAACAAGGAAATTTGTGAAAAATGGGAAAAAGACCCTGTGGTATGGTCAAATTGTGAAAAAGCCCCTCGGTTGTTGAAAATTGCAAGGAGAAAACTTCTCTTTTCTTTAGGAATTTGTATAAGAAAAATGGAGAGTTTTTTTTTTGCATTTTCCAATAATGGAGGGGCATTTTTGTAATTTAAGCATAATGCAGGGGATTATTTTGCGAATTTTTCTTAGACAGGAAATTATGTGTTATTTTTTTCCTTGAGTTATATTATATAACATACATTTTTCCAAATGTAGGTAATAAGTGTCCAATGTGCAGGACAGTATTATTCATCACTCCAAGATCTTATCCTATCAGGTAAACATATATATATCATCATATCATGTAATTGCTATTTAATAAAATTATTTTATTTTATTTTTTTACATTTTATTATGTTTTTGTAACACAGCGTGGTGCTGAACAACGTGATTCAGAAGAACTTTCCGGAAGAATTTTCAGAGCGTAAAACAGAGCATGAAAATGTTATTTATTCAGGACTGGAATTAATGCCGCTTTTTGTCATGGACGTTATTTTGCCGTGCCAAAAGTTACAGCTCAACATTTTCGAGCCTCGCTACAGACTCATGGTACATATTTTTTAATACCGAAATTCGCAAAAAGGTCCTTCAATTGTTGAAACTTACAAAAAAGACCCTCCATTGTTGAAAATTGCAAAAGAAACCCCCATTTGTTAGGAAATAGCAAAAAAGTACTTCCATTGTTTGTTAGGAGTTAGGATCTAATGGTGTTAGTTAACTCGTCTTAATCATTCTAATAAAAAAAATTAAATATTTTTTCAATAGTTTTTAAATATATACATCAACAACACTTTGTTGATGTATATATTTTATTTATTTGTTTGTTTGTTTATTTGTTTGTTTGTATGATTGAAATAGGTGAGGAGAGTGATGGAAGGAAATCACAGAATGGGAATGGTAATATATAATTAGGAAAAATTACAAAAAAATATAAAAGAAATGATAAATATTAATTATTATCATTTTTGTAATTGTAATTAATTTTAGGCTGTGATTGATCCTACGACTGGCACGATAGCTGATTTTGGATGTGAAGTTGAACTTATTGAGTGAGCACTAAAATATAAATATATTTCATGAAATATTAATATATAATTTTGTAATAATGAATGTATAGTTAATTATATGATTGATTATTTATTAATGGGCAGGTGTGAGCCTCTTCCAGATGGACGATTTTACATAGAGGTGTGTATTTCTCAAAATAAATAAAAATTTAAAAATATTTATTATTTTTTAGTAAAAGGGAATAATGAATAATTTAATGTAGATAGAAGGTCGAAGGAGATTCCGCATTTTGAGTTCGTGGGATCAAGATGGGTAAGCATATTCTTTAATGATATTTTACCATTTTTTTTTGTTTGTAATTTATACTATATTGTGTGTTTTTATGTAATTTTCTTTTAATATAGATACCGTGTTGCTCAAGTTGAATGGGTTCATGATACACCTCTACCTGACGGCTCACTTGAAAAACAACAGGTCAGAAAAAAACAGTTAAAAAATATATTATTATTATTATTATTATTATTATTATTATTATTTTTATTTTTTTATTATTATTTTATTATTTATTATTATTATTATTATTATTGTTATTATTATTATTATTATTATTTATTATTATTTATTTATTATTATTTATTATTTATTATTATTATTTGTTATTTTTTATTATTATTTTATTATTATTATTATTATTATTATTATTATTATTATTTGAGTAGTTGATTGAGATGGCGAATGGAGCAGCAGAAATGGCAAGAACGTGTATGGGACAAGCGAGAGAAGTTTCTAGAACCGGTAAAATAAAATAATAAATATAAATTTAACAATTAATCATATTTCCCAATTTTCTCAAAATATATTATTAATTAATATTATATTAAATGTAGGTAGGAGGCATAGGAATTTGCAGCTTTTTGATTCCGTCGGAATTCCAGGACCTCAAGATCCCGAAAAATTCAGCTTTTGGGTATTTTTTATTATATATTTTGAAATATATATCAAGATTTTTTGTTTGGAGAATTTAATATATATCAAGATTAATTAATTATTTTGTAATTTTACTTTTTTATTATTATTGTTTTTAATGTGGGCAGCTATTGAGTGTGATGAGTTTGAGATCGTTTGACAAGCTGGATTTGTTACGCATGACAGATACAAGAGAGGTAAAAATATTTACACAATACTTCCTTTTCTTTTCTTTTTTTGGTTAATTTGTTGAATATTTGCGAAAAGCCCCTGCATTATACTTAAATTGCAAAAATAGCTCTCCACTATTGAAAATTGCCCTCTGTTATTTATGAAATTACAAACAAGAAAACTTATCGTTTGTTAGGAATGAAATAACACTATTTGTTTAGTCAGTCAATAACTCTACTTAATATTTTTGAAAATTATTATTATTATTATTATTATTATTATTATTATTATTATTATTATTATTATTAAATGTAGAGATTAGCACGTGGGGTTGATTTGCTGAAAGCCCAAGAACAAGGCTGTCGGCTCCAATAGCAATGGTTTTTGGACCAGGCCTATTTGATTATAAGTTAAAAAATAAAATGTATGTTATATAAAAAAGGGATTATTCATTTTTTGGCGAGAGAGTATATAATTCTTCCAATAAACATTGATGAAGTTATGTTACTATTGTTTCTATTCAAACCTCCAAAATTGAATAAAAGTAAATGAGAAATGCATCACTCTTATTATAGGTTTGTGGTCGATGTAAATGTAATTTATCAAGCTTTTTCTTGTTGGATTGTGTGTATACATTGATTGAATTATGTAATTTTTCTGATAAATAAACCTTGATATTTTACTTATCTTCCTTATTGTATGCAACTATATTTTTTGTGTAATAAAGTGCAATTACAATGAAAAGGTCAAGTGGGTCCCACCAAACAGTGGCTTGTTTCTCTTTTCACTAACATTATCATGTCTCTCAAAGCACGATAAACTCTTGTTAAAAAGGAAAATACATGATCACTTGTGATTTCAACAAACAATACATCGCCACGTCAGTTAACTGATGACGTGTTGGATTCTCATTGGAGGACACGTTCCATAACAGGGAGAGTGCAACAGAAAATGAAATTGGATGAAAAATTAGGGTTTGATAGAGGAGAAAGAAAGAGAACAGTCTGGACTCTGGAGAGTGGAGAGTCTGGAGACTGAACAGGCAGACAGACAGACAGACAGAATGGATTTTAATAAAAAGGAATAATATATAAGATAAGATAAGAAAGTGAAAGTGTGAGGTTAGGCCCACTATATTGAGTAGTCACTGTTTTGACTGTCTATAATTACACTACATTACGCCTTCCAAAAAGATATCAGAAAAACTCAGCACAACTGGGGACTACACTGTTATGTTAATGTTTCTTGTCTGCAACTAATTTCCATTTCAAAGTTCAAACACTCTGACAACTTTTTTTTTCGTATGCACCCTTAAAATGTTGGTTTGTGAGATCCAACAATAAGTTATTTTTCTATGACCCTGTGTGACTGTCTTTCTGTTGATTCGGACAAAATAAGCATTTCATGATTAAATTGAGAAAAGATAATAAATAGTCTTCCTTGGATTGCTGGTAGAAAAAGTAGAGTTTTTTTTATTGAGGAAATTGAAAGTAGAGTTATTTAATTAGAGTAATAGTGCTAACATAGAATTTAACTATTTTTGGTTTATTCTTGAATTTGAATACTTAGATTGTTTTTGAGTCTTGTTAAACAGTTTTTTTGTAAGTAAAATAGTAAAAGCTATACCTCATAAAAAAATAGTAAAGCTAAGGCTTGTAAGTTGTAAATGAAGTAGGAACATTTATGTGGACCTAGAGGCAAATACTTTAGTCCTCTTTATTCTTTTTTTTTTTGCTTGATAGTCCTCTTGAGTCTTGATTCTTGTTGGAACTATTCCCTTCAATGTATTTAAATGCAACCATAAATAAAATACAATGTTTGATATAATAGTTTAATAAGGTGGTGCATTGATTGAGAGGCAGTGTAATGATAACGAAACATAGGGCTGCACAGAATAGGTTTCCCACTTGACGAAACTAATTATCTCTCCAGACACTGAGTATCTTTCTATATTCTGCCGCTTTTCGATTTCTATTCATTTCACAGAGAGAGAGAGAGAGAGAGAGTAGATTTTGAAAGGTCCGGAAGTTTATATACAGTCGCATTGAATTGATGCATCATTCATATATTGTTTCTTTCTTTGTATGCAAAAGACAATTTAATGTATTTGATCAGTCTTCTTTGTACATGTTTTGGATTGGGAAGAAAAATTGTTAAAACAGTCTTTTAATTCACTGAGGACTGTGTTTCTTTTCTCTCACTTGATTAAAATCAGTGACGGGGCTTGAAATCGTTTTGCAAAAATGTTAGGGGGTTAATACATAGAAATGTAAATATTCGAAAAAAAATTCTAAGTAAAATATATTAGAATCCCGCTAATATATGTCTGTCAAAAATTTTGAGAGGGTCAATAGTACTTTATGGTTCTCTCTAAAAAGCAGGAACTTTTTTAAACGTATTTATAGATAAATAACACAAATACTTTTTATTTTCTTCAAATACTCTATAAAACTAAATAATTAATAACTAATTATATATTTTAGAGAGATTTTGAGAAGTTGTATAGTACAAGCTGCATTGAATAGAAAAATGGTAGGTGATGGGATTTACGTAGAGATCTAGAGAAAAAAAAAACTATACATTGAAAAGATAAATGGTGGGTGATGGGATTTACGCAGAGAGAGAGAAATAAAAGATGCTGAATCAAAGATCTCAATACGTGAAAAATTATGCATGGAATAGATCAGAGAGACAGACCTGTAGAGAGAGAGAGAGGTATTGCATTGAATGAAGGGTGCATTGGGAGACAAAACGACTTCAAATGAAGCGTCTCTTTCATAGCTCAGATTTTTGAAGTACTACATTTGTTATTTTTTCTCCTTTTTTTATTTCTTTTTTGCATATGTTTTTTTCTAACAATTACTCCTGTACAGTATATCAGTGAAGAGAGATATTCTAGCATGCATACGTATAGTAATCTTCTGTGACCTCATTTATGATTATTAATCTCTGGCGCTTTCTGTGTCGCATTTCATGTGGTGGTCACTCACCTCTACTTTCAATTTGTAAAAATATAGTTTTTAGCCCAATAGTTTTTTTTAAGAAATATATAATTTTTAATGTAGAAAAGAAAACCCAATAATAAGGAAGCGATGTAAAATATATTTCCAGAACAAAAAAAGAAAACCAAACAAACATATATAGATATTGCATTGCAAATTTAAATTAAGAAAGGATGTATCAAATGATTCTATCAAAATGCGGAACCCTACTTGATAATATCATAATCATTAACATAAACAATCCAAAAAACAAAAGCACCATTTATCCAAACAAAGCCAAATCAGCAATAAAACATGAGCTTCTGAACATTATCTCTAAGCTTAGGCAACGGCACGGTTTGTAACGGTCCCGACCGATACAACATTTGTTTGCCGCATTGTGTAGAATCCGCCCGTTCAAGATACAATCTCCCTCTGTAAGCCGCCAGATGCGCGTAATAAGCCGGAGGAACCAACGAAACGGGTTTCGTACATCTCACGAAAGTGTAACACAAATTATGTATCAACTTTTGCATTTCGTCGGACCGAAACTTACTTTCGTCATGTAAAATGTGATAATGCGTAGGCCTACTAGTGCCTTTCACGCCCGAGTGACTACATAAATAAAAATCAAACTCTCTTGGATGAGTTATCACCGTATCGACAACCGTGCCAGGTGGTACGTTCTGATCGCTGTGAAACAATCGCGTGTGGTGCCTTTTTTGAACCACAATAAAAGATATACAAGGATTGTACATGGAATACCGTTTACACGCGACTCGGATCGCTTGCAACTCATCTTTCAACACCTTTTGGAATTGGGTCTCGCTCACTCCATCACGAAAGAAGAGTATTCGACTCGGTAGTTTGTTATTCTTCAACAAAAACTCTTCGAGTAATTCATGCACCATTATATCTAGGTTTTCTATTATTTCCTTCCGGTGGGTTTGAGATCTCATTCTAGAAATATATTTATTCGCCTCGGGCCAATTCATACTACCAACAACCGCTACAACTGATGGGCTGACATCATCTAAAGGATGCGGGTGAGTCACATCCGCACCCATTAACATAACGGGTTGATTCTCATTGAAAAGTCGCGGAATTTGGCAAGGCAGGTTGTTAAACAACGCCACGTTGCACCCTCCAAGTTTTGCGTTTATTTTAAGTGCCAAGTTTATGAGAAATTGGGAACTAAGCTGCCCTAAATTTGGGTATAAACAACACTGGGTCACGACTCCTATGTTAGTTTCGGCTATTCGTTTCAAATCCGCATAACCTTTATGCCGCCTTTCCATTACGCAAACTAAAAGTTGTAGATTACCCGACGCGGATTCATGGATCTTACGGAGTTTGCTTTCTAAACCCGCCATGTTATTAAGTAGTTGTATAGGTTCAAAAAAAGGGCTAATCGCAGAGTTTTTGCTTAATCCAATGCCAAGTTGGTGACACTTGTCTGTTAATTGGTGTATGAATTTGGGAATCAATGAATGCTGATTGGTCGTACCGCCGAAACTTATGAGAGCCCACCTTCTGATTTTGGTACCTTCAGCCACGTGGCAGTTCAGAAGGTTCCATTGCCTGTCGTGCCGATTTGGAGTTATATTTGTAATATGACCCGAATCGCCGAGTTTAAGTTTGGGCGGTTGAAGAACTCTACCGAAAAGTTGCGTCATTTCTTTCGATACTTGGATGTTGAATTGACTTGCGTAAGATCCACTGTAACAAAAATAAATAAACAATAATCACAATAATGAAGAAAATAGTTAAATATATATATCCAAGTAATAGTGTAATGAAATATATATTGGTCTCCTAATAGAAACTTGAAAGTACAACATATTTGTTTTCTTGGCAAATATTACAATTTGGTCGTTCTTATAAAATGTATAATTTTTCATATCGAAGTAAAAATGATAATGTAACGTATAAACAAAGTGTTACCTTGTAGGGCCGAATGAGCCTCCAACAACATTTTTTATAACGTCTTTCTTTTCGCCAGGTCTCTGACAGCCCATCTTTAACATCCGCGCCGTCTGTTCGTCCGAAAGCTTTCCTAGAAACTTTTGACCTTCACAAACCATGCATAATTCCATCGGTAAATAACACGCCTTGCTCCTACTCATTTGCAAACAAGGCAAGTTCTTAAATTGTATCTCATGATTGTATTGATCTCTAAAATACTCCACTAATTTATACTCTTTTCCATTTCTATCCCTGAATTTCAAAATCTCGGTCGGTTCTTCTGTCAGGCTGTAAACTCTAAACCTTTGGTGCGTCTCACGGTGACAAACGAATATTCTCACGTTTTTCAACGCCTTTTCAATCTCTCTCCTCTCTTCTTCCAACAAAACACGGTTTGTTCTAACAAAACTATCGGTGAAAAACCCGCACCTTTTTTGCAAATAAGGGATTATTCCTATACTTTCATGAAAAGCGGAAACCGTGAAATCTACATTAAGAGATAAACCCTGTTGCGTCGGTCTAAGGCTTTGGAAAAATCCTCTCATGGCAGTAATCCCACCTCCTAAATCTCTCTCTCCTCCCATCAAATCAGTGTAAAGAGACCGACCAATAGGAACGCAAGATTCGGCAGGGCCCTCTCGCAAGACTATATCTAACGCGTGGAGATAGTCTTGAGGGAGAGGCCTTGCATTTTCTTCTTCTTTCAAATGCTTGTTCAAATCTCTACCACTTAATTTAGAAACCAATTTAATATTCACTCTGAAAAGTTTCTCCTTTCGGTTTTTGATCGGATTCTCGCCGTGTGAGGGGATCAGAAGGGAAACATAAAATTCGAGTTTTTCTTCTTGAAACTCGATCGGGCTGTAAAGAATGTTTCTACCGTCAAAAACCGGCATGGCACCATTTAAAAGGTCCGAGTTTTCCTGCACCAACTTTCGCTTTAAGATCCGTGCGGTTTCTTTTGAGGGGCGAGGAGTGATTGTTATGTCATAGTGAAAAATTCTTTGTGAGGGATCGAATTTTACAAGAAAATGGTTTGCGGAAAGAGGGATGATGTGGCCCTCTATTCCGCCTGAATCGGGCCTTCTAGCTACAGCCATTGTTTCTTGGTTAAAATAGGGTTTAGGGTTTTGGTTTAATAAATGGGGTGTTCTGTCTAGGTGAGAGCTGGTTTTTTGATGATGCGACTCAACATCTGGATTAAATATTAGATTAATACTAGATTTTATGAATGACAAAAAAATAGATCATGAAATAGCATAATGATGGTTTGACTGCTTTAAGAAGTTAGTGGAAAAGATTCATCAAAAAAAAAAATGTTAGTGGAAAAGATCAAACAGTAAACAATCTAATTTATGTAGTCAAAAAACGAAACATAGAGGCAAAGAAAAATAAAAGTAAAACTTTAATATTTATTTAATGCTTCATGGTTTTACTTTGCACCAAATTCCACTGAATAGCTAGCTAGCACTATCACTTCAAAAAACAAAGCAATAAAACAGAGAAAACATAAAACCACAGCCCTTCTTTTTGCACTAAAATGAGCATTCAACTAAACTAAAAGTCTAAAACCCTTAAAACATAGAACTAAAACCAAGTACCTTGACGAAGCGGTACCACATCAAAACCGGATTCCGTAGGTCCCCTGTACCGGTTCGGTACCGGTCTCTGTTTCCACATAGGATTCTGAGCGTTGACTCTCGATTTTGGGTTGTTGTTTTCATGGAAAGGAGGAAGAACGGGTGGCATGTAGACTAGAAGTGGAGGGGGGAGAGGAAGAGAGAGAGGCAGAGGAAGAAGAGCTGGGTGGGACTGATGGTACCGGTACTGGTACTGGTACTGATACCCGTTATGTATTACGTGCGGTATTTCCATTAGAGGCAGAGCGTTTGGGTGGGCCATGCCTACCAGGTGGCTTTGTCTCTTCGTTTCGTTCTTCTTCCCGTTCTTGGTTTTCTCCATTGTTGATGCTGAGAGAGTGTGTTGTTTTGGTGTGTGTGTGTGATTCAGAAAGAGGAAAAGGGGAGAGACAGAGAGGATGTATCAGAGAGAAGGAACAGAGGCGATTATTAGGAAAGAGAAGGGATCCGTTGGGTTTTAAAACTTTGCTTTTTTTTTTTTTTTTTTTTTTTTTTTTACAATAGTCGGTACGCGTACACAACACACACATTTAGAGATCATATCTAATTATATCTGAAAATTTTCTAAACACCTCTCTAGAATCTCGCTGAACGTCAAATTCGATCACTCATCTATGAAAGATGAAACTTGTACCATAATCATTAGGTTATCTTAGTAGTGGTAAAACTTTGTTTCTTTGATATTTGTTGTTGTATATATTGTCGTCAGTGTTAGCTGTTTTTTACACTGATACCCTCCAAAGTTCTTCTAATTCGTTACACAATGTTTTGTGCCTATGACCCTTCAAAGAAGCCAAATTATTATTTGGACCTCAATGGTCAGCTTTGGCTTCAATTAATTGTTAAATATTTAATAAACCCATTCTTTTTTGAGAAAAAAGCATATAAAATATAAAGTCTAGTAAATAAATAAAATAAAAATATTTAAGAGAGGAGTAAATGGGCAGAAGGGTGGTAAGTAGAAAGGATATTTTGGGTTACCAGAAAAGATATGGGAAGGAGAGGAGTTCGCATTGATTTGAGGGCAACTTACTATTCTATTTCTAGTCACCTCCATTTAATGCTGTCATCATATATATTCATATGTATATATTATTCTTAAAACTTTAGTAGGTTGGCCCTTTTGTTATTTGGAAAATCACAAAAGGGGGCAGGGCATCTCTGTTGTGTTGTGCAGTGAAATCTTTATGTTTGGAATGCAGGGAGAATCCAACATGGGAGAACCCAGCATAACCTCAAATGGATGGAGGAGGAAGCTCGACGAGTTCAAGAAATTAGAATGGCGAGTAATTTGGGCAGTTATCTATTAGGAACTACGGAAGACAAAGAATAATAAAGTATTGTAAAACGTCAATTTAACCCCTACATCAATTATTGCGGTAGCTAGAGATACGACGTCACAATGGATTGTATCCGCACGGAAGACTCAACTTAGAGATTAGGCTAGTGAAATGGGGTTCTATTATATAATTATTATATTTTTCATCTTGTAGATTAGCCTATAAAGGAAAGTATGTCAAAAAGACCTAACAACTATAATCCAAATATAGCTCATTTTTTTCAGAAATAAAAATCTTAAGTCGTCTGTCGGCTACAAATTCAAAAAAAGAAAAAGAAATCTTCATGTATGAATTTGAACTTTGAAGTCAAATAGACATAGAGCATCTCATGATTTGAGACGTGTATGTGGCATACTAAGATGGAAATGATACTTGAAAGTTGAAACCAGTGTTTTAAATGTCAGATGTCGGGCCACATCGGAAACCTTATCGACTAGTTATAAAGTGACTAATCGAAGACTTATCGGATGCATGTCGGTCAATGTTGGATTCGACTTTCAGACATTTTTTTACGAAATACTAAACTACAAATTATCAATAATACTTTTAAAATTTTTAAATCTAACAACAATAAAATATAAACATAAAAATAAAAATAATCATAATCATAATTTAAATTCAATCAAAATAGAAATATCATACTTTAAAGTTCAAATAACATAAAACAAAATCCAAATTAAAAAATTACACACCGAACTCCAAATTAAAACTTAACAAAATACATAATGTCTAAAATTAACAACATAAAATAAAAATGGGCCAAGCAAAAATAAATTTTTTTATTATGTCGTCCAAAGTCGGGTCAAATGTCGGCTAAAATCGGTCAACGTTGGGTTGACCGACTTTTACAATCGACATGAGCTTATCGGGATGGTGAGGGACCGACATGCGACTAACCGACGTTTTATCGGCGACAGATCACGACATTTAAAATACTGCTTGAAACTGTATAATGACCAAGTATTTGAGTTAGATTTCCTTTGACTAAGTTTTACAATCTGTAATGGTGAATTTATGAATTACCAGTTGTGATTAATTCTTATGTTGAACGTGAGCTGTATTTAGACCGTTATGAGACAGGTTAGTTTTATCCTACTAATGACTGTGCCGCAATAGTAATTCAATTTAGTACGAGAGAAACCGTTGATTTACATAATTAATCATCACGCTTGGTTGAAAATTCAATGATGCGAAGCTATCGTGTGCCGGATTATGACTGAACGTCTCTAAATTAGAATCTAAGCTAGCAACCGGCGTCAGTGCCCGCCGCCCCTCCCTATCCAAAATAAGGGTGTATCCTCGGTGGGCCCGTGTCATCGGTAAAGCTCCCGCAGCGAACGAACCGCGGGCAGCTGCCATAAAACTTAATTCCACTAGGGCGGTGTGTAGAATTCTTTGCAGACGACGTAAATACGCGACGGAACATTCTAAGTGGCGGAGTGACCTTGCTGTCACGATCTACTAACATCCAGCCTTTTGTTGTACGGATTAGTCTCTCAAAAAAAGATTAATTCGTATGTTCTTGGTTATGTGTATAAACTTAAAACACAGATAAACAATATTTAAATAGAATTTCATAACAATCAAAATTTCCAATTAAATATAAGTAATTCATTCAAAAATTACTAACTGATCTCACAACTTGAGCATTTTTGTGCTCTCAGCCTTTAATTGGAACGACTAAATCACCAATTGTAAGAATGTTACTGCATCGCATTATATACTTCAGAAATATATTCTCATTGAATTATTTTTTGTATGAATAATTTATTGAAAAGAAAACTCTAGTGCCTACTCTTATTGAATTGACATGTTTATTCGAAATGCTACAAAAAATGATCTAAATGATAGAAATAACATGTGACCCTAAATTATCATTCTTTGTTCCACAACCGAACATGGCAAAAGATTCCGGCCCTCAATCAACAATAGGAGACAATTTACCATAATGATGCAAAATTTGATAAAGGGCCAAAAAGAAGTATCAATCAATCAATATCAATCAATCAATATCAATCAATCCTATTAAACTATTCGTCTTTTAGGGTGCATCTTGATTCATGATTTTCCAAACTCGTATCATTTTTCTGCCCCTAAATTGGGCACACATGCACGAGGTCTGATAGGACTCAAATGTGGATCTATATGGACTGGCTCGAACCCAACTTGGCTCTAGTTTTGTTGGGATTAGAATGTCATGCCAGTGCTACTTGACTTGGTACTTGCTAGTGAATATTAGCCTACACTTGGCTTGGCTTGACCATCACTAGGTTCATCATCATGGTGGTACCATTTTCTTTTTCTCTGTTGCATTTTTCTATTGTATTAAGATGCCGTCAATCGAATCTAACTATGACTTGATCACTAGAAAGTCACTGTTGATTTGATTGAGTTCTATTTGATTCAGTTTCGACCTGATCACAGTTAGATTCGATTTACGGCATTTTAGCACAATAGAAAAATGCAACAAGAAAATGTACCCCCATGATGGTGAAGAAATTTCAACAAAGCTTGCAGGTATTTTATTAGCAAAATAAAGACCCATAAAATGACTTTTGTAATACATACAAAAATATGAAAACGTAATAATACATTAAAAAATACAAAGCAGAACATCATCAGCCCAAAAACTAATAAGAAATTAATTTACCTGGGCTGATCATTAGGCCCATTATTGTTCAGCACTGATCCATTAATGGCGGCAGAGCAGAAGCAAATACTTTACTGAAGAGGGCGAGAGAGAGAAGAGAAGAGAGAGTTTCCGACTGGAAAACAGGAGTGGAGCAGCCATGGAAGAGAGGCGCATGAGAGAGGAAGATTCACAAATTTGAGGATTATGTAGACAGAGGTTTAAAACCTGCCCTAGTTGAAGCCATCACTTAGAGGTTTATTTTTCGTTTTGTTCGTCTTTTGTTTTGCATAATTACAACTGAAATTTACGGAATCTCAGAATAATTATTTTTATAGAAACAACTCGGAATGATTATATTGATTTCTTACTCAAATACCTTTCTTTTTTCGTTTTTGAATTTAATGATTACAATCTTAAATTAACATAAAATAAAAGAAATTTATCTATGGTTATAAAGGATACAACATTTTCTGCTGCTGGGATTAGTATCATTCTCATTACTGTAATTATTATTTTTTTGATTATTAATTTAGCATATTTCATTTTGTAACAGATTTGTGAAGGTATAAGGGAGTTGCTTCAAATCCCAGCTGAGTGGGAATTGCTTTTGCATCAAAAATTATTTTTAGTGTTAACAAAATTTGTATGAATGGAATTTTGAGCTTATATTTGTGCTTAACATTTTATTATTTATTTATCATTGACTAATGCAGGAATTCAAATGACAAAGTTTTGTACTGATATAATCCCAGGTTATTATTTGTATTTAATGTATTCATAAATAGCTTCCACATTTCTTTCATAAATAAAAATAAAACCTCGTACGCAATTTCGTACAAATTTAACCTGAATGACTCATATTCAATTCAACAAATAATAATGTCTGGTGAACCATTGATTAATGTATTAATATATTAA
The DNA here is from genome assembly GCA_027726005.1 of Juncus effusus. Classification (NCBI taxonomy): domain Eukaryota; kingdom Viridiplantae; phylum Streptophyta; class Magnoliopsida; order Poales; family Juncaceae; genus Juncus; species Juncus effusus. Next base: position 1,830,566 of record CM050905.1, on the reverse strand, counting down.
TAAAGTAATAAACAATAACAAAAGCCTTTATATTCCAGCCCAATATATAATTCCGGCCCAACAATTTAATTATGGGCCGAGTCTCACTCTCTTTCTTTCCCCTCGTTACTCAAATCGTCAAAATTGAACAGCATCGATTTGGATAAATAACAAAGGAACGAAGACGAGCGCCATTGCCCGATCCGACGATCTATCTCCCAAAATCACGAAGAAATACAGGATTTTCATCTCCAAAAGATTTGACCCTTCATCGATTCCTACCTCTTATTTCCAATCGCTGATTTTTCTTTCCATTTGATATTTTTTCTCTGTAAATTGCGAATTTTTTTTCTTTTTGTGACATTTCGTATCTTTTCTCACAATTTGCAATGCTAAAATGATAAATTAATTCTTTTATAATGTTTCTTTTAGCTAATTTTGATCAATTTCGGATATTTTTTGAGCAAGATGAGTTCTTTTTGTCAATTTAGGGAACTAGCACTTTCAAATGGCGACCAGACGCAACAACTACACTCCTCTCCCCACAGACGACTCCACCGATGGATTCAACACCGGAGAAGAAGAAGAAGAAGAAGAAGAGAAGGATCTGCGATTCATCTACACGCCCAAAAGATACAACAGGATTCCGTGGAAATCCATCGCTCTGGCCCTATTTCTCCTCTTGTTAGGGACACTCCTCCTCGTCCTGTCTTACTTCCTATTCACAGGGCACATGGACGGCGATTCGTCTCAGGCCAAAGGCCTTCTGTTCTTGGGATTCCTTGCTTTTCTGCCCGGTACGTATTTGAATTTTGAACTGGTACCGTACCGGTTGTTTTGGGCTGGTACCGTAAATTGGTTTGTTTTGAGATATTTGTTTGAGTAAGGGAAACTTGCAAAAATGCACATGTATTATTGGAAATTGCAAAAAGGCCTCTGTTTTATTGCTGAAGGTAGAAAAAATTCTTATCGTTAGTTAGAACTAAGACGTCTTTTCTTCTTAAAGGTAATTAACCTATGTCTCTCTCTCTCTTAAAGATTAATTAATCGTCCATCTCTTTCAAATGATATAATGTAGAGTGTAATTATACTATAATACATAAAACTGGACGTGTTTTTAAGCCAGGTTACAGCCGAGTGCTGACACGTGTCACTTTAACAATTTTCTGTGACAATTGTGTTGCTCCACCATATCAGGCGGGTCTTTATAAAGTATATGTAAACCCCCCCTCAGAGTCGGCAACACAAATATCAATATAGTTATTCTTTGTTACGCACAGAGTGTATCAGAACACGACACCTGCCACAATTCGCGTGTCCATCCTGTATGAGCATGCTTGCTACTGGACACAAACAAGCTTGACATATGAGGGATTATATACATGTTAATTTCGGGTTATTTTGGAGTGGTGGGACTAAAAGGAATAGCGAGTACAACCGGGCATTTTATATTTAAAACAAAACCCCGACAATTATCAAGAAATGGGCTGGCGGGCCCAGTTTCGTGTGTACCATGTTTATCAATAATTGCATATATACCCCTTCAATACTCCAAAATATAATGCCATATTTCATGTTGATCCCTCCAAAATATTAAAATATCTTTTATATCCCAAAGATTTCTAGATCTGCATGTGCATCTAAGGAAAACTTTTAAATTATCACATATTCCCCCCAAAAACTATTAAAATTATCATCGCATTTATTTTGGACGTTTGGAAACTGTCCAACAATCAATCCATGATCCTTTAGTCGGTCCAATTTAAACAGCATGAAATGAAGGACTGAAGAATGGAATCTAGAAAGATGTGGTTTCATGAAATATTCACGAAAGTATATAGACAAAATAAATCATATAGATGTAGCACATAAATATGTTGGGTAATATAGAATAATACATATAACTTTATCAAAAAAAAAAGAAAAAGCTGTACATGATATATTAAACATGATATGCTGTTTTATAGCTATACAATTAACTTATTTAAATTGCTTTTTTTAAGTAAGTCTAGTTATTTAGATATACTATAGTCTGCAGTGTATTGTGAACCCGCTAAAATGTGAAAAATAGCATATACATTTGTTCGTAAAACTCACCTCCTAAGACAACTAAAATGGTAATATCAAATTTAACCACAATTTTTTTAATATAAATTTTATTATTCTAAAAATACAAAATATCAATTTACCTAATACAATATAGGATCCCACAAAGTTCTAAAATTGTAATAATATGAACTATGAAGTATAACTTCATTTTTGAGGATTTTTTTTAAAGTGTGGTATGTGTTATATGAACTTTTTCCTTTCTCAAGTTTTCATGTTGTTTCTTATTTGTATTTCAAATCTAAATTTTCTACATGTCAAGTTTATGTATCACAGCTTTATCTCAAATTTTAATTGCATTACATTAAATAGCCTATTATGTTTAAGGCTAATTTTTTGTTATTTTCATATACAAGTAATAGATGTTAATTTGGCATAGCCGAAGCTACGAGTGTTCATTCTGAACCGAATAAAATCAAATCGAATTAAACTGAAACAAACCAGATTTGAGCCGAACGGAACTTAACTAGAACTGAATAAAATCAAATTTTGTTTTGGTTTATTCGGTTAATTATATTACAAACATATATACATCGAAGAAAACTTATTAGAACATGAGATTAGTTCATAAATTAAATTTAAAACAAAGAACGATTCAAAAAAATATTAAATAAGAGTGTTGTTCGGCCAGTTCGGTGTATTTATTTTTTGTAAATCACAACCAAACCGACCAATTAGACTGAATAATTTTAATTTTTAAACTGAACTGAACAACCGAATTGAATAACCTAATATACCATTTCGGAACTGAAGCGTTTGGCAACCCTAGCCGAAGCGAAGCGAGGGTCACATCTAGTTAATTTTAAAAATCATTGTTCAAATGATATAATGTAGAGAGAGATGTTAATTAATTTGTAAGAAATATTTTTTAAATAATCAAAGTGTGGAAGCTAACCGTGTTAACTTGTGACGAATGGTAGGTAGTTTTTTCCAATTTGGCAATAATCAGGGGCTTTTTGCAATTTCCAATAATATAGTGACTTTCTTGCAATTTCAGCATAATGTAGGGACTTTTTTGCAAATTTGTTGTTTGATTAATTATGTTTGTATTTTTGGGTTGATTTATTTACAGGGTTTTATGAGACGAGAGTTGCATATTATTCGTGGAGAGGTGCGCCAGGATATAATTTTGCAGCTATACCCGATTATTAAGTTTATTTGTGAGAAATTAAGTGCTTGTTGTATATTTTGAAGGTATGTTACGAATAGTGATAATCAAGTTTTCTATTTCTTTCTCATGCTAGATTTTTGTTTGAATTATATTGTACAGTGTGTGGTATTTCTGTTTTTGATTTTTCATTTTGACTGATTTTTAAATTAGTAGATGAATGCTTAATATTCCAACATGTGAAATGGAATCTTACTTCCATTGTATCTTTATTTATTTGACAATTATATAAAATCATACAATGCAAATTAATTAGTCTAATATAAAGTACATAGCTTCACATGCTTAGCCCTTTGGCCCTCTCCATTAATGGTGGTTTTCATGTTTTTTGCTTAAAAAACTTTGACTGGCCTTTCTTTGATTTTTCTAGTAAATCAATGGATTTCATCTTCTTGACTTGTGAATGAGTAAAGAAGGTCTGGCCACACAGATGGCTGCACGATGTTGTTACAGAAAATCTACAATAGTTGACCTTATGCACAGACATCAATTGGCCTTGGCACATAGATCTGTGCATTGGATCCAAACTCTACTTAGGTTTCTACTGTGAGGTTTTTAGTGCTAAATGTTGATTAAATATGTGGGCAATGCATAAGAAGGCATAGTATTTTGAATAGGATAAAGAGTTGACACTAAGTTTGAGAAATTAGAACAAGATGGGTTGAACAAGATGGGTTGATGCAAGTCAATAAATAACTATTTTTTAAATTGGGTGGAATTTGACCTAATCTTTATTGGTAATATAAGATAGTGAATTAATTACAATTTTCCTCGAATAATTTATTCTTTGTTCTAAACAAACTCTAACTATTCAATATTGATGTTTCTAGATTAACACCACTCCTCCATTTTCAACAAAAATGGAGAGGAGAATCTTAATACGCCGCATAGTCATGTCATATCCACGTCTATATCGATTTTTTGGTACTAGTATGAATATAAATGGTAGTTAAATATAAATTTAGTTCAATCATTATATGATGCCAATACGGTTAGGATATTCTATGATATAATAAATTCATTTTGGATATGGATATTGTTCTATTGATATGAATAGTATAACATAATTATATAGTTTACCGTAAAGTTTTATCCAATGCTTGTAAATATATGTATAGAATATTACTGCAAAGACTGACATAATACAAATATTACTACTATATCAAAATAAATCAATACCTAATAGGCTAATACAGATACAATGTATTCTTCCGAACATTCAAATGTCAATGACTAAAAAGGATAACGAAAGATAACAAAACTTCGAAGAAATTACAAAATATTCCACTGTAGGTGCCTGTATGAAATCGCAAAACATAATATGAAATATTTCGAGTTTCTAACATAATACTGCAGGTGTCCAAATGAATATCGAATTGGATACGTATTTATATTTCAAGATTAAATTATACATATTTTATCCTAACAAAGTTATTCTTAGCTGTCTGAATACATAATTTTTGTATTCAAATACATACACTTTACGAATATACAGACATTTTAGTCCAGTCTTTCGAAAAAAATGCAGTTTAGTCTAATCTAATTAATTGACTCATAATATACTATAGGAAAATCCGAAAGCGCGACATGGCCGAGCACGCTCAAAACACGATCGTATGCTGTTTCTTCACTTTTCAATATACTTTTTGTTTTGCATATACTGTTTTCATTATTTTACGTATATATTATTTTACTACTTCTAAAAAATTAAATTTCATATATACCATTTGTTTAATTTTATAAATTATTTATCGTCTATATATACTCTCGTTAATAAATGACGGGAAAGCCTCTCGTGCAGCATTTACTCCATCAGCTTTAAGCTGGTGCCTTGTCGGTGGACTGAAGACAATACACAACATATCAAAATGGAGACATTCTGAAAGAGATTATCTGAACATAAACAATCATTAATCTACTACTAAAATGAAATTGAGAGGATCTTAACAAGTCGCGCCTTCCTTCTGAATCTCACGCTCTCCTTCCTTCCTCACTCCTCCCTCACTTTAACCCCATCTCACGCCATTTTCTCTTCTTCTCTCCTCCCCAAACCACGTCTCCGTTCTCGTTCTTCCCCTCTCCAAACCCTCCTTCACGCCAGCTCCCACCTCCTCTCTTCCGTTTCCCCCTTTTCCTCTCCACTGCGCCACAACTCGTGCCTTATCAACCTTGTTTATATATATATATATATATCGTCAGATGAACCATTGACAAGATTGCCTTGTCAACAATCTCGTTCGTAAGTGAGAATCTGAGCTCAATTTCTTCTTGGTATCCTTCAAAATGCACTACCATCAAGTGGTACCTGATCTGCCTCCGATGAACGCGCTGGAGATCCTCAGAGAGACCGTTCGAGTCCTGCGTTGCGATCCACACACCTTCACATCCGTCCTGTTCCTCCTAATCTGCCCCGTTTCAGCCATGCTTCTCTGCAACGCGTTCCTCGCCTCCTCTCTCAACCAATCTCTCGCCCGCCGTCTAATCCTCCTTTGCGTCACAAGCGGCCTGCCATTGACGGATTTTTTGAATCAAATGTGCCACCATTTGGCCGGTACGATCGTTTCTTCCGTAACTTGCTTCCCTTTGTTGATTTCTCTATTGCTACTTGCAAAATCGTCGGTTTCTTATACCGTCGCTTGTGTTTACGCCGGAAAGAAGTTTACTTCGGAAGAATTCTTGTCCCTTTTTCGCCGGATTTGGGTTCGGATTGTAAAGACTTATCTTTTCACCTGTCTCGCAATTTCGTCCTGCGTAATGCTGTTCTTGGTCCTTCTGATTCTAATTTGCAATGCGTTATCCATATTAATGTACCCACCAGAAATAATAATCTACCCCGCTTTAATAACCGTGCTGATCTTCTCAATCGCTTACGCCCACACGATCGTATCCTGCAATCTCACGATCGTAATCTCGATTCTAGAAGAATTCTACGGAATCCAGGCCTTGTCAAGATCTTTGAAGTTACTCAAAGGGCAGACTCAGGTCGGTCTTTTGATATTTCTTATCACTGCAATTGGATTGGCCTTTGTGGAAGGATTGTTTGAGCATAGGGTTAAAACCCTAAGTTATGGTGACGGATCGTCTAGGGTTTGGGAAGCGCCATTGTTGGTTTTGATGTATTCTTTTGTGGTTTTGATTGATTTTATGATGAGCGCCGTTTTTTATTTTACGTGTCGGTCGTGTTTCGTGGAAAGCGGAAATGAAGAAGAGGAAATGATGATTCGGACCGAATTGGGAAATGTTGAGTAGTTTTTTTTTTTTGTGATTATGTTTATTATTGGATTATTGATAGGAAAAAATTGGTTTGGGAAAAAAGATGATTTATTTTCTTTTCTTTTTTAATTATAGATTTGTCAAATAGTTGTTGGTTATTATAAGGCAATGTAACTAGTTACTACTGCCATAATGTTCAGGAACTTATTACTGTTTTATTCTTCATAGCAATTTGAGTACATTATTTTTGGACAATGTAATCAAATTAGAGCATGCAAGCCCTGATACAAAGTCACACTGAGTGAATCGACTTCCTGTGTATCAGTAATTTATACAGTATTTTCTTTTGATATGCACAGGATCATTGTTTGCTTCAAGGGAAATTTAAGAAGAAAATCCTGCACTATGCAGAATTTGCAGAAAGTTCTTTCATTATTGAAAATGCAAAAACAATCCGTACAGTTATTTACAATCTTTTTTTTACAATTTACAATAATGCAATGACTTCTTTGCAATTTCAGCATAATTCAATCAAGGGCTCTTTGCAAATGTCCCTTGTTTTAATTTCTTTTCTTCAAATAGGAATAACTTTTATGAAAACATAGGGCTAACAAAAGGCAATAATACTCAAATATATACAAAATTACAACAACTTGAGGCTTTAACAGTTTAACTAAAAAGCCCCAAATTATTCTCGCACTAAACTTGCATACATACAAATTATATACTTCCTACCTTCCTTACAATTGCTAATGTACAACATCTAGCCTATATTCCTTGCCACATTTGGCCAACAAAAATAAATAATATGCAATAAAACAACAAAAAAATTAAGCAAGAAACTAAGAAAACAAGTTAATTTTGTTTCGAAGATTAGATTAGATATATATGTGCTGGAGCTTCGACCATGTCATCTGAAACAACAATTATAAAGACGAAAAATTATATTTTATTAATATTAAAAATGAGGCGGGATGTAAAATTCAACAAATGACCAAAACGATCTAAGAAAGGCAAAATTAGGGAATGTAATAAAAAAAGAATTGTACCGGCATTTTGTTTTCCTTTGAAAAAATACCGATGCATGTTTGAGGCAGCAGTAGGGGCGTTTTGGTCTTTTTCTCCTCAGGCCAAAATTTTGCCCTGATCAGACCCAATCAATTAATAGGCGGTCCCTTTACGTGATAATCAAATTCAAATCTGAGGTATACATTTTATAATATAATATTTTAATAATTTTTCATCTTGCGCGCTTGATTCTTTTGTTTTTCTCAAGTCCTTGCTGATCCTACAAAAAATGGTAATTTTGCATAAATCCCCCTCATTTATCTCATATCACAAAAACAAAAAAGAATCAATTTGATTTCATGTTTAAAAAGCTCACAGTATCCTTTGCATCTTTTGTGTTGTTATTTTTAGTAGTATTATTTTTGTTATTTTGTGAGGATTTTGATTTTTCAATTTCGGCTTCTTTGAGAGCCTTTTTCTTTTCGAGCTCTTCCTGCTTGCAGTTCTCTTGGTGGGCCCGCCGAAACATCGTCACGAAATTTAATAGGGTTCCAATCACTGCATTAATTTATTAAATATTATTTTGGGAAATATTTCGAAAAAACCTAAATTATCTAGAATTCATAGAAAACCCTGGCTTTAGCTTTTATTTAAAAGAAATAAGCCTAGCTTTAGATTGCAAATTATTTATCTGTTATTTCAAAATAAATTAAGGTGCACACTAAAGTTAGTTTTTTTTTTTTTTCCAAATAAGAAGTTAAAGTTGGGGTGTTGTTAAAAATAAAAAGTTAATATTAGGGGTTTTATGGGTAATCTAAAAGTCAAGGACTTTTTTCAAAATGAAAAGTGTAAAAGGAAGTTTTTTAATATTCTAAAAGTTAATGAGTTTTTTCATAAATATCAGAAAATACACAATCAAAGTGACAATAATAAAATTACCTTGTTCAAAAGGGCATTTTTGAGGGTCCTCTCCAAAATATAGCGCAAGCGCATCTGCATTTTTTCCCTGTCAAGTTAAATAAAACCAAGGGCGTTTTAGTAAAAAGTACAAAAAAATGGGTAATTTGGCAAAAAGTATGTAACTTTCACATACCACAGAAGAGTATAGGAATTTTAACGAATCCACCTCAGCTTGTGCTACAGATGTGAACTCCTTCAAAGTCTTCAAATTTAAAAAAAAAAAGAAAAAAAGAAATTTAGTCCACTTGTAAAAAGATAAAATAATGTATAAATATAAAGTTGAAAAGATTGATATATTTTTGAAAAGATGAAAAACCTTGCAAAATATTTCTGACACAGGGCCATCATTTTCTGACGCTTTAAATTCAATATCCACTTTTTCTAAGCCTTTGACAATCGCTTGCATTTCTTCAGCTAATAATTTCAGTTGTATCTGAGTTTTAGAGAGAGAAAGAGTTAGAGAGAGAGAGAGTAAAAATTGCAAGTTGGGTAAAAGGGCAGTAAGTCAGATTATATTATTTATAATAAATAAATATATTAATAATATATGAACCCTTGATGCGTTTTCTAAACTAGTGAGATCTTCGTGGAAATCCAACAATTTCGGCGATTTTGACGCAAGGACCTGATTGCAAAACAACAAATTTTCAAGGTCAATTTAAAAAAAATTAAGTTTTTTTTTTTTTTCATTTTCTAAAGCTTTTTCTTTTAAAAAAGAAAGAAAAATACCTTGCATAAATAGTGCATTAAAGTCATCTTATTATTGGTAGCGCGAGTGTCAGTCAGCTTTAAAAGGCTGTCGAGCCGAAATCCAATTGCTGACCCTGTAAAAATTATTTTGAAAAATAAATTAAGTTTAAATTAAACTAATAATTTTGAAATTTTGGAAAAATCAAATATTTAATTTTTATTTAAGTAGACCTCGTGCAGTGCCTTGATTTAACATGTTTCCAAGAAGCAAAATTTTCTTCATAATTTCCTTCAATTTCGCAGAATTACGAATCTGACATGCGCAAAAGAGAAGATGAAAAATTAAATATTAAAAAAAGCTACTTACATATATATATAAATCCTAGTATAAAAAGGGTATATTATATTTATTTTAATTTAATAATACAGGATTTATAATACCTCTTCACAAGCCAAATCAATACTACTCAAGCTTTTCTTAAGATCCCAGACCTAGAAACAGAAAAAAAAAATATATATATAATGTAACATCAAAAAATGCACAAAAAAGCACAATAAAATAAATGATGTTATGCAAGAAAAAAGAAAAAAAATATATAAAATTACCTGTGCCCTAAATTGAATCTTGAAAGAAAAAACCCGCAACTTTGATTCCATTCGTGGAACTTTCATCAACTCCAGAAAGAACTAAATTATGAAAACACAAGCAAATGTAAGTTATTATCTTAGAAAAAAAAATTATTTCCAAAATATTAAGAAATATACCAGCTCGCATTTTCCGAGATTATCTCTCTCGCCGGTATAGTTCTGAGAGAAATAAAAAAACATGAGAAACGATTTTTACAAAACAGAAAAAATATTCAAAAAAATAATCATGAAAAATAATAATTCATATTTATTACTTTGAGCATTTCCATTTCTTCTTTAGTCGGGCAGAATTTTATAAGATTCTCAACTTGATCCACGTCCAAAACCGTGTCGTCCATTGTCAGAGCAGCGTTCTGCAATAATTATTTCATTTTTTTAAAGCGTATTTACATTTTTGCTTGTCTAAACTTGGTCTACATAAACCGCCTAACGAATGGTCAATAACTAGTTGTTATATATATGTAATAATATAAAATAATAGGGGTTGATTGAGAAAATGTGACGTACCACCATGTCAGGTAGGGGCATCTTGACTTTAGTCAACATGATTTCCGTATTATTAGCCCGCCTTAAATCAACCTATTAGTTAAACATAACCAAACAAAAGTGAAGAAATTTAGATATCGCAAGAAAAGTCAGTCAAAGATTAAATAAATAAATAAATTGCGTAGATTAAAAAAATAAAACTAAACAGAAGAGAAATTTAGGGTTTTGCTCTCTCACCAAGTGAACTTTGTCAGGTTTTGACCCCATAGATTTCCTTCTTCCATCAGAACTCGAACTATCGTCAGTTTTTTTCGGTACAACAGCAGAAAATAGGGTTTCCAGCTCTGAAAAGTCAAACTCTGAAGCTGAAGGACTGCCATTAAAGCAACAAAACACCATTAATATTTATTTTTCTTTTTTACCACTTTTTAATAATAATAAAATAAGATGAGAGTAAAATTCTAAAACACCTCTGTAGTTCGCCGGATTTCTGAAAGTCGGCCCAAAGGCTGCCTTGCATGGCGCGAGAGACCTTGATCCAGTGCAAGGGTTTGAGATTCGACCTGCGTTGAGCGGCCAATGACGAGGCGCCACCTGGCCTCGGAAGCCCGCCTCCTCGCCCTCTGCCAAGTGGCGGAGGTGGCGCACGAGATCCGCCAGGTGGCGGCGGCGCGCCTGGCGCTCTGGGCGGAGGCGGCGGACCGGGTGCGCGGGATCCACCAGGTGGGGGGGGGTGGCGGTGGACCGGGTGCGCGGGATCCGCCAGGTGGGGGGGGGGTGGCGGTGGACCGGGTGCGCGGGATCCGCCTGGGGGAGGGGGGGGGAGGTGGTGCGCGGGATCCGCCAGGAGCGGGAGGGGGAGGTGGCGGACCGGGGTGCGCGAGATCCGCCTGGGGGAGGGGGAGGAGGTGGCGGATCGGGTGCGCGAGATCCGCCTGGGGGAGGGGGAGGAGGCGGCGGACCGGGTGCGCGAGATACACCGGGAGGGGGAGGAGGAGGCGGCGGACCGGGTGCGCGAGGGGGAGGGGGAGGAGGCGGTGGACCGGGTGCGCGAGATACACCGGGAGGAGGAGGAGGAGGAGGGGGCGGAGCAGGAGCACGAGATCCGCCAGGAGGAGGTGGAGGAGGAGGAGGAGGAGCTCTTGATGCAGGCGGCGGAGGTGCTGACGTGGCAGTTGACCTCAAAGGAGGAGGAGGAGGAGGAGGAGGAGGAGCAGTAACATTAGCCCTAGGAGGGGGAGGAGGTGGTGGCGGAGGCGCTGACCTGGCATGCTGAGGTGGCGGCGGCGGCGGAGGTGGTGGTGCGATGGTTCTAGGTGCTAAAGTTGGCGGCGGCGGCGGAGGAGGAGGAGGAGCTGGCGATTGAACTGGACTTTTGGCCGGAACAGGTCGCTGACGTGGCGGCGACAAAGCAGGCTGAGGTTTCTTCAGAGAAACCACAATGCTTTGTTCGTTCATAATGTTGCCTTCTGATTGGCCAGCCCGGATTCCGAGAGCGGCAGGCGAGCTGCCGTACCGGGCTGGCGGATGAGCTGGCCGGTACAGTGACATGGCCTCCGATTCCCGTTTCGGCGAGATCCACCTGGACACTATTTTACCGTTTTTCTTTGTAGGTGTCGATGACCTTGGTGTTTTTACATCCACACCCATGTTTTCTCCTTTTTTATGAACAGACCCTTCCCCACTTATCGTACCATTTTTCTTTGTAGGCGTCGACGCCCTTGGTGTTTTTACATCCACGCCCGTGTTTTCCACTTTATTATGCACAGACCCTTCCCTTTTTACTTTTGGGGAATCAGGTTTGTAGGTTCTTTCATTCAGGCTTGGTTTTTCCTTAGGAGATAAAGTTCTTTCTTCCGTTACGATAACTTTGACTTCTTTTACTTCAGGTTTGACTTGTTTCACTTCAGGTTTGACTTGTTTCACTTCAGGTTTGACTTGTTTCACTTCAGGTTTGACTTCTTTTACTTCCACGACCTTCTTCTCTTCGCAAATTTCAATCCGGTCCACCAATTTAATAATCTTCTCAGATCCTAGGGAATTCAAAGAACTCAATTTCTCGTCCGTTTCTGCTGTTTTTTCTATAGATCTAGAAGTACGCAATTTACTCTCGCCGTAACTCTCGACTCTATTCAAAACCCTAATTTCGCTCCCTGCTTCTAAACTAGGTTCCTTTTTATTAACATTAACATCTAATTTCTTTATCTGATCTTGCACAGTAACTAAAGTCTGTGCAATTACGCCCTTCATATCCTCCTTATTATTATTATTATTAATATTTCCATTTAGTAAATCCGATTTATTTTTCTCTGAAACCACTTCTATATCATGCAACAAATCTGAAACTTTCCGTCCCAACACAATCTTTTCATTGTTATTACTGTCTTGTAATTTATTTGTCTGGTCGAGAAATACCGGTTTTTCAGAAATCACGGATTTCAAATCCGGCGAATTTTGTGGGTGAGATTCAGAATCCGAATTAATAAATATTTCTTCCGCCTCGTAAAATTCCTCTCCTGCCCCTGTTTCATATCCGTCTAATTCTTCTGTTTCAGACTCAAATGAGTCTGAGTCCGAAAATTTCACCTGATTAAAAAAATACTAAAATTGAGATCACCGAAATGAGAAAAAAAGGGGATTTTAAAATTTTAAAAATTTGAAATACGGACCTCTACTCTGAAATCGGGTGGGAAATTATCTCTAGAATTCCACGGAAAATCCAATTCGTCACGATTTAATAACAAGGAATTAGATCTGATAAATGATGTGTTAAACATGAATCTAAACATTATTTCTTCTTTTTCTAAATCGTCAGAAACATGCAAACACTCAAGCACCACGTCGCCTTGAATCTGACACCTCGCACTCAGCTTTATTTGTGTCGTTTCTCTCTATAGAAAAATAATAATTAGAGAAAAAAATAAAAGAAATAACAAACCTTTTTCGCTTTTATTTATTTTAGGAAAATCACAAAATAGCCCCTAAATTATGCCTCAATTGCAAAAAAAAAATTCCATTCTTGATTAGTTTGAAATTAACACTGTCAATTAAGTTATCCAACAACATAGGGGCTTTTTTTGCAACTCAGGCGATACAGGGGCTTTTTCGCAATTACAATCCATTAAATTACCTGTTTATAAAACCGAACTGTCTTCTTAACTTTCGGAGTCTGAAACAAAACTCTGGAATTCGTTTTACGATCCGGATCCGATCCATAAACCCTAATCACAGGCCTACACCCACCATTTTCAAATCTCGGAATTTCCTTAAACCCCACAAAATCCAAACAATACTTTTGATCCCTCAAAATCCACTCGGGCCCGCTCGTCTGTCTCACCACATAATTCAAGTACCTCAAATGAGACCCTTGCGGATTTAACTTAGAAAATAAACTCAATAAATCTCTCGGTGCTTGTTTATACACCATTTCCAATGTTTTTAATTCCCCATTATACTGTTTTCTATACAAAAGTAAGCCGGCCAGCATGAAGGCCAAAACCGGCCAGCCTCCTTTCTCACAATGAAGTAACAAAACATTATGATTTCCCTCTTTTACAGAGAGCCAATTTTCACTTGACTTCAAAAAATGGTGGATCATTTCTAGGGCTAAAAGAGGGCAGCCTTCGTAATTTTGCGGGTATTCCATGACATTAATGTCGTATTGTGAGAGTATTTCTGTGATTTGGGAATGTGATTTGTTTTCTTTGAAAGTTGAGACCATGAATGAAGCTTCTGGGAAAAAGTCTTGCAGCTGACTAACGATGGTTGTGAAGTAGTTTCTGTACTCGGATTCTTTCATCGTTTCGGACGTGAAACAGCAATCGAATACTGAAAGTAGAAAAAAAAAAAAAAGGATAGTGTTTAGAAGCAAGAAATGGAGAAATGCTGAATTTTATTCATTATTTGTAAATTTGTGTTTTATTACAGCAAGAAAGAGATTTTCCAAAAGTGGAAATATGCTAATTTTAACTGGATAGGGTTCCAGGAGAAGAAAATTGTCCAAAAATAGAGAAATTCACACTCTATATTACAAGCCTCAAGTTCCTACTTCAAAGTAAAAACTAAAAGGTCAAAGACAAAATCACCAATTGACAATTTCGGAGAGAGGAAAAACACCTCTAAACTTCAATTTAACAGACTGCATTTCAAAAACGCTCAGAAAGACAGACAATTCGGCATAAATTCAGCATTTTGCACTCTCAATTTCAAAAATCAATACAAAAACTAGCAAAGTTAAATCACCAAACGCCAATGCCAGACTCGTAAACTCCTCAAAAACACAAAATTCAACCTCCCCGACTGATCTAAACCTCAAAAGCAACTAGCTAACTCACAATTCTCACTATCTCAAAAAAACCAACAAATTAAAACGTACCAAAAACACGCTCGGTGATCTCCAGAAGCCGATCCGGAGGCTTCCGGAAGAACAACTTTGTGAAGAACGCCATCCTCCGTCCCCTCCGTCTCCGCCTCCGCCGCCGGAGTCTCCGAGTCCGATCCGGCCCAAACCGGACTCAATTCCGCTCAGTTTCTTCCCCTCTTTCAATTCTAACTTGCAGAAAAGCAAACTAAAACTAAACTAAACTAAACTAAAAGGATAATTCAACTTGGTTGATTGCTGAATCCAGATCTCGGTTGCTATCTCTGTCTCTGGGGATTGTTATTGTGAAAAGAAAGGGATGAAAAAGAGAGAGAGAGAGAGAGAAAGAGATGGATTGAGAAACGGAGCAGAGCTTTTCTTCTTCTATACTCTCTCTTATTTATTAATTTTTACTTTACCTTTTGTTCTTTTTTTATTATTTTGTAGTATTTATTAAGCTTTATTATACTGTGTAAAGACCGAGCAGTACGACAGCAGCGTAAGGTATTGAATCAGACAATCTCTCCCCTACACCTGGTCTACCATGAATCAGTCTTTGCCATCTTTTTTCTTTTATTCCATATTTATTCTATTACTTTTTCAAATAATATTTATTTTAATTAATTGGTCTTTGCATGAGTGTGGACTTATTCCAATATTAAACGATTTTCAGATATTTTTGCTAGGGTTCAGATATGGAGTGCCGGTATTTTGGAGTGTCCAGCAGCTCCAGAGTACAAAAGGTACGATGAAATTACAAAAATGTATTTTTGTAAACATAAAAAGTACAATAAAATTAAAAAAAATATATTTTCAAAAATGTATATTTGTAAATACAAAAGGTATATCCAAGTGTAAATATATATGTGTACAGATAAAACTTCTGGGCACTCCAAAAGTCGGACACTCCGAATAATTTCTTTTTTTGCTATCCAATCAGGGTGTATTATACACCAGGTGCAACTAGAATTTCTTCAGAACAAAGCTACGCCAAAAAGTCGGCGGGCATACTATTTTCACTTTGGCGCTACGGTATAAAACATCAACGGTCAGATTTCCTTCCTCTCGTCGATCAACGGCCAATAATGCATATAGCATAAGCATAAATAATAGGGAACTTTACAAATAACCCCCTGCCTTTTCAACAT
The DNA here is from genome assembly GCA_027726005.1 of Juncus effusus. Taxonomy (NCBI): domain Eukaryota; kingdom Viridiplantae; phylum Streptophyta; class Magnoliopsida; order Poales; family Juncaceae; genus Juncus; species Juncus effusus. The sequence continues at coordinate 1,814,800 of CM050905.1, read as the reverse complement.
TTACAAAAAATATCCTGTCGAATAAAAAAATTAACCAATAAATGGATAGAAAAGTGAACGAGGGATATTTGTAAAGAAAACATTTTTGACGGGATTTTTTGCAAATTTTGAAAAGGTAGGGGGTTGTTTGTAATATTCAGAAAAGATAGGAGTTTATTTGTAAATTTTACTAAATAATAACATGCGGAAATACAGTAATGAAAAGGTATGTGGGCCCGCCGAGACACGTGGCGAAAGAAAGGGAAAGAGACCGCACGTCAGACAAGCAGTAATTCACAGAACGACAGATGTCATACATATTTTACTCTGTAACTAATAGTGTGGTGAGTTTTATTTAGTTGAGATATGGAGTCGTTATGTGTTTAGTTATACTTATAAATTTCAGCGGAGCTGAGATCAATCAACATTGGGAAAGTGGGCATAATGGGGAGTGGAAATAGAAAAAGTAGAAAAAAAAAATAGCTGTTACTTCACGGGCAAACGTAATTAACGCCTGGGAGATTTTGCATGCAAATTCTCCAGAAATAATTAATATGCAAATGAGTCATTCTGTGCTCATAAATTATCTTTTTTTTTTTAAGGTTTGTGCTCATAAATTATCATTAATGCCTTTTGAAACTCCGTTAATTACGAGGCTGGTGAAGTTGGGATCGTGATTTAACTCCGCACGTGCTTATCACGTGGCTAGAAGATGGGACAGACATTCTACGTTCTACTAATTCTAGTTTAGTAATTGTTGTTAGTAGAGATATTCCTTAAGTTTCATGAATTTACAATCTGGACCCTGACTTCTATCCTATTAAACTTTAATCAATGCATTAAGGACATTTTTATTGGCATTCCATTAGTGCTAGGGATCTCAAGTTATGGTCCCCAAAAAACATACCAGACGTTCTTTGTTATACGAGTAAGCTATAAACATTTGAGATGTGATATTATATGACATGTCACTTGTATTGAATTTTAATTTAATATTACGACTTAAGTTATATAAGACCAAAATATACTCAACATACATATTTATGTATACATATATCTATAAAATTTCTTTCATAATTATTAATGTCATGTTTGGTTTTCAAATATAAAAATATATAGTTGATGAATAAATAGACAAATTTTAAGGGTGAAAATTGAATTCATGATATGCATCAATTTAGCACACATAATTAGCTCTAATTATTTATCTAAAATATTTATCTAATATATAAGTATGTAGATCAAAATGTTGTAGCTTCAACGGGCAATTAGATGTATCTTGACAATTAAAAATAATATAAAGAAAAAATGTAGAAAATATCATGCAAATTTGTTTCTACCTGATCCACAGACACAACACAACAATTAGTCGCATGTATCCAAAAATGAAGCAAAAGCTAAGTATACAAGACTTATGAAAACCAAAAGAATAACTGAAACATGACTTATTTAGGCTTAGATAAACTAATGAAGTATATTTATAAAAAACAGTTATGTAACAACTAAGTAAGGTATGAAGAATATTATGTGCATAATAATATTTAATATATCAACATGAAGAATAAACCCACCATACAAAAAATTTATTGTGTCAGCCAAATAATGTTCGAACTAAAATTTGATAAAGAAGAATAAAAAATAAAAGAAATAAAAATAAGAAAAATCTATAATTTTGGACTTGTGTTTAGGTAAGAATGATAAAATTCAAAATTTTGAATGCCTCATATTTTTATCTGTCAAAGGCCTTCAAAAGTACAGAATCGGACATGTGCAGATTAAAATAATAAAATACATATATCAATCCTGATAATTTTATTATTATTAATATTTGCAAATATATACTTGTACAAAATATAAAACTTTCAATTGAATTCGTGTTTTATTCTCTCCCGCTCCTCATTATAGTTTTACCCACTATTTATTGGGGACGATTGGTGGGTACTCTATCAATACTCTATAATTTTTTTCGTAACAACCAACTACTTGCAATTATATTGATGAACTATATCAACTTGTCTTTGGATATACTTCCAATAATGATAAGTTATTAAGAGCGACAAGTCTACCATGAACCATCAACACAACATCATTTTTATTCGCTTACTTGACGTGTTCTCATTGGATCAGTCCATGGTAGACCAGTGCCATGGCATAATTATGCTCAAGTAATTTCTTGATCTTACAAGTGAATACATGTATTAAATAATCACTCGTTTGACATCATTTATATTTTTTTGTTTTTCAATTTTTAAAAACAAAATTTAATTTTTTATTTTTTTGTTTTTGTTTACAAAAAAAACAGTTTTTTGGTTTTAAAACTGATAATATTTTTTCTTGCTTATTATTTTATCAAATGCATATTTAGACAGTCTTCAGCATCAATATATCAAGTTTTCAATGTCAATGTGTCGTTTATAGTACTAATGTAATATTTTTAGTATCATTATATTATTTTCAGCGCTAATATACCATTTTAAGTACAACTCTAATATACCATTTAAAGTACCAATATATCATTTTCAGTGTTAATGTACCGTTCATAATGTTGATTTATCATTTTTAATATTAATATCATATTTTTAGCAATAATTTTTAGTGTTAATGTATTGTTTTCGATGTCAATATATTAAGTTTTCAGTGTCAATCTACCGTTTACAATATCAATATATTTTATGTGTCAATATATTATTTCCTGTTAAAATATATTATTTTTAGTGTATCAAAATAACATTTTTAGTATTAATAGACCACTGTCAATGTCAATATATTATTTTAATATTTAAAAATTTCACTATATCATTTTTAATGCCAGCATATTATTTCTAGTGTCAATATACCATGTAAGCGTGAATAAAAATATTTCAATATTAATAATTTCTTTTAGTATTATTATAATATTTTTCAGTGCTAATTTATTTTTTTTATTGTAATATAAAGTTCTAGCGTCACTATTTCTTTTTATTGTCAACTTATTTTTTTTTAATGTGATATAAAGTTTTAGGGTCAAAATTCTTTTTTTAATGTGAATATATCATTTTTAGCGCAACATAATGTTTCCAGGTTAATATTCTTTTTTTAAGTGTTATCATATTATTAAACATAAAAGAAGAAATAACTTTTTCTCATTTCTAAAATTATGTTTTTTTTTGCTATTTGGATAGAAAAAAAGGAAAACGAAGCCAATTATTCAAATACGTTTTATTTTTTTGGAGAAAAAACGTAGAAAATATAAAACGACAAAGATACCAAACGAGTTCTAACAACTCATTATAAAGGCAGAAAATGGCATGAACCACAAGCCAGACATTTAAAAAAAAATTAAAAAGTAACTGATAATATAGAAAAATTGATTTTTGTCCTTGCATGTCCAGCCCCAAATCAAAACAAAAAATTTGATCGCGAGGGCCCAACTACTCGATGGCAAGATTTCAAACTTAGACCCCATTTTATTTTTTCTTCTTTTACGAATAAAAATTGACATCATAATAGTTTAAAACAAGTACTGTTTTGAAAAACAAATTCACCAAAATGATTATAAAATATTTATATAAAGCACCCATAGATATGGATATCTTTATTAAATATGATAGTTATAATTACAATATAATTTTTAATTACCATTCAATATGATAGTTATACTATGAAATGATTACATAATATTGCGTATTTTATCTCAAAGTAGACATCTATGGCTAAATCTTCTGATACATGCAACTAATACTCAAAATAATTCAATGTTATATATATATATATATTTTTTGAGACTTACTCGTAAATTTATGAAGACCGCAAAACTGGTGGTCCTCTAAAAACAATCACTCGAAAAAAATCAGGCCCTTTTTTGTGATAATTGAGGGCTATAAAAAGCTGTACAATCAAAATGTCTAAATAAAAGAAGCTTTTTATCACAAAAAGAGACGCATGAGCACATGCATGTTTCCTCAATAAGTTAGGCAATGCATGCCCTATCTATATTATGCCCATTTAGTCTATAGTAGCATTTATTTCATCTGAAATGCATATATCTATTTCATAGCCTTTATTTTTTATCATCATAATGTCACAAAAAAATTGTACAAACTTTTCTTTAAAAGTGGAAATTATTTTTATTTTATCTTCATGTGGTCCATTTTTACTTTTTCAGTTGACCCAATTGGCTTTTCATTGGGCTTAATTTTTTTCTAATGTTAATGGTCTAATTGGCCCAAATAAAATTTAGTAGTCCATTTTTACAATACCACTATACTCTTATACACCCACAATTTTATTCCTGCAAATTATCCAGAGAAATTGTCTTGCCAACTGTATATATAAACTTACTTGATGCTACGCATGATATCTTAAAATAAAACATACAAAATAATAAAATATTAACAAATAAAAATACGACCAGTTACAAGAGGATATAAGCATAATTCATAATAATATATAAATTAAAGAAGACAAAATTCAAAGAAAAGGCAAATCTTTATTCTTCTTCTTATTTTGTTCCCCTAGTTTTATCTTTTCCTTTCCTTTTGTTTTGTTTTCTCTGCTGAAGTTATGCTATTTTTTCGTTGATGCTTGTGAGAAGAAGAAATAAAAAAGAAATGTCTTTGTTGAAGAAGCTTTTTGCGAGGAAAGCTCTCGATGGTCTCCTCCAAATCTCCGATCGAATTTATGGTATTAATTTTCATAAATTATAACACTAAATTTATTTGATGCTTAATTAAAGAAAAAAATTATGTGATATATATTATTATCTCACTTAATTGTTATTTTGGTTAAACATTATTTATTTTGGTCACAATACTTAAATTTTATAATTTTTGTTCCATCAACTCTAGAAGCAATCATGATTGTATATTGTCTTTGACATTATTTCTTTGTAAAAATTCAGTTAAAATATAACAAATATAAACAAAATTTAACTACACAATATTAACTTTTCCTAATCATTTTTTAATTTGTAGTGCTGAATTGTTGTCTATCAACCGAAATCCTTGGCGAAGAACAACACAGGGAAAATCTAAGCACAATAATAACCCAATTAAAGAACTTCTATTCAGATTCATCATTCATGGTGCTAAATTTTTTGCAAGATCGAACTCGATCCAAATCCCTAGACACATTCTCGCATTTCGGCATAACTATAATCGACTACCCTTCAACATTCCAAAAATGCCCCTTGGTCTCCCTAAACCTAATCGTCCAAATCCTAAAATCCAGCCTGAGATGGTTAAAGTCCTTCGACAAAACAAGCAATAATATTTTGTTATTGCATTGTGAAAATGGTGCATGGCCATTTCTATCTTTTATTCTAGCATCATTTCTTGTTCTTAACAAGGAGGCTTATTGTGAGAATAAGACTTTAGAAATGGTGTATAAGAGAATTTCAAAAGATTTGTTACAATCAAGATTGGAATTAAACCCACAACCCTCTCATTTGAGATATTTACAGTATGTGGATAAATTAAGGAGCTCATTAGGGTTTAGAGAATCACAATTTATTTTGGAGTGTTTGATTTTGAGAAATATACCTAATTTTGATGGTGAGAGAGGATGTAGACCAGTATTGAGGGTTTACGGTACCGATCCGTTAATGCGACATGATGGAACATCCACGATTATTTTTACCACAAATATGACCAAGAAGAAGATTAAGTATTATAGACAGGTACAATTTTTCATTGTTTTGTTAAAACAATTCTAGTCTTTTTTGGAATTTCTTATTAACTGGCTTGATGTATATATATACACTTTGCTTATTTTCCTTTCTTTTTCTTGATATATAGGGAGAGAATAATGCTGTTATTAAGCTTAATGCTGACTGTCAAATCCAAGGAGATGTGGTTGTGGAGTGTATACACGTGGCAAAAGATGATTCGTCGCGAGAAGATATCATGTTTAGTTTCATGTTCAACACTGGATTTGTCCAGTCCAACATGGTCATCTTCACTAGAGATGAATTGGACATTGCTTGGAATAATGGCAAGGACAAATTTCAAGAGGATTTCAAAATTGAGGTATAATTAATTGAGATATAACTTATTTAGCATTTGAAAAAAAGAAAGGGGTTAGATATACAAACTTGTTGTAATCAATTTCTACATTCTTTAAATTATTTTATTTCAAAGTTTCAACATTTAGGGATAAATCTTAAACACTTTATTTGAAACCTATATCTTTTGTCAAAACAGGTATTCTTTTCTGACCCTATATATTTTGAACCTATACATTCTGAACCGGAAACATCAACAAAAGATCAACCATGCACACAAACAGAAGAAATTGAATCGGTTTCAACAGAAATACCGGACGAATTCTTCGATTCAGAGGAAATAATCAGAGAAACAAATAATCCAATTAATTCAAAACCTAAACCTAAATGTCCCCTCGAAATTCCTGAAGAAGATTCTTATACCCATTTTGATATTCATGTGGTTGAAAGAACAAGTAATTCAGAACCGGAGATAAAATTAGAGCTCAATAATGAAACGGTACACGATCAATTACCAGATATTCTTGTAATCGAACACAAAATATGCGTTAATGAAGGCGAAAAATCCAACAGAATTATGAAAAATTCACCAAAAAGATCTTTGTTGCCTCCTAAAATACCGCCACAAATTAGAGTCATAAAAAACCCTAAAAAACAAGAAACAATAGACCAAGCAAAACCAAATATTCCAAAGAGCAAAATCACCATAATACCCAAAAAATCAACTACCCCAAGAACCAATGTAGAATCCAAAGTTGCAAAACTTATATATGGAGATAAAAATATTTCTAATAAACTCCCCAAATCTCCTAAAACTAGTTTCCGTTCTGTTTCATTTTCATCACCCATTACTATTAAGAGTCCAACTCGTTCAATTTCAAATAATTATACACCATTTAATAAAAGAAGTAGCCTAGGCTCACCTAACACCGGTCCTCTGCCACATGTCAAAACACGAGTGGTCGAAAGAAAACCACCAAATTCTCCAAGGGAGACTTTGAATACTGAAAATAAAGCTGCATCAAAAAGTTTTAATTCGACTTTAACTCGTTCTTTGTCTAGTCTATCAGAGAGATATATTAGTACCAGTTTATCTCCACGTGTGGTACCTAAGACGAAACTCGGTACTAGCACTGGTACCGGTATGAGCAGTGGTACTAAAATATCACCATTGAACCGAGACAGCTTAAAGAGAAGCAGTTCAGTTTCGTCTTCTCGATCTGTTTCTGCACCCAAAATGAGTTCGAGCCGTTTGACGAGGTCTGGTATTTGAGGCTTGATTACTTAATTTTTGTTTATATATTTTGTGGTTATGAATCATGATATGAGATTTGGATTTTTTTGTTTTTCAATGGTTTTATGTTTTCTTTGTACGTAATTTTTCCTTTATTTTTCTCCATTTCATTTTTAAGAATTTGGAAGTAACTAAAATGGTTTTTCAGGTTTGAAACAATGGAGTTTGTATATTTGTAAGTTGTAACCCACATGAAAATTTCAACTGTTCATCAATAAAAGATGTTTTCTTGCATATTGTTATTTGGTAGTTACATGAAATTAGTGACTGATATATTCTTCATCTAAGAAATCATTTAATATAATTTTAATATAATTTGATTTGGATGTAAGACTAACTCATCTCGAAACCATTCAAAAAAAATTATTCGGTCCAAAAAGTAAAGAAATCTTTAAAAAAGTACAACATCTAGTTTGGAAAAAAAAATGTGCATGTGAGTGCTTCGGAAAACGTTTAGCTAACATAATTATAAGTGGAGAGTGGAGACAATAATTAAGTTAAACAAAAGATCTCAGCTAATTTTTTTATTCTATTCAAAAGATCTCAATTCCACTGGACAACTCAAGTACGGTAAACTGGATACATATCACCTCAGAAACCCCGCTACTTTCATATTCCTTATTAATTCCTCCACTACATTAAATATATACACCGAATTACAATTCATTAGTGAAATTCACATTTAAAGATTCGTTTTACCTTATGATAGCTTGCTAAACTTTAACTTTTAATTTGGTGTATCATGTAATGTAGTAACTTTTTATTTATTTTAATGAAATCTTATATAACTGTTTTGATAACGTCTTCAAAGAAAAAAAAAAGGATGATGCAAATATTCTCTCATAAATATATGAACGGAGTCTTTACAGGAAATATAACTGTTTAACACGTCACACGTGGTCTCCGCTGGTTTTCCCTCTCTCCGTTCCGTTCCAGCCAAAATTACCAAAAAGCCCCTCAAAATTTCTGGAGAAGAGAAGAAGAACAAAAGCTATTTATAGAGAACTGACTGATCCTCTGCGCCATTCTCTTCCTTCTCTCAACCGCCTTTCTCCGGATCCCAATCCCAACAGAGGTCATTGAGAGAAAGGTGCGTTGAAAGTTTGATCCTGATCCACCATTTTTGTTGTTGTTGTTGTTGTTGCTCTTTCTTATCATTTTGTCTCCGGTTGTAACGGATTTGTGAATTGTTTGAGTGCTTATCTGTAAAAGTACCGGCTTGTGTTATTGGTTTTGGAGAAGCTTTTTCAAATTTTGCCGGAAGCTGATTGTTGGTTTCTGAGGTGAGAATTTTCTAGCAAAAGTCCATTGAAAAATGTCGAATTTGTTTGTTGTCACCCATTTGGGGATTGTGGGTGATCCGCATTTTTGTTTTTTGAATTGTAAGATTTTCGATTTGTGGGTGTTTAGCATCTTTCGTCTTTCTCTGTTTTGGTAATGCTGGTGGGTAAGAATTTTTGATATGTCCTTGCAAAATGTGTAAATTTAATTTTTACCCTCCTTGATGAGTCAACATGCTTAGGAAAATGGAGGAATATTCGTTTTGATTCTTTAGAGTTTCAGGTGGAGTTCTGACAATGCCGATTGTAAATGCTTTATAAAGGAAAATTATAACTTGGAATCTTAAATGCTTTATAAATGATTTACTATAGCATTTTTTTGAAAAGGCCATTAATGGATTTTTATACTCTTCTTTTGTTTCTATGAATTTCTCAAGGGGTAAATGCTTAAGTCTTTTTCTTTTAGAATATTTTTTAATAAATTTTCTCCATTTTCGTGTAAATACTAATTTGAGGGCCTTTTCCCCCTCAATTTGTTGGATTATCAATTTAATCGTTTCAATTTGTTGGATTCATGATTGATTCAAATTTCTCATTTATTTTTGTAATCAGAGAAGAAGATTCCTTTCAGTCCACACTGCATGAGGATAAGTTGACCATAAATCATTTCACATTTATTAATCATATCATATACCTATTACCTACCAAAAATTAAATCTTCACCAGCTTTCCTTCCTTTTTCTTTCCTTTTATATAATTAATTTTGTACATTACATACAAACATACAAAAAGTCGATGCTTTGCAGGTATATTGCCATTATACCAACAGACCAATATAAACTAGTTCATATACTTTATTCCACATTTCAACTTTATAATTTCACCAAAAATGACATTATTTTCATTTCATAAACCTTCCTTTTTCTTAATCTTAGTAAGCCTCCCTTGTCATTTTCTCATATAATTTCACATTTTTCATCTTTAACTAATACAACAATCACTCTTTCCATACAGGCTTGCTGAAATCTCTCAAAAAGAAGCAAAAAAAAAAAAACACAAAAAAATAACAACTTCTAAATAATGGGATCGTGTGTGTCAAAAACAAACGCGAGAGAGGGCCGGCACGGCAAAATCCCGCTTCCTCGCCGACCAAGAAAATCAAGAACTAAAAAGATTTCCAATTTGGGGCAAAATCCGAACGGAGCGACCGATTTTTCGGTTAGCGGATTCGTTCAGGCGACAGCTCGCACGAAAGGCGAGAATTCGAACGTCACGTTTTATAGAACGCAGATGACCTGGCATCACAGCCAGGTCGACGCCAATGGTACATTACTTTATTTATTTATTTATTTATTATTATGATTTCATTATTAGGAACATGATCTTTTGACAATAAGCTTATTTGGTGCAAATGATCTATAGTCTAGTTGGTAGAACATATTGCATCTGTAAGATAGGTCATGGATTCGAGTTCCGGAAAACATAATCTTATTTAGCACATATTTACCAAAGTATCTCAACCCATCAAATATATGTAACATTTACCTTTTTAAAAAATGTGATAATTCGAATTTCAACCGTATATATGGAATATACATGTTTTAAATATGTCATTAATCTAATTTTCAAAGGAATCGGAGAATTATATTTTTACCATCATGTATGATCAAAATAAGAAGCTAATTTTGTAAAATATTACTTGTATACTAAGAGGAGCTTACTACTACTATCATTACATCTCGACATATTATACTAATTTTTAATTTATTAACTTAATAACATATTTCAACATAGGTGTTTGTCAAGAGGACGCATGGTTCGACTCGGTCAGCATTCTCGAGTCCGACTCTGACGACGATTTTCGCAGCGTTCATGGAGGTCCTTACATTTTATCAATTCACCAATTATTAATTTTCAAAATTCTTCATTTTCATATAAACATAAACTCTTTTTACAGATTTCAACACGGCGCAAGTCTCCCAATTCGAAACCGCGTCCCGAGTCGTCGACGCGATAATCGAGAAAACCAACGCCACATCAGCGTCTCTGGCCGTCGAAAAGTTCCTCAAGTCTGACGAGCCCGCCAGGTCATCGCTCCCCGCCAAAAAATCAAACTCTCGCGCGGCGAGCTTCAAAGGCCTGAAGGAGAAAAATGAAACAGAGGAGAGAATAAGCGGGAATAAAACGCCGTTATTTGTGAGGAAATTGTTGCCATCTGTCAGTTTTAACGATAAGATCGTGACAGCTGGCGGGACGGGGTCGCCTTGTCAGAAGAGGAAATCGGCCGTGATTAGGCTCTCGTATAAGAGGAAGAGTTATGACGGTGAAGAAGCCACTGAATTTTGTAAGTTTCTTTTTTTTTTGGTTTTTTTTTGGGAAGTTTGTGAAAAAGTCCCTGTGTTATTGAAAATTGCGAAAAAAGCCCTCTATTTTGTTCAAAATTCAAAAAAGGTTCCTACCTTTAAGTTAAATCTTAAATACGATCTAACGATAAGGTTGGGCAATTTTGTAATTTTGTGAAGAACGAAGGGGCCTTTTTGCGATTTGCAATGAAGCAAGGGCTTTTTTTGCAATTTAGGCATCATTTTAAGCGTAACGCAGGAGCTTTTAACAAATTTCCTTTTTGAGTTTCTTTGTACGTGTCACTAAATCAATACAATTAATTATTTAATTATTTTTTGTTAAAAAAGGTGAGTCAAAGAGGTTTGTGTACCGGCCGCGAGGAGGAATGGTTGTACCAGGCTCGAGCGAAGAGAAAGCGACACCTGGCAGCTGGTCTTATCTCGATCCTTCCACCTTTAAACTCCGTGGCGAAAGCTTTTTCAGGTCCAAAATAATTAATTACTAATTAAATAAATAATTAACTAAATAAATAATTTTTTTTTTAAAAACCCATAATATTTTATTTTTTATAAAACTCAACTCATTTTGAATAATAGAGAAAAGATATTCAGTTGAAATAATAGGTAAATAATTCGCAAAATGTTTACGTATTATTTCATTCCGAATATCATTTACATCTTATCTGAACATTATCCATTCCGAGATTTTTTTTTTCTTAAATAAACGTTACGGATAAGTTTTTTTAATGTTTTTTTAACAGGGACAAGAAGAAGGTTCCAGCGGCGAACTACGCGCCGTACTATCCGATCGGTATGGACTTGTTCGTTTGCCCACGTAAAGTGAATCATATCGCTCAGCACATTGATCTTCCTAATGTTAAGCCTCACGATAAGCTTCCTTCTCTCCTCATCATCAACATCCAGGTATTATTATTATAATAATAAGAGAAAAGTCCATTTTTGCCCTTTCAACTATTGAACCAACTCATTTTTGGTCCCTCAACTTTCTATTAGTCCAATTTTAGTCCCTCAACTATTCAATAAGTGCATTTTTGGTCTTTTCATCGGTTAAGGGCTTATGTGTCCGTTAAATTTGACACATAAGCAATGAAGTAACATTAGTAACGTGACAAATGTTTGAAAAAAAAATAAAAAATTCATAAAATTCCCCTCTTTTCTTAAAACATTATTTTTATTAAAAAAATGTATATTTTTTGTGCATGTTTATTTGTTAAATAAAAATTAACATGTTATTGCGTATGTGTTAAGAATATATGCTATGCCATTTCTTACGTGTCATATTTAACGGACACGCAAACACTTAACGGATGGAAGGACCAAAAATTCACCTATTAAATAGTTGAGGGACTTAAATTGCACCAATAAAAAGTTCAAGGACCAAAAAAGAGCTAATTCAATAGTTAAGGAGGCAAAATTGGACTTTCCTCTAATAATAAATAATAATAAATTGAAATTCTCAAACTAACTCACGCTTCAACTTTATTCTCAAACTGACTGAGAACAAAAGAAAGCACCGGACTGTTAGAAAGTCGATACTTTTTCCGTCTTTTTTCAATAGATTTTGAAACTTCACTTTTTTTTTGCTTCCGAGCTGACATCTTGATGTGTTCTGTCTTGGGTTAGTTTGAGAATAAAGGTGAAGAATGGGTTAATTATTTAGGAATTTCAAACTTCTTTTGTGGGTTAATTTGAGAATCTTAACTTTTGTGTATTTATTTATTTTGTTTTGTTTAGCTGCCAACATATCCAGCTGCTATGTTTTTGGGAGATAGCGATGGCGAAGGAATGAGTCTCGTTTTGTACTTCAAAATTTCTGACTGTTACGACAAGGAAGTCTCCCCTCATTTCCAAGAATCTCTAAAGGTAAATAATAACAAAATCAAAATAAATAATAATAATAATAATAATAATAATAATAATAATAATAATAATAATAATAATAATAAAATTGTTTATATTAATAAAAATGGATTTTTTATTTATTTATTTGGGCAGAGGTTTATAGACAATGAGAGTGAGAAAGTGAAGAACTTCACAAAGGAATCGGTCGTGCCGTACAGAGAGAGACTCAAGATCTTAGCAGGGCTCGTAAATCCTGAAGATCTCCATTTGGGCGGCGCAGAAAAGAAATTAATTCAGGCTTATAACGACAAGCCGGTTCTCTCTCGCCCCCAACACAGTTTCTACAGGGTAAAAATTAAAAAAAAATAATAATAAATTAATTAATAAATTATGATTATGATTTTGATTTATTTAATTGTTTAATTGTTATTTTAGGGAGCGAATTATTTCGAGATTGATTTGGATGTGCATCGGTTTAGTTATATATCGAGAAAGGGACTCGAGTCTTTCCGTGAGAGGATGAAACACGGAATTCTTGATTTGGGTCTTACTATTCAGGTTTATATTAATAATTTGTTTTAAAAAAATTTATTTCTTTTATATGTTGTGATAAAGTATTGAGTTAAATTTTTTATTTTTTTTATTTTACAGGCGCAGAAGCAGGAGGAGCTGCCAGAGCAGGTTCTGTGTGGCGTTAGGATGAATAAAATCGATTTTGTTAATCACGGACAGATTCCAACTCTCGTAACTCTTGAAGAAGATTAATTAATGTGGTTAATTAATTAATTCATTTATTTGTTCAAATTAATCGGTGAAAAGTTGAGATGATAAGAGCGTAATGATTTGTCAGAAGGCGTCTATTTGTTGCTGTCGTATAAAGAGATGAAGAGCGTATATAGTTCTTTTGATTGTTTATCATATTGTTCAAAGCATGTTATGAATTTATCAAGATGATTTAAGTGATAATTTATTATGAATTCTTTATTGTGGGAAATGAGTTTGATTTGAAGTGGTGGAAAATATTAAATCATGTCAATCATAAATTTATAAATGATCCTAACAAATTATATGATTTTTATTTACAACTGGCCTTAGAAATATGAGTCACATGACTGCTTCCAAAAATTTAAGACTAGATGATTTGGTTGAAAATGAGAAATGGGTTTTATATTAAGATTAAGACTTTGCAATCTCATAAATTATTATACAAATGCAACTGTTCAGATGTCCATGATTAGAGTAGGTAGTATGATTAAACAACCAAAATAATTTAGTTTAAGTAATTAAATGGTCAACATTAGCTAGGTTAATTATCAGATAATTTATGTTAATAAATTAAGTGGTCCAACATTTACAACTTGCACAATATCAATAATAAAGGCTCCATGATTAATGTGTGCATTAAATTTTTCATTGACTAAACATGATATGATACGTTTGTCCAGACAAGGCAACACAAAAAAAATCAACTAGCAAATTCATATCTATACAAAAATCTTCACAGCAAATTTTACGTGAATTTATTTATAATCTCATAATGAGAAATAAAAACTACGCAATTCCTCAAATCAAATATTATATTTTACACATCTTTCCTATTTCGCCTGCCTTTTCCCTAGCAAATACAAAAAATATAATCAAAATCACAAAGTACCAAAAAAAAAAGATTTAATTGAATTTTTTTTATTTTTCTTACATTTTTTAAACCAAGATTTTCTAACGGCTTGTCTGACGTGGCGCTCGTGTCTTTCTAGAAACTCATCAACTTTATGCGTTTGTGATAATAAAGGTCCCGAAAATTCCATTCTCTCCTTCTCTTCTTCCTGCTCCCCTCCCTTTAAATATTTCCAAAAAATAAATAAAAATATAAAATAAATAAAAATATAAAAAATATAAAAATAATATTTACCGAAGTGGTGCTACGTTTAGACGCCACCTCATCTCTACCGTAAGCATCAAACGAGTCAAACGAGTCAGGCCGGCCCAATTGAGACCATCTCATTAAAACTCCACGTTTTGATGATTCGCTCGATTTCCCCCCCAAATCGCTCGATTTTTCCCCCAAATCACTCTCCTTTTCTTTCTCGCTCTCTTGATTTGAAATATTTCCTTTCGAATTAGACCTCCTATGAAACAACCTATTATTATTATTATTATTATTATTATTATTATTATTATTATTATTATTATTATTATTATTAGGGTTTGGTTTTCCATCTTTTTGTTTATTGTTGGCCCATGAAAATTTGCTTGAAGAAGAGACGATTAAAGGGCCGGAAAAGGCCATAGCGTCAGTGTCAGTATCGGAATCATTTGTTTCCATTTTTGGATTTGGAATCTTTTCCATTTTTGGAAAGGGTTTCAAATCGGAAAATAATCTCATTTGTTGTTTCACGTCCGATTTGTTGCCGCTCGTTCCGTTAGGTTTCCCTTGCGAATCCTAAAGGAGAAAAAATGTTACAAAGTTAATGAGATTAATTATTATTTATGTATAATTATTTTCATTCTGTTTTTCTTAAATTATGGGAAATTTGCGAAAAAACCACTGCATTATTGGAAATTGCCAAAATAAACCTCTGTTCTTTAAAAACTCAAAAAATATCCTCTATTGATAAATCTCATCTAATGATGTTAGATTATTGGTAGGGACTATTTTTGAATTTTTGAAGAATGGAGGGACTTTTTCGCAATCCCTAATAATGTAAGGGCCTTTTTGCAAAAAAAAAAAATACTTGTTTGATCGGATCGCGAGCAGCTCTGTAGAGTCTCGATTGCTTTCTAGAACCTTCCTCACGGCCTCTACTGCTCGCCTTACGCCTAAAACAAAACCAAAACATTAATTTACTTAAAAATTTCTAATAATATATAATAAAAATAATCAATATTCCATTTTATTCCAACCTTTGTGAATCCTCGCGAATTTTCGCGTCCATCTCCTTATTCGGCGCGTATTTCGGCAAACTCGAGGGTTCACACGCAAAAGGCTTCGTCTTAAAATACTACAATATAAACAAAATTAGGTTCTTTTCGTAAATCTACAAAAAAGGGATCAAAAAGTAAATTTTCCGTACGTCAGAATCGAGAGCTGTGGAAGCCGTGCCTCGATTGTCGGGCTCGACGGCCAAAAGGGTCTCTAATAAATTAAAGCTATTTTCAGGGACCGATTTCAAAGTTTCCCTTAGAGAGCTCGCGTAAGGCCGGTGCGGCTTGAAAATTGTAGCGTGGGGTAGTTTCGTCTTTTTCCAGTACTCGTCAGAAGGGGACCCGCACAGCTTGAATATTTTGTGCAGTTGCTCGATCTGCAGAAAAAAAAATAGTAATAATGATTTAGCGATCTAAATAATTGTGTAGATAAATATACATCTATTTTGTATGAGGTGGGCATTATTTTGTACAATGTCTTTTTACGTACTCAGTTATGTTATTTGCACTATAGACTCTGTTACACTGCCATCATACTTTTGGTAATGTTGTGTTGTGGTACCTTTTAACAAAAATGCTACACAGTATGACAATAAACGTGCAAATATTGCAAACGATTAAAGAATTAATAGTTAAGTTACACTACAGACCTTGTCATGCTGCCATCATTGTCAAAACAATAAAGCATGACCGCACCATAACAAGGTCTACATTGCAAATATCACAACTGAGTATAGTTAACCATACAAGTAACTTTAACAATATAGACTCTGTTAAGTTACCATCATGCTTCAATATAACTAACAATAGTGATTCCTTTTTTGCAATTTCGACAATAATGCAGGGCCTTTAACAATTTCCAATAATGCATGGTTTTCCTTCTTTATCAAAATTACAAAGAAGTCCCCACGTTACGTCAAAATTGCAAAAAATCCCCTGCATTATCATAATCACAAAAACTCCCATTTTTCGCATCTTCGGTATAACACAAGGGCTTTTTCGCAAATTTCTCTTTCCTATTTTAAAAAACTCCCCATCATCAGGCACAAACCATCACGACCATTTTCGGCACTTTCGGCAACAACGCAGGGGCTTTTTTGCAATTCTCAACAGCCCAGGGTCTTTTTTACAATTTCGGCAAAATACAAGGA
This sequence comes from Juncus effusus, assembly GCA_027726005.1. NCBI lineage: Eukaryota > Viridiplantae > Streptophyta > Magnoliopsida > Poales > Juncaceae > Juncus > Juncus effusus. The sequence goes on along the minus strand of CM050905.1, from coordinate 1,797,989 downwards.
CTCTTAACAAACCTCTGTCCTGCCCTGCAGGACGGGCTTCCCCTGATACATCTCCGCGAAAACGCACCCCACGCTCCACAGATCGACGGAAAGATCGTAACTGGTGGAGCCTAACAACAATTCGGGCGGGCGGTACCAGAGGGTGACGACGCGGCTGGTGAGCGGGCGCGGGCGTTTCGGGTCGAAGGAGTTCGCGAGGCCGAAGTCGGCCATTTTTAAGAGGCCCTCGTTGTTGATGAGGAGATTGGCGCCTTTGATGTCCCGGTGGATTATGCCTTTCGAGTGGCAGTGGTCCAGGCCCGATAGGAGCTGCTTCATGTAGCATTTCACCTGGGATTAAATGCAACATGTTGAAACGGTGGGTTTTTTTTGTATATTGTAAGAGCCTATCTAGTCATTAACTGGTTCAGCCTAACCTTCAGGCCCACACCATATTGTCCTAAAAAAATCTTAAGCTTGGTTGGTGCTAGTAGTTAATGTACTGGTCTATTTAAGTAATACAAATTCGCATTCACAAGTGAAGGTGGGACTAATCAACTAGCCCCCCTTTCGTTCCGGGGTGTTACATATATGATTTTTTTATTTTTGTTTATATTTTTTGAGTGACTAGAGCGGCGTGGTATTTGGATTGTTTTTGTTACTAAGAGAGTTGAGAGTTTTGAATGCTGACTGTGGTGAGAAAGAGTGTTTTGAATTTGGCATCAGGTTTTATTTATGGATGGTTCTTTAGTGTTTTTAACATGTTAATTAATCATAAAATGGGAATTTGAAATCTTGATTTTTTTTTTGTCTGAGGCGGGGATTTGAAACTCTGAACTAGGTTAGTGAGAGAAATAAGAAAATTATTTTAAGAATTTCAAAAATTGAAAGGGTCAGATATGGAAACTTTAATTAACTTAGACAATATAATAATTAAGAGTTAAATCAACTAATTAAGACTTAATTCAATTTTAATTCTAACTTTAATTAACCTGAGGTTCGGTAAATTTAATGTCGGGTGAGGAAGAAAGGCCGGCAAGATCATGCTCCATATATTCAAAAACGAGATATAAACTGCACGACAATTTAGAGGTGATTAAGCCTTCTAATTTCATCACATTCGGGTGATTTAACCGCCGCAAAATCTTAATTTCTCTCGCCATGAATCTCACGCTTTCCGGCTCGAAATTGTCGAACCGCACTTTTTTCAACGCTACAATTTTTCCTGAGTTTAAATCTCGCGCTTTAAACACACTACTGTAAGTTCCTTGTCCAACCTAACAAAAAGCAAAAAAAAAAGAAATTTATAGAGGAACAAACAAATTTGAGGAAAAGTTAAGAGCTTGATGATTAAAACTGGAAGATTACAAATTGGTCGATGGAATTTTGAAAATTACCTTTTCTAATTTCTCAAAAGAGTCGAGCTTGAGGGGGACCCAGCCCTGGATGGCTTCTCCGGCGACCTGGCTGAGCCACGGCGGCCAGCCGGCGGCGACCTGCTCGCCTTCTAAATACCTGTGAATATTTCTCATGCGCATGCTTCTCTGTGAAACTCCGACTATGCCCTTCTCGGTGGACGATGATTCGTTGCGATCTCTCTCGGATTCTTTCTTGGCCGATCTGTTGGTGGTCGTCGTTTGGGAAGAGTGGCGGGAGGAGGAGTAGTCGGAGACGTGGCAGTGGATGCCGGAGGAGTCGATGGCCGGAGTTATGGAGATGGTCTTCTTTGAGGCGACACAACCCATGATTGGAAAGGAGGAATGCGATCAATGGAGAGGTGGATTAAGGATGATTTTGATTTCTCTTTGCATTGTTTAAAATCGAAGAAAGAACAAGAGAATGAAATCAATTTTTTCTTTTGAGTTGTTTTCTCTTTTACTGAATTATTCAGTCAGATGAGAGAGAAATAATAAAAACCCAGATCAAGAAAGGGGCAAAACAGACCAGTTCTCACTTCTCTTCTTCTCTTCTTCAGTATTTTTACCAATTCTCTATACTAAATCAGAAACCAAAAGAAACCCAGATCAATAAACCTCAAAACAAAGTGGGTAGCTCGACAAAATCCAAAGAAACCAAGATTACTTACAGCCTCGTTCCATGCGGCGAATGGATCATAAAGTGGTGGACTTGTACTTATACAGTGCGAGATTTACGGAACAGAGGAAAGTGAGAGAGACAGAGAGAGAGAAAGAGAGAATGGGAGGATTTATTTTTCTTTTCTGGATTGATTTTAGAGAGAATTGTTTCTTTTTTTATTGACAAAATGAGATAATTGGTTCTTTTTTAATGAGGGTAGGCTTGTTGATTGTGGCAGAATCAACGCGGGAAGAAAGGAAAAGCCATTGTTGATTGTGGGGTCTCGTCTCTTTGGTGCTTTCTCCTTTCTTTCTTTCTTTCTTTCTTTCTTTTCTTCTCTTTTGTTTTTCTAGTTTTATTTTCTCTCGTCTCGTGTGAAAGAGACTTGGTTTGATGGTGAAAGTATGTAGCCGTTGGAAAAACAAATTAGATTTTAACTATTTTTGTGAGAAAGTAATTCTTTTAAAATTGCAATTTTTGGCTAAGGAAATTAATTAAAATAAGTTTGAACAGGTAATTCCGAGATTAGTGTAAGACGGCACGTCTCAAGGTTTTTTAATCTTTAATAAGTGAGAAATATAATATCCTTAATAAAAATGCCAAATTATTATTTTTGTACACCATTAGATATTAAATTTAGAACCATTCTATGGTCACATCATCTCATATAAAATCAAACGCAATAATTTAAAAAAATTAAATCAAAATGTCAACATAATTATTCTATTTAATAAAGATTTTGTTCGATTTTGCTTTTGTTTCCAACCCAACTTGCTTTTTTGTGGGTAGTGAAATGAGACCGACTTTTGTTCTTGGTTTGGTTCGGTACACATTTTTGGATTCGGTACCAACTAATGAATTTGTCATTTTATATTTGGAACTTCATTTAGGGGCTACTAAGTCAAAATAAGTCAAGACCGTTTGACAGTTTGCCTCTGGTCTGATTCTGTGGGCAAGATCTAGCACTTATATATTTTTATTTATTTGTACCATTTTTTCTGTGAATATTGGGGCAGGTGAAATAAATTATGAGTCCTTCTATTAATAATAAATATTTAAATCTTGAAATAGAAATATTTTCATTCTAAAAAAATTCATTTTTCATAAGTTGAGTATGTATTCAGGCTCTGTGCATGTATCAAATGATGACTTTTTATGATATATCTATTTCTAGACTTTTGTTATGTTGCTGTTGCTTAAAAAAAATAGGTGTTTTAGCAGTAAAATAAATAGATAGTTTTTTATGTACTTATCTAAAATTGACAGGAAATATATATTTTTTATTCTTGAATTTAAACAGTTATCATGAAATTGAGTTAATTTTTTAAAGAACATGAATGTGGGAAACCAAGAAGAAAGGGATACAATGCCAAGACATTCATTTTTTTTGTTTTGAAAAATGAAAAGAATGGTTAAGTCAAATACAAGTGGGGTTGGGAAGTTAATATTGTATTAATTGGGGGAAGAAATCTGAAGAAGATGATGAAATTAGGGTTTGAAATTGAAATTGGAAGTATGACTCACAAGACACTCAGCTGACTCTAGGCCACTTACTTTTGATTCCTCTTCATTTCAGCAAATATTGGAGACGACCCTTATTCATCATGGATCCAGATGTTTAGGGATCAAAGATTGAGAGAATGAATTGATCAATTATTATAGTATTTTGTGGTACCGAATACTATGTGGTATAGGTACTTGAAATGAAGTGTGTATAATATTAATTTTAAGAATTCAAGATATTTAGATTAAAAAAATACGATCATATTTTCTTGGCAGCATATTATTTTGTTCTATATTAAGTAAACGAGTTATCTTTTGAGTTCGTCTATGGTACTCCATTCTATTTTTTATTTTTTTGATAGATTTAATATTTATCATCCAAATTAATAGGGATATTTTGGGTATAGATTTTATATGTTCTTTTTTGAATGGTTGCTTGATGATTAATTACAGAGATGCTATTTTCAAATTTACACATCTTTCTTTTCATAAATGCTTTTTTTCTTTCTTTCTCTCTCGTCTGCACAAAACTTAACCAAGACTAGGACAATGTCCGCGTTATGCTGCGAATATTTTTATTTTAGTATACAATTAGATTAATATTTCGTGATATATCTTCGATTCGTGAAACAGTTACATCAAAATATTTTTATGTTGTTGAGAATCATATCATATTATATCGATCTCAATACACCCTAATATTTCCAAATTTGTGAGTTGTATGTTCTATTTATTCACCCTTAAGTCCTACTTGAAAAGAAGATATGAAAAAATATATACTAAATTCATCAACTGAGTGAAAAGAGTCTCTCCAATTTCATCATAGAACATCTCTTCAATTTTATCATTAGTGCAAATGAGTGAAGGAAGGGTATTGATCGGGGTTGAAGAGTGAAGGAATTGTTCAAAGAAGGTAAAAAATGAAGACAAAAAATTACATATTTATCCTTTATCATCTATTTGGAAAAAAAAATATCTATAGTGCTCCACTTTAAAGTTAATCTGAACCGTACGATAAATCATCTATCATAAAAGTGGAGCACTTTAGATTTTCTCTTATCTTTTTATTATGATTTGAACCCACAATATGTAGAAATAAATATAATTTATTTTAACTAATTAGGTTATAAATTAGTAGAAGATGAGAGTATACAATTAATATTTATCATGCAGCATGAGTGCCAATTAGTATGTTAGAAACTATGCATGCATCTATTGAAAAAATTGTATACATATACAGTAGTAGATTTTGACCAAAATTATTAAGAGGGGGCTGAGCAATAGAAATTACAACAAAAATCTAAAAGGACGGTGTCCATATAACTTATAAATCTATCGCAAAATATAGTAATATGACTGTATAAGTATCTATTAAGATATGTTACTGTATAAGTATATATTAAAATTCATTGTTGGTTGTCATGGCATCTCTCCATTTATTTTTAAATGAAGAGGAAGATGCACAATGAAGATGGAGCTTGACAAGTGCCGAGTTAGGCCGACAAACTAGGTGTGAACAACAGCACACGAGTTTGATTCAACCAGATAAATAGATACAAATTGAAATAACAATGGCTTTTTACAATTTGACATACACAAGGGTTATTTTGAAATTTTGGATATTATAAAGGGCTCATATGCAAATTCTCTTTGTTTTCAAGTTTCAGGCTTTTGGGTTGGCATGTGTCAAGATGCAAAGCACGAGGCCACATTGGTCTCCAAAAATGCACACAAGAAGTACCACTCAAACATGCATTCACTCTTTTAATTATTCAATTATTAATTGTACAAAAAGATTGGCACATCCCAAACATTCTCTTCATCATTTTACTAACTTTTGTTTTCCTTTTAGTTACACAATTTAAATAATATAAGGACCATTTTGAATTTTTAATATTTGCCTATTATTTTATTCAACAATATCCTATCTGATAGTTGGTAGTATAAAGAGCAATAGATGTTTGACATTTCAAATTTATCTAGCATATCGAACAACAACAACAACAACAATAATAATAATAATAATAATATCCTAATCCTATAGGCTATAGGATATTTATAGCCTAACCCACCATCAATGGATTGTTAAATTTGTTAAATATTAAGCTAAATACGTTCGTCGTGATTCGAACTTAATGCCTTACCACTTGAGATAATAATAATAATAATAATAATAATAATAATAATAATAATGGTTGAGTGCATTGCAAGTAGAGTAAGAGATTGTGTGTTATGTGCAGTAGATAATCTATCTGCCTCCATAAAAATAATACAGTTACACATTTCAAAAAAAATAATAATGTAGGTATAGTAAATTATAATGAAAATAATATTATTCATAATAATAATATTGATTGAGTAAATATGAATGATACACGGGGCGCATAGATAACAAAAACTCTTAATCAAAGCCATCAACTTCACCTCACAAGAATAATGCATATACAATTAATGATCTCTGGTATTTGATCCTTCTTTGTTCTTCTTCCTCCGCCTAATAGGCTATTTAATTACTATAACAAGATTTTCCCACTATATCATTTAATGCTTCATGACTTATATTTGCCATTAATTTCAATTATTGATGGAACCTTGGTATTGGTGGAATAGTTGTCTAGATTGAGAAGAGCACGTTCATTGTTTCTTTTCCTTAATTTAGCATAATTTCATGCATACCCTTACAAAACACAAATTAGCATATATTTTATACGCTGAAAGAATATGCAAACAATTATGTATATCCTATGGGGCTATAGCATATGAAAAATATCATATACATTTAAATTTATATAATTTAGGGTTACAATATGCAAACACACCTTTTTTATTTTAAATTTATATAATTTAGGGTTAGATATGCAAACATTTGTAAACATTATTGGGCTTTCAAATTGTCAAGCCCTTTCTATTATTGGGCCAACAAATTAAGAAAAAACTTTTGCAATCTCAAACTAGTCACAACCAAGAAAATTCACTATTGCACAAATAGACAAGACAACATAATTTCTCTTTCAGTCTTACAAAAAAACCAAGTTTTACTCCATCCACACAAAATAATAACATAATCAAAAGGAGAAAACACAAATTCCACCATATATAAATCTTCAACTAAAAAAACCATTACAAACCCCACTTATAATATATGAATAAACAACAAGTTACAAACAAAATACAAGAGAAAATTATTTACAACTTTCTCAAAACAAATCCCCTCCCTTTCCCCTACTATTCTAAACTACTCACATATATAAATAAATCTACAACAAAATAATACATTACTCCACTTCACTCCACCTTTCATTTCTCTCTCTTTAAGTAATTTCATGCTCTTCTTTCATTCGCAAAACACCAACCTCACCTCTATTTCTCAAATCACTATTCAAACCACCAACATTATTATAATTATTATTTGCTGCTACATGACTCGTACTTCTGCCAGCTGGCACGTCGTGATTGTGCTTCCCCTCATAAGTCGTAATAACGGATTTCGGATCTTGGTTGGATCTTTCGACATGTTTCTTCACGTTGCACTCCTTAAACGTGCACTTGTAATAACTCCTATAAATACCAAGGGCATTTTCGTAATTTCATGATTCTTGATTATTAATTATTGATTAAATAACAAAAAATAAAGAAACTTTAAAAAAGGCTCCCCTGCATTATTGAAAATTTTGGTAATAACGCATGGCTTTTTTTTGCAATTTCCAACAACACAAGGGTTTTTTTTGCGATTTCCAAAAATGCAGGGGCCTTTTTGCAAATTTGCCCTAAATTTAATAATACCTAGGGTGAGGGTTTCCTTTTACGACTTTCTGTCCGTATTTGCGCCACCTGTAACCGTCGTCTAACAAGTCAACTTCGCTCGGAGTCTGAACGATTATTCTCGGTTCGGCCAGCATTCTTTGCGAAGCCGAAACCCTAGAAGCATCAACAAACCCTAAATTCCTACAAAAAATAACAGTTCTTTATTTAGTAGATTGTATGTTTTCATATCTAACCCTAAATTCCTACAGAAAATAACAAGTTTCTTTTATTAAGTTATATGAATTTAAAATAATAAAAGGTGAATTTTCATATCTAACCCTAAATTCCCACCAAAAATAACAACTTTTTTTTATTAATTTCTATAAATTCAAAATAATAAAAGGTGAGTTTCCATATCCAACAACCTCATTTTCATCTTATTTCTCCTTTCAAATCCGTCCTCAGATAAAAAAAAGGGGATGTTCAGGCGGAATTACAAATCCCGGTTTTCATATAATCCGGGATTTCAAACCCCGGGAAACTAAAGGCGGTTAAAATAAAAAAATAAAAATACCTTCTTTTGGAATCGCCATCATCTTCCTTAACCGCTTCCTCATCGCTCTCGCTCGATCCCGATATCTGTTCGGTCAAAGTCAACTCTCTCTCCCTCTTGACCGGATCCGACCCGTTTACCTCCTGACCCGTTAACCCGATAAGAAAATCCTTATTACCACTGCCCCTTTTATTTATCGGTTTCTGGTGGTTGTGCTGCCCTTTGTATATAATCTCGGTGATGTGGCCTTCCACTGACCGCTCGATCTTCTTCTTGACAGGACAGCTGGCGTGCGTGCACTTGTAGTAGGATCGCGGGAACTCGGAGCCTTTGACCAGCTTTTGACCGTACTTGCGCCAGTTGTAGCCGTCTTCTGACGGCTTGTCAGGCTGGGTTGGTGCGTGGTGGACCGGGTCCGTGAGGGATTCTTGAGGGAGGATGTGGAGGTTCGCTTGGGCGGTTACTTGGGCTAAGGCTTGTTGATGTGAAATTCCGAAATTACCCTGCGAAAAAAGCGTTAATGTGATCGGGCTTAATGTGAAATTATGAAGATATTTTGATGCGTGAAATGAAATTAAATATATAATTTTACTTAAGAAATGGAATTAAATATATAATTTTGATTTGGCTTGTATAGAATATTAATTATGTAGAAGCTTAAATATTAAGTATAGTATAGAATTAGACGACTTGTGCAAATCAAAAACATATTATTCAAATAATGATTTTGAGATTAGAAAAGGTCTAATAATTGTTTTGTTCTATTTTATAGAGAGAATAAAAAAGACTGTTTCGTTGGCAAATTAGACCATCATATATTTTCCAATTATAGAAAAAAATCAGATATATAAAGAAATTGAAGTTGGGAAGTCAATTAAATCATATACTATGACTGGAGAGAAGAGCCCAGTCGGGCTGAGCCCCGGCGGTACAGTAAACACCACTTCCTGTTCCGGCGCCGCTTTCTCAGCCTTCTTCTCCTGCTCCGGCGGCGGCACGGCGGACGGCGAGTTCATGGCTCCGACGAGAAGCTGAGTGAAGGATCTGAATTCATTATCAGGCGTTTCTTCTGGAAACAGTGACGCGGCTAGCGTGAGAGGCCCAGGGCTCGCCATGTGGAGGAAGAAGGATTCGGAGCGAGGAGGTACTGTGAGAGTAGGACGCGGCGACGCCCCATTCCGGCGAGCTCCGCCGCCGCCGGAGGCGGCGGTGGCGGGGTCGTTGGAGGTCATTTATGGGATTTTGCGGTTTGTTTGGGGTTGGTTCGTGATTATTTTTTCCTTTTGTTCACATGTCTGAAGTCAGAAAGTGAAGAGATGTTTTGGCAAAATGAATAAATATGAGGGTAAAAGTAGGAAAATGATGAGAAAGAAAAGAACTGCAGCTTTTTTTTTGTAGTTTTCTAGTGACAGGTCTGGTTGGATTCAGAAAGTAATCACACTGCAATAATGCAAGGGTTATTATGTCCCTGTTTCTTTGAAATGAAACGGATTTATTTTAACAATACTACCAACATTGGTTATAAAAAAAGTAACCTACGGATGAAACATATATATTCTCAATATATTCTATAATAATTTTTACAAGAATCAGAATGTTATATTATGACGATCATATAACATCAAAATATATATTTCATCGGTACGGTTGAAATTTGAATTTTTGGTTTTTATAACTAATATTGTTATCGTTGTTCAAATAACCCCGTTGTCAAAAGAACCCACCTCGTTTATAAAATATTAATGCAATAAAATTTGAAGTGTAGAATTTACATAACAATGGTCCTTGTTCAGGATATTCTTTTTTCTAATGTGCCAGATTGTAGAAGATTAGTTGTGGGTACACAAAATTGACAGCTTTAGATTTTCCCTTTCAATTTGATACTGACACATAATCCAGTGGTGATTTATTTATTTATTATGAATTATGATTAAGATAATTATTTGGTTTAGTTATGTGATATGTTTCTTTTTTGCTCCTTCCGGGAAAATGCGGTACTAACTCCTAAGAATGCCCATGATTTTTTTTTTTGAATTGTAAAGAATGCCCATGATTACAGAGACCTAAAGTAGTAATAATAATATTGATATTGATAATAATATTAATAATAACTATGTTACTTTGCGATTTTTTTAAAATTTATTATCAATAAAAACAAAATCATTAATAAAAATTATATTCTCAACATCTAATCATTTCAACTTTCTTACATATTTTTTCTTCACAATACTCTTTTGCAGCTAGATAAACTGTATATATATTAAATTCTCAAAAAAGAAAACTGTATATATATATTAATTGTTTGCAGTTCAATATTTATTGTAATAGTCTGACCAAAACAAGTTCAAATCATGTGCAATCAATAAACAAGCCCAAAAGTAATAAAAGCATAGATTATTTATAATTTTGATACAATATTATAACCATGTGCTAATTATTGGGCTTGAGTGAGAGACCCTTAAGCATGGAGCTCTAGTTGGACATGTGCTTCCTTTTTTCCGTACCATGATTCATAAATTCGCTCTCCTAACTATTTACAGTTTATTGAGAAATAGTGCATTTATAATTTTATATGAATAATATACTTGTGGATATAATATTAGGGGTGTGTGGAGTTGATCAAACTCCCTTTCTAAATCAAGAATGATCTGTATACAGCAATACATCTTAACATAAAACATCATATGTTTGGTATGAATCCAGGCGGACATTCCAGAAGTAATGGACATATCCAGTTAAAAAAACTGGAGAGCCGACATTCCACAAAAAATGGATATCTCCAATTCACTGGACTGCAGAGAAATTATTATATTAAATTATCCATGCACCACAAAGGCCCAATAAACGATTGAGACAATATAAATGTATATCTCCAATCAAAAAAAGCCCAAAATATAAATAAAATTAGAGGTATTGCCCAATAACAATAAATTATTCAGGTAATTGTGATACAATTATCTCTAGTCTCTTCAACTAATCATATTGTTCAATCCAGACGTATAAAGAGTAAATAAAAAGCTACTAATCAAATTATTGAGGAATTACTCAATTGGAACACATTAAATTGAAAATGATTAACTTAAAAATGATTATGCTAAGAATTTGATTCTTTGTAGGGAAGCTCACAAGCGGCCACATTTTTCTTCATTTTAACCTGACCGAGCATTTCTGCCACGGTTCTGCACCGGCATTCCTTACCGGGCCGGATCACGTCTCCATATACCGCCATTTCTATTATATCCAGCTCCTTATCTTCCAAAAATATAATGTGCACTTTAATTAAATCGGTTGATTGGTTTAATAATAATTTAGGTTAGTTGAAAATATGGAATGGAAATTACTTACCAGAGAATTTGATGTCGCAAGAGAAACCTTCGAGTTCTTTTCTGTCGACCCATTCCTTGTTTGATTTCAATCTGTTAACTCTCGTTTGGAGGATTTGGCAATTATCGGCTGTCGATTCCCCACCTAAAGAACGAAATTTCAGATTCATTCAGATCGTTCAGAAATAAAGAAATCTGTCTGTCAAATCCATGAATTCAAGCTCTCAACACGCCAATTCAAGAAAGATGAAAAGATTCAAGAAATAGAGACCTTTAGAAAAAGGGACAATATGATCGTACTCATAACAGAGGCAGCCGTGGCAGTTCCAGAACCGCTTGCACACGACATTCCCGGCGGGATCCCTGCGCCACCGCTCGGGGTGCCGGCCGGCGACGACGTCCGCCTTCTGCCAGCACTTGGCCCTGGCCTTGGCGTCGAAGGACCTTGGCCGCGCGGCCTCCTCCAGCTCCCCCTCCTCTCCCCATACCTTCTTAGAAGCTCTCGGTGAAGAAGGAGAGGCCATCGTCGGAGTTCTCTTCCTCTGTCGCGGTGAGCTCCGTTTGGGAGAAGGAAGTGGAGATCTCCTCCGTCCCGGATTGGGAGGCGGGAGTGGAGAGAGGGGAAAGAGAGAAAGAGCGAAGAGGGCGCAAACTAAAGCGATCCGATAACCCGTCATTCATCTCATAACTCCACTCGGCAATGATAATGGAGGGGCTGTTTGTAATAGGATATGCAAATAATACGGTTCCGATACGGTTTGTATAATTTGTATTCAACGTTTTCTTTAAGTCGATCAAATATTCGGTCAAATAAAATAAATTCGGTAATAATTCGTCAATTTGACTCGTTGTTCGGAAAAATTCGGTATGTACAATTATTTAAATATATATTTTTTATTTAAAAATAATTGAGAAAATATTATATTTGGTAAAAATTCGAAAAATACGAATGAATGTGAATTCTTAAAATGGAAAAACGAACTTCGCGAATTTTTAAAAATTCGGAAAATACATAAATTAGTCGCGAATTGAACAACTATACTTTGTAATTTAAGCAACGTAAGATAGGGCTTTAGCGCAAATTTGTGTTTTTTTGTTACTAATGGTCAAAATTCTACGAAACAGAGCTCAAATGAGAACTTTTGACTAAGCCAACAGCGACAAGCACACAATACTTTAAAATATGATACATAAATATTTCTAACTTGATGTGAAAGTCTGTTATAAACTTGTGCTTATAGCAAACTATACATCCACAAACAATTGCACTTGAGAAAAGAATTATGAAAGGGAAAAATCATTACACTTCATTAAACACAAGACAAGGCAAAACAAAAAGGAAATAACACAATCCAATTATTGAATAGGTAATAATAAAGTCAGTAGCACAAGATAATGTGATAATAATAAACCGAGCCGAGCAATCACTGCCACTTGAGCCACAGCTCATGCCCAGCTCAGCAACACGAAACACGGAAAAAACAACCTTAACAAACAACAACAACAATCACAATAACCACAACACATCATTTTTTTAGTAACATTTTTAAGCCATACTTTTTAAAGTTCAGAAATGGCTCTCACTCTCTCTCAAATGAATTACTTTGGGGCGATGTCTTTAAGAGCGCAGATCTGCTCTTCGCCCATTGCAGTCATCACAGTAACCACCATATCTTTCCCATTCTCAAAACCCTCCTTCAGCTGAAATAGAAAAAATAACAAAATATTTTTTCTCAAAATTCATAGATAATTCAGCATAAAAATTAAAGCTCAACTTTCGGAAACCCACCTGTATATTCTGACATTAAAAAAAATAATAATAATAATGAGCCAAAGATATTTATGAGCCCAATCCCTCGACTTCAAATACTAAAACAAACACTCTAATATGAACTTTTTTTGTACAAAACCCCTCCAGCTCATTTTGAAATAAGAGAGAAATAATAGATAAATAGTTTGCAATACACATTTGCATCTTATGTATCACTATTTACGAAATTTGCGAATAATACTATTTAGGAGGGTTAACCGAACATAGAAGTTAAAAATGGAAAATGGAAAATGGAAAGTGGAAAGTTAAAAGCAGTTTTTTCCTTTAATATTCAAAAAGTTGTAGAGTTTTTGTTGAAAAGGTTAGAGAAATAAATAAAATGATAATAAACGGACCTGAGTAAGAAGAGCATCGTCAGTAGGGAGCCTCAGATCGTCCTTGGTACCACCGTTCTCAGTCAGAAGACTCACCTGTTTTAAATCCACAAATTATAATTAAAATCAAATTAATAAAAAAAAACATGTAAATAAAATACGATATAAATGAAGAACTTACGAATCCATCCTCAGAGATGTCAATGAGCTGGTACTCAGTACGGTTCACATGAGGAACCTACAAAAAACACAAAAATAAATCAAACAACAGATAAAAGACACAATAATACACATTAATAATATTAGAATGAATAAAAAGGAAATGTACATACATCACAATTGTGGGAGGAAGGAACAATATCCTCAAGTTTCTTGCCGTTGAAGATATCAATGGCCACAAAGTGACACTTGGCGTGACCATGCTTGCCAGTCTTTGAAGTGGAAACCTCAACAACCTATTTATTTTCAAAAAATAAACCACAAATCTGTTAATTCATGAAACGATTCTAAGCAGTTTTATTAACATACAGATCTTATTTGAGGAATTTCACGTTGTTAATATCTGATTCAACTAGATTAGTTCAAATTAGGAGAGTTAATTTGGGGGAAAATTACGATAGGTTTAGTATAATATCGTGAAGATGCAATAACAAAATTATAACTTGTTAAACTCGAATTACGGAGTTCCCTAATCCATAATTTACAAGATTTTAGCACAAATATCATGTACGAACTTCGACTAACAGTTGACTGATCTAATGAGGAAACAAACCAGATAAAAAACTACGCATCAGATCAGATCAGATCGATCAATTTCCGCACAAACCATCCACAAAACAAAAACAAAATTCAAACAAAAAACCTTGCAGGGACGGTTCTTGATCACAATGTATCCGTTCTTACGGATGGTTCCAGCCTGCTGCGGGTAAGTCTTGGACGCGCCCGCATCCGACGACTCGAAATGGTGCTCCTCATCCGACATGATTCCTAAAGCCCTTGTCAAACAACACCAAAAAAACAACTTCAACAAACAAGATCTACACCAGAACACAGATCGACTAAAACCGAAACAATAACATAACAAGAAATGGATCATATCATATTTCATATAGATAGTATAGCATCAATCATCAATCATCAATCATCGTATCCTTACCTTCAACGGAGAGAGGAGAGGAGAGTGTAGGAGGCGGCGCGGGAGAGAAGAAAGAAAGAAAGAGAGAAAGAGAGAGAGGATTACTACCGAGCGAGACATATCAGGGTTTAATACCAAACATAACAATAAATGTTATATTGTATTACTCGTATAGCGGGTTATTTATTATTTATGTTGACTCGTTACACGGAGGAAAGTAGGAAGAGGGAAACAGAAGGGAGAGGAGAGACGGACTTGGCGAGGCGGAAATCTGTCCTTAATTCTGACCTAGACTTCGGGTTCAAGTCCGGGAAAGAATCTCAGCCGTCCGTTGGTCGGTACACGTGTCCGGTTTACGGTTAGGATCGAAGCGAATCTTTTTCGCGTTTTAAGCACGCGATTGATCTTCTCCATAAAGTTTGGGCTTTTATATAGAAAAATACTGGCCCATTATTCCATCCTTTGAGGGCTTGTTTGGTTTGAGGGGAGCATAGTAGGGAAAAGAAGAGTAAAGGAATTGTTCCATTCTTCTTGCTTGGTTTAGGTGAAGGGAAAATGAGGATAAATGGAGAGAAAAATTTAACTAAAATAAAAAAAGTTTAAAATAAATATATTTTTTAAATAATTTATATATATATAAATATTTACAAATTTTAATATAACAAAAATATCATAGCATTCCAACTTTTTTTTTTTAATATGATATCATCACACATATATTCTAAAATTATTATTTTTCAATAAATTTTATGGAATATGCCAATTTTTTATTTTGCAAAATTTTTTTATTTTAAACATGATAATTTTAGTAATATATTTGATACATTACCATTTTAGAATATAGATGATTGAAAATTGTGAGTATTATATTTCAAATTTTAGAAGATAAAATATGCTAAGTTAAGGTGAAAAATAAAGTAAAAAAAATTCATATTATTGCCTCCATTTCATGATATTTCTATTTCTCTTAATTCACCTTGATTCTCTTTCTTTCTCCTAACTTACCCTCAAACCAAAAATGGTTAAATCTTCCCTTTGCTTACCTTCCCCCACTCTAACCCAAACCAAGCAAAGCCTAAAATAAAAGGCCTGTTTTACAAATATAACGATATTACAAGGGCTTTATGCAAATTTCCATATAAACATTTATAGGAAGATCTTTACTTTGCATAGCATAATAAATAACATAACTCAGATTTGATCACAGATTAACAACAAAAGAAACAATTGAGCAAACAAAAAATTCCTCAAATTACACATAACAAAAGAAAAACAGTACCACGTAAACAAACACCTTAAACAAATTTATTCAACAAACCAAACTTCCAAACTTTCCCTCTTTCGCAAAACATCAAAATAAACCAAGCAATCAAACTACATTTTTTTCACTTCACCGAAATAACGTCAAACGAAATCCCATTCTCCTGCAACCGTTTCTGCAGATCAGTCGGCCCAAAAACCACTCCAGGTGTAAAAACCCCGCCTCTCGGCAAATTACCTCTTTGCCCCAGCACAACCAACCCACTCTGCACAACCGAAATCGGAGTCGTAACATATCCAATTTCCGGACCCGAAACCCGCGTCACGATCTCCTTATCGGGTTTCAAACCCGCTTCCAGAACCTTCTCATCGCTGAACCCCTCTCCAACAAACCACATGTTAAATGTTGCGGCCTCAACTTCCTCTTCAGTCGGCCCCGTTTTGCGGAACAGCCCGGCGGAGAAAAACTCCGGGTATTTAAGCAAAAGCGCCCGCCCGAACGCAAACTTACCAAACAGTCCGATAAAAAACCCGGTTAAAATAGTTCCTAACAAACCTAGGAATGATTTGGTGCCGAGTTTGACGCCGAAATGGACGGGTTTGACGGAGGACCAGAAGGAGGAGCGGGTTTGGGAGAAGGAAGGGGACTCGGCCAATCCGGGGACGCCATGTGGCAGCGCGGCGATGGTGGACTGGGTGCGGCGGACCACGGTGGAGTCCGCTGAGGGCAGCTTTATGGACCATAGACCGAGTTGCTTGTGGTGGTGGATTAAAGGGCCTTTTGGTGGAGCAGGACCTGGAATCTGGGATTTGGGGAAAACCGGGAATTGAAATCCTGGTTAGAAATCCGGGAAAGGGAGAAAATGACCAATGTTTGTCACTAGCATGTTACTTACCCCTTTAAAAATAGAAATATCAAATCTGTAATGCCCTTCAAAATCTAATATTTAGCGAATTTGGTGCTCTAAAAATGCAAATAATAAGGTAACTGTGAAATTCAAAATATGTAGCATAATTACCTTATAAAATCTTTTGTGGACAAAAATAAGAAACTTGCATTTTGAAAGGGTAAATATGATATATTTTGAATTTCGGAAGGGTAAATTTGATATTTGCATTTTTAAGAGGGATAAATATGATGTATTTTGAGTTTTGGAAGGGTAAATTTGATTTTTACATTATTTGAAGGATAAATATGATACTGTGAAGTTTTGGAAGGTATTAGAGATAATATGAATTTAAGCAGTATAATTGGAAAATATACAGTTTGCATTAATAGAGAGTTAGTTTTTGCAATTCAAATTGTCAATCTGGGGTATACAAAACCGGGATTTCATCTTCATGTGAAAAAACCAATAAAAGGAAAGAAAAAGGACTCTTAATTACATTTGGTCGGATTCTTCTAGGTCTTGATTTCCTGAGCTGTTGCAAATTTCCCGCACTCGCAACCCCCAAAACCGCCGATTCATAAGTCCCCAAATTTCCCACAATCCTTCTCTCCGATTCGAGACTCAAATACGCCTCAACCCGATTCACCACTGACGGCGGATCCCACATCCTCGTATTAAACATCACCCCCAATTCCGCCGGAATCGAATCGAATCCACAAGCCGACACGATCAAGGAACCACTCTCAGCCGCTTTCTCATGAAACTCGGCCTCCATTCTTTCCATGAACTCCGGCTCGCCGGTGATGTCCAAGTAGTCCGTCCCGGCCTCGCAGCAGGCTGCCACGACCGGCCGGCCGTGGATCCTGAACGGCCCAACGCAAGAAATAATCAGCCGGGTTTGCTTCGCGAGAGCGAACAGAGAGTCAGGGTTTGAAGTGTCGGCTTGTATAATGGGAATTGAAGGGGAAGTAGAGGGAGAAGAGGCCCATTGGAGAGTGGAGTGGAGTTTTGATGGATTGCGGCCGGCAATGGCGATGGATTTGAGAGGGGAAGGAGACGAGAGGAACTTGAGGGTTTCGCGGAGAACGTACTTGCCTGTGAAGCCGGACGCGCCGAGGATTATGAGATCGTAAGCTCGATCTTCAGTTTCGCTCGCCATTGATGAGAACTGATTGAGAAGGAGAGAGAGTGGAAGAGGTTTTGCTCGTGAGTTTTGAGGGTCTTCTTCTTCTGTTTCGTTTCTTGCACGAAAGACTTTGGAAATAAGTTATATGGGCCTTAATTTATGTCGGAATTATGGGCCTTGTATATTGGGCTTGGAGGAGACTTTTTTATTTTATTTTTATATATCATCCTATTCAAAAATAATTCAGCAAATACCACTCACTTCAAAATAATGAGATATCTACCATTTCCGCCACTAGTAGTGGCGTAACATGTGGATTTTTAGTTTTTTCAAAAATTTCCCATTTGGCTGGTTAAACAGGATTAATTAGTGGTGGAACATGAAAATTTTTTTTTCCCGAGAAAAATTTTATTTTTTTCCTGTTCCGCCAGTGGCAGTGGCGGAACATGTTTTTTTCACTAATTAACCCCATTTTTGAAAAATTATAAAATCCACATGTTCCGCCACTACTAGTGGCGGAAATGATAGATACCCTATTATTTTGAAATGTGTGGTATTTGCTGATTTATTTTTGAACATAATGGTACAAAAAAAAAATCGATGTTTGTTAGTTTCTTATTTGTTTATTGTTTTTGTATTATGTATGTGCATAGTTTTTATGTCATTTATAAACTGTTTTTCAGCATGATTACATGTTAGTCTATTATATTTGTGCCATGTAGTTACTGTATTATGTAGAGTTGTATTGTATATATCCACGTTTGTTACAGTTGGAGAGGCAACTTGAATGAAAAGTTGCATTAGCATTCATTAGCAATAAAAGTTGAGTTTTTTTCATTCCAATCCGTTTATTCCCTGGATCTATATATTTAGTTCTCTTAGTTCCAAGAGTTCGTTTCTCTCATTTGATAGTTCTGCTCTTTCAAACAATTCTCTCAATTCCAAGATTCATTTCTCTCATTTCATATTCGCTCTGATCATATTGCAGATTTTCGATCTATTGTTCTTTTCTGTCATTTCTAGTTCTCTATTATTCATTTCATTCTCTCAGATTGATTTCATCGCATATTTTCTAGACTTTCACTTGTTCTTTCTATAATCTCATTTTCTTCTTTTTTCTTTTTTTTGAAAGGTTATAATCTCAATTTTCCGTCTGAAACACAATATCCACTTGATTTAAACCTTTATAAAAGAAATGGAGAACGAAAGGAGGAGGCCAAATATATTGAAGAAGTTGTTCAATATGGTTGGTAGTTCTTCTTATGAAACCGTCCTTGAAAAACCTCGTAGAAATCTCGAGCGCCACTATAAACTTCAACACGAACTCGGCAAAGGTTATTACGGTAAATATTTCTTTCCCATATTGTTATGAATTTGTAACATTTTTTCTTAGAATTTTTTGTATTTGAATTGTAAACTTAAGTTGGAATTACTTCTTTATTTTGATGAAACTTTTTTATTCGAATTGGAAACTCAAGTTGGAATTACTTCTTGATTTTGATAACATTTCTTGTTATTTCAAACCGTTTCTTACAACAGGGACGACATATTTATGTCGAGATAAAAAATCAAATGCAAGATATGCGTGTAAAACAATTTCAAAGGACAAGGTCTCTTCTGGTGATATCTCTATCGAGTACCTCCGGCGTGAGGTGAAGGTGTTAAAATCCATCCCTTCGCATCCCAACATCGTCAGTCTCATAGAGACTTACGAAGATAAAAAGAATGTGTATTTGATAATGGAACTTTGCGAGAGAGGCGAACTTTCGCAACGATTAAATAATATAAGATATTATGAGGAAACAGAGGCCAAAGGACTTCTCAAAACTGTGATGCAAGTTATACAAGTAAGTTTAGATCCTAAACCCTAATCGCCGTTTCGGTAGGATAATTTTGCTTGTTAGGTTTCCTTTACTCTGATCTATAGCGATTTTTTGCATTAATTTGCAAATGTTAGATATAAGATGTTTTCTAATTGGAGAAAAAGAGATTAGTCCAATATCATTTACGATACTTAGCAGTAGTAGTTAATTGATATATATATACCAGACAACTAATTTGTTTTTTCATTTTATTCTTAAAAAATAGTGGCTGCACATCCATGGCATTATGCACAGGGATATTAAACCTGCCAATTTTTTATTTGGTCGTGATCATGCCCTCAAAGCCATTGACTTCGGCTTTGCTACCTTTTTCAAGCCGGGTATGCGTATTATTTACGACTTTTTGTAGAATTGAAGATCACTACAAAACTTGTATAATTTAACTTAAATTAATATCTATTTTTGTTGTGTAATCCGTATCGTAGGGCAAATGTTCCGCGACTTCACAGGAACACCTGGATTCATAGCGCCTGAGATATTTATTGATAATTATGGGCCCGAAGTAGATGTGTGGAGCGCTGGAGTCGTTCTACATCAAATACTTTGTGGGAGATTGTTGTTCTCTTGGGAAGGTAGTTTTTTATATGTAATATTTTTGTTAAACATGAATTTGTACATGGAAGAACAATAAGGTTAGTTAAAGTACTTACGTAAAGTGAAAAAAAACAAAGCAAATTTTATAAATGCATTAGAAATGATGCCTTTTAGATCTTAAATTTGAATAATAGGATCTTAAATGGACTTGAAATGCTACGTACTATTTCTTATTTTATTTTGTTTTTGCTTTTTTAACAAATGTAGGAAACCGAGAACAATTGAGACAAAAAACTTTTAATTTTGAACTCGATTTTAGAAGCGAGCTATGGCCTAGGGTTTCTGAAGAGGCCAAGGCGTTGCTAAAGGGCATGCTCGAGCGTGACCCAAGTAAACGACTCACCCCATGCCAAATCCTCAGTATGAATTATCTTTCTTTTTATTTTTTTTAGCTTACATAGAAACTCGAAGAACTCATGTTATGGTAATTACTATTTCGATATATATTATTACTTTGTATAACAATAAAATTGATACGTATTATTTCTTAAAATTTCTTGCAGACCATCCTTGGTTGAGAAATGACAGTGGGGTGTCAAATGTAAGATCAGTGCAAGAGAGGCCGGCGGAAGAGGGCTACCCTCGCCGTAGCAATTTTGGCCGCTAGGCTGAAAAGAATAAGTATGGTCTTAGGGCCAGGGGATCACATTTTAATTATTAAATAAAGCATGAATGTTTTTAAAAAAACATCATGCCATGAGTCTACTATTTTATTAACTGTATCTGGTGTAATAATCTAACTGCATGACTTAGATTGGTGGATTAAAGTAAAGAACAGAGTTAGTTTATGTTGCAGAAATGATCTGCTCTGATTATTAATATTAGTTGGTTTAAATATTTTGTGTTGTTCGTAGAATATCAGTTGATTCTTTTATTAATTGAAAGATGTTATAAGTCTGTGCTTTTTGTAAATTGTAATGGAGATGATATGTAGAAATGAAATGGAAACAATCTTGAACTGCTTTATCATCTTTCTGGTTGCTACTTACTATCATTGTAACAGTACCACTGATTTCACATTATATTTCAAGGTGGTACTAAATAAGAATATTTCTCATCTACTTTTAATTTGTATATAATTGGTTTTCTTTTTGGAAGTCCAATTAAAAAGCATAGAAGATAATTTGTTTTTCAGAGGACATGCTGATTAAACATTATTTTTAATCCGTGTGGTAACTAAAGCTAATTCAGAAGAAATAAAATATATAAATCTAAACTACTAATCACAGGGCCCACTTAAAACTTAGATAATTAATCTTCTTAATTGTTTTGGGTCACTCAATTGTCTTTATTCATTCATTTTTCTTACATATAGTTTGTTTGCTTGGTCAAGTCTTAAGACTACAATAAAATTTGTCATATAATTCTGGCCCTTGTTCTTGAAGAAATAAATATATATCTTAATAAAGTCAAAAAGGCGTGAAATCCGTACGAAACTCGGTTTGGCAACTCCACAACTGCAACCGGCTGGCTAGACATCTTTTTTGCATCTATCACAATTCACATTTACTTCAGATTTCCTTCAACCGATTAAAAAAATATTAATAATTAAATTTGAAACTTACCCAAATCAAATATTCTCTTCTTTTCCTAATTTCTCCCTGTTTTTTTTCCTGACTTGGCGTTTAAATTGAACTTAATTATCCTTTGACCTTCGCTATGTTGTCGAGTATTGTACCGTACACGTACCGCTGCTTCCTGTTTGAAAAATAAATAAATTGATATTTAGTCATGAATATATTTGAAGGCAAAAAAATTGGCTAAGTACCTTGCAGTATAGTTTTCATCAATTTTTGGGAAATCTAAAGCTGAAATAGATAATTGCTTGAGGCTTCAATGTTACTGAATCTCATCTCATGCCTAAGAATAAAATAATCAAAACCAAAATACATCTCTCACAAAATTGGCTAACTTGCAATATAGATTTTCTTGATGATTTGTTTTTTTACCTACTTTTTTATACTTCCATTTTTCCAAAATTTAAATATGAAGTAGAATTGACTGCCTCCTCTCCGTCATAAACTTGGCCCGCCATTTAATACTTACTTGCAAAAAGTATTTGGGCCTGTAGGCCATTTCAGATATACGGGCCAAGGAAATTGGGCATGAAAAGAACTCTGATTTTGTACTAATGTATCGTTTTTGTATTTTATGTACACAGTCCTTATGTCATCTATAAATTACATCTAAAGAAGATTATATATTATTCTGATTTATATATGTTTCTTTGTCATCTTGTAGTTTTAAGTTACCATGCGTGAATGAAAAGTTTTTTTTTTGAGAATCTTACGGTGGAACCATGCCTGAATGAAAAGTTATGTAACAATTTGTGTAAAGTTGTATCCGCTTGTGTATATTACCGTTGGATTGGAGAGGCTACTTAATGAAAAGTTGCCTTCAGTTAACAGTGAAGAGTTGTCTAAATCTGTTCGTTCTATTCTATTACATCAAAAAAATATATAAATATTCACTCCCTCTCTTTGAGTCTCAGAGATCTCATTATTTTCAAAAACATTCATTCTTATCATCGTTTTTTCTGTCATTTTTCCAAGAGTTTCTTCTCCTTACTAGTATTACTTCCCAAAAGGTTTTGTATTATTCATTTCATTCTTTCCGAGAGATTCATTGCTTTTCATTTCTCTCATTGTTTTTTCTGTTATTTAGAAGAGTTTCATTGTGAACTCGTTTCTTACTTCTCTTACGATTTCACTTGTTCTTTCTATAATCTCATTTTCCATCTTTATTATCAGAGAATTACAAATTCTTTTGATTCAAAACTTCACAAAAAATGGAGAACAAAGGAAGGCAAAATGTATTCTCCAACTTGTTTAAATTGGTGCGCCCCAGTTCTGATCCCAAAATCTTGGACTCTTCCTCAAAAAACATATCGCGACGCTATAAATTTCACTATATCCTGGGCTCTGGCGCTCATGGTATTGTTATGAACTTATAAAATGGTTTTGAATAAAGTTTTACATTATTTTTTACATCATTCTCGTTAACAAATAAATTTTTATGACAGGTACAACTTACTTGTGTAGCGATCGAAGAAGCGGCACAAGATACGCATGCAAGTCGATATCAAAAGATAAAATCAATTCGGGCGCTCTTCCTGCTGCTTATGTCTGCCGAGAAGTCAATATCATGAAATCTCTCCCTTCTCATGCAAACATTGTCTCTCTAAAAGAGACTTTTGAAGATCGGGAAAATGTGCATATCATTATGGAATTCTGTGAGAGAGGAGAACTCATGCAAAGTATTAACGCAAGAGGACATTTCCAAGAGGCTGAGGCAAAAGAGATTTCATTAATGTGTGTGATTAGTTTGATATACTAAACTGATATTTTTCACTTTTCGTAAAAACAGTGGTGCCATATTCATGGCATCATGCACCGAGATATTAAGCCCCAAAATTTTCTTTTTGGGAGGGATGATGTGCTTAAAGCTATCGATTTTGGTATGGCAATATTTTTTAAACCGGGTATGTATATTATTTACAACTTTTTTTTGTATAAATTGAAGACTGTTGCGCATAACTTGTATAATTTAACTTAAAGATTATTATTTTCATTTCTTAAATTTGTATCATAGGCCAAAGATTTCGTGAATCAGTTGGTACACCGGCGTACATGGCACCTGAGATTTTCCTCCATAATTACGGTCCCAAAGCGGACATATGGAGTGCTGGATTCATTTTATACCAATTGCTTTGTGGTCGAAAGCCGTTTATAGCGGGAGGTAATTTTTTTGTTAATATTTTTTCTTAAATCAGAGTGAAAAGTCCTTTTTGCCCTTCCCACATTACAACAAAGTGTTTGCAAATTTGCGCAATAAAAAAAATGTATTGATTGAATCTTTAGATTTCACATTTCAATATATATGATCTTAATTTGACTTGAATTGTGCTTTGTATTTCTTACTTTATTTTGTTTTTCTCAAATACAATGTAGGAAACCGAGAATTGTTGAAGGAAAAGATCTTTAGGTCTGAAATCAACTTTAGCAGCCACCCTTGGCCAACGGTGTCTGAAGGGGCCAAGGCGCTGGTAAAAAGCGCAATCACCATAAGCGCTTAAAATTCTCAGTATGAATTATCTTTTTTTTAGTTTAAGTACACACAAAATATCATGTTATGTTTAGTTTTTTTTGAATGCCATGTTATGTTTAGTTGTTCATAAATAATTATTTTACATAACAATAAAATTGATATGTATTATTTCTAGGAATTCCATGTAGACCATCCGTGGTTAAGAACGACAGTGGGGTATCAAATTTAGGAGTACAGGAGAGGGCAGCAGAAGAGGGTGACTCTCACCGCACCGATTTCAGTTGGCCGCTAGGCCTAGAAAATTCTACATTTGTGTGTCACAGATATTGATGGTTGTTAAATTAGTGAAGGGGACTACTTTGAGAATTGCTGATATTCTATGTTGTGCCATCATCATGTGATGATTTCTATTATCACTTCGTATGGCTATATAATTGGTATAATGATCTAGCATAGCTATGCTACTGTTATAAACTAAAGAATTGAATCTGTTTATGTTTGTAGAATCAATGTCAGTTGATTCATTTGTTCATACAAATATCTATCTATATATATATATATATATATATATTTTGAGAAAATTTGGAGGAGGCTCTATGTCCTCCATCCAAATGAATTGCTTTTAATTGAAGGGTGTTCTAAGTCCTACATTGAAATAAAAAACTTGAAGCGTTTTTTTGTGTGCTAGTGCCGCATTAAAATGCCAGTATATATTATCAAAGTAAACCATTCATATGAATCATCATTGTTTGCGAGTAAAATTGTTAGGGCAAAATACAAATTACTAAAAACTCAAAATTAAATTTTTACAATTGATTAAACTTGACATAATGAGTAGAAATGGATAGGTCATGTGATTTTTAAAATGGAGATGATATATAGAAATGAAATGGAAACAATCTTGGACTATTCTCTCATCTTTCTGATTGCTACTTACTGCCACTCACTGTAACAGTACCTGTTCTTATTTCACATTATATTTCAAGGTGGTTCCAAAAAGTTCCAAAAAGGAATATTTCTCATATATGTTAATTTGTATATAATTGATTTCGGAAGTCCAATTAAAGAGCATAGAAGAGAATTTGTTTTTCAGAAGACATGCTGATTAAATATTCTTTTTCAATCAGTGTTATAACTAAAGCTAATTCAGAAGAAATAAAATAAATAAATCTATTAAACTACAAGTCACATTACATTCCCTCCTTTCTACAATTTTTCCTTCTTTTTCTAACTCGGCGAGTCGGCGTTGAAATCAAACCTAATGTTGTCGAGTATCGTACAGCTGAAATGAATGAACAAATAAATAAAATGATATCGTACTACACGTACCACTGCTTACTGTTTGAAAAATAAATAAATGAATGAATGAATAAATAAAATGATATTTAGTTATGAAATATATCTGTAGGGTGAAAAATTGGTCAAGTACCTTGCAGTATAGTTTTTCATTAATTCTTCGGAACTCTACGGCTGAAATAGATAATTGCTTTTGCGAGGCTTCACATGTTTTAATGCTGAATCTCATCTCATGCCTAAAAATAAAATAATCAAACCATAATACTGTTGAAGAAGATTAGAAGACAATGAAGGTCTCCAGTCGGGAACAAATGGAGACGTTATCCTTCATTTAAACGGCTATATTAATATTATCCACTACTTCAGTTATGGGCTGTATGTTAGTGGGCCGTTATTTTAGAGTTAGTTTTCAATCACTGTAAATTTCAGTCTATTTAAAGACTGAGTGAGTATTGTCAATCAAATCAATCAATGGAAGATTAATTCTCTCTCTATTAACTTTCAGTATATACATCTCACAGTTCACTGGTGAAATCCTCAACAGAGATCAGGCGGTTTTGTTGGCCGGGGCAAGAGAGAGTCAGGTCCTTAATAAACCTAAATGAATTCTTGACCGCCACTACAAGCTGCGACACATACTCGGCAATGGTTATTATGGTAAATATGTTTTTATGAACTTATGACATTTCTTGTGTTATAAACGTCTTTATTTGAGTTTCAAACTTAAGTTGAAATTACTTCTTGATTTTGATAAAAAGCTTTTTTATTTGAATTGCAAACTTAAGTTGGAATTACTTCTTGATTTTGATAAACCTTTTTTATTTGAATTGTAAACTTAAGTTGGAATTACTTCTCAGTTTTGATAATTCTTCTTTTCTTTTTGAATAAATGATAGTTCTTCTTGTTATTTTAAACAATTTTTTATAACAGGGATGACATATTTATTCCGGGACAAAAAATCCAACGCAAGATATGCGTGTAAATCAATCTCAGAGGACAAAATAGTAAAGAGACTATTTTGAAAAATTGGTGATCTTTTATGTTGTGCCATCATGTGATGGCCTCTATTGTCAATTTGTTGTATGACTGCATAATTGGTGTAATGATCTAGGTATGTTACTGAATGGTGGATTATAAACTAAGGAATTGATCAATCCGTTTATGTTTGTAGAATTGATATGCTTATATATTTAATTATTTTGTGTTGTTCATAGTCTATATTTTTATAATGGCTTTAACTAGACATAATGTAAGAACAGTCAATTTATCATTTATACACTACACACATTGTAAATTGTGTATATATGGATCCTTAATTACATGATCATCAATTAAACTATTGCATCATTTATGATTGCTAACCGATTCGACTATACCAATTGGTAAATAATTGTAGCACTTGCAAATGGCTTGTAGCATAGTTGGTTAAAATATTTGCATGTGTAGTAAGAGGTTATGAGTTCAATTCCCGATAAACATAATATAATATATATATTTAACAAAATTTCTCAATCCAATGGGTTGACAAAAAAAAAAAAATTGTAGCAGTTGCCTCCTCTTATGTCTTAGCTTAACATTTACATCAAAAGTAATTTATTATCTAGATTTAGAAACCTCCACATATGGGCTAAAAGCCCATTTGCTAATCATGTATTACCACACATGACTGTATATATATGTGGCTACAAACAGAGGAGAGGGTACATAGAAGTTATTATATAATCATTAGTACGACTTTCAACAAACCGACCTTAGCTCAGTTGGTAGAGCGGAAGACTGTAGTGTTTGCAGATAAATCTTTAGGTCGCTGGTTCGATTCCGGCAGGTCGGATTTTTTTATAATTTTCTCAGAAAAATATAATAATTCTCTATCATTCGTTCACATCTCGGATTTTTTTTATAATTTTTCAAGAAAATATAATAATTCTCTATCATTCGTCCACATCTCAACATTAAAATTTATTAATCTATTTTATTCTTTGTCATAATATGGATTTATAATTTTAATATATTTTGTATTAATAAAAATAAAATTATATCCTTAATAGAATAGAATATAAACGCTTGGATTATAATTTGTTAAGAACCAAGTTTTCCTGAATCATCTATTTGTTAAGTAGACATGACGAGTTGTTTGTCTATTAAAACAGCCAATTAATCAAACAAATTAATGACACGAGTTATTTCTGTTCAAACTCAAAGCGAGACCGAATTAGTTGATGTTCTGTATGTATCATATGCAATATATGCACTAATTCATATGTGTGTTTCTCATGCAGGCAGAAAAAGCTAATTTTTCTCATGCGTGATTTTCACTTTTCTTTTCTAAAAGAGAAAAAAAAATGTTTTTTTTTTCTTTTCGTATAGGAATGGCATTGGCTGTTTTCATACTATGACGTGTACCTGAAATACTATGTAGCTATATTGATTGGTGGGTGAGTCAATATCCGAGAAATTGAGATATTGACTCATCAAAGTACTTGAATTAGTTTTATAGAGCATAAATATATCAATATAGGGAAAGACAAATTATTAAAAATAAATAAATACATAATAGAAGATATATAGATAAAAAAAAAATTAAAAGATAAGCTTGTATATGATAAAAGATGTATTAATACATTGATACTTTTATCAAAAAAAATGTTATATTAATATAGATATGTATGCAATTGCATACATATTCGATAACCTATACACAATCAAAGGTGAAACTTGTCAGCTTAAGCGGTAAAATAGCTCAACTTAGAGAGAGACCGAAGCTAGAGTCAAAATGAACACATTTAACTTAATATTTAGTAAATATAATGACTCATTGATTGTGCGTTGTCTACAAAAAATACACTTCCTTCAAAAAAAAAAAATACAACAATCAAAAGACTTGATTAAATTATGTTGACCAATTAGAAAGTTGTGGCCCTTTATGTTTAGCTGCTAAAATCTTGATTTTAAATTTTAGTACATATCATTACAAATTGATATTATGTAAATTATTGTAAAGATAAAAGGCATAACTATCAAAATAATTTTGTATTGTATACATAAAAGGATAGTTATGGGCAATCAATATTTTGGCAACTTAACTTGTAGGCGACAAAATTCATTTTTTCTTCCTTAGAAGGGACAAGAAAGCTTGCATAAATCAACCACCATCATAGACCAATTTGAGAGCTTTACGTATGAAACTAGACTTGATTGTAATTTTGACCCGCACGTGTAATCCCTTTTTTTTTTTTGAATAACTCGTTGAAATTTTGAACCCCCTTTGAACAAAGACCAACTTGATCTTTTCATATTGATTTTGAAAGTTTAGACTAATAGAAAAGCTCTTTATTGTACATTTTTCTCTTTCTAATTATCTACATAGCAATTATGCAATGAATTCAACTAAGAGTAAGAAAGAAGTTATTTTGTACCAAAAATTTGTGATTACACAAAAATTACAGAACTATCTTGTTTTATATCAATTTCAAGCAACATGGAGAGAACTTCTCTCATATCGGGCCTCTGTTGCGGCAATTCTTCTGTACACCTCAATCCGACCATCAATAATCGTCGTGAAATAAATATCTGCCCTTCATTTTTTATCATGATTATTTTTTCTAATTCGGATACTATTTTTCGCACATCTTTTCTCACCCTCCTCCCCCATTCTATCAGGCATTCGTCTCCGCCATCCACTGCTCTTCTTCCCGTTGCTAATTCCATTAGCAGTACACCGAAACTATATACATCACCTTTTGTCGTCACCCTCCATGTATGAACATATTCTGGTGCCACATATCCTACGGTCCCCGCCAAAATTGTACTTACATGACTCTCTCCAGGCCCCACCACCCTTGCTAATCCAAAGTCGGTCACTTTAGCCCGGCCTTCTCGGTCCAATAACACATTACTAGCCTTCACATCTCGATGAACCACTGCTGGTTCGCACTCGTGATGTAAGAAAACTAGCGCTCGAGCTACTTCAATAGCTGTCTCAAGCCGTCTTTCTGAACCAAATCGGACCCAATCAATTATTAGATCTTCCAAACTACCCCCTTCCAAATACTCGTAAACTAATAATTTTGTCGAGCCTGATAAGCACCACCCGTAAAGAGATACAAGGTTTGGATGAGGCCAGCCTGATCCGGTTCTCCCAGCTAATATCTCCATCTCCGCTCGGAACTCCCTCTCCCCATCTCCTTCCCCTCTCTCATTAATCCTAGCTAGTTTCTTTATAGCCACTTGCCGGCCATCCGGAAGCACCCCACGGTAGACCACACCATATCCACCTCTACCGACCACTAGATCCTCTGAAAAATTGCCAGTTGCTGTAACAATATCTCCATAGGTGAAAGTTGTGCGATCTAAGCGAAAAACTCTAATTTTGTCTGTTGTTGATGAAGACCCAGTGGAAGAACTAGATGGTGAGAATTTAGTCATTTTACTCGTCTCTTTTATCTCATCAAGAAATAGCTCATCTGGTTCCGAATGTGTATATGGTTCGATCAGGCTTTTGCCTTGGAAGCAAATGACAATAGAAACAAATCCACAAACTAAGAAAACCATCATAAGAGCAAAGAATACCCAAAATGTGACTACCTTAACTTGAATTCCTCGATGAGTTCCAACGCCTATCACCGACGATCCTCCATTTGCAGGAGAAAAAGTAATGAGAGGGTCACCAATAAATGAATTGTTATCAAATGTTGCGAGTTGACCCGATATCGGGATACTACCAGCCAACAAAGGATTATACGACGCATTAAAATGACTAAGATCGGTTAGTGAGTTTAAACTTGATGGCAGTTCACCAGAGAAGTTGTTACGTGACAGGTCAAGATTTTGAAGGCAGCGTACATCTCCTATCTCAGATGGTATCTTGCCTGATAATGCGTTATTAGACACATTCAACATCACAAGTGGTTGCCTCATAATACTACTCGGTAAATTTCCCGAAAAGCTATTTCCATCAAGGAGTAAGAGACTTAGGTTATGAAGATCACCAATCTCAAATGGTATTGTACCTGAGAGAAGATTATTAGAGACCTCTAGATAACCTGAAATCGTCAGACTACTACGTATAGGTTGTGTTTTGTTTGTACAAATAGGAATAACACCATACCCTCTTAGAATATGGTTCCATGTCTCACGGCATTTTTTATGTGTCATGATGGTGTATATAAAGCTAAAAGGGGGGTAATCGGCGGGAATCCACCTTCTCATTGTGACACATTCACCAGAACCACCAAACCCTGTTGGGTCGAGCTGGTTTGCTTCAAATGTCGGATATGGGTTCGATCCAATTGTAGAAATTTCGCGCGGTATTGGACCAGTTAATCGGTTTCTAGCTAGGTTTAACCACAAGAGACTAGTACAGTTGCCAATTTGAGGAGGAATGTTACCACTTAGTTGATTATTTGCTAGCATTAGCCACAATAGAGACGTGAGATTACCAATTTCAGCTGGTATTTCTCCCGTCAACTGGTTATACGAAAGATCAATCGCTTGAAGTTTTTTCATTTTTCCTAATTCTCGAGGGATTTTTCCTGAAAAGTTGTTGTAAGCCATAACCAAAAACTTCAATTCTTTCATTGAAGATATTGAAACCGGGATTCTGCCCGAAAAAGGGTTGGAGCTAAGATCTAGTTTCTCAAGTTGTGGTAACTCGAGAATTCCTGAACTCTCAATCCCACTAGTATAATTGTTATCATGCAAAACCAAGGACCGCAACGACGTGAAATTCCCTAATATCGATTGAATTTCGCCTCCAAATCCATTACTGCTTAAATCCAACAAATTAAGTTTTTTGCAATCTAACAACTCTTTTGGTATTTCTCTATCAAATCGGTTGGCGCCTAATAACAACTTTTCCAGGTTAGAAAGCTTGCCGATCCCACTTGGAATGAAACCATGAAAATCATTTCCCCACAAAGACAGTAAACTCAATTCTGAGCAATTAGAAACCGAATCCAAAAAATTTCCCAGGAACTGATTTACCGAAATATCCAACACATTTAAAGCACAATTCACCTGAAAATTATCTCGAAATATTTCCCCGGTTAAATTATTTTCCGAAACGTAAAATTCCTTCAACCTATAAAACCCCTTCCATATTTCCCCCGTAAAATGGTTCGAACTAAGATCAACGTGTAACAATTTCTCGCATTTGTCGAATAATCCCACTATGCCTCCAGTGAAATTATTCTCTGAAATATTAAACGTAATGAGATTCTCACAAATCGAAGGGAAATTCGCGTAAATATCCCCCTGAAAACGGTTTATAGATATGTCGAGAGTCTCCAAGTTGGTCAAACCGGTAAGGTTGATCGTACCAGTCAGCGTGTTATGTGATATATTGAGATATTTAAGACCGGTACAGAGGTTAAGATCAGCCGGTACGGTACCGCTAATTGTATTCGTCGAAAGGTCGAGATGAGAGAGATGAGTTAAGAGAGAGAAGTTGGAGAAGAGCTCACCAGATAAGTTAGAGTTCGAGAGGTCGACAGCTGTCACATGCTCACCGGACCGGTCGCATTTAATGCCGGTCCAGCTGCATGGGGTCGGGTCGGTCTCGTACCAGTTCTCGTACTGGTCAAGGTATATTGGGTTGTCGGTCTGTATGAAGGTTTTCAGCTGGAGGAGAACCTGTTTGTCGGTGAGCTGGCAGTGGAGAGAAACACTCGAGAGGAGAAGAATGGAGAGGATTATGAAGAGGCGGTGCGAGATTTCGGCTGAGTCTAACATGTCCTGTTTAGTTTCATAGAAGCTCTAAAGGAAAGAATTCGTGAATTGAATTGTATTGAACTGAATTGCTTCTCTTATCGTTGCTTCATGTGTGTGTGTGTGTGTGTGTGTGTGAGGAAGAGAGAGCTAGAGAGAGAGAGAAGAAAGGAGAGTATGTTGGTATTCTTTTATATAGAATGATGTGCTCGAGTCAGAATTGATACTGTAACACAAAGAAAATAAGCAATATACTTAGAAATTTCAAAAATTGGTTTGTTTTTTCTTTTTCTCATTTAAAAAATAAACAACTTGTAAGAAATACTCAGAAATTTCAAAATTGGTTAGTTTTTTCTTCTTTTTGCAATAGTAACAAGAATTTAAATTCCATTTTGATTTGTTCATTTACTATTCTTCAGTCAGAGAAGAAGACTGAAGACTGAAAAGGAGATAATTAGTTGGTGCTTTTCTTAGAATGGAGCCATCTTTGTTGAAAAAATGTCGATAAGATTTTGAAGAATCTGTTAAGGAGAAATTTTTGTGGTACGGGTTCACCATGGACCGAACCAATGATATTCAGCCACGTCATTTAATTAGTTATTATAGTGTGCTTTATTGGCTGAGTATGTTATGATTAGTCTTGCCATGTAGAATTTAAGTTAGGAGAGATTTCATTAAACAAACGTGTGGCTTTGAATTTTGGTTGTTAGGCCTGTCCCCATTTGGTTATTTAGAATTATGTTAAAATAACAAAAATAGATAATATTACCAGTTTTTACTTTTATGAATTTCATTACTCATCAAAAATTTCAAAATCGATTCTTGCTAGTCTGTATATAGATATTTTTCTTTTTTGAATGAAGTCTGTATATAGATCTGTCCAAGCAAATAAAACATATAAAAACCAACTTAATTGTTAATTGATTATGTCAATTATACAATGCATCCATGCAATTTATTTATTTATTCATTTATTTACATGGGCGGCGGTGTACAGAGTGTAAAATTTGCCACCTCAAAAGATGAACACATGCACCTAGACACTACAAACAAACATGTAGATTCTTCAAATTAATAATAATTAATACAAAATCAAGAAAAAGTGAAGCAGGGGCTTATTAATCATTTGAACTTGTATTACATACTGTTAATCATTCTATTGTCCTAAGCTTGAACCATATCACTGTACTTATTTTCATCATGCATACAAAGCTCAGTTTTTCATAGATAATTGACACGTGTCCCATTTTAGGATTTTTGTTTCTCATCTCCAAATTGTACCAGATTTGATTTTTTTGTTTCTTATCTCCAAATTTTCTTCATACATACACAGCTCAGTTTTTCATAGGTTGTTGACACGTGTCCCACTTTTAGGATTTTTCTTTCTCATCCCCAAATTGTACCAGATTTGATTTATTTTGTTTCTTATCTCCAAATTATAAACAATTTATTTAATACTTTACTTTTTACATAAAATATTAAGAATGTTAAAAATATATGAAATTTTGAGCATTTTAAATTAGGAAATCTAAAAGCGCAATAGACTTGAGCACGCCCAAAATACGATGAAATTTTGTATATACTATTTTTTTTCACTTTTCAATATACAATTTTTTATATATTGTTTTCACTGTTTTATATATATATATTTTTATTAAAATATAAAATCTATGATAATCCATTTTTAGTCCAAAACATGATGGATTTCTATCACCAAATTTATTCATGTATCTTAAAATATAAAACCATGATATAATAATTTAAAATTTATTATTATTAAAAAGCAAAAAAAAAATTACTATAGTTTAAAAGTCTAATAACATAAATCATATCTTTTTAAAAACTTATTTAAAAATTTCTTTTAAAAAAATATTTTTGAAAAGAACTTTTAAAAATATTATAAAAAAAGTTATTTAGAAAAATACTATTTTCTTGGAAATACTACTAAAACATATTAAAAAATATAATTTCATAAGAAAAAAATCTTTGTGTAAATAATGTTTCAATTTTTTTCAATATTTTTTTAAGTTTATATTTTTCCACAAATTGTGAAAAATATTTTTATATTTTCTTTTACATTTTGTGTCATTTGGTACCAAATTAAAAGTTTTTACTTCCAGATTGATTTATTTTTGACATCCATCCAATCAATTTTAGTATGATATAGTTATATTGTAACTATTATTTTAAGAATATTTTAACAATGCACATAAAATTTCATGATAATTACAATAAAATTTCAATGTTAGTATTATTACTGACAAAAGACTTCAATTTTAGTATCATTAAGATTATTTTGTCTACAAACTAATATTTGAAATTCCGTCCATTTCATTATTTATTTAAACTGCAACAATTTTTTTCTTTATAAATTATATATTGACATATCAATTCTAATGCAGCTATTTAAATATTAATATATTAGAGGTTGTTGACCCATGTCCATGTATTATGTGAAACTTTGAGCATTTTAAATTGGGAAATCTGAAAGCGTGACAGGTTTGAGCACGCTCAAAACATGATGGAACTTTGCATATAATATTTTTTTCATTTTAAACATACTATTTTTTTTTATTGCTTTTACTGTTTTACATATATATTGTTATTAAAATATGAAAGCCACGATAATCGAATTTTAGTCCAAAACATGATGGATTTCTATTACCAAATCTTAAAGTATAAAACCTACGATATAATAAAATTTATTATTATTAAAAAATATTACTATATATTTTAAAAGTCTAATAACATAAATCATATTTTTTGAAAATACTTATTTTAAAAAATGTTTTTGAAAAGAACTTTTAAAAAAGAATCTTAAGAATATTATTATAAAAAATGTTATTTAGAAAAATACTATTTTCTTGGAAATACTACTAAAAATATTCATAAATATAATTTCTTAAGAAAAAAATCTTTGTGTAAATAATATCTCAATTTTATTTTCAACATTTTTTTAAGTTTTATTTTTTTTAGAAATAGTGAAAACATTTTTAAGTCTTCTTTTACAGTTTATGCTATTTGGTATCATCTTACAACTTTTACTTCCTACTTGAGTTATTTTTTTGCATTCATCCATTCAGTTTTAGTATGATATAGTTATATTATAACTATTATTTTAAGGATATTTAAACAATACAAATAAATTCTAATTGTATGATAATTACAATAAAATTTTAATTTCTATATCATTACGAACAAAAATATTCATAAAATTTTCAATTTTAGTACCATAAAGATTATTTTATCTACAAACTAATATATGTAATTTTGTCCATTCCATTGTTTATTTAAGCTACAATATTTTTTTCTTTTTAAAATATATATTGACATATCAATTCTAATGCATCTATTTAAATATTAATATTAAACTTTAAAATTATATGAATGAAGCTATTACTTTTAGAAAATAATGTCCTAGTCAAAAATCCCTCTGCATAATTGTCATCAAATCACTAGAAATTCAAAAAAAAAAATATTTTACTTTCTAGCAAATTAAATTATTCTTACACCGAAACGAAGTGAGGGTACCGCTAGTTTCATTTATTCCCTCCCCACGTGGTAGGGCAACACTTTATTTTATTTATGTTGATACTTATATTTCTCTTTTTCTCAGCCCATATACAACTTAATTACAAAAGAAAAAAATGAAGAAAATGAGCCCAAATTATATTTTTTTATCAGCCCATATACAATTTACTCAAAAAAAATAAAGAAAATGAGCCCGTGAGCCCAGATTATTATTTATTCAGGCGACAAATAAAAAATCCGGCTTCTTATTGGATCCATACATGCGTTGTTTATTCAGATCCTATCCAACATTTACTTCTGAAGTCAACATTTACTTCATGTCTCCCAAAAATTCGCACATCTCTCCATCTCCAACCAAGCCATTCCCCGCCATGGCGAAACCTTCCGAAACCTCGCCTCTCCTCCCCCCTCCAAACCCTAACCCTAACCCTTACTACTCCGAGCCCGCTCCTTCCATCCCTTACTACTACGCTTCACCCGCCGCCGCCCCGGCTCCGTCCGCCGTCATCCTCTGCCTCCGCCGCCGCCGCGCCCGTCCTTGCCGCTCCACCTCCTCCCTCCTAACCCTCTCCTTTGTTATTGTTCTTCTTCTTCTATCCCTCTTTTTCCTCTTCCCCTCCGACCCCTCCCTCTCCGTATCCCGCATCGATCTCTCCCGCCTCCGCATCTCAACTTCCCCGCCGATTTCCCTAACAATCTCGATTGGTATTGAAGTCCGGATTAAAAACTCGGATTTCTTTTCCATCGATTACACCTATTTGAATTCGTCGATTCTGTACAGAGGAAGGTGGCTGGGGTCGATGACGTCGGGCAGCGGGCATGTGAAGGCCAGAGGGGTGAGTTATGTGAAAGCCGATTTGCATTTGGATGGGATTGGGGTTTTGAGTGATGTGGTTTATTTGATTGAGGATTTGGCGAGCGGGAGAGTTCCGTTTGAGACGGTCACTGAGATTATTGGAGATGTGAAGATTTTCTTCATTGATGTGCCAGTAAAGGTATGTGGTTTTTTGGTATGATTTTGGGGGTTTTTGGATTGATTTTTGAAGGTTTTTGAGGTGGTAATGGAGTTTTATGTTTTAAGTGTGTGTGATGGACTGACTGATAGTGAATATATTATACATGGTCAAGTGGGATTAAGAATTGATGTTAAATGTTGGAATTTGCATTGTTTGATTCAGTCTCAATCGAGACTGGAATTTGAATTTTATTTTTTTGTTCATTTTAATCTTTCGATTTTTCTTTACAATTGATGACTTGAGTCTTAATTTGTTAGTGTTAATATATCAGAATCATATGTGTAAATTGTAATTGAATTTTCTTTTGAGATGGTAACTGAAGTAAATTTTTATTTTTGTTTTTATTTTAGGGGAAAATATCTTGTTCAGTAGAAGTAAATCCAGAAAATCAGACCATAATGAAACAAGACTGCTATCCTGCTGTGAGTACAGTTTTAAATTTTAATTTGAAAAAAAAAACTTTTTTGGTGAAGTAATTTGATTAATTTCTTTTTTTATTTTCCCTCAGTGAGCTTATTAATGGACTAGAGGAGCAGTTGGTTTTTATTTATATCTGTATAGTTCTATTTCTGTAAGAAAAACCCTATTGGCCTATTTTTATTTAGCTTTAATACGATTTATATGTAAATTAGCACTTATTATGATTATATAATGAGTATTTTGTACTATAATTAGTTTTTGCTATATATCATGCCTGTCAGTTGCAATTGTCGTGTTAATAACTATCACCATTAATTTGTAACTATTTTCTCTTAAATTCAAATTCCTGACTGGAATTTAGAAAAAAACTTCCTTTGGCCAGTATTATAACAGAGATAATTGACTTAGGTTAATTGGTTTTTATTGCGAAGTTTGAAATGTATTATCTCTTTCTAGAGTAGGTTAAAACTTAATTTCTGCATGAAGTAGGTATTAAATACTTATTGACTCCCCTCCAAATATAGAAAAAATAAAATATATAAAAACAAACAAGAAAAAAACCTAACAAAACTAAACCAAAACCCTACTTCAGGTACCAATTAAACCCCCTCCAAAAATAGAAAAAAAATATAAGATAAAACCAACACTGAAATTAAACTCCAAAACCTCCCCTGCCCTCCTCTT
The DNA here is from genome assembly GCA_027726005.1 of Juncus effusus. Classification (NCBI taxonomy): domain Eukaryota; kingdom Viridiplantae; phylum Streptophyta; class Magnoliopsida; order Poales; family Juncaceae; genus Juncus; species Juncus effusus. The sequence continues at coordinate 1,760,079 of CM050905.1, read as the reverse complement.
TACCCCCTCCATTCTTCCCCTCTCAATGCATAAACAACTCCCAAAATAATAAAACAAATAAAAAACCCTCAACTTTTCCTTCGAACTAGCACGAAACACAGAAGAATATAAATGGTAAACGCGACAGACCAATCAGCACCAGGATGTGATTCATCCGGCGATACCATCGCGAGATCCTACGCCGTTATTGCGATCCAAATATTTCTCGCCATTTTTGTTGGCAAATGCTTCCACATAATTCTGCGACGGCTTTACATGCCCCGCCTCATCTCCGACTTTCTCGTAAGCATAGCATAACAATAACAACATTACATAATATAATATGTCTCGTATCTTATCCAACACATTTTATTTTAAATTTTCCGCATAGGTTGCTATTATAATCTGCAAAGTGGGTTTCTTACGGAGTAGCTTCACGATTAACCTCAGACTTTTCTTCAACGTATTGGGCGAAGTATGGTTCACCGCCTACCTCTTCACATTAGGGTTAGAAATGGATCCTTTATGCGTTTTCGAGCCGCCCAGCAACGACCCGTACATAGGCTACGCGGGCATCTTATCCACGGGAGTTATAACCGGGCTCTCCTATTGGATCCTCAAAAACCCTAATTTCGGCCTGATTGCTGAGAATTCGACCCGTGTCCACATGGGGCTTGCTGTCGCACTGGCCACGCCTGCGTCGCCATTGCTGACGAGGCTCACGACGGATCTTAAACTGTCCAAAACGGCGGTCGGTCGGACGGCCGTTCGGGCAGGGATTTTCTCCGACATGGTTGCCACGACACTCATGTCCATTGGGAATTTAATTTTCCACGACGACAGCTCGAGACAAGCGTTTGATAAAAAGTGAGTACGACACATAAAAAAGCTAACAAAAAAGTTCACTTCATTATTTAACGACATTTTGTTTATATACAGAATGCATCCGTATTGTGTAGCCCTAGTGGTCTTTGGGTTCATTGCCACAACGCTCGTGTCACCGCTAGTGTTTAATTGGATCAACAAACGAAATCCGGAGGGCCGACAGATGAAAGGCATATACGTGATTGTCGTCGTTGCAGCCATATTCGGGGTTTTCTCGATGGGCAGCCTATCCCACATGGACTTTAATTTATTCGGGTTCTTGGTGGGACTATCGTTGCCTCGCGAAGGCCGGATTTCCAGGATTTTAATCAACAACCTAAACTTCTTCCTCACGTCCTTCTTTCTCCCCCTGTACACGATCCATGTTTTTCTTTCATTGCGGCACTCCGACCCGCAGTTGGCTAACGTGAAGGCGGACATCATTTTTAACACGCCGCTGTTTTGGGGAAAGCTTTTCCTGGCCACGGCGATTGGCATGATTGGGAAGGTTTCGGGCACGATTATATCCGGGATCTTTTACGGTGTCAATTGGTTGGAGGCGTTGGTTTTGGGACTACTTTTGAGCATGAAGGGGTACTATCACGTCTTTTGTGCGGTGTCAGCCGTGGTAATTATGATTAAATTTGCTAACTTATGTCCATTCTTCTTCAAATAATTGAACTCGGAACAAAATAATAAATAGAAATCACCCCATTTTAGGAGAACTCGATGATCACGGACAGCACGTTCCAAGCTTTGGTATACTCTACTATGCTCTCGGCAATGACCACACCGATAGTCGGTTACGTAATCGCGTGGTGGGCCAGACGTAAAGCCAAGTCTCGATTGATGGGTCTGCAGTTCCACCGGTCTGGGACGGAACTGCGCGTGATGGTGGGGTTCCACGGCCCTCATAACTTGCCAATGGCTCTCGCGTTGGTAGATGCCATGCGGATGGGGACCGAACCGGGTGAATTGACGGTTTATGCCACCGATATGGTCGAGTTGACAGAACGGTCGGCCGCGTCACTTGGAACAGGTGGAGATTAACAAACTTGAATCATAAATAATCGTGAGATAATAAGTTTAGGGAAATTCATCGAAACCCCCTTCATGTTTATAAAAAAAATATAGTTTTCAGAATATTATAAATAACTATATTGAAATAATATGTACACTCCTTAATTTATTTTGAATAACTAAATAATTTCAATCCATCATCCTCATATATTAATGAATTTTATGCACTCATCCTTTTCGAAACTAGAAAGTCAAAACAAGTCTTTTTCTCATATTCCCAAAATTAGGCATTCTTATATATCTCCTTTTGAAAACTCCCCCGTAACAATTCCATATCATCTAACCACACACATTATGCACACAACAAGGTGACGGCGGGACGGACGCGGTGACGGTGACCGACGAGGAGGTGATGGACATGCGGAACCAAATCGGCGACGCGCTCGAGGCCTACCGCGAGGAGAGCGGAGAGGGCGTGCGGCTCACGCGCTTGCTCGCGATCTCGTCCTTCGCCGACATGGACCGGGATATTTGTATATGTGCGGAGGATGTCATGGTGGTGCTCATCATGGTCCCATTTCACAAGACTCAGAGGATGGACGGGTTGTTCGATGGTGGTCATGACGGATTCCGCCAAGTCAACCAACGGGTGAGAAAAAAATGATAAGTTGTTTTTGTGTTATGATTTTGCTCAATTTTTGTGTAAGGTTGGAAGTAACAAGTAGAATATGTTCGCATTTATTTGTTCGTGTTCATTCCATTTTGGTGAACTTATTTTCTTGGTAGATCAAATTATTTCCTCTTGTTATTTTATGAAAAAAAGATACATTACATGAAAACCAATGGTTGATAACAAAGTAATAATAATAGTAATAATGATGATGATGATGATGATGATAATAATAATAATAATAATTTCCATCCAGGTTCTCCAACATGCGCCATGCTCGGTGGGCATAATGGTGGACCGAGGCCTGGGGCACATGAACCAAACCTCAGTCTCAGTCGTAGGACTAGACGTGGTGGTGGTCTTCATCGGCGGGGCGGACGACCGCGAGGCGCTCACGCTGGCCGCGCGGATGTCGATGCACCCGGCCATCAGGATCACGGTGATCCGGTTCCTGCCGGACGCAAAGGCGCAGGCCCGGGAGAGCAAGCGATCGAACTCGTTCGATGCGCTGATCTTGTCCAACACCTCACAGGAGGAGATTCAGATGCAGGTGGATGACGAGTTCTTCGCCGACTTTTACAAGCGGTAAGCGTGTTGAGTAGTTATGATGTTTTAGTTTTTCTTCTCGCAAAACCGTTAACATAATGGCATATTTGATATTAGAAATTTGGAAATTTGCAAAATTAAAAAATCTCCCGCATTATGCTTGAATTTGTAAAAACCTCCATTATTGAAAATTGTATAAATACCTATCTAGCAAATAAACTCGTTCTGTTTGTTGAGACATAACACCATTAATTTAGTCATCTTAAACACTGTAATTAATATTCAAGACTATGAAGTATGTCTTGATTAATCATGATTTTTTTTTCCCTCACAAAACCTTCAACATGCTAACATATTTGATATTAGAAAATAAAAATTTATCAATATGTGAAATTATACTGAGGATCAACTGATCAAGTACAAAACACTAATGTCATGCCAAACCTCTTCATTTTGTCATAGATTCATCATGAATAGAGTGGTGGGTTATCAGGAGAAGCACGTGGCAGACGGGGCCGAAATGGTGGTCGAACTCAGATCATTGGACGCACAATATCAACTCTTCATTGTCGGAAGAGGAAGAGACCGACGCTCGGTTCTGACGGACGGGTTGGAAGAATGGGCTGAATGCCCTGAATTAGGGCCCGTCGGAGACATCCTCGCGTCGTCGGATTTCTCCATGACGGCCTCGGCTCTTATTATTCAACAGTACGATGCCAAGAAGCATTACAAGGTCATTGATGAGGAGTTCATGCCGTTTTAATGGTGGTTGTGGAATTAATTAGGATTTGATTGGTGTAGTTATGTGTTGGTTTTTTATTTTATATTGTGGAGTTGAAAAGGGTGGAAGAGGGCATTTGATTGGTTTATCCCTACACGTGGCTTCATCGATTTGTTTTTTTTTTGTTATTGCATGTAAAAGAAACAAATTGAGAAATCTATTGGTTCCTTTGTGTTAACTAGATCATATTGTAAAGAAAATTAGTAGATTATTAATTTAATGGTCAATTTCTTTTTAGTCAACTTGAATAGTATGATTTTTAATGAGCATATAGGACATTTTGCATTGGAAAACTCTAAAATGTCATAAACTCAGGGCATTGAATTACCGGTTTCTTCGCAAAAGAAAATGAATTTTACAAGTTTTGGAAAAGGGAAATTCTTCAAAAACCCCCTAACTTTTCTGAAATTTACCAAAAACCCCCTAACTTTTCAAATTCTTCAAAATTCTCCTATAAAGTGGATTGAATTTTTTTTTACCCCCTATGGGGGGGGTTAGCTTTAACTTTTCCATCCATTAAAATTTTAAATGGACTAAAATTCCCTCATAATTATTTTAATATTTAATTTTGTTATTAAAAATACAAAATAAAAAACAATATTTTACATCAAGTATAAGTAAATGAGAATTAAAATATGAAAAAAAATTATAAATAAAAAAGAAAAAAATAATATCTTACGGTAAAGTAAATTATAACTTTATAGGATAATAAAAAATATTTTTTTGTAATATAATATTAGTGGATGTAATCAAATTAAATATAAAATTAAGAGAGTTATTTTGCTCAAGAAAAATAATAATTAACTTATTATTAAGAAAAATAATAATATATAATTAACACGATAATATCATATACTGTTGATTATATTTTTTAATAAAAAATGCATGAATATTTGCATCAATAATTAGTAAAATGACTAATACATAGTATATTATCTATTTGTTAAGTATAGATTAATTTGTGTTAATTATATAGTAGTTAATTTAATTAATATAAAAGGGTAATATAGTCATTTTAATAAATATAACCTCATGATAGATGGAAAGTTGCATGTAGGGGGCTAAAAAAAATTCAATTGGCTTTATAGGAAATTTTTGAGGGAATCTAAAAAATGAGGAGTTTTTTATAATATTGAGAAAAGTTAGGGGGTTTTTGAAGAATTTTCCTTTGAAAAAATGCATAGAATCAAACATCAATGAATGGGTCTGAAATTGACCAGTCAAATTCAGTGTGGTTGGATGAAATGACAAGGGGCAAATTGCACAGGGCCCCTTCTGAATTTTCAGTCTTCTAACCAGGCCCACTCAGCAACAACTTTGCGGAAAAATCCAGATAAATTTGCATATACACCCAAAGTTATTGCTATTTAATTCTTCCCAAAACCATCAGCACTTTTTAATTCTCCTTTCTCTTTCACTAAGGCAAGAACGATGTTTTGAACTTTTCATGTCACAAGATATATGAGCTATAGAATAATGTATCAGTGTTTTTGTAAATTTGTCATATACTATTTAGTTTTTAATGGAGTTATTTTTTGAGTAAGCTCAATCTTTATTATAGTGAAAATTTTATATGAAGTCCAATATAGGCGGTCGTGAAGACTGACCTGAAATGTAAATTAATTTTGTTTTTGAATGAGAAACACATTGATTACTAACTTGTTTAAATCAATCATTTATTCTACTGCCCTCAAAACAGCGTAAATTATAAAATTTACAAGTGCAAACATGCAAATATTATTAAATTTTAAAAACCATCAACGGTCACCTAAGAAGAGAGATGATATATCTCTATCACACAAAAAAAGTTAAAACTTGCCCCCTTCTTTTTCTTTTCCATCACAATCAAACCCCTCTTCCCCCCAAAACATCTCCATAAATAAATTCCAAGAACCCTTCCTAAACCCCAAACACAACAAAACTATACAATGCCCAATACAACTCTCCAATGGTTAACAAGAAGAATCACAACCCAAAATATTTCACCACCAATCATAGTTCAATCTACACCAAATATTTCACCACCAATCATAGTTCAATCTACACCGCAAGTCTCGAGCGGGTCGACCCACTTGACCAGCCGGTCTTTGGAGACATTGGTGGTGATATTGGCGGTGATAGTTATAGTGGTGGTGATCGCCGGAGTTTGTGCTAGGTTTTGCGGTGGAAGGCATGTCAATGGAGATGGAGAGAGAGATATTGAAGGATGGATAGAGAGAAATTGTCGGAGTTGTCTCGATGGAGGAATCCCTACCAATGGATCAAAATCCGATGGGAAGAAGTGATTATTATAATTTTGGAGTAATTTAATGGTACTAATTAACTTCATGTTTGTTTTTCTTTGATGAACTAAGGATTGGTCTAGATTGTTTCTGATTTTGTAGAGTTTGTGATTTGAGTAGTGATTGCATGTAATGTAGGATTAGTTGGGTGATAAATTATTGGCATGAGTAATTAATGATCAAAAAAAAATTTCAAAAAAAAAAAAAATTAATGATCAAAAAATTATGTTCTCATTCATAGTGCCATAGTAACTTACTAGAAATTTTTTAGATAATTTTTCACATGTAGGACTTTTCAGATCTCGTCTCAGATAAAGCAAGATTTCAAACTCCGTTTTAGGTTTTATATAATTTTTTAGTATCTTAACATATTAATAAATAAATTGGATTTAAAATTTTATCTTTTTATTTGATACGGAATTTGAAACTAAAAACTTATTTAGTGGGAGAATAAGTTATTTTATATAGTTTTTGCCGTATCTTTAATATGTTAATAACTAGTTGGATCTAAAATTTCATCTTTATTTGATACCGAATTTGAAATTCCAAACTGATTTAGTGAGAAATAAGTTGAAAATCATAGATTCGAGTATTTGAAAAATTGAGAGAATTAGTTAGATATATAAATTTACCTCCTCTTCACAACTATAGCATGATAAAATGTGATAGGATCAGTAGTTAGGAAAATTCGAGCGGCCCTAATTTATCCTCTTATCAATAATATTGTCTATATGTATCATTTTTCCTATTCAAAATATGAAGTTTATTTAAGGTATGTTCCAACTATAAACAAACAAAATTAAGAAAAAAAAATGATGCAACCACCAAAGCATTCATTCATTCATTTCAAATTAACAACAAACATCCAAATCCATCCTTCCCCATACCTCATACTCAACACAAGAAATACACATTATTAAATTAAAATATACAACCAACCAAATTACGATCATACCCTCTACCGACGGCAAATCTTAGCCGTCGGCATGGTCACACAGATCGGCGCATAAACCTTTTTCGCCTCTGGTGAACCTGGTTTAGGCTCATCTCTGGCCATCGCAATTTGACCGATGCCACACACAGCAGCAACAGCAGCAGACAAAATTACGTTACGTCTGGTATTAATTTCCTCATGAGGGTTTGAAACCTCTTGGGTTTGGGCCCTGATACTGGCTTTTGGTGCGACTTGGCATCGGTTGTTGGTGCGGACCGGGCCGGCCAACTTTGCGCCGCCTATGAATGAAGAGGTCATGGTGAATGATGCCATTTTCTTTCTCTCTCTACTTTCTCTCTGTCTAGATTAGGTTATGGTATAACAAGCTATTTTGTGTGAAGTCTTGCACAAATAGGAGGTTGGATCGAGGGCTTTTTGGTGTTTGTTATCTTATCCTGAGAAGAGATTTTGCAGCCAGTAGAGGGACTCCACGTGGCAATTGATTTATCAGCTTTGGAAATGAGTGGTGTCAAAGGTGGATAACATGATAAGTAGGTTAATGTTGCAGAACCAATTATCTCAAAGTAAATGTTGGCAGAACCAATAAGAACAAATCAGGGGTGATTGATGAAATGGCAAGTTTTCATAGGCTTAGACTACGGTGGATCGAAAAATATTCATTAGGCCCAACAAAGCTCATTTTGTTTTGGGCTCTTTGTTTAGTTTGTTCATATCGAAATATGATAATGAATGTATACTTTTTTTCCGCAGATAGACACCAGGGTACAATTTCTTCACTCATTTTTTACTTAACCTTTTCATTAAAGAATTTAATTAACACTAAAAATCTTTCTGTCTCCCTTTCATTAAAGATAAATTGTCACTGAACAAACATTACTTGTAAAATATATATTAGAAAACTTCAATGAACACCCAAAATGATCAAATCAAAGTATATAGGCGCTCAAATCAATGTGTAGATGAACGTAGCCCTCAGTTTTTAAGAACCACAATGGACACTGAAAATCCTTTTTTTTTTCGGAAAAGAAATACTGCACTCAAAGTATATATTGTGATGTGATTTAGAAACACCATATTACAAAAGTATAATACATTGATAGATGAATGTAGCCCCCAATTTTTAACTACCAGGAAGGGCACTGAGAATCATTTTTTTCCTGAAAAAGAAAAACTGACACTCAAAATAAAGAAGTTATATATTGCGCTTATAAATAGTATATTACAAAAGATATATAATATGTTGTTGCTCAAATCCAAATGTATATATGAATATGAATGTATCCCCAGTTCTTACAAACAGAAAGGGCACTGAAAATTTTATTTTTCCTGAAAACAGTGAAAAGAAAAAATGTCACTCAAAATGACAATTATATATTTAAACTCATAAACAGTATATTACAAAAGGCATAATAAACATTAATACTGAAATGTATAGACGAATGTAGCCCCCAATTTTAAACTACCAGAAAGGGGACTGTTCTTCATCTAATTTTTACTTTAATTTAGGGCACTCGTACCAGCAAATGCATCAAGCCTTTACACATCTGCTTTCTTTGCGCCCCTCTTTTTAAAATTTTTTGTAACATATCAGATCAAATCCGGAAGTTAAACCTCGAAATGAAAAGATTAAAAAAACCTCAATTACAAGCCCTAATATTTGAGCCAATTTCAGCCATAAAAATCAAAGGAATAAAAAATTAAATCATAAATTTGATCTGAAGTTCGTGAAAGTTTTTCGAAAATCAAGTTCTGTTGAGAGAGAGAGGGATTCTTACCTTGACGCTCATGAGAGAGAGAGAGAGCGCGCTCTAGGGTTTCACAACTGAGCTGCTATAGCCTTTCAGTATTTAGAAATAACATTTCATCTATCTACATCAAAACATAAAACGAATCATTCTATTCAATCCATACAACTCGTTACACATATTACAGTACATACAAAAACACAGACACTTAAGTACTAAAAACTGAACAGGCCAGGCCCGCTATCTTTTCCTCTTAACGGGCCGGGCTAAACATAAAACGGGCCGGCCGGTCTAAGATATGAGATCCGATCCGAATAATTATTCCCAATATAATAAGGTAAACTTTAATTTTCTTACCGGACCCGAATCCGACCCGCAGATCCTCGCCAGATTCATCGTCAATCACGGTGCGCCTCCTTTTTGAACTGAAAATCAATCTGAGAAGCCAGAGGAGGAGGAGAGGGGGAGAGAGATGACGAAATCGTCGACGGAGAAGAAGAGAATCAGGCGCGCGCCGCAGAATGGGGGCAGAGATCCGCCTGATTCCCCCTCCAAGGTATGGTGATCTCTATGCATTTGTTTGATTTTTTATTTTGATCGGATTTAGGGTTTTGGCTTGATCTTTGAGCTTTTGTGTCCGTTTTGTGCTCGATGCGGATTGAAGTTGTGAAGGAATGGCTAGTCTAACCACCTGATTTGTAAATTGATCCATAATTCGGATGGGAAAATGCGTTTTTCTTCTATTTTTCCTTCACTTTTGATGCTAATTAGGATGTACGACCTGAATTAGTGTGATTTTAGGCTCGTTTATCGTACCATTTCGCAAATATAGCAGCAAATTACCTTCACCAGATCAATTTTCTCCAAATTTCCAATTCATTATTTACATTTTCCCCTTCAATTTTTTCAAAATCAAACAGAAAGGGGCTCAAACAAAGGACGTGTACCAGCTCTTCGCAGAAAAGGTGAGAGACAACAAGCAGCTGCAATCCCGCTGGGCCATCATGCAAGAAACCCGCGTCGAGTACTTCAGAGGCAAAGACTTCACCGTGTTCCTCAAAAACCATCCTGAAATTAAGGAAATCTTAGGGCCAGATCAAACCCTAGATTCAGAAGAAATTGTCAACATTTTGCTCAGAAAAAACCTCTTAATTCGCTGTGACAGGCTTGTCAAAACAGTTCGGCCTGGCAAAAAGAAACTTTCTTCTTGGCCCGCCCATTTCCAAATTCACCACGTACGTCTCCTCTCTCTCTCTAACTCTTTCTCTCTCTAGAATTTTTCTTATTTTTTATGACTTTTTTTAATAGGAGCAAGTGTTTAGTGAGAATGACGGGTTTTTCGCGTGGACTTTTATGAAAAGAAGGACTCTTTGGCAAACGATCCTCTCTTTCCTTTGGCCTGTGTTGGCTCTGGCGATCTGTCTGTTTCCTGTCTATCCTTACCAGTGCAAAATTGTCGTTCTTTATTCCTGCGCTGGCGCTCTGCTCTTCATTCTCACCATTCTCACTCGTAAGTTTCAATTCATTTCTCAAGCGTGTGGAATAGTGGAATAGCGGAATTATGGAATAGGAAATAGTCGGCTATTCTGATTTATCTCAAGCGTGTTTGGTGAGGTAGATTAGTGGAATAGTAAGATTACATTATGTTTTTTTACTGAAAAAAGAGGAGATTGAGAAAAGGTTAGGTTTATTTCCACTCCATTCCATTATTTTATCTTTACATGGAACATCTTTTCCACCCCTTAATAAGCACTAAGTGCCCGTTCCACATGAGGGGAACATAGTGGATTAGTGGAGTAAAGCGAAATAAAAGATTTTATTCCGCCGAACACGAATTAAAAAACATGGAATAAAGTGGAAAAGTTATTCCATGTTAGATATGGAATAGTGGATTACTGTGGAATAAACCAAACTTTTTCTCTCTTTTCCTTTTCTGTATAAAAATATTATTTTTATCTCACTGGTCTACTATTTTATTAATTATCCTTGCCGGCCATGCTCAGAATAAAATGAACTATTTGACTCTTCCCTGTTCCACAATTCCACTATTCTATACATTGCCGAACAAGCCCTTAGAAATTGTACTCCACTCCTAACCAACACTAAACCATCTCCTTTTTCCTTTCATCTTTTTTTTTTAATTTAATTTAATTTAATTAATTTATTTATTTTTTGCAGTTAGGGCGGCGATATTCGGGCTGCTGTGGATCCTGCTGGGGAAACGCGTGTGGTTCTTCCCGAATATAAATGCTGAGGAAACGACCTTTGGCGAGCTCGTCAGGTTTTGGCCCGAAAAGGACGAAGACGCCCCTATAAAATGGACCTCGCGACTCTTCTACTTTGTTGTGGCGGTTGTGTTTATGTTGTTGTTGAGGCATCACGCTCCTGATGAGGCCGCACGAGCAAGGTAAATTGAGTAGAAATAAGTATATGAAATGTATTTATAAAAATAGTATTTAAAAAACACAATACGGTGTATATAGACATAATATATAGAACAGGAAAACAGTATGTGAAAGCAGAAAAACAGTATATAAGAATAGAGAAGTGGTGTATAAGAACAAAAAAAAATTGTATGTGAATATATATTTTGAAAACGGTATGTACTAAATAAAAATAGTATTAAAAACACGCAAAACAGTATATATTAAAACAAGAGGCATCACGCTCCTGATGAAGCTGCCAGAGCAAGGTAAATAAATAGAAGAGAATATATGAAGTGTATATTTGTATATAAAACACAAAAAACAGTATATATGACTCAATGAGCACTGGTCAAAGGTTGACCGTTGACCGGACTTTGAGTGATTTAACCGTCGCGATTATACATTTTCCTTTTGCATATATAACCATGTTTTATACAAAACCGCAAAAAGGTCCCTTGGTTGAAATTTTTTAATTTTTTAGGTATCAGAAGCAGGTATCGAATATAATAGACGATGTGCTTGAGTGGTCCCCTAAGTTGGCTTTATCAGGAATGATGGAAAATAGTAAAGAGGACATGAATGTCACAGAAAGGAATATTCCGGAAATGAATGTGAAGGAAAGTGAGGGTAATGCTGATGCCAGCGCTGAGAGGGCTGATGATGTCAGCGGGGAGACAGATGATGTGGCGGATCCTGAGGGGTCGAGATTGAGGGAGGAGGATTGAGGAGTGGGGGTTTGTTTGATGAGGATTTATAACAGAACAATATTTGGTTTTTTTTATTATGAAATAATGATAATAATTATGGTTGATTAAATTTATGATCTTGATGTTTTGATTGCTTAGTCAGGTCCATAGGGCTTATCTGATAGTGGCTGTTTTGTGAAAATTCAAAAGCTTGAGTAATGGTTAGGACTAATTGTGAATCTTTCAAATCATGGAAGGTTAAAGTCATAATCATAGCTAAACTCATTCAACTATAAGTTAATTTGCTCAAACTTTTCAAGATTATCTATCGAAAAATATTTTACATGTTAGATTAAATTATATAAGATGTTTGATTAAATTATATCAGTTGTTGATCTGTCTCTTACTGTTAAAAAGGTATTTGATAGAACCATGTAAACTGATATAAAATCATAAAATAAAATTCGAATTTTATACTGGAAAATAATCCATACAATACAACAAAGGAACTAATTAAAAATATAGAATTTGCAGATGAAGTGCTAAACTTTGCATTTCCACTTACAAAGTATCCACAAGCTTAACTTTGCATCATTTAAAGCATTAAACAAACTCAGTCCATCTATCCAAATCCCCCTAACAACTTTTACAAAGCATTACACTGACACAACGCCAAACCCTAAATCCCCCCCACAAACCAAACACAAAAAAAAAAAAAAAAACTTCAGAAAAAAAGAAGCCAAGAATGAATTGCCTGAAGAGACCACACAACTACTCATAACACCATACCTCCTTTACTCAACCTCACATCCCAAATATTTCCCCTCCAAAAAAAGAAACCCTAAAAATTCCGGGCCAAAAGGTAAAAAAAGAGGGAAAATATTTCTTTCAGAGGCAAATAAGTACAATATAGCATTACTGAGTGACGACAGCTCTGCTGTTAGGCGGGCGGCCCATCAAGTTGGGCCGCCCGGTACAGGGTTGCGGCTCAGGCGTATCGGATCGGGTCGAGTCCGGGTCCGAACCCGCTTTGGGATCCGCATCCATTTCGGATTTCTTGGTGTTCAAGAATCGCCCGCCCGATCCCCTCGCCCTTCTCATCGCGTGCTGATGTCGCGACTCGTGCAAATACGGCTTCAAAAAGAAAAGAAAAATAATAATGGATACTTTAATTGTGTAAAAAAAATAATGAAAGTAAACATAGGCTTAGTTAATATTATACTATGGGAAATTTGCAAAACAAGACCCGTGGATTGTGTCTAAATTGCGAAAAGCCCCTACATTATTGAAAATTGCAAAAAAAAAAAAAAAATCATGTTTAAGGAAATTGCTAAACAAACTACCATTAGATTTCATATCTCAAATCTATTTAAAATTTTTAATTAACACTTTTTATAATAAATCAACTCTACTAATCATTACAAACTAATTATCTGAAATATATTATGAAGACATCAAAACTAACAGTGTTACTCCAAACCTAACGTGAGAACTCTCTCGCAATTTCCCTAAATGTGGAGGGGTCTTTTTGCAATTTTCAATAACGTCGGTGATTTTTCGCAATTCAGACACTACATGGACCTTTCCGCAAACTCCCCTAAAAATTGTTAAATAATTTTATACCTTGCGGGATTTGAGGACTTTTCTCTCGAGCTCGGCCTTGGCGCGAGACTGCCTTCTTCTGAGAATTCCGTGATATTGTTTCGCGTTTACATACACCGGCTCTTCGGCCATTTCAATCTGTAACGGCATTCTGTTCTGACTCAGACCTGCCATCTGATACTGCGCCTGAGTTCAAAAATAATAATAATAATAATTAAGTATTAAAGAGATAAAAAGTGTATGAATCGCGAGATGATTTGTGTTTTGTATAAATATAAGTTGTAATTTTGTAAATATGAATTGTGTGTGTTAAAGTGTGACTTGTGAGATGATGTATACTTATAAATGTAAATGTAATTATTAATATGATAAAAAGTACATAAAACGTGAGATTATTATTATTATTATTATTATTATTATTATTATTATTATTATTATTATTATTTACCATAGCTTGAGGGCCGAAAGGAACCAGGCCAGCAAAATACGGGTCCGCATATGGATATGTAGCACAAGCCTGAATAAAAGAATAATGAATAAATAAATAAATAAATAGAATATTCAATTTCAAGCCAATAACCAAATAAATGAAATAAACAAGATAATAATAATAATAAAAAAAAGGCAGTACAATTGATTGCCCTAGCTCGAGCTGAGTTGGCGGAGGCAGAAACTCCGGCATGACAGGTGTCACCTGCTGATTGGCCTGTCCATCTATCCAATCAAAAACACAATCAATAATCAAATCAAATCAAATCCTTCAATTTTAACCATTATAAAATACTAACAATTCAAACCTTTATCATTGTCCGTTTCGTCAGACCCGTCTTTCTTATTGGATGCGGGTTCGGTGATAACAGGCTGCTGAGGTGCCATGAAAAGTGGGGCCCGCCACCAGGGCAACATGATTGGCTGAGGTGGCGGCACGCTATTGGTCGGCTTTTGCGCACCAGATTCGCCCGCCTTTAGATTCGTTTCCATGTGTGTGCTTGGCGAAAGAAACTTAGCTGTTGACAATTGGAAATAATATGAGTTTATGTATGAAATACTTTGTTGTATAATATATTAATATGTTGATATGGAGGGTGTTATAAAATTATTGAATTGATATGGTTAGTAAATAATCTTAGATCTAGTGGTGCGGGTTTTTTGGTTTCTATTTATGTAGATCTTTCCTTAATTTGCAATTCTTTTTTAATTAAAATTAGTCATTTCAGTTTACCTAAATTATGTTATTTGTGCAGACTATTACATAAGCAACATATGGTTTACACGTTTCAAATTTTGATTTGTTTTTACCTCTAAAAAAAAAACTGACCGATCATTAATTTTGAAGAAAATGACAGTTTGTCGATTGATTGAAAAGAAAAACAGAAATAAATATATAAAAATGAAAAATAACATGAATTTTGATCCAAACAAAAAAATTGGATTCTCTAGCCTGAAATTTTAAGTAAGAAACAAAGAGGCTAAAAAATATAAGAAAACCTCAAATTGAAAGAATTTCTGAATTTTATTACTATGATTATAAGAAAATACATCTTCAAATAAGAACAATCAGTATTAAGACAACGCAAATATGTCAATCAAGATAATTCATAAACAAATCAGAGCAGATAAATGTCCTTAAAACCTGGAAATCAGAAACCTAAAATCACTTCACTTATCTCAAACAAAAAGATAATTAAATAATCCAATAATTGCCGATTAAAATCCTCGAATTATAACAATAATCCGATTTATCAAATCAAAAATCTCAAATCGAGCCCAATCAAAAGACTTAAAGAAATAGCCTACAAAATTCAAACACTAATACCAAACAAAGCATAAAAACACAAAATTCAAACACTAATAAATGCTACACCAACCCAACAATCCAAAATCCAAAGGTCAATTCACGAATCCGAACATAAAACCTTCAAATCGATTCAGTATAAAAAAAACCCAGTGGATTCATCCAAATAAACCAACCAATAACACAAAGCCCAAATTAGTAAAAAAAACCATACAAACCAATCAGAAAGAAAGAAAGGAAAGAGAGTCGTATCGCATCGTACTGAGTAGTAATTATAATAAGTAGTAGCAGAAGCATGTGGAGATGATAAAAGAAGGAAGAAAATGAATCGAGGCGGCGCGACGCAATAGGCGAGAGAGCTCCGAGGAGAATCACAGCGACCAATTACAACAATCCAGCAAGCCCTAACCCTAAACGGGCCCTCTCTCTGTTTACTCTCTCTCTCTTTCTCTTTCTCTTTCTTTCTCGCTTTGGTTTTTAGATTTTAGTTCTCTTGTGAGTTATTTACTTGATAAATTTTTCCAGGGATGTGCAGTCATCAAAAGCGACAGCCACCACACGATGAGATGACCCCGTATAAAATACAAAGCCAGACGATGACGACTGAGCTTTGCGCTAATTATATACATACATACATACATAAATAATAATAATAATAATAATAATAATAATAATACTAAATGATAATACTAATATTTAATAAGGGAAATTAGAAATCATGCCGGGTAGGGTAACGATCTTGTAGCAACGAATTGAGATTATATGCTGTTTTCTCGAGTTTCTATATACGTTATATATCATTTTTATTTTTTAAAAAATATATTGTTTATCGAATGAATTTTTATATACTGTTTATTTTCAGTTTATATGTTTGTATATACTGTTTTTTTTTTAAATATATATTATTTTATCGAATGAATTTTTAATACTGTTTGTTTTCAGTTCATATGTACTTATATATACTGTTTCTAATTTTTATATACTGTCTAAGAGTCACTACAGTACCGTCGCGCAATATCAGCTACCTATTAATAATATATTTTTATTTTTTATAATAAGTACGGGAGAAATGGACCGGGTTAAATGTTAAGATGTGTCAACTGTCGACTAACCAATTTTCTGAAAACTTTATTTAGACTGACGGAGAAGAAAAATATATAATTGTACAAATGGATTTTGAAACACTGTACAACCAGCCAATTTTGTTTATTGCACCGTACAACTGAATTTTAAAACATTTACAAAACAAATTATTACGGACTAATTATTGCATTGTGAGTAAATAAAATTAAAAGTATGTAATATTTTTAGATGGAATAATAAAAACAGGTGACTGAAAGTATGTAATATTTTAAAACCGCTTCTTTGCGCAGTAGTGACTCCCCCACCTCCTTTTGTACGGTTCTAATCAATTAAATGACGATTTTGTCCTGGATAGTAGTGATCACAGAACCAAACTTGGCCGTTGAAAAACAACCAAACATGCAAGCCTTAAAGGGTATTTTAGTCAATATATCGGCCAATCATATTTTACCTTGTCAGTGAGCAGTACATTATTTCCATTTAATAAAACTGGAGACGATCATCTACAGAATGAATCCCGTTTCGTTATATCCAAGTGTTATAAATGGACTAACAAAGTTTTTATCCAAACTGGAGAAAATAAAACCCGGGGAATTCTTACTGGGATAGTGGGCACAAAAAAATGATTATTTTTTTCCTTGTACAAATCTATTTATGGGGGTAAAATGCAGCCAGAATTTTCAGCCAATCTTATCCTTATCTAGGGGTGAAAGGACGGAACAGCCACTGTTCATTTTCCCGAATCGAATGGAAAAGGGGCAGTAATTGTCGGGGACTTTTTGGTAAATTCACTATCGAATTCGTTCTCCAGTGGAGAGTGCTTCTGTTAGGTCTCTCCGACTTCATGCCCATATGTTGAATGATCTCGGAGCAAAATAAAAAAAAATTTGCAGCATTATATCATGATTTATTTTCTAATTTAATGTGATATATCTTTAAGTAAAATATAATTATTGTTATTATAAATATAATTATTCATATATACTTTTTTATTATTATCTGTTTATAATAATACAAAAAACTAAAATTGATTCGGAACATCCTTTACACAATTACAAAATTGTACTATTTTTTAATTGCTAGCATAGAATTAAAAAAAATATATAGTTTTTCTGTCAAAAAAAAATCTATAACATGGCAAATCATACAATAAATCAGTTTTATACATTAATAAATGAATAAAATCACCACTAATATAATAGTAACTCAAACTTATAGCAAGTCATCATTCTATAAATTATAATTCTTGTAAATATTATAAAAAATTTACTAATTTCTACTGATGTATTTTTAATTAATAGCTCCAAGGTATGATGATTCTTCATGTTTCATATAATTTTTTAAAGATAGATTGATATTTTAAACATTAAACACTACAGTTGAATTTCAACATCTTTTGCATACAATAATGAAATTTGAAAGGGTAAAAAACCGACAGGCAACCTTGTTTGTATGGCAATACGTAGACTAATTTTTTTCTTAGTTTTTTTAGTTTCGCAATAGAATGCTAGTAGAATTAGACTTCCAAGCTCTTGTTTAAGGAATGTTGATTGCAAGTAAGCTTTGTATTTTTTTTATTTAAATTTCAACGAAAATCTGAGTAGTCTAATCGGCTATATTTAAAAAAATAAAAAGAAAATCTTTTGCATACAATAATAATTAGTACACAAATCTAAGAGTGCACAGTGTGGGGGTAAAATAACAACAACAATTCAATTAAAGAAAAGGGGGGACGAGAAAGCAACGCCGGAACGAACACCTTTTGACGCGTTGCTCTAACACAGCCTCAGATGGGCCCAGAGTGGTCCTGGCTGATCAACACGTGGCGAGGCGGCCTCCGTCAAATGAGTCGGGGCCAAACGGCGATGGCGACTGACGACGTTAACTCCCCTTCCGCTCCCGTTTCTGTCTTTATGGCAGGCAGCAGCTCGGCCGTTAGGAGACAGACTAGACTGCCTTGGTCATGTTTTGTTGTTGTGTGGTTATTCATGTGATGGGTTAACTTGGCCTCGTTTTATGATTTTGAGTCGTCTGATGTTTGGATTATTATGAGTTTGGGTTTTAGGATGGTTATGGTTTATCAAGTGATTTACTTTTGTTAAGTTAAAAAGTGAATTTAATACTTTTGGCTGATTGATGATTGTATATGTTGAGTGTTAATTTGAAATTTTGTGCAAATTTACTGTAGATAATATGTTACTTAAAATATTACTAGAATTTTGATTTTTTTTTAAAACATAATTTGCTAATTTTGTGTGATTGGTGATTGCATATGTTGCGTGTTATTTAAAAGTGTACAAAGATAGTTTAAATATTATGATAATTTAATTAAATTTTGATGTATTAATTTAGTTATATTTATAGTTTTTACTAATATGCCACGTCGAATTATTTTATTAAGATATTAAATAAACGACACATGTTACATGGATATTATATTCAAATACAAAATATTATACAAAAAAACATTTCAGATGAGTCAAACTACAAAAAAATATATAGTCAAATAATTTTTAATAAAATAAGTATTGTTATTATTATTTTTTATTATTTACAATTTTGTTTTTCGTATTCGGTTATTTTTTCTAGTTCAATGTAATCTAATATATGATATTTTCAGCAACACGAATTGACACAAAATGATGCGACACAGAACAACAATTGTCAAGTCAGAAGGCGACAAAACGCTACGTGCTTACTAGTCTCTCATACGTGTAACTGTTTCGTCGTCTTGCGAAGATTACAAATTCGCCGTTGGATTGAAATCCAACGATCCAAATCAATCGTAAGATCTTTTTCATGACTTGGTCAAATAAGGAGACTTATAACAGTATTATACATTTATTATTTGATAGTGGATTGGATTTCTTGCATGTTAAAGTTATGAACACCATTTATCAGATCGTGTTTCATTTTGGGAAGAAACTAAAATTGACTGAGTTGATCTTACGTATGCTGCTGATTAATCACAATTTCCAAGTATTATAATAATGAATTATTTTTATGGAAAAAGTGGTTTACAACTAAAAGGCCCAAATACGTATAGGATTTTCATTCGTTGGGCTATTTATTACATAGCCCATTATAATTTGTAAGTCCATAAATACAATATTATTCCACATTTTTGCACGGATTAAATTTTTAGTTTTTGTTATTTTGTTACAATATAATATTTTTAAGTAGGAGATAATGACCTACCACTTTCATTAAAGAGCATATAGTGAATATAAAATATTTTTTTGTGTTTATCGTACTGTGTGGATAAGAATGCACGGTGCTTTGAATGATATATAATATAATCTCTATTGAATTGAAACAAAACTCTGTAGTACAAATAATAAATGCACATCTGAACTTGTCAGACAAGTCAAATATTAAAATCGAATTATAGTAAGTATTTGTACAAGTTTTCAGAATCACATAATTTTTTCCACTGACACTGAAATGGGCCACTTTCACAACATATGAATTATTGCGGACCCACTTAATTTTTAGCTAATATATATTTTTATTTTGGGCCCATTTATATCTGTTTTTCTTTAAAAAAAAAAGAATCGAAACAATATTTTTTTCTTAATTAGGAGGATGGCCAACTTTGGGATCTGCGAATCTTTCTTTGGTGCTTAAATTAATCAGCCGTCTAAATAGAAGACTATGTTATATTTTATGAGATTATATCATAATAGAAACTTTTGGATCTTTTAATGGTCCTTTGACTTTAGATACAGAATTATATATTAATTAATTTCTAACTGTCACACAATTCCGGTAATGTATGAATGACACTATTCTACTAAAATTATTTTTTTGAGTAGAGAGACTGCAAGTTGCAATCTCTATAATTCATTGATAACAAAGAAGTTACAATGTTTTTATAATCTTCTGGCGAAGCCAGAGAGATTAAGATGAACTTAAAACGAAATAGAACCACAAAAAGTTAAAAAAAGGAGAAAAACAACAATGGAGATATATCCTAGTAATCTCTCCTAACATAAGCTGTTCCACTTCGCTGCTTCATGTGTGGCTTTTTTAGCCACTGCACTTGGTGCACATTTTTTCCCCCGGAAGATTCTTGAGTTTTTTTCCTTCCAAATAGTCCACGTTGTCGCCACCCAGAGGCAGTTCCACTTCTGGTGCATCTCTTTTTGTAATCTTCTTTTATTTGCTCTCCAAGAGTTAATTAGGTTTCCAGTAGGGATGAGCCTAATCGGAGCTCTTGAAATTCTTTATACTAATCTCCACGTTGCATGGGTGTAGGGACAGTCTTGTAGGAGGTGTTCCCTTTACTCCGGGTCCCTGTTGCATAGTGCGCATGTCGCGTTCTGCTGCCAACCCTTCCTAATCAGTAGGTCTTTCGTGTTAATCCTCTTGTGAAATGCCAACCATAAGATGAATTTCACTTTCAGGGGTACTTTCACTGTTTTCTCTCGGGGTGCATATTCTTACCCAATTTATTAGGCATTATCCCCGGCCACACTTTTCTTGTCCTTTCCAAAGAAAAACTCTTATTAATATGTCGATATTTTGTAGTACCCCTTTGGGTATTTTAAGATATTGCATAGCATATATTGGAAGGGCATTCAGAGTCGCTTTTATGAGGGTAAGTCTTCCCCAAACGAAAGCAATCTTCCCTTTCATGAGGCAATCCTTTTTTGAATTTTCTTTAGAAGAGGGAGAGAAGAGTGAGATAGGCGGATTTTTTCGGTTTCATTAGTGTGAGTGGCAGTCCTAACTAAGTATTTAATCGGCAGTGTTTGCTTTTGACACTTAAGGATAGAAGCAATATTTTAATGTAGGTACTGCATAATAGCAATCAGAGTGAAATTACTTTTAGACCAATTAATGTGCAGACCCGTAATGCTGATGCAACCATTCTCAGGTTGTCCGCATGTGCTTCAAAGAATATGACCGTGTCATCTGCAAACTGGAGTAAGTGCCAACCTTCTTATGAGGAAGGGGTTTATCTTTCTTATGATATCTTCGAGAATGTCTACCGCCAAATCGAAAAGCATTGGGAAAACGGGGTCGCCTTGTCATAGGCCTTTTGGTGGAAAAAGAAGGGGAAGGTAGTTTCATTAGCTTTAATAGTTGAACTTGATGAGGTTAGCAATTTATCAATCCATTCTATCCATCTTTGGGGGAAGCCTTTTGCTTTGAGGAGGTTAAGAATGAAGTCCCAAGAAAGATTATCGAATGCTTTCTTGAAACCAATCTTTAGCATGATTGATGGGATTTTTCTCTTGTGATAGTAGTGTAGTAACTCTCTGGATATTACAAATCTTTCTGATATTGCTCTTTTTTTAATAAAAGCCGTTTGGTTCGGATGTACAAGAGATTCTAGGAACTGTTGTAACTTTATCGCCAGGCACTTGGTTAAAATTTTAATTACGGATGATATTACGCTTATAGGTCTATAGTCCTCCGGAGTGGATGTCCCTTCTTTCTTTGGGACAAGCATAATGCAAGCCTGACTCCATAATGCAAGTTTATGCAAATAGAATTCATTAACCATATTCAGACCATCTGGTCCCGCTGATTTACCATTTTGAAGACTTTTGATAGCGGAGTGGCCATGAATCGGTTGGCCCAAATGTAAGGTCACACTGGCCAGTGGTGTTGTCTCTTGTGCCGAGGCTTGCTTTATAGAACTGCTCAAAGACTTGGGCGATTTGAAGAGTTTCTTGCAACGTTTGTTTGTTAAAATTGATAGAGGGAATAATGTTTCTTAAACGCTTGGCGGATGCCACCGCATGAAAGTATGCGGTATTCTTATCCTCAAGTTTCAACCAAGTGCAAGAGGCTCTCTATTGCCAGCGTGATTCAAGTTCGTTAGCAAGAGTATGACCTTGCTCTCTCAACTCAATTCTAAAAGTTTTTTCGTCATTTGTGAGAGGATGAGATTCTTCTGCTACATCTAGGTTCTGGATTAGTTCTTTCGTTGTGTTTAGAGTCAAGTTAGTGAAAGGAAACGCGTATTCTCAGATGCACAGCGGAATTAAAATTTTACCCGTTTTCTAACCGAGGATCCATGTATTATCAATTAAACCTGAAAAATGAATCTTATTTATACCTCGGATTCGGCTAATCCGGTTTGTAGGGCTTCGCGATTCGTCTCCAAACGATCTTCCTGCGTCTCTTGCTGATCTGATCACGAAAGGCGCTACGACTCCGACACCGCCCTCTACACGTATTCACACGCGAACTGCTCTTGTTGGTGGAGAAACCGAGATTACTAGATCCGGTTTCTCTTTCTGTCTTTCTCAATAGGCGGCTAGGGTGTGGTCTGAATTTTCTGACCTAATCAGACAAACCCTTCATCTATTTATAGCATCTAATGCTCACACCTCTTCACCTTCCTTTTGTTTTTCTGTGTCCAACCGAGTTAGTTCTGTTTGTGTGCGACCCTGTAGGTTCATTTAATATTGGCAATAAACTTCAAGTTTATAAATCATAAGTAGCCTCTAGTATGACGTTATGATTATCCAAATTAAATGAATGATACGTGATCATAACCTATACATCAATTATGTATTTACTCCCTTTGTTAAATGATATTTATATTGATCATAAGGCATGATTTTATGTCATCCTTATTTTGATCAATTCTCTTTCCTGAATTATAATTAGACTGAATGAATTAAAAGATATTAACAACACATGCTAATTCATTCATACACGACCGTGTGTTTTCCTTCAGTCTCAATTTATCAGGGGGCCCTGAGATATCTCTCTCGTATCCGAGAGTAACAAATTCTATCTTGATCATTCACATTCCAACTTATGGTTTACTAAATACTCGATCATAGCTTTTATAATTATCTGGTTAAAGACAACGTTTGACTATGTCAAAGTATGAAGATATACATGCAGGAATCTATGATGACCTCAAGTCAAAGGACTACTAGTTGTTCGGTTGAGGCCTATAAGGGGGGGTCTAAAAGGCCTAAAGTGCGGAAACGTGAATATTTGTATTTTTAGGATTTTATATTTTTAATGTTTGTAGACTTTTGTTGATGGTTGTTTGAATACTAATTAATAAAGAAGGATAAATAAATAAGAAATTAAAGTAAATATAAAAGGTAAAGAGATACCGAACACACCATCTGATGACGAAGTTCGGCGAGGTGGTTGCGTTAGCCTTAACCACCCGTTTACTCACTAGCGGTCCTTACCGCGTTCACGAGTTGCCTACTCTCCGGGACTTGCCTTGCGTCTCCGTTTATCACTAACAAACAAGATCGTACAAGACCTCGAACCATCGTCGCCTTACAACAATCTCTTGACGGCCGGTGGAACAATAACTTACAAACTCGATCTCTTGAAACTTCAACAAACCAACGAGCAACACGCTCAAAAACTCCACTAATCTCATTCTAAGATTTGGAGCAATTTAACAGTATTAAGAAAGAAGTATTTCTGCTTTTTGTATGTAGAATTCGTTGTTAATTTTTGAGAGAGGCGGCTTCCCTTTTAAAAGGAGGAAGGGAGCAGCCCTAGAAAAGGAAAACTGCGCAGTTCCGTTGACAACGGATCTTGTCCGTTGCCAAGGGACTGACAAAAATAGAAGGCAATCAAGGAAGATTTCAAACCAAACGGCTAAATTCCTACAGTTCCATTGCCAACGGACTGTATACAATTTCAACCAAAACAAATGTCAGGACGAAAGTTTGCTCAACGGAGGGTTCCGTTGCCAACACAGCAGTCCGTTGGGAACGGAGCACTTCCGTTGACAACGGAACTGGCCAGAATTTGGCAAATTGCAGATTATACTCCCCTTTTAATAAGAATTAAATTGCTCACCGAAAGAATAAACACACACGAAGAACTAAGAAGCTTGCTCTCACGCTTTGAGATACTCTCTTGAAATCCTTTGCATGCGTGACGACTTCTTATTCTTCTGAGATAGGCAGGATGTGACTGAGACATTTTCGAGAACTTGATCGTACGACTATCTAGCTCAAGACATTCTCACACAAATATATTAGTAGCTCGGAATAGTTTTAAATATCATCAAACTGAGGACAACAAACTCCCCCTTTTGATGATTTTCAAAATTATTCTGATAAATTGGCAAGTTTAAATTCATTCTCCCCCTTTTTGAAAAACATGCAAAAGGGAACACGATCGAGAGGCACGAACTCCCCTTCTAAATGTGCTCCCTCTTAAGTTAATAACCCATGAAATATATTTTGATTGGAATTATTTATTTGTTTATTTATTTTAGTTAAAAGAAAATAATTAGAACCACATGCACACATGAATTTTAACGAAATTTGAGTTTTAAAGAAGTTCAAACAACTAATACATTATATCACAAGTTCAAAATAAAGGAAAGTAAGAACTACAACTAAGAAAAATACAACGCACAAATTCATGAGAATATAACATAATAGTAAGTAAAAAAAAATGAACGAAAAAGAAAGAGCAAAATGCAACTAGGGTTTAGGGTAAGGATGGAGAATGGTCACGGGTTACTCGGCCGGTCCGCCAAAGTCGGAGGGGTTAGGATTGGAGGAAGAGGAACCGGGAGCGTATCGGCCATTAAAAGCCGAGAGAAGGGTTTGAAAGTTCTCTTGTTGAATCCGGTGAAGGTCTTGATACATACAGTTATTTTCACGAACGAATTCCGCAAAACGGGCCTCGCTCTCATCTTGGCGGAGACGTAACTCTTGTTGGCCGTCATGAAGAGCCGCGAGATCCCATGTTTGGCGATGGGCCATAGCGCGTAACACTTGGTCTGTAGTACCAGTTGTGTAGTCGAAGTCAACTGCGTCGTCATCATCAAGGATACTTTGCTCGGCCACGGGTGCCAATGGCGGGTCTTGGTTGATAGCGGGTTCAACCGGAGGGTTAGGGTTAGGGTTTTCCGGGGCCGGATTGGCTTGAGGATTTAATGCGCGTAAAGCGTGCGCTAGACTGGCAGGTGTCTTAGATTCCGTATCGGATGGCCACAAGAGTTGTCCACGTTCATTCAGGGGTGGAAAGTAATGATATATCTTACTTGTTTTAAGAGTGAAATAGCCAAATGGGTCAAAATCACAAAAGTATGGTGTAAGATTGTATTGTTTGGCGTAACGGTCAAGATCAAGGAGATCATGGTTAGGCACCTTTTCCAAAGGATTTATTAGAATTGCACGGGGAATCGCGATATTTAATTTATTGCAAATCCAAGTAAGAAGATTCCCGTACGGAAGGTTTCCAATTTGCGAGAAGTATTGCATGTGATGGTATATTAAGAAAGGAATATTTATTGATTTGGATTTATACCACAGCTGTCGAAGAAGATAAATGTTTCGTCGTTCGAAATTTGTTTTAAGAGCTGCGACCGGAGCGAGGATGTTATTTACGAAGTGAAAAATAATCCGTTGGCGCGGTTCGTAATTCATCAAGTTGTGGTTTGGGGGGTCGCCATGCATGTATTCCTTCATTTTTTTTATAGGATTCACTCCCGAGCTATTCATTTGCGCGTCGGATATAGAAACACTCTTGGTCTTGATTGACCTCAAGACCAAACCACTCGCAAAGGTTGGTCGGGTTTATTATTACGGGATGCCCGAATAGCCACGAGGTAACTTGATAGGTTTGGTCATCAAATGTTGCATTGGCGTAGAAGAGGCGAATTAGGATTTCGTAACCCGGGTCGGATATCGTCAAAAGCCCGGTAAATTTTCAAAATTCTGGGAATTGAATCACGAAATCGTAGATCTTGCGCGATTTCTCGTGGCGGAGAGAATGAAAGAGCTCGCAAGCATTTTTCGCGCTTAATTTATCATGAAATTTATCGTAAGCGTCCGGTGTTTTGAAAAGAAATGTATTTTTCTTGTTATTGAAATCCAATTCGGGGTTTGAGGGTGCCTTTTGTTTGGACGCCGTCGTCTTGATTCCCATTTTCGGTTTTGGTGCCATTTGTAAGGTTGAAGAAATGAGAAATTGATTGAGAGTGAGGAAGTTATACCAAAACCTTGTTGAATCCTTGAAGAGAGAGTTGCCGATAGGTCGAATGCGCAAGAGAATCATCACGAAAGACGAGTAACACGGTCAAATTGAAAGATCTCGAATCCACCAAGTAGAAAGGAGGTATGAAGGTTTTGTGTAGGGATTTAGTGGAGATTTGGCCTTTAGAGTAGATTTGAGTAGGTTTGGAGGCCAAAAGGCTTGGGGAAGAAAGGTATTTGGGTGAAATTTGAGGTCAGGGTTTTGGGGTTTGAAGGAGGAAGAAAGAAGGGGTGTTTTAATGGAGGAGTTATGAGATTTGGGAGAGAAGAGGAAGGAGGCGCCGGTTATTAATGAGATTTAGGATTTGGATTCTTGGAAAAATAGATCCGGAAACCGAAATTCGCACAGTCAGTTGGCAACGGACCACTTCCGTTTCTAACGGAAGTTCCGTTGATGCTCCGTTGAGAACGGAGAGGTCCGTTCTGCGAAATTAGCTCCTGGATGGGCGTTGTTTTTGCGTGCATTCCGTTGGGAACGCAATGGGTCCGTTGGGAACGAAGTGTTCCGTTGGGAACAGAATGAACCAGGTTATTAGGGTAAAGGCTGTTTCACTAGTGGTTTTGCTCAATTTTTCGTTAAAACAATTGAAAATTATTTTATTAAAATACAAAAGGATTGAAAGTAAAGTAATTGTGTTTTCAAAAGCCAAGACGGAGGAGACAAAAATAAAAAATAAAAATTTTAAATCGAGGAAAATTCATTTAAAATGCCCAAAACTCACAAAAGTAAGTAGATAAAAGAGAATTTAATCTTTTAATTCAAGCATACCGAGCTTTAATCGAAGATTGGAGAATTGAGCATAAGCTAGCGGTTTCGTGAAGATATCCGCGACTTGATCATGCGTTCCAATTTGAAATATCTCGACATCCTCCTTGTCGACGTGATCGCGAATAAAATTATGGCGAATCTCGATATGTTTCGTCTTTGAGTGTTGCACGGGATTTTTGGCGATGCAGATTGCACTCGTATTGTCGCACAGGATTGGAACTTTACGAAAGTTGAGTCCGTAGTCGCCTAAAGTCTGATTCAGCCATAAGATTTGAGCACAGCAGCTTCCGGCAGTGACATATTCTGCTTCGGCCGATGAAAGAGTGACAGAGTTCTGTTTTCGACTCGACCACGAGACCAAGTTTCCTCCAAACAATTGACACGTCCCACTTGTGCTCTTTCGATCCACTTTAGATCCTGCAAAGTCAGCGTCCGTATATCCCAAAAGTGACAGACTACTGTCACGGCCATACCATAACCCTAAGTTTAGTGTCCCTTTTAGGTATTTAAAAATCCTTTTAACCGCATTTAGGTGTGAAACTTTGGGGTTTGCTTGAAATCGAGCACATAAACAAACAGCAAACATAATATCAGGACTACTAGCCGTTAAATAAAGTAAACTACCGATCATTCCTCGATAACCGAAAATGTCTACAGATTCACCTGATTCATCGGCGTCGAGTTTTACGTCTTTCACCATTGGCGTATCGCTCGTCTTTCCTTTGTTCATACCGAATCTTTTGAGCAGTTCAGTGTACTTCGCTTGGTTGATAAAAATACCGTCACCGGTTTGTTTGATTTGCAATCCAAGGAAAAAGTTTAGTTCACCCATCATGCTTATCTCGAATTTACTACGCATCAAAACAGAAAATTTCTCGGCAAGTGCCGCATCACTAGATCCAAAAATAATGTCATGAACATAAATTTGAATTAATAAAATTGAATCTTTCCTTTTCTTTGTGAAGAGTGTCAAGTCGCTCTTCCCTCGTTCGAATCCGTGAGAAGCAAGGAATGTTGAAAGCCGCCATACCAAGCCCGAGGTGCTTGCTTCAACCCATATAATGCCTTCGTCAACTTGTACACGTGGTCGGGATTGGTCGGATCCTTGAAGCCGGGAGGTTGCTCGACGTAGACTTCTTCTTCGAGGAATCCATTTAGGAACGCACTCTTAACATCCATTTGAAAGAGCGCGAACCCTTTAATTGATGCGTATGCTAAGAGTAGTCTAATGGATTCCAACCTAGCAACCGGTGCAAAAGTTTCTTCAAAATGCACTCCTTCTTGTTGCTTGAAACCTTGAGCAACGAGTCTTGCTTTGTTTAGCACTACCGTACCATGTTCGTCGAGTTTATTTCGGAAAACCCATTTAGTACCGATAATGGATCGGTTGTCGGGTCGAGGTACTAGGGTCCAAACCCGGTTTCGCTCGAATTGAGCGAGTTCGTCTTGCATGGCAAGGATCCAGTCGGTGTCGCCATTTGCTTCCTTGAAGGATTTTGGCTCGGTTTGAGATAGGAAGGCGCAAAAGGCTACGAGGTTTCTTGTTCCGGAGCAGGTTCGAACTCCTTCTCATGGGTCTCCTACCACATTGGTTAACGGATGTGCGGATACTTCGCGTAAGACTTCCGAAATTTGATAAGAAGGTTGTTCCGGCTCGGATTGAATAATTGGTTGAGGGTCGACTTGATTTGGGAATTGAACTTGTTGAGTCGAGTTGTCGCCATTCGGTTGATTTTCTTGTGTGGTGATAACGTTGGGTTCGTCTAAAGTCGGATCGCCAAGATTGAATTCGATGATATTTGGTTGATTAACTCCCGTAAGTCCATCACTTGTACATGTATCTGTCAAAGAAACACCTTTCTCGGTCCCATTTTTAGTTTCATCGAAGTGCAAGTACACGGATTCAACAATAATCCGTGAAGATTTAATATAAACTCTATACGCTTTACTTGTATTAGAATATCCAACGAAAATTCCTTCGTTAGATTTCAAATTGAATTTATCAAGTTTATTAGATTCATCAAGAATGAAACATTTACAACCAAAAACTTTCATATACGAGATATGTGGCTTGCGACCGTACCATAATTCATAAGGTGTCTTTTTCAAAATAGAACTAAGGTTGACGCGATTCGCGACATGACAAGCTGTGTTAACTGTCTCAGCCCAAAGATATTTAGGAGTGGGATGTTTGTTTAACATGGTACGGGCAAGCTCGATAAGAGTGCTATTTTTACGCTCTACTACCCCATTTTGTTGTGGAGTGCGTGGAGCGGAAAACTCACGTTTATATCTCCTTTTTGAGCAAAAGTCGTCAAATTTTGCATTTTTGAACTCACCACCATTATCACTACGAACCGTAATGATAGTGGTGCCTCGTTCATTTTCCACAAGGGAACAAAATTTGATGAACACATCACTAGTTTCATTCTTTTGAATCAAGAAATAAACCCAAGTAAAGCGAGAAAAATCATCAACAATTACAAAACAATACCTTTTACCAGCGAGGCTAGAGACACTCATAGGGCCGCACAAGTCGAGGTGAAGTAGCTCGAGAGGGCGCTTCGTCGAAATTACCGTCTTGGACTTAAAACCCGATGACTTGGAGTGTTTACCACGCTCACAAGCATAGCATAACCCATTTAGCTTAAGTTTGTGTGATGGCAAACCTGAAATTAGTTCTTTACAAGACAATTTTAAAATCGTGTCCATGAATACATGGCCCAGTCGCCTGTGCCATAGATGTAAACTCGATTCCGAAGTGGTCAGACAATGAGTGCCTGGCACAAAAGAATGAAAGTCAAAGAAATAAAGGTTACCCTTTCTTTTTCCCATGCAAACTGTAGTATGATCTGAATTTCGAATTACATGACACTTCATGTTATCGAATTTTACATCATATCCTGCATCACACAATTGGCTTATGCTAATTAGGTTATGTTTAAGTCCTACCACAAAATAGACATTCTCCAATGTCCAATTACCTGTGCCGATCGAGCCCACACCAACTATCTTTCCTTACTGATTCCCACCAAAAGTGTCATCTCCACCGTCGAAAGGTCGCAAAGTCTTGAACTTACGCTTATCCCAGGTCATATGGCGGGAACAACCACTATCCAAACACCACTGATCAGTTTTACATGATGAACTTAGACATATCTACAAGAAAGCATATTAGTTAAAATGAATGAGCATTTAACTAATATGATTTCCTGCCCATAGCTCCCCCTTAAAAGTATGGCTTAGGTAAAATGGGAGGAGCTTACTGAAATTAGTCATCTAAAAGTCAAAGTTGTAAGTTTAAAATGTGAAAATAAATCTCTCAAGTCTGCTTGCTCCAGAAATGTTTCGAGCAAACTTGATTTAGACAACATATTTATAGGACAAAAACCAAATGATAAAACCGGTTTAGGGTTCAAGAAAGAGGTCGGTACTAAACCCACTCCTTCAAGACCTAAAAACCATATAGTAAAAAGGGAGCTCAATCAACCGAAGAGTAGAGGAAGTGCATTCTTGTATCGAGACTACTCTAAGGGTCAAAGTCCTAAAAGTCGAACTTTTAAAAGTTTTAGTAAAAATAATAGGTTTCACTATCTTCATGATTTTCGGCATATTCATGAAAATAACCGCGGTATCACAACCGAAAGACTTTATAAAAAGGGTCCTAATGGTTATTTTTACGAAATAGTCGACACACATGTCCCGAGGAAGATTCAACCTAATGAATCAAACCATCGAACTCCCAAACATTACATTAATGCACATCAAAAACAAAATTTCTCAAACTCAAACAATTTCGCTAAATCGACAAATTTTTCAAAATCAACTGTTTTCAGTGCCAAGTCGACCGAACCAAAGCTTAGGAAAGCCGAGTTTACAAACCACTATAAAAATCATTTTGTGAAAGATACTGAAGAGACTTCGAACCCGACTTGTTCATTTTGCAAATATTGTTGCAAAATAGGCCATATCTCACTAGAGTGTCTAATGCGTAAGCCTGCTAATTCTTCAAAAATCATTTAATTTATTGTTTAAGTTTTCGTCAATTGAGTTGTTATAATTATTTAAATTTGATTTTTCAAGTTCTTTTATTCGTGCCTTGTACGACCTTACCGAAACTTCGGAAACAATGAGAAGTTCTTGGGTACTGATAAGAGACTCCCGAAGCCTTTTTAATTCGTGTTCTAGTTCATCGTGGGTTCCGGGTTCTACAATTTCAACAATTTGATTTGAACTAGGAACCTTAACTTCTTCTAAGACATGATTAACAGTAGGATCTAGATATACCTCGCGACTCGTGTCGCGGGAAGAACCGGAGAAAGTAGTGTCGATGTAAGATGTCGCGGTAGGAGTACGGGGTTGTGGTGGAAGTTGTCCAAGTCGAATCATCTCTTGTTTCGCCCTTTCGCACACTTCGTCCACGTTATCATACGCCATGAACGCGACATTCGCCATGTCCGATTCGGAGTCTGAGTCCGAACCGGAACCATCGGATGAATCACTCGACTCGTCTCCCCACACGGCCACCTTGGCGGAATGTCCTTTTGACTTCTTTTTCTTGTCCTTTCCTCGGTCATCGTGCCTCTTTTCTCATCTTTTGTCATGTTGATCGTCGGACCGCCTTTCACGTTGCTCGCGTCGATCATCTGAACGTCCATCACGTTTTCCATCATCCTTCTTGTTCCACGGAGCGAGCTCGGGATGTAGGGTGAAGCAATTGTCGATGGTGTGTCCCTTCTTGTTGCACTCGAAGCAGTACGTCTTTTGGTTGTTGCGACGTCGGTTGTCGTTAAATCGCTTTTCCTTGGCTCGAAATTCACCGAATTGTCGCACCAAGCATGCTATTTCATCATCCTCATCAATCGAGCTCGTTGCCGGCATAGCCACCGTTTTGGGTTGGGAGTCGATTCCCATTTGCCTCACTCGGGTCTCTAAGTTGCGGAAGTAGTTGACAAGTTCTTCCGGCCCGATATCTTTTGTTGCAACGAGACTCGAAGCACTTCCCAACTCGATGGCATCGCCCTAATTAATTTACCTACAACTCGATCATCGGTTAGTTTCTCTCCTAAAGCGGTGAATCCGTTTCGGATATGTGACATACGAATGTACATATCCTCGACGGGTTCACCTTCAATCATCCGGAAATTATCAAATTGTTGTTCAAGTCCCATTAATTTGGTTCTTTTCATTTGATTATTTCGCTCAAATCTATTTAGGAGAGCTTTCAACATTTCATCAGAATTCTCACAACCATCTATTATTACAGAAAAAGTTTTTAACATATTCACCTAGAGATGTTTGCTTTAATTCATAAATGAATTTATGCAACTTGCAAACTCTTTTCAAAATTTTAGGATAGACAAAACTCTCAAGTTGTATCATATACATACTTTCATATGTTTCTATTAAGAAATTATGTCTTGACATCTACTTGGCATCTTTTATAGTCATACTATGAACATATGCCCAAAAAAATTCTGAAATACATAAGCATGATGACTTGGAAAAATATTATCATAGTCTTTACTATGAGTTTAACTTGACCACAAATCATGTATTATATGTTTGCACATTATCCATGTCGGTCTTCCTTTTAAAACCGTATTTCCATCTGATGGATCAATCAAATTCAAAACTTGATTGTCTGACATGGATTATATCTCAACTTTCAAAGTCTCTAACCATTAGAGCCTTGATTCATCATAGTCTATTAGTAGAATGTGAACTCATCATCTATGAGTACGAAATTTTTATCATTAGACACGAAAAATCTATATTTTTCGGGCCTGCGATAAATTCTAATAGATCTATATGAATACACTTATGTTATATACTGAGACTCTTCAACATCTTGAGAGTCTAGTTGATTAATTACAGACTCAACCACTAGTTGAAATCTGAATTAATTTCCATCCGAGCATTACGGTCAGTATGTGGAATTTGAACTTTTCAAATTTACTCCCACTAATTCTTTTGGAAACACTTCTTCCAAAGAGATATAATTTTCGAGTAACAAACACTTTGTTCTCATATTAATTATGGAAGTAATATCCTTTACTTTTCTTAGGATATTCCACAATAAGCACTAATCCGATTAGATGCATGATGCTTCAATTAAGTATCATATCCTCAAATCTTGATAAAAGATAATCTGATACACCTACCAGTCCATATCGCATATGGAGTCTTTTACAACTACTTTAGATGGAATTATATTCAGTATAAACGCAATAAGAGCATAACCCCGAAAGAAATAGAAGATATATTTAACTCATCATAATCGAACTATATCTAATAAAGTTCGATATAGTTATCATGATGATCAAACACTTAGTTCTCGACTCCTCGATCTCATCAAAGAAATATGATTTTTCGAAGCCAAGTTTATTCTCTACTTCATTATTTGAAAGTTTTGAACTTTTCAAAATATTCAAATTTATTGTTTCAATAAAGTGATGAAGTAGTTTTCCTCTAGCACTTCACGCATTGGTTAACATATATCACTATGTATGAGAGCCAATTAGTGACTTGCTTTCACCTTACTTTGTGAAAGACGTATATGTCATCTTGTCTAATAAATAAGTTGCATATATTTCAAATGATTCAAAATCAAATGAATTTGAAAATCCATCTTAATGGATTTAATAAATGTTCATCCTATTTAAGTAGACCAAGCGACAATGCTAGATTTAAATTCTTAATATTAATGTTATAGATGGACTTATAATTATTTTGTTCGATAAAACACATAAGGTAATTTTTCTATTCGAACATATCCAAAGAAAAATGACCTTTGTGAATGGTAAAATTATTATTCTCAATAATAAATTAATGACCATTCACAGTTAAACTCGAACTATAAATAATACAAAATTTATTGTCGACATTAAATAACAATTATTTATGTCGGCGATAAGTCCAAAAAGACAATGTAAATAAATGAGTTACTTGAGAAAATGCAACAACTTTTGCTACATTTGTCACTCATCTGTTAACATCAAATTTACTCAATAGTATACAACTTAGTCAGCATATTTTCACAAATGTGTGATTCACATCGTGTATCTAATACACATGATGTGAAATAGACAAGTTAATTTCTATAACAAAAATACTTGAAGCGGTAGTCACACTACCCTTTCTTTCCCTTTTCATATCTTCTTGAGAAATTATGGTTTCTTTCAATGAACCAATTCATTGCGAAAGATACTAATTTCTTACCTAAGGCCGAACCTCCGGCAACATCTTGCCCTTATCTTTGGGAGTACTTTTTACGTTCCTTTTAAGCACGAGAATATTATTAACAACACTTGTCCATGTTCATTTTAACGATTATAAGCATCTTATGCTATCTGTCCTTCTCAAGGACCTATCGTGAGACATAAATAGATATATTATTCGATTTGAATGCAAAGACTATTATTCTTTAAATATTTCATATAATGGCTCCCACTATTTTTAATCAAATAAATAACCCTCAATTACATTGATTCAGAAACTTTCAATCCATGAAGTTTCATAGTGAGACAAGATCCATATTTCAATTAAGTCCTAAGTGAGCTTTGGCTCATCGCCCAGAACTCAACTTATTTAGGTAGGAACAATTTCAATTATATCTCATACAACTCTTGAACAACATAGGATAAGCATCATATGCCCGACGTATATATCCTATCGTATGCCCCGAGCCCAAGTCCGACTTGATAGCCTAGTTAAGTCAAACCATGTCTAATCATCGGCAAAATAATACCCAACACACTCAGCTTTGGCATGACCTATGTTGGCTCTCATTTCCCGCATTCTCTCCTCCTAAGATTGTCTCTACATACCCAGCTTTGGCATGACCTATGCAGGGTCGATCAGAGTATCGAGAGATTTAGACTTATGGAAGGCACTTCATGACTTAACATTGTTTTGAGGGATTTTATTTAATATTATATGTTATTATGCAATATTCAAAGAACATCACATGTACTAATAGAATAAAGATAATAACAATGATATATCATGGCCTTGATCTTTATAAACTAACATAAAGATTTCCTAATATATGTTTCATCTCCATGAAATTTTTCTTAGATTGTATTTGAAAAATCTTATGTCCATGTATAGAAATCGATGAACTCTTTCATTGCCATGATGTGTGGTTAAAATAAACTTGTCATCTTAATGATATATTCATGATGGACGATGAACTCCTTCATCTCAATGATGTATGTGTTATGCCTAATGAACTCTCTCATTATATCAACACATATCAACAAATATATCAAATATAAACATAATCATATTATGTTTCGATTATTTACCAATTTATAAAATATATATATATATATATAAATATAAGTCTTATGAATGCGAATTTGGGGTACGGTCGTCATTGTCAACATTTGACAAGTCAAAAAAACCAATATTTGATTTGGTCAACATTTGACTCGGTCAACGATCAACATTTGACAAGGTCAACAGTCAATGGTCAATATTTTGACCAGGTTATGATCAACTTTTGACCAATTTAATGGTTAACAATCAAGGGGTAAATTAGTGTAGTCAACTGTCAACAATTAACAGTCAATACAATCAACAGTCAACATAGTCCACAGTCAACACAGTGGGTCAACAGTCAACTGTCAACATGGTCAACATGGTCAACACCTGGTCAACTTTGTCAACACACATTTTCTACACATTAATGCATCATATGCATCTTTTCATGAATTCAATACATCACATGCAACTTTTCATGAAATAATGCATCGCATTCACCATTTCAAAAAGGTAATTCATGGTATGCACCCTTTCATGAAGACACAACTATTCAAGAGGTCGCAGCTCTTGCGATTGCACCTTTTCGGTCATACCTCTTAGTTGCGCATGTCGATTACACCTCTTGGTCGCACCTCTTGGTCGCAACCGTTAGTCGCAACCTATTGGACGTGATATTTGGATCATATCCACTGGTCACACCCTTTAGTCACACCCTTTGGTCGCACTCTTTGGTCACACCCATTCGTCGCAACCTTATGGACGTGACATTTGGATCGCATCCGTTGGTCACACCCTTTCGTCGCACCCTTTGGTCGCAACCTTTCGTCGCGTCTTTTGAATGTGACATTTGAATCGCATCCCTTGGTCACACCCGTTAATCGCACCTTTTGGTCGCACCCTTTGGTCGCATCCGTTGGTCGCAACCTTTCGTCGCATCTTTTGGATGTGATAGTTGAATCGCATTCCTTGGTCACACCCGTTAGTCGCACCTTTTGGTCGCACCCTTTGGTCGCACCCTTTGATCGCATCCGTTGGTCGCAACCTTTCGTTGCGTCTTTTGGATGTGACATTTGAATCGCATCCCTTGGTCACACCCGTTAGTCGCACTTTTTGGTCGCACCCTTTGGTCGCATCCGTTGGTCGCAACCTTTCGTTGCGTCTTTTGGATGTGACATTTGAATCGCATCCCTTGGTCACACCCGTTAGTCGCACCTTTTGGTCGCACCCTTTGGTCGCACCCTTTGGTAGCATACGTTGGTCGCAACTCTTGGACTCAACCTTTGGATCGCATCTCTTGGCGGTATCTTTTGGACACAATTTCTGGATCACATCCATTCATCGCATCTTTTGATCGCATCTCTTGGACATAACTTTTGGTCACATCTGTTGATCGCACCCGTTAGTCGCACCTGTTGGTCACAACTCTTGCTCGCAACCTTTGGATCATATCCTTTGGTCGCACCTCTTTGACGCAACTCTTGGATCAAAAATGACAACCATCAAATTACGTGAAAACTAATTCATGTGCGACCTATAGTCATCAAATATTAACTTGATTTGCCAGTGCATCACTTACTCGGTTTGATCATTAAATTTCAGGGAAACTTAGGCTAAAGATATCTCATTTATGATATAGATATAGCCAATTGATATCTCATGCTTCATATTGTCTGACCAGTGAAAATATCTAAGTTTCATCCAAGACCGCCCAAAACATGTATATGGCAAGGTTCCATGTATGGCCGAATTTTCTTGTGATGAGCCCAATAATACAAAGACATATTTTTATTAAAAAGTAGTTTTTAAATGAAACGCATCTTTTCACTAAAACATGTTTCTTAATAAAACACATCCTTGTAATTTTGTATGCATCTTTTCACGAATATATGTATCAAATACATCTTTTCATGAATTAATGCATCACATGCACCTCTTCATGAATCCCCAAACATTGCATCCTTTCAATTAAGAATATTCAACACTTGAATACTCTATATGCAAGTCTTATAATTATAAATTAAAATTATAAATGGTATCTAAATAATATATATCTCATATATACCGTCTCAATTTAACCGAAATACGCACGTCGCTCTGATACCACTGTTGGGTTTCGGACGTGCATAATGCAGCGGAAAACAAAAAAATATTTCGTCCAAAACCAATCCGAGGATCCGTGCGTATCGGTTAATCAAAGAAATAAATCTTAAAGATACCTTTCGGATTACGCTTAATCCGTGACGCTCAAACCATGCGTGTTGTCCATGCATCTCTAAACCGGTTACCGTCCTAACCGATTTTCCGTCCATCTAGTCCGTCCAGGTCGGATCGTGCGGAAGCCACCTACCGCACACACAATCGGTCTCCACCAAAACTCTCAACAACCCGTTCTAATCTTCTTAGGCCGAATAGATCACAAGCGCCGAAAGTACGAACGCCTCTACCGGTATCCACACGAACATTCTTAAAACGGGAAGAAGAACAATATATATGCTAGTAGCTTGTTTTCCTCTTGCATAAGAAAACTCTTCTTATTTTATCTCACAAAAGATGTATATTTCTCTCATATAATTGCACCCTTTCATTTTTTCATATAAAAGGAAAGCACCCTTTAGTAATTTTGTCACACAAATGAGAAAGGATATTTTCTCTCTTTTTGTCTCACAAAAGAGAATGAGAAATAATGAGAGAGAGAATTATTTGGTACAATGAATTTGGAGCCCTCTATGTCCTTATATAGAGGTGAAGAGTCATGTCTATTCACACTAAGAGATGTGTATGACATCACTCATCATT
This sequence comes from Juncus effusus, assembly GCA_027726005.1. Classification (NCBI taxonomy): domain Eukaryota; kingdom Viridiplantae; phylum Streptophyta; class Magnoliopsida; order Poales; family Juncaceae; genus Juncus; species Juncus effusus. The sequence continues at coordinate 1,721,817 of CM050905.1, read as the reverse complement.
ATCCACATATCATCATCTAGACTCTTCTAGATTACATGATCTTGTGTGCTCATAGTCTTTATATACATATATATCACATCTTATCACATAAGATGACAATATCTTTTGTGTCATTATTATGCAACTCATCATATAAGTCGCTAGGATTTTCTGCGCCCGTTTCAGTTTGTTCTTTGTGTGTGACCCTGTAGGTTCACTTAATGTTGGTAATAAACTTGAAAGTCTATAAATCATGAGCGGACTCTAGCAAGCCATCATGACTACCCAATTTAAGTGAATATCGGTGATCCGATTTACCTAATCAACAATCACGTATTTAGTCCCTTTGTCACGCGATATCTATATCGATTATAAGGCATGTAAGACGCCATCCTTATATTAATCGATTAATATTTCTTGATCCCGAATTAAACTGAACAAGAACAAATGACATTAATAACTCTTATTAATTCATTTGAGTATGGCCATACATTTCTTCAGTTCAATTCATCAAGAGGCCTAAAGATATCTCTCTCATTTATGAGAGGAACAAATCCTGTCTTGATTGCACTCATCCCTCTACATGATTCATTGTATACCTAATCATAACCGTTATGACCACCCGGTTAAAGGCAGTGTTAGATTATATTAAAGTATAAAATTACTCATGTTGGGAACCGAGACAATCTCAGGTCAAAGGACCATATATACTTTATGTTATAAGAATCACTAATGACGTAAAACATGTAGCGTTCTTATGGCGGGTCAGTCCAGTATATGGTCTCTAACATATACCTATGTTAATGACTTGATAACTATTTAGCCATGATCAGTAAAACATAATCATCAGTCAACTAATATACTGGTATACATTTATAGCTTGTATATATAAATATATATTTATATGTATCTGCAAGTATATTTGTCTCCACAAATATCCTATAAATGACCAGGGACGATTTAGAATAGCATTCATAACACTTTATAGTTTTACTATCAAAGTCACGCACTTTGATGACATAAAGCTGAATTGCATATTCATGGTCTATTTTAATTATATTAAAATAACCCATACGCACATATTATATGAAATATCTTAGAATAAATATTATGTTTGTTATTACAATCTATCATCAAGGTCACAAACACTTTGGCCTAGGGCATAACACCATCACATATGTTATCAAAATATGGCCTCTTTGGTCTTTCAGAATTTAAATTAAGTTTTTATTTTTTGTTAAGTTGGTTTTTACTACTTTCTGCGGCCTGGTCCACTAGAGGCCCAATCTTATTGGGCTTTAGATCTAAAGAAGCCTTCAAGGCTTGAATTTTCTGAATGTCGAGGGGGTTTTTAATAAGATTTTTCGTGGATAATGTTTCTAGAACATTTTATGTGGATATCTTTTTTGCTCGGTTTTCTGTGGACAAGTGAGCTTTGTTTTTTCTTTTTTTAAGTACTAGTGGGTGGGACCCATCAAAGAATCTAACATTCTTTATGGCCATATTGGATCTTCTAAGACCCATTATAGAGTTGTTTATAATAGATGGGGGTAGAAAACCCGGGGCTTTACATTTTTTTCTTTTTCTTTAAAGAACTCAATGAGTAAATCGATAAATACGTTTTACCTTTGTGCAGAGCTTGTTTGTCTGGTTCGGAGCTGGCCACATTGTTGCGTGCTGTCATGTGTCTTTTCCCTTTCTCCTCTCTTGTATAACGTTTCGCACCAGACTGTCTCTCTGTCCCTTCATTTCCTCTTTCAGCTATTACTTCTAGGGGTGTCAATGGATACCCATAATCCGATAACCCGATCCGTATCCGAATGAATGGATTCGCATGTGGATCGAAAAAATGTGTCCGATAGCAAAATGGATTCGAATTTGGATTTTTGAAAAAAATCCGCTAGTTTATTGGATTCGCATTTGGATCTTGAAAGATCCGAATCCGAAACCCAATATGAATCCGACAATTAATATATATATATATATATATATATATATATATATATATATATATATATATAATAAATGTAAAAGAAAAATGGGAAGAAATCACGTATCTTATGGGATATAGGTAAGAAATTAATTAGACTGAATATTTGGTAAGAAAAATGGGCAAGAAATCACGTATCTTATGAGATTTAGTCGTTTATAATTTTCTTTTGAAGTTGATGACGATCCAAAATCCGTTTCGTTAATGGGTTTGGATTCACATATGGATCTTCATTTTCTTAATGGATTTGGATTCGCATTTGGATCTTTTGAATTTAAATTGGGCTCGCATGTGGATACTCCCTGGATCCGACCCGAAACCGATCCATTGACACCCCTAAATCTCCTCGACATTCTCGTTTGCCTCTCTCTGATCACTATTCATGCTTCTTTCCCGTTCTATCCGCTCGATTCGAATTGCCTTCTCGCAATGGACTGGTCCAAGACTCGTGGTTTTCTGCCTTGAAAAGCTAACTATTTCCTTATTGAACTCGCCCTCCTCGGGGGTCATTCTGCTTTGAAATTGTGGACCGTGGTGGACCGGGTCCATCTGATTCTGATCAGTAGAGTTTTCCACCGGTTCATGGCCGGCGTTAGCATTTTTCGGCGCTTTCTGGCAAATGATTAATTCTATGACTTTGGTCGTGAGCTTAGCCACTTGCTGTGGGTTTTGAGGTCCCTGGATGTGGACCATGTCCCTGAATTGTGGATTGGCGAAGAAGAGGGGAGACAATTCGTCATTCTCTTTGGAAAAGAGTGTCATTTTCCATAATTTGAGCATCGTTTCCTTCCAATCTTCATCATCTTTCGATGATTTATTTGGGACATTGTTGATTGAATTATCTTGCACTGATTGCGATTGGATTTGTTGAGGTTGCGGTTGGAGAATTTGCAATTGTGGGGTTGGTTGAGCCGACGGATAACCAATCTCTTAATAGTACTGAGTCGATGGAGTAGTGTCGATTGAGCGGAGGAAGTAGGTGTCTTCCTCAAGCACTGTCAGAACTTCAAAGGACAGTTCTTTCATGAATCCTCCAGAGAGGATCTCAATTAACCCCGGAATTTTTGATAAGTCGTTGGTGGCTATGAACAAATCGAGCTTTTGCATTGAAATCAGTTGACTTAGTGGTCCATGGGAGAGAATTTCCCCAAAGGAGCAGCTAATCATATCAAAGTTGTGTCTCACACTATGCATGGTTGGGGGGATAGTGGATTCGGCACCATAGTTTATATTTATAGTGAATAATTTTATCCCCCTCCCCCCCCCCCCCAAATGCATTTGACCAAGGGAAAGTCACATACCTTGATCGATGAAGGAAACTGAGATGGTTTTTGAGAAAGATTTCTCTTGGCATGATGGTATGGAGACGAAGGAGGTACTGTATTTTCCCCCATGAGGTCTTCTCGGTTGTGGGGTCCGAACATTCTTGCGTCGATGAAAACTGTGTTTTGAAACTCATTGAGCTCTTGTTGGTGTGTTGTGGTCTGGCGAATGAAGATTGTGACCGTTGGCATGTCTTCTCTCGCTGGCAAGACTTCCCCCTCCGGCCTTCCTCTAGGGATGAGGACGTCATGTTCCTTTTCCTCTTGAAGGTGTATTGGGCAGTTCTTGTAGAGGTGGTATGCCTCGTAATAGTGGCATCACCTCCTTTGTTTGCGACAGTCAATGACGTCATAGCCATATTCACGACATTTGGTGCATCTTCCAACGATGAAGGTTCCAAGGATGGGACCTGGTTTCTAGTGGTTGAGTTCACCGAAGGGGAGATTCGGAGCTGGGGTTAAGGTTGAGGGTTAAACCTTCCCATGGCGGCTTTGTTGTTGGACCGAGCTCCATAGGATCGATCACGGCGGTTTTGTCCTCTAGTATTATTTCCGTTTGATCGGAAATTTTGGTCTTTGAAGCTTTTGTTGTTCATGGCTGAGTTGTATTTTGGTGGGTATTTGTTTGTATTTTTGTTCAAGTGGAAAGGCGTAAAAGAAAGTGAAATGATTTTTGGGGTTGTGAGGTGAATTTATAAGGAGTGAATGGGATGCACAGTGACTTGTTTTGCCGTTTTATCTGTTTTCATCCTCCGCCTATGTCTACCGGTCTAAGTCGCCCTCTTCTTTCGCTCCTTTCCCCCTCCATCTTCTACTCAAATTTTAACTCAACTAAGTAAAGATCTGCAAGTTGCTTCAGTTCTTCTAAAAAATGTAAAATATAATTATTAGTGAATGAAATACTGTTGGAAATGCTCAAATACGTGTAGTTTCCCAGAAATGATATTATTTAAAAAAAATGCATATATATAATATATATAAATTACATAAATAAATGATAATATTTTCTCAAAAAATAAAAGAAGTCAGTCCTTTAATGGCGGCTAGGTGATTTTCCTTTTGAGCCCAAAAAGGTTATTTGCCACGTAACGTAATCTAATGAAATTGACCTACATTGTAAATCTTCTCTTTATTTAACTAAATCTTGGTTAGTGATGATATTGTTGTATATATGTATCATGCGGTTAATTAGTCAAACTTCAAACGTGGCATTGCACGGAAATTTTGCCAATTGTTTAATAAACGAAGATATATGACAACCGTCCTTGTTACCAATATGAATTAATTTACTGTATTATATAAATCTTGATGTATATATCAAACGTATATGTCCTAAAGTATAGAATTTCAATTACTTAGTTAAATATTTTGGTCATTATATATATGACTTAAATAATGAAATACTTGAATATCAAATGAATATGGCTGGATATAAAGAAAAACATTTTAAAGTGAAATCGAATATTATGAGAGGATACAAACGGATTAACCATTTTATTTAGACTTAGCATTTACCTTCTTTTATTTTTGCTCAATTTATGTCATCTTTTCCTATACGTTAATCCATCTGTATTTTTCTATATATTTCTTATCTTAATATTTTTTAAATCTTTTTTATGCGATGAAATTTTGGTATGTAATTCGCCTAAAAAAATAAGATGGATTAACCTTGAGATTGTTAGAAATTCAACATAAACAAAAACGCAAGTGTGAAATCCAAATCAGCACAGCATCAGTGGCAAATCTTTCAAGGAGATCCTCTTTTAGGTCTCTTTTTTCTGATATAATTTGGGTCTCTTTATTTCTTTTTTTCATCTTTTTGTTTAAGTGATTTTGTTAGGGATTGTAGCTAGCTTTGATTGGATGAGAAGGGAATCTAATCAGATGATTTTGTTAGTATTATACTAAAAAGAAATGATAACTTTAATGGGTCAAAAAATGGTGCATCTTTTTGGTTGAATTATTTATTTATTTTGATTAATGTCAAGACAAGTGTTACATCCATAAGAATAATGGTATATTATAAAATAGATAGATCTAAGTGTATTGTTCAATTGCATTCCATTATCTTTTTAATGGTATCAACATTATAATAATGATATTAAAATAATCACTACAAAAATCAAATAATTATATGTTTATTTTAATATTAAAAATGTAGTAAATTTCATCCAAAGTTCAAATAATGTTTTTTTTTAACAAATAAATTCAAATAATGTTGTTACCCAACTTTCAATTGTTATCTTGTTTTAGTTGAACTTTTAATTTATCTAAATTAGATCATTTTACCAACAAAGTTCTACACATCATGCTCTCAAACTAGATCATTTTATTAACGAAAGGTCTACACATCATGCTCCCGTAATATGATGAATATATAAGAAAATTAATAAAATATAAAGACAGTAATTTACACCAAAACTTTCTTTATATATTCATCATGTTTCAGATAATGTTGCGAGAGTATAATGTTTCGACTTCTTGTTTTAGCAAATTTTCATGGATAACTTTAATTTGGCTACATAATAACAATATGTTAAAGATCAGTCAAATTAGTATGTTGGGAAGCTCAATTACTATTTAAACCAGCTTAAACATTTGTTGTATAGTTGGGACGATTTTGGACATGAGTTAAGACTGTTGGAGATATGCTAATTTGGTTGATCTTACATGATAATTAAGATACTAAATATATCGATTTTGCTGACTACTTAGGTATCATGTTATTAACTACTTAGGTATCATGTTATTATTCCACTAAATATGGATATAATTTTCGTCAAATGGGCTAATTTGGATCAATAAAAATTAAAAAATACGAAGACAAACAAAAATGTAGTAACTATTTTACATAAACCAAATTTGAGTGGTGTATAGTGAAAATTATCCTAAAACAACATTTTTTTTGTCCTTGACGATAGAAATGGCAATGGCAATGGCAGAAGGCCCCTTCCACTTGCAATGACAAGTCTCACATCACATTTTTTTCTCTCTCTTCTCTCTCTCTCTCTCTCTCTCTCTCTCTCTCTTTTGAATACTTGCTTGAGTCTCTCTCTCTCTCTTGATTTTCCAAATTTAAAGGAAATATTTTTAAAACTGTTGTGGTTGGTCACTGGTCAGGGGTTAACAGAATCTTTGTCTAACTCCTACCAGAAGGGATAAAAAGCTATTACATTAAAATAAAACCCTAATTTGACAATTTAAAGGGAAAGGATTTGATCACGAGTCTATCAATAGAGATTGCAGCACTATTAGTTAATTAATTATGCTTGTGTTTGTGAGTAACATTAGTCAAACATGATTAGATATCAATAGATTCGTTTCCACATTTCTCATATTTATTTTACTAAAAGTAGTATGATTTTATAGTCTCAGTGACATACTAGTTCAATATATTATATTTCTACTTGTTCAAAATTCAACTTATCCGTAAAATCAACGTAACATTAGATCCCATTTGACAAATACGTATTAAATAAGTCGATTTATGTTAACCGATGAAAATTTATTTCTTATTAGCACATAAAAATACAGCAAAATGAAAGGGAAATTTGGATGTTATCCTAAAATAAATCCTATGAAAACAACTGAAAATAACTAAACCAGAAAACAATTATAGAGTGTAAGCTGTGTACATATCCTTCAACTTGGAATAATACTATTCTCTATTCTCTGTTCCTCTAGTTCCATGTACTATTATTCTCTGTTTATTCCTGTTCATTCCTGCTTATTGCTGTTCGTTCCAGCTTATTCCTGTTTGGATAGAACGAGCATTGATATGCATTTATCAGCTACATTGTTCTATCTATGGCCAAAAATTTGTAAAGTTCTGATTCAAAAAAAGAACTTTATTTTTTATCTTTTTTCTTAACAGATTTGGCACTACTCAAGTTGTGAAGAATGATATAGAAGATGGCCTCTTTTATGAGTTACAAAATGGGAAGAAGAGGCAAATGAAGTCCATTTCGACCTTCTAAAGTTTCAAAATAAATTGAACTTCAAAAATTTGAGAACACTTTTTTATAGACATTCAATTTTGAAAATGTTATTTTACAATTTATTTTGTAACATAATTATTCCAATAATATGGTAGCTTATGGACCGATGGCACATGTGAAATGAGACTTAGATGGAGGTTTACAACTCATATTAGAAAAATCATTAATATTGATTAGTAGAAAATGAAAAATTTGAAAACGCGACGGGCTTGAGCACACTCAAAATGCTACCGTATACTTTTTTTTCCGTTTTTTAATATATTTTTTGTTTTTTATATATTATTATTTATTTTTAACGTATATATTGTATTGTCTCTAAAAATTAATTCTTATATATTGTTTGTTTAATTTATATATTGTTATTACTTTTATATACTATTTTTTTACGTCGTACTGCACGGTAGGATGGAAAAACCGTGCAGCATCAATGTCTTAAAAAGAATTATGGACCTATAACATTGTAACCTTTATTTCATAAATTATCTCAGTAGGCACATATTGATTCGTTTCACAGGTAATAGAAAAATCAGTAAAAAAATCGAATACTTAAAAATATAATTGAATAAATTGATTGGTTAGACAAAAGGGTGGAAGGGGTATGTTTGTTACCTCTCAGAAGAATCCATCACATACCTAGAGAGAGAAAGAGAGACAGGGAGACAGAGAGAGGAGAGAGGGAGAGAGAGGAGAGAGATAATGGATTCTTGCTGGGTTCATCTCCAGCATCATGTACTATTTATTCTAGCTGCAAAAAGTGAAGCTAGCTAGGAGAAGAAGAAAGAGAAACAAATCGTGATAAAGAGAACCTTGTTATAAGGGTCTTTCTCTCTCCTCTAAACTGAACTGATTAACTCTCCTTTCATCCCTCCCCCTCTCTCTCTCTCAGTTGAATAACAAGGAGAGATCAATGGAACAACAAAAAAACGAAAATGAGAAGAAAATCAAGAAAATATGTGTATTCTGTGGAAGCAGAGCAGGAAACAAAGCCTCTTTTGCTGAAGCAACCCTTCAACTTGGCAAGCTTCTGGTCAGTAAACAATAAATGAAAAAACAAAAACTACGTAATACGATAATGAAGATCGTTTTCTAGGTTTAGATAGATGAGCTAATGGTGCTTCAAAATATTTTCTATATTTTTCAGGTAGAGAAGGAAATAGACCTGGTCTATGGAGGAGGCAGTGCTGGTTTAATGGGACTCATCTCTCAAACTGTTCATAATGGTGGCCGCCACGTATTAGGGTAAATTAAATAATTAACATTCTTTTTTTATTCAAAATATCACAAATTTCATTTCAATTAAAAAATAAAAAAATATTTATTGTTGTTGTCTTTTTAGGGTTATTCCAAGAGCTCTTATCCCTGAAGCGGTGAAGTTTAATCATAATTTCTCTATTAGTTATTAACACAATGGCTAAATTAATAGATAATAAGTATTCATATGTTCTTAATTTACAAAAATATGGTTTACCATAAACTTTTTATAGGTTTTGGGAGAGACGGTAGGAGAGTTGAAAATTGTGGCCGACATGCATGAGCGAAAGGCTGAAATGGCGAAAAACTCTGATGCTTTTATCGCCCTTCCAGGTTCGTTGTGAATAATGTTATTTTTTTAGCATTAAACCAATACTTTTTTTTCTTACTTTAATGTAAAGATTTACATTAAGTCGACAAGGTTTTCTTTTTATTTTATTCTGAATTTTAAATAGAATTTTGAATTTTTTTTAATAGGTGGGTATGGAACAATGGAGGAGCTTTTGGAGATAATAGCGTGGTTGCAACTTGGAATCCATAGCAAACCGGTCAGTTTTTTCCTTTTTTTTTCTACAAATGCAAGATGGAAAATAATGACAACTATATGATACGGTCAATAGTGCAAATATTACAATGAGTTTAACTAATAAACAAAGTAATATTTGCACTATACTTGTTATGCTTCTTGGTTATGTTGAATTGTTGAGTATCATTCTTGTTTTTGGATCTGATATGTATCATCGGTGCTAGAATTTAGAAAAGGTATAACCAAGAATAAAACTTTATAGGGGCTGAGACTCCCACAAAGACTTTGGACGGAGTAGTATATATTATTACTGTTATAATAAAAAAATTTCTAAAATATATGTATTTACTCCCTCTCAAACTTTTGTACAAAGTTAATTAGTGGTGAGGAAAAAATTTGGCCCCCTCCAAAAATATCCGGTCAAGGTGTACCCTAAATATAACAAAATAACAAAAAGATATATATACACAAAAAAGATAGAATACACATATAAAAACATATGATGCGTAAAATAGAAATATATATTATCATTCGTATGAAAAGTTATAATATAAAAAAAAGAAATGATGAACATATAAAAAGACATAATAGTTGTATAAAAAAAATTATAATGAACAGTTCAAAATGTATAAATATATGGTGAATGATGTTTAAGCGGGTAATGCAAATATGTTTTCTTATTTTTTTTGTTGGATCTTTTCATTGTAAAACCGTTCACAAATTTATATCACATAATTCAAACACCATAATATTGTTAAAAAATAGTTCACATTTATATTTAGCTATCTGACTTAGAAATAAATCTCATATGCAGAGCCAATGTAATTATTTGATTCAATTAATAACTCAAAATGTTTGGAACCAAATCATCCTAATTTGAATTTTAGCAGTCTCAATTTTACACATCTAACAAAAAGATCAATTAATATTGTTTTAATTTTAAATAATACTTTCTGAAGTTGCAGCAACTGATTGGCTGCTTAGATACTTTAATTAAATTATCATTATAAAAACAAATAACACAAACTTATTTAACTAGGTGGGATTGCTAAATGTGGATGGATATTATGATAATTTGCTTACTTTATTCGACAAAGGGGTAGAAGAAGGATTCATAGATGACTCGGCGCGCAACATTTTCGTTCATGCTGAAACCGCTGAAGAGCTTATTGAAAAGTTGGAAATGTCGAAAGAGACTGATATCACATTGAACTTGAAAAGGAAAAGAAGTTCATAGCTAGAAATTTTTTAACTCTTTTTTCTGTTTTATATTGTTCTTTAGGAAAGTTTCGGAAAAAATCACCCCTCTTTATCGATATATCTCCGCCGATTCTTTTTTGGAAGGACAAAGAAACAGAAAAAGGGATATACAATATCCTTGTGTTTTCTTTTTCTAACTTTGTTTAGTAAGCTAATATGTGTGCTTAATTACGTTCATCTTTTCTTTTTCCTTTTCTCCCAAACAATTAATTGTATCTTAATTTCTTTGTTCTCAATTGTACAAAGGATTGATTTAGACTCTAAACTCACCGTGGATTTTGTATGTTTTTAGATCTTTCATATCTAACTCTTTCGATCATATAGATGCCTAATTAAAAATAATCTAATTTCTAGCTTATTTTCCTGAGTGATCCAATTTTGGAATTTCAAACCCCACCCCAAATACAAAAGAAAAAATTTCGATCTACTTTATCATAAATATGTCCAAAGTACCCACTTGTATAAAATTTAAGAAATAATTTTATTTTTGTTGCTACAAGGAAAAAAGAATAATACAACATTTTTTTAAAGTCCTCAAATAAAGAATACTTGCAAAAAATAAAGAAGAAATGTTTGTTTTACTTATAGTTTATAAAATTTGTAATCACAACCTCTCTTGAAAATATATTTCAAATAAGATATTCAATTATTAAGCTATAAACTATGAGACTGTTTACACCAGCTGCCAACCCAATAACTTAACCTAGTAGTAAATAATCGGAATTTCAAATCAGGCCTCGAGTGAAAAAGAAGATTTCAGAATTCAGATCGCGCTTTCTGTAATCTTTATTAGCATGTTATAGAACTACGGCTGTATAAAATTCCAAACGTGTCTCTCTTCTTATACCACCTGTGTGGATGTAAGAAATAGAGAAAAAGAGAGAACTGGTTCAATAATTGGTTTTCTGATGACGCAGATGGTGGCAGTGGGCACCCTCCTGACATGTCTCAAATTAATGATTGTCATATGTCCAACTTTATTTTGTACATGTATGAAATGAAGTGATGTTTCATATTAGATTTGTTGTGCTTATAATGGAAACGGAATGTGTGATTACAAGCGACACACACAGATATGTCTTGTGTTGAAGCAACACCAAATCGATTGGATCAGATTAAATCCTTTTTCTATTTTTCTTTTGAAAATTGCTCAATAAGCGATTGGTTATTGTATTATTAAATCCTTTTTCTACCACATGTTTAGCATGATAGCCGATTACAAGTTTCTCCTGCTTAGATGTGACAAATGGACGGGTAATTAGTCCCCATTTGAGTGTAGATCGAGTCTTCGCGAGTCTGATGAGTTAATTTGAATATTGATTCAGGATAGAGTAGCATTTTTTAAGGAAATGTATTCATTTAATTAAAAATAGCTAAAATCAAAGCTCCATTTGAGTCAGCTTACGTGTTAAAAAGCCGTACCAACATCAGAATCTCAGAAAAAAGAAAATCCTTCCAAATATTACAAATTTTGCAATCTGACGTTCCTTGTATTTCGAGATGAAGCAAATAGCACAGAGATGGTTCTTAACCTAGCACAAGAAAATCTCCTCAGCTGACAGAAATACAACACAGTCGAAACGTAGAGGCAACAAACCCAGGAGGACAAGAAGGAAAAGACGAGAGGATCACAAACATAAATGATGAGGGAGAGGTGGAGATCGGACCAACTCGTGAAGGCTGGACGAGCACAATATGTCGACGTCGCAAAACACAACCTCCACTACAACAAATTCATTCTTATTTTTGTAACTGTATTGTAATAATCATCTCGTTGGTGTGTGTTGTGGACTTACTAAGGAACTCGGCAAAATAGCCCCGTAACTTCGGGACGTCCCCATGTCCCTGTGGTCACATGGGGACGCCGGAAGGGAACCTTCTTCGCCTTCCACCCTGAGGGAAAAGTGTTGCTAAATGAATATCATCAGATCGTTACGCCTTTCGTGCAGGTCGGAACTCACTATGTTCGATATCAAGGTAAAGCAATCAACGTTTGGTCTTCTGGATTCCATTCTTTTGTTTCTTGATCAAAAAATCAATGCTTTTTTCTCGCGAATGCTTTATGGAAGCTTTAACAATTTATGGATTGGTTGTGGCATTAGCGCTTTTATTTGCGAATCCTTTTGTTTGACAGATTTGAATTTACCTTCTATTTTTGTACCTTTCTCATCTTTTTAGGTGCAAGATTTGGAATTGATATTTTTTTTCCTCTTTCGTGATAATGGAATCCAAATGAAAATCTTTTCGTCATTAGATGATTTCGAAATATAGAATTTCAGATCGATTGCGTAAGGCCCGCGGTAGCAATGGAACAGCTCCTGGTGCAACAACAAGTACCAGCTTAACTTGGGTTCCTTTTAGAAGGGCAGAATCCAAATATAGTGTTGAATAACCAATTCGTGGGGTGGTTGGAGTATTTCAGGAGGACGTTCTTCAGTAATATCATCATGAATCTCGAAGTCGCCACACCTTCCAGTACGACTACCTTGTTACGACTTCACTTTACCAAAAGCTCTGCCCTCCCTCTCTATCTAGCATTTCTCGTTGCGATTTGAGCCTTTTGCTACCAATGGGGAATTGCTTCTGAATGTCAGGAATTCCTGACCCCAAGAGTTAAGAATGAAAAGTTCAAATTGGTGTATAGACAAATTTAGGCTATTTTGTATTGGAAATGATACCTTGGGATGGATGTAAAGCCAAACAAATTGCTTCCGGGTTACCTATCTCAATAAAATATATAATTGGTTTGAGGAACGTCTCTATCTGTAGAGTACATTGAATGTACAGAAATGGCTATAACAGAGATCTTCAACAATTTGTGTAGCCATAAAAAATACAGGATTTCCAATCCTAACAGTGTCGACGTCCCAAAACACAACCTCGACTACAACAAATTCAGTCTTATTTTTGTAACTGTGTTGTAATAATCTTCTCGTTGGTGTGTATTGAGTTTGCCCATGTTACGCCGCTTTTTATTTCTTTTCTTTTCTTTTTTTCTAGCCGCTTTTTATTTATTTATTTTCTTTTTTCCTTTATTTTTAAAGGCTTGAATTATTGACAATGATAGTTTGTAACTGGATGTTGATTAATAGATTTAAATGAGAGACATTTCAGCTCTCGGTAGTTTAAAAGAAAAAAATCTCAGAAAAAACGTTACGCAACAGCACCATCATAAATTTCCTGGTCCACACTCAACACAGGAGCAAATGATTGATTGGAATTTTGTTGAGACCACCTTCGTTTAAAACTTGAAAATAGAACTCGTAAATCAACAAATAGGCCACACAAAATTCCATATATTGGGCTTTCAAGACTACTAAGAACAACAAAAATTTCCATCCTATCTGGGCTTTCAAAACAGGCCGATACAAAACAACTACTAAAACAAATACGAAAACAACAAAACACAATGAGTACCCACAAAATCTATGAAGAAAATCAACTACTAAAAATAAAATACTCCCCTAAAAAAACATTTGATTATTTCTTTAGTTTTGAAAGCATAATTTATGACATTACTCCTTGGTTTTGAGCTCTCCACCATGGACACAAGCTTTGACAAGCTTCTTAAGCCCTTTGCGAGGGCTGCTTTTCTTCGGGCTCGTCCGGCCCTCCTTTTTCTCCACTTCCACCTCATCTTCCAACTACAAATTGTACGTTACATGTTACGAAATACATATAAAACCAACAAAATGTTTTTGTCATTTTTTTCTTCTGTGGCAATTCTGACAAAAACAACTCACTTTGAGAATTCGGGTCTCGAGCAGTTCAATCCGATCGAGCAAGTTCCCCTTCACTTTCATCTCCATCATTACCTCCTCGACCGACCTGCACGGCCTTCTAGACAGACTCTTTGGAGAGCTGGTAACAGACGAATCTCCAAAAACATCAATTAGCCTGCCGCTTGAGTTTGTTGAAGCAGCTGGACTCCGAGGAGTCCGTGGAGTCTTCGGAGTCCTCTCGCCGCTCGGCCTGCCGAGCCTCAGATCCTCCAAATAGCCTAACATTACGTCCAGTCGGTCAACTCGGTTTAAGATGTTAGGTCCTTGTTCATGACTAACCATAGATGCCATTGTGTATAATGAAACCCTAACAAGACAGAATACAATAGTACAGTATGCTCTTGATTTGTGTGGGTAAAGACAGATTGTTTGATGAAGATAAGAGTTGAGGTTTTTGTAAGGAAGACAAGGTCGGCTGTGAAGTGCATGAGAGCTGACACGTGTCTCTGATGAGCTAACGTGGCAGCAAGAGCCTCTGACACGTACTATAGTGCTGATGTATTGTCGGTATGTTTATTTTTTGGTCGGACTCACACGTGTATAATTGTTGTATTCAACTGCATGAGAGTTTATATACTCTTCACAATAGTTTTTGAGTTCAACAGAATAACATGATATATTTCAATTTATTTCAATTTTTGTATTATGTATGTGAATTGAACCAATCAATATCTTTGGTCGCATAACACGAACTTGCGTAAATTAAGAAATCCATGATTTTTTATCAAAAAAAAAGAAAAAGAAATCCATGCTTTAAATATTTTCACTTTTTGCCTTTCCAAGTCGAAAGCGGTACAATTTTAATTTGTTGTCATTTTCTAGCCTCAAACAGAGGTAAGCATTTGCCCATCACTCTCAAAATCTCAAGATTTTATAATCTTATTTTTCTTTTTTTGAATGAGATGTGGCAAAGGTGTAAATCTTATTTGAAGATGAATTTTAAGGATATAAAGATTGATAGCGTATTAGAATATTGATAGAATATTAGTAAGATAATCATTCAATATATGGCTAGAATTAGTTCACTAAATGAGTGATTAGAATAGTCCAAACGACTAGTTAACTAATGACTTAGATTAACTCAATTGTATTATAAATAGAGTCTTGTATAATCTCCTAATCAATAAAATAGAATCACTCTTCTTCCTTCTATTCTTCTCAAACTCTCTCAACATGGTATCAAAGTCTTTAATATTTTTTTTTCAAAAATAAAACTCAAGAAAAAAAAAATAATATCTCAAGAAGCTTTCTTTTCCTCCAAATTCTAGATGGTACCAACTTTCTAATTTGAAAATACCAAATCCAGACCATCATTGATGGTCACGGATTGAGTGATTTCCTTGATTCCTCCATCCAACCACCCCCAAAAACAATCCGAAATACCAACACGACAACCAATTCCACTGAATCAATCCCAAACCATGATTTCCTCAACTGGCAGAGACAAGATAAGCTGATTCTAGGCTGGATCTTGTCATCTGTTACAGAATCAGTTGTTTCTCAACTCATTAGTTACTCGACAACTGATGCTGCCTAGACAGCACTCACTCAAAGGTACCAATCGATCTCAAAAGCTAGGCGACACGAACTCAAACACCAATTACAGAATTGTAAACAACAAGGCCTTACTTGCTCGGAGTTCTTGAACAAGATGAAGTACATCGCCGACCAACTGGCAACCATTGGTCGTCCAGTCGAAGATGAAGATCTAGTCGACTACTGCCTCAACGGGCTAAGACAAGAGTATGAAAGCTTCGTCACGGCGATAAACCAGAGGTCAGATACGCTCTCCTTACCAGATCCTTTTTCACAAAGAACCTGATTATTCTCTCTTTCGAATACTTGGATGTCGATGTTTTCCCTACACAAGGCCATACAACTCGCACAAGCTCGAACTCCGCTCCATGCCGTGTGTCTTCCTCGATTACTCTCCTTCTCACAAGGGCTACAAATGTCTTCATCTCCCCACAAATCGACTATACATTAGTCGACATGTTGTGTTTAATGAAACCCATTTTCCTTTTCAACATCTCTCGACAAACCCGTCACCCTCCACTCCACATACATCTCAACACACTACTCTCTCTCTTCTTGAAAACAACCCTCCCATCATAACACCATCTTCCAACAACAACTCACCACCCTCTTCCGTATCCTCTCTTCCCGAACCACAACCATCTACTCATCCCATGGTCACTCGAACACACGATAACACTCGCAAAGCCAAGAAACACACCGACTTTGTCGCCTACACCTCCACCAAACATCCCATGTCTACATCTCTACTTCCTAACGAAATTGAACCTACCTGCTTCACAACCGCGAATAAACACCCCAAATGGCGACCTGCAATGGAAGAAGAATTCAATGCACTTCTTCAAAACAAGACCTGAACCTTAGTACCATCCAACTCCACTCAAAATCTTGTTGGGTGTAACTGGATATTTAAAATCAAGAAAAACTCTGATGGCTCTATCCAACGCTACAAAGCTCGTCTTGTTGCCAAAGGATACCACCAAGATGAAGGTATTAACTATACTGAAACATTCAGTCCCGTTGTTATGCCCACCACAATTCGTGTTCTTCTTACCATTGCTCTTTCTCAGTCGTGACCCATTCGGCAACTCGACGTAAATAATGCCTTTCTCAATGGAGAACTCGAAGAAACGGTCTTTATGCAACAACCACCAGGCTTCTCTGAGCCTACTAGGCCACATTATGTGTGTCAACTTCACAAAGCGCTTTACGGCCTCAACCAAGCTCCTCGCGCCTGGTTTCACAAACTCAAAACTACTCTAACTAATCTTGGCTTCACAAGCTCAATTTCTGACCCCTCTCTCTTCATTCGCAAGAAGAATAATGACCTCACCTTCATTCTTGTCTACGTTGACGATATCCTTATCACTGAGAACAACACCTCGATTATTCAAGCTCTAATCAATGATCGTCATTCCCAATTCTTGCTCAAAGACCTTGCCCAACTTCGCTACTTCCTTGGCCTTCCCAACCTCAATATATCCTCAACCTCCTCCAAAAAGTAAAAATTCGATGGCGAACCCTTGGACAAACCTACGCTCGATCGAAGTGTTGTTGGGGCTCTTCAATATGCCACCATCACACGTCCTGAAATCTCGTCCGTCGTCAACAAGGTCTCTCAATTCATGCACTCCTCAACAACCACACATTGGACCGCGGTTAAGCGCATTCTTTGCTATCTCAAAGGAACGCTCACTCTAGGGCTCCAACTACGCCCCGCGACATATGTCTTTCTTCAGGCCTTCTCTGATGCTGATTGGGCAGGTTGCCCGAATGACCGATGATCCACCACAGGTTACTGCGTCTTCCTTAGCCCAAATCTAATCTCGTGGAGCTCAAAGAAACAAGAACCGTCTCTCGCTCTAGTACCGAGGCTGAGTATCGTAGTCTTGCCATGGCTACCCAAGAAATCGTGTGGCTCCAATCCTTTCTCTTCGAACTTCACATCGCTCAAACACGACCTCCCGTCCTCTGGTGCGACAACATTAGTGCTACTTACCTTTCTCAAAACCCGGTGTTTCATTCCCGCACAAAATATATTAGCATCGATTTTCATTTCGTTCGCGAGCTCACAACTTCAAAGCAGCTACTTGTCCAATTCATCAGCACCAAGGATCAGATCGCGGATGTTCTTACGAAGGGATTATCTACTCCACGTTTTCAACTACTACGACGCGTGCTCACCGTTCGAGAACCAGTTTCGCTTGAGGGGGGAGGGGGGAGTGATAGCGTATTAGGATATTGATAGAATATTAGCAAGATAATTAGGAGTGATCACTCAATGTATGGTTAGAATTAGTTCACTAAATGAGTGGTTAGAATAATCCTAACAGCTAGTTAACTAATGACTTAAATTAACTTAATTGTATTATAAATAGAATCTTGTATGATTTCCTAATCAATAAAATAGAATCACTCTTCTTCCTTTTATTCTTCTCAAACTCTCTCGACAAAGATAAATAAATTGAAGAAGCTGTAAGAGTGATAATTGCATGTGTTTGGGAAATAACTAAATTAATTAATTTGACAAGTCTCATATGTAATTTCTCTCTCTATATATACTCCTCTGATTTTCCTTTGTTCATCTTTATTTTTTCAACTTATGTGCGGAAAGATTTTTTTTTTTAATAATTGACTTATATATGTGGAAAATGATGACCATTTGCTAATGTTCGCCCTTATTTTTCTTCTCAATGCCATTTTTCTAGACAAACTTTTTGAATAAAACGTGGGATGAACAAGAAATTCGTTTGCCGTCCAGAGTACGAAATTACTTTTTTATCCATCCAATTTTGCAAGAAAAGCACTTTTTGCTACAAATCATAAATTTATAAACTTGAAAAATAACGCTTTAATGTTTTACTTTCTAAAATTAAGTCCTTTTTAGCCAATATTATAATAAAAAGATATATCAACATCAGGCATGCATGGTTCTTGCAATGTTTTTTCAACAATGTCCTTTTTTGGGGTGGATTATATCAACATGTCAATATCAAAATATATAATTATTTTTAAAGATTTATTTCAATCAAATATTTTTATAGATAAAAAATAAAAAATCATGTCAATGAAATTCATATAGTTAATGTCTTGGATTTCGATCAAAAATTTTAATCCCTGTTTATGAATTCATTAACCTTAAAATATACTTGGTAAATTATTTAATTAAATATTTGACATTCCCAAAAGCATTCCTCTCTTCTCGATGGATGTAAAACTTAATATCTGTTGTTTTTTATGCGGATCTAGATGAATATGCAATAGATAATAAGTATGAAAAAATAAATTTTAATTAACATTTTAGCTTCCATTGATAAATGCCAAATATCTTAGTGTGAATCAGAGATACTAATGTTCATATTTCATTAGTATTAATTCAATATATATATATATATATATATATATATATATATATATATATATATATATATATATCAGTTTTAGAGTATAAGAATTTCATAAACAATGAGTTTAAAAAAAGAATTTCATAAACAAAATTATATCGATATACAGATAATTAAATATGATATTATAAACTAATTCCTCATTTAATGAGTAAAGTATTAAGAATTAAGACAAAATACTTTTTTTTACTTATTCTCAAAACTTCATAGGCATTATTTAGGTTAAAAATAAAGTAATATATCATGTCAAAATTAATCCCAATTCCTTAATCTTATTTTTCATCTTCTTTCAAGCCTTCTCAAAAGATTACATCATCAAAATAATCTAAAACGTAAAATGATAAGAAATATTTACATATCAATTGTTGATTAAAGTCTTGATTTCGTGAATTTCATATATTTTTGTTGTTATTATTCATGTGTAGTTATTTTAGACCTTATTAGCCCTCTCAAGATGATACATCATTATCCTCGTTTTTATTACAGCCGTTGGATGTGAATTCAATGAACTAGATTATTTTTAAGTTTTTGTTGGTTCATTTTGCACACTTACTATTTTTTTTTGTCTTGACAAGAGAAGTAGAAAATCAAGCATGAATTAATTATGAATTTTAATTCAAATAGAAGATGAAAAATTAGTCCACCAAGACACATATTTTTTCTTAAATTTTTCAAAAAATTAGTGATTATTAATCAAATATTGTATTTTGCGTGTTAACAATATTATCTATAATTTCGTTTGAATTTTCTTTCCGTTTTGAACTCCATATTAGTATGATTATGAGTTAAATTATTAATTTAATAAGTATATGAAGATGAATTATATATAATAATATATAAAAAAAATTATATATAATAATATATGAATAAAAAATGATTATGTAAGACACACATATATAATAAGATATTTTTAGACAACTTTCTCCTATACTTCACCTTATTTTTTTCTTATATAGTTTATTTTCTTCTTCAAAACATTATGTTATTATTATCAATTTATTTCGCTTATCTTTTTATATTAAATTTTTCTCTCATTATGATGCAAAAAGATGATAATATAAAAACGTTTAAGAGAGTAAACAAAATATTGTCCACTAATTTTAAGAATACATACGCAAACTTGGATTCCGATCATGGATCAGTTATTATTCAATCGAGTTATTCAGTATATTATTGACATTTCTATTTGACTTTTTCTTACAATGTTGTTATTTATATTTCTTTATTATTCACTCAAATTGTGAATAAAAGACTCTTGTTTTGAAATAAATAATAATATACATAAGTATATCGTATTAAGCAATGTAATCGCATAAGTAAAAATGATCTTTTAAACTAATTTTATATGATTATATTATAATTTCTATATTGTATATCGATTTTAAATATTATTCAGATCATTTGAATTGTTATAATTTTATACATTTTTGTATCAAAATGAACACTACAATTCTAGCACGAGCATTATTCATAGCTTTAATAAAAATATGAACACTAAATGCCAACAAATATACGAATTTCATTCAACTATTTATTTATTTTATTAGTTTTTATTATTTTTTTTACAAGCGAACGTTTGGTCTAATGGTTTGGACACTTGCACGGATGGAAACAACCCGGGTTCGAATCCCCTCAAAAAAAATAGATTGTGAAAATGCGGCAATGTAACTAATGTTACTTTTACGAGGGCACTTCCATTATTTACCCAAACAAAAGGGCATATCCGCAAAACAAACTGTTTAAAAACCACCGGTGAGATTAAACTCCCATTCACCGCCTCTCTTCCTTCTAGACACCTCGAAAATGACCGTCTCAATAAATACTCCCCCACACGCCTATATTCTACAATCTCCTACACAACCACTACGTAGCCCAATAACAATGCAATATTTTATAGTTCAGTAAGAGATTGTAGGAACGACAGAGTGGGGTTAAGAATCAATTTGACGAAATTTATTATCCCGCCCGACATCAATAATCTACAAATCTTCTACATTAGAACGACATAAACCAATAATATTTCAATATTTTACTTTGGTAAGAGAACTTCGGAGTGGGTTAAGAATCAATTTGACGAATTAATTAAAAGAAACATGTAGCTGACACGTGGCGGTCATCGAATGGATTCTATTGTCCGTTATTTTGTTTAAAGAAGTTTATTTTCTACGGGAAATATGGAGAGATCAAGGACGTTTACTGTTGAATTTATTATTTATGGTTGTGAAATATTATCTTATGAAAATGAATATATTTTAAGCAGTTTTTGATATTGACAGCAATTTTTTCTTAACTGTGGTGTCTTTTCTCGGTTTTTCAGAGAATTTTACACCAAGCCGACTTCAAAATTGTAAATAAATTACTTCAAAAAAATAATAAATAATCAAACGAAATACTTAATAGTAATATAATATTGGTATTATCATATTATTTTCTTTAAGCCTCCGTAATCATTTCTATATATTTGTTTTATTTCTGTAAATAAATTGATATTTCTATAACAAAATATTTTTCGATTGATTAAATGGAGATATCCAGTTCCAAAAAACTGGAGAAGTGACTTCCACTTGTCCGAGGTCCATCTCTCCTGGATTGGACCGACCTGAGTAAATGACTAAAAAGCCCTCCATCTCCTCCGCAAAGTAGCCCGGCACCTTCTCGAACTTTCAGGGGCATTTGCGTAAATACAAGTCCATGTTTTCCTTACATGCGACAGGAGAAACTCGGAAAAGGATCGCCACTTAAACATAACTTCATAGTTCCAACTCACTATCATTTTCTACTGCTTCCCAACAGTTTGGTATCTGTGCAGGAGGGCAGAGCAAAAATCGATGTAATGAACTAAGTTTGAAGTCGTGGGAATAAGTTGGTGGGAGGTGAAGAGGGATGGGAAGAAGTACTTTATTGTATTTCTACAATTATTATTTTTCTACACGTCAAATCAACCGGGTATAGCCCGTTAACTTCCCTGTTCTGAGGGAGACAACATAAATGACATTATTTATGGTTTCAAACCTTTGAATATAACTATTTTATTTTCATTTTCTTATGTTAACTTTTGTTTTTAATATTAAATCTATTGGGTTGATACTTGAGAGATTTTATTAAGTATGTGCTAAATTGCATTTGTCGGAAATTGAACTCATGATATTTTTGCTACAAATACAAATACTTTAACCAATTAGGCTACAAATCATTTTTATGTTAACTATTTTATTTTCATGATTTAAATAATTAACTATTATGGTTATTTAGGTAAAATGATTTTATCAGTATTGTATGAAAGATGGTTGAATTAAATTTAAATTTTTTAGAAAATATTTTGTTATTTTTAAATGAAGTGACATGAGATAGGGGTTAAATTGGAACTTGGAAGGGTAGTTGTTTGTTTACCATGTACGAGAAGGACTATTGTGTTAGACGGATAAGAACTGCGGGCCCGGCGGTAAAAATTTGACAAGTGATTTGGCTCTCCATTGGCGAGCTCTTCTTATTTAAATATTTGTTGTAGTCACTATGTATTTTTAAGTTTCTCTACATTGATGATGACTTGGAGAATTATTCTTATGGGATGGGTTGTATCATGTATGTTGTACATAATTAATTAATTATATAGAGATTAATATATTTATTCGCATTATGATTATATTAAAAATTTTCTTATCAATCAATATATATTATTAATTAATTATATTATTATTCGTATAATATTTTTTTAATTACCGAATATATATTTTAGCAAAAAAGAAAAATCACTAAGACATATATTGATGTTTCATGCCATCTTTATTCATTTTTTTAATACATCACATGTAATATAAATTTATTCTCATAAATTAGTTGATTCTTATATGTATATTATGCATTTTCTATAATGAGGTCAATAATTTTTTTTATGCGGTCATTCACATGATCAAGTTTTTTTAGCAGTAAACAAAAAGAAAATTTGGAAATATTTTTAATGCGCTCAAAATTTTGTCAAAATACGTTGTACCGACACCGTCTGTCAAAGTTTATACATTGAATTTTTTTTATTCGTGAAAAAAACTCGGACAAACCAGAATACGAGATATGGACTTATTTTTTCAAATCCTACAGTGCTAGAATTTTTTATTCCCACTCTGCTTAAAATTTACAAATAGATCTTCAACATCTTCCACTCAAGACAAATTGATTGTGAAAAAAAAAGAGAAAATTTTCCTATATTTGTATACAATGAACCAATTTATAGAAATCATGCGACTAAATATGTACGATAATTAATTTCTTTTAAAAATTTAACTGTTCAATACGAGCATCTAACTTAAATTTGGAGTGAAATAAAAAAAAATCACACTATTCCTAATTAAGTGAAAATTACATACGATGAATCATATTATAAATCATGCAACTAACATACACAATAATTAGTTTTCTATAAATTTCAATTCTTCATTATTCCCTAATATTACACACAACTTACGCATAAAAAAATCAACTAAAACATCACATTATTTAACTAACAAATCCTCCAACATAACAAAAACTAACCCAAGAAGCCACATCACTCAGAAAGTGTCAAGTCGTAGAAAACGTCTAGTACCCTTACCCATTTTTCCATGTTATTTTACTAGAAGATAAAAACCCAAAATCTCCTTCTTTCCCCTTCCCTGTCTATTTCCTCCCTCATTTCTCTCCCCTTTATATTAGATCGGCGACTCATTTCGCGCTTCAATGGCTTCGGTTTTTCTCCATTGCGATCTCCTTTGTCAAACGGAATAAGAAGATTTCGATCGACAAGCCCTTTTTTTCTAGGTGAGTTTTGTCCCATTTTATCTCTGGTTTTTGGATTCAGTTGCAAGGAGCAACGATTGGGTTTTTAGGTTTAATGAACAGTTTGATTAGTTGAGAAGTTTTCCTCTGTAGTTATTAGGTCTGTTTTTCCCTTGACCTCGGCTTCTCTATTGTTTTTTCTACTTTTGGTGCTATTTTTTTACTTCCGAGAAAAACGCATCTCTGTTCTTTTCTTTGTACAAGATTTCTCAGTAAAATTTCTATCTTGGTTCATTTTTTCTCTTTCAATCCAAAATACTATTAAGCCTATCATATTTCCATCTTGGGTTCTCATTCTTTTCTTCTTTTTATTCCACTGACAAATCCAAAATTATACTCAACTCCTATTTCATTCCATATCAAGTTTTTACCCCTTTCTCCCCATTTACACCATGTAAAAAACCCCAAATATCACCACTAACCCCTATTTCCTCTCGCAGTATTTCTTCTAAATGAGCTTAACGAAAGCATGCACATAACCTCTCCTAAAACCCCTTAAAACAATGACAAATCTCACAATCCAAACCGACGATTCCTTCGCGACTCTGCTCGAGCTCGCAGCCAATGATGACCTTCCAGCTCTCCAACGCTACATCTCCCAAAACCCGGCCTCGGCCGACGAACCCGGTCTGTGGTACTCCCGCCGGAAGCTTCTGGAACCCCGCACGCCATTAATGGTGGCTTCCACGTATGGATCTCTCAACACGCTCTCGTTCCTCCTCTCCCTCCCCTCCGTCGACCCGAACCGCCACTGCGGCTCCGACTCCACCACCGCCTTGCACTGTGCCGCCTCAGGTGGTTCCTCCTCCGCCCCTGACTCCGTCCGCCTCCTCCTCTCCGCCGGCGCCGATCCCGATGCCCTCGACTCCAACTCCAAACGCCCAGCCGACATAATAACAGTTTCTCCTAATCTCTTCGACGTAAAATCCTCTTTAGAAGAACTCTTAGGCTGCCCACCCAAAACAGAGTCCCCTGTTTCCACCCCAAAGAAGGAATACCCAATCGACCCATCTCTCCCAGACATAAAAAACTCGATCTACGCATCAGACGAGTTTCGCATGTACTCCTTCAAGATCCGTCCTTGCTCGCGCGCGTACTCGCACGACTGGACCGAGTGTCCGTTCGTGCACCCAGGCGAGAATGCTCGGCGTCGCGATCCGCGTAAATTTCACTATTCATGCGTCCCGTGTCCCGATTTCCGTAAAGGCGCCTGTCGCCGAGCCGACATGTGCGAGTATGCTCACGGCGTTTTTGAATGCTGGCTCCATCCTGCTCAGTACAGAACGAGGTTGTGCAAAGACGGTACTAGTTGTAATCGTAGAGTTTGTTTCTTCGCGCATGCGAATGAGGAGCTGAGGCCGGTTTATGTCGGATCCGGTGTGGGGTCGCCCCGTGCGGATGTTTGTGTAGCGGGTTTGGGTTCGCCGTCTTTTACTCCACCTATGTCACCGAACGGGTTTGGACTGGTACCGTTATCCGTACCGGCGTTGCACTTGCCGGGAAGTAGCTTGCAGTTGAGCAGGCTGAGGAGTAGTTTGAGCGCGAGAGATATGATGATGAATGGCGATGATATCAGCATGATGCAACACGAGTTTGACCAGGTCAACGAAATGTGCTTTTCGGCAGGACGTTTGGGTTCTGGGAGATCGGTTTGGGGCAAAACCCTAAATCCGTCGAATCTTGATGATTTGTTTTCCGCCGAGATGAACATGAACCCTTCTTCTCCTAGATATAGTAACAATAATAATGGTATTAATATTAATAATAATAATAATGGTAATAATAATAATAATAACGGGGAGCAAAATATGTACTCGCCATCTCACAAGGCGGCATTTCTTAACCAGTTCCAGCAGCAGAGACAGAGTCTTCTCTCTCCTATCAACACCGGGTCGATTTACCAACCCTCCTTAGGCATCCAGTCGCCCAATCGCATGTCGCCACATGGCGCAATGGATAACAATCCTGTTTCCCCTATCAACTCTCATTTAGCAGCTGCTCTGGCGCAGAGGGAGAAGCAGAACTTCAGGAGTTTGAGTTCCCGCGATTTGGGATCCGGTAGTTCGAGACTCGCGGGCTTGATTGGATCGCCTGGTACGGGAACTGGTACGGGGAATTGGGGGAAGTGGAGCGGTACGGGAACCGGTACGGTGGATTGGGGAGTGGATGGGGAGGAGTTGGGGAAGTTGAGACGGTCTTCTTCTTTTGAGTTGAGGTCTAATGGTGAGGAGCCCGATTTGTCTTGGGTCAATTCGTTGGTTAAAGAACCTAATTTTGAGGCGAGAATTGGTATTGGTACTGGTACTGGTACGGAATTGAATGGGCGTGAAAATGGTAATAATGATGATGGTAATAATCATGAGGAGGTACTTAGTGCGTGGATTGAACAAATGCAACTTGATCAAGCGGTAGTTTAGTTGGTTGAGTGGAAAGGAAGATTAATTGGCTCTTTTTTAGTATGTTGTATATTTTTTGAATGGAGGGTTGATTAATTTGGGTGGATCTGGGGAATTAATATTCGTTTTGTGGTTTTATGTTGAAAGTTTATTGTTGTTATAAATTAGGTTAGGGAAAAATCGGCGGTTCGGATCGAGCCAGATTATTTATATGTTATTTTTTGGTTTTGTTTTGTTGTAAGCTGATTAAAAGAAAGTAGAACTTTTGTTGGTATACTTGAGATGTTGTGAAACTGATATTCATTAATGTAGTTTATTTATTTATCTATGTTGTGTTTATAGTTTGTTGGTTATGCTTTGTTTTTTTAGATTGTTTGTTTATTATTGATTGAAATGTTTGTTTACTACATTGTTTAGTAAACATTTAAACAACTCTAAATAATTAGAGATGTATGGTTTAAATTAGGGCACCAAACCATTAAATCGGGTGCAGTTTGATTAAATTGTGTACCTAATATTTTCTGTTGGGGTTATTATTTCATGACTTTATTTAAATAAAGTTTGGTTAGCTGAAGTCATAAAACATGGTCAGGTTAACCTAAATCATAAATTTATTCCAAATTTCTCTATCAAAAAACAGTTAAATTTTAGGTTTTATTTGCGGATTTTCTTCAATTTCGTACTAAGTGGACCCTCATGGTTCTGTGTGGGGATTTTTTTTTTTATTTAATTAAATTTGAAACCTAATTTTTCTATTTTAAACTCTCAAGTTTTCATGACTGGTTATGTGGCTAAAACAAGGACAATTGGATGTCTTTGTTTTTTATCCTTAGCTTTAACCTTAGATACGTGATAGTGAAATGCATGATAGACACACATGCACATATCAAACGCGTAGATCAGGTTTATTTGTCGGAAAATCCATGGCTGTCCTTGTCAATATTACCTCATTCTCTTGACATTAATATAATATACATAATAAATAGTGAGACTATAATATTTAGTTAAGTATTTGAAATCCCAATGTTAGAGCTTATTTGTAAAATAAAAGGTTCCTTTTTTGTGTGGGTAAATTGTATATATCCCATGTTTACATGTCAACATGATTTTTTCATTGATAATTAATATTTTGAGATTTTACAGGGACATGAAGAAGTTGGTTTAATTAACAAAAGGATGACAATTTGTTTGGTAGTCTCAATCAGATGTCAAAACATATTCATGGCATCCCGTTCGATCGCGACAAGCGAACAAATTACCTTCTTTTTTATCGCCTTTTTCTTTAACCGAGAATCGATACTTGAAAATCTAGTTTGATTTGATTTGATTTTGGTGGTTTTTCCCATTTTACGATATTGTGTGGGAAAGAATAAAGATTGCCTTAAACAACCCTGTTCTTTTTTCCCTCTATTTGGTCAATAAGAATATTTGGTAATTGATTTTCACTTTATTCTACAAGACTATAACTTAGATTTTTTTTCTCCAAAATAATATTTGATTCTTTTGGGCTCTATAGGTTTCGGCTAAAGCCTAAACAAAAAACTAAAACCAAAAGACCTGCTTTATGTTTAGGCCTATTTTTCCACATGTGAAGAAAATGAAAAATAAATTTTTTTAGCTTGTTTGGGCTCTAAGAGTATAAAATAAAGCCTCAATAACTAAATGAATTATAAGGCCTTTCGGCCCAATATAAAAAAAAAGACCAGTTTTGTATTTTAAAACTAAATATACTAGAGCATACCTCGCTCCGCTTCGGACATGAGCGATAGAATTTTATAAAGATATAATCAGTGAGAAATAATTTGTGATTTCAATGAAAATATATTATGAGAATATTTCGTAGTAACAATAATGTTATCACAAATTTAATTGTATAATTAGAAAAAACAAACAACTAATATATTAACACAAACTAATCGTGAAATGAACATGAATTTGACTGAACTATATATTAGTTATATTTTACATGAAATAATATAATTAGGAAAAATTAAATGAGTATACTTTCATAATATCATATATAATTTATGAAAATATTTGATGTAATTGAAGAAAATTTGTAGGTATCACTAAAATAATACCATGTATAACCTATAAAAAAAAATAGGTATCATTAAATCAATAGCAAATCTATTATTAAAATAAATATTTTTTTTCCTTTATTATTAATAGAAAAAAAAAATTCTCTCAAAAAAAAAAAATGAAATAACTCTTTCAAAAAAAAATATGAAATAGCTTTCTTTTAACAATAACATTGAAAATAAATTAGCAAAGAAATCTTGGGCCGTAGAATGGGCTGAGTTTTTAAAAGGAGTGGGCCTTGTTTGATTGATTATTGAGTAAGAGTAAATAGAAAAAAAATAAATAAAGAAAAAATAATGGGTGGAGAGAGGAGTCGAAGTCGGGTCCTCTCCTC
Source organism: Juncus effusus (assembly GCA_027726005.1). Taxonomy (NCBI): domain Eukaryota; kingdom Viridiplantae; phylum Streptophyta; class Magnoliopsida; order Poales; family Juncaceae; genus Juncus; species Juncus effusus. The sequence continues at coordinate 1,693,148 of CM050905.1, read as the reverse complement.
CTTAATGGAGCCCGAGCAGATTACCACTGCACCAAGATGACTTTTATTGTATAAATAGTGTCTTCCAGAGAATAAACTCCCGATTCCGAGCGCGAGCACAGCACCAACAGGCCAAGGAAGTATATTATAATATGAAAAAATCACCAAAAATTTCAGACCACATCTCAAGAGTTCTTACTTAATTAAATTGATCACTAATCCTTGACTTTGATCACTAATCCTTGACTTTTAATTACAACACTGAACGGCCTCACTTAACACCACGTGTCCTGGTCACTCTCACTTATCAATAACCAGTATACAAAGTTATAAAACTGTACACACTCAACAATCTCTTCTTCTCACTCACTCACACTCACAACAATGAGGACTGAGGTGGAAACGAAGAAGAAGAATGAGAACGGAGTCGTAACGGTGGAGCCGAAGCCCAGCAAGGGCGTTTCCTCATGGCTCGTCGACCTGGTCGAGAAGACGCTGGTCTGGATGATGCACGACAAGTCCAAGCCCCTGCATTTCCTCTCCGGGAACTACGCGCCGGTGGAGGAGACGCCGCCGTGCGCCGATCTCCCCGTCCGGGGAGTTCTTCCGGTCAGTCAGTCTCCGTTTTGATATTTGTGTTTCTTCTTAATTGTAATTTTAGAGTGGCTAAAAAACATGCGTATGTTTTTGGGGTGAAAAACATATGGTCCAAAATACGTATTAAATCATCAAAAATTCAAATTTTAACCGTACGGATGAAATATATATGTTTTGAATATGTTGTAGATTAATTTTCACAAGAATCAAAATATTATATCATTGCCATCATATATCATCAAAAATATTATACATATTTTGATGATATATGATGGCAATGATATAATATTCTAATTCTTGTGAAAATTAATCTACAACATATTCAAATCATATATATTCCATCCATACGGTTGAAATTTGAATTTTTGATGATTTATTACGTATTTTGGACCGTATGTTTTTCACCCCAAAAACATATGTATGTTTTTTAGCATCTCCCGTAATTTTAGGACTGATTTCGTATTTGATAAGATTAGAGGAGTTTAGGTAGAAAATCGTAGTTTCCCAACTGAAGGAAGTTTTTTTTAGATAGAGAAATAGTTCATTTGAGAGAAATCAGAGAAATGATTTGGTTATGTATTATTTCTAATTAAGTTGTAATTTATTATTGACAGCAATGTTTGAATGGGGAGTTTGTTAGGGTTGGTCCAAACCCTAAATTTGTACCTATCGCTGGATGTCACTGGTACATAATATTTCTTCAAAATAAAATATTTATATTTTTTATTTTTCTGAATTCAAATTAATTCATTATTTTCTTTTTCTTTTAATTTCCGCAGGTTTGATGGAGACGGGTATGTATTATCTCTTATAAAAAAAAAACTCATATTTCAATAAATCAAGTTATTTATGTTTTTTGAGGCCTAAAGGGGGTGAATAGATCTAAAACATGCGGAAGTGTGATTTTTAAATTTTTTAGGTTTTATAACTTTTTATTGTTTTTCAGACTTTTAGATTGATAGTTGATTTAATTCTAATTAATTAAGACAACTGAAAGTAAATAATTGAAAATAAAGCGATACCGAATACACGAACTTATTGACGAAGTTCGGCTAGGTGGTTGCTTGTGCTGTAACCACCCGTTCTCACTATCGGCCCTTACCGCATTCATGAGCGCTACTCTCCGGGACTTGCCTTTCGGCTCCGGACGAAGTGATGGAACAAAAACTTATAATAGATCTCTTTCAATCTCAACAACAAACACAAATCGCTCACTAATCTCACTAATTTCTCCATAATCTCACAAGATTATTGAGTGAATATTATTCAATAATAGAGAGAGAGAATTCTTACTTTTGGCTTCAGAAAAACTGATGAAGATATTCGGATTGGGGCTGCCCTTTTAAAGATGGAAGGAGCAGCCCACAGATAAGGAAAATTGTCTATTCCGTTGCCAATGGAATTTATTCCGTTGGCAACACAATGCCAAAAAGGAATGAAATTTAGCCAAATAAATGCTCAAACGGCTAGAAATCTGTATATTCCGTTGGCAACGGAATGAGCCCAGAATTTCAGCCAAAAAACAATGAAAGTGTGTTTCCAACGGAAAGAATGCATGTCTATTCCGTTGCCAACGGAATGAAGAGGCTTTATTCCGTTGGGAACGGAATAAGTCTGTTTTACAAGAATTAACTCAATTTAGTATAAAATAATATAAAACTCAAAACTTTACTAAACACTAGAAGAATACGAAGAGCTCCAAAATATTATAACTTGAGAGAATGCGAGGCATCTTCTTGTCCTTCCGATATTGGAGAAAAGCGTCCGTGATGATCACATCTTCATTTCCGATTTCTTGAATATGAATTCTTCTGAACTTGAAAATCATTCTCAAAAATATATTAATAGCTCGAAATAATTTTGAATATCATCAAACTGAGAACAACAATTTATTTATCATAATATCATATATATTTATTACATAAATTTTGAATGATACATGGAATGAGAATTAAAGATGGAAAAGCCACGTATGTTTCTTGATACGTGAAAACCTCTCGCCTCAAACAAGAAGAGCATTTTGGCGACGCCAAATTATGAAGGTAATTCAAATCATCAATAATAGTCTTCACACACAAATAAAAATACAATAATTATTTTTAGAAAAGTCTTAATGAAAATAAGAGCAAAACACAACTAGGTTTAGGGTTTGTCGATCGGAGAAAAGGTTCACAACTTACTCAGCTGGTCCTCCGAAATCTGTCGGATTAGGGTTTGAGGAGATAGAGCCTGGACCGAAATGGCCATGGAGAAACGCTTGAAGATTTTGGTAGTTTTCTTGTAAAGTCTGGAAATTCGCTTGTTGGATCTGGAAATTTGGTCGTTGAATCTGGGAATTGGCCTCTTGCCAGGCTTCAATCGCATCGAGTCGATGAAACATGAGTTGTTGGTTGTCCAAGATAACACCCTGATTTTGATTAAAGCGACGAGCCATCGCTCGTACCACTTGGTCAGTCGTACTATTCGTATAATCGAAATCGACCGTATCATCGTCAGCTTGGATGTCGGGTTTTGCCGCGGGAGCAACCGGAGGACGGTGAGGTTGAACCCGGTTGCGACTCTAGGGTTTGAGGAACTGGCAACGTTATGGAGAAGTTTAGTTTTCGTATCGGCCGGCCAAATGGATTTACCACTTGCATCCAATGGTGGGAAGAAATGGAATATCTTATTCTTCACGCGTCCGTACTTTCCAAAAGGTGATTTCGTTAATCCGAACATTTTGTAATATCGGTCCGAATCAAGTAGGTCATGATTTGCAATAGGGTCAGAGTCTAGAACTTGTTTCAGAATCTCTATCTTTAGTCTCTTGCAAATTCAGGTTAAGAGATTTCCGTAGGGTAGATTTCCAATCTTTGAAAAGTATTTCATGTGATGATAAATTAGAAAGGGGATATGAACCTTTGCGGATTTGTACATAAGTGATGAAGAAGATAACATTTCTTCGCTCAAAATTTGTTTTGAGTGCCGCAACCGGCGCTAGAATATTATTGACGAAGTGAAACACTATGCTGGTTGGTTCATAACTCATTACTTTGTCGTAAGGATAATCACCAATTAAGTATGATTTAAAGAGCTTGAATTCGTCGTTATCGAGCAATTCTTTGCATCGAGAGAGATAAAATCCCTCATGCTCATTGCTTGTCTCAAACCCGAACCATGAACGTAAATTTGCCGGATTAATTATCACCGGATTTTCGAGAAACCAAGAGGAGACGGTGAAAGTTTTGTCGTTGTAGGTGGCATTGGCATAAAATAGACGGACAAGGTTGGTGTAACCTGGATCCAAAATGGTCAAAATATAGGTAAAGTTCCAAAATTCGGCATATGGGAAAACCGAATAAAAAATTTCCGGATTACTTTTGGGTCGAAATGCATAAAAGCACTCACAAGGGTTCTTGACAAGCATGATATCGTGGTATTTTTTGTGAAAATCTGGGTCTTTAAAAAGAAATTTGTTATTTTCGTCATTAAAATTCAAGCGAGAGTCTTTGGCAAGCCCGGTCCTGTAGTACAAAAAAATATGACATACGTCAAGGGCCTCACATTTGATAGGGTCTCCTATATTTTATATTTTTTTCACATATACCATACAATTATTTACATAATTAGTTCAAGCCACAAAGTCTCATTCTCTAATAAAGACCATTGAAACTCAGAAGCAAGTCCACTCTTTGGTCCCGCGAGAGATGGATGGAAGAAAATAAATAGAAAACTACTATCTAGACTTGGTTCATATCTAATAAATGAATAAAGACAAAGAACATACATGTTATTTCAATGCAACAAGGCTATAGAAAAAAATGCAAAAAAATATAATTATGTCAGGTAGTTAGTGCAAAAAATAAAAGAAAAATAATAGAAAAATAAAGAGAAGAAATAAAATAAATGTTGACTCATATCATAGTGTAATAGCTTCATACTCTCTTTTCTTTTATTTCAAATTATATCTAATTTCAATTAACTCCAATTTAAAAAAATATATAATTTTTAGTTGATTTTGTTATCATAACAAATGTGAAATGGATTGAACTTTTAAATCAAATCTTAAAAAAAACTTTCAATTAATTTTATCTAATTTATTTTTAATCAATGTATGGATATAACTAAATGAATATTCCATAAGATATTTAGGGACACATGACCGATATAGTCATCAAAGGCCTCAGGAATCACAGGACCGGCCTTGGTGTTTGTTAGCGATCTTTTTGGTAGAGGTTTTTTTTTGATACCGTGTTTGGTTTTGGGTGCCATTAGGGATAACTTGAAATTGAGAAATGGAGAGAGAAATAGTTGATATTGTACCAAATCCGGGTTGAATCCGCGTAGAGAAGGTTGCCGAAGGGTTGATTTCGAGAATAATCATCAAGAAAGCGGCCAATATATCCAATCGAGAAAGCTTCGAATCCGCTTGATTTGAAGGTTATTTTGGATTTTTGAAAGTGCATTTGGGGGTTATTTGACAATTGGAGTGGAGTGGATGCAATTTTGGGGCCAAACCGGATTGATTTGGGGCTTATTCGGTGGTAATTAGAGGCCAGGGTTAGAAGGTTTGAGAGAGAGAGAGAGAGGGGTTTCTTTTAGAGGGTTTAATGGTATTGGGGAAGAAGAGAAGGGGGTCCGACGGTTTAAATGAGGGAAGAATTGAATTAAAGGCAATGGATTTCGTTTCCAAATTTGTCAATCCGTGCAATTCTATTGTGGACGGACTAATTGCGTTGGTAAAATAATAGTCCATTGGCGCCTGAGTCAATCCGTTAGTGTCCTTTCCGTTGAGAATGGTTTGGATTCCGTTGGGAATGCAATATGCAGGATTTTGAGGGTTTTGAGTTTAAAAATTGTGTTTTGCTCAAACTTTCGTCAAATAAAAATTATTTTTATAAAGTACTCAAATATACTATAGTTGAAATCATATTAATATCCTTTCAAAAACCAAAATAAAAGAAAATCGAAGACACAAATTATTGAAAAATCGAGGAGAAGCCATAAAAATGCCCAAAAATCATAAAATTTGAATAAATGAGAAATTAATATTTTAATTCAAGCATATCGAGCTTTAACCTCAAGTTGGGAAATTGAGCGTATACAAGCTACTTCGTGAAGATGCCGGGGACTTTTTCGGTTGATCCAATGCAAAATATCTCTATGTCCTCCTTCTCGACATGATCACGAATGAAATGATAACGAATTTCGATGTGTTTTGTTTTCGAGTGTTGCACGGGATTTTTCATGATACAGATTGCACTCATGTTGTTGAACAGAATTGGAATTTTCCGAAAGTTGAGTTCGTAGTCGCCTAGCGTCTGATTTAGCCAGAGAAGTTATGCACAACAGCTTCCAGTCACGATATATTCTGCTTCGGCCGATGAAAGCGCGACGGAGTTCTGTTTTCCACTCGACCAAGACACAAGGTTGCCTCTATAGAATTGACAAGTACCACTCATACTCTTTCGAACCACACTTTTGAGCCTACAAAGTCAGTGTCTGTATATCCTAAAAGTGCCAAACTACTATCATAGCCATACCATAACCCCAGGTTTATTGTCCCTTTAAGGTACCTAAATATTCGTTTAACCGCATTTAGATGTGAAATTTTGAGGTTAGCTTGAAATGGGGCACATAAACACACAACAAACATAATATCAGGTTTACTAGACATTAAATATAGTAAACTTCCAATCATAGCTCGATCCCAGAAATATCTATTGATTCATCGGCATCGAGCTTTATATCTTTCACCATTGGCCTATCGCTCGTCTTTCCTTGGTCCATACTGAATCTTTTGAGTAATTCGCGCGTGTATTTCACTTGGTTGATGAAAATGCCGTCGGCGGTTTGTTTGACTTGCAATCCAAGGAAGAAGTTTAGCTCGCCCATCATACTCATCTCAAATTCACTATACATTAAAATAGAAAATTCCTTGGCAAGTGCCGCATTACTAAATCCAAATATAATATCATCAACATAAATTTGAACTAATAAAATTGAATCTCCCATTTTCTTTGTGAAGAGTGTGGTGTCGCTCTTTACTCGTTCGAAGCCATGTAATGCGAGGAATGCTGATTGCCATCCATATCATGCCCGAGGTGCTTGCTTCAATCCATACAACACCTTTGTCAATTTGTAAATGTGACTGGGATTGGTTGGATCCTTGAAGTCGGGAGGTTGCTCGACGTAGACTTCTTCATCAAGGAATCCATTTAGAAATGCGCTCTTAATGTCCATTTGGAAGAGTGTGAATCATTTAATTGAAGTGTACACTAAAACCAATCTAATGGATTCCAACCGGACTACCGGAGCGAATGTCTCTTCAAAATCGACTCCTTGTTGCTTGAATCCTTGAGCAAAAAGTCTTGTTTTATTTCGCATAACATACCGTGTTCATCAAGTTTATTTCGAAAAAACCATTTAGTACCGATAATGGATCAGTTGTCGGGTCAAGGTACTAGGGTCCATACCCGGTTGCGCTCGAATTGGGCCAGTTCATCTTACATAGCTAGAATCCAATCGGTGTCGCCATTGGCCTCTTTAAAAGATTTCGGTTCGGTTTGGGAGAGAAAGGCGCAAAATGCGACTAGATTTCTCGTGCCGGATTGGATTTGAATTCCTTCTCGTGGGTCTCCCAAGACATTCATTAGCGGATGTGCGGATACTTCTCATAATACTTTCGTAATTTGATATTGAGGTGGTTCCTGCTCTGGTTGATGAATCGGTTGAGAGTCGACTCGGTTAGGATTTTGATTTGGTTGAGTCGAGTTATCGTCATTCGATGGATTTTATGTCGTGACAGTATTGTCGGTTTCGTCTATCAAAGAAATACCTTTCTCGGTCTACTTTTTAGTTTCATCAAAGTGTACATGCATGGATTCAACAATAATCCGTGAAGATTTAATATAAACTCTATAAGCTTTACTTGTATTAGAATATCCAACAAAGACACCTTCGTTAGATTTCGAATCAAGTTTGTCAAGTTTATTAGATTCATCAAGAATAAAACACTTACAACCGAATACCTTCATGTATGAAATATTGGCTTGCGATCGTACCATAACTCATAAGGAGTCTTTTTCAGAATGGATCTTAGGCTGACGCGATTTGTCACATGACAAGCAGTGTTAACTGCCTCAGCGAGATGGATGTTCATTTAACATGGTACGGACAAGCTCAATTAACGTGCGATTTTTATGCTCTACTACTCCATTTTGTTGTGGAGTGCGTGGAGCGAAAAACTCACGTTTGTAACCTTTTTGTGAACAAAAGTCATCAATTTTGCATTTTTAAACTCATCATCATTATCACTACGAATCGTAATGATAGTGGTGCCTTGTTCGTTTTCAACAAGAGAGCAAAATTTAATGAACATGTCACATGTTTCATTCTTTTGAATCAAGAAATAAACTCAAGTACAGCGAGAGTAATCATCAACAATTACAAAGCAATACTTTTTACCGGTGAGGCTGGAGACGCTCATGGCGCTGCACAAGTCAAGATGAAGTAACTCCAAAGGGCGCTTCGAGGAGACCATGGTCTTGGACTTAAATCCCGATGACTTGGAGTGCTTACCACGCTCACAATTATCGCATAATCCATCTAGCTTAAGTTTATGTGATGGTAAAACTTTTATGAGTTCTTTTCGGGATAATTTCGAAATTGTGTCCATGCGTGCATGGCCCAGTCGCCTGTGCCATAAATGCAAACTCGATTCCGAAATGGTCAAGCAATGAGTGCCTGGCATGAAAGAATGGAAATCAAAGAAATAAAGATTACCCTATCTTTTTCCCTTACAAACTGTGATATTATCTGAATTTCGAATCACATGACAATTCACGTTATCGAATTTCACTTAGTATCTTGCATCACATAATTGACTTATGCTAATTAGATTATGTTTATGTCCTACCACAAAATAGATATTTTTCAATGTCCAATTACTTGTGCCGATCGAGCCCACGCCAACGATCTTTCCCTTCTGATTCCCGCCAAAAGTGACATATCCTCCGTTGAAAGATCTCAAGGTCTTGAACTTACTCTTATCCTAGGTCATATGGCGAGAACAGCCGCTATCCAAATACCACTGGTCGATCTTACACGATGAACCTAGGCATATCTACAAAAAAACATATTAGTTAAAATAAAAAGAGCATTTAACTAATATGATTTCTTACTCATAGCTCACCCTTTAGAATATGCCTTAGTTAAAATTTGGGGGTGGAGGGGGGAGAGCTTACCGAAGCGTCTAGGTAGACTTCTGTACCTCCGCATTGGAGGTAAAGCTACTAGTGTCCCTATCTTTCTGCATCTACATTTTTTTTTAAAGAACAAGTAGGTTTGCGCAAATGACACTTTAGAGAGATATGACCTATTTTGCAACAACAGTTGCAAAACGAACAAGTGGGGCTCGAAGTCTCATCAGTACCTTTCACAAAATAATTTTTATTATAGTGGAATGAAAACTCGGCTTTCCTTAGTTTTGGTTCGGTCAATTTGGAACTAAAAATATTTGATTTTGAGAAATTATTTGACTTTGCAAAATTATTTGATTTTGAAAAATTATTTGATTTTGCAAGATTGTTAGTTTGAAATTTTTTGATTTGGATGTTCTTTAGTGTAATGTTTGGGAGCTCAATTTTGCGATTCATTAAATTCAATCTTCCTCGGGACATGTGTGTCGACTATTTCATAAAAAAACTACTCTTTTATAAAGTCGTTCCGTTGTAACACCGAGGTTATTTTCATGACTTTCTCGAATCGTGAAAATAGTTAAACCTGTTGTTGTTATTATTAAAATTTTAAAAAGTTCGACCTTTAGGACTTTAATCTTTAGAGTAGCCTTGGTACATAAATATACTTCCTCGACTACTCCTCGGTTAATTGAGCTCCCTTTTTTTATTTTTGATCTTTAGGTCTTGAAGGAGCGGGTTTAGAACTGATTTCCTTCTTAAACCTAGACCGGATTTGTCGTTTGATTTTTGCCCTATTAATATATTGTCTAAATCAAATCTATTTATAACACTTCTGGCACAAGCAGACTTGAGGGATTTATTTTCAGTTTTTAGACTTACAAGTTCGACTTTTAAATGACTTATTTCAATTTTTAATTTTTAATTTTTCACATTAATAATTATTGTTATTAATTAAATTTAGTTTTCCAAGTTCTTTTATTTGTGCATTATACGACCTTACCGAGGCTTCGAATACAATTCGGTGTTCTTGGGTACTGGTAAGATACCTCCGAAGTCTTTGCAATTCTTGTTCTAGTTCATCGCGATTTTCAGGTTCTACGTTCTCAATTAAATGATCGGAACTGGGACCTTTTACCTCGTCTAAAACATAATTAATAGTGGGATCTAGATATACCTCGTGACTCATGTCGCGGGAAGAACCGGAGGATGTCGTGTCGATAGAGGATGTCGCGAGAGGAGGAGGAGGTGGAAGTGGAAGTCGTCCTTGTTTGCGAAGCATCTCTTGAATTGCCGGTTCACACACCTCATCCATATTATAGAACGTCATGAAAGTGACATTCACCATGTCCGATTCGGAGTCAGAATCAGAACCTGAGCCATCGGATGAATCACTTGACTCGTCTACCCACATGGCCACCTTGGCGGAATGACTTTTCGATTTCTTTTTCTTATCATTTCCACATTCATCACGCCTCTTTTCGCACCTTTTGTCGTGTCGATCGTCGGATCATCCTTCACGTCGCTCGCGTCGATCATCGGATCGCCCTTCATGTTTCTCGCCCTCTTTCTTGTTCCAAGGAGCGAGCTCAGGGTGGAGGGTGTAGCAATTGTTGATGGTGTGTCCCTTTTTATTGCACTCGAAGCAATACATCTTTTGATTGTTGCGACATCGGTTGTTATTAAACCGCTTCTCACGTGCTCGAAAGTCTCCGAATTGTCGCACCAAACACGTCATTTCATTGTCCTCGTCGTTCGAGTTGGTTGCCAGCAACTCCACGATTTTGGGTTGCGAATCTATCCCCATTTGCTTGAGTTGAGTCTCAAAATTTCGGAAGTAGTTGGTAAGATCTTCCAGCCCGATATTTTACATTTCTAACATCGCCTCCAATGAAACTCGAAGAGACTCCCAACTCGGTAACATCGCCTTGATCAATTTTTCTCCAACTCGATCATTCGTTAGTTTCTCCCCTAAAGCGGTGAATCCGTTTCGGATATGCGACATGCGAATGTATATATCCTCGACGGATTCACTTTCGATCATCCGAAAATAATCAAATTATTGTTCAAGTCCCATTAATTTAGTTCTTTTCATTTGATTGAATGAGATTTTGTGCCATAATATCAAGTGCCATGTTGATTTTTGTGTCTTCATTATAATTTGTGGTACTATTTGTCTCAAAAACTAAGGTAACACCATCTTCTACTACCTTTCGAAGACCATGAAGTGTGAATGTGCTCAACAAACACCTTTTTCAAACATTCCAATTCTTGCCGTCAAGCTTGTCGGGATATACGATTTGAATTTGGCTGATTGGAGGAGTTGTCATGAATCGAATACACGTTATTTCAAATTGGAATTTGAAATGGACTGTATTCCTGCTCTGGTACCAATTGTTGTTTGATTGAGCCCTAAAGAGGGGGGGGGGATGAATAGGCCTAAAACGTGCGGAAGTGTGATTTTTATACTTTGTAGGTTTTACAATTTTTTATTGTTTTTCAGACTTTTAGATTGATCGTTGTATTAATTCTAATTAATTAGGAGAACTGAAAGTAAATAATAAATATAAATAAATAACTGAAAATAAAGCGATACCGAACACACAAATTTGTTGACGAAATTCGGCTAGGTGGTTGCTTGTGCTATAACAACCCGTTCTCACTAGCCGCCCTTACCGCGTTCACAAGCGCCTACTCTCCGGGACTTGCTTTTCGGCTCTGATAATCACTAATCCATATAGCTTTTCGTTTACACGACCACAATCCACCGTTCGCCTTACAATCAACTCTTGATGAAGCGATGGAACAAGAACTTACAATAGATCTCTTTCAATCTCAATAACAAATACAAATCACTCATTAATCTCACTAATTTCTTCCTAATCTCACAAGATTATTGAGTGAATATTATTTAATACTAGAGAGAGAGAATTCTTGCTTTTTGCTTTAGAAAAACTGATGAAGAAATTCGGATTGGGACTGCCCTTTTAAAGATGGAAGGAGCAGCCCATAGATAAGAAAAACTATCTATCCCGTTGATAACATAATGCCAAAAAGAAATTAAATTTAGCCAAAAAATGCTCAAACGGCTAGAAATCTGTATATTCCGTTGGTAACGAAATGAGCCCAGAATTTCAGCCAAAAGATAGTGAAAGTGCGTTCCCAGTGGAAAGAATGTATGTCTATTCCGTTGCCAACGGAATGAACAGACTTTATTCCGTTGGAAACGAAATAAGTCTGTTTTGCAAGAATTAATTCAATTTAGTACAAAATAATATAAAACTCAAAACTTTATTAAACACTATAAGAACACGAAGAGCTCCAAAACTTGATAACTTGAGAGAATGCGAGGCGTCTTCTTGTTCTTCCGAGATTTGAGAAAAACGTCTGTTACGATCACATCTTTATTTTCGATTTCTTGAACATGAATTCTTCTGAACTTGAAAATCAGTTTCAAAAATATATTAGTAGTTCAGAATAGTTTTAAATATCATCAAACTGAGAATAATAATTTATTCATCATAATATCATATATAATTATTAAATAAATTTAGAATGATACATGGAATGAGAATTAAAGACGGAAAAGCCACGTATGTTTCTCGATATGTGAAAACCTCTCGCCTCAAACAAGAAGAGTATTTTGGCGGCGCCAAATTCATGAAGGCAATTCAAATCATCCATAATTAAATTAAATTAAATTAAATCCATTTTTACATAATTATTAAAATTTGAATTTTAAATTTTTGGATAGGTTGGGGATTTGAAAGGAATGTTTGGATTATTCATGGTTCACATGCAACTTATTCGTGCCAAATTGAAAGTACTTGACATGTCTTTTGGTTATGGCAGAGGTAATATTTTTTATTCAAATAATAATTACTTATAATTCTTATTAATATAATAACATAATTATATCAAATATGAATATATTTTTTTATTTTTTTGAAGGAAATACTGCACTTGTATACCATCAAGGAAAACTACTCGCTTTACAAGAAGAAGACAAGCCTTGTAAGCTTCACAATACTTCATCCTATCAACAAATTTACGAAAATACCCTTCTTAAAATAACATTTTATTCTTCTTTTTATTAATTTCAGATGTGGTGAAGGTTCTGGAAGACGGAGACTTGCAGACTCTCGGATTGCTGGACTACGATAAGAGATTGAAGCATGCTTTCACTGCACACCCTAAAGTCGACCCTTTCACAGGTGGGAAATTTACGTTAAAGCTCCCATCTTTTCTGTAAATCACAAATTAGTCATTGCTGTTAATAATGCTTATCAAACAGTGAACACTTATGATAAGAGATTAAAACATTCATCAGAGGCATTTTGGTCATTTTTTTATTCTTAATAACTTCCCACATAAGTATATAAATATTAAATGCACCATATATAAAGCCTATTTTGGGAAAGTTTATCACAAGTAGGGAATCAATTTTCATAAAAGCCCTTCTAATCTGTAAAATCACAAACCCACCCTCTCTTTTCATCCACCACACCCTCAATTCACACAACTCATAACCAAACTTCCAAATGACCAAACTACCCCTCACTAACCACCAACCATCAAGGGCATTTCGGTCATTTTACACTCATTCTAACTTTTGGTGCAGACGAGATGTTCACGTTCGGGTACTCGGACGAGCCGCCGTACGTGACTTACCGGGTGATCGACAAGGCGGGCGTGATGTCGGACCCGGTACCGATAAGCATACCCGCGCCCGTTATGATGCATGATTTTGCGATTACTGAGAATTATGCGGTCTTCATGGATCTGCCTATGCATTTCCGACCCAAGGTAACAAAAACAAGAGAAGACTTTTTTAAATGGTTGAAAGTGTTTTTTGGATGAATTTCATATTGGATGAGAAATGTTGTGTACTTGTGAAATACATGGATCTTCCTTTGTACTTCCTACCAAAGGCAGAGGAATTTTGTAATTAATTTTCCTAGCTTGGATAAATTTCAGTTATGCCCATGGAAAACTTAGAATTTTATAAACGCCCCTGTTAGGTGATAAAACTTTTAAAATAAATTCATTCAAAAAAAATGTGAAATACATGGGAAATGCCATCTCTACTCTACTCTCATATTATATTTTTTGTTAGGTGTGTATATATGTTTTTTTTTTCTTTTGTAGGGTAAATATGTTATTTACGATTTTGTAGTGGTATATTTGTACTTTTTTTTATCTTTTTGAGGATGAAATTGGCCCTAATTTTAATTTTTGCTTCCTATATACAATTTTCTTAAATTTGGGCTTTGCTGACGTGTCCTTTGAGAAGATATTCTGTGAAATTCTTTAGATAACATCTTTTGTAGTGATTTATGCTAAGAGATAAGATTGACTCATTAGAAATACTCACCTTTCAAATATAATACTGAAATTTGATACAAAATAAAGTGAGCCCACTAATTTAATAAAGTAATATAAACAAATTTAATAATATTCAGTATAACGAGTCATATTTAAGTGCATACCGACCCGTTATATGTATCACATATGAAAAGATATTATGCCATCTATGTCATCTAGGGGCTCACAACAAAAAACTGATATAACATAAGTAATGTGATCTTTCATGTAACAAGTCATGTTTTAAATATATTCATATTTACAACAAACTCATTATATTTTCTTCATACAATACAAAGTTTACAAAAATTTTACGATTCCTTTTTTGTGTTCTGGCAAATTATCAAAGAAACCCATTTTTTTTGAATATTATTAAATACCTCATAACATTATAGATTCAATCTAAAATGGATTAATATTTTACCCTCCCATGAGATTAAAATTAACTTTACATACAAATTGATTATTTTGGAATAAAAATAATGATTATCAAACTTTTTTCCTACTTTAATTATTTTTCAAATAGAAATAATAAATAAATGAGAAAATAATATTATGTGACACTATATTATTTTTTACGATAATATTTTATGATATAATATTTATTTTTAATTTTCTATAAAATAAAATATTATTTTATAGATTTTGTCTTTATTTATACTACACATATTTATTCAAATATTTTTCAATAAAACAATAATAAAGAAATGAGAAAATAATATTATGGGACACTAATTTTATATGTTCTTTTACGACAATATTATCCTATATAGTACTTTATTTTACTGTTTTGTATTATATAAAATATTATTTTATTTTTATCATTTTTTCTCTTTTTATTTACTCTTTGAACTGAATAGAAAATAAAAAGATGAGAATTATTTTTTTAAATATTTTAGATGGAGTGTTAAAAACGTAATACTTATAACGGAAAAATCAAATATGACAAAGGAAATTTTCTGTAACAATAGTGAATTTTTTTAAATGAAATGTTACTTCAATTTTAAAAAATAATTTATTAAAATTTCAAGTGGAAATGTGCCTCTGTATTAAAGGTTAGCCCAAAAATACTTTTTTGTTCAAATTATAAATAGACTATTAATAATGCAACTTAAAGCTTAGCTCCAAACAAAATCTAATCAATATTAGGTGCATATTTAAAAATAAGAAGTATTAAGTATTAGTCCCAAAATTTATGAAAATTATAATCTAAATAATCTGAAACGGAGCGAGGGCTGATTGCTAGTTTCTTATAATTTTTGTTAGCTAATTAAATAAATTTGGAATGTGTAGGACATGGTAAAGGGCAAATCATTATTCACATTTGACAATACTGTGAAAGCCCGGTTCGGAGTCCTTCCAAGATACGCGAAAACCGACAAGGAAATTCGGTGGTTCGAGCTCCCAAATTGCTTCATCTTTCACAACGGTAATTACTAATAAAATATTTCATTTTTATTTGAGATATTAATGAAAAATATTATTTTATTTTGGGTAGCAAATGCGTGGGAGGAAGGAGAGGAGGTGGTTCTGATCACGTGCCGGCTTCATAATCTGGATTTCGACCATATTAATGGAGAAATCAAAGATAAACTTGAAGATTTCAACGATGAATTGTATGTCATTTTTCAAACACTTATTTATTTATTATATTTTAATTCACTAATTAATTTATTCATTTTATGTATTTATTTATTTATTATATTAATGTACTTATTATATGTATTTGTTTATTATAATTTGTTACATACAATAATTTATCTATTCTATTAATATTTATTTATTTATTCTATTAATATCTTTATGTACTTATTTATTTATTTATTCTATTAGTATTTATTTGTTTATTGATTTATTAATTATGTAATTGTGGTTTGATTGTTTTATTTTTAGGTATGAGATGAGATTCAATATGAAAACGGGCGAAGCCTCGCAAAAGCAATTGTCTGTTTCAGCTGTAGAGTTTCCTAGAATCAATGAAAACTGCACTGGAAGGTTCGTACTTCACCAATAATTCAATTATACCTAATCTTACAAGAGGAATTTGCATAAGGACGCCTGCATTGTTTAAAATTACAAAAAAGCCCCTCTATCATTGAATATTCAAAAAAAGAACCCTCTATTGTCTATTCTTTAGAAGATGACTAAACTGACGGTGTCAAATCTTAATAAATGATAGGTGCTCTTTTGCAAATCTAAGGTAAATTTGCGAAAAAGGCCCTGCATTATCCTAAATTGCAAAAAGCCCCTCTATTCTTTAGAAAATTGCAAAAGAGCCCCTCTTCCATAGAAGTAAACTAACAGGATCAGATCTTAAAAAACGACAGGGGTTTTTCATCAAATTTAAGCATAACACAGGGTCTTTCTTGCAAATCTCTCATCTTACAAATATATCATAATTAAATATTATTTATTTATTTATTTGCAAAAAAATCCCCTCTATTATTGAAAATTGCAATAAAAAAAACTCTAATTCTCTAGGAAATTACAAAAAAAAGCTATATTCTGTAGATGATAACTAAAATAATGGGGTTAGATCTTAATAAACAGTAGGGGCACCTTGCAAATCTCCCATCTTACAAATATACTCATAATTAAATATTATTTATTTATTTATTTTTAACCAGGAAGCAGAGGTACGTGTACAGCATGATCCTCGACGGCATCGCGAAGAACAAGGGCATAATCAAATTCGATCTCCACTCCGAGCCCGAAAAAGACAAAGAAAAATTAGAAGAAGGGGGAAATATAATGGGAATATTCGACCTGGGTACTGGCCGGTACGGATCCGAGGCGGTTTTCGTACCGCGCCAGCCTGGCGGTACAGGGGAGGAGGATGATGGGTATTTGATATTCTTCGTTCACGATGAAAATACCGGGTATGGGTGTTATGATGTCTTTTTGTTTGTTTTTAATGGGAAATTTGCGAAATGGTCCTGTATTATGCAAAATTGCGGAAAGGACCCTGCATTATTGCCGAAATTGCAAAAAAGGCCCTGATTGTTTGAAAAGGATTCTTAAAGTTTAGTTAGTATTTAAGAAATGTTTTTCAAATAATTAACTTCTAATAGTGGGGAGTTTTTTGCAATTTCGACAATAATGCAGGGGCTTTATTGCGATTTCGTATTTGCCTTGTTTAATTTAGTGGTGGGTTTAAAATTAAATCTTTTGGGGAGGAGGATGATGGGTATTTAATCAAAGTCGATTTAAATGTTGAGCGGGAAAAAAGTAAAGAAAAATTAGAAAAAGGGGGGAATATAATGGGGATTTTTTATTTGGCCACGGGCCGTAAAATGGGGAATATAATGAAAATACTGGGTATATATTCTCTCTATATTTATTTATTTATTTAATTCAAAGAGGAATTTGCAAAAGAGCCCCTTCATTATTGGAAATTGCAGAAAAGACCCTGCATTATTAATTCATGACTGAATTTGCAAAAAAGAACCTTAATGTAGGGAAATTGCAAAAAAAAACCTGACATTATTGTTGAGAGTTTTTTTTTTGCAATTTCAGCAACAATTCAGGGCTTTTGTGCAATTTGGGCATAATTGAGGGTATTTTTTTTTTCGCAAATTTATCTTAATTTAATTATTGGTTAGATTTGAATTTTACTTGGCAATTTCTAAGATTTAATTATTTATTGGTTGAAGGAAATCGGAAGTAAATGTTATAGATGCAAAAACGATGTCTAGTGAGCCGGTTGCGGTTGTGGAGTTGCCCAATAGAGTTCCATATGGATTGCATGCATTTTTTGTGAACGAGGTTTTTATTATTTATTTATTTTTAATTACTATTTTAATTTTAATAATTATGAATTTAAGAATTTTGTTAACTGATTTCAAATGGTTGAAATGTAACAGGAGCAACTGAGCAACCAAATTTGAAGGGAATTATGGAAAATACAAGGGGTAATGAATGAAATTACGATGTATATATGTGCATATACTTGTTTATACTACTTTTTCAGACTTTATTAAGATATATTATTGTATTAATGAAAAAGGCCAGATTAATACGAATTATTTTATTGTAGTCTTAAGG
Source organism: Juncus effusus (assembly GCA_027726005.1). Classification (NCBI taxonomy): domain Eukaryota; kingdom Viridiplantae; phylum Streptophyta; class Magnoliopsida; order Poales; family Juncaceae; genus Juncus; species Juncus effusus. The sequence continues at coordinate 1,674,987 of CM050905.1, read as the reverse complement.
ACTTGACATAGTAAACAGAAGTTTTATATAATAAATGAATGAATGAAGACAATTAAAAGGAAATTAATTACCTGTTTTAAGTGGACCCTATGATTTTGCAGTTTAGATTTATTTTATTTCTTCGAACTTTAGTTACAAGTAACAACACTGATTTAAAAAAGATTAATCAGCATATTTTCTGAAAAACATATTCTGTCATGTGCTCTTCAATAAGAATTTCAGGATTAAAATCCAAAGTAGATGAAAAATATTCTTATACATTGGTACCACCTTGAAATTTAATGTGAATTATGAACTAGTACTGTTACACAGTAAGTAGCAATTAGAAAGATGAGAAAACCGTTCAAGATTGTTTCCATGAACAATTCAACATAATTAAACCAACCAATACTAATAAGCATATCATTTCTGCAACATAAACTAGCTCAATTCCTTACTCTATAATCCACCAATCTCAGTCATGCAGTCAGATTATTACACCAGATATAGTTAGTTACACTCAAATTAACAGTAGAGCTCATCACATGATGTTCTTTAAAATCACACATGCTGTTTCTTAAAATCGTTAAAATGCGAGCCACGCTTTAACACCAAACTTATTATTTTATGGCCAAGGCTCGCTGGTGAAGTCAATTTCAAACCTAAAAGTTCTTTCTTTCAACGCTTGCCGGTCTCCTACATTTTATTAAAATAGCAAAAACAAAATAAAGAAAGAAGTACAAAGCATTCCAAGTCAAATTGATATCCTCTTATTCAAATTTAAGATATATCGGGAATCAATAATGCATTCTTAAAATTTACAAGAATTTGTAAGGTGAGGGTTTTTCACCCAGCAAAAGTACTATGACCTTCTTGTTCTTTATATATACAAATTAATTCATAGTTAACAAAAATATTATAAAAACTATATATTAAGAAATTACCTTCCCATGAAAATAATCGTCTGCTGCAGAGCATTTGATATAATACTACTCTAGCACTCATATATCTATTTCCGGCCCATAGTTATGGAGGAAAATTTCTGGAGCAATATATCCGGGCGTTCCGACATAGTCACGAAATCTTTGGCCTACGATGCAAATTATAAAGCAAATATAAAGAATTATTAAATTAAATTATATGATTTATGTATTTGATTTCAATTTATATTAAAAAAAACTTGTAACTAATATGCATACTGGGATTAAGGGAAATTTACAAAAAAACCCCTATCTTTTCTGAATATTACAAATAACCCCCTGTATTTTCGTTTATTACAAATAACCCCATGTCAGAAGAAGTTTCCTTTCAAATACCCCCCTACATCACTATTCCATCCATTCCAAAGTTAATTTTTTTTTAAATGACTAAAATACCCTCATGTATATTGAATATATTTAATTAACAAATTAATTAAATAAACAAACAAAATAAATTAAATAAAAATTGTTAAACACATAAAAAATAATTCATTAAAAAATAAAATTCATTAAAAAGAAATAAAACTAATTAAAATAAAAATAATTAAAAAGAAAAGGTTAAAAAATAATTAAATAGTTAAAAATAAAAAAAGTAAAAAATAACTCAATAAGAATTAATTAAAATAAATAAAATATACATAATTAAAAATCTAGAAATAATGAAACAAAACATAATTATTAAATAAATAAATAAAAATTAAGTGAAGATAAAAATAAAATTATAATTAATGTTATAAAATAGGGAAATTTACAAAATAACCCCCTAACTTATTTGAATATTATAAAATACAAAAAATACAAAAAAATAAAAAAATAAAAAAAATAATAAAAGAAAAATCAATTTTTAAAAATAGTAATAATTATAGACACACACAACTTTATTTATTATAACATAGTGTAAGAGCCTAATGCATTATCTGGTATAGCTCAACATTCAGACCCACATCATATTGTCTTGAAAAAAACTTAAACTTGGTTGGGCCTTTTCTTTTTAATTATTTTTATTTTAATTGGTTTTATTTCTTTTTAATGAATTTTATTTTTTAATGAATTATTTTTTATGTGTTTAACAATTTTTATTTAATTTATTTTGTTTGTTTATTTAATTAATTTGTTAATTAAATATATTCAATATACATGAGGGTATTTTAGTCATTTAAAAAAAATTAACTTTGGAATGGATGGAATAGTGATGTAGGGGGGTATTTGAAAGGAAACTTCTTCTGACAGGGGGTTATTTGTAATAAACAAAAATACAGGGGGTTATTTGTAATATTCAGAAAAGATAGGGGGTTTTTTGTAAATTCCCTTCTTTCTATCCTCAAAAGTCTCTTTTATACTTACAATGTTCGGGTGAGAAGGAACAGATTTCAATACATTCACCGTTCGCCTGAACTAATTTTATCTTTTGAAATAGTCTTACACGTATATCTTGTGCCGCTTTTCCGGTCACGACATAAATGTCATCCCTATTGTAAAATTTTTTTTAAAAAAGATGCATAAAAAATGTTTAAAATATCAAAAAGATATATCAAAATCAAGAATTAACTCCAACTTAAGTTTGCAATTCAAATTAAAAAGTTTACAATAAGAATTATAAACAGTTTGTAACAATATGAGAACGAAATTTATGATTTTATGAAATTATTATCGAAAATTAGTGATTTTTTTCATTCATATTTTTTTACAAAAAAATTATAGAAAGAAAGAAGAGAGAGAGAGACAGTGCATTAATTGCTAGTACCACATCAGCTTATGGTGGAAGAAAATAGGGTATTTTCGTCTTAAAATTTGATTTATTCCGTGGAATAAAGATCTTCCACCCCCCATGGAATTAGAAAATTCCACTATTCCACCCATTTATTCCATTTACTTCCACCCTTGTTCGGCTGGAATAACCCACTTCTTCCACTCTGATTCCACCTTGCCGAACGCCACCTTAAGGAAAATACCCTTGACATTATCAATTTTTAAATGTGTATTGTAAGTTTCGTGTTTACGATATTGTTAGTGTTGTATTTGTACCTTTGGAATTTTTAGGTTTGAATTGAAATATAAATTATTTCGAAATTTGTAATTGCAATATATTTGTAAATTTAGAGACTAGAATTGGATTGAATTTTTATGTAAATTAGGGAGAGCCCTCGCTCCGCTTCGGAACATTGAATATAATTTCATATATACACAGTGTATTTTATTTTGTATTATATAGAACTTAATATGACTCTACATTATTATTCAAAAATTATTTATATAAAATTTAGTAAAAATTTTAATAGAAAATCTTAAAGAAGACCACGTGTCAAATATTCTGCACCCATCTAGCGTTAATAAGAAATTAAAGTGGTAAGACGAATTGTGTGTTGGGTATTTGCCTTGATTGAAAAATATCTCGCTTCATACGTTTGACTAATAAAACTATCACAGAAAATCTTAAGGAAGATCACGTTTTAAATGTTCTACACTCATATAGCATTAATAAGAAATTAAAATGGTGTGACGAACTGTGTGTTAAATTTTTTTTTTGTCTGGAAAGTGACTCACTTCATACGTTTGACTAATAAAACTATTACATGAAAATCTTAAAGAATGTCACATGTCAAATATTCTACACCCGTCCAACATTAATAAGAAATTAAAAAGGTGTAACAAACTATGCGTTGGATATTTGTCTTGACTGGAAAGTAACATGCTTCGTACATTTGACTAAAAAAAATTTCACATAAAATTTTTTAGAATATCACATGCCAAATGTTTTGCATCCATACAATGTTAATAAGAAATTAAAATAGTGTAACGAACTGTGTGTTGGATGTTTGTCTTGACTGGAATATGACTCATTTTATACGTTTGACAAACAAAATTGTCACAAAAAATCTAAATCTTATAGAAGGTCATGTGTCAAATATTCTGCATCCATACAACGTTAATAAGAAATTAAAATAGTGTAGCAAACTGCGTGTTAGATATTTATCTTGACTAAAAAATGATTCAATTCATACGTTTGACCAATAAAAATATCACATAAATTTTTAAAGAAGGCCGCCAATATAACACCCTTATTTTTAATTAAATTAACATAAATTAGGCCACATATGATTATTTCTAATTTTATTATTTTAGTAAGGTCAAAAATTATATTTTTCATATTTTGGAGGACACACATATAATTTGTTTATCATATATCATACCCGTTTATTAGACCATACACAATAATTTTCTAATTTTGGAAGGAGTAGATTATAATTTCGCAGCCCACTTAGACTCAGCCCACTGTAAACTTTCAGTCCTCACATGTCTTTTGTCTGGTTTGATATGCAAATTTTAGTCCCATCACACCTTGATACAATATATGAAAGAACTTTATATACTTACCTTATTCCACATGTACTCAGCAATTATAGACTTAGTGTGAATGAGCTCAGATGTATGTTGAATAGCTTTCTGGGCTTGCCTGAGGGTATGAAATTTTTTGTAGGGCCCGCGGTTAAATTTTTTATATGAGTGTAATTATGTACTGAATTGACATGTTAGCTTGGAATGACCCGCTTTATATACTAGGTAATGTTAATTGCTACAGGAAATCTAATAAATATTAAAAAAAAAATCTTACCTACTTGGGAGATACGTGTCGGTTTCTCATCCTCCCTCCACTAATCCAACTTTAAAAGAAGTAAGAATAATATCATATATTAATAAATATTTCTAGAGTTTTTTTTTTTTTGAGAAAAAAAAATGAAAAATTATTTTCAAAATTTTAGTTACCAAACAAAAAAAAATAGTTGCACAAAAAGTTAATTCTAGAAACTACAAAAATATAATTAGCAATATTTATTCATAGATACTATAATAAATAATTTTCTCAAAAGAAAAAAATAGTAATTACATTAAATATATTTTACAAAATAAATATCTACATAAAAATTAATTATGAGAAAAATGAGTGAAAATATTAAGATTGTGATTATTTTTATTTAAGGGTCTTCTTGTAATAATTGCTTAAAAAAATTAAAAAATTGAAGAGATCAGGTAATTTTTTTGTGATTTTTTATGGCATTTTTGAGAAAGAGAAATTATAATGAGTTAATAATTAATTGATATGACCCGTTATACTAAATATTGCACAAATATTATCATAGAATCTTTGTCAAATTAGTGGGGCCATATTTTTTCTTTTTGATTGTTTGTAGCACTTCTTTGGTCCTAAAAAGTTGGAATGGGTTAAAGTTAAGCTAAATTTAGCTTTTCTGTTGACTCATTACACAAAAGGTTATAGAAAAAAACCATAAAGAAAAATAGATGCAGGACACGTGTCAGATTGACATCCATTCTCTACATTTTAAGCATTGATTATTTGTAGCACTTTTTTGGTACTAAAAAGTTGAAATGGGTTAAAGTTGAGCTAAATTTAGCTTTTCTGTTGATTCATTATACAAAAAGTTATAGAAAAAATACCATAAAAAAATAGATGCAGGACGCGTGTTAGCTCCACATCCACGCTCCCCATACTAAGCATTAATACTATATAGAATTTGTCTATTAGAATTTACATGTTTCTTGTCATGTTTTCATTTGTTAGTGTTATTTTGATATGTTATTTCTTTGGAGATGAGTGCAATATTTATTGACCGGCATTTGTTAGTGTTGTTTTGATGTGTTACTGTTTGGAGCTGAGTGCAATATTTATTGACCAGTACCATTTGGGACTTGTTGTTGTTTTCAGTTTTAGGCAAATCTGTAATAAATGTATTAGATTGTTCTTGTCTTATAAAGATTGAGATTTTATCTTGAATGGGCATCACCTTTCTTGCATTACTAATTTTCCGGTCTTATATATTTCCTCCATTCAGTTTTGTACCTTCTGGGTTCATATAATATATATCAATCATGCTTAATCAAAGAATACAGGAGAATGCAAAATAAATTTAAAGTAACTAGACTTGATTTAAATGGAGCTTACATGCAGAACATATCAGTGTACCATAATTTTATTAAAATAAGTATTGTTATCTTGCGATCAAGTTTAATTAGGCAAAAAATATGGTTTACTTGTCAAAATGATTGAACTGAGATTATATAAGGCCATGATAGAAATTAAAATTAATCACCAAGAACATGTTAGAGGTATAAGTATTAACAAACAAAAATATGAGCTAATAATTACAATTGTTAAAATATTACATAACTAGAAAAGGATTATCAATTATGGTGCACAAGAGGGAACAGATATAGCCAGAGGCCAAAAAATCTCAATCAGAAAAAAATAATAATATCTCTCGACCACTTAACATGAACCCCAACTAGAGAGGGGAGATAGAAGATTGGATGCAAATACACCGAAATTGATTTAACCCGGAGTTGAATTCTACTCTTCCAGGGCATGATTTTTTTTATATAATATATGAAATATAGCTTTTTTATGCAAAATATGAATTTATAAGTTTATAACATTAATATTCAAAGAGTACATCTAATTAGAATGTTAACCATATTGTTGCAAATTATTAGGAAGTTTGCTCTTCCATAATCTATATGATAATGCAAATTTCATAAAATATTAAAAGTATAAGTTATCTCAACCTTTTTAAATTAATATTAAAATTATAATTATAAACATGTATTGTGCACTAAAACAATAACCATAGTTTTTACACAAATGTCACTCACGTGCACAGCACGTGCGGGTATTAGTATATGAAAAAATCACTAAAAAATTCAGACCACATCTCAAGAGTTCTTACTTAACTAAATTTATCCCTAATCCTTGACTTTTAATTACAACACTGAATGGCCTCACTTAACACCACGTGTCCTGATCACTTATCAATAACCTGTAAATAAAACACACAACGTATTTTCTCTTCTTCTCAACCTCACTCAAACACAACAATGGGGATTGAGGTGGAAACGAAGAAGAAGAACGAGAATGGAGTCGTAACAACAGTGGAGCCGAAGCCCAGCAAGGGCGTTTCCTCATGGCTCGTCGACCTGGTCGAGAAGATGCTGGTCTGTATGATGTACGACAAGTCCAAGCCCTTGCATTACCTCTCCGGGAACTTCGCGCCGGTCAAGGAGGAGACGCCGCCGTGCGCCGATCTCCCCGTCCGGGGAGTTCTTCCGGTCAGTATTCATTCAGTCTCCGTTTCGATTTTTTGATGTTTGGTTTTAGTTGTTGGTTTAGTAGTGAGTTTGGTATTTGATAAGATTGGAGGAGTTTAGGTGGAAAATTGTGTTTAAGCGACTGAATAAAGTATTTTTAGAGAGGCTGAGAGGGAAATAGTTCATTTGAGGGAAATTGGAGAAATGATTTGGTTATGTATTATTTCTAATTGAATTGTAATTTATTATTGACAGGAATGTTTGAATGGGGAGTTTGTTAGGGTTGGTCCAAACCCTAAATTCGTTCCTGTCTCTGGATATCACTGGTACACAATATTTCATCAAAATATAATTTTCTTTTATTTTCTTAAGTTCAGATTTAATTTAATGATTCCTTATTTTCTTTTCTTTTGTAATTTCCGCAGGTTTGATGGAGACGGGTATGTATTATTTATTTCATCTCTTATGAAAAAGCTCATATCTTAATAAATCAAGTTATTTATTCATTATAATATATTATATAATTGTTATTAAATAAATTTAGAATGATACATGGAATGAGAATTAAAGACGGAAAAGCCACCTATGTGTCACGATACGTGAAAACCTCTCGCCTCAAACAAGAAGAGCATTTTGGCACTGCCAAATTCATGAAGGTAATTCAAATCATTAATAATTTAAAAACTAATTTAAATTCATATTTACATAATTATTAACATTTGAATTTTGAATTTTTGGATAGATTGGGGATTTGAAAGGAATGTTTGGATTATTCATGATTCACATGCAACTTATTCGTGCCAAATTGAAAGTACTTGACATGTCTTTTGGTTATGGCACAGGTAATATTTTAATTTAATTTATACTTATTTATAATTCTTGTTATTATAATTATAATAACATAATTATAACAAATATGAATTGTATTTTTGAAGGAAATACTGCACTTGTATACCATCAAGGAAAGCTACTCGCGTTATCAGAAGCAGACAAGCCTTGTAAGCTCCACAACATTTGGTCCCATCAATAAAATTATGAAAATACCCTTTCTGAAAATAATATAATTTTTTTTAAATTAATTTCAGATGTGGTGAAGGTTCTAGAAGATGGAGACTTGCAGACTCTCGGATTGCTGGATTATGATAAGAGATTGAAACATTCTTTCACTGCACACCCTAAAGTCGACCCTTTTACAGGTCTGGGAATTTACATAAAACCCCATTAATTCTTTAAAGTTACAAATCAGTCCTTGCTTTTCAGTGATTATATTATATCTCAAATTTACACAAGTCTGAATTAAAATTTCTCAACGATCAAAATGCCTCTCATTAATAGCGCTTATCAAATAACAAAAAATTGGGATGACAACATTCATCGAGGGCATTTTGGTCATTTTGATTCTTAATAATTTCTCACATTACTATATTACATGCACCATTTATAAAGCCTGTTGCTAAATTTTTCCACGCATGAAAATTTCATAAAAGCCCCCATCAATTCTCTAATTCACAAGCCATCCCTCTCTTTTCATCAACCACACCCCCCAACATTCACGCAACTCATATCCAAACTTCCAAATGACCAAACTACCCCTCATCAACCAATTATCTCAGCAACATCATCAGGGGCATTTCGGTCATTTTACATTCTCATTTTACATAAAACCCCCCATCAATTTTGTAAAACCACAAACCAGCCCTCGCTTTCCACCGACTACACCCCCAGCCCCAATTCACACAACTCAAAATCAAACTTTCGAACGACCAAATTACCCCTCACTCACAATTACATCAGGGGCATTTCGGTCATTTCACACACTCATTTTTTTAACTTTTGGTGCAGACGAGATGTTCACGTTCGGGTACTCGCACGAGCCGCCGTACGTGACGTACCGGGTGATCGACAAGGAAGGAAAAATGTCGGACCCGGTGCCGATAAACATACCAGCGCCCGTTATGATGCATGATTTCGCGATCACCGAGAATTACTCGATTTTCATGGACCTGCCTCTGTATTTCCGACCCAAGGTAACAAACGAGACTGAGAGTTGATTAAAAGTATTTCTTTAGCTTGGGTAAATTTCAGTTATGCCCCTGTAAAATGGGAAATGGCTTGTGTACTTGCGAAATACACGGGATTTCTTGTAATTTTTTTTATTAATTAATTGAATTTTGTCGAAAGTTTGTTTTAGCTTGGATAAATCTCAGTTATGCCCATGGAAAACTTTGAATTTTGTTTTGTGCACACCTGCAAAGTGGGAATTATCTTGTGTACTTGTGACATGCGTGGGTCTGAATTTAGATTTCGAGTCGAAGCTAGAAGAGTTTGAAATAATAGAAACCTTAAAATTTTATATGTAATACATGTAAAGTTTCTTTTGGATGAATTTCAACTATGCGCGTAGAATACTTAAAATTTAAGTACATCTCTGCAAAGTGAGAAATACACGTAAAATACATGAGAATTGGGAAATGTCATATCTACTACTCCTCTAGCAATATCTTTGTTTTTTAGGGGTATGATTCTTTGTTTTGTAGGGGTATATGTGTTTAAGATGAAATTGGCCCTTAAAATTCTTATAGTTTGTGTTAATTAATTAATTAAATTTGATTTTATTATAGGATATGGTAAAAGGGAAACTAATATTCACATTTGACAACACCGTAAAAGCCCGATTCGGAATCCTTGCACGATACGCGAAAACCGATAAAGACATTCGGTGGTTCGAGCTCCCAAATTGCTTCATCTTTCACAACGGTAATGACCAATTCATCATAATAAAATATTTCGTTTTGATGTGAAATATTAATAAATATTTTATTTTGAGCAGCTAATGCGTGGGAAGAAGGAGAAGAGGTGGTTTTGATCACGTGCCGGCTTCAGAACCCGGATCTTGACCAAGTCAATGGCCAAACCAAAGACAAACTTGAAGATTTCACCAATGAATTGTATAACTTCTTTAGATATTAATTAATTAATTTATTTATTATTGTCAGTTTTTAATTTGTTTGATTGTTTTATTTTAGGTATGAGATGAGATTCAACATGAAAACAGGCGAAGCCTCACAAAAGCAATTGTCTGTTTCGGCTGTAGATTTTCCAAGAATTAATGAAAACTATACTGGAAGGTACTTCACCTAATCTTACAAGGGAAATTTGCAAAAAAAAAAAAAAAAAAGAAATTATTTAAAAGTGCAAAAAATCCCTCCATTCTTTAAGAAATTACATAAAAGCCCCTACAAGATCTAACACCATTAGTTTAATCATCTTCTAAAGAATGACTATAGAGTGACTTTTTTGCAATTACCAATAATACTAGTTTTCTTTTTTCTTCAATTTTAAACATAACACATGGTCTTTCTTTCAAATCTCTCATCTTACAAATACACTCATAATCAAACATCAATTATTTATTATTAATTCCTTTCCATTCATTCATTCATTCATTCATTTATTTCAACCAGGAAGCAGAGGTACGTGTACGGCACGATCCTCGACGAGATCGCGAAGGTCAAAGGCATAATCAAATTCGACCTGCACGCTCAGCCAGAACAAAGCAAAGAAAAATTAGAAAAAGGGGGGAATATAATGGGAATATTCGATTTGGGTACCGGCCGGTACGGATCCGAGGCGGTTTTCGTACCGCGCCAGCCTGGCGGTACCGGAGAGGAGGATGATGGGTATTTGATATTCTTCGTTCATGACGAAAATACTGGGTATGGATATTATGATGTTTATTTATTTTTAATGGGAAATTTGGGAAATGGTCCTGTATTATGCAAAATTGCGGAAAGGACCCTGCATTATTGCTGAAAGTGCGAAAAGTTCCCTGCATTTAGTTAATATTTAAGAAATGTTTTTCAAATAATTAACTTCTAATAGTTCGGAGTTTTTTGCAATTTCGACAATAATGCAGGGGATTTATTGCGATTTCGGCATAATGCAGGGGTGTGTTTGCAAATTTGCCTTGTTTAATTTATCGGTTGGTTTAAAATTAAATATTTTGGGAAGGAGGATGATGGGTATTTAATCAAATTCAATTTAAACGTTGAGTCGGGAAAAAGTAAAGAAAAATTAGAAAAAAGGGAGAATATAATGGGGATTTTTTATTTGGGCACGGGCCATATAATGGGGAATATAATGAAAATACTGGGTATATATTCTCTCTATATTTATTTAATTCAAAGATGTGTTTGCAAATTGCAGAAAAGACCCTGCATTATTAATTCATGAATGAATTTGCAAAAAAGAACCTTAATGTGGGGGAATTGCAAAAGAACCCTACATTATTGTTGAGTTTTTTTTTGCAATTGGGGCTTTTTTGCAATTTGGGCATAATTCAGGGTACTTTTTTTTTCCGCAAATTTACCTTAATTTAATTATTGGTTAGATTTGAATTTTACTTGCCAATTTCTATGATTTGATAATTAATTGGTTGAAGGAAATCGGAAGTAAATGTGATAGATGCAAAAACGATGTCTAGTGAGCCAGTTGCGGTTGTGGAGTTGCCGAACAGAGTTCCATACGGATTTCATGCATTTTTTGTGAACGAGGTTTTTATTATTTATTTATTTATTTATTTATTTATTTATTTATTTATTTTTAATTACTATTTTAATTTTAATAATTATGAATTTAAGAATTTGTTAACTGATTTCAAATGGTTGAAATGTAACAGGAGCAACTGAGCAACCAAATTTGAAGGGAATTATGGAAAATACAAGGGGTAATGAATGAAATTAAGATGTATATATGAGCATATACTTGTTTATACTACTTTTTCGGACTTTATTAAGATATATATTATTGGAATTATTTTATTGTAGTCTTAAGGACTTTGACAGAGTAAACAAAATTTTTATAGGGAGCTGATACTGCTTGACGGGTAGTGTGGCGACGGTATATAAAAACTGAAAAAAAAAACATATAAACTGAAAACAAATAGTATATAAAAAATTCATTCGGTAAAACAGGATATATTTAAAAAAAATGAAAACAATATATAAAAATATATAAACTGAAAATAAACAGTATATAAAAATTCATTATGTAAATAGTATATATTTTAAAAAATAAAAACAGTATATAGCGTATATAGAAACGCGAGAAAACAATATATAATTTCAATCGTGGCTACAGGATAGTTACAACACTCCATCGTGATTTCCCATTTCTCATTTTTGTATAATGAATGAATGAATACAATTAAAATAAAATTAATTAACTGTTTTAAGTGGACCCTGTGATTTTGTAGTTTGGATTTATTTTATTTCTTCGAACTTTAGTTACAAGTTGCAACACTGATTGAAAAAAGATTATCAGCATATTTTCTGAAAAACGAATTCTCTGCTATGCTCATTAATTGGAATTCCGAAAAGTAAAAGTAGATGAAAAATATTCCTATATATTGGTACCACCTTGAATATAATGTGAAATATGAACTGGCATTGTTACACGGCAAGTAACAAATAGAAAGATGAAATAACAGATCAAGATGGTTTCCATTTCATTTCTACACATCATCTCCATTTCAAAAAGAACAGGACTTGGACCATCTTTCAACTAATAAAAAAAATCTTCTGATATGCTATGAGCCTATGAACAACTCAAAATAATTAAACCAACTAATACTACTAATAAGCACATCATTTCTACAACATAAACTAACTCAATTATTTTACTTCATAATCCACCAATCAAATCATGCAGTTAGATTATTACACCAGATATAGTTACTCAAATTAACAAGGCAAATTCTTCAAAAACCCCCTAACTTTTTTGTATTTATCAAACCCCCCCTAACTTTTCAATATTCTTCACAAACCCCCTATAAAGTGGATTGAATTTTTTTTAGCCCCCTATGATGTTAACTTTTCATCCAATTTAATTATTAAAAGACTAAAATGCCCATGATATATTTGTTCATGTTATATGTTATTGAATTAAAATAAATAAAAAATAAATTTATATTTTACATTAAAAATAAATTAATGACTAGAATATAAACAAAATCACAATAAATAATAATAACGAAAATAATATTTACGTTATATTAAATTATAATTTAAATATAGGATAATAAAACAACATTTTTTTTGTAATATAATACCATAAAATAAAAACTAACGTATCATAAAATATCGTAAAAATAACATCATGAAATATTATATTCAAAAATAATTTTATTTATTTATATATTTATTTATTTTATTGAATATAATGAAATATGAAAATAAATATGAGGGGTATTTTGATCTTTTTAAAATTAAATAGGATGGAAAAGTTAAAGTTAAACCCCATAGGGGGCTAAAAAAATTCACTACTTTATAGGGAGTTTTTGGAGAATATTGAAAAGTTAGAGGGTTTTTGATAAATATCAAAATAGTTAGCGGGTTTTTGAAGAATTTCCCAATTAACAATAGAGCTTATCACACGTTCTTTAAAATCACACATGCTGTTTTTTAAAACCATTAAAATGCGAGCCCTGTTCTAAAACCAAACTTATTATTTTCCGGCCTACCGGCCGGAAATGGAGCGATGAGAGTAGCCCTCCTCTGCCGGCCTCTCATTTACTCTAAGATTTGATACCCCACTGTCATTTCTCAACCACGGATGATCTGCAAGGAATTTTAAGGAATAATGCGTATTAATTTTATTATTGTATATATTCTATAGTGTAAGCATTTAACAGAGCTAAACATAATATGAATTTGTATAAGAAATAAAAAGAAAGATAATTCATACTGAGAATCTGGCATGGGGTTAGTCGCTTCATAGGGTTGCGCTCGAGCATGCCTCTTATCAACGCCTTGGCCTCTTCAGACACCGTCGGCCAGGGCTCGCTGCTGAAGTCAATTTCAAACCTAAAAGTTCTTTCTTTCAACGCTTGCCGGTCTCCTACATTATATTAAAATAGCAAAAACAAAACAAAGTAAGAAATACAAAGCATTTCAAGTCAAATTAATATCCTCTTATTCAAATTTAATATATAAAGGGCATCAATAATGCATTCCTAAAATTTGCAAGAATTTGTAATGTGAGAAGGGCGAAAAGGGTTTCTCAGCCAGCAAAAGTAGAAAAGGGTTTCTCAGCCAGCAAAAGTACTATGACCTTCTTGTTCTTTATATATACAAATTCATGGTTAACAAGAATTTATAAAAAATATATATTAAGAAATTACCTTCCCATGAAAATAATCTTCTGCCGCAGAGCATTTGATATAATACTACTCCAGCACTCCATATATCTATTTCCGGCCCATAGTTATGGAGGAAAATTTCTGGAGCAATGTATCCGGGCGTTCCAACATAATCACGAAATCTTTGGCCTACAATACAAATTATAAAGAAAATATACAGAATTATTAAATTAAATTATATGATTTATGTATTTGATTTCAATTTATATAAAAAAAAACTTGTAACTAATATGCATACCGGGATTAAAAAATGTGGCAAAGCCGAAGTCTATCGCTTTGAGAACGTCATCCCGGCCGAAAAGAAAGTTCTCTGGTTTAACATCCCTGTGCATGATGCCGTGTATATTCGACCACTATTTCGGAAAAAAATATGAAAAAGAAATTAGCTGTCTAGACAGTCTAGTATATATATCAACTAAACTAAAGTACACAGAAAAATAGTGATGGACCAATCTCTTTTTTCCCAATCAAAAAACACCTAATATATCTAAGTTTAGCAAATCAGTCCAGAAAATGGATATACCAGAATAAAGAAACCTAGCAAGCAAATTTCTTTTTTTTTGAGGCACTACCTAACAAGCAAATTTAGGATTTAGGGTCTCTAAACTTACTTGTATCACTTAGCACGACAGATTTAATAAGGCCCTTCGCTTCAGTTTCGTCAAAGTAGCCTCTCGCTCTCGCATTAATACGTAGTGAAAGTTCTCCCCTCTCACAAAGTTCCATTACCAAATGCACATTCTTTCTATCCACAAAAGTCTCTTTTATACTTACAATGCTCGGGTGAGAAGGAACAGATTTCAATACATTCACCTCTTGGCGAAGGAAAGTGGCGACAAGTTGGCCTGAACTAATTTTATCTTTTGAAATAGTCTTGCACGCATATCTTGTGCCACTTTTCCGGTCACGACATAAATATGTCGTCCCTGTTGTAAAAAAAGTTTAAAAAAAAGATGCATAAAAAATGTTTAAAATATCAAAAAGATATATCAAAATCGAGAATTAACTCCAACTTAAGTTTACAATTCAAATTAAAAAGTTTACAATAAGAATTATAAACAGTTTGTAAAAGTATGAGAAAGAAATATTATGAGTTTGTAATTAAATACCGTAGGAACCCTCGCCAAGTATCTGTTGGATTTTGTAATGCCGCTCGATATTTCGATGAGGACGGTCTAGGATTGTGGGATGGGGAGAACTGCACACCAAGTTCAATACCTTGGCAAATATATTCTGCCTTCTTTCATGCTCCATTTTTTTGTAAAGTTTTTAATCACAAGGATGTTGTATTTCTTTCTGGTAATTATGAAGATGGAAAATGAGAAAAATAGACAAACAAGGTTTTGAAGTAACCGAAATGAACAAAGAGATCAAAGAGAGAATGAAAATCTTGGAAATACTAGAAATGAACAATAGAAATACTCACTTGGAAATAAGCAATAAGATGGCAGAGGATCGTTGGAGCAATGGAAATGAAAGAATACCTTGGAAATAAGATCGCTAGAGAATGAGTATCTTGGAAATAATAGAAATGAACAATAGAATCACTTGGAAATAATAGAAATAAGCAATAAGATTGCAGAGAATCGTTGGAGCAAAGAGAGAATTAAAGAATGACTTTGAAATTCAAGTAGGGAACGAGGGGAAAAGATTGATACAACTCTTCACTGCCAATTTGATGTAAACTTTTCATACTCTTCAACGGTAACAAACACAAGCGGACACAACTCTTGACACAACGTTTCATTGAGGTGTAACACAAAACTACAGGATGACATAAATAATATATACATGCCCAATTTCCTTGGCCCACAAATCTGTAATGGCCTAGAGGCCCATATCACTTCTTTTGCAATCATAAATGGCACAATCAAAGAGTTAAACCTTGGGCACTAAGTACACAACTTTTCAGTCAGGCATGGTAATACAAAACTACAAGATGGCAAAAGGCATATATAAATTAAAACAGTATACAATCCTCTAGAGAAGTAATTTATAAATGACATGAAGACTGTGTATATAAAATACCAAAACGATACATTAGTATAAAATAATAAAGAGAACTTTTTCAAGCCCAATTTTATCGGCCCGTATATTTCAAATGGCCTGCAGGCCCAAACTTCTTTTTGCAAGCAAGTATTAAATCTCCTGTGCACTCCACTAAGTACTACTCAGCGGCCTTCTGACAGAGGCAGTCAATTCTATTTCGTGGTAAATTTTGGAAAAATGGAAGTAAAATAAGAAATACAGAAAAAATCATGTTCTTTGTACATAGGGTTTTTACCATTAGAAAGCATTATAGAACTGATACATGTTTATTATTTTTTATTCTGTATTGGTCTCATTCTGTTATATTTTTCTCTATGTATTTCATTGTTGCTGCTGTTGGGCTGTAAAAGCCGAAACAATTATAACTAAATTATCACCAGTATTGTATTGAGCACGTATTGCAAGTACACAAGATAAAAATCATATTTCAAGCTTGCATTAAGAAAAAAAACTCAAATTTCATGTTATTCGCACAAAATATTTTTTTCTTAACTTAACAATAGAGAAACGTCTGATTCTGATCCCATAATTTTCAGCATTGTTCACTATTCTCCTATTTTTTTTTGTTTATTAAGTCTGATTCTGATGTGGCATTTTATAAGATTGTCTCAAAAAAAATGATGTGGCATTTTAATCTGACATGGCAATGAATGGCAACTTCTGAAAAAGAAAATAATTAACGGATTGATTATAGTTTCTTCAGTTTGATTACAAAGTAATTCAATCAGTTCTGTCTGTGAAACAATTTAACAAGGTACATTTTGCAATTTATCATACCATTAAACATTCCTTCATGGGGGTACAATCAACAAAACAAAAATTCTACTATCAAAAACCCTAGCGTATACACAACGATTTAATTAAAACTACAAGATATGACAGAAATACAATTTATAGAAATTAAAAACAGTATAAATCATGTTCAGAAATAGTTTATAAATGACAAAAAGGAAGTGTGAAAAGTACAAAAAAGATACAAATTAAGAGCACGCTTTAAGCCCGATTTCCTTGGTCCATAATTCTAGAAAGGGCTAGAGACCTGTATAAATAATTCCTTTCGGCAAGCACTAAATGGGGGAAATATCGAAGATTGTTTTTTTTTTTTTGAAGGAAAAATATCAAAGATTGTTATGAAATAATTACAAATGTAATATTTTGATCAAAACTGGAGGTGTGTGGTGTAAAAATTGGCATAACAACAGAATTTTTAAAGGCTTCTTATCAATTCTCCAAACTAGTCTTTCGTACAAGAATAGATAGGGTTTTTTTTTTCTTTTTTCACGTAAATATTAGGAAAATACATTGTAAATATTTTTTTAGAAATAGAAATTCATTTGTAAGGGATGAACAAGTCCTCTCCAAAATTTTCTCAAAAATAGTCTTTCGTACAAGAAGGAAAAATAGAAGAAACCATCAAAAGTCAATACCTCTCTTAGTCTCTCTATTTCTACAAAGCTTTGTGCTTTCTCACTTGACGCCATGAGAGTGAAACTCCGAATCCAGCTTACAACCTGATAATCCTAGAGAGAGGGGGGATCTTAACCCATAGAAATGGAGGGCCGTAATGAAAATTACAACAATCTAAGGAGACGGCATACATAAATTCTAATTTTATCACAAAATAAAATAGTGTGTGTATATATATACTAATTCAAAATTTAGAAAGAACCGTGGCTTATAGTCTCTATTAAGAATTAAGATCCACCACTTAAATGCATATAACTTTACTAGCAAGCATATACTTATTATACGACTTAATA
This sequence comes from Juncus effusus, assembly GCA_027726005.1. Lineage (NCBI taxonomy): Eukaryota > Viridiplantae > Streptophyta > Magnoliopsida > Poales > Juncaceae > Juncus > Juncus effusus. The sequence goes on along the minus strand of CM050905.1, from coordinate 1,656,922 downwards.
TGATCATATACTTATTTCTACGACATACGTGTATTAATATCTGTTATGAACTTTATAAATATAAATTTTCTTTGGCCGGACTGAAACGACTTATTGTAGTCTTGAAGGCTTGACCTAGTAAATGAAAATATATGCAAGTAATGATTAATGAATGAATAAAGACAATTAAGGGCCCCAAATTAATTAATTAATTAAAAGTGGACCCTGTGATTTGCAGTTTAATTTTTTTTCAATAGATACCATGGTTTTGGTATATAAACTATGAAGTATGAACTATGAGTGTTATTTATCTCTCCTGAATTTTTTTTATTGTAACACTCAATAAACAGTTTAATTAGTCTAATTTCTGAAAAACAGATTCTCACCTGTGCTCTTTCACTGGACTCTAAAAAAAGAAACTCAATCATATACAAATTACAAACAGATAAAGTTATTCTTATATATTCGAATGAGACAAGTATCGTCCTTGAAATGTGACAGATCCAATGGGGGGTAAGACACTGGTACAGAGCCATTTGACTTGCATAAAGACAGAGTAAATAGCAATCAGAAAGATGAGAAACAGTTTCCATTATCTACAAATCATCTCCATTTAGGAAAACACAGGACCTATCCATTTCTTCACTAAAAACAAGAATGGATTTAATAATTACTACTATTACTTACTAGGTTATATATTTATGAGTATTTTGGTTGACAAAACAGTATAATGACACAAATATATAGCATATCAGGCTGCCAACATAATGTGCAGTTCTGCCTAGCTAAGGGTTTTTCATAAAAAAAACAAATATAATCTCCTCCAGTTAGTCCTAACTGGAGAGCAGACTAATGGATGAAAATTCTAATTTGGAATTTTCATTTCTTTTTTTGTTGTTGAATAAGTTTATTTGGATTTTCATCTGGGGAAGGTAGGATATAAACCATCCCTTTTTGCACCGTATTCTGCTCACAGATTCTTCTAAGTAGAATAATACAACAAGAAACCAACTTGACAGTTGGCTGATTTAATGTGTCATAATGTCATTACCATTTCATCATAATATTGACTCAGTCTTTTCTTTTCTCTACCCAACATTTCATATTTTATGCAAAAATGTAAGTTTTAATTTGTTGATGCCCTTATTGTGTAGAACTATGTTGCACCGATACGAATACGCGCGTCGTATCCGATACGATACGGATACGGCGATACGACAATTTCAAAAAATCTGTGGACACGATACGTCTAATATATTATTATTATATTATTAATTATATATCTAAATATTTTAAAATAAAAAATAACTAAATATGATAAAGAAAACGACAAAAAAAGAATGAGAGTGAGAAATCAGAAAAAAATTATTTTTTTAAATAAAGAAGAGATATATTATCGTCTTTAGTTATATTTCTCATGAGTTATTTTCATTAATAAAAAAAGAAAAAAATAATATTAAAAAAAATAGGCTTTAAAAAACATCATTTTTAACAAAATAAATAAATAAATAAGCGAAAATGGAATTATAAAAAAAATAAAAAGTAAATTGGGATTTAAAATATTGGGCCGTGTCCTGCCGTATCGGTGCCGTATCGGAGCCGTGTCCGAAAGTCAAAATATATTAAAATATTCGGATACGCCACGTGACGTATCCGAAACGTATCGGTGCCGTATCTGTGTCCGATACATATCCGATACGCGTACGATTGATTTTTTGAAATATTCGCGTAACATAAGTATAGAACAAGACACAATAAACAGCCACAAGTAGTCATGAGGTTGATGTTTTTGCAAATATTTCTGTATATTTGTTACATATCAGTCAAGTTGTCATTTTGATTGATGGCCCTCACTGTTTGGAATATAAAATAAATAAATGTTGAACCACAAGTAGTCATGTTGGCAATTCAATCTACCTAAGGATGGCAAGACTTGGGGGATCAAGTCTTATCACTCAACACCACCTTTTATTCACTATATCTACATGAGTTCTGCTTCTTCTTCTCAAAACTCACCCAAATGTAGAAACACCCTTTTACTAGCCTTCAAACCTTCAATCCATCAATGGAGGATCCAACTGTTCAGATTCTCAACGAGCCGAAGCGTGCCGGGATTTTCCTTTTCGTATTTAACATAAGGTAATGTGTTGGACACGACTTGTTCTGTTTTTTTGGGTTAATTTGAACTTTGAACTAAGGTTTGAATGTGTATATGTATTTGATTGATACATAAATAGAAATGCATTGAAGCTAGATGAACTTGGTCTGGAAATTATGAGAATCGCGGTACCGGCCGCTCTGGCACTAGCTGCTGACCCTTTTGCGTCAATTGTTGATACGGCATTTATTGGTCGTCTAGGTCAGTTACAATATTTAAACTACCACTTAATACTTATGATGAAAAATATTTATTTATTTTACCTATTTTGAAACTATAAATACACAGGATCAGTGGAAATCGCGGCAGTGGGGGTTTCAATTGCAATATTCAATCAGGTTTCGAAAGTGTGCATCTACCCACTTGTTAGTGTAACCACATCCTTTGTAGCTGAAGAAGATGCGATTATTGCCAATCAAATTGAAGAAGAAAAAGAAAAGATCAAAGATTTGGAGAATTCTTCCTCCTCTCACGGTTGTACTCAACAGATGCCTCCATTAGGTAAACTTTTCGTTTTATTGTTATGTTTTATAATTTATTTTATTATTTATTAACTAAACTTCTTTTTAGGATCAAAGAAGAAATGGTGGGGAAATATGTTTAGGACTACTGATAAACCTAAGAGAAAGTATATACCATCAGTATCATCGGCATTACTTGTTGGAGGATTTTTGGGGCTAATTCAGGCCATAACTTTGATTTTTTCGGCCAAATTTGTTTTGAGCCTTATGGGGGTAAAATCTGTAAGTTGTTACTTCACCAAGTTCTCAAAATATCCCGAAACATTTTTCTTATGATTTTACGCAAAATTAATCAAATAAATTTTGGTTGTATAATAAAGTTTAATTTATGTAATATATATGTGTTTAGGGTTCTCCGATGCTTCCGCCAGCTTTAAAATACTTAACCCTAAGATCGATTGGAGCTCCAGCCGTGCTGTTGTCTCTAGCCATGCAAGGGGTTTTTAGAGGGTTTAAGGACACAAAGACTCCTTTGTATGCTACAGGTATCATAATTCATATAATATCCTTTTAAATATTCATTTGACCATTTTAAAAGAATATATGCATTTGACAAGTTTCTATATATAGTCTTTCAATTTTCTAAATATTTTCTAATAGTTCAATTTTTTAAATATTAAAAGTAATCTGATTTAACTGTCCATTCTAATAAGGTTCGGAGTTCTGAATCAGACTCAGAGAATGAACATTGTATTTCAAATTCTGTCTTAGTTTATGCAGTTTCTAGTGTTTTTGACATGTTAACCACGAAGCAAAATTTGAAACCGTGTTCGGTGAGATTTGAAATTCCGTGCTTGTTTAATGAGAAAAATAAGTTGAAAATTAAGTTTTGAGTATTTTAAAAAAGGGAGCCGATACTGCGCGACGATACTGTAGCGACCCTGTAGCGACGGTATATAAAAATTAAAAATAATATATACAAACATATGAACTGAAAACAAACAGTATATAAAAATTCATTCTATAAAACAGTATATATTTAAAAAAAAAATGAAAACAGTATATACAAACATATAAACTGAAAATAAACAGTATATAAAAATTCATTCGGTAAACAGTATATATTTAGAAAAAATGAAAACAGTATATAACGTATATAGTAACGTGAGAAAATAGTATATAATTTTCAATCCATCGCTACAGGGTCGCTACAGTACCCGGCAGGGTAGCTACAGTACCCGGCGTGATTTCCAATTTTCCTTTAAAAAATTAATGAATTACATATGCCTACTCAATTTTTACCTAATACTAATAATGTGATTTTCTCATTTCTCTATTGCTTTGGATTAATTCCAGTGATTGGAGATGTAACTAATATAATATTGGATCCAATTCTGATGTTTGTTTTTCACTTGGGTGTTGGTGGTGCAGCAATTGCCCATGTAATTTCTCAGTTAAGCCCCTTCTTTTTCTTTAATCTCATTCTTGTTTTTATATTAGTCCTCACTCCTCACAGATTAAAATGGAAAATAACTTGAATTTTTACTTTTAGGTACCTTATAACATTAATATTATTATGTCGACTAGTCCAACAAGTAGATATCATGCCACCAAGTATTAAAGCTCTTTCCTTTCGCCGGTTTCTAAGTTGCGGTAAGCATTTTGTTTATTTACATAAGTAAATACTTTTTTTTTTTTTTGAAAAATAAAAGTTAAAAGAGAAATCAACAATCATATGTTTTCGTAGGATTTTTATTATTAGCAAGGGTGATAGCAGTGACATCTTGTGTGACCTTGGCCGCCTCGCTGGCCGCGCACCATGGACCGGTTGTTATGGCCGCATTTCAAATTTGTTTACAGCTTTGGTTGGCTACATCTCTTCTAGCTGATGGATTAGCTGTCGCTGGCCAGGTAATTATATAATCAGAATGATATGATAATTATTATAAGTTGGATTATTGCTCGTACTGATACGTGTTCATATAGTAATTGTATATATTGGTTCCAATTGTGTATTTATTTTTTCTTGCTAGGCAATACTTGCGGGAGCCTTCGCCAGAAAGGACCATAAAAAAGTTCTTGAAACTACTGCTCGCGTATTGCAGGTAGAAATTAAGGAAAAGAGCAATTTCTCATTATTCAACAAAATAAGAGTCACTTTTTCCTAATTAAGCATTATCATGCAGCTAAGCATCGTATTAGGAATGTGTCTCACAGTACTTCTTGGAGTCGGTACCGAGTTCGGTTCGGTGATTTTCACAAAAGACAAAGACGTGTTGAGAGTGATTCACAAGGGCATTCCAGTAAGTTTTATGAACAGTATTTGATTAGAATATTGATTTTTATTATCGTCTAATTACGCGAGAAGATCAATCTGACATAGGTTATAAGATAAAAAAACTAAATATATTTTTTGTATTGCTGCAATTGCAGTTTGTTGCTGGTATGCAAACAATTAACTCCTTGGCATTTGTATTTGATGGCATAAATTTCGGCGCATCTGACTATAGATATTGTGCATATTCGATGGTAAAACATATAAATAATAAAAATCTTATCTATCAATTTAATTTTCTTAAAAATAATTATCAATTAGTTAAATACTTATTTACTAAATTTATTTTTGTAGGTTTTGGTAGCTATGGGCAGTATACCATCCTTGATATTTTTGTCTTCAAATAGGGGTTTCATTGGAATATGGATCGGGCTAGCAATTTATATGGTATTACGAACTATTGCAAGTACTTGGAGGTAACTTTGTCTTAATTTTGCACTTTTTGCGATCTAGTCCTCCCAAAAGCAAAATTCAAAAATTAATTTGAAGTTCTAAATTAATGTTAAGTTGTAAAACAAAGTGCTTGAAACTTTATTTAGGTCTCAATTTACACTGTACCTGGAATTTTATCGGTTCTGCAATTTGATGATAGAACGATTGTCTTTTTAATTGTAGAATGGGAGCTGCTAGAGGACCTTGGATATTTCTGAGAATTAAAAAGTAACCTATGATTTTCAACGAAAATAGTAGCCTCTTCTTTTAGGGGTTTTTTTATGATCATATATATACCAATGGAACCATTATGCTAATTATAATATATTCTAGTTGCGAAAAGAGTGAATTAAGATTATACAAAATATTTGACATGAATTCCCAGCTACTTGAATCTAATATATATATGTTTTTGCATTTATAGTGTGATTCATTTAAAGGGGTTTTATAATTTAATAATCATTTTTGTTTAATATGTTTCGACCTAATTAAGCAGTTTTATATCTTTAATTTTTTTTTTCTTAAATTTAATATACTGGGATATTCTAATTTGACACTGGCATAAAAATAAAAGCTACATGAACATGTAATTAATTTCTTTCTTTGAATGTAGGGCTTCTAATATAAATCTTCGATTAATAAAACAAATCTACTTACATCTCACCAGCATCTCAAATTAGTTGAATCAACTAATATTACTGACAAACATACGATATCCGCAACATAAACTTCTCCAATCCACATTTTACAATCAATCGATCCGTCAAATAAAGATTATTACACAAAATATGCCTACGCAGTTATTAAATTGATACAAAATCATCACATGATGATATAACAATAAAGGAAAATTCTTCAAAACCCCCCTCATTTTTCTGGAAATTATCAAAAAAAAAACACATTTGAGATTCCTTCAAAAACCCCTATAAAGTGATTACAATTTTTAACCCACATACCCAACTTTCCATCCAATACAAATGTTAGTGGTGTAATGTTTTTAATAATAACTGTTTTGCCCATGGGATGATATGAAAACCAATGTATTTTTTTGATTAATTTAAACACTTTTTTTTTTAAATAACAAAATATTTTAGAAATTTATTTTCCAAATAACATGCATTAAAAAAATAATAAATATAAAAATAATAAAAATAATAAAGAATATAAAATTTATCATGAAATAGATAATAATATTCTGTACAAAATATTATTTATTTTGGATTAGTTTTTTTTTATTTCTACTAGTATTTTTTATTGTGATTTAATAAAAAAAATCAATAATATATTTTATACATTTGTTAAAATATATTTCTGAATATAATTCAAACATTACCATTTGATTTTATTTTAATTTGGAGGCTAAATTGGTCATTATTAAAAATATAACACCACTAACATTTGCATTGGATGGAAAGTTGGGTATAGGGGGCTAAAAAAAATTCTAATGACTTTGTAAGGTTTTTAAGGAACCTAAAAAGAGAGGGGGGTTTTGATAATTTGAAGAAAAGCTAGGGAGTTTTTGAAGAATTTCCCAACAATAAAACTATTTTTTTTCAGTCTAGCGGCCGGAATCGATACGGTGGGAGAAGACGGCCTCTTCTGATGGCCTTGCAACTCTTGAATTTGTTACCGCAGCATCATTACTCAACCATGGGTGATCTGCAATGAATTTTACAAAATAATACGTACATATTAATTTTATTGACATATAATAATTTATCAAAATACCTACTAAACAGACCATGAATTTTGCAAGTTTGTATTTAAATTGAAATACAATAAAGAAAGATAATTCATACTGAGAATTTGCCGCGGAGTTAATCTTTTCGCAGGATCACGCTCCAACATCCCTCTCAAGAGTTCTTTGGCCCCTTCAGACACTTGAGGCCAGGGCGTCCGCTTGAAATCGATGTTCGCCCTCAGAACCCTCTCTCTAAATACTTCGACATTTGCTACATTATAGGAAAATAAAATAAAAAGAAGGTAATTAATAAAAACACACATCATTTCATGCCAATTTAAGGTCTAAAATGTTTCATAATTGCTATTATAGCAAAATTTATAACATTGTGTAATGCAGATTGGGCAAAAAGAGCTTTTCACTCTCAAAAAAACATTATAACATTTTCTTGCATATGTTAAATGTAATTCACAAAATTAATTATATATAAATAATACTTGTTGGTACGAAAGTATATTGTTACTTCCAAAGAGGAAGTTTTCTGGTTTTATATCCCTGTGCACTACTCCGTGCATGTGGCACCACTGCAATTTTGGTCATCAAAAATGTAGAAGTTAGTTGTCTCGTACATCAATCAATATACAGATTAATAGACCAAATTCTCTTTTTCGGCATCATGTATGCTCTCTTTCACAAACACTCATGTATATTTTTAACTTTTGCAAATCAGTACAAAAAAGTAAATGTTTTTTTCATGCAAATAGATACACATACCTGTACGACTTGCATTATTGACTTGATGAGCACTGTGGCTTCATTTTCCGGAATATAATTCCTGGTTTGGATTTGCTCCAAGAGCTCTCCTCCTTCACACAACTCAAATATTATTTTAACTTCCTTATCGTTCTCATATGTCTCCTTTAGACAAATAATGTTACGATGGGAAGGAAGCGTCTTCAGTATATTTATCTCCCTGCGAATATAATCTACCGGGAGTTGACCCGATTTTATCTTTTCTTTATCAATTCTTTTGCAGGCATATTTTGTACCGGACCTACGGTCCCGGCATAAATGAGTAGTCGCTGTAAAATTTATTCGTAAGAAATACATAAAATGACAAAAATGGTCAGTCAAAATAAAAAAGTAGTTCCAACTTAATTATGAGAAGAAATATGTTATAAGTTGAGAGAAATATATACCAAACGATCCTGCTCCGAGTACTTCCGGAAGAACTTCGTAACGCCTATTCATGTTTCTGGAAGAGTCTTCCATGATGGTCGGCTTTCTGATGTGAACTAAGTTGAGAAATTTGGTGAAGATATTTCTTCTTTGTTCACCTTCCATTGTTCTCGTTTAGAGAGAATTAAATACAAAAAACAGAGAGATTGACCGTGCAAAACAGAGGGAATGAACGCGAAAAATCAAAGAGAGAATGAAATAAGAGAGAGAGGGAGTATGAACGTGAAAAATAGAGAGAATGAAAACGTGAATAATCAAAAGAGAGAATGAAATCAGAGAGAAAGAAAGAATGAACGTGAATTAATGGAAATGAGAGTAGTTTGGGTTGATTTATATGAGTGAAGAGGTGTGAGTAGTTAAATGCTGAGAGACACGAGTTTTCACTACAACTCTTTATCTTTTGTCACACAGGCGGATGCATCTTTCATTTAGAAAGTCTCCCAACGGATACATTTTACATAGGCAGGCGGATGCATCTTTTGGTAATGATGTTTCATTTATTTTGCAAAAACAAAACTGCATGGAGGGTTGTTTTGCAAATTAATTAGTCTCCCAACGGTAATGAATGATGTTTCATTCACTTTGCAAAAAGGTCCCTGCATTTCAATTTAATTAGATACTAAAATAATACTTGTATTGCACTGCGAATATTTTTAATTTTTATCTATTTTTAATATAAAATATCAAATTACAATCACATAAAAGCAATATAGGATCTAAATTTGATTACAATATAATATTATAGCATAATTACCGATTATTAATCTATGATTTGACAATATAAGAAAGTTTCTTGCACTTTAAATATTACACTACTACATAATATGTTATATTTATGAGTATAACCAAGATATAAGAAAAGAAAGAAAAGAAAAATAAGTCAGCTGTTAGGATCTCATGGTGATCTATTATTTGCATACCTTTACAATCCAATTTAAGAATAAACATGCTTAATTGTTGTAATCGAAGATATTGTAGTTGTTCGGTATACAAAAAATACCCGTATAATTCAGAAACATATATGTATCACGAACAATTATTTGTATTGACATATTCATGCCCAACTTAACAAATAATTCACATACTTCTATATTTTTTTTAAATATGTATTAAACAGTGACACTTATTGCCACCATATAAATTAAAAAAATATATTATTTGTCAAAATTAAAGATAAAAACTTAACTTTCGAACGAAGGATTAAGATAAAAAAAAAATATCTACAATATTTTATATATTTAGGATTTGAAATAAATGAACATTATTTCATACAATAATGGTATTTATCATTATATTGACATGAATTTATATACCCAATTAATAATGCATAAAATAAGACCAGGCTTTTTTGCAATTACTATACTAGACAGGTTTTTTTGCAATTTAGACCAGGCTTTTTTGCGGGACTTCTATAAAACTGAGCGCAAACAAACTCCAACAAGCACCATATGTACAAGAAAAAACTCTAGGGTGCACATTGATATATATATATATATATTGAAAAATAGTTTATAGATGGCATAATAAAATACCAAAAGTGTGTCCATATCCCATCACAGGTGCCATCTTCTCCACCAAAAAATACTAATTATAATTACCTGCATGCAAGCGTAAAAAATTGAAAAATATGTGATAATACGCTAATTATAACCTAACCTGCATGCAAGCGTAAAAATTTGAAAAATAATTGATAATGAGTAAATAACCTATAGAAACTGGCAAATGAGAAGACAAATTACATCACAAATTGAACTTCATTAAATTCTAACATAAGAACAAAGACAGCAAATATACGCTCACACAAACACACACACCACCTCTTCCAAACGCACAAGTACTACACAAACACACCACCTCAAACCCTAAACCATCACGCCATTACACAAACCAAAAATAAACTCAAAACCATAAACAAACAACACAAACACCACATTATTCACTCCAGCCATCCTGCCACCTTATCCCATTCAAGTCCGGCCGCCGGCTGTCTGCTGTGTCTTGCTCTGGATAGTGTCTCCGGCGTCTTTGGCCTTCTGTCCGGCGTGGGCCGTAGCCTCTGCCATCCTCTTCTTCGCCTGTTCAACATAGTCCGGAGTTTTCTGAAACAAACCTCTCACAGTGTTGGTCAGACAAGTCAGAGACGAAAGTCCTCCCAGCCCAAGAGCGCCTGACAGCAGAAATCCGGTCACAGCCAGACCCATCAACAGAGCCGCCGGAACCAGCACCGGGCTGAAAAGGAGAAACACCGGCGTGGCGAGGCAAAGGCCAATGACGGAGGCAGTCAAGGCGAGGCCGGAGAAAGTCAGAAGCAGGCCACCAACTGGGAAGAGGGTGGCGACGGTCAGAGCTTGGGAGGCGGAGGGGCCCTTGTCCGGCAGGAGGTTCTTCATGCCTTCTGCAGGGCGAGAGATCAGAGCGCCGGTTGTCGTGCGGTGCTCACGGTCAGTGCGATCAGCCATGGTGTAACTAAGGATTAGCAGTTTGCAGTTTGAAGAAGAAAGATTGAGTTGAGGGAGGATAAGTGAGGGTGGAAGAGAAGAAGGCGAGGGGCTTTAAAGAGAGAGAAAGGTGACACGTATAGCGGTAGAGCGACACGTGGTGAGTTTGAGTGTCTCGAGAGGTAAATACACAGCACAGTGGAGAAGTCGCCTGTTTTAATTAGGAGGTTTTAAGAGATGCATATGATCTCCAGTTGTTGCATTAATTGGTTTATAAATTAATTATATTAATATTGAAATAATTTTAAAATGTATGAATTAATATTGCAATTTTATATACTAATCTTCAAAATGCAATTTTTTCATATTTTTAAAATTGTTGACATAATTAGTTTTGCAAAGATATATCAGAATACTGGATGTGTCAAGTTTGATAGTTGGAGAAAATAGGAAGGATGGTAAAACAGGATGGGGGTGCAGTAAGGAGGATCCAACGGCTGGCATGAGATCTGCCGCTTGGAGGTTTTGTAGTTTATTGAGAGGGTGGTAATACATGTCATTTTTTCAGTTTAAAAGTAATAAATTTCTTGAGGGTTTTGTTTTGTTTTGTTTTCTTTGGGACTTTGATTAAGTTGTTGGTGTCCGTTTTCTTCTTCTTAACAGAAATTCATCATTGCAATACATAAGTAATATAAAAATTAAAAACATGAGAGGCATCCTTTGTTTTTTTCTTTTTAAATATTGGGACATCATATTGTTATTCACAAAAAATGTCTTTATCATTTTATGCTAGAAACTTATCCAAATATACATACGTTTAATTTCTTAATGCCAAAGGAATGCAATTTTTTCAAATATTCCAAATGTAATAAAACCTGCATTTGGAATGTCATGAGAGACTAAAACCAGCATTTCAAACCCTGCCTTAAGAAAGCTCATCTTTACAACAAAATTCATTCCGTCCATTGTTCAAATGCAGAACCACAAATAACAAATCCTCAAATTGGTACAGTTAAATACAGAAGTAAAAAGAAATGGTAAATTAAAATAGAAAAGTAAGAGATTTTCTGATATGTACAGACTAATTTCATTTTCCAAAACTGCACCTCCATAAACAAGGCTGCTATTTTTCTTTATTCATCTGGAAAAAAAAAACATGTAAAAACTAAATATTAGTTCATTCAAAAATTGCACAATTCCCCCAAACATAAACTGAAATAAACCATAAAAAATAATAATTCGTCACCTTAATACTATAATATAACAAATCTCATGTCGCACTTGCAAAATAGTCCCTGATAGTTTTCCTTTTTAAAGAAGAGGGCGGATTCAAAACCGATGAAGGACTCTCCAAATCAAACGGTCTTTTTTTGCCCGACTCAGGAGTTCTCAAATCATCAGACTTTTTTCCATCAGGCGAATAATTAATTTCTTTTTCTTTTTCATTTTCTTTTTCTTGTGATTTTTCAATTGAAGAAATTAAATTGGATTCCTTATTTGGACAAGGCTCGTCATTAAATGCGAGTCTTCTTGCGTGTAAATTGGGTGCTGTTATTCTTTTTCTTACGACAGTTGGTGATACTATGCTTGTTTCATTTCTCTTTTGATTATTCCAAACTCGTACCTAAACAGAAAATATAATTTTTATATAGTTAATAAGAGTGTACAAGAAACATAATATTAATATGGTAATTAAATATTATTTTAAATTTAATGAAAATATGACTAACTGTGAAATCATCAGCAGATGTTGAAATCTTTCCGACTTCTGATATACACCTGAAAAAAAAAAATTAATGAATAATTAAAGCAATATTATATTATTGTCATCAGATTTATAAGATTGAATTTTATTTTTAGTACCAATCGACAGCTGTTACTTCTCCTTCGTGACCTTTCAAAGTTAGTGGGGCCCTCTCAGGCTTATCAACCTAATCACAAAAAATAATATTTATTTTTTTTTTTTTTTTTTGAAATAAACATTTATTTTATTAGATATATAATATATTAAATATAAAGTAAAATACCCTCCAAATATAAGCATTTCCATCACTAGATCCACTGAGAATATGAGTTCCTTCTGGACTAATTGAAGACTGATACAAAGCACAAAACAGTATATTAGTAAATATAATATATATATATATATATTATATAAATAAACAAGTTTATATTTTAATCTGACCTTTACAAAGAAAGATTCGATTTTGCTTCCACTGAAAATCTTGGCTGGGCCTTTGTCGAAATGAAACGTGTTGTATAAATAAATCCTGTAACATTTTAACCAATTAATTAGTAATTATTAAATATGTTAAATAATTGAATGTGAATACAGATTGTAATAAGATTTTACTTATTGTCCATGCATGAAGCTGTGATATATGAACCACTTGAATCTTGCGATAAGCATGAGATTCCATGTTTCGCCATTTCCTTTAATAAATAAATATTAAACTATTTAATTAATTAATTAATTTTAATAATATGTTTTGTAAACCCTAAACCTTAATTACCTTGTCAGACTGAGGTTCACCATGTGGGCTTGATTGAGAGAAAGGAGACTTTAGTTTTCTAGTATCCCACAATTTCACCACACTGAATTAAAAAAAAAAAGATACATTAAAAAGTTAAAGAAATAAATTTTAAGATTTAGATAGAAATAAATTAAAAAATGAAAGTAATTGCTGACCTGTCAGCTGCACCAGCACTGGCAATTGAGATTTCATCCTTTAAATAAAGAACTGATGTTATGCTAGCTGGCGCAACCTAAAAAGTTAATAAATTAAACAAATAATTCTTAAAAGTATTAAAAAAATATATATAATTAAGCACTATATAATTTGTATATTAATTTGACAAATATTTATTTTTTATTTTCTAACCTTTCCTCTTCTGGTTCTTTTCGCTTGGGTTGAAGTATGAGCATCTTTCACAAATGCACTGGCACTGAAATATATAAATATTATATTAAACTTTTTATTATTATGATATAATGTATATAGTATTGTGAATAATACATAAAGAGAAAACTAAGATTATACATTAGTTTATCACTGCTTTTATTAGATAATTTTGAATTTGAATTTGAATTGCATCTGAGGTCCCAAAGAGCAAACGATCCGTCTCTTGAACCAGACACAAGAAGTTCTGTTTCAAATAAATAAATAAATAGTTTAAAAACTAATTTTATTTTAGAACAGAATGATTTAAATATTTTATTTTAGAACAATTAATCCTCAATTAACTCAATTGTGATTCAATTAGCCCTCAATTTATCCAAGCTAATCATAATTGCCTCAATTATGCAATTAATTTAAATAAGTAATTAAATTAAATAAATGTATTTTAATTAAATTAAATTAAATATTGAATATTTTTATCATAAAGAATAAAATAATTACCGGGATTTGATGAATGGTAGCTGAGTGATTTTACACTGCCAGTGTGGCCTGACAAAATTCCAAGGCATTTTCTATTTTCAACATTCCATAATTTTACCTGAATTAAATTTCACAAAAATTTAATTTAATTTTCACTATAATTATAACAATAATAAAGTTCATTAAATCAGAACTGGGATTATTAAAAATATTAACCCACTTACAGTTTGATCTCCAGATGCTGTCAGGATCTGAGTCCCATTCTGTACAATAAAAGAAATAAAATATCAAAATGAAAATTGGAAAAAAAATATAAGTTAATTTTTACTTAAAAAATGAATTATTTGGGAAAAAAAAAGAATTACCTTTATCCAGGAGAGATCAAATATTGCATTGTTGTGAGCAACCCAATCGAAAATCTTAGCTTGGTCTGAACAAAACAAGCAAAAAGTTTAGAAATTAGCTTCAAAAATGTCCATTTTACTCCTAAACTACATATTTGTTAGAGACCAAATAGCAATTAATTAAAATTTACTTTCACAAAACCTGATTTCTCTCTAAAAGAAGTGCAAGACGGCAAATTCCGATGCGTGTTGTAAAGACTAACATACCCTTCCTCATCAGATACAGCAAGAAGATGAGAACTCTCAATATTCTACAGAAAATAAAACCACATGAAATTCACCAAAAAACATCGTACTCATTGAACAAAAATCAAAGGGATTAAGACCTTGCAGAAGGAGAGAGAAAGCGGAGGAACGGCGCTCCCTTCGTGGTCGATAGTCAGCACGCCATTGCTTCGCCCGCCTAGATCCGACGAGAGATCGCCCAAATTGTATGGTCTTGTATCTATTTGGGCAAAAGTAGTTGAAAAACGAATATGGTAATGATTATTTGTTCTTTTTTTATATCGGCCATTTTTTAAGTATATAATAAATCGTTACTTTTGAGGCCGTGGAGCTCTCTTGTGCTCAGATCGGTGAAGAAAGAGGAGGAGGAGCAAGTGAGTCGCCTGCTCGCCATGAGAGATGTGGAAAGGAATGTTTACTTTGACGGAGAAGAGATGGGGGAAGTAATGGCGATGAGGGAGAGGGAAAAAGAAGAGGGAATTTTGGTGTTTTGGAGAGAAATGGCGGGAGTATTACGAGGGGTTTCTTTTCTATTTTCTGGAGGGGAGCCCGAACTCAATCTTCGCCGTTTTAAATAATCTGGAGACAACAGCAACATCCAGATGATTTTGGTGTTGAATGTTGTTTTTTCATAATATATTATTCATTTTATATATTGTATTTTATATCTATATAATGTTTTATTAAATGTTTGTCTAATATCTTGTAATGTTGTAATGTTTAGACTTTAGAATATTTTATATATTTTTTAATAATATATGCATATTATTTTAATGCTTGCATGCTATTTTTGTATTTTATAACATATATATATATACATATTATTTCTTTATGATCAGATATATTATTTTATAATATCCATATATTATTTTCATCAAATACATATATTATTCTGCAAACAAGTACAACATTTTTAAATATACATTATCTTATATAATATATATAATATTTGAACTTATATATTTTTGTCAAAATTGTATTTGGTCATGTGTTTATTATTTTAAGGATTCAAATAATTAGATATGATATCATGCGTCTCCTGAAATGAGTCATATGACTTTAAATGTCGGGTTATGTCGCCGATTAATTACTGACTAGATAGATATCGGTTTCTTATCGTCCCAATTAGAACATGTTGATTGCAAAAGTCAGTCAACTGACTTTGACCGACTTTAGCCTATATTTGACATTTTTTTACCTGACTTTGGGCCGACTTGATCCAATTTATTTTTATTTGCTCTGTTTACTTTATTTTCACGGCCCAATTCAATTTTATTTACTCAACAAATAAAATAGGCATGATTTCGCGGTTTAATTTGGTTGATTTGTTTTGTGTTATTAATTTTGGATATTTATATCCTATGTGTAAGTTTTAATTTGGATTTCGGTGTGTAATATTTTATTTGGATTTTGCATCTTTATTTGTTGTTTATTATTTAAACATTGAATTGTGGTATTTATATTTTGGTTGAACTTATGATTAAGCCATTTTAGAATTATTTATATGCCTATATTTAATTATTGTTAGATTTTAAAATTTTAAAATATTAGTTATCGATAATTGTAATATAATATTTGGGGGGGAAAATGTAAGAGTTAAATTCCACATTGGACATATTTTCAACTAATGTCCGTCGTCTAGTCACTATGTCGTTAGTCGGCGAGATTTCTGACATAGTTCGGTGCTCGAAATTTAAAAATTGACACGACCCTAGAAGCTTTTCTCTTTTTATTTTATCAATTAATCATTCTAATTTTTTTTTTTTATCAACAGTGGCGTTTTTAGAGGGAAATGGAGATGACCAATTTTTGCTTGAATGGAGTGGAGCAAATTAAGTTGGGTCAGATGGATTGTATACACAGTTACAACACACATTTCATTGATCCATCAAAACACAAATTATTTCTGAATTTGGGCCATATATATCACCGGCCTATAAAGGCCCGCAAAGCTCAAACCCAAGTCGAAGCCGCCGCAAAAACCCCTGAAACCCTGAACCCTCTCTTTCTAACTCACTCTTTCTCACTCGTCGGAGCCGCCGCAATCTTCCCTCTCCTCTCCCCTTTCCGCCGCCGCCGCCGCCGCCATGCCGAAGCACTTCAGACCCGCCGTAAGTCGGCTCTCCCCCCTGTCTATGTTTCTCTCTCCGTGGTATTTCTCTGGTGTTTGAATCGATTTATTATTTGATTTGTGGTTTCGTTGGGTTTTTTAGGGGAAGAAGAAGGAGGGAAACGCCGCCAAGTATATCACTAGGAGTAAAGCTGTTAATTATCTCCAAGTCAGCCTTGCTGTTTTCAGGTTTCCATTTTTTATATATAATTTTTATATAAAGTTGTAATTTTTGCAACTGTCAGTTCTTTTGTAGATTCTAAGTCAATTTATAAATATTCCATCAGCTCAAATTTAACTAAATCAACTAACAAAGTCTTAAATTCGTCATGTTTACAATATTTATACAGGAAACTATGTATTCTCAAAGGAATAGTACCTCGTGTACCAAAAAAAAAGATAGAAGGAAACCACAAGACATACTACAACATGAAGGATATCGCCTTTTTAGCTCACGAGCCAATTCTCGACAAATTAAGGTACCAATTTCGTTTTCTTTAATTTCCACAATCAAATATTCCCAATTTTTAATTTACTCCACATTTTTGTGTTAAAACAGAGAAATGAGGACTCACAGGCGAAAAATCAGTAAAGCGAGAGCCAAACAAAACAGGGACCTAGCTGAAAGATTGCTCAACCGTCAACCTTCTTACAAACTCGACAGACTTATTCTCGAAAGGTAATCCTTTAATTCCAAAATCAAACTTAAATTCATAATTTGGTAAAATTTTCTAAAAATAAATTTGTAATTTTTTATTTAGGTATCCGACATTTATTGATGCGTTGAGAGATATGGACGATTGTCTCACAATGGTTCATTTATTCGCCTCTTTGCCTGCTGTTGAAGGAGAGAGAGTTCAAGTGGATCGGATCCATAATTGCCGCAGGTTCGTTATACCGCTCCGCTGGACCAGCTTAAGCACTTCAATATTGTTCTATCTTGAGACTTATATTAATTAATTAATTTTTTTGTTTGTTTAGGTTGAGTCATGAGTGGCAAGCTTATATATCGCGGACTCATTCATTGAGAAAGACTTTCATTTCAGTCAAAGGCATCTATTTTCAGGTTGAAAAAAAAATAATTGGTTTGTTTATTTTTATTATTTAATAAAAATATAATGTATTTATTATGTTTAATATATTATTATTTTAATTATTTTTAGGCTGAGGTGCAAGGGCAAAAAATCACTTGGTTGACTCCTCACGCTTTACAGCAAGTATTGACTGATGATGTGGACTTTAATGTCATGCTCACATTTTTGGAATTTTACGAGGTATTATTAAATTGTTATTTGCATTTTATTTTATTTTAGTATTATATTTGATTTACTTTTTTATTCCAACAGGCGCTTTTAGGGTTTGTGAACTTCAAGCTGTATCACTCAATAAACGTTAATTACCCTCCTATTTTAGATTCAAGACTTGAGGCCTTTGCTGCTGGTAATTAATTCACTTTAAAATCCCCAAATAATCACAACAAAAATTTTAAAAATATTGAAATTCGCAAAACAAACCTGCATTATGATCAAATTGCGAAAAAGCCCCTCCACTAAATCTGTTAGATCTTACTTACTGTATGATCTTTTTTTACAATTTCCTAAATACAGAGGGACTTTTTTCTTGCAATTTTCAAGAATGCAGGGGCATTTTTGCAAATTCCATTTAAAAAAGAAAAATAAAAAACCTCTCAAATAATCACACAGAAAAAAAAAATCACAAAACAAACCCTTCATTAAGCTTAAATCGCAAAAAATCCCCTCCACTAAATCCATTAGATCTTAACAAACTACAATTTCATAAAAGCAGAGTGGGACTTTTTTGCAATTTCCACTAGTGGGGGGGAGCTTTTTACAATTTACATAACACAGGGACTTCTCTGCAAATTTCCCAACAAAAAGAAAAAGAACAATAAAATAAATAAGAACAGCAGCATAAATTCTCTTTCTTCTTTGCAGAGCTGTATGCTCTATACAGATACATGGCTACCAACTCGCAACCCAAGCCCATTACCGCTCCAACCGAGGGCGAAAACGGAAACGAGAAAAAGATGGACGAATCGGACCTGAGGCTCGCGCAGCTGCAGCGCCAGCTCAGCACTAATGAACCTGGAGCATTAATGAACCTTCTGGAAGATTCTGTTATGAAGGAGGACGAGGACGATGAGGAGACCAAGGAGTGCAAAGGGGTGTTTAGGAATCTCAAGTTCTTTCTCAGCCGTGAGGTATTTGAAATGTTTTTAAGTTGTGGGGAGTTTTGCAGAAAGACCCTTTTGTTTTATGGTATTTGTGAAAAAAACCTGGTTTTCGGAATGTTTAGAAAGAACTGCTTTGAAGTTTCTGTTTTTCGAAATAGAAAGTTAATATTAGGGATTTATATTGAGTATTTTATAAGTTTTCTTAATATATACCAGAAAATATAAGGTTTTTTTTTTTTTTTTTTTGGAAAATTGAGAAAAATATTGATTTGCTCTGTGTGTTTGTGTGTATATATATGTGATTAATAACTTAATAATTATTTATGGATTGATTTATTTATTAATTTAGGTTCCAAGAGAGTCGCTTTTGTTCATAATCCCGGCTTTCGGAGGCTCGGTTTCATGGGAAGGCGACGGATCTCCGTTTAATGAATCTGACGAACAAATTACTCATCAGGTTTATTTTAATTTTTGTTTGCTCTTATAGATATAAGAATATCATTAACTCTATGTAATTTTTATTATTTTTTAATTATTTTGGAAAATTTACAGATAGTAGATAGGCCTACACAAGGCCACATGTTTCTCTCGAGGCAATACGTTCAGCCTCAATGGATTTTCGACTGTGTAAATGCACGTGTATTATTACCAACTGAAGCTTATTTAGTCGGAAAGTACGTCAAAAATTAATCTCATTCATTTTTTCAAGGAAATTTTCAAAAGGACCCCTAACTTTTCCTAATATTTAAAAGCCCCCAACTTCTCAGATTCTAAAGAAAACCCTATGGAGTGAACATATTTGGGTTGAATAGTTTTTGCGGACCAAAATACCCTTCTTTCTTTGAAATTAATATATTATTAACATAGAAATAAATATTTATTAACATATAAATTATTAAAATTAAACATGGTAGCAAGAATGGTATTTGGTCCACAAAAAAATTACTTAATCCCAAATATATTAACTTTTTTCCCAAATATGTAGTTTTTACTTTTTTTCATTTTTTTGATATAAATAAATACAAATAATAAACCAATTAATTAATTAATTTTTTTAAGGGTGCCGCCACCTCATCTATCTCCGTTCGTGGACAACGAGGCGGAGGGATACATGCCTGAATACGCTGAGACGATCGAGCGGTTCAGACTGGCTGCCAAAAAGACCGTTCTGCCCCTGCCCGATACGGAGACTCAGGATCTGAACGATCCTCAGAGCTTATTGGCCGAAGGAGTTATGGATCGCACGGAAGCTAATGAGGCGAATGAGAAACGCAAAAAGGTAGTTTGTTTGTTTATTTTATTTTTTTAATTAATTAATTAATTATGTTTTTAATTAATTAAATTATTAAATTTATTTATCAAAAGGACCCCTAACTTTTCCTTATTAATTATTTATTAATTTATTAGTTTATGGTATTTTATATTTTTAATAAATTAAATATTTTTACGCTGGAAATATTACATGTTTTTTACTATTTATTTATTATTTTTATTATTTTTGTTTATGTTTTATATTTAATTAGTTAATTAATTAGTTAAATTTTTTATTGTTTTTAATTTATTTTAATTAATTTATTTATCATTTATTATTTAATTCTATGTACTCTTATTTTTTATTTTTTATCTTTTAAATTATTTTTAATTTGTTTTTTAATTTTTATTATTTTATTTATTTATTATTGGGTAGTTGGAAATTATGGAGAAGCAATACCACGAGGAGTTGAAAATGGAGATAAGTGGAGCAACTTATTCTTCTTCATTAGCCGATAAAAAAACAGAGGAAAAGAAGGAAGATGAAGATACTGACATGGTTCCGGCGGAGCAGGATAACGACGACCTTGCTGCTCTTTCTATGTCTAGGAAGAAGAGAGGAATTTACGAAGCTATTAAGGTGAGATTATCTTTTTATTAGGGAAATATACGATAAGGCCCTTGAAAGTGTTATAATTATCTGATCGATGATTTGGATTGTGTTCTTTTCTTCAGATAAGCAAGGAGAGGAAGAAGAAGAATGTGGACCTTCTGAAAGAACGGAAGAGGAAAGCCAAGGTCAGCAAGGAGACTTAAGAGTTGTGTAATGCTAAGTTGTATTGTATCGATTTATTTATGTATGTTTATGTTTTAAAATGTGTACTTCTTTAGGTGTTGGTACCGGGTTTGGCTACTGTGATATTGAGACTGCTTTGAAGAAATTTTGATTTATTTAATGCGTTGTTTTGAATTCACATTTTTTTTTTCTTGAGATGGTTTTTTGAAATGTGAAAAGTTTCAGAGGTTTAGTGATATTGGGTTATAATACAGTTTTGTATTTTGATTTTATTATTGAGAAATTTATGTAACAGTAATGTTTGGTTCACAATATTTGATCCCACACTAGTTCCATTTGAGACAACTGATTTGTGAACTTCCAAGTTATTGATACAGATCAGTAGTGGTCCATTCAAACAAATGCTACTACAAAGTCGGTACAAATTACAACTGAAAGAACTCAGGACTCCAACAAAAAATAAACATAAGAAATTTGTAATACACATGATGAATTTTGCCAGTAATAAGTATCAACGGAATGATCCGCGGTTTGAATCTGTGCCGACACTCATTTTCCAGAATTTTTGGCTAGCGTTGCGTAGGTACCCTACCAACTTTTTAGCGTTTTCAGTCATTGCAAGTGCAGTTACAGGTGTTCCTTCTGTGGTCCCCGTTCCTGTCTTATTGTATTGTTGCAATACGAGCACAGATGATGTGATTCCTGAATCCGCCGAAACCAAAAGATCACCAATCGGCCCGAGCTCAGGGTACTCGGACCAATTTTGGAGCCCTGCTGTCATGATCGTCTCCTTTCCTTGCCCTTTCCCCACTATGAATAAATCGAAACGCTCCATCAATCTGATGGCGCCCACTGTGTCCTCACTGTTATTCACCACTTTTTCAGCGTAAACCACCCTTTCATTGCCAGCGTTGGCAACTCGGAATTCATTCATGAGCTCATCATCCCGTTGTCGTTCTTGCTCTTCAAGTTCAGCCAACTCTGGCATGGTTAGGGTTCCTGAACGGGGCAATGAGATAGATGAGTTGTTCTCGGTGCCTGGGATGAATCTTAACACCATGATGCTCACGCCGGGGTGGTCAGCCATTCGCCAGGCATATGAGAGAGCCTCACGATCATCTGGCCCTCCGAAGAAGAGTAATGCCACGGTAATTTGCATGTTTCGTGTGTCAGTGGTTAACTGGGAGTTGGCACCGAGACCACGGTCCACTAGTATGGCCACAGAGCATAGGGCTCTGGCTAGCACGTTTTGATTAACAGTGCGTATGGATGGGCTAATTGTCTCTAGATCTCCTCCGACTCCAAGGATCTTGTGGAAGGGGAGAAGGATGACGGCAGCGTGGCGGTCCTCTGCGATGGTACAAATGTCCTCGTGCATGTTCTCGTATGGCGAAACAGCAGTGAGAGGTTGTACTGACACGCCACCAGCATGTTGCTCGTAGTTTTCGAAGGCTGTGGCTATTAGTTCCGCCTGCTGCTGGCCGCGGTGTGGGGTAACCGTGTGGTGGCTAGGACGGTACTTGTTGGACTTGGACCCCGGGTTGTGAACTATCAGCATGGCTGAGGCCCGGCCTATCAACTCGATTAGGTGGAGTACATAGACAAAGATCGGGGACCGTTTCGTAGGGTTGGAGGCCTCGAGGAGGGTGATGATGGCGGGAACATTGCGGTAGTTGTGTACACATGAAATCATACGTAACTCGCCATCGTGCTTTGCACGTTGTAGGTTTCGGCGCCTATACATGATTTTTGGTCTAGATGGGCGGTAGAGGAACGTTGCTAAAGGTGAGACCATAGCAGCAGTTAGAGTTATCCCCACGAGAACCACAGTGTATTGTAGATGATTAAATACCTGCACTCAATTTCATGATTTGTCATTAATTAGCTTGAATAATTGTTTTGTATCAAAATATTTGTTTGCTTCAGTTGTTGACTATATAATTCTATAAAGAGAGAAATAGAGTTATACATCCTTCATGATAGTTGTCCCGAGTATGACATAGTCGAGTGCGCCCTTAGAACAAAGGAGGACGCCGAGTGCTAGGCCGTCTTTAGCCGGCATCCAGAATACAATGGAGACGAATAACCCAGTGACAACCTTGCAGACCATTGCTATCCCCGCCAACATTATAAAGTTGGGGGACAAACTCCAAAACCCCTTCAAATTTTCCATCATTTTCGACTCATCGTCCAAGAGCCCAAAGTCTGCGGTTAAGCCGATTGTGATGAAGAAAAATGGTAGCATGAAGTTCCCCATGAATTCCTCTGATCGGTCGACCAGGGCGACTGCCAAGGGCCCTGCAGGCATTGCCAACCCGAATACTAGAACACCGAAAGCGGCATGCATTCCAACAATCTCATTAAGGAGCCCTGCACCAGCAACTGACACCAAAACAAGGCCGATGTATGAGTTAGATGGTTGGTCACCAGTCGGCATTCTCTTCGATACCCATACCATTACAGGACGTACTAGGGTTAAACAAAAAACAATCCATATGACGGCCCAACAGACTAGATACACCGGCTCTGCCCATGGCCGGAAAGACCACAAATTAATCAACACCGCCAAGAAGACCCAGCCAAGTAACTCACTTACAACAGATGCTGACAGCGCGAGACGACCTGGCTCGGTGCTGACTATCTTCAAGTCTGTTACTAGTCGAAGAAGCGTCGGGAAAGAGGTCAAAGAAAAACATAATGATACGAAAAATAAGAAGTATGTTCTTTTGCCTTCTGCGAGGCCTATGAAATCTGACACCATGGAGTCATAAGTGTAATTAATATCATCCGGTTTCTGAAATATCTTCCGTATAACTGACTTTGGTATGCTCAACACGTCCTCTCCGATTCCGAGACCAAAGCCGGCTAAGAAGGTGACAGTGAAAGGAAGGATGAGGTTAATGGCGGCAGTGACAACAAATTTTTTCTCGATGCCTTTGATGAGAGTCGTGTCAAGCTTGACGCCGGCTAGGAAAATCATGTACATGAGCCCAAAATAACCTACCAATTCCAATGTAGGAGTCCCGAGTTTCGTATTGAGGATGGTGTTGAACGAATGTGATTTTATGATCACACCCGACCCGAAAATAAACCCTGCCTACAAAAAAATATATTTAGCATTACTCCGTAAATCAGATTGACAAATTTTACTTGTGGAACTTATTATTTTTATTCCTAAAAAAATGTTATGATTACATATATTAGAGTGATAAATGTACCAAAATATCGCAAATCATGCGAGGTTGTTTAAGGATCGGAACGAGGACAAGACCCAAAACCCTAGAAGCGATGATGTAAAAAACAGTTTGAAGGAAGAAGGTCGTGAGGGCGTATTCCGGAATCTTGTCCATGCCTTTCTCCCACACCCCGTTTATTACCATCATGTCGGGGTTCGCACATATCACCGAAATATAATTATGCGACGACATTTTGTTGCTCTCTCTTTGTTTTCTCTCTCTCTCTCTCTCTCTCTCTCTCTCAAGTGAAATTCAGAGCTCCAATTCTTGTGTTGTGGTTCACAAGAAATTCAGAACTCTTTAGTGGGGTTTTTGGTGTTTTGTTTTTATCTAGTATTTAAAATAAAAAGAAACAAGGGGAAATTAACTCTGTAAGGTATAAATATGTACAATTAAGATAAAAAATTTAGTTTCAAGTCAACAAAATGAGTGTTAAAATGGTTAAAATGATTTTTTTTGATAAGTAATGTGTTGTAAACTACATACTCAGCGACCAATGAACAGCAACTTGAGCAGTTTGAAGTTGAGGAAATGTTAGCATAAACCCTAAATTTAGTAAATTGAGTTCGAATTGAACTGTTTGATTTATCAAATTTAAACTGTACTTGAAGACCAAATTTGTTTCTACCAGATTTTAATTACTCATAATTCATAGTTGCTCTTGCATTGCGAAAGTGAAAATTCATCACAATTATTCCTATAAAGATGAGAAATATCAAATATATCCATCGTGATCTAATTTATTAAAAAGATAAATAATACTTTCAAACAGTATTTATCAATTTAAACAATATTTTTTTAATTTACATGCTCGGCTCATATGTCCCTCATAATAAATATCAAATATATCCATATGATCTAGTTTCTTAAATATATATATATATATATATATATATATATATACATAATATTTTTTTTACATTTTGTAGCAAATTGCCTAAAAATGAAAGGATGAATTAAATGATTCTAGAAGATTAGGGTTTGGAATGTTGGGAAGGCTAACATTATCTGTATACGTATATTTACTGTTGGTGCCAAAATATAGTTTCTTCGTATTTTATTTGACTCGACTCCTTAATGCTATCGGATAAACTTCTCATGAGAACCCAATAAATTGGGCTCATGTTGTGTTATTTTATTTGGGCCTCCATTGACCAGTCCAGCAGACTGGAAGGACGAAATCAAACATTTCAACTATTTTGCAGGCCATCCTTACAAACCCCCATCAAATAAATATACAAACTCAGAACTGAAGAATCAACACACAGTTCACTTTCCCTTCCACTTTGTCTTACACTGTTACACACCATGACTATCAGCAGCCTCTCTTCCATGGTTTCCCTCCATCCCTCACCTTCTTCCTCTTCATTCCTCTCCTCCCACCGAAACCTCCATCCCTCTCATACCTTCCCGGCTACGCGGCTCAGGTGGGCGGCGCCTCGGGCGGCCGTGGCGGCGGAGAAGGTTGCTGCGGGGGAACTCGACCGGCTGGCCTCGCTCAGCCAGGTTTCGGGCGTGCTTGGGTCTCAGTGGGGAGATGAAGGGAAGGGGAAGCTCGTTGATATTCTTGCCAAGCATTTTGATATTGTTGCGCGCTGTCAGGTACTGTTGTAATTTCGGTTAAGGTTTGGGTGTTGGTGTGTGTGAATAAAAGGAGATTTGTTTAGAACGGAGAAGATGTAAAGAGCGATTATAAGTGATTTTGAGTAAATGAGAAGAAAAGTTTGATATATTCATTTTGGGCGACTTGAAATTTATGCATGTTCAGAAAACACTCCATATTTTGATATTATTTTGTCCGCTAATGTACTTTTGCTTAAAATTCTCTCTTTTGCCAAAATAAATGCCTTTGAAGTAGAACTAGGACTTAATTTCACTTAAAATTGGAATTTATGCATGTTCAGTTAACACTCAGTCAAATATTTCGATATAATTTTGTCCAATAATGTACTTTTGCTCAAAATTTTGTTTCTTCTGCAATAACAACAAATTTTAAGTAGTAAATAGGACTTGATTTCACTTAACACAGAAATTTTCTTACAAAACATATTCAACAAGACAAAACTTAAAACTGCATGAGTAAACAATATCTCATCTAATATCTCCGTTTTTTCTCAAACATACTACTTATTCTCAAATATCATTCCAAACAGGGTGGAGCGAACGCAGGCCACACGATATACAACTCCGAGGGCAAAAAATTCGCTCTACACCTAATCCCGTCCGGCATCCTCAACCCTGAAACCCTCTGCGTGATCGGCAACGGCGTCGTGATCCACCTGCCCGGCTTCTTCTCCGAAATTTCCGGACTCGAATCCAACCACGTCGACTGCTCGAACCGGATCCTGGTCTCCGACCGGGCCCACCTGCTTTTTGATCTCCATCAGAGCGTGGATGGGTTGAGGGAGGCGGAATTGAAGGGGGATTTGATTGGGACGACTAAGAGGGGCATCGGGCCGTGTTATGCGAGTAAGGCGATTAGGAATGGGCTTAGGGTGGCGGATTTGAGACGGATGGATGTGTTTAGGGAGAAACTTGAGGTATTATTGAATGATGCGGCGATGAGGTTTGATGGGTTTGAGTATAGTAAGAAGGTTTTGGATGAGGAAGTCGAGAGGTGAAGTTTTGTTGCTTTGGTAGTGTATTATTGAGAGAATGAGAGATTAAGAGAATAAGAAATGAGTTTTATTAATATTGCTTGATGAGAGTGCAATCATAATCTATTTATAGAACCCTAAACCTAATCCAAGCCATTCATTAATTAGCCGTTGGCAAGTAGATTAAGATTTAGGGTTGTGTAAGTAGATTAAGATTAAGATTGTACTCTCTCATCAAATGGATTAGGTTTAGAGTTGTATAACTAGATTAAGATTCTACTCTCTCATCAAACAATGTTGATAACACAGTCGACACCAAATCACCATCTAACTCATTATTTAACCCCTTATCCATCCATCCTATCAGGTACAAGGTATTTGCGGACAAACTCGCACCCTTCATCACGGACACGGTTCACTTCATGAACAAGGAGATTTCGGAGGGGAAGAAGGTGTTGGTGGAAGGCGGGCAGGCCACGATGCTGGATATTGATTTTGGGACTTACCCGTTCGTGACTTCATCGAGTCCGTCCGCTGGCGGGATTTGCACTGGGTTGGGCATCCCACCCAGGTGCGTCGGGGATCTTATTGGCGTGGTAAGGATTTGTGATTCTGTTTTGTTTGTTTGTTTGTTTGTTTTGTTTATTTGTTTTCTTATTTATTTATTTATTTTGTTTATTCATCTATCTATTCATTTTTATTTATTTATTATTTAATTATTTATTATTTATTATTTATTGTTTGTTTGTTTTCTAATAATACAGCTTGTTCTTTCTTTCCTTTTAAATATACTTTATTTATTTATTTGATTATTTCTATAATAATGATAGAGACATAGAATCCAAACCCTAGAATTAGCTCTAGACAGCTTTATATGGCGGTCAGGTTTAGTAATATTTCGTTTTAATTGCTGACCTCGATTTAAACTACTAGCCTTGTCGAGAGCCCATCCTAGGGTTAGATCTTATGTCTGTAGTGTTGCATTATTTTTTTATTAATGGAATATTTACAATATTTCATTTTATTTATTTATTTATTTTACGATAATGCTCGCCTGCCATATAAAATTATCTCGAGCTAATTCTAGGGTTGGCTTTCACCCCGTACCATTATGTTTTTTACTAACCAAGTTTTTAACTTTTAACTTTTAATAACATAACATTTCCATATTTTTTTTCTTAGGTCAAAGCGTACACAACACGAGTCGGGTCGGGCCCCTTCCCGACCGAAATCCTCAGCGCAACCGGGGACCAGCTCCGCGTCGCCGGCGCGGAATTCGGGACGACGACCGGCCGGCCGCGACGCTGCGGCTGGCTCGACATCGTCGCTTTAAAATTCGTGTCGCAGATCAACGGCTTCGCGTCTCTGAATTTGACCAAGTTGGATGTTCTGTCGGGATTTGAGGAGGTGAAGTTGGGCGTGGAGTATTGGAAGGGTGGGGGACAGGTGGTTGAGGGGTTTCCGGCTGATTTGCAAGATTTGGAGGAAATTGAGGTTGGTTTTTCTGAGTTTGGGGAAATTTGGGAATTTCCAATAAGCCTCTGCATTATTGGAAATTGGAAAAAGGCCATTTTGTTGAAAGGCCCTGGGAGAAACCGCTCTATATGGAAGATTAATTGAGATTTCTCTTTCGAATTTAGTGATGAGAGAGAGAGATGTTAGTTAATCTTTAAGAGATGTTTTTTTTAAATAATGAAAGTATGAAAGCTAATGGTAAGGAGTTGATTTTGCAATTTTGGCAATGATATAGGGGCTTTTTGGCAATTTCAAATAATGCAGGGGCTTTTGCAAATATTCTTCTTTTTATTGGAATCGGCTTTCGTGTATTATGATTTGTTTAATTGTGCGTAGGTGAAGTATGAGGTGTTGCCAGGCTGGCAGACAGATATATCGAAAGTGAGAAATTACGAAGACCTCCCTAAAAACGCGCGTAATTACGTGGAGAGGATTGAAGAGTTGGTTGGTGTGCCGATTCATTATATTGGAATTGGGCCGGGCCGTGATGCTCTCATTTATAAGTGATTTGTTTTTTGTTGGAGTGTAATTTCGGCTTTTGAAAAAGAGTAATAATTGTAGTGATTTTAACTTATTTAGTAATTTTGGCGGAGTTTTGTAGGAGATTGTTGTTGTTGTTTGAGTGTTGGGTAGCCAAGTAGTTGGTTTGAATGAAGGACATGTTTAATTTTTTGAAAACAATAAGGGTATGCAATTTGAGCCGTTTGAATTATGAAATTAAGTATTTTTTTTTCTTTTTGCTTGTTCATTGTATATTGTTAAGGTTAAGGTGGTATCTGGTATGGTAATTAAAAGTTATACAAAAATTGAAAAACAATCTCTGTACACAGCATAAAACCAAGCATCAAATCTATTTCTTGCAGCTCGGTTTCTGGGTCATGTTTTGTGACACGTGTCAACTTATGGTAGAGTAACAATCTCAACCGTCCATTACACTAGTACTCTAAAAAATGGTCATGTTTTGTGAAACGGACAAATTCCTATAATTTATCTATAGTGGTATTTGAGAGTTATAAAATAAATATTTGTATTGTATATTAGTTATCTGTTGTAATTGTCCGTATAAATCCGGATTTGTATTATTATCTGGGTTGCCAAATCTTATCTGTACCCTGTCAAGAACTAGGAAACTATAAGGATGTGGATATGATATGGCAGCTATCCGAACAAAATTTGAACGAGATCCAAACCGTCTACATCCCTTACATGCGCATCAATACCTATAAAAATTAGAAATTCCATATGTAACATACCAAAATATGAAATACTTTTACGTCTATATAAATGACAATGCCACTTTAATTTCATTTTCATCCTTTGCAGAATGAGCAATTAAATGTACAATCTTACAAAAATCTTAAAGAAGATTTTCGAGTATTATCTTGAAAACTCAAAATATCACATAAACTATTGTTATATATAAGATGAAAAATATCTTTTCAAATAAATTAACATATATTATAGAATCTTAAAATAAAACATACGTAATCCTTAATTTTTGCACCTCCGATTATTTAATTTAGGAAAAAGTTCATTTTTGCACTTTCAAGAGCTTGCTCGCTTTTACACCCTAACTATTTTTTGAGCACTTTTGCATTCTTAACTATTTAATTTGAACATTTCTACACTCTCCATCCGTTAAACGCACAATAAGCAGTTAAATGGTGACGTGGAGTGATGATGTGGCAAATTTTATTAATTTAAAACTGTGACTTGGACTTCTTGAAAAAAGAAGAAGAAAACACACGACCTCCTCTCTGTTCGCTCTCTTTCTCCTCTCTCTCTGCTCTCGTGCTCCAGTCCGTTCCTCTCTCCGCCCCAGCCAGACGCCATTCGATATCTAACTTTGACCTTTCATAACCTTGAACCAAACTTGCGAGTGGAAAGCGTTCATTCTGACACAGAGAGATTGGGGCAGAAATATCAACCCTGAGATTTGAAACGCACAATCAGCAGTTAAATCGTGACGTGGAGTGATGATGTGGCAAATTTTATTAATTTAAAATTGTGATATCAAGCTGCAGTGAATGAAATCCTGTGGCTCCCAAACCTGAGATTTGAAATCGGCTCATCAAGAATGATGACCAGCCCATCGAAATCAGGCCCATAAGGCCTAAATGAGCTAATTCTCCTCCTCTCTTTCTCCCTCCTCATTCCATCGCTTTCCTTCTCGCTCGGCGCCCAACGGTCGCCCCCACATCTCCCAAACCCTAACATTTCCCTCCCTAATTCCCTCCTTTCCACCATTTCTCGCTCCCCGAATGGAATCCAACGCATCGCCGGCGGCGGCGGCGATCTACCCGGCGACTCCAGGATCCGCCGGGGTCCGCCGCTCCAGCCGCCTCCTCTCGTCCACGCCCGGCTCCACTAAACGCGCGAAGGAGGTCTCGTTGCCGCCTGTCACGCCGAGCTCGTCCAGAAAAGCGAGGCGGGCGCTGGATCTGAGCTCGCCGTCGATCGATCCAGACACGCCCAATCGGCCTGAGAAAAGGAGGAGGAGAAACGCTGGAAGGCCTAGGAAAAAGGTGTTTTACAAGAAGGTTATTTATGATGGAGGCGAATTTGCGGTAATTTGTTGTCCTTTTCACTAAATCTTGATTTTTGAACTTGAATTTTCATCGCACAACTCTTTTTGCTCCAAACAGGTAGGTGATGATGTGTACATAAAGAGAAAAGAAGGCTCCGAATCAGACTCTGAAGATCCGGAATTTGAGGAGTGCAAAGTCTGCTTTAAACCCGCCTCAAAAACGAAAATAATGATCGAATGTGATGACTGTTTGGGCGGATTTCATCTCAGATGTGTCAAACCGCCGCTAAAGAAGATTCCGGAAGGAGATTGGATTTGCAATTTTTGTTCTGATTTGAAGAACGGAAAAGTGGTGAGCTGGCCTAAACCACCTGAAGGAAAGAAGGTTAAGAGGACCTTGAAAGAGAAGCTTCTCTCTAGCGATTTGTGGGCCGCAAGAATCGAAAGGTAAATTTGAATTTGTTTATATTTTGATATTTTTGAATTTTGGATGGATAAGTTTGATTTGTTTTAAGTTTTTGGAAGGGCAAATTTTCATATTTTTGCAGTTTGGGAAGGGTAAATTTGATATTTTGAGAATTTGAAGGGTACATATGAAATTCGACCTAAATTTCATGAATTATTTAATTACTTATTATTTATTTATTTATTTATGGGCAGTTTGTGGAGAGAAACAGACGGTACGTATTGGTTGAGGTGCAGGTGGTACACAATTCCAGAAGAGACGACAGCTGGCAGGCAGCCACATAATTTGAGAAGAGAGCTTTACCGTACCAACGATTTTTGTGATACAGAGGTATAAGTGAAATGAATTTTCATATTTCTTTTAAAAAGATATAAATTTATTTTATTTTGTTAATTTTGTATCACTTCATGTTAATTTTTAGTTTATTATTCAAATAAAAATTCAATTTATATTTGCTAACTTTATATTTATTTATCTCGTATCAGTTTTTGTTGATTCATTCTTTAACTTAATTTATTTTTGTTATTTTTGTATTTTTTTAATAGATGGAGTGTGTGGTTAGGCATTGTTACGTTTTGAGCCCTAAGGAATTTAAAGAAGCGAATGATTCAGGAGACGATGTGTTTTATTGCGAGTATGAGTACGACATTAATTGGCATAATTTCAAACGGATCTCCGAAATTGACGATGACTCCATCGAGGTTTTATTATTGTTAAAAAATATTGATTTTGGTTGTTTAAATGATTATTATGTTTAATGCGGTGATGATTTGTGAATTTTTAGGGTAATGGTGGAGAAAATGGGGAGGATAGTGAGTTTGAAATGGAGTCATCGAGTGATTGTTCCGATGAAGATTCAGAATACGAAAAAGAAGAAAAATTGGATTCTCCCTCTTCAAAGAAGAATCGGTCTAGCACATTAGCTGCTGTATATATCTCTCTCTCGTTTTTTTAAAATCAAATTACAATTTGGTACTAATTAGTAATTACATCTGATAATGTTTTATTCTTATTTTAATAGAATTCAAGAAAAGGGAGGGTAATTGGATTGCAGAAAATCGGAGCGAGAAAAATTCCAGAGCATGTTAGGTGTCACAAACAGACGGATTTAGAAAAGGCCAAAGCGGCTTTATTACTCGCTTCTCTCCCCAAATCCCCGCCCTGCAGAAACAAGTATGTTTTGCACAGTTAAAATGCCCTAATTTTGAAAAGGCATATAGTTTTATTTTATATCTTTTTTAGGGAAATGGAGGAGATAAGGGTGTTTGTGAAAGGAGCGATTGGAGATCTCCAGTGCTTGGGCCGGTGTTTGTATATTCATGGTGTACCTGGTACCGGCAAGGTTATTCTCTTTTATATTCTTTGTATATGAAAAAAATTATTCAAAAAAAAAATTATTAAAAAAAATTAGAATGAAGTAGTTAACTATTGGTGTTGGTTTTTGTGCGATTATCAATAAATTAATGAGGGACTTTTTTTGCAATTTAAGCATGATGCAGGGTTTCTTTTACAAATTTCTCATAAAAATATCATATATGTTTGTGCAAACATGGAGAAAAAAGATAAAAAATATTATTCTAATTAATTAATTTGTAAAATGCAGACAATGAGTGTGCTTAACGTGATGAGAAGTCTAAAATCTGAAGTCGACTCAGGAGCACTGAGGCCTTATTGTTTCATAGAAATAAACGGCCTTAAATTAGCTTCTCCTGAAAATATTTACAAGGTAACCCTAACCCTAATTCGCTACTTCTCTCTCATTCAACCCTAAAAATAGAATGTCCTGAAAGTTTTGTTAAAAATGATACTTTTAATTTGAAATTTTGATAATTTCAGGTTATATATGAGCAATTGAGCGGGAATAGGGTTGGATGGAAAAAGGCGCTGCATAATTTGAATGAACATTTTTCGAACGGAAATAATAATAATAATAAATCTGGGAAAAAAGAACACAAACCTATTGTGCTTCTGATTGATGAACTTGACCTCCTTTTGACCCGCAACCAATCTGTAATTACACCCCTATTTTTCATTTAATTAATTAATTTTCTATTTCCTTATTAACGGGTTTTAATAAACTATATTATTATTTCAAATTTCAGGTTTTATACAACATTCTTGACTGGCCAACTAGACCCAATTCAAAATTAGTAGTCATAGGCAAGTCATCCTTTCTCGATTCCAACTCATTTATTACATATCATTTCCAAACAAACAATATTAATTTATCGACAAATTTGCAAAAAAGCTCCTGCATTATGCTTAAATAGTAAAAAAGCCACTCATCATTGGAAATTGCACAAAAAGCCTCTCTATCGTATGGTCTATTGTTTACAAAATTGCAAAAAATCCCCTCCATTATTGGAAATATCAAAAAACTCCCTCTATTCTTTATAAGATGGTTCGTAGTATCGGCCGATACCGATACGACACGGCCGACACCGACACCAGTTGGGCTTAACCGATCCGACTTTTCGGCCGACACCACCTGACTTTTGCCCGACTAAATCGGTCACTGAAAAAAGTGAAATTTTTTTTTGACAAATTTTTTTTTGACAAAATTCCACCGTAAGATTGTCTCAAAAAAAAAAAATTGACAAAATTGTTTAATTTTTATTTCAAGAATTTGATTTTGTTTACTGAAATACACCTGTACAATAGTGAATTACAGTAAAGCGAAGTAAATTATATGCACAATTCATAACAATCACAGTCATATACTGCATTATCTGACATTAGAAAAATAACCTAAATGTCCTAGGAATACATGTTTTTAGTCAATTTTAGTTCATAAATTATTTATAATTATATTTATAAATTTTTTGAATTTATTTTCAATTTTCTTTCATTTTTATCCATTTAAAAGTAATATTTTATAAAAATCCGACACTCCGATCCGACTCGGCCGATACCGACCCGATACGTCCGACTTTCCGATCCGGCTTAGCGGCCGACTCCGAAACCGATACCGTCTTTCAGAACCAATTATAACTTTTTTCCAATTTAAGCATAAAGCAGGGGCTCTTTTGCAAAATCCTCTTGATTCATACCAACTTCTCTATTTTCTTTTTTAAACAAACAGGAATCGCTAACACGATGGACTTACCTGAGAAATTACTACCGCGGATCTCCAGTAGAATGGGAATCCAAAGGCTCTGTTTTGGCCCGTACAACTACAAACAGCTCCAAGAGATCATTTCCAGCCGATTGAGCGGAATCAACGCGTTTGAAGATCAGGCCATTGAGTTCGCTTCCAGAAAGGTTCCCAACTTTTTATTATATTTAATTATTTGATGAAAATTATTAAATAAATTATTGGGAAATTTGCAAAAAAGCCCCGCATTATGCCTAAATTGCAGAAAAGCCCCTGCATTATTGCCAAAATTGCAAAAATATTTTTCAAGTGATTAAACTATTAAAACTAACGGTGCTAACTTCAAACAAACTTTTTTTGCAATTTTAGAAATTATTTAGGGGCTTTTTTGCAATTTAGGCATAATCCAGGGGCTTTCTTGCAAATTTCCTTAAATTATTAATTATTTATTCAGGTGGCGGCAATGTCAGGAGATGCCAGGCGGGCCCTAGAAATTTGTAGGCGGGCTGCTGAGCTGGCGGATTTTCGTATCAAGCAATCGGTATCTACAAATGATGCTTCTTCTTCAGTTGAAAATAAAAGCAAAGGTTTTTACCGTTATGTATATTCTTGTGATATTTTTATAAAAAACTAGTATTTTCAATTATTTTCCTCACTATTTTGTTGATTTTTTTTTCTAAGTTGGGAAATTTGATAATTATTTTTAGGAAAATATTTGGTAAGTATGTCTGATATAGACTTGGCGATTCAGGAAGTATTTCAAGCGCCTCATATTCAGGTGAGTCACTCACTCATCTGCCAGCTCAGCATTCACATTGACTTTCGTAGAAGCTTCTAGAATTAAACGTTGAAATATTTTCCTTTTTTTGTGTTTTAACAGACAATGAAGAATTGTACGAAATTGGGGAAAATAGTGTTGGTTGCTATGGTGCATGAGCTGTACAGAAGCGAATTGGGCGAAGTCACCTTTGAAAAGGTTATTTTTTTTATTTATTTTTTATCTTTCCTCTTTTTATCATTATATTATCATCATTATTTTTGTAATTTATACTGTGCTGTTTCTAGTTTAAAAGTTTGGCTTTTGCCTCTTTCGTACTTGCCTTTATGATGATATCTGATTTATTCATGAAGAGTTCATGTGTTTTACGGAATTAAAACCTATTTTTGTTTTGATATTTGATGTTCATAGTTCATACTTAATTAGCAATATATATTTTTTTGTTTTGTTTTTTTACAGTTGGCGTCAAAAGTTATTAATTTTTGTTTACACAATCGTGAAGAATTGCCTGGATACGATACGCTCATGCGAGTTTGGTAAGAACCTCAAATTCTTAATTTTAAAACTTTCGGTAAATTAAATTTAATGTCTTTTTCTTTTTTATTTTGGTTTAGTTGCAAGCTTGGAGAGAGCAAAATAATTCTCTGTGAGGATGGAACGAAACATAGGTTGCAAAAATTGCAGCTCAATTATCCCAGGTTCCCTTTTTATTAAAAAAACATTTATTTTTCTCTTTTTTGAATTCTTGATAATAAGAAATAATTTTTTTTGCAGTGATGATGTAGCTTTTGCATTGAAGGAGTGCAAAGAGGTTCCTTGGTTATCCATGTATCTTTGATATCTCTTATAAAAATGGAGAAATGTATTATTATTTATGCACTATTTAACGTATAAAATATGTTAAGGTATGCCCACTTTATTTTCCTTGTCATCTTTATTTTGCACAAATGCATTAAAACTCAGTCTCTTTAGATGGATTTATATTTTGACTTCATTTTTTTTTATTTTTTCAGATGAAAAAATTGAGTGTTAATTCGAGTGAGGTGGCAACTTTAGTTTCACCTAGTTTCGTAGTTTATTGTTGATTAGTGAAGTTAATTATGAAACTAGTTTTTTTTTTAATGATTGGTTTATGCATTTTGTTTAATTAATCCTTAACCTAGTTGGATTCTAATTTTGTTGGCAAGAAATACTGAAATTTGGAATTTGAGCCTCTTGCATTCACGGAAATGAGGCTCGTTTTGTATTTTTATTATTATGGATTTTTCATGTTTCATTAGATTTGTTATCCATCTCTGTAAGCTAAACAAAACTGCCTTTGTTGTAACTTACTTGAATTTGATTCAACGAATTTTAATTTATTCACAGAAACAATTGAGCATATTTATTTTGGTCTCAATATTTGAGTTAATATTTAGTGGTCGTCTCAAATTGAAATGTGTGGCTTGTGCTTGGTATATGTAAAATTTATATAATCAATGATTCAAATTTATGTGATCCGACTCAAATCTATATGATCAGACTCAAATTCAAATATGTGGCTTGTGCTTGGTATATGTAAATTCAAATTTATATGATCAGACATTTGAAATCCGGAATAATCTGATGTTTTATATCTTGAATTAGAGATATATCCTGATAACTAAAATTAAAATTTAAAGTTTATTATATATAACTGGAGATTCGAATATTAACAATACAGGAAACCCAATATTTAGAGATTCAAATCTACATAACCAGAAACATAAATATCAGATTTTGTACAACCAGAAATTAAAATACTATAAACCTTGGATTTGAAATCTTGGATTATAAGAACCCGAATTTAGAATCTCAGATTTATACAACCAGAGATTCAAATCTACACAACCCGAAATCTATATAACCTTCTTCTGAGGCGAAGAGAGAGACGAGCCACCGACTTATTTCTCGTCGCCGCCGTGTTTTTCTCCGTCCGGCACCACTCCTCCGACCGACGTGGATAAGGTGATTTACTCATTTTCTCTCTCGGTTTCTCTTAAATTGCCTTTCTCCCTTCTTTTCTTTCCGAAAGTTAATGTGTGCGTCTTTTGATTTTTTTTATTGCTTGCTTATTACTTGTCTAATCTTTTCTGATGATTTTTTCTTGGTTATTACGGCAATTAGCTTTTACAATCAGGGTTTCATATATATATTAATAATCCAAGTCCCTTCTTGGTAAATAAGGTTTTGATAATTTCTTCTTTAACAATCAGGGCATATAATTACCCCAATACAGTTTCAGATTCGCAATCAAGACTACAAAATTACACAATCTTAATCTCAAATATCACGTACCTCTTTCCAATCCTACCTTTCCCAATCCAACAACACCTAACCTCAATTTCCCCACTTTTCCACCTACAGAATCCCAAATGCCTCCCACCAGCTGCCCCTCATGCGGGCCGGCCTCAACAATCATAACCGACCCCGACACAAACGCGCTCATCTGCCTCTCCTGCGGGGCCGAGGTCGGTCCCTCCTCCCTATTCATCAACCAGATCCCCTTAACCTGCTCCGGCGGGATCGACCAGACCGCGGTTTCCTACGTCTCGAGCTTCACTTACTTGGACCGCAAGATTCGTGGCGCCACTGCGTTCTTGAAGGCCTTGGCGGACCGGCTCGGATTATCGGCGCTCCGGGCTGAAGAGGCGTTGCAGCTGGCGAGGGACGCGACGGACGGGAGTCTCGCGCTTGAGGGGACTTTGTTTTTGAAGGATCTTAGCGCCAGTTGCGTTTATATTGTTGCAAGAAGGTAATTGGGTTTTTCTTTTTTTGTTGGGGATTTGAGGAAAGGGATGTGTAGTGTGGGTAAATGGCACAAAAATGGCCCTTTTGTTTGTAAAGAATATTACAAAAATACAAATAGCCATTTTACTTGGGATAAATAAATGTATGTAGTCCCTGTACTTAAATTAGATTTTGGTTTGGTCCTTGTACAACGTTTTAGTCCCTGATTTTGTTCATTTTCAAAATAATAAAGGGATCAAAAATTTTAAGCCACTCCAATAGTATTGTGATCAACTGTGCATTTATTCCTTTTTATTTTCTTGAAGAGCAAGGAGCTTTTTTGCAATTTTCCTATAATACAAAGGCTCTTCTCCAAATTCCCATATTACGACAACAATTTTAATTAATTATTTTCTCAATTGCAACAGGCACAACCTCCCACTCTCGATCTCTGAAGTCGCATCCTCGGTCGGATCCGACCCTCACGACCTAAGCTTACTCATCAAAAGAATCTCTCTCACTCTCTCTCTCCCTCCTCTCCCCTCCTTCGACTCCGGCGCGGCCCTCGAACGCTTCGTCAAATCCTCCTCCCTTTTAAAATCCTCCTCAAAAACCGGCGAAATCATCGGCCAAGGCCGCTTCCTCCTTTACTGCTCTACCAAATGGTCTCTCTCGACCGGCCGGCACCCTTTGCCTGTTATAGCCGCAGTTTTGGCGATTGTAGTGCAAGGATTAGGGTTTAAGGAGGTGGGGGTTGATGAGATGGCGGGTGAATTGGGGGTTGTGGTGAGTACGAGTAGGGTTAGGTATAGGGAATTGGTGGGGGTTTTGGTTAGGGTTGCGAGGGTTTTGTTACCGTGGGGGAAGGATGTGGAGGAAGGAAATTTGGTGGGGAATTTGCCGGTTTTGATTAGGTTGATGGAGTTGAAGGCGAAGGGGAGGGAAGATGAGGGGTTTTTGGAGGGTTTTAGAGTGGGGCGTTTGTTGGAGGGTATTGAGGGTGGGTTGAAAGTTGGGGGACGGGGGAAAGAAGGGGAGTATTTTAGGAATGAGAAGAAGGGTTTAGGGTTTAGTGATGGTGTTAAGATTTCGGGGGAAGGGGTTTTGAGGGTTAGTGAGAGTGTGGGTGAGAGAGTTAAGAGGTTGAAGAATGGAGGGAAGAGGAAAAGAGGGTTTAATGGTGGTGGGTTTGAAGAGGAGGAAGGTTTTGGGTTGCGTTTGGATTTGGATGAGAAGAGATGGAAATGTATGAAGGGTTTGAGTGTGGATGAGGTTTTGAGTTTGGATGTGGGGTTTGATGCTTTGCCGCCTTCTTTTGTTAGAGGGGTTGAGTTGAGAGAATTGAGGAGAGAGAGGATTGAGAAGGCGAAGTGTAGGATTGAGAAAGTTAGAACGGGTTGTGATGATTTGAAAGAGGGTGAAAAGAAGAGAGAGAAGAAGAGAGCGAGAAAGAGGAAAGGGGGAGTGGATGATTGTATGGATTGGGAGGATTGTATAATTGAATTATTGTTGTTGCATGGTGTGAATGAGGGGGAAATAGAAGAGGGGCAATATAGAAGATTGTTGGATTTGCATGTTTATGGTTCTTAGATCCATTTTTATGTATAGTTAGGTTGGTGATAGATTTTTGTTTCTTTCTTTTAACTTTTGTTTGTAGTTCAGAGTGGAAAAATGATTTTTGTATTAGTTATATAGTAAAGCAAGTATTTAAACTTTTGTTTGTAT
Source organism: Juncus effusus (assembly GCA_027726005.1). Taxonomy (NCBI): domain Eukaryota; kingdom Viridiplantae; phylum Streptophyta; class Magnoliopsida; order Poales; family Juncaceae; genus Juncus; species Juncus effusus. The sequence continues at coordinate 1,617,153 of CM050905.1, read as the reverse complement.
TGTTATTCTTTTTCATACATTGGTTGGAGATGTAGCTCAGCATAAAATATTCACTGCATGCATTATGCTACTATATAAAAGTTGGTCTTTTTTTGCCAAGTGTTAAAATATGAGGCCTTCATGGGATCTTCTGTGTCAAGTTTTATACTTTCAAATATATAGCGGGTCATTTCCAAATAAACATAATACCCAATATACAATTCTCTACTTGGTCATCTTTTTGCCACGTGTCAATATGAGGCCCTCAAATCACAACCGTTCAATCAAGCAAATCCAACGGTTGAAAATGAACTTTCTTTCTTCAAGTGACACATGTCATTTCGTGGGATCTTCTGTGTCAAGTTTTATATTTCCAAATACATAGCGGGCCATTTCAAAATAAACATAATACCCAATACACAATTCGCTACATGTCATTTTTTGCGTGAAAATATGAGGCCTTCATGGGATCTTCTTTGCCAAGTTTTATACTTTCAAATATATAGCAGGTCATTTCCAAATAAACATAATACCCAATATACAATTCGCTACTTGGTCATCTTTTTGCCACGTGTCGAAATATGAGGCCCTCAAATCACAACCGTTCAATCAAGAAAATCCAACAGTTGAAAATAAACTTTCTTTCTTCAAATGACACATGTCATTTTGTGGAATCTTTTGTGCCAAGTTTTATATTTCCAAATATATAGCGGGTCATTTCTAAATAAACATAATACCCAATACACAATTAGCTACATATAAAAGTTGGTCATCTTTTTGCCAAGTGTCAAAATATGAGGCCCTCAAATCACAACCGTTCAATCCAAACAAATCCAACGGTTGAAAATGAACTTTCTTTCTCCAAGTGACACGTGTCATTTCATGGGATCTTCTGTGCCAAGTTTTATACTTCTAAATATATAGCGGGTCATTTCCAAATAAACATAATACCCCCAATACATAATTCGCTACTTGATCATCTTTTTGCCACGTGCCGAAATATGAGGCCCAAAAATCACAACCGTTCAATCAAGCAAATCCAACGGTTGAAAATGAACTGGGATCTTCTGTGCCAAGTTTTATACTTCTAAATATATAGCGGGTCATTTCCAAATAAACATAATACCCAAATTACAACTCGCTACATAATAATTTATTTTAATGATTTATTGTGGCATTAATTTTCTTTTAAATAGTACCCTCAAACTTTAGTTTTATTACCAATTTACCTTACATGCCATCAACTATACTACGTTAAAAGAAAGTGGCACAATTGTTATTTTTTATAAAATTGAGGGTCTTCTTTTGGGGTTTGATTTGTTAGGTAGACCCAAGTTAGTTTCAATTGTATAAGAGATTTGTTATGTTGCTCCAAATTGTACCTCACAAAAAATATTAATTATATTCTTTTTTTTTAAAATATTTCATATTATACCTTCAAAAATTTTAATATCAATGTTTTTGCTCTAAAAATATCAATTTATACTTATTAGGAAAATACATCCCCGAAGTGGAGCAAGGGTTTGTACCATTTTTTTTGCTTTAAAAATAATCAATTTATTTTATTTCAAAAATGTCTTTATTCAAAAAAAATTAATATCATTTTTTTTTGCTTTAAAAATATCAATTTATTTTAATTAGAAAAAAATATATCCTTGAAGTGGAGCGAGGGTTACATTATTTTTTTCTTTAAATATATCAATTTATCTTTATTATAAAAAATACATCTTCAAAGCGGAGCGAGGGTTACACCTAGTTTCAATAAATGTTAATGGTGCACAAAACAATTTCTAATGTCTTACATTTGGGTTACAGTTTTATCTTGACAGCATATTCAATATTAATTATTTTAAGTATTAATTTAATTTTTAACCTTATAATATAAATAATATCATTTTATTATGTTATATACAAAATTTCAAGAATTCTATATTTTCACCATCATGTATTATCAAATTATAAACAAAAAGTAATGCTTAGATAATCACGGACATATAAAATCATAAAACTATAGAATTTGAAATATTATGAAATTTAATCTATAATAATGAATGCTACAATAAAAGCTTTTTAGCCCTTTATGAGACCAATTCCATCCAGGTGATGCTTGTGGTTTCAGCTAATTATCCTTCAATTGCAACAATATTTTTATTTTTCTAATGTAGTATTTATTATGTATAGTGAATATGTGACATTATGTAATTGTTTATGAAAAAAATAAATTTTTTTTGCAAAACAGAGGTGACAAGTAAAATCCCCAGAAAATAAGTTCCAACTAATCCTTAAATCTCTCAGAAAAGAAATGACACCTCTATAAAACTGGGAATGAAAAGATCGGTCAAAAACACGGACTAGTAATCCCAAGGTAGAAATAAAGCAATAAAAACATCAGATCCAAACTCTCTCAAAAGCAAGCTTTCTCCCTCGAAGAAAAACCCTAGATTTTCCAAATCAGCAGGAAATCTTTTCATAATCGCTTAATCACCTCCCCAACGGCTCTATTCCTTTCGACCGTTCGAAATTTGACCGTTGGAGAGAGACGCTAGAAGGGCTCCATACGCCACCTTGGTTGGAAATTCGACCGTTCGAAATTTGACCGTTGGAGAGACGCTGGAAGGCTCCCTATGCCGCCTTGGAGCTTATAAATAGGCGACCCTAACCCTCATTTTGAGAGACAGACAGAAACCAGAAACCCTAGTTTAAGAGTGGCTGAGAGAGAGAGAGGATGGGAAGGGGATCAAGGAGAGCTACCCAGATTTTCTCCTTATCTTCGATATCTTTGGGCGAGATCAAGAGGAGAAGGAAGGGGAAGCAACAGAGGTGCGTAGTTTGTATTTGATACGTAAGTAAGTACTCATGTATTTTTCTTAATATTTTGTGCGTTCTTTCAGCTTTTTTCTTTTTTCTGATTTTAAGCTAGAGATTTGATCAGTTTCTTTGGGAATTTTGACTTTTTTTAATTTGCATTTTTGCCGATTTGTAGTTATTCGTGCGAAGACAGAGCTTGCTTCTCAGCTCGTGCAAGAACTCAGCCTGTTCACTCAAGCAAAGGTTAGCTTTGCAAATCGCAAAGGGATATTCGCAAATCACCGCTCGACTTTTACAAGGAGAAGATGCGCTGTGCTTTTACAAAGGTATATATGATTGATTGAGGAGCACTCCTCTCTGTCTTTCCGCGCCTGCTTTAGCGTAAGTTCTGTTTTGCCTGCATCTTTGATCTGTTGTTTGTTGATTTCTTTGATCTGTTTTTTGTTGTTTCCTACATCCTTTGGGTTTCCTCTCTCTCTAATCTGTAGATCTATGTTCAACTCTGTTTGATCTGTTTTATCCTTTGTATTCTATCAACAGATTTCTGATATTATGTCTTTCACTTGATAATTTTGTAGGCCATTTCTTACAAGAAAGTGGCTGGTGCCCTGATTCCATCTCAATTTGGCCGATTTTAGCCGGTCCGAGCAATTCCTTTCATGATACTGGCCTTTATGACCATTTTGTCTTGATCTAAGTCGCCTTAGAGATTTACGAGAAACCCTAGAAGAAGAAGGCGATCAGGTATCTTTTTCCTTCTTGTTTAGGTAATTCAAGTTAATTCTTCAATTTGGAGTGCTTTTTGTTGTTTTTATGTACTAATATTCAAGTGTCGTGTGTTATTGGGGTTTGTTGCATGATTATATTGTCAAAATTTCATGCTGTTGAGTGATTTCATTCGATCAAAACAACTGAATTTCCTTCTTGTTTAGGTAATTCAAGTTAATTCTTCAATTTGGAGTGCTTTTTGTTGTTTTTATGTACTAATATTCAAGTGTCGTGTCTTATTGGGGTTTGTTGCATGATTATATTGTCAAAATTTCATGCTGTTGAGTGATTTCATTCGATCAAAACAACTGAATTGATAATTGTGATGGTTCTTTTAAATATTAAGTCAACGATAAATTCAAAACAATTCTGTTCTATCTATCTAAGGCGATCAGGTATCTTTTTCCTTCTTGTTTAGGTAATTCAAGTTAATTCTTCAAGGGAAATTCTTTAAAAACCCCCTAACTTTTTTGGATATTATCAAAAACCCCCTATCTTTTTCATTTCTTCAAAAACCCCCTATAAAGCACATGGAATTTTTTTTTTAACCCCTATGGGGTTAAGTTAAACCTTTTCCATCCATTCAATTTTTGCATTGACCAAAATACCCTCTATTTATTTTTATATTATATTTAATTCAATTAAAAAATATAATAAAAAATTAATGTTTTTCAACATAATATAAATATTATATTATATTATTTTATGCTGCATTAGTTAATTTTTTTATTATATTATATAATTTTATGTTGCATTAGTTTATTTTATAGTATTATATTACATTAAATATTTTCTCTTTTTTATTTGTATATTATAATTTTATTCTCAGTAAAACATTATTTTTTTATTATTATTTTTTATGTTTTTTAAAAAATAGTTTCTGGAAAAAAAATCAGTAAAAATTCTAAATTATTTTTTATAAAATATTTTTTTGAATTTTTTTATAAGAATTTTTTTTCAGAATTTATTAATTTTTTCAGAATTTATTAATTAATGCATCATAAAATAATATAATATAATATTTATATTATGTTGAAAAATATTAGTATTTTTTATTATATTTTTAATTTAATTAAATATAGTATAAAAATAATCAATAGAGGGCATTTTGGTCAATAAAAATTAGAATGGATGGAAAATGTTTAACTTAACCCCATAGGGGGTAAAAAAAAAATTCAAGTTGCTTTATAGGGGGTTTTTGAAGAAATGAAAAAGATAGGGGGTTTTTGATAATATCCAAAAAAGTTAGGGGGTTTTTGAAGAATTTCCCATTCTTCAATTTGGAGTGCTTTTTGTTGTTTTTATGTACTAATATTCAAGTGTCGTGTCTTATTGGGGTTTGTTGCATGATTATATTGTCAAAATTTATTTCATGCTGTTGAGTGATTTCATTCGATCAAAACAACTGAATTGATAATTGTGATGGTTCTTTTAAATATTAAGTCAACGATAAATTCAAAACAATTCTGTTCTATCTATCTATCAAGCTTTGCTAATTGGCTTTTATACTAATTTCTTCCTAATAATGAGAGTCAATTAATTAATTAATTAATTGTGATTTTACTATTGATGTACTACAGGCTGATTTTATTATTGATGTACTACGGCAGTCAATTAATTGAGTGATTTCATTCGATCAAAACCACTGAATTGATAATTGTGATGGTTCTTTTAAATATTAAGTCAACAATAAATTCAAAACAATTCTGGTCCATCTATCTATCAAGCTTTGCTAATTGGCTTTTATACTAATTTCTTCCTAATAATGAGAGTCAATCAATTAATGAATTAATTGTGATTTTATTATTTATGGTACTACAGGCTGACGTGAGGAGGAAGAAATTGGTGCAAGTTGCGAGCAAAGTGTTTGTCGGATTATTTATACAGAATTGAAGGTTGTAATGAAGTTTTGGACGGTAAATATTTCGATTTTGATCCTTTGTTATTTTTTTGGCAACTTATTTGGAAACTTGTACTTACTATTTTTCTTTTGTTGTGTAGTTAGAGGTGAAAAAGGGATCATATGGAAGCAACTTGGAGATGATGTCATCATCGTCATCATCATTTAGGTCTAGGGTCATTTAGATTCGTTTAGGTTTAGGGTCATTTAGGATTTTAGGTCATAAAGGGTCGTTTAGTGTCCGTTGCATTAGGGTCATCATCATCATCATTTTCGGTCCCTTATTTAAAAATTCGTCCAAAAGGTCAAAAGTAAAAAAATAAGAACAATTATACAACTATTTTTATTTCATTTGATTAATTAAATTTTTAATATTTCTTCTTGTAGGATGTACTAACGGATAATTCGGAAGTTTAAAAGGGAATTTGGTGGCGAGGTCTGCTTCACTATGATGCCAAGGCTACATACAGGTCAAAAGTAAAAAAAAAAATACAAAATTAAAAATAATATTATAAATAAAAAAGAAGCCCTAAAAATAATATTTGCGCTGTTGCCCCTCACCTATATTCAAAGAAAATAATAATAAAAATAAATTAATGAAAGATCCGTGAGTTTACGGTACGCAATTAATTATTATTAAATTAGCTGAGTTTTGTGCTTGTTTTAATTTCTTGATTGTTTTTTTATTTAGGTGGATAATTTTCTGCTAGAAATACTTTTGGCAAATCTTTTCGAGTTAAGTCAATAAAAAAAATTCTTTCAGATAATCGTGCGTATTATCTTTTATTTTACTGGTATAAAATTATTTTTAAAGGTTTTATATATTTTTATTTTGCAGGTAAATCGTGCGTATTATTAGGGTCTTTTAGTGTCCCATTTAGATCATAATCATCATTATCATCATTTATGGTCCCTTAAATTGAAGGATACGCCCAAAAGGTATTAATTTCTCATCTTATACCATTAAAAAGTAGTAACAACAATTATTTTTATTCCGTTCGAAATTAATTCCATACTCCACTAGAGAACTTTGTTTGATCAAAGGTCTGTTGCTGCTCACTCAATCCTTGTTTAGAAAAATTCTAATTTATTTATATTTCCAATTAAAATACATCTTTTTTTTTATTTTATTTTCAGGGGGGGCATTTGGAAATTTGCGGAAAGGCCCCTGTGTTTTTTTAAGTACTTGTTTAATTTTATTTTACAAGTTACCAGAACCCTAAGTGTATGGATAAAAGGTATACATAAAATGGGAAAACAGTATATAAAATGAGAAAAATAGTATATAAAATGGAAAAACAGTATATAAAAATGGAAAAACATATATAAAATGGAGAAACAGTATATCTACGTCGTGCTACAGTGCTGTCGTGTTTGCACATTTTCCCTAACTTATGATGTGTGTTTTATATTGCTAGTTTCTGTATGAAGTATGATGAGACACATGCTTCTTCTTTTTTAATTAATTTTAATATCTTGTTAATTACTTACGAACCACACAATGTTGGGACAATGTGTTGTCAAAACTTTTGCTGAAGGAAAAGGAAATTGGACATAAATGTGATAAAGTTTACTTAGATTGGAATATAAATTGGATATAAAAACTAATATCCTATAAGCTCGTAGCTTGAGCGCTTCCCTCCATTTCAGCTAAAAACCTTCCTTTTTTTAATTATTATTTTTTTTATAAATTATGTGAAACAGGAAATGACACTCTGGTGCCAGAAAGTTTGTTACTTTGTATTCAGATCTTCTGTTTCTCTCACCGGTCAGATGGTGTAGTGTACGCGTTCGTCTTGCAGGCTTGCTCTCGGCTGGGTCATCGTGCACGGCTTGCTTGCTTGGCTTGGCTTACCGTTTCGCTCGACTCGCTTGTTGGCTCGCTTGTTGGCTCAGCTTGTTCGCTTGTTCACTGGCTCAGCTTGCTCGCTCGTTAGCTGGCTTGCTTGCTTTTTGGCTCCGCTGGCTCGTTTGCTGGCTGACTCAGATGGCTGGCTCAGCTCGTTTGATGGCTGGCTGGCTCAGCTAGCTCGCTTGCTGGCTGACGGACTTTTTTTTGAAGTAGCATCCGTTAAAAAAATAATTCAACAAATAACATCGCTTTAAAAATAATTAAAAAACGATCATTTTCGCCAGCTCTTTTGACGGAACATGACATATTTTTTAATTTTTCTTAAAAATATTTAATTAAGTTAAAAAACACTGTTTCGCCAAAAACAGTGGTTTTTAGTAAGGAGATTTAACCCCAAAAAAAAACCTATTCCGCCGAATAGTGTGGCGAAACAGTGATTTTTTTTATTTTTTTTTTATATTTTTTATTATTTTTTTGCTAAATTTTCAGTGGTTTTTAGGGGCAAAAAAAAAATAGAAATTAAGCTGTTCCGCTAAAAGGCTTGACGGAACAAGATTTTTTTTTTATTTTTTGATTAATTTCCTTGCTAAATTTGCAGTTAACGCAAAAAAATAAGAAGAAATTAAGCTGTTCCGGAACAAGATTTTTTTTTTATTTTTTGATTAATTTTCTTGCTAAATTTGCAGTTAACGCAAAAAAATAAGAATTTTTTAATTATCTTTAAAACGATGTTATTTGATGAATTATTGTTCTAACCGATGTTATTGAAAAAAAAAAGCCCGAATGATGTAGCTAGCTTTCTTAGATTTGGAAGTATTGTGACTTGAGTATCAATCAGAAATTTACTATTTTTTTTTCCGATTACATGGCCCGTAGACAACCCACACCTATTAAACTACACGTACCTGTTTCGAATCTTTATCCTATTGAAAGCAGGCTTTTATGCCACGCCAACTGTGCTACAACAATTTAGCATCAGAATTTACCATTTGAGTACACCTAGCATTGCTGAACTGCCTTTTAAGAGTTCGAATCTTCTGTTGCGAAAAACATCGGCCATCCGTACTGCAATGAATCTGAAGCATTCAATATGTGAGCCCCACTGAAGTTGGAAGTAAGTGAGCAAAGGTTTTAACGGCCCACAAACTCCATCCAAATCATGGGTCCCACCTTAAATAAAGAAATAAGGGAGAAAATTACACACACACTCCATCCGTCTACCCCCATCCTTTGAATAAAAGAAAAAAATTGCAAAAGAACCCTGCATTATTTCTAAATTTCGAAAAGGTCCTTATGTAATATAATAATATGATATAATAAAATATTTTTAAATATAATTAGAAAAAAATCATTCTAAATTTTTTTTGAAAATCGCCATAACTTTTATATAATAATATTTTTTATAAATTGAAAAAATATTTTTTATAGAAAATAATATTTTTTTAAAAAAAGTATTTTTCAATAAATAATTGTTAAATAAATATTTTTCTGAGACAAAAACCCCATAACTTTTTTATAATAATATTTTTTATAAATTGAAAAAATAATTTTTTTAGAAAATAATAATTTTTATAAAAAAAGTATTTTTCAGTAAATAATTGTTAAATAAATATTTTACCAAAACAAAAACCCCCTAACTTTTCTATAAAAATATTTTTTACAGAAAATAATATTTTTTACAGAAAATAATATTTTTTATAAAAAAAATAAAAAATATTTTTAGTAAATAATTGTTAAATAAATATTTTTCCGAAAAAAATGCCCCCTAACTTTTATATAATAATATTTTTTATAAATTGAAAAAATATTATAGAAAATAATATTTTTTATAAAAAAAAGTATTTTTCAGTAAATAATTGTTAAATATATATTTTTCCGAAACAAAACCCCCTAACTTTTCTATAATAATATTTTTTATAAATTGAAAAAATATTTTTCATAGAAAATCATAGTTTTTATAAAAAAATAAAAAATATTTTTCTGTAAATAATTGTTAAGTAAATATTTTTCTGAAACGAAAATATTTTTCTGAAATATTTTTTAAAAAAAAATTTAAAATGATTTTTTTTCTAATTATATTTAAAAATATTTTATTATATCATATTATTATATTACACAAGGATCTTTTCAAAATTTAGAAATAACGAAGGGTTCTTTTACAATGTTTTCTTTTATTCAAAGGATGGGTGGGTAGACGGATGGAGTGTGTGTAATTTTCTTCCTTATTTCTTTATTTAAGGTTGGATGGACCCATGAGTTGAATGGAATTTATGACCCGTTAAAATCTTTGCTCACTTGCTTCTCACTTCGGTGAATCCACATACTGAACGCTTCAGATTCATTGCAGCAGAAGATTCGAACTCCCCTTTTTTAATCTTCTCGGTCATATATTACGACAAAAATCCCTGTACTTAATCCACATCCGATCTTCTAAAGTCAGCAGATTCCACAATTTCATCTCCTGAATCAAATCAGATCGCCTCCAGTTACCAAATATAATCCGTTCATTCGTGGCTAAATCTCAAGCACTGGAGGCGATCGAAGTTTGTTTTTATTGGAGAAGAACTCACAGTGTCATTTTGATCCACCTACTCTGTTGTAAAAAATTCTAAAATGTATATGTATTGGTCTTTTGTAGACCTTGTTTATTTAAGAGGTTTCTTTCCTTCGTTTTTGGGTGACGTTTATATCATCTTTCCCAGCACGACTCTCCCTTCAGTCAGTCTACACAAGCGTTTAGTTCCTCTGTGTAAAATTGAAGAAAGGATTTGTGATTTTCAGTTTAAGAGAGAGAGAAAGAAAGGGAGAAATTGTAAGTTGTGAGGAAATATGGGGTCGATTACTAGGCTGGAGGAGGAGGAGGAACTGGAGTGGTCCAGTGAGGCGGTGGTCTACGTGAACGGCGTGCGCCGAGTGTTGCCAGATGGGATGGCTCATCTCACTCTCCTCCAGTATCTCCGAGGTCTCTCTCTTTCACTTGATTGTGTTGTAGTAATTTTGGTTTAGATTGTTTTAATTGGGATTCCTGTCTGATCAGTAATTTGATTTGATTAGCAGCTCAGCTGAGAAAATTGTGAATTTTACACAGAAGTAAAGAAATGAGAATTTAAGGATGGAAAAGTTTTAAAATGAAAATAAAACAAGGAACAAATTTTTTTTTTTTTTTTTTGTTGGAAAAACAGATTCACGACTGACTGGTACGAAGCTTGGATGTGGTGAAGGTGGTTGTGGTGCCTGCACAGTAATGGTTTCTCATTACAATCAAGAAACAAAAAATTCCATGTGAGAATTTTCTCAGCTACAAAAATCTAAAAAACTAACTATTTAGTCCCACTGTTTAAAAATTAATTTTTATTTCAGGCATTTTGCAATAAATGCATGTTTGGCTCCATTATATTCAGTCGAAGGAATGCATATAATCACAGTTGAAGGCATTGGAGACTGCCAGTCTGGCCTTCATCCAATCCAGGTCTTAATTAAATAAAAATAATAATTTATTTATTCATTTTTAAATATAATTAACAAAATTTAATTAAAATACGAAATTTTATTTTTCTGATGTAGGAATCTTTGGCAAAGTCGCACGGATCTCAATGCGGGTTTTGCACGCCCGGTTTTGTTATGTCAATGTATGCTTTATTAAGATCCAATAAGAAACCTCCAACTGAAGAGCAAATTGAAGAAAACCTAGCTGGAAATTTGTGCAGATGCACAGGCTACAGACCGATAATTGACGCATTTCGAATTTTTGCCAAAACCGATAATTCAATTTATTGCAATTATTCACAAAAAGATTCTAAAAATGGTGAATTTATTTGTCCTTCGACTGGTAAACCATGCTCGTGTGGCGAAAAAACGGAAGTAAAATGTGGTAAAATTGAACCGATTTTGTATAATGAAATTGACGGAAGTAAGTATCATGACAGAGAGTTGATTTTCCCGCCTGAATTGGTCAAAAGGACGAATTTGCCCCTGAAATTAAGAGGATTTGGGGGTATTAATTGGTACCGGCCTTCAAATCTTCAACAAGTGTTAAATTTAAAAAAACTATATCCGGACTCAAAATTGGTGATTGGAAATTCAGAAATTGGGATCGAATCGAAATTCAAAAACGCGCAGTACAAAACCCTAATTTCCACCACTCACGTACCGGAATTAAACATATTGAACATCAAAGAATCTGGAATTGAAATCGGTGCGTCAGTACGGCTTTCAAAGCTGGAGCAAACCCTAATCAGGGTTTCAAAGGACCGTAAACCCGACGAAGTTTCTTCATGTAAAGCGATTTTATCCCAATTGAAATATTTTGCCGGTACGCAAATCCGAAACGTCTCTTCAATTGGGGGAAATATTTGCACCGCCAGCCCGATTTCGGATTTAAACCCGCTTTGGATGGCTTGCAACGCAAGTTTCCAAATAATCAACTCAAAAGGGAATATACGGAGTGTAAAAGCTTCAGATTTCTTTTTAGGGTACCGAAAAGTTGATTTGGGACAGGATGAGATTTTACTCTCGGTTTTTCTCCCCTGGACCCGGTCCATGGAGTTTGTCAAGGAGTTCAAGCAGGCTCACAGGCGAGAAGACGATATTGCCCTTGTCAACGCCGGCATGCGAGTCTTCCTTACCCAAATCGACGGGGGCGAATTGGTCATTTCAGAAATTTCACTTGTATACGGCGGAGTATCAGCCGTGCCTCTCCCCGCATCGAAAACCGCGCAATTCCTCCTCGGCCGAAACTGGGATCAGAACACAATGCTTAACGCTTTAGATTTATTAAAGGATGAGGTGGCGCTGGATGACGAGGCGCCAGGTGGCATGGTGGAGTTCAGGCGGTCTCTCACGCTGAGCTTCTTCTTCAAGTTCTTCATGTGGGTTAAACATCAGTTGAGTGAAATGGGGGTTTTGAAGGAGGGTTTGAGCGGGCCCGAGTTGTCGGCTGTGGAGGGTTTAAAAAGGGGGAGGTCGAGCGCGAGTCAGGATTATGAGCCGGTACGGGTCGGTACGGCTGTCGGCTTGCCGGTTCCACATCTCTCTGCGAATCTTCAGGTACTTTTGTGGGAAATTTTCTAAAAAGCGCCCTATGTAGGTTGCACATTTTAAATTAATGTATAAATGCACCGTTAGTTCCTGTACTTTAATTGGTGTTAACTACTTCCGTAGAGTGATGGACTAAACATGCACAATTTTATAAAATACAAGGACCAAAAAGGGTAAACTTTAAATCATAAGTACAGGGACTAAACATGCAACCAATTAAAGCATTGGGACTAACGGTGCATTTATCCCTTAAATTAAAAAAGGGAGTCCCTGTACTTCAATAGAGTTGCAACTTAATTCCTATATGGTTTATTTTTAAATTTTTAAATCCTTGTACGTCATAAATGTGTCCATCTGTACTCTCCATTCTAACGGAAGATATAAAGGGTGTGTCGAAAATTTTCCTATATTTTTACTCAGTTATCATCATCATCACTATTAATTTTTATTAGTAGTAGTAGTAGTAGTAGTAGTATTTTAACAATAATAATAATAATAATTTTATTTTATTTATTATTATTTTAGGTGACAGGTGAGGCAGAATATACAGACGACACGCCCGCCCTGCCAAACACTCTGCACGCGGCCTTAATACTGAGCAAAAAACCTCACGCGAAAATAATCTCCGTCGATGATTCGCTCGCGAGATCGTCTAGCGGGTTCGCGGGTCTGTTTCTGGCGAACGATGTGCCCGGTAGTAATGTTATTGGACCGATTGTGTTGGATGAGGAACTGTTCGCATCTGAAGTGGTTACCTGTGTTGGTCATGTAAGAGTTAAATGTTATTTTAGATTAGCCGGAAAAAGTTTGGAATTTTTGGAATTATCTACTTTTTAGCATTATTAATAGCTAACCCAACGGACTTTGAAAGTCCGTCGGTTTCTTTTGAGACAAAAATGTTGGGCTTTGAAAGTCCGGTAGTAGAAAAGTATCGGATTTTCAAAGTCTGTTTTGGGTTAGTTTGATAATAGAGTTGAAAAGTGTGTTAGTTTGAGAATTTAGAAGTTTTCTTTTGGCCATGTAGGATGACTTTTTTTTTTTTTATGTTTTTTTGTTTGTTTGGGTAGGATGTTCAAAATAATATCCATCGACGACTCTTTCATTATACTGAAATTGCAAAACAACCCCTACATTATTGCAAATTGCTTGGGAAAACTCACATTCTTAAGAATTTCAAAGACTAGTTCTTTAGACCATCACTTATACTAGCTTTTCTTATCTATTTTAATATAGATTATTGTTCTAATTAAACCAATTTTTACATAAAAAACATGAAATTTGACATCATCTTTTTCCTTCCTTTTTTGCACAGGCCATCGGTATCGTAGTTGCAGACACGCACGAAAACGCGAAATCCGCCGCAAACAAAATTAAAATAGAATACGAGGACCTACCCGCAATTTTGTCCATCAAAGACGCGATCGAGTCCAAGAGCTTCATTCCAAACACGGAAAGAATCCTAATGAAAGGCGATGTTGAGAAATGCTTTGAGTCTGATTCATGCGATAAGATTATTGAAGGGGAAGTGCAAGTGGGCGGCCAAGAGCATTTCTACATGGAGCCTCAGTGTTGCATGGTTTGGCCCGTCGATAATGGGCATGAAATTCATATGATTTCTTCCACCCAAGTAATTATAATTGTTTTGATGGACTAGGTTTAATGGCAAAGATTTTTGCATACTAATATAATCTAATATTAGTTGTTGGAAGTGTTAAATTGATTTCCGACTGTTTTGATGAAAAAATATATCATTTTATTATACGTTAAAGTCGAATTTCGTAATATTTGGAATTTAAATCTTCACCATCTTATGTCATCAAAATATAAACAAACATGAACGGCTGGAAAAATACACAAGATATAAAATTCGAAATATATGAAATTTAATCTGCCACATACTAATATGATATATTTTTCATCTGTACGGTTGAAAATTAATTTAGCACTTCCGAATTTGACATATAACTAGTATTGAATATGTTGGCATGTTAACGTGTTTTCCATAATCATTCATTAAAACCCTTAATAAACACAATTGTTCTAGTTTAAACTTTTAACTTTCTCAATTTTCTAAAGGCGCCGCAAAAGAGCCAAGCGTACGTGTCGAAAGTCCTGGGAATTCCATTTTCAAAAGTGGTCTGCAGGACGAAGAGAATCGGAGGCGGGTTCGGCGGGAAGGAGACCCGGTCCGCGTTCGTCGCCGCCGCCGCTTCCGTTGCTGCTTATAAGTTGAGACGGCCGGTCAAGATGGTCCTTGATCGGGATGTCGACATGATGACTACGGGACATAGACACAGCTTTCTGGGGAAATACAAGGTTGGAATTTTAAAATTTTTAACTCAAATTGTTTATATATTTTGGGAATTTTGTTAGAGAACACCCTGTAGTTTTTTTTCAAATTAATAGAAAACCCTGATTTTTAGAATGTTTAAGAAACTCCCTACTGAACTTTTCATTTTTCAAACCCGTTTACTTTTAAATTCTCAAAAAAAAAACCTTAATTTTAATTTTTGTATTAAAAAATCGACCCTCCTAAATAATATATAAGTAATGATAAATAATATATAAACAACATTTGGCGAATGATCTATATACTATATCAATGTTTAGATATTATTTCTACATTATTGCAAAATGAGTTAAGAGTAGTTTGGAATTAAAAAGTTAATGTTAGGGGGGTATTTTGAGTATTTTTAAAGGTAGACATTTTTTTGGAAAAATGAAAAGTTTATAGCATGTGGTTTTTTAGTACTCCAAAAGCTGGGTTATTTTTCCATAAATACCAGAAAATAATATTGGGCTTTTTCTTTCCTTTTTGTCATATAACATCAATCTCCCTACATTTCAGGTGGGATTCACAAACGAAGGCAAAATCCTGGCACTAGACCTCGCGATATACAACAACGGCGGCAACTCGCTGGACCTGTCCGGCTCCGTGCTCGAGCGGTCCATGTTCACCTCGGAGAACGTGTACGGCGTGCCCAACATCCGCGTCAGAGGCCAAGTTTGTTTCACGAATTACCCGAGCAATACCGCTTTCAGAGGGTTCGGGGCCCCGCAGGGCATGGTTGTGGCCGAGAATTGGGTCCAGAGAGTGGCTGTGGAGGTCGGAAAAAGTCCGGAGGAAATTAGGGTACGGAAGTTTATTTATTTATTTATTTATTTATTTTTATCCCTAATTTTGTAGTTAGCAGTACCTGTGGTTCTTAAAGTTGTGGATTAGAAAGGTAGATGCATTGTTGGGGGGATTTTTTTTTATAAAAATGAATTTGTGGAGAGAGAGTCTGTAGACTCTGTTTTGAAAACATGAGTGAAGCGAGATAAACAAGCAAATGAATATATATATAAAACCTTATTGAGGATATTATGGTGAACGTTTGTTATGTCCTATTATTTTCTTTTTTTTATGTACAAATTTATATCGTAATTTTTCAGTTAACATTTCGTTTTCGAAAGGTAGATGCATTGTTGAAACCTTTTTTTAAATAATATATCGGCACATATCCATTTTGAAACTGGTAATCTACTAAACAAAATAAATAAACAAACAAATAAATAAATATATAATAATAAATAATTAAATTAAACGTAGATATTTTTTGTATAATTTCATTTTTCTTGCATATTCCTACTTGTATAATCACATTTTTATTAACTCAACTATTTCAGGAGCTCAACTTCCACGAAGAAGGGTGGGAAACCCACTACGGCCAGCTCGTCCAAAACTGCACACTGAAAGCCGTGTGGGACGAACTAAAATCGTCCTGCAAATTCACCGAAAAGCGTAAAGAGACGGACGAGTTCAACCGCAAAAACCGCTGGAGAAAACGTGGGATCGCGATGATCCCCACGAAGTTCGGCATTTCGTTTACTGCTAAACACATGAACCAGGTCCAGCATTTAATGCACACACCTGTATATTGACAATTTATAATAGGGAAATTTTCTGAATGTACTGTAGTATTTTTCTCAAATTTATAATAACACCTAATTATTGGAATATTCGAAACCTTTAAATTTCTCAAAAATACCTTAACTTTAGCTGTTGATTAAATAAAACCTTTATTTAAATAATATATAAATAATGATAAATAATATGTTAACACATTTTTTAAACTGTTAATTCAAAATAAATTAAGGTGTATACATATTATTTCCTTATTATTTCAAAACAACTTTGTTCTTTTTTTTAAATAAACATGTTAGGGTTTTTTTTGAAAATAAAAAAGTTAACATTAGAGCGTTCTTTCATTCTTTTGAGTATTTTAGAAGCTAGGGGTTTCTGAAAATGGAAAGTTTAAAGAATGGGATATTTTCTAAAACCCCCTTTTATAATTTCATTTTTTAAATTTAAATAAAACTCATTTACAGGCTGGTGCGCTGGTCCAAGTCTATACGGACGGTACGGTACTAGTGACACATGGCGGCGTTGAAATGGGCCAAGGTTTACACACAAAAATCGCTCAGATTGCGGCTTCTTGTTTTGGAATTCCTCTTAGCTCTGTTTTCATTTCTGAAACTAGCACAGACAAGGTATATATAACATAACATAATATATTTTTATTTTATAAATGGAATATTAATGTTTTTAATGTAATATTTTGTATTTTGTTAGGTTCCCAATGCATCCCCAACTGCCGCTTCAGCAAGTTCAGATATGTACGGTGCGGCCGTATTAAACGCATGTGAACAAATAATGGAAAGAATGAAACCAATTGCTTGTAAAAACAGTCATAAATCTTTCGCTGAGGTGATTTTTTTTGCATTTAATTAGATTCTTCACCAATTAATTTATTTTTATGAATGGAAAAATCGTCTTTATATTCAGCCATTATTTTTATAAATAGAAAAATTTTCATATCTTTTTATTTTTATTTTTGAGGAAAATGGAGTAGGCTCATGTGTCCTACATCCATGAATTTTATTAAATAAACTATTTACAAATGTTAAAAAATTAAAAAAATAAATAAATAACTAAAAATAATAAAAAGAAGTGTTTATATCTTAAACCAACTTAATTCTTTTTCTTTTTTGTTCTTTCAGCTCGTACAAATGTGTTATTTTGAGAGAATAGACCTCTCAGCCCACGGATTCTACGTCACCCCAAACATAGGATTCGATTTAAAAACCGGGAAAGGGAATCCGTTCAATTACTACACGTACGGAGCGGCTTTCGCTGAGGTGGAAATTGACGCGCTGACTGGCGATTTCCACACTATTTCGGCCGATGTGGTCATGGATTTAGGGCACTCGATTAATCCTGCTATTGATGTTGGACAGGTGAGAAGAAAAGGGAAATTTGTGGAAAAGAACGTGTGGTATATGGCGAAATTGTGAAGAAAAAACCCTCTGGTTATAAAGAAATTGTAGAAAGTCCTGTTAGTTTAAGACACACCATTATGATGAAATTGTTAAAATACTCTATTTATAAAGAAATTGTAGAAAGTCCCACCATTATGGCGAAATTGTGAAAATCCTCTATTTATAAGGAAATTGAAGAAAGTCCTGTTAGTTTAAGACACACCACTATGATTTTACTATGTTTTTTTTTACAACTAATTTCCTTATGAATGGAAGGTTTTTTTGCAATTTTCAGTAACGGAGGGTTTTTTTGCGATTTAGATATAATGTAGGGTTTTTTTGTGAAAATTTTTCAAAGAAAAATTAGGGTTTTGAACATTTTATTGAAAAGTTGATATTCCGTTGAACATTAGGGTTTTTACTTTTTAACTAACTATTTTCTCTAATTTAATTCATTTTTGTAGATTGAGGGAGCGTTTGTGCAAGGATTGGGTTGGATCGCGTTGGAAGAGCTGAAATGGGGAGATCCGTCTCATAAATGGATCCGACCCGGCCATTTATTCACTTGTGGACCAGGTGCATACAAGATCCCAAGTGTGAATGATATTCCTCTCAAATTCAAAGTTTCGCTTCTCAAGGTAATATACCTTTTTTTACTCCAATTGTTTATAACTCCCTTGTTTTTGGGGGAGTTTCATATTTACCTTCTAAATTCCGAAATGTCATATGTATCCTTCCGAAAAGCCTAAATCATGGTTAACTTTCGAAATTTAAGGGAAACATAACGGTTTGGATATTTTTGATATTTCATAAGTTTAGAAGGGTAAACACGATATTTAGGATTTTTAGAAGGATAAATGTTACATTATTTTATTTCTGGAAAGGCAAATATGATATTTTGGAGTTTTAGAAGCATGAATATAAAATTCCTCCTTTTTTACCTAAATATTTTTACCTCCTTTTTTACCTAAATCTTCTTAAGCTATACACTTAAAAATTCTCAAATCAACTCATAAATGTTAACACATCACTCTATCTACCTATACAAACACTTCAAACATCAAACTCAAAACCATTCTAACACACATCCCCCCACATTCCCCAACAGAACGCACCAAACCCAAAGGCAATTCACAACTCAAAGGCCGTGGGAGAGCCGCCGTTCTTCCTCGCCTCGTCTGTCCTGTTCGCGATCAAGGACGCGATAATCGCGGTTCGGTCCGAGACGGGTCATCACGAGTGGTTCCCGCTCGACAATCCGGTCACGCCGGAACGGATCCGGATGGCCTGTTTGGACGGGATCACGGAGCGGTTTGCGAGTGCGGAATTCAGACCGAAACTTAGCGTGTGAATTGTGAGGGGTTTGTGTTGGTTTATTGTAACTATGGAAGTTTAGATGTGTTATGTTATGACTAGTTGCTTTGTTATGTGTATTGGGCTATTTTGTTATGTTTATATATAGTTTTTTATTTTTTTTGTAGTATGGATATCATATCTAATAGGATATTGATACGTTCATTTAAAAATATGATACGAGCTTAATTATGATGTCTATTATATATAATATTTGGTTATTTTATTAATAATAATTTATGATTAAACTAACATAAATGGATGTCATATATATTGAAATGTATTGAATGCTTATCTCAGCGGTATTTGAGAAATAAAATATTCAAAATGTTATACAAGTACACGATACATATTTGCCAATATCAGTATCGATATGATACCGTATTATTTATGAAGTATCCAAATATTCTTATACCATACAATTTATTTATGAAGTATCCAAACAAAATATATTATCATGCAAATAAGTTTGTTTATTTGTATATAAATTCTACACAATATTAAATGTCCAGTGAAGTGTGGTTCATGTCAATATCACAACTCACCAACCATATCAATGGTGATAATTAATAGTTTAGACTGTAGATTCATTATTAATTAAGCCCATCTACGTATTAAATGCCTAGGTGCCTAGGTGGTAATCAACAGTTTAGATTCATTCATTATTAATCGAATATATCATATCTCTATATTAAATGCCTCACGTCGTCCGAACTTCTGAACCGAAACACATACATGTATTGTTCATTCACAAAAGATCAGCACAAGTTTTTGTAGACGATAAAGATACGGTACATTCTACAGAACACAAGTCAACTCTCAGTCTAATACAACTGGCTCACAGTGTATCCCTGCCCACTCTCTTCTCGTACGCATAAACACTACGACTTAACACAAAAATCACAACAAATCTTCCTTCAAGATAAGAGCAAGAGCAAATGTAAATCAATGTAAATAGACGCAGTGGAAGTTAATTCAGATCTACCCTCACCAGTAAGTCTCTGACTCACGCCGCTGAATCCCCGAGTCCCACGTATTTTAATCTCTTATGAACAAATCACTTCAAACTAACATATAACGAGTCATATTACTTCCTTTAAATGACTCTCTACGTATATAACTATAAACATATGATGACAGGAGAAGTTCCTGGTTTCCTTCGTCCCGAAATGAAAACCGTTACTCGACTGAAACACCGTTTCATATCACCGACATTTTGATTTTCTCTGTTCAATCTGTACAGCGCAATATGTTGCCATGCATAAAATCTCATAATATTCCTAACAGAATTTCACCACACGGAAAGTTACAAACAATCTGTCACTTTCCTTGATAGAAAACCCTTCACTCCCGTGACACTATAAAACCCCCTCAAAACCCCATCATTTTCTTCCCCAAATCAAACTTCGAAATTCAAATCGACTCTCGATCAAATCTCTCGCCATGAAGCTTCCTGTAGTTCTCAGTCTGCTCTCACTCGCTGCTCTGTCTCTCTTCCACCCTGCGTCTGGACGCATGGCACTGGCCGGCGGGTGGTCGCCGATCAAGAACATAACGGACCCGCACGTGACGGAGATCGGCGGATACGCCGTGACGGAGCACAACAAGGCGGCCGGAGACAGTCTGGTGTTTGACAAGGTTACCAAGGGGGAGCAACAGGTGGTTGCGGGGATGAATTACAGGTTGACCTTGCAGGCGAAGAATGGGAAGGGCAAGATTGGGAAGTACCAGGCGGTGGTTTGGGAGAAGGCGTGGGAAGGGTTCAGGCAGCTTTCTTCGTTCAATCCGGTTTGAGATAGAGAAATTGGTTCTGGTCTGAGTATTGTTTGTAGTGGTAATGATGAATAAAGTGTTTTTGTTTGTTGCATGATGTTGTTTTGTAACATTTTGTTGTGTATTGGCCCCTCTGTTTAACTTGAAAGAAAATTTCTGCTGCATCTAATTCTCTTCAATTTATTGAATGCTCACTTTGTTTGATCTGGTTTGATCTGAGAATTTGTTTGTATAGTAGTAGTGATAATAAATTAATTGTTTATTTATTTGTTGCATGCAGTTGTTTTGTTTGTAACTTTTGTTGTGTATTGGATCTGAATAACTTAGATGCAAATGTCCATCTGATCTCTTAAATAAATTCATTTTTCGAGCGCGAGAGGTTTTCCCGATACCGAGGGGGTCAGGATACCTTCTTCTCTAAAAAGGGCGAAACCCTAGCTCACGCGTCCAGATCTGGGGGGCGGAGCCCTTCCGGCGGCGCCCCCCTAGGTCATGCTTCTCCTCTGTACTCTCCCTTCTTTCCTTCCTTTCATCTACTCATGGCGAACAACATCGAGTTTTTCCTCTCCGTTTAGCCCCCGCACAACTGAGAAAGTGATTTTGAGAGTCAACAACACGCTTCTCTCTCTCGCTCGTGATAGGATCGTGCAGATCGATGAGTCTCTCTTGCTCTCGTAACTGGTAACTGGATTGCAACCGTTTCGACGGAAATCCAGCCAGAAAATGCAGATCGACATTGAGAGCGTGCATATTGTCCGCTGAAAATGCAGATTGACTTGCTAAGAACGCTGAAAACGCAGATCTGGCCAGCTGTAGCACTCGTCTGTTTTGCTTTTTGCAAGAGTTTGCTCTGCTTCTTTTCTATTGTTGCTCAAAGGAAGAAGCATCTACATTTGAACGGAAGTCAATGTGCTGTTTGTGCTACTTCTTCGAATCGGTTTTTGGGGTAAATTCAAGTGACGTTTGAGGTTGGTATGGGTGCGTTTGGATAGTTTTTGTTGCCGGTCTGCGGCCGGTATGATGCTGGTACATGGACGGTACTGTGCTGGAACGGTGATGTTGGATCTATTAAAGGGGACTGATCTCAGTTCACCTTTAGACTGTTTTTGGGACTGGTTTTGCGGTTGGTATGGGACTGATTTGGTACCGATTTTGTGTCTGGTACGTGACTGGTACAAGGTTTTGAAAGGGGGCTGAGTTTGAACTGTTTTTGCAACTTAAATATGGTTCTTTATTGGCTAATTTTCAGAACTTAATTGGCTATAATTCCGGGTAGCAAGAAAAGGTCTTTTTAGTACTAATTTTAATCTGATTCGGGAAGGCTTGTGAGGTGTACTTGGTACCTGTTTGGTGGCCGGTACAATGCTGGTACGGGAGCTATTTGAAGGGCAATAACGAGGCGAAATTTGTGGCTGTGTGGTGACTCATTTGAGGCGGGTTTCCGCAAAGGAAAAGAGAGTTGTTTGGGGTGAAGTTACGACTGTTAAGGATCACCCATTGCGGATTTCTAGAGCGACTTTGAAAGTCATCATTAGACTTCATTTAGTTCTCCTTTAGTTCTAACACACATAGTTAGAACTTGCACAACATGAGCTTGATTTCTGCTTGCATTTTTGTAATAAAGCACGAATTGGCAATTATTTGTTTTTTTCGCAATTAGATTGTGCATGAATTTTTAGTACGACTTCAAGCACGATTATTTAGCACAAGTTTTGGACAATTAGTTAAAACTTAAGCCCATATCTTTTAGCATGAGTTTTGAGCATTTACTTCAAACTTAAGCCTCTTCGACACCAATCACGGTCATCATATCATCCCCCTCTCAGTTCGTACATTGCCTCACCAAAACAGTAGCACCAAAGACGACTTTGTCGACTCTCCAAAGGGAAGATCAATGGTCCCCCCAAACCCTAATACCATTTAACACTCATCCAGCCAGCGACGTCACGATCATTCTCCATCCGCCGGAGAAACAATCTCAGCAAGATGAATAACGAGTTTTATTTGCATTACGATTTGGAAAACCATTGCAAATTAGGCATAGCTTAATATTTTCTTTCATTTTGTGGATTAGGAGTAGCATTTGAATCTTTATAAAAAAAATGTTATTTATAATCTCCAATTTATAGCAACTTTTTATTTTATTAATGAAAGTCTTAAGTAAACTTTTCGGTTATAATTCAAAAAAAAAAATCATTTTTCAACTTATTTTTTTTACTGTCCCAATCCGGAGTTTCGAGTCTTATCTTAAAAAAACGTAAGTGTGATTTGAAATTCCGACATACTATGAAAAATATGATTTCAAATTCATATAATAAATATATTGAAACACATTTAACAACATGCACAGAAATCTGTGGAGAAATTTGGAACTTTGAACCAGATTATCAAATTAGTAAGTTTAAAATCTAAGATAACTCTCACTGAATATATCTTTCTATATGTTATTTTTCTGTGAGTAATGTGATAAATGGACATATCTTTTTGGATTGAGTGGTCATTTTCAAAATCTAGTAACGTGTTCCAAACGTTTTGTTGCGTTTTAAGTCAATTTGCTCGTAAGATAAGGATCTGAATTGCTCAATTATCTTGCATATCACATCACGCGGAATGATTTGCTAACGAGTGTACATAATACATTGATCTTGGCCCCATGCGGCCCTGCCACCTTTGATTCATGCATCATTATTGCAATTTTTGTTTTGTAGTAATTGCAAAAATAAAGGAAAAATGTTATGTAGTAAATGTTGTGCACACTGAAATTTGTAGTAAAATGTTTACCAAGAGATTAGTTAATATATTTTTAATGTATAAAGCATCTGTGTATTTTTTACCAATTATGAAATTTATCTTTTTTTCCTTTTTCTTTCAGATGCCTCATGGGCATACTTTTTTAACATAAAAAATCGGCCCGTCAAGCATTATTACATCTTTTTTTAATTGGGCCCTTGTTCAACCAAATTGTCATTTATTATTTACATTTGAAGCAGACAATTTCAAAAACAAAAGTGCAAATAGAAACACAATTTAATTAAAACGATACCAACAAGTTTCAATTTAGCTGAATAAGCAAAACAAAAGTCTAATTTTTCATCAAATAAAATACAGCTAATTAAATTCAATTCTCCTTCCTGTCATTCTTCAATTCACCAAAAATAGAAAAAGAAATAAACTACATCCCGACACAAATAAACATAAATAAAAAAACCCTCTCAACACACACATTTCCTCTTCCTTCCTCTCAACAAAAAAAATCACTACATAAAAATACCCAAAATTCAGACATGATCGAATTCAGAAACTCTGCTAATCAATCCATCTCTAGAAACAATCTGATCCGTTCAAATGAGCTCCTCTGAATCCAATCCATTCCCACAAACAAACAACCAAAACCAACAAACCTCTCTTTTTCCTTTCCACTAATGAACACCAAACCAAAGAATCACATCCACAACACCAACAACAGGAGGAATAACAACAGGCGTCCAAATGGAGAGGAAAACTCTCGTTCCTCTCTGCTAGCCTCTCCTCTCCCTCAATCCCCTCTCTTCACCCCGACCCCAAATAATCCGGAACGGCGCAGGAAACGTAGGAGGATCAGGTTCCGGTGGATCGCGACATTGGTGAGGTCCTGCGTAGGATTGAGGAGTGAAGGGGAGAAGAAGACGATGAAGGGGCTGTTTAAGTCGAAGCCGAGGACGCCGGCCGATGTGGTCAGGCAGACCCGGGAGTTGCTTGTCTATCTCGATCTGAACTCTTCCGGGAGAGATAATAAGCGGGAGGAGAAGGTTAGAGACCTTTTTGAGTTTTTACTTCCTTTTTTTTCCGTTTTTGTCTACAAATTTTAGCAGATGGATTTTCTGGTTCGGAATTTGCTTACGGCTATTGAATTTCTATTCGATTGCTTAAAATTGAAAGATTAGAGGAATATTTGTGCGACCACGGCAGATTAAAGGGAGGGAAAACTGTAGCTTTTGCTTAGATTTCATTTGATTTGACTTTTTTTACCATTTCAGAGTTGAATAATTACGCTTTTTTTTTCTCAAATGAATACCAGATCAAACAGACAAGCTTGAACTGGATAACCATAAATTTAGATTAACATATGAAACAGATACACGATAAAACGCATTTTATTTAGACAATTTCTCTCATTCCATTTCCAATCCAAAATTCAATATTCCCTTATCCAAAATTCAATATTCCCTTTCTCTTTCTAAACCACAACTTCCCATAATTCTATTACTGTTCCAACCCTTTTCATTTCAACATTTGAACATAATCATTCTTTTACAGATGGCTGAACTGAGCAAGAACATAAGGGAGCTGAAATCAATTCTGTACGGAAGCGGGGACTCAGAGCCGGTCGCAGAAGCCTGCTCTCAACTGACTCAGGAATTCTTCAAGGATAATACTCTGCGCCTTCTCATTCTCTGCCTCCCCAAACTCAATCTTGAGGTAATTAAATTAATCGTTTTTTATTGTTTTTACAGAGGATTTTACGAATAAGCCCCTGTATTGTGTCTAAATCGCAAAAAAGTCCCTGCATGGCTCAATTTTTTTTTTAAATATTCCCTAGTGTTAGTTATTGAATAACACCATTAAATTAGATTAGTTTAATCATCTTGTAGTAGAAGAACTATTTTGCAACTATCAATAATATTTATGAATAATACGTGGGACTTTTTTAATTTCCCTATTATTTATTTCTTTACTGTTTGTAGATGATTAGTAACCTATTAATTAGTTAGTTAATCACAAGTGCTTCTTTGCAATATACCTAGTACTTTTTCTCTGTAAAATTTATTTCTTGTAAATGGTTATTAACTAATAAATTATTTAATTGATTGATTAATAGACAAGGAAAGATGCGACACAAGTTGTTGCGAACCTACAGAGGCAGCAAGTGCAGTTCAGACTGATCGCGTCTGATTATTTAGAGAATAATAAGGACCTTCTTGACGTCTTAATTCTTGGGTAAATAATTATTATATTCTATTTTATTATTATTATTTGAATTTGTTAAATATTTATTTATTTATTTTAATGATTTTTATAATGTGGTTTGGTTAGGTATGAGGATATGGATATAGCGTTGCATTACGGAGCTATGTTGAGGGAATGCATTCGCCACCAAAGCATTGCTAGGTTACCACCTTTCTATATTCTATTTATATTTAAAACTTTAATTATGTTTCAAATTTGGTATGTTGTTTACTTATTCTTAAGGGTTTTTAGATTATAAGATAAAATTTCTGTGTGTATTCATATATCTAATGTGAATATATACTTCAACAATTTAACTTTCTTTCTAATTTAGTTTTCTTTAATGTGTATGTGTATCAATAGGTATATTGTGCTATAATATGTACATTTATTTATTCATTCTAAATTATTGTTAATTAATTTATTAATTAATTAATGAAGGTATGTGTTGGAATCGGAGCACATGAAGAAATTCTTTGACTATATCCAGCTTCCGAATTTTGATATTGCTTCTGACGCCTCTGCTACTTTCAAGGTTTTTTTCTTCTTTTATTTAAAAAAAATAAAAATAAATATATTTTTTAACTAATTTTGGGAAATTATAAAATGTGATAAACAGGAGCTGCTGACAAGGCACAAGGCGACTGTAGCTGAATTCCTCAATAAAAACTATGATTGGGTAAATATATATTCCATATTTTCTCTTTTTATTTCATTTTCTGAAACTAGATAGATGTAAAATTTTATATTATTTGGTATTTGAATTTTTTTTCATATTTTTTTTAAATTGTAGTTTTTTGAGGAGTTCAACACAAGGCTTTTGTCATCCACAAACTACATGACAAGAAGGCAAGCTATCAAGGTACAAATCATTTTTATTTATTTATTGTTTTTTATTTAAGTATCGTTTTAAAGCAATTAGTTGGTTCAATTAATTAATTATTTTATTTTTTTATTTTAAGTTATTGGGCGATATGCTGCTTGACCGATCAAACTCTGGGGTTATGATGCGATATGTCAGCTCAAAAGACAATCTTATGATTCTCATGAATCTTTTAAGGGTATATTTATCTCTCTAGAAAAATAATGAAAAAAAGCAAACTTTACATTTTATCCAACCCTGATTTTGTAGGAATCGAGTAAGAGCATCCAAATGGAGGCGTTCCACGTTTTCAAGGTAAAATTAGGGTTTTCTTTCCTTCATTTTTTTTTTCTTTTTTTCCTCTTTTTTTTTGTAAATTTACTTATTTAAACCCTAATTTTGTAATGTTTTTAACTTGTTTTTGGGGGATTTAACTCAAAATAGCAGTTGTTTGCTGCGAATCGAAACAAACCGCCTGAAATTGTTACGATATTGGTGACGAACAAGAGCAAGCTTCTTCGTTTCTTCTCTGCTTTCAAACCTGACAAAGGTAATAAATTGAAAACCCTAATTTTTTTTTATTTTACTAATTTCATTATATTTGTGATTTTTTTTTTGTTTTATTCATTGGACAATTAATTTGAAGTTCTTTTTTTTTTAATTTATTTCATCATATTTGTGATTTATTTATTATTTCATTCAGTGGTGATAAATCAGAAGCTTTTTATTAGTAATTTCAACATATTTGTGATATTTTTTATATTATATATTTTTATTCAGAGGATGTTTGTGATCTTTTTTATTTTATATATTTTTATTCAGAGGATGATCAATTTGAAGCGGACAAAGAACAAGTCATCAATGAGATTTCTGCGCTTACACTGTGAGAGAGCTGTATGATAAATAACAAATGGGGAAAATGAAATATCTGAAATTAAGAGAGAGGAGAGAGGAAGAGAGAGATAGTACTATGTATTTTTTGTATATAAAGTGAATGAATTTGGTGCGTGAATGCATATGCTTCTCATGACATGAAGCATATAGTCCTGTTTTGTTGTATGTAAGCTGCATGAGAATTTTTATCGTAGTAATGTGATATTGTATGATCTTTTAAGATAATAATCTTTTGCTAATTTACTTCACAAGGAAAATGTTTTCTTGTTATTAATTTATATAGCTGCATGTTTTGTGTTGATTTGAGTTTTTTTTTTTGCAATGTTTTTTATTGCATGGAATGACATTTTTTTAGAAGTTCAAGCAATGGCATTTTTTTGGTTGCATTTAATTGATATTTTTGAAGGAATCTACATTTTGAAGTATTTTAATCGATTTTCTAAGATACTTTATTTATTTCGCAAGGAGAATATTTTCCAGTTATTAATGATTTAATTTATATAATTGCATTGCTTTGTGTTTTTCTTGAAAATATGCTTTGCTTTGTGGATTCCAATTATATTATTATAATGTTTTTTGTTGTATGGAAATTGCATCTTCTTAAAATTGGAGACCTTTTGAGAGGCTCTATCATGATTTTCTTAATGATATTTCTAGTTAAGTTTAATTGCTATTCTTAAAGGAATCTACAGTTTAAACTATTTTTTACAGATTTTGAAGTAGTTTCATGTCATATTCGTCTTCATAAGATGAAAGCTACAAATTAAGATTTGAAATATTCTTAAAAGAATTGGTACAAATTTGTAGTGCTTGTCACATTCTCTTTTTTTATTTTATTATATATATTTATTTTAATTTCAAAGATATCTTACACTTGAAAAAATTTAAACTAGCTATAGATGTCCAAATTCTGAATTATTGGTGAAGATTACTTGGAATATTTTAAGCCAACTTTGTCTTAATCAAGTATAACTAATAACAAATATCCAAAATGTGATATGTTGAAGATTATTTATTGGATAATTTAAGCCACCATAGAAATAGCATAATGAATTTTAATTTAGCTAAGGCCAAACGAACTTTTTCCCTTAATTTATTTTAGAATTATAACTACCACTACCTGATGAGATGACAAAGTAAGCAATATATTATACTAGATATTATATTTGTGGCATACATCCATTATCTACCAACTTTCATAGAATTTCTTACCAAGATGATAGGTACATTTGAATTAAAATATAGGTGGAATTTACATATATATACCCTTCCAAAACTTAAAATATCAATCTATCCTTCAAAAATGCATA
Organism: Juncus effusus; assembly: GCA_027726005.1. Classification (NCBI taxonomy): domain Eukaryota; kingdom Viridiplantae; phylum Streptophyta; class Magnoliopsida; order Poales; family Juncaceae; genus Juncus; species Juncus effusus. The sequence continues at coordinate 1,588,330 of CM050905.1, read as the reverse complement.
TCATATTTAGCCCCTACCCAAAATCCAATGCGAAATGCATATCATATCTCCTCTTTTTTTTCTGAAATGAAATTTATAATACTTATAAGTTTGTAAAATAGCTTCTTCGAACTCTCGGAATTTTTCTCTTTTTTTTTCTTTATTTCTTTTCATTTTGGAATCTCTTTATCATTTTCCTTTTACTTATTTGGACACTGAAAAAGTATTTCCAAGCTTTCAGAATATTAAAGAAAAAGCAAAAATATAATTTATACATTATACATGATACAAAACCCAAAAGGCATAGGTACATAAAAGTACACAAAAGAACCAAAAAAAATCACAAAATGAAAATTATGGAAAGAAAATAAATAAATTATAAATCCTTTACTAACTTAATACACATTGCATTTTCGACTATTACAGCAATATCCGCATGCTCTCATTTCATATCGGGATTAAGATATTAAACCCCGTAAAATGTTGATTATGTTAAAAAAATATAAAAAATCCAACCATATAATGGTAAAAATTCCAGTAAGTCTGTGTTTACGCGTTGATTTCAGCCTCGAACACAACACACGTAACTAAACAATACAGTTCAAATATCTAACTTCATAAAATGAAAACCAGATTATAATCAGTCCAAACAACACAATCCAGTTCCAACCAGCATACAATCAACACGACTAAACAACACACCAACTACCTCCCTCTCCAAACCCTAAACCCTAAACCCTAACAAACCATCTAACTCACTCTCTCCGCAGCAACACCATTCTCAGCCGGCCCCTCAATATAATCCAACCCGTGATACTCAACCTCGACCATCGGTCTCGGCATCGGTCGGTCTCCGAAATCTTCCGGAAGAAAGTCGAAATCGGGTCCGAAATTGAACGTGACTTTACAATTCGGCTGACCTGGCAGAGTGTACATTGACGCGGCGGGGTAATATCTGCCTCCGAATAAATCCGTAAATGCGACTCCTTGAGATACTCCGTTCTTGAAAAATAATATCTCACTTCCTGCCAAAAAAAAACAAATGATTGGTGTGCTATACACACTGGGTTTAATATTATAATTTATAATGGGAAATTTTCAAAAAAAAACTAACTTTTCTCAATTTTCAAAAAAAACCCAAACTTCTTGGATTTTCAAAAAAAAAAAAAAAAAAAAAACTATGAAGTGATTTTAGTTTTAAAAAAAACATATATGGTCAATGGTGTTAAGATGGTGTTAGTCAACAAATTAAGGTTAAATTTTTTATGGACCAAAATTCCCTCATTATTTTCATGTTTCATTTTAATATATTGTACCGGCACCAGAATTAGAAGACTAACCTGGTACGATCATAGGCGGTTCGTCCTTACCATCAGCCGGATAAAAATACCTCTGCCCCTTAATACACACCAACCTAGGTTTTTTCGGAGCGTATTTCTCCCCGTCCGGTAAATTAATATAGAACCCAATCACATCGCCCTCTTTATACCCTTCATCACTATACTTATCTCTCAACGCCTTGTGAACTCTACTCCCGTCTATATCTCTGTATCCGTAACTATACGTATCGTATCCAACTGGCGCTTGTAGGTCCCCCTTGTCAGTCGACCAACCGAGTCTCGTATGACCCGTTTCGCCCAAGTGGGTAACCCTAATTTCAAAATACCACGCGCCCTGCATTACTCCTCGCGTCGCCCGTACCATTCTGTACCTGTAAATCACCAATTTTTTATGTCATAACGTCTTTGTTAATATAAAAAGGTGCTTCATTTCTGATATTTTGCAAATTAAACCCTTGAGTTTTGGGAATTACCCTTTAGTGCTGCCAGCAGTGAGTCTATCATCGCTGAGCTCGACCCGTTCGGCCTTGGAAACCCTAGACAAGCAGATAACGGCATCCACGGAGTCGTCCGACCGGTCAGGCAGCCTCGGAGCCGGCGTCATAACGACATTATCTTCCTGCACGTTTGACGCCGGTACGGCTTGATTCACGCCCGGCTTGGCCTTCTTCTTCCCCTTTCGCGAGGTAGATTTCGTCCATAGATTGTTGTTGTTGTTCTTGGTGTTCTTCTTCTTGGGCTTTTTGCTCGGGGGTAGAAGAGTTGTTGGAGTTAGCGTTGAAGGCTGTTCTGTGGTGTCTAGGTCGTCGTCAATGGTGTCTGGCTCGGGTTCGTCAAGCTCAAGTTCGGGCTCGAGCTCGAGTTCGGGTTCAGGTTCTGGGTCGGCGTCGGCGTCGGCGTCGGCGTCGTCGAAGGGATCGGTGGAGGAGGAAGGAGAAGGGGAAACGGCGAGGGAGGAGGAGGAGATAGGGTTCGGATTCGCGTTTGGGACCTCCATTGGAGACGGCGAGAGTGAGTCAGAGACGAGAGAACGGAGGAGGGCCTGTTTGATTTGAAAGAAAGTATGGGAAAGAAAATGAGTTCTATAAAGAAATGGGATTCTTTGAGACTAGTTACTTGAGAAATCAAATTTTTCAAATTTGTTTGTTTGATCAACTAGAAATATAGTTATAGGAAAATTCTCTCTTGTTTGATATGATATGATAGAAACTTAAGTTTTTATAAAGAAATCTTTTTATTAGAAAATTCATAAATAAAATTATTTTAATAGAACAAAAATATTAAAAAAAAATGTAAAAGTATGTTTTTTCAAGTCTTAAAAATGAAATAAAAATATTGTGAAATATTTTCTCTGAGACATTTTCACAGACATGATATATGCATAAACCCATTTTTTCTTCAGAAATTAAATTTTATTAGCAAAATAAAAAAAATCACAATATAAATTCTGGAAGTGAAATTATATTTTTTTTTTTTTTGAGGGAGAGATACAAACGATCGCTTAATGTTTGTTCTCTGAAAATGAAATTATAAATTATAATAAATTCAGTTTTGACTTAACATAAATTCAGTCTACTTTTTTAATATAAAGTCAGTCTGATTTATAAATTTACACTAAATTTATAATTTAAAAAATTCAGTCCACATTTCACAAACTTAATTTATCATTTACAAATTACAATATAGTATGAATTTACAACTTAGAAATTTGTTAAATAACTTTCAGCTCTAATTTATAAATTCAATTTATGATTTAGAATTTCTCAAAATTAAAAGAATTGAGCTTCCAAAAAATAAAACAAAATAATTTAACATAAAACCCAATTAAAGACTAAAAATCACAATTACAAAACTAGAAAAAACTAAAAAAAATAACTCTAAATCAAATCAATTTCAGACCTTAATCAAGAGAAATCAAATGAAAGTTTGCACAAGGAAAAAAATATTCCTCTAGTTTTCTCCAACTTAGCCCACAAAATCTAATATCTTCCTTCAATTTTAGGAGAGGAGAGAAATCCAATCACCAAGCTAAGGAGTGAGGAAACACTCTCGAGCATAGAGAAGAGAGAGAACGAAGCTCACTGGCGCGAAGGAGAGATAAAAAGAACTTGTTTTCCGCTTGTTTTGGGACCATGAATATGGTTTCTTTATCGGGAATTTGGTTTCTTGACAAAAATGGACCATCAAACAAGAGAAAGAAAATGATTCCCAAGAAGTGTATTTCATTTCCAAGCTTTTCCGCCACATCAAAAGTAGGCCCGGAGTGGAATGTGGGGAAGGGAGATCTCCAGTTAAAATCATGCGCGAGTATAATCTAATTTTGTAATTAAGTGAGAAAGGTTTAACAAAATATCAGTTCTGATTAAATGAAAAGGCCTATGATAAGAAATTACGCCCCAGCAGTTGTATGGTTAATGAAAAAGCCTATAATAAGAAATTTAGCCCAAAAAGCCCAAGAGTTTGTCTGGTTAAAAAGAATATTTTTCAAATGATGACATGCCCGCCTTTCTCCTCTCCTTCGGGCGGCGACCCGACCACCTCCGTCCGCCCTTCTCTCCTTCGGAACCCTAAACCTAAACCTTCCGCCGCCCCCTTTGTTACAGGCTTACAGTCATAATAGAATCATATAACTATAAATCTAGAGATGGAATTCCACTACCTCGCAAGGAGATGTCCTCAAAGCGTATGCAAGAAACACAAGATCACAGCATGTACGACGAACAACATCTGTGCTGATGCTCTGGATTCTTTCAACTCTGTAAGATTGATTGATGGAAGTCTTCTGAATTCTGTTTACAGCCTCCCATTTATTTTGAGCGCCTCTGTTTGTTTTGTTTTCCTTCAAGTTCTATTCGTGTCTAGGTTTATCAGAACCAACTCTATTCTCATTTCCATATTTATCGAAAGTCTTTTGCCTAGATTTATTGTGATGATCAAATGAGATCAAATTTGGAAGTGCAGCCAATTATTTTGACCCTGCTCTGTCATCTAGCTCTTATTTGATTTCAAATTAACCCCTCTTTAATTTTTTTGTTGATACCACGATTAAATCAAACACCATGTGTTAATTCTCTTAATTTGTACTTTATTTTGGAATGATTTATTCTAAACACCAGCCTAATTAGTACTAGTTATCATCAGGTTGAGACAATGACATTGCTCAATGAAACAGTCCCAAAAGAGACCTTACTAGTCCGTAAAGGTACAAAATGATTTTTATTCAGATTTTTCTAAAATTAAAAAATTAAAAAATAAAAGATGATTTGATATTTTCTTTCTTGCTTTCTTATATATTTATCTATCTGTATAAATTGAAATCTGAATCCAGTTAGCTAATCTTATATATCGCCTAAAGATTTCCAGATGGATTTCCGCCGCCTCCCAAGGAGAGATCTTTGATCCCTATCCAAGAAGAACAAGATTCTAGCAAATACGTCGAACACAGAAATGGCCAATGCTCTCAAGCATCTTCAAATTGTACAGTTTAACAAATCCATTGTTGATGCCCTCAAGCATCTCGAATCCGTAAGATCTACCAAAGCCAAGGACGATGCCCTCATTCATCTTAAACATGTAAGATCTATTAGCCTTTCGTATGTTTGTCTTTCTTTTGGTTGGGTAAATCAATCGACCTCTCAAATATATGAGGATGGAAATTCTTAGTTGCTTAAGTATCTTCCCTCCTAGGTAGTGCTTCTTTGAAGATTAAATTCTTGATAATTAGGTCTCCTATTAATGTGCTTCTTCAATTTGAAACTATGTTCAAAACATTGTATCCCAATATAACTTCTTTCTTCACCCGACGGAGCTCGGACTGTAGCCCCGAATACTACTTCAAACCCCTACTATCGTCGAGTCCCAAAGATCCGAGCATTATCACACTACTCATATCAAGCGGGTTCAAGGCTGTCTCCACTAGTCACGGACTCGTCTGTTTTCGCAGGAAGATAGGCGGGGTTATTATTCTGGCCAATCCGGCCACTTCTCGCTGGGCTCTTGTCCCAACATCGGTCCCTCCCTCTCCAACTGACTATGAAACCTATACATATACCTCCCCGGTTATTGTATATGATCCAGCATTGTCGTTCCATTTCAAGCTCGCAGTTGCCGTATATAATGATCCCGAGGCATGATTGCTTAGGTTTCACATTTACTCCTCCGAGACATCTTCATGGACTCTATCATCTATTCTTCAGGATGAAGATTTTGTCGGTTGCACTATCATGACTCATCCGGACGTCAAAGTGAGTAGAATAGGAGGGGGCTCAACGTGCTTGGAGGCTATAAAGAACCGTACTGAAACCTTATTGTTTGGATATGAGATTGCTAGTGACACCTATTGGAAGGTCCCTCTACCATCGAGTGTCAAGCATTTTAGCGAGCAATGCTATTTGCTGGATCGAGATGGAGAGGTTTACTTTGTTATTTTTTATTTTCGCTTTAGAAATATTTGTCTTTATATAGGAAACAAGAAGGCTATCGTATGGAGATTATATGAGAAGAAGAATTGGGTGTTAGAAGGAGAAGCTAGCACTAAGGAGTTTGAAAAGCTCGGAGATATTTATTGCCTTGCTCATGTGAGTTATGATGCTGCGAGGAAGGCCTTGATCATTGCCACAAGTGTGAAGTATTTCTCTATGCCTTTTACCTTTCGAGTTGTACAATTGAGGTTCTTGGCGAGGAGTATTGTAGTTTGGCGCTGGAGAAATTGCCCCATGCTAATACATTGGCATCATTCCACGGTGTATGTTGCAATTTCGGCACTAAGAAGGGGATGCTTTGTAATTGCTATTCGTTAGAGGATTTACTATGATTCTTATGGTATTTTTAGTTGGGTTTAATTGCTATTCTTGAAGAAATCTACATTTTAAATTATATTTAATTGATTTTCTAAGATATACTTTTTGTTTTATTTCACAAGGAGAATATTTTTTCGTTATTAATGGTTTAATTTATATAATTGCATGTTTTATATTGATTTGAGTTGTCACATCAAATTTTTGTTGGATGAAAATTACATCTTTTTAGAATCAGATATCTCTTTAAAGTTTCTACTATAGGTATTTATTAGTTGGGTTTAATTGCTAGTTTTTTTTTAAGGAATCTATATTTTAAATTATTATTTTTATAGATTTTGAAGTAGTTTTATGTCTTTTTCGTAAGACGATAGCTACAAATTAAAATTAGAAATCTTCTTAAAAGAATTGGTACAAATTTTGAGTAGTGCTTGTCACATTCTCTTTTATTTCATTTTTTTTAATTTTGAAAGATAGATACACCTGGAAAATATCAACCTAGCTACGAAAGATGAACTATTGGAGAAGATTAATTGGAATAATTTAAGCTAACTTGGTCTTAATCAAGTATAACATAACAAAAAGGATCCAAAATGTGATATGTTGAAAGTTATTAATTGGAATAATTTAATCCCACCAATAAATAGTATAATGAATGTGACCCATACATGAATTTTAATTTATTTAAGCGGCAAACAAACTTTTTCCTTAATTTATTTATGAATTATAACTACCCGATGAGATTGCAAAGTAAGCAATATCCATACTATATATTATATTCATGGCATTTATCCATTATCTACCTACTCTCATATTCAAATTTCTTATCAAGCTGAAAGGTACCTTGAATTAAGTATAATGAATTCATATACCCTTCCAAAACTAAAAATATAAAATTACCCATCCAAAACTCAAAAATAATGTCTTATTTTTGCATTCAAATGCCAAATATCTCATACTCGCTTTTGCTCCAGAGATCAAAAACCATCTCTTGTTTTTTGAAATGGAATTGGTAGAAACAACGGTTTTACTTTTGAATTAATAAAAATAGCCTTTTCGAACTCAGGAATTATAAAAATCCTTTTTATTTGGATTTTGAGAGTTCCAGAACAAATTTTCCACTGTCTCTCCTTGTTTTGACATGAACAAGATTGTTTCGAACATACAAAGTTCGAAAATAAGTAAAAATCTAATTTCAAGAGGTTAGGCCTTGTAAATAAATAGTGATAAATCCACAATTCACAATTGCAAAAAAAAAAAAAAAAATATATATATATATATATATATATATATATATATATATATATATATATATATATATATATATATATTATTTATATATAATACATTATACAACCCCCCAAAAAACTACATAATAAATACACAAAAGAACCAAACAAAATATCTCAAAATACAAATAAAAAAATAAATTCTACAATCGTCACTAACTTAATACCCATTGCCATTTTGCGGTTTTTCAGATTCAACAGATTTTCTTTTACGGCAAACCGTCCATTTGCAAATTTCCAAAATCACCGCAAGAACAGCAAGCGTGGCTATTACGGCAGTATATGCACGCTTATATTTCATGTCAGGATTTAATATGTTAAACCCCTTATAAATGTTAATTACGCTCAACAAAATAATAAAAAATCCGACTATGTAATGGTAAAAATTCCATTTGGTCCTGTGTTTATGCGTCGGTTTTGGCCTCAAACACAATGCACAGACCTACATCACACAAAAGGTAAAAAATTAATAAAAATAATAATAAAATAAGCACATAACTCACGATAATAATATAATATAATAATAATTACCTGAATTATGGCGAGACAAAATAACAAAATGCCGATTGTTCTGTGCCTGTGATAAGTAATTCCTTTTGATTCATTTCCGAGTTTCAGACCGAGTCCAAATCCAGCCACGCCTAAAATAAATCCAGTGATTTGACACGTAACATGTGCATAAAACCAAGTTGGACTGGAGGTGTCCAGTGCTTTTATGTATCTAGCTAGAATTACTCCCAAAGGGAGAAGGATTCCCCATCCTAGTGCATTTAAAACTCCATGAATCTGCAAAAAAAATTTAAAAAAATTTAGCAGTTGAACAAGAAAATATTCAAGTCCAAGGACTATTTTGCATATTTTGTAACAAGGTCAGAAGTAAAAAATATTAGTTTGTCCAAAGTCTAATGTTTGTTATGGCTCCCAACTAAAAAGGAATATTTTGACCAAGTATTTTTTTTTAATTTTTTTTTTTTTTGTGAAGAACATGATATATTGACTAAGTTGTTTGACATGCTTTCATTGACTCAACCAACCCGGAAAATTTCATCTCTCAAAACATATCAAAAATCAAATTTTAAACCCACAAATCTCCATCTTTATACAAAAAACTAAATTTAATTTCACTATTTTAACAAGAAAAATTCAAATTTCAAGCACTATTTTCCAAATTCTGAAACAAGTTCAAAAGACTCTCTTATAAAAGAGTATTTTCTTCAAAAATCAAAATCCAAACCCAAAAATTCCCACTAACAAATTACTCACATTTTTCTGACGCTGCTGACTATCAGCAGCAGAAGAAGAAGAAGCCGGCGTCACAACAAACGAAAAACCTGAACCAAAATCAAGGCTCGTTTTGGCTAAAGTATTGGGCGGCGATTGTTTGTGCCCGTTGGGCAGCCCGGACTGAAAGTCCGTGCCGGCCTGCCATGCGATGTTTTGTGTGGTCACGTTTCCAGGCAGTTCTATCGTCGCGTATATTGTGAACGACCCGTTTGAGTATTCAGCGCTTCTGCTGTACACTTGAAACGTCAGGTTGGAGTCCCTGCAATTTAAATCGAAATATATATTAGAAATGATAATAAAAAGGGGAATAAAAAAAGAGAAATAATTACCAAAAATGGGAAGAGATAAATTTTAGTATTAGTATGTGAAGAATATATCAATTTTATTATTAGTATGTTAAAAAAGATCAATTTGTCAATGTTATATGAATTAATCATCAAAAAAGAGAGAGATTTTTTTTTGTCACCTCTAAAATGATGCTCTGTAATTTTATTATTAGCATACTATAAACAATTTTTTTTATTATTTAACGGAATCTCAGTAGGCAATCGCATGCTAAATCATCAAAAAAAGAGAAAAATGAGAAGAAAAAATATAATGTAATTCACATACGAAATATCGGGAAGGTAACTCGTAAGAACGCTGGAAATGATCTTAACAGAGCCGGTTGAAGAATCAAGATAAGCAAGAAGAGCATTGGCACCGATCATGCCGCTCGATTTAGGGTTGATCGCCCAGCCGACCCATCCGGTCGAGACTTGCGGTACCCGGTACGCAATTTCCGCCGTACCGTTTTGTGGAAGGTACGTCCAGTGCAGCGTACCGGACAGCTCAGAGAGGCTGGTACAGGTCGAGTAAAGCTTGTTTGACGCGAAGGTTTCAGATGTGCAGGTCTGAGCTGATGAGAAGAGAGGGAAGGAGAGAGAGAAGAGTAGGATCAGAATTGGGGGAAACAGAGTTCCCATTTTGTTAATTTGAAATCTAAATTGAATTTGAGATGGGAATTTTGCTTGATTTTGGGATTTCGGAGAGGGATATTTTGATGGATGGATTTGGGATTGAATGTCAATTCTTTCTTTGTCTCTCAATTCTCAAAGGCTGAGTAGACTTTGAGTTTGAGAGATCATTGGAGTGGCTCCATTCATTCCATATAAATGGCAGAACCGTTGACTGCGTAAATCACTAACTAAACCCGGAACTATTCAAAAACGAGGAACTGGATGCGGGACCCACCAGTCATACTCACACCAACCTACGGTGTTTCACGTACGGTTCTGCTCCGGGTTTTTTGAATACGATGTGGGAGCTTGTGGGTTGTTGTGGACAGAGAGTGAAAGGGGCGTGGCCGCTTCTCTCTCTCTAGCTCATCTTCCTTCTTTACTTTCTTCTTCCTCTCCTCGTGCGTTTGTGAGAACTTAGAAATGGTCAAAAGAAGATCAAAATCATGGCGACATTAAAGAATTGAACAAGTAAGAGTCAAAATTAAACGGCCCAACAGGCTTTAATCAATCAGGCCTAAATTCGAAAGATGTATGGGATTGAAAAGCCAGCCCAAATTTAACTCTCACTGCTGTGAATGTGAATGTGAATGTGAATGTGAATGTGAATGGGAATGTGATGCAGAAATTAGGGATGTGTCCGGTTGAAATGAATTGAAATATTGAATCCTGTCACTTTCGACCCACAGACACAAAGCTTTCGAAACGTAGAAACACGTAGAATTATAGGTGCGTTGAGACCTTTTACATGGCCACGTGGGAAGGGAATAGAAACCCTGCACTGCAGCAAATACTACAGTCGTCTATACTTCTCCATTTTATTGTAAAACTTGATACCTCAAGTAGAAGTATATACAGATAAATGGATGTTTTGTTACAACTAAAATGGCGAGGAATTGAGTCCATTTTGATCGTAGCATGGTGAAGGCATGGCGCCAAATAACCGACGCAACCAAGATTCCTCTCGAAACTGTCGCCCTTAATCCTGATGAACTCTCAAGTTTAAAACAACTTAGATATCTCCATTTATTTAAATGAGAAATATATTATCACTCTCGATAAATCACTCCTATATTATTTTGAGCCAACGGTTAATCTTTAACCGATGCTTATTGAGTTATATATTTTTTTTTGCATTTTATATATTATTATTACAATATATACACTATTTTGATATATATTATTTCGTGTGTTTATTTATATTTCAAAGTATATAATTTTTATATTTTTTTTGTTTTTATATACTGTTTTTCTATTCTTATTTGTTGGGTTTCGGACGTGCATAACGCAGCAGAAAACAAAAATTATTCGTCCAAAACCAATCCGAGGATCCGTGCGTATCGGTTAAATCAAAGAAATAAATCTTAAAGATACCTTTCGGATTACGCTTAATCCGTGACGCTCAAACCATGCGTGTTGTCCAAGCGCCTCTAAACCGGTTACCGTCCTAACCGATTTTCCATCCGTCCAGGTCGTCTAGGTCGGATCGTGCGGAAGTCATCTACCGCACACACAATCGGTCTTCACCGAAACTCTCAACAAACCGTTCTCATCTTCTTAGGCCGAATAGATCACAAGCGCCGAAAATACGAACGCCTCTACCGGTATCCACACGAACAAACTTCTTAAAACGGGAAGAAGAACAATATATATGCTAGTAGCTTGTTCTTCTCTTGCACAAGAAAACTCTTTTTCTTCTTCTTATTTTGTCTCACAAAAGATGTATAATTCTCTCATATAATTGCACCATTTCATTTTGTCATATAAAAGGAAAGCACCCTTTAGTAATTTTGTCACACAAATGAGAAATGATATTTTCTCTCTTTTTGTCTCACAAAAGAGAATAAGAAATAATGAGAGAGATAATCATTTTGTACAATGAATTTGGAGCCCTCTATATCCTTATATAGAGGTGAAAAGTCATGTCTATTCACACTAAAAGATGTGTATGACATCACTCATCATTATCCACATATCATCATCTAGACTCTTCTAGATTACATGATCTTGTGTGCTCATAATCTTTATATACATATATATCACATCTTATCACATAAGATGACAATATCTTTTGTGACATTCCTATGCAACTCATCATATAAGTCGCTAGGATTTTCTGCGTTCGTTTCAGTTTGTTCTTTGTGTGTGACCCTGTAGGTTCACTTAATGTTGGCAATAAACTTGACAGTTTATAAATCATGAGCGGACTCTCGCAAGCCATCATGACTACCCAATTTAAGTGAATATCGGTGATCCGATTTACCTAATCAACAATCACGTATTTAGTCCCTTTGTCACGCGATATCTATATCGATCATAAGGCATGTAAGACGCCATCCTTATATTAATCGATTAATATTTCTTAATCCCAAATTAAACTGAACAAGAACAAATGACATTAATAACTCTTATTAATTCATTTGAGTATGGCCATACATTTCTTCAGTTCAATTCATCAAGAGGCCTAAAGATATCTCTCTCATTTATGAGAGGAACAAATCCCGTCTTGATTGCACTCATCCCTCTACATGATTTATTGTATACCTAATCATAACCGTTATGACCACCCGGTTAAAGGCAGTGTTAGATTATATTAAAGTATAAAATTACTCATATTGGGAACCGAGACAATCTCAAGTCAAAGGACTATAAATATTTTATGTTACAAGAATCGCTAATGACGTAAAACATGTAGCATTCTTATAGCGGGTCAGTCCAGTATATGGTCTCTAACATATACCTATGTTAATGACTTGATAACTATTTATCCATGATCAGTAAAACATAATCATCAGTCAACTAATATACTGGTGTACATTTATAGCTTGTATATATAAATATATATTTATATGTATCTGCAAGTGTATTTGTCTCCACAAATATCCTATAAATGACCAGGGACAATTTAGAATAGCATTCATAACACTTTATAGTTTTACTATCAAAGTCACGCACTTTGATGACATAAAGTTGAATTGCATATTCATGGTCTATTTTAATTATATTAAAATAACCTATACGCACATATTATATGAAATATCTTAGAATAAATATTATGTTTGTTATTACAATCCATCATCTAGGTCACAAACACTTTGGCCTAGGGCATAACACCATCATTATTATATACTATTTTTATAGTTATATATAATATTTTTACATTTTATGTATTATTTTTTTATATATTATTTTATATATTTTATATATTGTGTTTTATTTATATATATTATTTTTAAAAATATATTTTATATATTTTTTCTGTTTTAGATAACGTTTCGCTAGAAAAAAAATGTATTAGAAGTATATTACGGGAATAATTTATCGTGTCCCTAGTTAATAATCACATGTAAGTGCATTATGACTTTTTTTTCAAATAGCATTTTTTTTAAAATAATTCATCCAATAGAATCATTTTGAAAATAATTCTGTATCTAGCACTTCTACCCGCCTTTTTGCGCGAAATCAAGACTGTTCTGCACATGGTGCTGGCAGAACAACCTATTTTTTCAATTTTTTCTGATCCCGGCCATTTGGAGGCCTTAAACACCCTTAATTAGAAAAAAAATGCTATTCCGTCAGACCTCTTGGCGGAACAACATAAAATTATTTTTAAAAAATGATACTATTTGTTGAATTGTTTTTCAAAAAAAATGTTGGATCAAAAAAAAAAGTCGTACGATCCAGTGGTTGATGAAACGGAGAGTTGATAGAAAGGAAGAAGGAAACATACCCACTCGAGCAGGACAGCAGGACGCCGACTCTTGTCGTCGAGCGTAACCCTTTTCGGTCATTTCACTCTTCATCCCTTACTTTATTCATTCTCTTTCGCTTTCACTCAATTCCTTCCAGTTCTTCCCTCACAACCAACAACACACACTCTTCTCAACTCAACCTCTCAGCCAGCCATGGTTTCGCTCTCCAACTGCCAGATCCCATCTTCCGAAAGCCCCTGCAACTCCTCCAACCGGATTCCCCGCCTGGTCGGCCACTCCTTGCGGACCGTCCGACCGAACCTCCTCCACCCCGAACCGGACACTGAACCGGACTCCGATTCCGAAGCCAACATGACTGACTCGTTCATCGACATTCGCCTCTGTGAGCTCGCAGCCACTGTCGGTCCGTCCGCGAGTAAATTTCCGTTACTGGACCCGGGGATTAACTCGGGAATGCTCGAACTGTCGCGTGATTTCTCCGATTATTCGAGTTTTAATTCGGATATTTCCGGGGAGCTCGAGAAGCTCGCTTCGGTTACGCGGTCGGAGACGAATAATAGTTCGAGTCCGGATCTGCCCGATCTGGACTTGAACTCGTCGGAATTACTGGAGAGCATGCCGTTAGCGAGCTTAGAACCGGTTGTGAAATCCTGCATAGAGAAACTGCATTCATCTTCAGTTGAAGATGAGAAACGGAAGGCGGCTGCTCGAATTAGACTTCTCGCGAAACACAGATCAGACCTGCGTGAATTGATCGGAGCTTCGGGCGCGATACCGGTGCTTGTTCCTCTGTTACGGAGCACCGATCCAGCCACGCAGGAAAGTGCGGTGACGGCTCTGTTGAACCTCTCTTTGGAAGAATCCAACAAGGCGGCCATTACCGCCTCAGGAGCGATCAAACCGCTGGTTTACGCTTTGCGTACAGGCACCTGGGTCGCGAAGCAAAACGCTGCTTGTGCGTTACTAAGCCTCTCCATGATTGAAGAAAACCGTATTACAATAGGAGCTTTAGGAGCCATTCCGCCATTGGTGTCCTTACTCGTGCACGGCTCGACACGCGGCAAGAAGGACGCTCTAACCACCTTATACAAGCTATGCTCTGTAAAGAGGAATAAGGAACGAACGGTCGATGCCGGAGCGGTGGGCCCGCTCGTCAGACTGATCGGAGAAGGCGGGCTGTCAGAGAAGGCCATGGTGGTGTTGGGGTCCTTGGCCGGAGTTGAGGAGGGGAAGGACGCCATTGTTGAGGTGGAAGGGATTCAGATGCTGGTGGAAGCCATTGAAGACGGGCCGATCAGAGGGAAGGAGTTTGCCGTGTCGGTTTTGCTGCAGCTTTGTGCGGACAGTGTTGTGAACCGAGCGTTGCTTGTGAGAGAAGGAGCCATTCCGCCGTTGGTGGGCTTGAGTCAGACTGGCTCGGCTCGGGCCAAACATAAGGTTTATTATTTTGACTCAATATATGTTGTGATAATATCTATATAATGTGATATTATCATTCTTATGCTTCTATTGTATTAATTGTCAATGTTGATATATCATTTATGTTTGGTTTTTTTTTTTGTTTTTTTCATGTATTTTGATGAAATATATTTCAGGCGGAGACTCTTCTTGGATATTTGAGAGAGCAGAGGCAAGAGGGTGGAGGATTAGCTCAGGCCAATTTACCAAGGTGAAAAAAGATAATATATTAAGAAAATAAATGAAATTTCAGTATTTATTGTTGAGAATTTGGGATATTGAATGCATGTTGGTGTGAGAGAGAGATGTGGATGTAAATAGGGAGTTAGATGGCTGTCATATGATAATGGCTTGTTTAGAGTGGTTTTGTTTTGGTTATGATTTGATTTTTGTGTGAATATTTTGGGGTTTATGGTTTTATTTTTGGTTTTTTGGGTGGGGTTTAATTATCAGGGGATTTGGGGTCAACCTTTGGTTTTGAATTTAGGGTCTGTAATCCAAAAATCCTATCATTTTGTTATATATTCTTAACCGTGTTTATGTCACATTATTTATTTATTGATTTATTTATTTATTGTGCTTACATGTGATAGATTGTGTGCATGTTAATTGAACCTAATTGCAAACATAATTTTATCTTAATTATTATATTTGCACACGGTGAGACATAATTACAGAAGATAATTTATTAATTTCATACTGGCTTTGAAACATAAGTGGGACATTAAATGAATTAGTTAAGAAAAGTATGTCTTGTCAGTCCTTGATATTATTATTTATTGCTTATTAATTAATAATTGTTCTTTGGTTCAGTGAACTACTTTCGCATCTTAACAGCTGTATCCCATGTTATCTGTCTTTATAATAATTAATCATCATATCAGATAACCATTATGTTATATTATATCATGCTCACAAGATTATTTGCAAAATGGATAATTTAATATGACTAAAAATCATACATAAAAATAGATCTTCGAATTTGGAAAAAATAATTTTGTGGCTTGCTTGCAAACTTTGATTTGGGAATGCGAGCTGTATTCTTTCATACATGATAGTGAAAGAATATCAGTATTTTATCTCCTCTCATAATATATAGTTAATGAAAATAAATGGGCCAATAAGAAATTGCGACGTCATCAAATAAAATGAAATAAATGGGGGTGTTGCATGCATGTTATGGTCCTTTGTGGACCTCTAAAGACAATCTTCTATTTTGTACTCAAATGTTTATG
The DNA here is from genome assembly GCA_027726005.1 of Juncus effusus. Classification (NCBI taxonomy): domain Eukaryota; kingdom Viridiplantae; phylum Streptophyta; class Magnoliopsida; order Poales; family Juncaceae; genus Juncus; species Juncus effusus. The sequence goes on along the minus strand of CM050905.1, from coordinate 1,572,238 downwards.
AGGTCTTGTCTCTTATTTTCTATATCTTGAATTTAATAGCCAATTTGAAGTTGGAAGCTTTTATGGACTTCTTATCTTATCCCTCGAATTTAAATTTTGGTTGTCATCAATATACAACTTGGTCCTTTCTAAGAACCTATCACGAAATGGAAAAAAAAATGGAAAAAGAAAGAAAGAAGAGAAGTGGTAAAGCAAGCTTTCAGTAATTTTTCAATTTATTCTTGGGCTAATTCAGTTCAGATTTTCAAATCAAGAGAATATCAGGATTTCGAATTATGCCTCAAATTTTACGCAACTCGTTTATTGTTTTTAAAATATCAGCCATGAACAAGATCTGAAATATTGTTTTGTTTATTTGAAGCCTGATTTGAAACTGTCATACAAAGTGAAAATTGAGTAAATATTGGCTTGCAGCAATCATTATCACTTTGGAGGATATGCGTATAAAATATTGAGACAAAAATAAAAGCAGAACTGATAAACAAACTGATCAGAATGCCAAATTGTCATGCGTCAAAAGCCAACCTGTGCCTTTTATTCTTTCTTTTTTCAGTTTTAAAGCTTTCTTACATGTCAGCCTCACACTTTTCTTGCGTGCTTATCTTTTGTTTTATTTTATTTATTTTGATGTGCCTTTACCTAATTTCGGCCCGTTTATTAAGGCCTTCTTCTTAAACCCATCATAAGTCTGGCCTGTTTGGTTTTCTTTCTGTGCTTTTTTAATTAGAAAGGTATATTTTAACACACTTTTTCATATCAGATTTGTAGTTTCTCAAATTTTAAAATATGGAAAATAACCTAATTTCCAACATGGTTTTCTCACTAATTCAGTTCAAAGCTTCATATTTTGCATCAAATAAAAAAAAAGACATGGTTTATAGCTCCAAGCTGGATTAGAGAGTAAAATAAGTTGAAAATCAAGTTACATTGAATATTTAAAAAACTGAGAGTTATGTATAGGAAACTTATCTATTTCTAAATGTTCGATTCAGCAGACTCAGAAGTCCGAGATTTAATCATGATCAGCAAAGTATTTTTTTTAATTTCGTGATTTTAAATTGAAATTCTTCAAATTCCCAGAACTGAAATATATTTTTGTATACTGTTAATAATGTGAAGTGAATGGAAAGCAACCAAACATAGAAAAGAAACAATCCTGAAGAAAATGATGTTTGAATTAATTATCCTATTTTTAATTCCAGCTGATGTCACTGCTTGCTTCAGAACAAAAAACACAAGTCAACATACACCATTTAGTCTAAATATTTTCATGTGATCTTTCATGCATTTGGGAATTCTGCAATTTATGATAACTCAGACGTATTGCAAAGAGAGAAAAAAGAAAATGTGCAGAATAAACTGTATTGCTAAATTTTTTTTTTAGTGTTGCTAAATTTATGTAAAGAATTCAGATATGAATCCTAATAATCTCATTTGTTCTTTTATTATATTTGTTCTTATTATGAAAATGAAATCGTTAATTCCTGCCTGCTATCTCTTTTTTTCTCTTTTTGAGCAAAGTTTGTATGCATAGACATATGCACTTATGACGCCTGCAAATTCCAACTCCTTAGATAAATCTAAAATTTAAATCCCTAGAAAGATTTTATGAGGTGTAATTAAACTATGAAATGGTGGAATATTTTTTATTGCAATATCAGCATACAGAAGGGACTGCTTTGCATAATATTTATATTTTTGATGTAAATTAAGTAGGCTATGCTGTAGTTCTATATCCATCACTCATTAAAGATAATATATTCACTCAATATTCAAAATTTTGATATCTCATACTAAATGTGCTTCTAGAAGTGTTCTGATATAGTTGATTAATTTCAATAAATTCCTTCCAGGTTGATTTATCAAAAAAAAATTGACCTATACCATGTTGGCTGTTGCTTGACCAATTTTGATTCCCGCAACTTTGTATAAATATTTAACATAAAATCAGATCTTCTATGGTTATAGTTGCACTGCATTAATATTGTTGGGAATACACGGATAACCCCCTTGATATTCTCGTGGAAAACAGAACGATAACGCTTTGATGTCTACGTGGAGTAGTGGAACACCTGTAACCTCATAGTTATCAAAGCAGCAATACAATCAGTGACTGTGTGGTTATTACAATAGTAAAAATAATAGTGCAGCAATAAACTAACACTAGCTAAGAACGAACAAGTAGAAGTAGAAGAAGAGAGATTCAACAATGGAACTTGAGAAATAAGATAATTTTTTATTACAAGAGTAAGAGGGAGATACAAATATTATTGTTTGTGTAGTACTTTAAAAAACACACAAACCTTTTTATTTATAGCCAAAATTAAACCATTCTATTACTCACCAGACTATCATGTACATAAATACAATCTATTACGTACCTATACACTCTATACCTATCTACTCAATTAATGTTGTTACATCCAATCAAATAAATATTTAGAGAACCACACCATATATTGGAGATTACGTCAGTCCTTATCCAGAAGGACACTGGATATCTCCAGTGCACAACTGCGTCTATTATCTACAAGGACAATAGATACTAATACAAATGCATTATTCATGAAGATAACATATAAATACAGATGTATTATTCAGGGGAACAACGGATCATTACAAATGTATCTTTATAATTTAACAAATATGGAATATACATTAGAGAGCTTCAATCGAACAAAAAATATTTTATTAGCTAGTATTTAAGAATGTTATAGACATTTAACAAAATAAATATATCTATCTGCCCTCTAATGTTTAACTCAACAACATGAAATATATATATTGATATACATCAACATATACACACTTTATAAAATCTTATGCTATTAACTCATAAATAGTAATCTATCAACATCAGCAATTACTATCAATAATTTAGTCTACCATATGTCAACACTCTACATAAAATTTTAAACTACTCTCACAAATTTTAGCTACTGTATAAATCTCTTTGCTCAATCTATATTTTGTAGGGAGTCTGTAAATCAGTAACTTGCAACACAAATAACCACAGAGTTATGCTCATGATGCTACAGAGGATCACTGTTCAATTATCGAATTATGAACTTTGTTCCTTTAAAAATCACAAAATAAAATAGTAATAATTGTTATGAGCCTTTTCTCTTTTGACAATTAAATAAGATGCGAATCCAATGAAGATCTCCTGCTCCAGTCTGTAGAGTCTAGAACTAGAATCAGTAATAGGGAGATCTCCATTTGTCCAATTTGAGAGGATTATTGACTAAATATCTTTTGACAAATTTGCAAAAAAGACTCACATTATGATTAAACTGTAAAAGTAGCCCTTTATTATTGTCATGAACCCCGAATGCCACTTAATCTGAATGATCCAACCCCCCAATGAATCAAAATCGGAATGATCTTAAACTAAATAATCCATAATTAGAGATGACATAAACTTAAATGGCCCTACTAATATGATTTAAAATTATTCTTTTTTTTTTTACCTTAATACACAAAAAAAATTGAAATTGCGGATTTCACGATTCTTCTACGACAATTGACTTAAAAATAATGAACTTAATGACCCAAAATATCAGTGAAAGATTCGCAATCATAACTTGAATGATATGCGATTAAAATCCGACCTAGAAGATAAAATCAATAGACCCATAATCTAAACCGAAACAACCTAAAACCTAAAATTACTCGAACCCAAGTGCCCTAATACATTAATGACTCGTAAAATGAATGATTTGGATCCTACTGACTCGTGATATGAATGACCATCAATCATAATTGATTATCCTTATCCCGCCTATTTGCCATGTCACAGTGCAGACATCCTAGTTCATACCCTTTCACTATTTTTTTTCGTGTGTTTTTCTTAATTAAAACAAACAAGTTCGTAATGTACCCATGGAGAAACTTATAAATATATTATAAACTTATAAATTTTTACTAACAACTTATACTTTTTTTCATGTCCCAAAAGATTTAGTTTTGTCTGTATCCTTTACTATTGATTTCACTAATTTCTCTTAGTTCAATTACATAAGTGCTTATTTATCTTTTATTTTGTAATGACAAGTCATTCTTTTAAAGACAACTCATTTAAAACATCATACACTTTGCAAGAGCAATAATTGCATCTGTTTGCAGTATATTATAGTCAGTTTAGCAGCAAGAGAAAGTTTCATTACAACAAAGTTACTTTATTAATATCATTAATGAAGCCTTAAAGTAATATATAATGAGTGCCGAATCTTAACCTAAAACTTAGGGGGCGATAATGAAAAATACTCAAAAAATCTGGGGGGAGGGGGAGCGGTCTATACATAACTTTCAATTTCTATACAAATATAATAATACAACCATACATATATACTACAATTTCAAAGTCTGGGAGGGCTGCTGCCCCGTAGTCTCTATTAAGTTCAGTTATTGCATATGATATTTGCAGTAAGTATGCTGAGAGAGAAGGCAGTGGAAAAAAGTTTTGCGGGTACCAGTTAGGATGGCTAAGCATATTTTTTCAGGCGGCTTGAGAGAAAGAGAGACCAAGAAAGGAAGCGACATTATTAGAGAATGCGAGATCTGTCAAAGCTCTAAGAACATCGAGCACTAGGTTCTATTGTTCACGTCCTGGGGCGGAATCAAACCTCTTAAATTATGAGAGCATAAGAATTTTTATATATTTACTTAGGGACAATGTAGGAGATACATAAGATTTTTTTTTCCATAGGGGAGCTATATGCCACCATGTAGTTCCGTCACTGTTCATGTCACAATAGAGAGAAGGGGGCGATGAAGAGGTGCTTGACGCTGGAGGAAAATGAGATGGAGGGCGAAGGAGTTGTACTCGGATGCATGGATCTAAAATTATATGAGAGTATTAACGGATCTTGAAAAATGCATTAGTACAATTATATATATAATATTTCTTCAAAATCTAAGAGTGATTATTATTTCTTTTCGGTCTCTATTAAGATATGTCATTATAAGAGTGACAATTCTTTGATTAGACAGATCAATACGATTAAAAAATAAAGGGTGACGTGAAGACCCGAGAAGTTAGGAAATTCAGTAAATTTAGATCTTATCATTAATACACCACACTTTTGTTTTAGATTAATATATAATACAGGGGCGTTACTGCAAATTTCCCAACATCCTTTTTTGAACGGTAAAAAGACCCCACAACGAAAAGCACATTTTCCCTTTCCCCTTTGAATTATTTCACTCGTACCTTTACACATTCTCACAAACCACTACTGTGGCACAACACAGACCATTAAATTCAGACACGTCTGAAAATCCAAGTATCGTAAAATATCGGTTATGTAAAAAGTGGTACCATTTTTTCTTAGATGATAGTTTTTCTAATAGTTTTTTAAAGAGGATAAAGTCCCTAATTTTCTCTTTCGATCATGATATGGCGGTATATTATTGGATCTCGAGTCACGCGTTGCTTCTGGAAATTATAAATTTATAAGCTTGTATTTGTGAGTGCTAAAACATATGATGGGTCACTTTGCTTGAATAAATTAAGTAATTGCTACATGAATGATGAACTACAAGGTAATGAAAGAATCAGTGGAAATTTGCATATAGCGCCAAAAATAGAAGGAATATAGGCTGAATCAAAGCTTGACTTTTTTGGTTCAAAAAGTGAAGAGACGGAGTTCAGCCTTTCAGCGGCCCACTTTGCAACTCTCCCTTTTTTTACACAAACTTAATTCATTTGAATTAGATAGGTTTTGTCATTATTTGCAAAATAATAATAATGTGTTGTTTACTTAATTATTGTTGATATCTCAACTATCGTCTCAGACCAACTAAATAAATGTGTAATGCTTTAGTTAACATATTGAAATTTCACAATCAAGTGAGTATACATTTAAACTTATTTATGAAGATTTAAAGTGATTTGTGATGAGCTTTCTGGAGATTTGTTATATGTGAGTCATGTCTTTGTCGTGTTAAATAATTGATAACAAATTTAGAATTATAGATGTATATATAACCAGTACAAATTTAGTAACAAATTTAGCAATAGAATAATCTTAACAACATAATAAATTTCATATAGTAACTAAACCTTATTTAATATGCAATTAAATGAACATATTAATCTTATATTTATTTATACTAAGTTTCATTACTTATTTCCAAATCTAACAAATAAAAACTCAAACAACCGGAGATATATCATGCATCAAATATTTGATTCTCTTATGAGCCCCAATAATATAATTGCGTGTGATAAACCCTTTCGGCTTTTTTTGGGGCTCCCAAATTTCCGAGCCCTTTTTCTCTCCCCTTTCTGCGTTTCCTGTTTCCAGTAGTGCTTTCTTCTCCTCTCCATTCTAGAAAGCCAAAAAAGAAGGAAACATTTGATTAAACTAAAGGTCAGTGTGTGTGTTTTTACTGCCTTCTCTTCTCTTTCTTTCCCTATTTAGTATTGAGAATTGTTTATAACTAGCTCTTTCTCTCTGTCTTTCTGTTCTGTGCGTGGTGAGATTTTTTGGGTTTCTTTTTTGAGCTGAGTGTTGTTTAGCTTGAGAGGAAATTTTGGTGGTTGGCTGCTGAATTTGGAGCTGTTGAGGTATTAAAACTGGATTTGGGCTTTGTTGGTCTCTCTTTTTGAGTGTGATTAGTTGGGATTTTTTTTTTTTTTGGAAAATAGTTGGGTTCTTGGTTTGATTTCTTCTTGTTTATTGGCTGGATTTAAGCTAATTTTGGTCATGAACTAGATTTTGAGCTTGCTAGTTTTTGAGGCAACTCAAGTTTGTGCAGTAGTTTACCATAATTTTCTTGGATGTGTTGTTTTTCTCTGTTTTTTATGTTAAGCTCTTTCAGCTTCAGTCACCCAAAACTATGAGACATGGGTTTTCTCATGAAAAAATTGTGGAAAATTTCTGTGGTTTCTCACTTTTTCTCACTGGAGAAGCTCAATTGAACTGAACCGTTTTCAATTTAAGCAAGATTCCTCTTCAATTTTACTTACTCTAAAAAAAATTAATTTCAAACCCTAATTAGTTACTGGGGTTTTGGGTGCCGACAGTTGGGGATTTGACTCTCTCACCTACTCCGGATTTTGACCATTTATCAACTAATTAACAAAAAGATTAGACTTTAAGCCTACTAATCACAATTCAACCCATTTAACCACTCCTCTGTTTCAATTCCCCTCTTTTTAATCTTTTAATCTCTCTTTTACCTAATCTAACCCCTCTTTCTCTTCTACCACAGCTTCACTCTCTTAATGGATTCTCGACCCATTAACCCGAAACCCAATAACCAAGAACCCGCGACCATGGATGAAGAAGGAACTCAATTCATCGGCTTTCTCAACATCTTAATCCAACAAGCGAGAGACATTCAAAACATTTGCATTTACCACAAGCAAGACGTTTACGCCAAAGTCTCTCTCACCAACGCCAAGACCGGTACCGAAACAGAAACCGGTACGGACTCGGTCTCGACCCGTACCATAAACGGAGGCGGACGAAACCCTGTCTTCAACGAGTCGCTCCGTCTCGGAGTCCGTGCACTCGACTCCTCGATCCGTTGCGAGATTTGGATGCTTAGCCGAGTCAAAAACTACTTGCAAGACCAATTACTCGGTCTAACCCTAATTCCCTTATCTGACCTCTTAATCGCGAAAGAGAATAAACTCGCCGGCGAGTTTTCTCTCTCCTCGAACGATCTGTTCGAGTCCCCGTGCGGATTCGTGCAGCTCTCTCTCTCCTATTCCGGCTCTTCCCCTGACGTTATTCCCATTCCGTCCCCTGTTCAGAAGGAACAGAATAAGGAGGGGAATAAGGAGGAGGTTATTCCGGAGGAATTGGAGAGAATTGAGTTCCCCGATTTGGAGCTCGTGAAGGAAAACAGAATCATGGTTTCTGAGTATTTCGGAATTCCGTGTGAAAATCCTCCTGTTCAGAGCCCTGAAAGTTTGATTACTACTGAAGAGAGTGAAAACCCTAATTCTCAAGAGGCCGGAGTCCGAGTGGTCGAGAGCTTCTATACTGAGAACAGCGCGGACTCGGTCCACGGTGAACCAGACAAGAACTGTGTGGACTCGGTCCACAGTGGACTAGATAAGAACAATGTGGATTTGGTCCATGGTGAACCTGATAAGACCAACACGGACTCGGTTCACAGTGGACCAGTGAGCAGCGTTTCCACGACAGACTCGCATGGGATTGAAAAGGAGAAGAATTTGTCGGAGGTTTGCACGGAAAACGAGGCGGAGTCGTCAGAGGCGGTCAAAGTCAAACCGGTCAAAGTCAACGAGCCGATGATTAGTATAAACATGGAGCAGGGAAATATGGTGGACCAGAAGGAGATAATGGACATGTACATGAAAAGCATGCAGCAATTTACGGATTCTCTCGCCAAAATGAAATTGCCTATGGATTTTGGTAATGGAAATAATAATAATGGTAATGGTAGTAATAATAACAGTAGTACTAATTTGAGTCCGCATTCTAATTCGAGTGAGAATGGGAGCTCTTCGACGAGTGAGAAGAAGGATGGGAGTGTGAAGGATAAGAATTCAAGGGTCTTCTATGGAAGTAGGGCTTTCTTTTGAGAGAGAGAGAGAGAGAGAGAGGTTTTAATGGTTTTCGGTGTGTTTGATAGATAAATGTAGGGTTTGTATTTTCTAAGAAGTTGTTGTGTGTTGTTGTTTAGGGCTGGTCTAATGTACTATGTATCTCATGCGTAGTGTTTTAATAAAATTATGATCTAGAGTTTAAATGAAGTGATTCTGTTTATTAAATTATAATTTAGAGCTTGGAAATATCTAAATTGGCTGTGTTTGAAGTTTGAACATCCAAATTGGAATTACATTTTCTGATTAAATTGCTGATTTGACAGATTTTGGTAGTTGATTTTTTGCTTTTTGTTTCCTTTTTCTTTCGGAAAACCGTAGGCAATTAATTTTTTGTTTTTTATGTGATTAGTGCTTGCTGTAAGTTATTGAGATTTCGTAGTTATAATAAAATGATTAAAGCTTTTGTATAGCTTTTATTGTGTATTGATTGATATTATAGAAAGGTCTTAATGTAGTTGAAACCTAACTTTGGATGACATTATTTGACTGGTTGGTACACATATTTGTTTGACTAGGTTGGCATATATAATGCACTAGAAAAAAGAAGAAAATTATAACATATTCTTTTTCTTCTTTTGAAGACCTTCACACTTTGTGAAGACTTAAAATCTTTTGAAGATTGAAAGGGAAGCAACTACCCATTTTCATTGAGAATATTTTTTAGATATTTGAAAAAAAAAATTGAAATTTTATTTAGGATATTTGAGAAGAAATCTGTAGGGACATGCTAAAAAAGATACCCTGACTTAAAGGCTAGTGCAATTACAAATTGCTTATTTAGGGCTAGCAATAGCTTTTATCTTTTCTAAAGGATTGAAATGGTCCTACTATTTTCTTGTTTTTTAAATCAATGAATATTGCTCCATTCTCTCTCTCACCCTTCATAATTGAAGCCCTACACGTGTCAGCTATATTTGGGCTGATTTGGGAATTGAGGTTTGAGGGGCTAATTGGGCTTTACTTGTCCCATAAGGCCCAAATACAACAGAGGCCTGCTTAAAAAAAGAATTTCAAGGATTTTACTAGATCAAGCCCCCTTAAAAAGTTCATTCAGTTTTAAATGTATTTTTTTCATTTCATGAAATGGGAAATTAATGTACAATTTGATATTAAGAGGCTATGATTAGATGAACGATAAATAGCACGTGCCAATCATGAAAAACATGATAGAAATTATTAATTTTGATTTATATCCATATACCTAATATGGAAAATTACAAAATATCATTTCATTTTCTCATTAAGAGGAAGCTTTTGTAGATGGTGGTGGCTGCATGTGCATGCCAAGATAAGGAACCACATGATAGCACATTTCATACAGCTATCACAAATAAATAAAATAAAATAAATAAAAGCAATCTAAGAACCAAAGACAATGCATGTAACAAGTTTTCTCATAGATTCCTTAGTTGTAAAAAAGAAGAGAGAAAAAGATCAAGAAAACAAAAAAAAAAATCAAATGTTTATAAATTTATTTTAGGGATGAAGATGACATCCCCATAAATTTAACTAACAACAAATCCGAAATAACTCTATTACATTAAATAGTTTCAAAAATTATTTAAACAAAAAATAAACAACCTGACAGTATCAAAAGCCTAGTTATTACAGAAGCTCTCTTCCTTTTTTCGTATTAAAAAGTTTATATATCGCCCCAACTCTCTCTCCTTAAATCAAAACACAAAACACAAACCCTACACTTAAACTAAAAACAAAAAACAAAAAAATAACAAAAACCCAACAAAATTCCGAACTCGTTGCGAAATCCCAAACCTTCTCAAAATCATCCAAAACTCAAACAACTTATCTAAATTTCGCACCCAAATACACACACACACACACACACACACACTCTGGCTAGCTAAGACAAAATTAACTAACCTGTATACATTTTTTTATTTTAAAAAAAGTTCGGAATTCACATCCTTGCCCCTGTGCAGTTGCTTCTTTCTATCAATAATATCCTTCCTAAGAACTAATACCTGAAAATAAAATAAAAAAACAAAAAATTAAATTAAATTAAATTTCATAACCATAATTATCCACAAAAAAATGTGAGTGTTTTTTAACAAAACTCACCTCTGCTAGTTTCATTATTTGCATAATTATTATTATTATCCATATAATTAAACGGGCCGATCGGCCCATCAAGCTCCGTAGTATTAAAGCTCCAAGTCTTATCCCCTCCGTAAATCGGGTCCCCTCCGTACAAATCCGGGTTCAAATTCCTCGCTCCAAACCCGTTATCAAATGACCCGTTACCCGTTTCGTTCCTCCCATATAATCCAAAACTGTTATTATTCCCGCCCTCCATTTCGCCTCCAACTGGACCCGTCCAGTTCAAATTATTCCCACCGCTACCGCCGTTGTTAAACGGGCCCAAACTACGAACCATAGACGAGTTGCTCATATTCATGCTCATGTTCATGTTCATATTCATGTTCATGTTCGAGTACAAATTAGGGTTTAGACCCGTACCGGTACCGGTATTAATCCCCGTACCGTTCCCCCACAAGTTATTATTACGCGCGAAGCCCAACCGCGAGTCGTCGTTCAAACCCAAACCGTACCCGCCGGTCGGACTGAGCCCGGATCCGGTACCGTACCGGCTCGCCATGTACATTCCCGGCCCGCGATTAAACCCCAAACCCGATCCACTACCGAACCCACCATCGATTCCCCCGTACCCCGCAAAAAGACCGTTTCGCCCTCCAATCGAAGAAGAATTCAACCCCCCTCCTCCTCCTCCGTACCTCCCCACCGGCCCCGGCGACCCTCCTCCATACCCACCATAGAAATTCAACAAGCTACTATTCATACTCACTCTCCCCACTCCGCCAGCTGGCGTCGGCGACCTGGCGGGCCCCGGACTCAGTTCCTTCGGAACCGCTCTTTTCACCTCGACCATTTTACCGTTTAGTTCATGGAAAGTATTTTTCGCAAGAGCCCTATCCACAGACTCGTCATTATCGAAAGTGATGAAGCCGAAGCCGCGAGGGCGCTGGGTGGTGTGGTCGTACATGACGACGACGTCGGAGATGGGGCCGAACTGCTCGAAGTAGAGCTTGAAGTCGGGCTCGGTTATCGAGGAGGGGAGCCCGCCCACGAAGATCTTGCGGGTGCGGGCGGACGGGCCGGGAGACGGCGAGCTCAGGATGCTGTTTGCTGTGCGGGAGCCCATGGCGGATTGGTCGTCCCGGGGGACGGCTTTTTTTGCTTCCACCTGGAATGAGGAGGAGGAGGAGGAGGAGTTTGTTAGGTGTAAATGGTTGTTTTGATTGTTTTTTTTTGTTTGGAAGTTGGAGAAGAGAGTCTGTGTTGTGTCTGAATTGGAAGAAAGTATACGGTGTTGGATGAAATTCAAAATTGCAAGAAACAACTGCATTGTTAGGAAAGGTAAAGAAAAGGATGCAGAGTTTATAATGGCAGGGCTTTTTTTCTTTTTTTGAATTTTATTAGTGGTTAGTTTGTTTGTTTTTTGGGAAATATGCGAAAAAGCACTTGCATTGTTGAGAGTTGCAAGAAGGAGCCTACATTCTTAGGAAGGAGAAGAATTTACAAGAATGCTATACATAGCATGACGATAAAGCATGATGGCATGATGATAGGGTCTATACTGCAAATATTACAAATGGCGCAGCTTTAAGAAGTAATATTTACACTACAGTCCCTAACAATTCTTTATTGTCATGATATGTAATATTTTTTTTGAAAACTTAGTCTTTCTGCCATTGTTTTCAAAAAGATACAAACTCTTTCGCAATTTTCAACAAAAACGAAATTAATTAATTTAATTATTACCAAGCGACCGTCGATCATGTGCTTCTCCAAAATGACTCGTTCAGCGACCGCTGAGTCAGCAAAGACGATGAATCCGAACCCGCGAGCCCGACCCGTTACACGGTCCCGCATAATTACCGCTTCTGCCACCTCACCGAACTGGCCGAAATACTCGGTGAGCTGATCTTCATTCGTGTCCCATGAAATTCCGCCGATGAATAGCTTCCCTGAATCGCCGCCTTCCATTTGTGCAGTTGGTGGATTGTATCACCTGCAATTTGAGAGGATTGTAGAGAGGTAGAATTTGGTTAGAGTGGGTATTGAATATAGATAGATAGGATTGAGTGTGAAAATGTAATTGAATTGTCCAAAGGAATGAAGAGCGTTGGAAGTGGAGAAAGAGATTTTAGGAAATTAAGATGAATTATGAAAGTAACATAAAGGGATTACATGAAAAGATGGAATAAGAGCGTAATTTAGATTGATGATGAATGGATTTAATCAATGTTTTAAATTTGGGACAAAACAGTTTGAACGAGATTAGCTATGAGAAGCAAAAATTCAGTTCATCAGATTCGTGTGAATGTAGAATTTGACCCTAGAAGTTCGGGATTTTCGCAATGGTTCTCAAAAGATCCATTACACACTGATCAGAATGAGAAAACTAGATGAGTGGATAGAATTATATTTGTATGATACCTAAAAGAAATACCCAAATACAAAATCAGACTATGGAATCTCAAATTCATGAGATGCTGCTCACTGGATCCATTGAAGAACAATGAAACCTTTGGAGAAATCAAGCTAGATAAACTGAATTCTAATCGTTTCTGACTCATGCAATGCAAAATCGAGATATAAAATCAAATTTACAAAATGGGTACTACTTGGATCTGTATGAAATCAATTCAAATCCAATAAAAAGAAGAAAAACGTGTAATCTAAGCTTTACACGATTCAGATTGTATCAGATTTGCAAACGATTGACAAAAAGACATGGGTCTTACGATTCTTATCGGATCCATTGCGGCTCAATCAAAAGAAACAGAAAAACAAAAAAAACCCAGAAAAATCTAGGAGAAAAAAGAACAAAATTCGGATGGAATCAAATCGTGAGAAGCCCATCATACCGATCGATCTGAGAAGGCTTTTGACTTGAGAGAAGAAAACAAGGAACGCAAAATCCCTTCAATTCTCTCCCTCGGTCTCCCTAAATTTGCATTTGGGTCAGCATCAAAATCGAAACGCACTATAAATACCTCTCTTTTCCTTTTATTTTTTTGGTTTCTCTTTCTCTCTCTGTTTTTTCTTCTCACTTTTCTCAGTTTCTGTAATGTAATAATATAAATATAATGTAATGTAATGTAATAATAAATCTAATCTAAGAAGAATATCATACAACAAAACACAACACAACTCAAGGATCGGCCTTTTATCAGCCTCCGTTCGTTTTGCCTCATGTTTTGTTGTTGTGTATGTTAAAGACAAAAATGACGATGTATTTTGTATGGGCTTAGTTTTCCATGGATTGCAAAGACCATGCATCGTGTGTGGATGGGTATGGGCTCAGTAAGTTCAACATTCACTCCACAAAGACAAGGTGTGTGGGCTCTTTTAGTTTTTACTAAACCTTTTTATTTTTTTATTGTTCCATTTTGGAGCTTAATTGATGAAATTTGTTGACTGGTTTAATGTAATGGTGGTGAATTATGATTGAAATATCTCAATTGTAGCATTGGTTTGAAATTAAATATAAAAGTGTATAGTATGATACAAAGCATTCTAAGAGTGTTTTTAATATATTTTTTTAAATGTAAGTGTTTTTTACTATAATAAGGTATTAGGCATCTTTTATGTGATAATCCAATATAAGAAATTTTATTGATCATGTGTGTACTTCAACACGTATGTAACTTGGAAGTTAGGAATGAATAATTGGTAATTCACGCCAAGATTATGGCATGATTTTGTTGTGTCGCCAAACCAAGAAGTGACATGGAGTGAGGGAGAGAATAAAGTGCAAGGGTTAGCTAGATTAAATATACAAATCTTGAAAGATTTATGTAGCACTTTTTAATAATTATATACTATTTTTCAACATATACGTATATTGCTTTGCTGATTTTATATACCATTTTCTAATATGTATATTAAAATTATCGGGACTATTCTTATTTATATACCCTAAGGCTAAGTCTTGTAACCAATTTCTCATTCCTCACCTGCCTATACATATTGTGTTTCTTAATGATTTATGTACAATTTTTATATCGAATATATTGTCTTTTATATACTATTTTTTTATACATATACAGTATACGCAATTAAATAAGAATAGTCTAGATACCTAATACAATTTAAGAGGAGATGCAACACGTTTAAACTTTTAAACCCACGTTGTAATTGTATTTCCTATCATTTCATGAATGAATGCATTCCTTGCAACGAAAGATACAAAAAAAAAAAGTTAAGAGTAACAAGTTGTTCGATGGAATAATACGATCATAAAGCATAAGCCACAATTCATTCATTTCCCCTTTCTAAAAGTGCAAATGGGGAAAAAAAGAAAAACAAATGCAAAAAAAAAAAAAAAAAAAAAAATAGAAAGAGAAGACGTGGCAACACCTTATTGGTAGCTGTATTAAAAACTAGGAAACAATTTTTAAGAATCCTTGTAAATTAAAAAGAAAAATATATAAAAAGAGAGAAAAAGAAAACTTGGTTAGTGCATGTGCAATTGTGCACTCAAAGAATAGGACCCACATGCACCACATTTCACACAGCTATGTATTGGAAAAGTAAAAAATAATAAATTCTACACTTACAAATATAATATTTGAAAAAATAAAATAAGGAAAAGAAACTTCACAAAATGCAAAATATAAATAAAAGTCAATCGAAGAAGACTTCACAAAATGCAAAAAATTAAATAAAAGTCAATGAAACAATTAATCAGGATATATTATTAGGGATAGAGACGTCATCCCAATAAATTTCAACTAACAAACTCAGAATATTTCTCTATTACATTAAATAACAGTTCCAAAAATATTTTTTTAAAAAAAATAACAACCTGACAAATAAATTTCAAAAGCCTAAAATATTACATCAATTCTTTTGTATCAAAGTTATACGGCTTATTTGCCAACATATATCGTCCAACTCATCTCAATCAAAACACAATACAAACTCCTAACAAACTTTTTAATTAAACTAAAAATTAAAATAAAAACCCCAAACTTCGCAAAATCCCCTTATACCAATTTCTCTCTCTCTCTCTAAAAATTCGCAACCCATAAACACAACTCTGGTTAGCTACTGAAAATTTAACTAACCTGTATATAATTTTGAAACTAGACGAAATTCACAACAATGCCCCTGTGCATTTGATTTTTATTTTACCTATTCAAACTCGCCTCAAAAGAATATTCCTCCTAAGAACTAATACCTACAAAACAAAAAATCCAATAAAAATCATCAAATTTCAGTATTAGAATAATAAATAATTTCTCACAATTTTGACAAAATAAATAAAAAATACATAAATTCTAATAATTTTGCCAAATAAATAAATAAATAAATCCTAATAGTTTTGTCAAAATAAATAAACAAATTCTAACAATTTTGTATAAATAAATAATTTCTAAGAACTACTACCTGAAAGCCAAATTAAAATAATCAAATAACTAATTTTGCAAAAATAAATAACTAATGCCTGAAAACCAAAAATCCCAAAATAAAAAAAAACAATTTCTAAAAATCCATGAAAATAAACAACCAATCCCAAAAACTTTTGTCAAAATAAATAAATAAACAATTTCAAAAATAAATACAAGTTCTCATACCTCTGCTTGTTTCATTATGTGCAACACCAACAGCATATCCATCCATATTATACCCAGACGGACCCGGTCCATCAAACTCCGTAGCACCAAAGCTCCACGTTTTATCCCCTCCATAAATCAACTCCTCATTATTATTATTCCCATTATTCCCTCCATAAAACCCCTCATTCTTCACTCCGTACCGGTTCGCAAATTCTGTACCACCCGTACCGCCCTCCATCCCGTACCCGCCCGCACCGCCCACAAACCCAAACCCATTATTACCATTATTAATCCCATTATTTCCAACATTATTATTATTAATTCCAGATCCAACCGGACCGATCCAGTTCCCATTATTCCCACCGCTACTCAACCCAACATTATTGCCGCTAACTAAGTTACTATTCATCAGCATCCCGTTATTCTCAAACGGGCCCATGTTTCTATTACCGATAAACGAATTAGGGTTAGGGTTACTCAGCCCGGTCGAAATACCGCCGTTGCCCCACAAAGTCCGCGCGAAAACCGACCTGTTACTCTCCTCATTCATATTCATTCCCCCAATGGACCCGTACCGGCTGGACCCGTACGGGCCCGGGCTGACCTGGCGCCCGTAGCCCGGACTCGCGTTAAACCCTAAACCCGAATTCAAACCCATTCCAACACCAATCCCACTATCCATTCCCATTCCCATTCCCATTCCATAACCAGGCCCAAATCCCGAAAGACCGTTTCGCCCTCCGACCGAATTCAACAAACCATACCTTCCATCAACTCTCATCCCGTAACTCCCAATCGGGCCGGGTGAGCCCGACCCGTACCCGGCTCCATACCCGTTAAGAAAGTTATTAACTCTGCCCAACGGAGTAGGAGACCGCATGTTCGGCCCGGGCGAAACTTCCTTCGGAACCGCTCTTTTCACCTCAACCATCTTTCCGTTCAGTTGATGGAACGTGCTTTTTGCTAAAACTCGGTCGACGGATTCTTCTAAATCGAAGGTGATGAAGCCGAACCCGCGAGGACGCTGGGTGGTCTGGTCGTACATGACGACGACGTCGGAGATGGAGCCGAACTGCTCGAAGTAGAGCTTGAAGTCGGGTTCGGTTATCGAGGAGGGAAGACCGCCGACAAAGATCTTGCGGGTGCGGACGAGAGCGGAGGAGGGAACGCCACCTGGCGAGCTTATGACGCTGTTTGCTGTTTTGGATCCGATGATGCTCTGGTCGTCGCGAGGGACCGCTTTTTTGGCCTCCACCTGGGAAAGTTTGAAGGGTGTTAGTTGTGTGGAGTTTTGTATATGGGAATTGGATTTGGATCGGGTGGTTTAGATCAAGGTTGGGAATTAAGAAGAAATGTTAATAGGTGTGAGTGATGAGGTAGAAATGTGTCTAGGGATGATTTGAGGGTTGGAGTTTTAGGGCTGTAGTGAGGTAAGTGAAATATAAAAAAACTCAGAAATATTGTTTTGTAAATAAAAATGTAGGATATGAAACAATAATGCTACGAACAAAGAGTTCCGTTTTAGAATCAGCCATAGACAGCTTTTTTGGCAATCGACGAACTATTTAAATTCAGATCAACAACTAAAACGAAACATATAAAGCTGTCCAGAGCTGATTGATTCTACAGTTAGTTTCCACATCTACAGCATTATTAACATACAAACAAAAAAATAACAAAAACCCACGAAAAGACAAATCAATTTAATAATTTATTATTACCATGCGGCCGTCGATCATGTGTTTTTCCAGAATGACTCTTTCAGCAACCGCTGAGTCAACAAAGACGATGAATCCGAACCCGCGAGCCCGACCCGTTACGCGGTCCCGCATTATCACGGCCTCAGCCACCTCGCCGAACTGGCCGAAGTACTCAGTGAGCCGCTCTTCGTTCGTCTCCCATGAAATTCCCCCGATGAACAGCTTGCCTGAGTCGCCCTCCATTTGTCAGAAGATTTTGTTTCTGCAATTGGAGAGTAATTATTATTGTTTTTGATTGGTGAGTTTATTTGGTGATTTGAGGTTTTGGGGTGAGATTAGAAGAGTAAATCAGATTTTGTTTCTGTAATTGGAGAGTAATTATTATTGTTTTTGATTGGTGAGTTTATTTGGTGATTTGAGGTTTTGGGGTGAGATTAGAAGAGTAAATGGTAAGATTTGGTAAGTCAAAATGGTAAGATATGGTAAGTTGATACGGAGTGTCATGGGAATTTTACGGTTTTACACTTGAAAAAATAGTGAATTTGCATTTATGAGAGGGAAGGGCATTTTGGGTATTTATTTAAATTGGGGAGGTAGGGTTGTATTAGATTATTTGAACGTTTGCGCCGGTTCAGGAAAAGTTGCCGATTTTAGAAAAATGTATGTTGAAAAATCGGATGAATTTATATCCTATTGGTAAGTAAATCTGAAATAGAAGTATGCATATCAAAATTCGAATGTATAAATGCACGAACATACGTAAATTTACCAAATGAGAATGACTTGAAATGTATAACAACTAAATGCGGACAAGAAATCGATCTCGTAATAAATGGTATACAGCATTGGATCCGATTTAGTGAAAATTCAGACTCGGTGAGTCTTTTTGCAAATAATTGAACAAAATTAAATGAAAAATAAAGATTAGATGGCTAAAATTCGGATTGTAAAACAATGAGGAATATTTTCCAATGAAATTCGAAGGGCAAGTTTCAAGCTTGCCAAGTTGAGCTCATCAGATCCATTGAAAATCAATCAAATGAGATGCTAGCGTAGAATTTCAATCAAATCCAACTCATACAGATTGGAAAATGCTATAAAAGTTCCAGCCTTTGCGGGATCCGATTTGAATTTAGATTCTAGAAGAGTAGGATTAAGATTCTAACCAAATTGGAACCAATGCAGAAAAAGAACCAATCAAAACGGATCTACAACAAACAAATCAAAACAAAACCAGCCGAAAGAATAGAAATTCAGCTCGTGTAAAATTCCTAGAATTGCAAAATCGTACTGAGAACCTCCAAATTCACGAAATGGACCTAATCAAAACCCAAAAGCGAGCTGATTCAGAAGAATTGGGGACCTAAACGCAAAATCGGACAATGAAGTCTCAAATTCACGAAATGGCGCTCATCAGATCCATATCAAATTGATCAAGCCGATCAAACAATCTCCCCATACTAACCACACAAAATCCAGATTGCATCAGATTTCCACAAGATTCAACAAAAATGCACAATCGGGTTACAAAATTCAACAATTCACGCAATGCCCCTCATCGGATCCATCAAACCCAAAATCCGAAACGCACAAAAGATCCCCACAAACACCACAAAAACAAAATTGACAAAACATCGCACCACAATTTAAGATTCAAAAACAAAAACATACCGTCGATCTGAGAGTTAGTAAATCCAAATCCGATGGCACAATTTCGCAGAATCCCCGGTGGGCCGTAAGCTAAAATCTCAGCCGAGTCAGCATCCGACGCCCAAAAACGCACTCAATTAATAAAAACAAAACCAAACCTCCCTCCCTTCCGAACAAACAAACAAACAACGCGAGCGAAGAACTAAGAATGAATCAAAGACGAAGAACAAATGAATCTATGAACAGATCGGGGATGGAACAGGGGAGGAGGAGAATCGGATGGCTCGGAATGAATCGGATGATGAAGAAAGAGATGAGATGGGAGAGAGGAGAGGGGAGGCCAAACGATATCTTTGCGTGTGTGGGATATATATATAAAGAGAAAGAGAAAGAGAAAGAGAAAGAGAGAGGGTGTGGGTGATCCTGGGCTGTACATGAGGTGGCAGAAAGAGAAGGAGCGAGGAGAAGAGAGGCGATGGATGGATGGATTTGGTGCGGTTTTGTTTTTGGGTTCTAAACTAATACTTTCTTTAATCGGGGCTTAATTGCATTGCATTGCATTGCGCACCATTTTCTTTCCTCTCCACTTCGGGCATGTTTGATTTGAGGAATACACGGGTTGTTTGATTTGGTGTATTTTCAATTAATATGTTATTTTATATATTTAATTAATATTTTATTTTATATATTTTATTTTATTTTATTTTATTTTAATGTTTTTATGTTAAATTATTTAATATTTAATTTAATTTAATTAATATTTAATTTTATATAATTTATTTTATTTTAATTTAATATTTTTTATTTTAAATTATAATATATTATATTATTATGATGTTTATTGACATGTTAGGAAATAAAAAAATTTAAGAAATGTATGTATGTAATTATTCAAATGA
Source organism: Juncus effusus (assembly GCA_027726005.1). NCBI lineage: Eukaryota > Viridiplantae > Streptophyta > Magnoliopsida > Poales > Juncaceae > Juncus > Juncus effusus. Next base: position 1,551,795 of record CM050905.1, on the reverse strand, counting down.
ATTATGTTGCATAAATGATGTTATGATCAATTTGAAGATGTTGATTAAAGCAATAAGTGTGGGGGGGGGGTTTATTTGTGTTTTAGACTGTAAAAGAATAATTAATTTATCTCATATGGACATTAATTTATTAATATAAAATGAGTGGATTTTGTTGAAGTATGACAATTCTTTTTAATAGTATTGCATAAGTAACAAAAGCTAGTTAACTTAAACGATAAGACATCTTAGAATTTTGGAAGATGTTCTAAATTCGAGTTCCGACAAACACAATTTTGTTCATCATGTATTAAGCAAAGTCTATCAACCCACAAATTGTGGGTTTGATCTCAAAAAAAAATGGGTCGGTATATTAAGAAATAATACTGGTTAAGCCGATTGATTGTTTCAATAAATTTTATTGTATGTCACATTTTGATTTAAGCTAATTTGGAAGTTTTATAAGAAAAGACGGGAGACCAGAAAAAATAATAATTATAACATACATTTTCTTTAATCGTGTTCATTACGAAAAAAATAATCATCGTGTTCATTACGATAAAAATAATCATCCGTGTATCGGATAAAGTTGATTTTTATTTTATTTTGTCACTGAGTTAAATCTTTTTCGAATTAAAAAATAAATATTAAAACTACTACTTTCATCTATTAGTCTAAATATACCTTTTGTCTTGATATCAAAGAATTATTTGCTTATATGTGGCAATGAAAAAAAAAGAACAATGGAGATTCCCAATATTGTTGGGACTTGAGAGGATCTAAGTTGGGGTTAGAAACACTGAGATTATTCTGACTAATAAATGGAGGAGTTTGCTTTTTAAAGAAGGTAAGGGTTGGATTGTGGTAGTTAAGCTCTGATTATTTGTTGCGCCCGGTTTATCTGAAGGCTTATTAATTGAATACATCCTCTCCATTCCTTTACAAATGGCAGTTTTTTTTTCCTATTCTGTCTTTGTGGATAATTAAATCATGTGATTATATTGTGAAGCTAAGCTAAGATATATCTTATTTGTCTTTTTTTTAGTGTTTTACTTCGGCTTGGATGAGCCCTTTGGGTTGAGATGCACCACCTTCGCACCATTGGATGTATATTGCTTCATATCAAACATAAATAAATTATAGTATTTGGCAAAAAAACGATTTTTTAGGGTATTCAGAAAGGAATGTCAATATAAAGTAATAAATTGGCAGTAATAAATGGAAGCATATAATTCTCGTTGTTTAACGCGAGAAATACTCAATTTTCAAAGGGTCTGTTGCCAATTTAATTATCTTTTAAAAAAAGAGAGAATTTTTAACAAAAAAAGTCTGCAACATGCTCTGGCATTTGGCAACATGATTTGCATCACGATAACTACGGTAGAAAATCCACTAGTAAATTAATATATTTTTTAATTTCCTTACATAGTCATCATGCTGCGAAACGTACTGCGGGATGTTACCTGGATTTTGCAGAGGTTGAGGAACATATTAATGTCACAAACACGCACAACATCATTATGCACATAACGACGTATCTGAATCAGGCTATGCGAACTACCCATACAGCAAGAGAACTTAACTTTTTGTTACGGTCAAACTCAAAAGACTGTTTTTATGATGTAATTATTAGTTATTTTGTCGTTACATAGTTAAATGTTGTTATAATGTAAAAACATAAACACGTGTCGTGAGCGATTTTACTTCTTAAAATTTACAGGCGTACTTCTTTTGCTATATTTAACTAGGTCTCAAGACTTTAAAATATTTTTATGTAAGAAATGCAATACTGTTTATGTGTCATGTGAGTTTGTAACTAATGTTGATAATTTTTTTTATTATATATGTACATGTTATTTATATCATATTCATGATTATAGTATGCTTCTAAAAAAAATAATTATCTTTTTTCTATATTTAACCTATTTTAATATTGTGATGTGATAACCATAACTAATAATTATCCATTATAAATTTTCGCAAAGAATTATCCATTATACTGATAATTTAATATATTAAGTTACCTGATTTGAATTTTTGTTATATCTGCAAATCATAATACCACTACCAGTCAAACAAATCATTAACAAATCTTCTCATACTATCTAAATCTCTTGTTTTTGTAATCAAACAGTTATAACTTAAAAACAAATCCAAAATTCATTAAGTAAAATTTCAGTAAATGAAAATGGACATCTTCAATTCCTCTATAAAATGGAGACGATCCAAAAGTAGATTTGTGAAGCGACCTAAGGCAACCCTTGTTTGGCCTAAAACTTCAATTTTTTGTAAGTCCCTGTCTCTTTTCAAACTAATCCTCCAAAAACATGTATATTCTTTGCAAAAAATCGTCCAGACAACCTATGTGAATGTCTGCTTTATTTTGGTAAGGGGTAATCTTAAAAATCACTAAAAGGATATTTATTTAATAAAACTCCCAATATATATTTCAAAATTAATCTCATCACTATCATGGTCCATGTGGCCCTACGTATCAAAGTAATTTGATTAAAGCCAAGGAATAAATTTGTTTTATTTTGCATATTATCTTAGTATATCTCATTCTAACCAAAAACCTATCCCTCTATTTATAGGAAAATTTATGAGGAAACAGCTTGATATGTTACCATACAAATTGTTATATATGGATGAACTTAGGCGAAAAACATAGAAATCTAGAAAACAATCATTTAATCAGATTTTTTTTTAACTTGGGGGGGAAAGTATTTTTAGAAGAATCTGATTAATCAATGAATTATAAACGAATAAAAATATCAAATATATAGTATTTAAGAGATGGAATAATGCGAGATCACATAGCATAAGACTTTTTTCCTTTTTGTGATGAGCCACAACACAACGCATAGACTTTTTGAACGTGCCTTGGACAAAAAACAAATGGAGATAAATTCAAGAAAAAAAAGAAAAAAAATATATTTGTGAAAGGCAACTCAGAGAGGAATTTTGTAATGTGAGGCTGATTTGGAAAGGCATCACATGAATCTTGATCTTCTGTTTCCATAATCATTTTGATACAACCTATAATTCTTTACTTTATTGTCTAAAATCACTATATTTCACTTTCAGAATTAATCTTTATTCACATAGTGTCTGAGAAGTAACGTAATACAAATGAATATTTTAAGTAGAACACAATAACATAAAAAACTATTATTTGATTTTTCAAAAAGAAAAAAAAAACAATTATGTGATTATCTAATTATTTATATGGATATAAAAGAAATAATACATACTTATAACTTGAACATGGATTAGACTCAGTTAGTCATATACTATTAATTTATTATAAATTTATTATATATTATTTCGGTGTTACTTTAGACAATTCACCAACATGATAAATACAGATGATATTAAATATCACAATTCCAATTAGCCCTTGTTACAGCCCAACATTTCCAAAAATATAATAATAAACCAGGCCTAAGAAAAGCAATAATAAACGGGCCTACTCCAAGCCTGAAGAATACTCCTCCATTATATAAAGTTAGATATCCCGAAATACCTCCATTTTTTTTTTTTAGAAGAGTTCATTTTTATCCCCTCAACTATGGAGCTAGTTCATTTTTTATTCCTCAATTTTTTTATTAGTCTAATAAGTACATTTTTTATCCTTCCATCCGTTAAGTGCTTATGTGTCTGTTAAATTTGATACGTAAGTAATGACGTGACATTAGTAATGTGATAAATATTTAAAAAAAAAAAATCATTAATTTCTCTTTTTCTTAAAACATTATTTTTATTAAAGAATGTATATTTTGTTATGCATATTTATTTGTTAAATAAAAGTTAGCACGTTATCGTGTATGTGTTAAGAATATATGTCACGTCATTCCTTACGTGTCATATTTAACGGACACGTAAACACTTAACGGATTGAAGGACCAAAAATCTACTTATTAAATAGTTGAGGGACTAAAATTACATCAATAAAAAGTTAAGGGACTAAAAATGAGCTAATTCAATAGTTGAGATTACAAAATTGGACTTTTCTCAATTTTTTTTTTATTTTTTATGAAGAAATACCTCCATTATTTTGGTTCGTGTTTTTATACTTCGATGTGAAAAAAGCTTCCTTTTCCTTTCTTCCCCATTTTTCCCTTCCCTTCCCTCCAAAACCCTAAACTAAACCCCGCCCCCAAACCAAATTTCACATTCAAATTCACACTCCAAATCGCGCCTTATGCGCTGTTTCTATTCAAATATGAAACCTCTCCTCTCTCTTCGCCCTTCCATTTCGCCTCCGCTCTCTTTACATTGTCTCTTAACGCCGAAAACCATCTCTCTTTCTTCTTCTAAACTATCGTTCGAATCGGGCATGGCGAGGGCTAACGGAGTGATGATTCCGGCCGTCAGATCGCTGTGCGGCGGACAGGTGGATGGCCAGGATCGGTTGAAGGATGTGAGGGGTGGGTATGGTGAGATTCATGTGATTGTTGGACCTATGTTTGCTGGAAAGACTACGGAGCTTTTGAAGCGCGTTCAATCTGAGCTCAGTAATGGAAGGTCTTCGTTCTATCTTTTTGTGTGTATAAGAAAGTGTGTGTGTGTGTGTGTGAGTGAGTGTGTAAACTATCTTTTGTTTGCTAAAAAAATTACCCAATACATTTTCCTAAAAAAAAAAATTACCCAATACTTTTTCCTCAAAAAAAAAATTATCCAATACTTAATTATGTTAGAAACATCAATTAAATTGAAAATATAGAAAAAGAGTTTAGTTTGTGAAGTTCCCTCAAAGTAATTTTAATTATCTGTTTTTATTTGCATAAACCATTAATTACTCTTACCAATTAAACAATGACTCTAAGGGTTCTTTTTGTAATTATCAGTTTATAATATCAAAATTCGTAATAGTTTTACATTGTTATATGTATTACAGAAATGTGGCGGTTCTAAAATCCAGCAAGGACAACCGATACGCATCGGATCATGTGGTGACTCACGACGGTACAAAAATGTCGTGCTTTGCTCTCTCTCACCTCTCAAATTTTCGCGACACTTTAGGCTCGGATGCGTATAATAAGGTCCACATAATTTAATTCCCATTAAGTTATTCATAAAAAACATCCTTCTTTTTTTTTAATATTTTTAATATTTTCATTTTCATTTTTTTTATGTTGTTTCAGATTGATGTAATAGGAATTGATGAGGCTCAATTTTTTGACGATCTGCACGATTTTTGTTGCGACGCGGCGGATCGTGATGGCAAAACCGTAATTATTGCTGGATTAGACGGCGATTACATGAGGCACATATTCTCATAAATAACATATATATATTTATATTTTGCAATTTCTAACATATATTTATTAATGTAAATAAAGACAGGACAAACGCACCATTAGTCCCAGTACTTCAATTGAATTGCAATTTAGTTTCTGCAATATTGTTTTTACCTTTTTGGTTCCTGTGCTAAGAAATTGTACACTGTTAGTCCCTGACTCAAGGACAAATCGTTCATGCTTTCATAAAGTACAGGAATCAAAAAGTTGAAATCGATAGCACAAGACTTAATTTGCAATCCAATTAAAACATAGAGACTAACGGTGCATTTATCCCAACAAATATGTATAAAATTATAAATCAATAACTATGTATGTTGTCATGCAATTTCTGACATATATTTGTTAATTCAGGAAGAAATTCGGGTCGGTGCTGGACATAATTCCTTTGGCCGATTCGGTCACAAAACTAAACGCACGGTGCGAAATGTGTAACAATCGCGCGCTCTTCACTTTGCGAAAATCGAGCGAGACTCAGACTGAATTAATCGGCGGGAAAGACAAATACATGCCGGTTTGCAGACAGCATTATGTGAATGGGCAGATCGTGATTCAGACGGCGACTCGTATTGTTTTGGGCGTCGAGCGATCCGCTGCGGTCCGTGCGTGATGCGGCTTTTCGTGTGGCGGGTTGGTTGGATGGGGGTGTTTTGTGTATAATTTTTGTTTTGTTTTGGAATGGGGGATGGATTGAATATTCAGGGAAGATGTATGGATTGATTAAGTGCTATGTTATTGGATTACTTTGTTAATTAGGTTTAATGTTATTATAAAATGGAGTTAAATGTGAAATTTGAGCTTATTGAACGAGTTTTTTTTTAGATTTCTGAAAGAAAAGGATGGATTAATATCCAGGATTTGAGGATTATAAACAAAACCAGAATTTATTTCGCTCAATTTCCTCTGCTAAATCAGTCCGAAATGGCTCTGTTTCAGTTCTCCTTACAATCCCTACATAAACCTGGTCCATCATCGGTGCACCATTCCTTAATATTGAAGAGTTCTCTCTTCTCGCATTCAATTATACACCAGGTCCACGTAACTGTCAGCACACCTGCTTTCTTCTTCTCCAAAAAGAACCTCTCTGCGCCGCCTCTCTCACGGAGAAGGAAGAAAGAAAACCTAGCCCGCCATGGCGACAACTCAAATCCACGCAGCAATCACTTCAACCCGCATTTCGCCTCGTCCAATCCATTTCTCCCCCTCAAGCTCCCAAATCCACTTCGCCTCCAACCCTTCCACTTTCCCCAAACTCTCAAATCCAATCAAACAACCCTCATTAACCCCTCTTAACGCCACCAACTCCACCTCTGAATCCACCCCCAAAACCTTCCATGGCCAGTGCTACGTGTTGGGCGACAACATAGACACGGACCAAATCATCCCGGCGGAGCACTTGACCCTCGTGCCCTCCAAGCCGGACGAGTATAAGAAGTTGGGCTCCTTCGCCATGTGCGGCCTCCCGTCGGAGCTCTACCCGGTTCCGTTCATCCAGCCCGGTTCTGACACAACCCAATACAAGATTCTCATTGCCGGAGCGAATTTCGGATGTGGGTCTTCGCGCGAGCACGCCCCTGTGGCCCTCGGTGCGGCCGGCGTCAGAGCTGTTGTTGCGGAATCTTACGCGAGGATATTTTTTAGGAACTCGGTTGCGACTGGAGAGGTTTATCCATTGGAGTTGGAAATGGAGGGGATGAGGAAGGAGTGTGAGACTGGAGATGTTGTGACGGTCGATTTGGAGGGCAGTTTGTTGATTAATCATACGAAAGGGAAGGAGTATTCGTTGAAGCCGATTGGAGATGCGGGTCCGGTTATCGATGCGGGCGGGATTTTCGCCTATGCGAGAAAAACCGGCATGATTTCTTCCGTTGCGTGAGGTGACTGAAATATTGTTTGAATTTCACTTATTGTTTTCACATTTATTAAATTTTATGGTTGTAAAATTGTTTTTCTACTTTTTTTTTCAGGATTTGAATTTGGTATTGGTCTGGTGTGATAATTAGTATTAGTGGCTACAATGTTAAGTGTTTGGACATTATATGTATTTTCAAAATCTATGAGTTTGAAGATTTGAATAAATGTAAGTTTGAATAAATGGTCTAATTTAACTCTTTGAGGTTTGAAATGCTTGTTTGGTTTGTTGCAATTTAAGTTATTTTCTTATTGAATGGCATTGTTGATTTTGAGATTATTATCGGTCCATGGTAACGAGATTCAAAAGAGAATTCAAGGTTTGAAACAATGATTGTATGAAATTAGTACGTCATCATCTTTGAACCATTTGGCAGAGTTGGACAACAGAGAGAAGACCTCATATACAAAAAAAAAAATCTCTGAATGCAACCAAAACTAAATAAATAAATAAAAAATACAAACCCTAAGCCCTAAATTTTTTTCTCATTGAACTCTCAACTTCTGTTGTGAATCGGATCGGACCCTCTTCTCACCTTCCTTTTACTCATCCGAGCTGCCCCAAATGGAGATGAAACTTCAACCGAACCCTTTCTTGAATTCAAATCGACAAATTGTACTGATTTTGTAACATGCATTTCCTTTTTTTCGACGGATATAAATCTCTCTCTTCTAATTCCTTCAACCATTAGTGGTTGGTATGTAAAAATGCTGATAATTAAGAGAAGAAAAATGAGATATTTAGAAGAGGTGAGACTCATTGTTGTGAAATTGTGTCAAGTGATGTGATATTTTTGTGGTATATATATTGAGGGAGGATTTGCTTTGAGTCTAAAAGTGTGAAGGGAAATGATTTATTTTTTTTAGAATTGATTCTAATTAAGGCTGTTTTAGAAGGTTCTCACAATATAAAGAGATATAATGCCAGTCATTGGAAGGCACAAAACTAAAGCAATGTTTTGTTATGTCTTAATCATCTGCAATTTGTAACGGCGTGTGGCCTGTATAACGAGTCGTGAAATAGAAGAAATATAGCTTTCTGATTCGTTAATTGAACACATTTTTTTGTATTGGAATATTTTGAGTGCAAAAGCATCATCTCATTCAAAAGTTGGGCATCATTAACTAGATTTGATCATTTTTTTTCTTTTATTTTCACCAATTTCTATGCTAACTTCCTCTGCCTTTATCTCTTTCTGTTGTACTTGCCTTCTTGATAAAACGTCAGATTATGTGTGTTCATAAGAAGCATATGGTAAAACACTCCAAAATGGACTGCATGATCTTTTTAATTTATGAAATAAAATATTCTTTTACATATTTGATAATTATTATACTACAATTTTCCAGCTTTTTCAACCATTTAGAAAGAAATTTAAGAGAACCTCTCACCATATGGTGAAACACATTATTTACAATTTAGTAGCAATATTATATATTTTTATTTTAACTTGTTTTTGACTGGTCAATGTTCAAATATGGGCATTTTGTTCTTTTTCTCCCCCTTTTTTCCAAAGAGTTGGCATGAACAAAGAGAGATGTTTCTTTCTTAATAGTATTGTTAAAGAAAAAGAGCAAATAGTGACCTTAAGCTTTCTAAAGTGGATACAAATATGCCTTTAGTTTTAAACGGCTTGTACTTGTTGAATACATGTAACTTGAAGAAAATGATCAGCATATTCCCAAATGCTACCACAAATCCTATTATAACAAATAACAATGACAATGGTTCTTTCAAAGATTCAATTTCTTTTGTTGAAGTTATTAGAGTCTATGCCTAGAAAAGTTGTGAGAGAAGAATTTTTTTATTGTGTTCTTTCAAAGATTCAATTTCTTTTATTGAAGTTTTAGTCTATGCCTAGAAATGTTGTGAGAGAAGAAAGATTTTATTTCCCAGAAAGACAAAAGGCCCAATACATAAAACCCCAATGAATAATAAACAGTTTATGCCTAAAAGAATTGCGAGAAGAAAATTTATTTCCCAGAAAATCCCAATCCATAAAAGCCTATTGAATAAGATGAAAGGAGGCAAAAATGATGAGATCCGGATTTAGGATCGGGGATTTGAACCCGACGTGAATCGAACACGCAACCTTCTGATCTGGAGTCAGACGCGCTACCATTGCGCCACGGATCCTTAGTTGTTTGTCAACCTCTCTTTCCTTTTCTATATCTTCTGAGGTCTAACGGGCATGCTCACAAACTGTTCGACGTATTGCTCCAAACTTTTTAGATCAAATTTTGGTTTCGTTCTTTCGATATTTTGGTCTCTTTTCTTTCTCCAGACAGTGATTTTTGTTTTGTTTTTTATGAGTTTTATGGATGAATTTTAGATTCCTCTCAGCATTAGTACATTTTGATATTTGGAGTTCGTTCAAGGCTAAAAAGTAAAAACTGGTAATTTAGTTACAGTTCAAATTTCTGTAGTTGGTATTCATCTTTCGTAGTATAAATCCAAAATAACAAAACCATGATTCGCTTTTGGGGGAGAAACAAATTTCATTAAACGCAATAAACAAAACAATTATTCAAGCGGTAAATAATTATTATACTTTATTTATTTCAAAACTAATCTTTATTCTTTACTCAAACACTAGAAAGTCGAGACAACTATTACTTATCTCGACTAATTTCTATATATTTTCTCTAAAAACTACTCCAAACTCTTAATTCAAAACTAGCAATCATACATTTCATAATTTCATTCAAATTTCTCCCTCTAGTTGTACCAGTACCATTAACCTGTACCGGTACGGGTTTCATTCTACCTTTTCCTTTTTCCTTTACCCAACAAACCAATCCTTTTAAAAATCTTCAAAATCCTACTCCCACATTTCCTTTGAGAAATGGAATTAAACCCAATACAGCCTCTCACTTGCCCAAACGGGTTTCGACCCGAAACTCGACAAGCTTTCACTTCCCCCTGATCATTTTTGCACCGAAGGCTCTGTTTCAGCGTTACAATCTCCTTTTCAAGCGCTTGGATTCTAAAACTCGCCGATTCATAGTCTCTGTTTGAAAGAGAACTTGAAGGAGGGCAAATGGGGCCTTTTCCATAAGGACTTGTTGACTTTGGAGTGAATGTACCGGTACCGGTAAGTTCAGTTGTGTACCGAAACGAGTCGGTACAGTCTTTTAGGGTTTGGTGGGTGTGTAATTGTTGGATGAATAAGGCTTGGACTATTAATCGAATTGGCATTTGATCGTTCTGAACCGCTTGAATGCAAGTTTGATGAGACAATTTCTGACAAGTTAGATGATTGCATAGTGAGGCCTTCTCTTCATTTGATAAATTTGGGTTTTCCTGGAAAAAAAATCACAAATTAATTTTACTTATTGGAAATTTAAATAGAAGAAATCAAATTTGAGGTTTTAATAATCTTACCAATAAAAGTGTTGTAATAGCTCCATATAGATTATCATGCGATTCACGATTAATAGATGGTATTATTTCAATTAGTTGCACAAACCTCTCAAATTTAAGAATGTTTTCTTTCGCAATTTGCATTAAATACTCGTCCCACAAATCCGCTACGACCGATAAATCACACGAAGGAGTTTTCAAATTAAATTCTTTTTCTCCGTTTATTAATATGTATTTTTTAACAATCTTTTCCATTGTTTCTACCTCTTGATTGGATCCGAAAAGAAAATCGTCTACTCTTGCCAAATGTAAAACCGATACGATTATTTCGTCCAACTTGGTTTTATATTCTACACTAAGTTTTAAACTTAGAGATCTAGAAAGCAACGCGAAATAAAACGCAACCGGTACGGTAGAACCAACCTTTTCTCGTACCAAAATTAGGTCAATAACGCCTTCCAAAATCGCAGAAACCCTAATTTTCGCATCTTCAATCCCATTTTCTTTACTTGTTTCCTCCCAATACTCAAGAGTTTTCTTTGAAAGAATCCATTTATTCGCGTAAAACATAATAACAGGCCCCACATACTTCTCTTTCATCCCTTGTCTTCTTAAAGCTCCAATAATTCTCTTAAAAAACTCGAAAGGAAGCGCGATTAAATCTCTAATCCATAAATCTCGCCCCGCAATTCCCTTCACTATTCCGCAATTCCAATTCCGGCCCGTAACGCGTTGCAACGGAATAACCTCGTATGTTTCGTTCCGTCTTTCTGGGTCCAAAATCTCCATGCAAGCCATGAAAGCCAACGACTCAACACACCTACTCACAATCAACAATTCTTCAGAAACCGGCACGAGTGGCACACATTTTTGCAACACAATTAACGTGTCGTCCCAGTTTTGCAACACGACTTGGTTTAAATACAAATCGCACCGTTCGATTAGGTTTGAAGGGTGAAATTCTTCGGTCATTTCTAAAAAGTCGGCTGCGCAACGTAAAGTTGGCACGTTAAAAGGATCAAGAGATAGTGGATAGTTGTATGTGAATAAAATCGCGAGCTCGAAGGATTCTGATCCGCCTGGAAAATTGTCGAATTTTTGGACTTCTGACGAGTTTTGTAAAGATTTGTTGAAATATCCGCATTTCGCAACGAGAGGATCCTGAGAAACATGTTTAAAAAGATTAATATTGTTGATATACATTTTTTCATTGTATATGCAATAATGTTTTTTATTGAATTTATATTGTATACCTTGTGTAGCTGGAAAATTTTACCGCATACATGAATGCAAATTAATGGTTCCGTTTCAGTATCCTGTGTCCTGATCAAAATTCAGAATTTGAATTTAGAAAATAGTGAATAATAATAAACATATAAATATCATTACGATGATAAATAGAGGGCTAATTTAGTACCATTCAAGAATTCTTCTTCTCAAAAGTAAGCCTATGTTAGGGCTAGCAAATGGGCTTGATACCATTAATGGACTTGTTCTTCCTTTTGGAGACTCCATTTTTGTCTCAGTTTGAGTAGTTTACCATTAATGGAGTGAAGAGAATTGGAGGAGGTTTGGAAGTGAAGTGTTGTTCCTTTTTATGAAGTATGAAGGTCTTGATGTAATTAAACAAGTAAAATTTAATGTATGGGGTCTTGTATCATCTCCATTTGATGGACAGGAATGGAGATGTCCTTTTCAAGTAAAGATGGCATATATAATAAGGTTGTTTAACATTGAAATTATAAATTATAAGGCAATTTCACATTTATAATTTTTTTAGTATCGTTTTGTCAATTCTTTTTTTTTTTAAATATTCTTGTTTTGTCAATCGATTTTTCCTTAGAAACATGGTTATACAGTGTTGAATCCTCAAGTTCTTTTAATAGATAAAATATCACATTCTTTTAAGGCAAAAAATAGTGCTAAATAATTATGTTTTATTAGCTAGATATTTACTGTTTACATTAAATAATTTGGGTTGTGGATGAAAGTTCGTATCATTTACAATAAACTGGATATGAAATATTAATTTTTTATGATATAAATACATATGCTCGATAAAATATTAACAAAAATCTTTTTAGTCAAGGCAATAACAAAGGCTCAAATTATAGTGGCAAGAAATGGATCAGTCCATTTAATCAAAATGAAAGAAACTTTCTCCCCCAGTGAGAGTAAAATAGGGTTTATGTTGGATCACACACTGTAGAAAAATATAAAATAAATTTCATGCATGGATATGATAAAACTCCCAAATTACGAAAGCATTAAAAAAAACAGAAAAAAAATGGAAGACTGAGGGCGCACGAATGGGGGTTGAATCCCAATTTCAAGGCTTGGATTTCGGATCCCATTCGTGCAAGCTTTCTTTCTTAATCAACTCAGTTTAGAACTTCTCACTAATAATCATTAATTAGGATTTAAAATCCTATTTGTATGTATTGATTAAAATTGGACTGACTTGTTTGTGACGGCACGGCATCTGAAATCCCGGTTATTTTGGGCCCCTCTTTGCAAGAGGAAATAAATTATATTTTGTTAATTAACTCATATACATTTTGCACCTTTATTTTGATCATTAGATTTTTTTAATACCATCTCAGAGTGACCATTTAAATTGCAATAATGCCGAAACGTTTATGCAATTTTCTTTTTGAAGTGAAGATAAAGGGCTTGTTTGGCATCAGTTTTTCTTTTGAAAATTGAAAAATTCTTTTTTGTTTTCAAAATAAGCGTTTTCATTATTAAATTAATGGCAAATTCGTATACTTGTTAGTTCATCCAATATGTATTTTATTTAATATACGATGTGCCATGCCAGGCCAAACCAAACTATCTCACAAATTTTATTAAAAAAAGTATTTATAATTTGTAATGTGAATTCAGAAAATTATTTTTAGATGCTAATAACATTTCCTGTCATTATCACTGTTTCTTATTAAATATTATTTAAAAAAATATAGAAATAGTTTGTTGGGTTATAAACAGACAAGGTACACCTAGAGATAGGAACAAGAAGAAATTAAGGGACACATACACATTATATACGTATCTAAACTCCCAATTTGACCATTAATTACTTAATTACAATCTAGTCAAATCTACCATGCTTGAATCTTGTGCACGTCTTTTAAAGTTTCAATTTATTATAATTTCATCCGTTTAGAAAACCCAAAACTAATTAATTTATAGAGGAATTAAAATCTAAACCTGATTGTTGATTTCGAGTTCAGATCTACAAATTTTAAGTATTTATTTTCAGAATTTTAGACATTCTAATTCCCGAATGTTTATGTACTCCCCATCTAGTTTTAGGTTGGATTCTCTCCATTTTCCACAAAATTAGACATCTCAATTTCAAATAATATCAGTTCTTATAAAGCCCATTATATATCTCTCTATTTAAAGAAATAAAACCAGTCTCAAATCCCAAATCAACACACTTACATAGAAACATAATTTACAATTATCAAACCAAACAATTCTAAACCAAAAAATAAAAAAATCAATTTCAACCCTCTTTCTTACAATTTCCTTCTCAACCAGCTCCTAATAAAACCCTTCAAAAAACAAAAAATAAATTCCACAGCTGGGCGACCGAGCACTCTCAAAACCCCACTGTCCGCCCAAAACAAATAAACAAATCAAAAAACCAAATGCCAATCAAACTCAACGCAGTCTCTAATCCAACACAATCCCATTAATCTCACCCAGTATCCCGCGGCCGTCCATCACTCCAACCGCCGCCGCCGCATCATCATCGATCCCCTCGAAAAATGGATCGCCCAACAACTCCCTGGCGGACGGCCGGTCCCGCTTCTTCCCAATGCACCGCTCCACGAACCTCGCCACCTCCCTATCCCTCACCTTATCCAGCGCGTCCGGCATCTTCCCCGCCGTCACCTTCTTAAAGATCCTCGCGATGGACCCGCACTCCGAGTAGGGCAGCTCCGTGGTGACCATTTCCAAAAAGCACAGGCCGAAGGAGTAGATGTCGACCAGTTCCGTGTAGTCCTCTTCGTACAGCTCTGGAGCCATGAATTCCGGGGTTCCCAGGACCGAGTGCGCCACGTGGGTGCGGTCCACGATTGCTGCTAGACCCAAGTCGCCTATCTTCACCTGTCGGTTGGGAAAAGAGTTGGTGAGATTAATAGAGGGTAAAGAAGTTTGAATCGGTGAATGAAACTGAAATTACATGAAAAGGATAGATGCACCGTTAGTCCGTCTACTTTCGTTGAGTAGCAATTTAGTACCTCTACAGACTACAGGGATTATATTTCAGTTCAATTAAAGTACATGGACTAACTGTGCATTTAATTTAATTTAATTACCCTTTTTTAATTAGTAGTATGTGAAAACAATATTGTGAGTGGGGGCCAGTGTTGTTTAATGGATAGTGTTTTGGAAGAAAAGAAAAAGGAAAAAAGGTAGCTTTAGCTTGAGGGAAAAGGAACTGAGACAGAAAAACAGTTGGATTTGTAAAGCCGTGACCTTTTTTATATCTCAACTACTTTTAAAGAAAAAGTAACCTTAGACCCTTTCAATTCAATGTATTATATTTATATCCAAAGTTTCAAAACTCACAAGTTTAATTTCACACATCACATGTCTCCCTCAAAACAAATATCTTCACTTTATTTTCCAAACTCAAGGGAAAAGTTAATTCCATAAAAAAATAAACAATTTTATTTTTTAAAAAATTTAATTCCATTCCAAAAAGTTCAAAATCGTAAAAATCACCTGGCCGACGTTTCCGTTGATGAAGATATTACTACAATTCAGATCCCTATGAATGACGCACGGCTCGTGCGTGTGCAGATAATCCAGTCCTTCTAAAATCTGTCTCGCCCACTTCTTCATCGCCTTGAGCGAGATCTGTTTGTGCTTCCTTCGGTAGCTCCTCAGATCGCCGGAGTTGCAGATCTCGGTGATGAAGTTGAGCGTCCCGCCGTCAGAACTCACCCATTTTTTGTATAAACAGATGATATTTTCGTGTTTGAGGGATTGTAACAGACGGACCTCGCCAAAGAGACGGTCTAACATAGCGGGTTCGCTTGTGAAGCCGCGTAGCTTCACCTGGTAAACAGAAATTAAAAGGGAAATTTGTCAAGAACAAGCTAGTTTTTGTTAGTATTGTAGACTAGAAAGAACCCTCGGTTAAGAAATTCATATTTTACATTGAATATGAAGAAATGAGGAGTAAAATATTAATAAAAGAAGAAAATATTTTAGGTAAAATAAAATTAAGAAGTTTTGAGGACAATACTAAGTTTCATTAATGTTATGAAAGAAGACGTGAGTTGAGAAATTTATGTTTCACGTTATGTGTAAATTAATGAAAAGTAAAATATAAATGAAAGAAAATGATAGTTTATGTAAAATAAAATTATAAGGGAGATTTGAAGAAGAAAATAACTTTTGTTGAATGTTATCAAAGTCAAAACGCCCTCACTTTTTAGATTGTTTTAGAAGCCCCTTGTGTGGTTAGACTTGACTGTTACATCAAAGGAACTTTTTTGGGACTGAAATACTGTCACCGAATTTCTTTTCTTTTTTTTATTCAAGCGAAAATAATAAAGAAATAAAAAAAAATTACATTATACAATAAATATAAATAAATGAGATTTGAGGTATAAATAAGAGAAGAAAATATTTTAGGTAAAACAAAATTATAATTTGGATATGAAATAAGAGGGGAAAATAGTAATATCCTAAAATAAATTAATGTGTCGTAAAAGAATATCATAAAATATCGTCAAAACAATATCAGGAAAAATTATGTCGGAGAAAGTAATATTTCGTTCATTTATTATTTTCAATTGCATAAAATAAATACAAAATGATTTGAATTAGGTAAAAAAAAATTATTTTTCCATAAAGTTTGGATCTTTTTTTTTAATTACCTGGTTCCAAGCAATTTCAATTCCTTCTTCTTGATCGAATCCACGGTAGACTTTCTTGACTGCACCGGCTCCTAACAGATCCTTGTACCGGCCGTACCGGCCAGTGGGGTCCAGCTCCACAAATGGTTCGGAATCTTTGTCGTTCAACAGATCTGAGCTGTCGATCGCCATGATTTTTTATTTATTTGGAGTTTTTGGTTTTGCAAAAGGGGAATTAATTGAGAAATCCTGGAGGAGAAAAATGAAGAAAGAATAAGATTGAGAAGATATGTAATAGTTTAATTTTTGACAGTTGGAGAAAAAAGAAAGGATAATTTTGTGATTGAGCTCAGAAATCTCGTATTTATATGAAAGAATATACAAGCTTTACAAGAAATTAATTGAGGAGTAAAACTCCATCCATTTTTAGACAGCAAAATCCTAAACCAAATCTCTCAAATACACTCCAATTAAATCCCCACAAAATTGGCAAAAATCCAACAACGCAATCAAAATCAATACCAACCTACAAACACGAAACCAAATAATCTAAATCAAAACCTCACCTGCAAGATCGACAAAATCAAATGAAGACGGAGGCGGAGCAGATGACGAGGTGATATGCAGAACGCGCTTCTCTCAAATACAGCTGCAACGCCGCCATACAACACACATTCCCCACCTCTATATACACATTCAATTAAACAACGATCTTTAATCGATCTTGATTCGTCAAACTACGAACCCTTAATCAGGCAATTGCGTCTCAGAAACGATTACGAAAAGAGAAATCAAAATTGGAGAAGTTTATTAAGGAGGAATTTCGTATTGAAATTGAGGAAAATTCTCGAGAGAAATGACACGAAAGAGAGAGAAGAGGTGAAACGGAGCTGGAATATTTATATTACGGAGACGGTATTCTCAGAGGGTGTTTTCTTATTATCAGAGCCGAGGGTATGGAATAAAGATGATGTTACTGATCTGAGAATGAGAAATGCGCTCTCGGAATAACGAGTGTAATATTATATGACCGTGTTAAAAGAGTTGAAGAGGATTTCTATGCGCCAGATGGATTTTTGTGCTGATCAACGGTCATTTTTTACAGCAGAGGAATTTCCTGCTGTACCTGGTGCGCTGTTACTGGTTACATACACCATAAATGACAGAGTTTTAGTAAATAATCATGAAATAGTATGACAGATAAGATATTTTTGCATGACGAAAAATTACATGTTATAATATATGAAACTTTCTTTTGAGGGACTTGGTATATAGAACTTACTATTAAGTGTTAATTATTAGGTTAATTAGTGTATTTGATTTATAAGGATAAAGAAATGATTTTCGTTGTGTTATTGTAATATTGATGGTTGTTGTAAATGTACAAATTAACATAATATAATATAGCTTTACAGCAAAATAAATAATAATAATAATTAGCATAATAATATATTTTAACCAGAATCATAAGTATTTTGGCTGGTTGACTTTATAGGAAAAATTAATAAATGGCAAGAGCCAAGTTTATAGAGGTTGAATATGTGACGTTTCCAATCAATTAGAAGATTAATACAAGTTTAATTTAATTAATTTGTCCGTGTTTGAAGGGTTGAGAGTTCTCACGTTGCTTTGCTGTTTCCCTACAATCCATGGAACTTGGATTCTAAACTAAGCATATCTAAGTTTTTCTTTTTCTCAACACTTCTAAAATTTTCTCAAAAAAAGAAACTTCTAAAATTAAGTAGAAACATTTGTGGATAGAAAAATAAATAAATTAAACACGTTTATGGAAAATTACTTATATATTTTTGGCAATTTGAATAAAAAACACGTTTGTCTAATAAAGCATAAAAATAATTAAATGAAACTTTGCTAGTAAAGTTTGTATTTTTTACTCGAAAAGAAAATGTATATTTTGTTTTAAATTTTTAATCAAGTAAAAGATTGCATATCTGTAGTTTATAGTTTACGATGCAATAATAGTGTAGAAAATATAGGATGTTAGCTAATTCAAGTGAACAAATCAAATTAATATAATTTAAATATCAATCATTTTATTGTGAATTTGTTATTTATCTGGTGATTATTAATATGGAATGTATTTGGATGAGATAATGGATTTATAAGATGATTTTAAAGTAGAATTAATGCATGAATTTTTATTTATCAGGTGATTCTTAATATGGAAATGGAATGCAATTGGATAATTGATTTATATGATCATTTGAAGTAGAATTAATGCGCCTAATTATATTCTATCACTATTGACGCAAAGAATTAATCCAAATTAATAATGTTGTTAATCAGATCAATACATTTTGATCTGAAATTGTGTTGTTGGTACAATCAAAGGAGTTAATCTGAGACTCTGGCAGAGAAAAGTCAAATATAATATAAAATTAAATTTAAGTCAAATACAAAACAATTAGATTAACCAGTAATTACCATTTTAGATTTAGACATAACTAAAGACGATGATTACAAAATATTGCATAATTTGACCATAATTTTCAACAGTATTTATCCAATTTAGTTGAAATTTTGAACATAAAGTTACTGAGTAAAGTTTACTCAGACAGATACAAGAAAATTAAACAAAGATCTAATGAACAATTTCAAGTTTTTTAACAACATGAAGATTAACCCACAAAGATTTCAGGCCCCTTCATAAATTATACCTAAATTGAAACAAAACAAAATAATATCAAAATTAATGAAATATGAAATTACCTAATTCTTAAAAGAGTAAATAATTGACGTTAAAATGCTTACAAAATATTTCTAATTAAATGAGGGTGGAATTGGAAAAATCACCAGCCAGACTTGGTCATGCGAGCCTTCTCTAATATAAACTTCCCTTCTTTGTATTTTTGGCCTTCTTCATAAGCTTTTTCCTAAATTATTAAAATTAAAATAACAATAGAAACTTTAAGCAAATCAAAAGTATAATAATGTATAAAAATTGGAATTATAAAAAATGTATTAAAAAATACTTACATATCTCCAGCCAAGAACTTGTTTACAGCAACTGCAGTAAATATCATTTACGGTATGCCAGCCTGTCAATAAATGGCGATCCTCATTTGGGCCAAGACATACATTCACCCTAATTAAATTAAATTATGTTAAATTAAGTTACATTTTTGCATAATTTAGTTTGAACCAACTAGAAGATTGTATAGATTATAAGCTTGTAATAAAAGGAATATTGTAAATTTCATTGTCTGTTTATTTAAACAAAAATGGTAAAAAATTTCAATTCTGCTTCTAAATGGCTTAAGATGTGTCGAATCTTTCTTAGTATTGGGTGAATGAAGGTGAAATTTTGCATGAAATTTTTGAAAGAATTCAATTGAATCCACTGATTTAGGATCATATTTTAAGTTTACAAAACCGGCATGAAACAATTTAATGGTGAAATATGCACAAATCACCAAACCAATTTCAATTTAAGAAAAGATCAGTTCCTGGTATGTAATCCATCAATTCAGTTAAGCTAAACAATGCATAAATCATCTCAAATCAAGCAAATGAACACAATTCATCACATAAAATTCTCATAAAAACGAGAAAAACAAAGTTCAGAGAGAAGAAACTCACACTTCAGCAAAGAGATAAGCGGGCCCATATTTTCCCCGAAACTCCTTGGACAAAATCTTGTCCCTTGAGGCGGAATCAACCTTGCAACACTTACATCTAAACACCTTCGGCCCAGGCAGCGATTCAACGAACAACAATCCCATCAGACCACGATTCAATCAATCCCCAAAACCCACCCCCGATCAATCGATTTTGAGCCAAACTTCCGTTTTAAAACCTCGATTAGAGCGATCTGAGAGGTGGATTTGACGAATTTGAGGAGAAATCGAGGGGAAAAGTGACCGATTTGGGGGAATTTTGGTGAATTTGGGATCCAGAATCGAAAGGAGAGAGATGGTATATGAGAAAAAGAATGGCACTGTGTATTAAAATCCGTTTTTCTTCTTTTGCTTCAATTTTTTTTTCTATTTCTGATTACATTATTTCTTTTTCAGTTTTTTTTCATTTTTGTGTGTAAAAGCGGTTAACAGGTTTGGTTAAAAATAAGTTATATTTTAGACACGGTCTAATTCTGAATTGTAGGCCGTATGTTTCACTGAAATGTCTGTTTTTCATAATAAAAGGGGGAATTTCATATTTGTTATTTACCCTTCCAAAAACACATAAATATCATATTTACCCTTCCAAAAATCAAAATATCATATTTACCCTTCCCAAAAATCTAAAATATCATATTTGCCCAATAATCAAAATTATGCATTTGCTTCTGTTAAATTTAATGACTAACACATAAAATTATAATTATACCCTCTCTTCTAACTTTCTTCCCCGTTAAATTATCCCTCTTAGCCTCCTCTCCTCATTTATACTCTCTCACCATTAAATCAAATTTAATTGTTCTTTTTAAATCTTTGTATAATATGTTAATGTTAAGACTACAATCTACAATACATTACAATTGATTATCTAGTGAATAAATATACAAAAAATTTCAAGGAAAAGAAGACAAGCCAAACCCACTTTCTATGAGCATTTACTGGTTACATTTGCACCATTTATAACATGATTATGTTTCTCATTCATGAACTAATATTGTTCCATGCTACTTCCCCTTCTAAGAACGCCCTCTATGACTCTATCAAACTCTAATACTAGTTGAGATTTGAGAAAGAATAACAATGATTGAGGAAATTAAGTAGAAACGACGATTAAGAAAGATTAAAGTACACACTAATAAAATTATATAGATAGAAAATAAAGTAATCATATGATATTTTGCTACTCTCTCTTTCTGGATATAAAAGTATTATATCTTTTTTTTCTCTAGTCTCTCTCTATGATGAAAAATATATGAGATATAGCCTAATATTAATAGAGAAATATAAAAAATAGTATTTTAGTCATTAAAATTAATTAACTTGTTAAAGTTAACATGAATTTAACGGATTGGGCATATTTGATATTTTTAAATTTCAAAAAGGTAAATATGATATTTTGAATATTTAGAAGGGCAAATATGATATTTTTATTTTTGGAAGGGTAAATATGATATTTCTGTGTTTTGGAAGGGTAAATATGAAATTCCCCCATAATAAAACGATTTTTGTGTGAACCAGGTTTAGGTAAAAATATTTCGCGGGCTTTTTTTCCACGAGGAGCTATTTTTAACCCGATTTTAAAAGCAGAAATTAATAAACAAGTAGATAGACTTGGTCTACTGTAGACTATATTCATCCAAATTCATTTATGAATACTTTAATCGATAGACCATGTGCATACAGGGCGGGTTTAGGCCGGTGAATCATTTGGTTCCTCTCCATTACAAATAAATGGAGATTCCGTTTCCATTTGAAAGAAGCAACTCAATAAAATGAGATCTGTCAAGTTCAAGTGGGATGAGAGGACCATTTTGAAGAGTTACACTACAAAATTACTTTTGATGTAGGCTGTAGCTATCATATAGCTTGATGTAACAATCAATTAGTCGAGATATTGCAAGGAAAGAAAAAGATAGATAGCTTAGACTTTCTTTTCTTCTTTTGCCTTTTGTAATTGTCAGAATTTCTAGCAAATGCTATGAATTTTAGTTTAGTTATAGAAAGCATTTAGAAATGGCACTTCAGAGTTCAGAGCCCTCTTTAAATTTCTAAAAAAATTACTCGTGATATTGTTGAATATTTCCAAAACAAATATCAACTAATTAATTTATGTGTCTAATAATTATATATTAATAAATTTATGCAGATTTAATAATAGGGAAATGCTTATGTACCTCCAATGAACTGCCAATAATGACAGTATGGCATACAGTTTTTTTTTCAACAATATTATCATATATATATATATATATATATATATATATATATATATATATATATTATTAATATCACCATACAAACACCGCCCGCTTATGTTTGTTATGTTTTTTTTGAATATCGCAATACAATTATTTTCACTCAATGTACATTTTTATATTCCATTCTAAGCATTTTAGAACTCTCGTCAACCTCCCCACCTTTTCATTTTCGATGTGTAAATATTCCCTTTCAAAACTCAAACATTATTTCCTTGAAAAAAAACTCAAACATTATGCCTTAATTATTTCTATTTCATAAAATTGGAAGCATGACAATGAGCATGCTCCTTTTCATAAAAAAATTAAACATTTTAACACCAGCTATAATATGTATGTGCATTGTAACTTTTTGTATGTTTACCATATCTTAATCTTGCGCTATTACTGACCGCTCAACGTGCAGGTTGACGGTACTGGCTAGCATACGATGACTACATATGTTTATTATGCTTCTTTATTATCATTATATATTTTGACTTATCAATTATTTTTTATTTGTCTATTATGCATTTATTTAAGTGCTATTAGCTACTTCAAATAACGATATGTGTCGTAAACCATGAGATACCATAAACACATGTTGATGGGCCCTTGGTAATATTAAATACATAATAACTTAATTTTAAATACAATTTAATTAAGTTTGATATAATTAATATATATATATATATATATATATATAAAATCAAGCTAAATATAATTGCAAGAATATATTTATATGTTCATCACATGTTTCAAATATTAAAAAGTTTTAAGTATAATATGGAAAGAACAAGCTGGAATAGCTCAGTTGGTTAGAGCGTGTGGCTGTTAACCACAAGGTCGGAGGTTCAAGCCCTCCTTCTAGCGCCTTCCCTTTTTCTTCTTTTTTCCCAAACTAAACAGTAATAAAACAACACATGATTCTTCCGTTAATATCTCCTTACAAAACCTTTTCCTTCTTTTTTCCCAAACTAAACAGTAATAAAACAACACATGATTCTTCCATTAATATCTCCTTACAAAATCTGTCCATCAATCTCTCTCTCATCAATCCGCCTGACATGGCTCCACCGCTCCAGCTGAGCGCCAAACCAACTTTTCTTTTTCCAATCTCCTGCTTCTCTTTTCTCCTTCCATTCATGTATCAGCTCGATTCACATTGTAATACAGATCTCAAATCACCTGTCAGATGATTGCTGCACAGTTGGATGTAGAAATATTGACACAGGAGATTTGAATTTCCCTGATTAGTCACTCTTTCGAGTCAACTGTTCCTGACTTGCTCCAGAACTAATGTAGTTTTTCACTGAACACGGTTCATTATACACCGTCACGTACTTCTGCGTTCTGCTGACTATTTTACTCTTCGGTGTATATATTAAATGCGTACACCAGATAGAGGCTTCACCGTAGCCACAGTAACAAGCAGCAGTACGATATATTTCTCCATGAACTCGGTTCACTACAATAATACAGTATGTTCTTAACAAGGACCCACACGTCAGTGTAACAGTTCTTCGTATTGAATGTTGATTTAGCTACAAGTTTTCACAAAAAGCACACTAACAAGTAACAAGCAGCAAGCAATAAACAGACTACTCTTTTCCAAAACTACCCCTCAAATCAAATCAAATCCAATCACTCGAATTCAGACGATAAAAACGAAAACACAGTAAAGTAAAGAGAGCAGTAGTAAGAACGAAGAAATCGAATCCTCTCCTCTCTGCCTGTCCGTACAAATGTCTTCGCAGTCGACCGGAGGAGATTCGCCGGAGAAGGCCGCGGCGGATCCTAGGGTTCAGGCGGTGGCCGCGGCGGGGGGAGGAGCGAAGTACAAGACGATGTCGCCGGCGAGGCTCCCGATTACGAGAGAGGCTTGTTTAACTATCCCGCCTGGGTTCAGTCCGTCGTCCTTGCTTGAATCGCCGGTTCTGTTAACTAATATGAAGGTTTTAAGCTTGATTTGTGCTTAATTTTACTGATTTTTGACTTGTTTGGCTTCTTTTTTAGTTTTTTTACACTCATTTACCTCTCAAATCTGAAAATCTTTTTTATAGCGTCAGCTAAGCAGCTGAGTTTACGAGATAAACATACCTTAATTACCTCAATTTGTGTTAAATAAGGATTTTTTTCACTTATTTTTAACTTCTTTCTCTTTTGCTAGTGTAATTAACAGTTAGTGCTGAGTATACTTGTGCGACTGATCTCTACTTAAAAATGACAAAGGAATAGTCAATTTGAGTGATTTAATGCCTCATTCAGGTTGAGCAATGTTTCAGTGTCAGATTTGAAAAACATTTGAAGTTTAATTTGCTATTTTTTTTCTTAATTGTGTTAAATCTAGTTGTTTAGTACAGTAACTTAGGAATCCAGCTAAATAGTGTGTTTTGAAGTAATAAGTAGATTTTGTCACAACATTTCACTAAAATATAAGTACTAAAAAGAAGATAAGTAGGCAGAACTGCACTTATGAGATTCAACTAATTACACTTTTATTTATAACTTTATGCTTATTCTCCTTGCTTAAACTCTATTCTATCACATATGTGACATAATGGAACTGCATGAAAACTCATAATTATTTTAATTAATTAATAATTGTGTTAAATATTGGATTGGGAATAGCACTTATGAGATTCAACTAATCACACTTTTATTTCCAACTTTATGCTTATTCATCTTGCTTAAACTTTATTCTATCACATATGTGACATAATGGAACTGCATGAAAACACATAATTAATTTAATTAATTAAATAATTAATTGACTTAAATATTGGATTGGGAATATTCTCGCCTTTTATTTCCTTGCTTTTTTTTCTTCTTTTTTGGTATTTGTTCTTCTAGAAAGGGAAATTTAGTGTACTATACTCCTATTTAAACCTAAATTGATGTGAGAATATATTCTTTTTGTCATTTTCTTTTAAAAAGAAATTTTCAATTCCCAAAATTCAGCTCTTATTAAAGGCATTGCTTGCTCTTCTTCTTCCTTTTTATTTGGTGAAATTATTTTCATTTTGATATTTCATTTTACATTTTTATTATTTATTTGTTTTTAGGTGGAGCCGTCTCCAACAACTGGTACAATGAGAATGGCTGCTTTCATGGGCAAAATCGTCCATTCGCAAAATTTACCGTCTCCAAAAGAAAACTCAAATTCTACAAACATTTCAAATGAAGATAATAACATTTCTACTGAGTTTGAATTCAAACCGCACCCAAATTCATCCACTCAATCAATCGTAAGTTCCAAATTTACAAATTTCAAATATATAATAATACTTACTAATAAATAATTTAACTTTTTTTGTTGTTTTTGTTTCTATTTTAGGCATCTTTTAACCGAAATTACCAACAAAGCAACAATCCAGCATCATTTTTCCAAATGCAAACTCAAAATCAGACTCAGATCCAAAACCCTACTTCAAATTCAAACAAAACAGAGACTCAGAACAAACCGCCAGCTGTCAGTTCTTCAACCGAAATAATACCTCTCACTGAAGCCGGGCCCCGCGAAACGGCCTCTGACGATCCCACCAACATATCAGGTCCACACTCTTCAAAAATAATCACATTTCCCCTTTTTAAAAAAGAATTAAACACACCGATATTCCCTGTGCTTTACTTATCGATTTTCACTTTTCGGTCCTTGCACTTTTTACAATTGCGCACAATTAGTCCCTGACTCAAGGACTAATCTTGCATGTTTTCACAAAGTACAAGGATAAAAAAAGTTTGAATCTATAGTACTGGGATTAAAGTACATAGACTAACAGTGCATATTTTATTAATGCCAAATTTGCAAAAAAAAAAAAGACCCTGCGTTATTGAAAATTGCAAAAGAGCCCATGTATTATTGTCGAAATTGCAGAAAACTCCTTACTGTTAGTTCGATTATTACACCGTTAGTTTTATTTTTCTAATTATCAGATTTTTTTTTTGATGTTATTTAATTTTAATAGAGAGAGATACTAACTAAATTTTAAGACATTTTCGGTTCAAATGAAGTCATTGACATTAATTTAAACGTGATTTTATCCAATTTCGACAACACAGGGGCCTTTGTGCAATTTCCCCATAACAAATCTCCTAACTGACTCACCAACTCTCGTTTCCCCTGACCAGGTCCAGTGTCGGCAGAGGACGGGTACAACTGGCGCAAGTACGGGCAGAAGCTGGTAAAAGGATCCGACAACCCAAGGAGCTACTACAAGTGCACGCACCCCAGCTGCGAGGTCAAGAAGCAGCTCGAGCGGTCCAGCGAGGGCCAAATTACAGAGGTCGTGTACAAAGGCCAGCATAATCATGTGAAACCGGTGCCCAATAGGAGACTCGGGCTCGGAGGGGCCGTTCTGCCTGTGAATGGAGAGGATGGGTTTGGTGGTGCTGGTGCTGGTGGGAATGAAGGTAATTTTACGAAAAAGTCCCTAGATATTTAAATTTGGTGTAGGAGAGAAATAAAATTTGAGAAAGGGTATCTCGTGGAATGTTAAAAGAGAAACTATCAATGTTGGGTTCTTTAATGGTTTTGAAAATAAAAGTTCAAGGTTACGGGGTCGTTTGAGATATGAAAATGGTTTTTGGAAATCGAAAAGTTAAAATTACGGGTTTTTGGCCAAAAAACTCGTGAATGGAGAGGATAGGATGGAAGGCTATCAAGGTAGTTTTATGAAAAGACCCTTGTGGTTTTTGGTATTTGTGGAAAAGACCTTATCTGGAATGTTGAAAACGACTCCAGCTTGCTAGTTTTATTAAGAGAAGAAAAGGGAACCAGCTTATGCTGAAATAATAGACATTGACTATATTGCGAAATGTGTTTGAATATTATTTGTTGTTACTTGTGTATTATTTGAATATTATTTAGAGTTTGTTTTTGAAATAACGTTTAAGTTAGCGTTTTTTTGGAATTTTTTTATTTTCCGGTATATATATTGATTGAAGGAATTAAATTACGCCATTTTAGGTATTCTATTTTATTTATGTATTTATTTTTACAGATAAGGCGCAAAACAATCCGAGCCCTAATCAAGCAAATCAATCACCAACCGACGTAGCCAGTGATGACGACGCTGACGTGGCAGTCGTCCAGGGCACCCCTGACGCTGACGTGGCGGACGACGAGGATCCCGAGTCAAAACGCAGGTGATCCTCTTTCTCATCCTTTAAATTAGTAAAAAATAAAACGCAACTATTTAAATTTTGATTTTTATTATTTATTTTTTTTGTAGGAAAATGGAGGCAGCAGTACTTGACACGTCAGCATTGGGAAAACCCAACAGAGAGCCACGTGTCGTCGTGCAAACCGTCAGTGAAGTCGACATATTAGATGATGGATACCGCTGGCGTAAATACGGTCAAAAAGTCGTCAAAGGAAACCCTAACCCTAGGTTTGTTCAAAAACCCTAACCCTAATTTCCCTTTTCCAACCCTAATCCTCTTTTTTGACGCAGAAGCTATCATAAACTATCAAACCATAATTTTCTTCCAACGCTAACCCTTTTATTTGAAACCCTAATTTTTATAAACCCTAAAAATAAATCATTTTTCATGCAGGAGTTATTATAAATGCACGAATATAGGGTGTCCAGTGAGAAAGCATGTGGAGCGGGCCTCTCACGATCCGAAATCCGTTATCACTACTTATGAAGGAAAACATAATCACGATGTGCCGACCGGTCGAACCGGATCCGGATCCGGGTCGGGTTCAGACCCGTTTGGGGCTGGGTTGACCAGACCGGCTCATCAGAATGTTGGTTTGAGACCGTGTGGGAATAATAATGGAAATGGGAATGTTAGTTTGGATTTAGGGGTTGGGATAAACCCTAATAATAATAATAATCATAATAATCATGGGGGGAATATGATGCATTATCAAATGCAGCAGCAGAGGAATGTTGGGAGCAATGAAGGGTTTAGTTTTAAGACGGGTGTTAATCATTCGTGTTATAACGGAACGGGAAATTTGGTGTTGGGTCCGTGAGTTTATTTTTATTTTTAAATTATGTGTAGTATTATTGGTTGAGGTTTGTTTTTTTGTGTTGGTTAGAATTAAGAATACTACGGAGTGGAATGATGGGGAGGTATTTATTGGTTTGGTTATTTTGGATGATGTGAGCTTACACTTGTTGTACAGTCACTGCTTTAACTTAATTAGTATCCATTTCATGACTGAGAGAAAAACATAATTATTGTAGCATGATCATTGCACCATTAGCTATCAGGAAATCATCATATTAATCATGGAAAGTTTGAAGAAAGAGTATTGAGTGGTTTGGAGTTTGGACCATGAAGATCTTACATCATAATTTGTGACCAATCCTTATTACAATCATTCGCCATCAATTATGAATCCGTTTAGTACTTTCGGTAGTGTGATGTCTAAATCTAGCTTAATGGTATGATAGCACAATGGAAAGAATTCTTTTATTTCGTGAAA
Organism: Juncus effusus; assembly: GCA_027726005.1. Taxonomy (NCBI): domain Eukaryota; kingdom Viridiplantae; phylum Streptophyta; class Magnoliopsida; order Poales; family Juncaceae; genus Juncus; species Juncus effusus. The sequence goes on along the minus strand of CM050905.1, from coordinate 1,523,042 downwards.
CAAGAATGAAAAAAAATACGAATCAAAGAGTTGACAAAGCTATTTAGTGGAATAAATTCAATTTTCTTTATAAATACATTAATTAATCTCACGCACCTTGCAAATTGGCTTAAAATAAAATAGCTAACATAAATCATGCTAAAATGATGTAACCTACCATAGGATGTTTTTTCTTGAGGGTGACAAAACGATGATATCATGCATTCATATGCATATCTACAAAGACTTAGAAAGCATGACATTTTTCCATGAAAACGATTGGTACTCAGAACAAGGCAAGATCTTTCTTCATAAAAACGATTGCAATTCAGAAAATGACAAGCCGTAATCATAACTAAATATATTACACCATAGAAAAGATATAACATCAACAAGTCATTAACATACATATATCTCTCCAAAACCAAAATATCCCACCTTCAAAACATACTAAAATTAGATCACGACCAAACCCACACACTATCCAAACTCTACAATCTAACAGTACGTTATTGCATCACATAAACTACAACATAACAAACAACCACCCTAAAAAACGCATAAATAAACTTAGCGTTATTTACCTCACAAACCCACCCACTCACTCACTCACTCACTCACTCACCTCCAAGCGCAAGAAACAACCAAAGGCCGATTCTTCCACCCCAAGTAAAGCACTCCATCTCTCTCCTCAAGCCTATAATTCCCCGAATAACTCTCCAAAAGGTTCTTAATCGTCCCATTCACCAAACTACTCAAACCACACGGCCTAAAACCCGCCATCGAAAACCGCGCTCTCCATTTCCCATATAATTCATGTCTCTCCACTCTTTCCGCCCCTTCACACGCGATTATATTCACAATATCTCTCGCCAAACAATGTTGCTCCACACTAATCCTCTCCTTATTCCCTCTCTCCAACGTCACATCGATCGACTCAAATATCGCGGTGTAATAATCCAAAGTCTCAACAAACCGTTGGAAAAACGGAGCGGTGTTTGTATTACTCTCTTGCTCAACCAACGCCACAATAGTAGGATTCAAACTCTTAACCAACCTTATAACTCTATCTCTATGATTATCAGTGCTCACACTTTCATCCGACAAATGGTGCAGCTGAAAGGCGAAATTCACAGCAATCGCTTCCCCAGGCCTGATATCCAAATCCTCTCTCTTAACATCACTACCATTCATATCAAGCGGTACAAACTCAAAAGGTACATTAAATGTACTCGCCACATGAGCCAATCGTCTCCCCACTAAACTCAACCCGCTACCTCTTGCATACCTACTCATCGAATCATCAATTCCAGTTATTCTAACACAAGGCGGGCCGCCAGGCCGGCTAGCCAAGGCTTGAATTAGGGTTATCCATTGAGATCCTTGCGCGATTTGAAAATCAATAATATGAATTTCACTCGACCCTTTTACCGCTTCTGCGATCGCTCCATTGGCCGATAAATATCCAAATTTGAAATACGGGCAAACTTCGTATAAAATGTGCATGTAAGACATTAAATCAGAGCTCGTGGGTTCCTTGCACCGCAAGGCTTTGTAGATCGAGCTTCCGGAAAATTCTAGACGAGCCACTAGACCTTCTAGAAGGTAGGCTCCTAGCCGTTGGATCGGCTCGCCTGAAATGTTGACCATTTGTCTGAGCTCTGATACCATCCATTTGATTGCAAAATAATCATTTTCATCTACCGCTTTTGCACAGTGGAGTAAAAGTTGTTTTATATCGCCTCTTGGAATCCCCATTAATTGCATCCATTTGGACGGGTCGACGGGTTGACCCGTTTGACCCGTTTCGTAGATGTCCGCAAAGTCCGTGTCGGAAAGCATCGCTGTTTCTAGCTCGCGGAGCTTTTGCTTGTAGTCGTTAGGGTTAGGGTTAGAATTAGGGTTTGAGTCGTCGGTTATGGTCACGCAAGAGACGCTGAGTGGCGACCCGTTTGACCCGTTTGTGTTGTCAGATTGAGTGTCGCTTGGGGGGGAAAAGGAATAGCAAGAAGGAGAATTATGAGAATTGGTGTGAGAATTGGTGATAGAATTAGGGTTTGGTGGGATGGAAGATTCTAGAGTGCAGTAAGTTTGAGGGGCGGAATTAGGGTTAGGGTTTTTGGAGTGGGGCGCCTCGTCAGAAGAAGAGACGTATTGAGGCGATTGGTGGTTGGATTCGGATTGGTAAGAGTAGTAGTTTTGTTGCTTGCTGGAAGAATAAGTGTATTGATTTGAGCTCTGCATGGTTTTGAAATTTTTATTTTTGTTTTTATTGTTTTTAGGGGTTTATTTTGATTGAATTAATGTCCATATGTGAAGTATAACCTGCAATAGTAAAGAAATGTAACATTGTTAACAAAAAGACGAAATAGGAAGATCCATTGATGAAAAAATGAAAAATGAAATTGTGAAACGTGAGTGGTGTAATGAATGATTAGAATATTAGAAAAAGTTGGGATCTTTAAATTTGGAATTCATGTATATAATAAAAAAAAATATTGAAGTAATAATTAAATAAAACAGTGACCTGACATTAGAAAACGTGTGAAGTTTGTTTAACAAACATGAGAAGGAAGAAAAAAATTAGCATAAATTTGTAGAACAAGTTTAAATTTCCGATAGTTTGAGTCCTAAACATCAGAATTAAAAGAAAATTGATTTTTAAAAGGAAATAAAATACCACAAATTGATAGATGTTGAATATCTTGAAAAATCGAATTGAATTTCATGATCCAGTAAAATACCAATTAAAATTGCACAAACTACAAAAGAAATACACTTCTCTAAATTGTACCTACAAAACTGAAATCTTGGGTTCTCTCAAAAGTAAATCGCAAAAATAAACAACAAACGCATAAATTGAGTAAACTCTGATAATTAAAAACACCCAAATTTGGGGCTTTCTAATTTTACAAATTAATAAGACTTCTCAACTAAGTACAAGTACTAGCCAACAAAAGAGTAAACCCAACAAAAACCCACAAAAGCTGAGATACCTATACAAATTAAGAAAGCCCCAAATCACCCTTCAACTTCAATTAAACAACCAATACTCCTTTCTAATTTCTGGTCAATTTTCACATACCTGATTAATCAAACCCTTGCTTCAGCCGTGGTAGAAACCAACACAACAGTTAGATGGAAAACTCCAGTGCCTTGTAAAGAGACAGATAGAGGAAAAGAAAAGAGAGAGAGAGAGAGGAGAGACCTGACTTGGAACAAAAAGGCAGGAGAGCACTAAGACCAAGAAGCAACAAGTAAAGAACCTTTTTATGTGACAAAATAAAAGCTATTTCTACCATTTCAGTGACGTCTCTCTGTATCTCCTCTCCAGTTTAAAAACACTAGAAATGCCCGTATCTGTGAATTAGAGATATTTGCATGTAATATTATCTCCAGTGAAATATAACTAGAGAGGAGATATCTCCCCCAAGATCTTTCTGAAAGGAAGTTTTTTTTATATTTTTAATGTGTTATTGTAAAAGACGAAAATACCTATCAGGTCATTTTTCATGAATCATGTCATGTCTTACGCTAGGTACCCCTACGAAATCATTAAAAAGTTATTTATATCCCATAAGCTAAGTTAGTATATAAAAAACAGATTATATAATCACATATTTTCGTTTTGTTTTTAAGAATAAAAAGATTTACTAGTTCTTTTCTCTCATTTATTAGGGAATTGAAATAATTACGGTGTATGCAAGGCTGAGAGATATTCTTTTTGTACATATTTAGTATTCGTTTTATTTAAGATCTATTAATTAAAAGATTTAGAGGATAGAAGAATTAGACCGTGTAAAACATTCAATATTTGATTGGGTAATAAATACAATTTACGAGGAATATTAGAGAATAACATAAGTTTCATTGTACGTTTTGTTCTTACTTTTTAAATTCATTGCATTTTGTACGATGCATGTTGTTTAATCATACTGAATGCAGCTTTTTTGAAGGTATATTAAATTGATACATGAATTGTGAAGCTTTAATATTTAAGAATTGGGTACTGATATTGTGCGCCCATTTTGAGGGCGACCTGTGCGCGACGGCAGCCAAAGCACGACGGCGACGTGACGGAGCTTTAATTGGCACCTTCCATCTGAGCATGCAATGACGCGAGTACGACGGATGACTGCTCAGATCTGAAAACAGAGGCGCGGCGGCGAAAATAGTATATGGATGGTGATAACAATATATAATTCAAACAAATTGTATATATATATATATATATATATATATAGCAATATATAAATCAGACAAAAAATAGTATATATAAATCAGATGAAAACAGTATATAGATATGATATAACAGTATATAATTCAGACAAAACAGTATATACAGTTTTGTCTGAATTATATACTGTTATATCATATCTATATACTGTTTTCATCTGATTTATATATACTATTTTTTGTCTGATTTATATATTGCTATATATATATATATAATTCAGACAAAACAGTATATGTATATAATAACGTTCTGATATAACAGTATATATAATTCAGAAGAAAACAGTATGTAGATATGATATAACAATATATATTCAAATAAAACAATATATATATAGCGAGATATAATTCAGACAAAACACAATATATATAACAGTGTAAGATGTAATATATATATTTTATAACAGTATATAAATATGATATATTTCAGACAAAAAAACCATATGCATGTAACAATGTCTTAAGTCGACAAAACAGTATATATCAGACCCTGTCGTGTTGGAGAAGAAGAAAACGGCGGAAAGAAGGCAGAAGGCGCCACCAGCTGGGAAGCACGTCGGGCTACACGACAGGTAGCGCGCGAGTCGTCCCGAAATAGGACGTGATTTCCATTTTCCCATAAGTATTTATATGAAATAGTTTCTTGAATTTTTTACTGTATTTTCAAATTTCATATTCCTTTTTGCAACTTTCGAATTATACTCAAATACAAACATTATAATAATAAACTGTAAGAAACAATTATGTACTTATTTTCTTTTCCATCCACTCTAGATATTCCATCAAAATTTTATCCTACAATATACTTTTGGAGTTTTTCATTCAAAAAAAAATATACTTTTGAAGTTCTCAATGCATGATATTACATTGTCAACTTTCTTTTTGTGAAAATAATAATTTATTATTAAGCATAATATATTATATATTAAGAATATTATTTTCTTAATAGTCAGCAAGCATATGATTTGGTGGACATAAGAAATTCCTCTCCATTACATTATATTATTTTTAATTGCCATTATCAAGATTGAGATTTAAAAAGAAAGAAAAAACTTCGAAAAAAATATTCTTGATATATTCTACTTTTCTTTTGTTGTCAAATAAAATAAAGAAATCTTGCATCACTTTTCAGCAATCATATGCTCTTAATTTATAAATAATGCGATTTTAAGAACGATCTAGGTGTCATATAAGAAATTGCATGCCACCACATATATACACTAGTATGAAAAAAATATTGTTTTACAAATAATTTAGATTCTATTGTATATATGCAAATCATACTCACAACTCAATATCTTACATTAAATAAATAAACCACAACAAACTTAATTATCCGAATTAATTCCTAACTTATAATTACAGTCTTACATGAAAATACGTATAAACATCTCTTACATCATGGGGACAACTTGGAGATTGCAAAACAATGAAGATCATTTCGAAATTAAGATATTGCAGGGCAATTTGGGAATTTAGAGAAAATGAAAGGTGGATTAAGCATCGCCACAAAACAAGAGGCGTTACCATTAATAGAAGAAATAAAATAATATTTCATTACGCGTTTGGTTTGACCCAAAGCGGTACTGTCAAAGGACATGGTTTTGACTCGACTCATTGATTTATTTATTTTCTTTGTAATTTTGTAGGAAGGATCCTAAATGGAATATTTATGGAGATGATGTTTGTCTCTTGCATTTAATACTCAAGTGCCATTTGGACGTGGCAGCTCACAAATTTTGAGTATATTAATATTAATATTAATATTAATTTTAGTTAGTTAGGGTGAAATATCATACAAATTGTCATGGAAGAGAAGTTAATGTATGTTTACAAAATTCTAAAAATATCACATATATGATATATTTCTACAAATGGGAAATGCACATTCTCAAAATATCATAGATAGATCTTTTTTTTTTTATAGATCTTACAAAAAGAGGAATGCTATGTTATAGTAGTAAAAAAATTGTGCATCCAACCAAACGATGTCAATACTCACATTTGTCTTCACAAAATAATCTAAACATGCCTCAACAAAATCTCAAAGTATATTGTGTGCCCCACCCAGTATCACTCCAACACATCATAAAAAAATATCCTACAAAGAAATCAAGTATTATGTAAACTATAATATTATTTTCTTTGTGTAGGATTTTTTTTTGTTTGATCAAGTCGTTTGTGCAAGCTCTGTATAATTTATTTGTCAATTTAATAAGTCTCTCTCAACTCAACCCATAGGTCATGAGTTTGAATCTCAAAAAAAAAAAAAAGTAAGATGTAATTATGAATTATGTGTGTATCTTGCAAGATCTCGAAGTATCATGTATATCATAAAATAACATGAAAATCTTTTATATTTTGTAGGGCTGAAACATTATTATTTTTTCACTGATTATTATTAAACTGACAAATTATACCACAAGGTTCACAAGTGATACTATTTGCATACTATAAATTTTGGTGACGCATGTGCATAAGTGTCAATTCAGCAAAATATAATAAATCTCAATATAAGCTTTGCCTTGCACGAAATAATTGTGCGGAAGTATAAATTAAGTATTTGTACTAATTAATGGAAGTAAAGGCCCACTAAAAATCCAATGTAGAATGTAGATCTGATCAGCGTATCACCAGAAATTTTGAAGGTAAACCTTTTCTGCTAAAAAAAGTGTTATATATAGATATATATATTTCTATACGCGCACTCTTTTCCTTTCCAAGAGGAAATAATTACAATATTTTGGTAGTTCTGGAATTTGAATAAAATTCACAATTGCATACTATTACTCAATCCAAGATTCGTTCATAAAACAAAAACTGACATTGCAATTGCATCACTTTAATATCCTCTTTGGTTGGCTTCTAATTGCATGCTAATGGGATTTCATCTTGTCTAAAATTTGATGAGTTTAGTTTTTTTTTATAGTAGCAGGCAAAGCGCCAACTTAGGACTTGATGAGTTTAGTTAAATTCATACAAGGGCAAGTTGTGGTAGTAAATCAATTCTGGATTCTCATTTGAAGTTTGAATGATTCGATGATTATGACTACTTGAGGCGATTTTCAAAATCTATTATTTGTATCTGAATTTGTAGCTTTGTCATCATGACATAATAATTCCATCATCTCTATTGATATAATCATATTTAAATTTTGGGAAATGGAAGACGGGGTACTGTAGCGACAGATTAAAATTATATACTGTTTTCCCGTGTTTCTATATACGCTATATACTGTTTTCATTTTTTTAAAATATATACTGTTTACTGAATGAATTTTTATATAACGTTTATTTTCAGTTTATATGTTTTATATATTGTTTTCATTTTTTTAAATATATATTGTCTTACCGAATGAATTTTTTATATATTGTTTGTTTTCAGTTTATATATTTTTTTCAGTTTTTATATACCGTCGCTACAAAATCGCTACAATACCCGTCGCGCAATATCAGCTCCCTTAAATTTTTATGTCATTGGTTGACTAATAATCTCTTATAATAAAACATATCAGACTGAACCACTTTACTAATTAAATAACATGTCGACGTAATGTCTTTGTAATTAATTATAAACATTTATAATATTATATATTTAAATCACATCATGTTACTATTTTTATTTCTAAGTCTTAAATTAAAAGTCTACCTATAGGCTATATGTATGTATGTATGTATGTATGTAGTGCATGGAAATGGGCTAGTTTTATTTGAATTTTGTCAGATGTAAATTGATTTGAGTTATACAAAACCCGGCCTAGGGCCAATTTTGAACTGAAGGAGGGAAATAAAATGGATTGGCCTATCTATAACAATCCAAACTAAGAACTGATAATCAATTTGGGGGTAAAACATAAAAACGGTCAAAAATTTGTATGGCCCATTGGGCCTTGCTTATTATGTATTTCCTTTTTCCATCTTTCTATAAAATTATCAAAAATTATTTATTGTTTTTCTTATAATGTTCCTCGATATTAAATATTACAACAAGGCATATTGGTTGATGATTACATAATACTTACAGGTTGTAGATTGAAAAAGTCTTACTTTAAATATATCTCAATTTTTTGGGTATATGTGCAAATAGTATCACAATTACACTATTACGATTGACTACTCAGCGAGCTCGAGTGACATAAAAACTTTCCACAAATGCAATAAAAAAGTTTGCCCCGTGCAATGTATATGATTTGTTCCAAGTTATGTAATGATAATAATTCATTAATTCTGAGCTGTCATTTCATAATATTATGTTTACTGCATTGTAACCGACTAATCAGCGGTGAAGTAGCAGAAAACGTCTTCAAAGACAATAATGAAGGAAGTCTCGTCCAGTATATCTAGTTCTTTTTAGTATGCGTAAGTTTAATAACCTCGTGATACCGAACTGTCATTTCATGATATATTTTTTGTTTAACATCATATATTTAAAATTAGATAAATTGTAATATAAATAATGACATATAAGCAAACAAGAAAAATATTTGCAAAACAATTCTCCAAATAAATGAAATGTCAAATATATATATATATTTTTTTTCAAAACACTATGCTATATACTAGCCAACTTAAAAACTTCATGAAGTTTGCAGAGAAACGAAATATTAAGATATGTGACACTAAGAAATATAAGAAATGCGATACTATAAAAAGTTTTTAAATAAACATCACATATAGAAAAAAAATCTAAAAAATTCTCTATTTTGAATGAATTGAATACAATTCATAACTTCTGAACTTCAAACATAAAACATACAACAATAACTCAAACTATCTCACTATATAAAACATACATATCCTTAAAAAAAAAACCTAAGAGCTATTTTAAGATAAATCTTTTCAAGAGGGGTGTTATGCAAAAGCACATTCTTTCCTCTTTGGCGCCTCTACACTTTTGCAATTTAGCCCCTTTAAAATGCGCGTCTTTTCTGAGGGGCATTCTAGATAAATCCATCTGTTCGCATTTATTTAACTCTTTCCATTTCTGTGTAATTAAATTCAGGGAGAAAAAAAAAGAAATTTTTCTGTCTCGCCCTTTTCAATTTCTTGCATTTCCGCCTTTCCGGTGACATTATATGGCAACCCTTTCAATAGAATAAAATTCCAAAACAGCTCTCAGAAAGCAAGGCCTTCGTTCTCTCTTTCTCTCTCTCTGTAGTTTGGACGCAAGATTGAAGTTCTTCTTTCAACATTAGAGCGAAAGGTATAACGAAAATTTTATGTTTTGTTTGTTTTCTTGTTGGGTATCTCTCTATTTGTTGGAATATGATTTTTTGTTGGTTTTTATGTTTTTTTTCTCAAGAAAGTAGAATTTTGAAGTGGGTTTTGTTCGTTGTTTGAAGAAATAGCATGTACTTGTGTTTTTTTTGTCTACTTTTTGTGTAAAAACATGTTTTTGGGTTTTTTTTCCGTGTTTTTCTCAAGAAAAAGTAGAATTTTGAAGTGGGCTTTGTTCGTTGTTTGAAGAAATAGTATGGACCTGTTTTTTCTTGTAAATTACTGTAAAAAATGTGGTTGGTTTCTACTCTTTTTAGTCTTTACTGGAAGTTTTTTGTACCGATTTGTTCTTGTATTTCGCATTCAGTTTTTTCTATTCTCTTAAGCGTCAGTTTTTTCTAGTTATTTGAATTTCTGTTCCTTAGTTAAGAAGAAACATGAAAATTTTGTATTTTTTGCTTCACAGTGCAAGTACATTCGTTAGGTTTACAACAAATGTGCCTCTTTTTAGTTTAGTTATTTTTTTGTTGTTACAACTTGAAAGATTTGAAGATTAACAGAGCAAAAATAAAGAAACCCGCCTCTAATTTTAGTTTCTCTTTCTACTTCTGTAATTTTACAAGATTTTTACTTTCACTTCTTATTTCACGTTCACCCTCTTTTCAAGTAATTTCTACCCACAATCTTTCATATTTTCTCACAAAAACATTAATTTATTACATTATTTGCTCATAATTTCTCTCAATTCCCTTTTCAGAAAATTCAAATCCGACAATGGAAGTGACAGAATGCACCAAAATCCTCTTAAACCGGATCGAGAAATTCGAGCCTCAAAATTCGACAAAAATCATCGGCTATCTTCTCCTAAACCACACCCATGAAGAAATAATCGGGTACGCATTTGGTTCTGAAAAACAAATCCTCTCATTAATCCAAGAAGCTAAATCCTATCTTTCGTCACCCAAAAGCGTTATCCCTCCCCAATTCGCATCCCAATTCCCACCCTACTCCGTTATTCCTCCCGAATTTCTCCCTAACAATTTATCCCCAATCGCACTTCAACCAAACATCTTACAAGCACCCGATTTGAACTTCAATTTTTCTCAATTCACCCCTCAATTATTGGAAAATTCGCAATTGTGCCATTACTTCTCCAGAAAGGGGTATTGCAAGAGCGGCAATAAATGCCGTTTTGTGCACGACCCAAATTTGAACTTGAATTTGAATTTGGATTTCAATTTGGGGGATTTGGGGCGATTGGAAATGGAGATAAGAGAGATTCTCATCTCAAGAGGCCACGTACCGGTTTCGATCGCCTTGTTACCGATGATTTATCTCGACCGGTACGGAAAAGTCTTGCAATCAGAAGGATATTTGACCGAAAGTCAACGCCACGGCAAGTCAGGCTGCAGTTTGACCAAATTACTCGCCCGACTAAAATCCATTTCCATCATCGAAAGGTAATTTACATCAAAACTTTACATTTTCTTATATCATTTTGTTTATTTTTGAGCGGATTGTAAGAGAATTGCGGGGTAACGAATTGCAGGCCGCATGGGCAGCACTCTGTTGTGTTGATAGAAGATGTGCATAAATACACAGACAACAGATTCTTGCAAAGGGATTTGATAAGCAGCTCCCACCAAATCTACCTCACTTTTCCCTCCGAAAGCACCTTCACTGAATCCGAAGTTGAAAATTACTTCAAGTAACAAAAAAATTAATTAATTAATTAAATATCTAAAATTTATAAGTACCTTTTTAATTCTTGATTTTTTTTTATTTTAGGCAATTTGGGCCGGTAAGGGAAGTGAGAATACCGAGACAAGAAAGAAGAATGTTTGGATTTGTGAGCTTTGTTTTTGCAGAAACGGTGCGATTGGTTTTAACAAGAGGCCACCCGCATTATATAGCTGGCGCTAGGGTTTTGGTCAAACCCTACAAGGAAAAGTCAAAGCTCACTACTGATAGGCAGTAATCATTAATTAGTTATTTAATTAAGTGTATTTGTTGTTTTTGTTAATTGTGTGTTAGTTATTTATTTTGGTGGTAATTATGTTTGGTTTGTTTGTTTGTAGGAGGAAAGGAGGGAAGACGGATCTTTCTTACTTCTGTGCTCCAAATTTTGTTGATTTTGGTTTGGACCATTTTGCGAGTAAGGCCCTGTAGATTTAAAATTATGATTTTTTGAAGTGTTTTTGGTTGTTGGTTTAACATGCTTATGTTTGTTACTCTGTTTTTTTTTTTGAAGTGCCAGCAGAGTATAATACTGCTGGATATCTCCAGTCACGGTTGATCAATGAGAGAGAACTGGAGACGAGAGAGAGGCGTCTTGCTGAGCTTCATAATATTTCTAATCAGTTTACAACTGGAGCCTCCATTTACCCCAGTCCAGATCCTGTCCAGTTCGCATTAGGTAAAAAGAAATATATTTCATTTAAGTTTTATTAGATATGAAATAAAGGAAATGTTGTTAATATTTATTTATTTTTTTAATTTTTGTAGATCATTTTAGCAATTTAAAGATTGATATTGGGAGAGAGAATGAAATTGGAGCAAGCAACAGTAATAGTGAAAATGATTGGTAAGATTTAGTTTATTTAAATTGTTTTTAAATTTGTTTAATTAAATTATTTGTTGTTATTATAATATTTATTATCTTATTTTTTTGGCAGTGGAGAAATTGACTTACCAGAAAGTCCATTTGCATAGAGAAGAAGGCTAACAAAACAAAACAATAGACGATAGAAGAATAGTCAACAAAATAGTGTAAATGTTTCTTACAAAGAAGGGTTTAGGGTTTAATGGCTCTTAACTATAGTTAGTGATATATTTATTGGTAAAATGAAATCCATACAATCTTAGTGCAAAAAAGTATACCTATACTATGAATTATAAAGTTCATGCTGGAAAAATAGTAGTTTAGTCTTGTTAGTTTCTATATTTTGAATTGTGAAAGAATGGTTAAAAACTAATATTGGATGCCAGCCTTTTCTAAATATCTGCTTTATATATGCTCGTCTGTGATTTTATCTTTATTTTTATTCTTTCTATATATTTCTTTTTATGTTTTTTGTGGATAGTTTCTCTTTTCGAATATGTCTATGTGACTTCATTTGCAAAATAAATGAAAATATTAATAAAGGGTATAAATTAATTTATGAGCCTTCCAAATCCAACTACATACTTATTGCTCCTGAGTTATGAGGCAACTACCCTTTACATGTTCTTTTTTTTTGGTTTAGTTTCAATGAACAAATTTTTCGAAATACCCAAAAAGTTTTGTATTTACACTAACATGCCTGAAAAATAAATATCTACTGTCTTCAGAAAAAAGAAAAAACCCACTGAATTTTTAAAGTTGTCTTTGACCAGGTTGACCTTTTGCAGGATTTGGTGAAAATATCAGAACCAATTTTAATAAGAGAAAATGATTGGTACCAACTACCAACCAAATAATACATTATATACTGATTATTTATCGACTAGATCAGAACCTAAAGTGAGATGGCATGAGAAATATGACCCCCCATTTTGAAACACTTTTCAGTTGAGTTTATCCATCTCACTTTCACAAATCTTTTTTAAGGCATTGATGCTAAAGTCAAATTGAAGTAAGATTGTGAAAGACCCATTTTTGGACTTTAGAATCCGACCGTCCGATTCAGATCGAATGGTCGTGAAGCAGAAGCTTATGGGACTATTATTGACTCTTTCTATCAATCATCAAGTATCCATATGTGAAGTGAAGTCTCCTATATTTCTGCATATATCATATTTCATATGGCTCTCTCAAGATTTTTATATGTTCATCATATTGCAAATTATATTATGAGAGCATGTTATGTACACTTTCTGTTTTTTACTCCTCTCAGAAAAAGTTCGAGCAGAATGCAGAGACATGTCACAAAACAAATGCCCACAAAAAAAGGCGTCACAAAAGAACGATAGTGATGATTAGACATGCCAAGTCACCATATAAATTAAAATAATATGAAGGTTAACATCATTTAATTTTGGAAATTTTTTGAAGTCAAAATCATGGAACCAAAGATGGACATCAAGTCCCTTTCAGTCCTTTGCAAATCTCATTGATCTCAAGCCATTTGCTGCATACCTTCTTGTCTCTTGTCAATTTCTTTTTGCCATATTTCATGTCTGTCCTTCAAAGTCTTCAAATATCATGTATACCCCCTAAAAATTTGGAAAATATAATGCATACCCTCATGTAACACAAGTATTATATTACGTATGAAATTAATTATGCATGCTGAAAACGCCCTTGATTTAGGCACTAATAAATAAAGGATCTGGGCCAAAAAGCCCAATTAATCTGACAGCAATCTCATTCAACAATTCCCCTTCAGCCTTTTCCATATTTATATCAACTTTTATAAAATATTTTCTACGTTTTTTCGAATGAAATTATTTTTTTTATTAACAAAGTGCTTATTAATAAAGTGTTAATTAATACACCAAATTCTCTTGAACTAGTTATCATCTAGACAAACTAATCACTGAATACACCAGGTACATGACATACCAGATAGACCTTAAATAGAAAATAACAATGAACACAATTGAACCAAATCAGTGCAGGTTAAAAATCTTTGGTATATACAGTACACTATAAACCAACTTAACTTATCTTCTCTCCTAATTCACGTGACCAATCGTGTTCTTTTCCCTTCACCTAAATTCTAGAACCTAACAAGGCCCCACTTGTCAGTTAAACACATATTCTATACATCATTTCAATTCGTGAAAAATTCACGCATTAAACATGTATTTTCTGAATTTAAAATGCGATCGCATATTTTCCGATTTCATTCATACGCATTTATTCATAATTTTTTGACAAGACAAAAAATTTGTCCTTATTATCCAATTTTTTTTTACCAAATAATAATATTTTTCCAATTATTTGTATAAATAAAAATTTATATTGCATAGTTTAATATACCGAATTATTCCGAACTATGAACCGAATTAACAAATAATTACTATTTCTATTTTATTTAACCAACTTAGAAAATATTTAACACGAAGTATACACAAACGTATCTCGCACTGTATTATTCGCATATCACGAATGTCTAACTATGCTATACACATTATATACACCATGAACTGAGTCTATTTAAAATTAATCAACTTCGATCAAAACGTCTCGTGAGGCAGTTAGCGCCAATAGACCGGTACAGCCGGTCCCAACGGTCAAATGACCGAATTACCCCCGGTCTTCTCCACTAAATAACAACTGTACCAGACTTATCTATCTCTAAACCGTATACAAGAAACGACTTGAAAGGGGGATAGTTCAGAGGGGTAATTTCGTCATTTCAAGAATTCCAAGGGGGTTGAGGACCAACAGAACTGTTTTTGATTTATTTAGGGAGGCAAGAGGATTTTTAGTAGAGAGGAAATTCGAAGCAAAATAATAGGGGGGAGAATAGGAAAATAGAGAATTAGTGAGAGCTCAGCTGGTCTTGGTCCATGGTTGAATCAAGTCTCTTCTCCTTCTTGGAGGAGGTAATTTACAAGATCCTTTCTTTATTGTTTTCTTTTTTGTTTTGGGTTATTTCTGATTTTGAATTTTATTATTGTTTTTTGTTCATTTTCGTGTTCATTTTTTGGGATTTTTGTTTGATTGAGGCTGAGCGAATGTTTCTTTGTTTTCTTGGGATTTTTAGCTGGATTTAGTGTGCATTGTATGGTTTCTTAATTTAGTGAAATAAAAGATTGTATGCCTATTTTTAAACAAGAATTCTTGATCAGTGTGATTAATCTGTTTTGTTATGGTCGTTGTTTATACAATTAAGATGAGATTTAAGTGTTGTCTTCTTTGAATTTTTATGAAGTTTTCTTTATCTTTACCATAATACTACTTTACTCATATTTAAAATAAAATCACAATGAGTTATTTTTCATTCCTTTGATTTTCACTCCTCTTTAACAAACCATTCTGTTTCATCTATTGAGTTTCGAATTGAAATCAGCAATGAGGTTCGAGTTTAAATCATATGGAATTACTCACAACATTCTTGTTTGAAATTATCTAATTTTTGATTAATTTCTTTTTGTTTTTTATAATTTACAGAGACAATCTGGATCGAATTTAGTAATGGACACAGCAGAACTAACCAAGATCATTTACACGCGAATCCAACGATTCGAGCCTGAAAATGTCGCGAAAATATTCGGTTGCATTTTTCTTAGAGAGCCAGATGAACATGACATGATGCAACTAGCTTACGGATCCGACGTAACCCTAATTTCACACATTAATGACGCGAAATCAACCCTAGCGATTCTTTCCTCTCGCACTTCATCTCAGATCCAATGCCCTAACCCTAACCCTAATTTCAACCCCACTTACTTCCCCTTAATGGGCCTACGTGACAACAATAATATTAATATCAATAACAATATTAATAATGTTCCGGCAAAGCCGAATGTACAATTCTACGACCCGTACGAGCATCACCATAATTACGCACGAAATATGACCGATAGTCAACTTGTCGGTTTTGACGAACAATACGACACGATGAACAACTTGTCGAGCTACATGTCGAATCTAAACATGTATCATGACCCAACAGCCGTGCAAAGACGGGTTGTAAAGCCGACTCAAATACCGAAACGGCCGTGCCATTATTACATAAAAGGCATGTGCAAAAATGGGCTGAACTGTAATTACGCGCACCACACAATTCCGTTGGAGTTTTTGGAGAGCGAGACTGGTACGGGCGGGACGAGCGGGACAGGTGGCGGTACGAGTATTGGTACGCCAGATGAGCTTGAGAAGTTGGAAATGGAGATTGTTAAGCTTTTGAGGTCGAACCCTAGACAGCCGGTTTCCATCGCTTCTTTGCCGACTCTTTACGGGGAAATGTACGGAAAGAATATACAGGCTGAGGGGTATTTGACCGAAAGTCAACGCCATGGCAAGTCTGGTTATAGTTTGACTAAGTTACTTTGTCGCCTCACAAAGATTGTTGTCATGGAAAGGTACTACTAATATTTCATTTTTATCATTATTACATCATTATTATTATGAGATAAACGCACGGTTAGTACTCATAATTTAATTGGATGGCAATTAAGTCCTTGTACTATTGAATTGAACTATTTGGTCTATGTACTTTATAGAATTATGCATGTTTAGTCACTGATTGATTAATTGTTCATGTTTTCATAAAGTATATATCAATCAAAATTTTAAATTAATAGTATAAGGACTAAACTGTAATTCAATTAAGCTACAAGGACTCACGGTGGATTTATCCCATATTTTTTGAATAGTGGATTTATCCCTTGTTATATCATTATTATTGTTATAATAATAATTTATTTATTTGAATTTTAGGCCGCATGGACAACACACAGTGGTTTTGGCGGAAGATGCCTATAAATTTCTGGAATGCGGAAATGAGAAAATGGATGGAACACAAAATCCGGCAAGTTCTCACCAAATTTACCTCACTTTTCCAGCCGATAGCACTTTCACTGAAGAAGACGTTCAAACATATTTCAGGTACTTCAAACTTTGAAACTAATTACATATATTACAATTATTTGTTTTCAAATTTAATAAAATGTTTATTAAGTGTTGGTTTGTTATTTATTTGATAGTCAATATGGGCCGGTGCGAGACGTGAGGATTCCGTGTCAGGACAGGCGCATGTTCGGTTTTGTGAGCTTTCACAACCCGGACACGGTTCACGTGATTCTTGCGAACCGGCACCCTCATTTCATCTGTGGGGCCCGCGTCCTTGTCAAGCCGTATCGCGAAAAAACCAAGTAATTTTATTTTAGTAATTTTACAATTTTTATTTATTTCCGTTGTGTTATTTTATATATGCTACATTATATATATTTTTTTTTATTAAATGTGTGTTTGAAAACTGTAGGAACTTTATGATGGATAAAATGAAGCCACCGTTCGGATACAACCCGCATCATACTGACATTGATCCGGAACTTTATCCAAGTAATATATCATAGTAATTAATGATATGTTTGAGTTTGTTAAAATTATTATTGTTAATTACAAGTAATTGGGTTTTTTATTTGATTATAATTTCTATTTTTTTTCAGTGCCTGGAGATATGGAAGCGTCAATGATTATGAAGAGGCAATTGCTTGAGAATCAAGAAAGGATGTCGCAGCTCGAACTGGAGAGGATGCGGCTCAACGACTTTTCTTACCTTAATTCTTCCGTAGATAATTTCAAATTTATTTCAGGTTCGACAAAAATTAATTTGGGTTTTCTTTATTTCATTATGAGTCATAATATTACAATTTGGAAATTATTATTCTTATTTTTTTGTTCTTTTTCAGATGACAAAGAATTTGACTCGATAGACCCGGTTCGTTACGCGCTTGATGCATTTAATAATGGTAATTCAACCAGTAGTGACAGCTCAGCCCTTCACATCAGTGGCAATTCTACTGAGAATGAGAGGTAATAATAAAAAATAATAAAAATATATATATCATTTGTTATGTACATATTTATGTAAAATTAAGTATTTTGCATGTATTGAATATTTCATTTTTTTCAATTGCAGCTGTCACGTTGAATTACCAGAAAATCCTTTTGGATCCACACCATGACACAGATTTATACGCTTCTCTACTTGTTATTTATTTGAGAGGGGCTTTCCAATAATTTACTTTTTCTAATTCTTTTTACGAAACAAAAAAACATGTGATACAGAAAGTGTTGACATACTTAGAAAATAAAGGAATAAGAAGGGTGTATTATTTGCAATGGAATAATACGAAAAAAAGGCAAAAGAGTACATATTTAGAAAATGGGACTATAACAGATACTTAGAAAAAAGGGTACAGATATACAATTGTTAGGGTACCTCTTGATTTTTACATGTTTTAAGTTAACATATTGTTCGTCATTGTATTTGATGCATACAATACAAATGATTGCCTGATGTGAAGTTGTGAAGGCAGTTTTCCGAATTTTTATGTTTTTTGTCAACTAATGTTTTTCTTATTGTGTGTGCAAATATATTTCTGATTGATATATGGTTGATGTGAATTTCAGCATGAATGATTATTTTTTGTACTTTACCTTGCCAGAAATATAGCAAATTTGAACTTGAATATTCTCTTAAAAAGGGGGAAAATATGGTGATGGCCATTTGAAATTAATAAATATTGTCGATCTAAAATATCATAAATAAACAGTCAAGAGTCTTTTTGTTTGTGTCTGATAATAATTGACTAACTAAAATTGTGGCTTTAAAATTATTTAGATCGACATTTTAAGAAAATATATATGTGGAATATATGTCAATATCTAGAAAATAGGATAATTGACAAGTAGCCATATAATGTGGAGCTGTCTAGCCATGTGAAGAAATCTTATTGGATAAAAAAATTTGGATCTTGTGGTCCCAATTTATCTCTTGCTTCTTATTGGTTCCAAATAGATAATGTTCAATTATATTTTCATATATTATATTGGTCACATATTTTCTTATTTTTTAAACAGAAAAGAAAAAAGAAAATTAGTAGGCCCAAGAAAGTCAAGTATGGCCTTAATCCATAATAAATGGGCCTGTATCTCATTAAAATAAGAATTTTTTAAGTTATAATCCATAATAAATGGGCCTGTATCTCATTAAAAAATTTTGAAGTTAAAATCAGTACGGAATGAAATTAGAAATCTCTATAATGTATTTCTTTTACATATGTACTCTTTTTATGGTTCCTCACACAATCCTTAACCCAAAAAGAAAAACAATAAAATAAAAGTCAAAAGAAAAAAAAAGAAACTAAATTTTGTCAAAACTGTGAATTTTGAAATATAAAACACGGATCTTGCGATCTTACCATGATAATTCATTCTCAACTCAAAATTAGCTATTTATTTCCTGAAAAAAAGTTCATCGAGTTTATTAATTATAATATAATTTCCTTTCTAAACCCAAAACTTTAATTCTTTGAATAAAGTTGTACCTTTTGCACAAAAACCATCGCAAAACAAACAAATCTCTACCAAAACCCTGATTTAACAACCTCTTTTTGTATCCCAACTTTTCTCCTTTCCGTAAACTTTTTCTTCTCCATTTTTCTATTCAACTCATCATTTAATAATCTCTCTCTAAATTCCAAATACATTTCAACACTAGTGCCGGCCCATTGCTTGCAAAAAGACGAATCACTCAGAATCAAGGACCTCATTGGAAATGGCCCTTTTTGAGGGGCCTTTTTGAGAAAAACCAAGAAATTATGGCGCGGTTTTATTCTTTGCTCCAATGAGAGGCTCAAATATGTTGGGTATTTTGTTATTGCGTTTACTTCGTTTTTTAACTCGTTTATTAAGTAGTAGTATTTGGGTTTTAGGTTGCCTTCTAGAGAGAGTGAGAGAATCTAGAAATAATAAAAAAATGTCTATCAAATTAGGGGTTAAGTATTTATCATGGAAATGGAAATGAGAAAAAAAGGGAAAGTTATGCACACAAAATCCTCATTATGACAAAATTACAAAATAAACCCTATATTGTTGAAATTTACAAAAAAGAGACCCCTAGACTTAATTTTGGATTTCCGTAATTATGCAAAAAAAAATTTGTTATTTTTTATAATTTTTAATAATACAAGTTTTTTGTTGCATTTTTCAACAACAAAAAGACTCTTTCACAATCTTTCAAACGGAAGGCAAAAACAAAATTAAATTAAATAAAAAATTAACCTGGGAAAGATTGGTAATGACCTTCAAAATCTCGGAATCTTTCATCCCAACACTCCTAAAAAAATTAATTCGCGGCAAGATCCCATTCTCAATACTATAATGCAAAAATTGAGGGTGTTTACTCACCATTTTTGCAACGGTATATTTAGGCGCCCCTAATTCCTTCGAAAAGAAAAAATACCTCGATTTCCAACTATTTTCTATCCTCAAAACCAAAATTTGAGGGCTTAATTGCACAACTTTTCCGATTTCACCCTCCTTAATTCCCACCTCTTCAATTAAGTACTTAATCGTGGGTTTCAAAGATTGCTCGATTGAATATGAGAAGAAAGAAGGGGTTGAAGAAATAACTTGCCCTAATTTCTCGTTTTGGACCCCTATACTTACCAAAAACTCGATATGAGAGTATAAATTTTGGACGGAATATTCTAGAATTTGGGGTTGTCTAACAAGCATCCTTTTTAGGTCGGACGATTTTACCCCTATGGTTGTTAAAAGGACGACTTTTTCTTTTGCGGATGTTAAGCTTGTGTTGAAGCATTGAATGTGGCGCTCAAACATTTGGGAAAAATGAGTCTCTTTTAAGCCAAATGTGCTCAAGTAGTTTATTAATGGGTACCATTTTGGGTCGAAATTTAAGTCTTCTTGTAGGGTTTCGAACCGCTCTTTGGAGAAATTCACGTTTTTTGGCTGGTCAATTTGATGAAAAATGATTAGTAATGTTTGTTAAGAGTAATATTTTTCTTTTTTTGAAATTTAATTTTGGAAATTAGTTATTTACCTCGGCTAAGCTGCCTATGTCCATTAGGTCCTTTTTAGATGAAATGCAGTCTTTGGATTTAGATTTAGATTTAGATTTAGATTTAGATTTCTTTTTTGGTACTTTAGTATCATCACTTAAATCAATAAATTTATCTTCATTTTTCTTGCCATGTGGGGATTTCTGAGGTCTCTTCTGAGGCTTTTTATTACCTGAAATTATTTTAGGGTTTAGGGTTTAGGGTTTAGAGTCATGAAAAAATAGCAACTTTACCCTTACTTTATACAAACCAGTTCCGTTTCATAATACAAATTGGCTGAGAGAAAATGGGCATATAATGTGTTTGATTAAAAGCCCAAATAAAAAACTATATGGCTTTTAGTGTACCTTGTTTCATGTCAGAGTCACTATCATAGCCT
The DNA here is from genome assembly GCA_027726005.1 of Juncus effusus. Lineage (NCBI taxonomy): Eukaryota > Viridiplantae > Streptophyta > Magnoliopsida > Poales > Juncaceae > Juncus > Juncus effusus. The sequence continues at coordinate 1,501,708 of CM050905.1, read as the reverse complement.
CCCTCAAAATCAGAAAGATCATCCTAAATTCACCATAAAAGGCAGAAAAAATGAATCAAAAGCTAAAGCCTTCGAAAAAAAGTATAATGCCACTGACAATAGTAGTAAATTAGTATTTTAACTTAAAAAGAAATCTATAGAAACTTACATAATCAAGCTCATCGTCTAATTCATCATTCAGTTCATCCTCATCCTCCTCCTCTTCTTCTTCATAGAAAAAATCATCGTCTAAGCTCTTATAGCGTGAGACTCTCCCTCTACACAGCACAAGGCGTCTCCACTGCAAACTCCGGCGACCCAATTGCGAGTCGGTGGCCACCGAGGCGACGGAAACGCGGCGGAGCGAGGCGGAGTGGAGAGGAGGGGAGAGGCGAAGAGAGAGGACCGCCATTGGAGAGTGTTAGTTTTATTTCTATCAACGGATAACCCGCACTATCGCTCATTTTGGTCCATTGGTTTCGTTTCAGTTCGGCAGCTCACTCGGAGAAGAAGAAGATAGTTCTGTTTAGTTGAGTGAGTGAAGTGAGTATAAATCAAGGAATTGAAATGTGGGTTTCTTCATAGACAGAGATGTGAACTAGGAAACCAGGATTGTGAATCCCTGATTTGTTTAGTGAAAAAACGAGAATTGAAATACTAATTATGGTAGGAGAAATTATTCGGAGTGCCCAGAAGCGCCACCATACAGTTTTTAGCTGTACACATATATATTTGCACTTGAATATACCTTTTATGTTTGCAAATATATCTTTTTGAAAATATACATTTAATATATATTTTTGTAAATTTACTATGCATTTTGTGTTTACAAATATATCTTTTTGTAATTTCATCATACTTTTTTGTAATCAGGAGCTGCTGGGCAATAGGTCCTTGGGACTTTTTAACTGTGTTTGGAGAGGGAGGATTTGTGATTTATTGCAGGAAACAGAAGGGCCAAGCGACTAATAATGCCTTTTGGAAAAAGTGCAAGATGTATTTCAACTCTATGGTTTCCTAGAAATAAATTCTAGGTTATCAATAAGACCGATAATTCAAACACGAGACATGAAATGAACCCCATCCTGTTTGGAAGGAGAGGAATGATGGAATTTTCAATAATAAACGTTGTCCGCCATTAATGATTGTAAAGCGAGCGATCGAAGAGGCTCGGAGTTGGACTACGCACGTTTAAGATAGTGCTTTATGGGAGACAACTTTGAGATGTATGAACGGATGTAACTTATATTCTACTTATTATAAATATATTTAAAAATGAATGGAACGCAACTTGTGTCCATTCCTTCAAAAAAAAAGAAAAAGAAATGAACCCCATTCAATTATTTTTGACCCACCTTTAAGCATTTTTAGTATGTCCCATTATCTAATTATTTTCAATAGTAGGCAAAGCGTTTATTGAGACTTCTATTAATGCCAAAGAAAAACTCATTTCCCGCAGCATACAAGAGTAGAACTGAATAAGCGTTTACAACAAACACCGAACCATGAACCACATTATCTACATTATTTCACCCGTCGAATAATATGTTGACAAATCTAAATGATTGTATGGCTATAAATTTTTGTCAGGGTTTTGCGTATTCTTATTTTACAATTGATTTATTTTTTTCATTAACGGAATATATTATTTTTATCTGTTTGGTTCATATTAAGGCCGGTTATGCTCAATTGTTTACCATTTGAATTTATTTATCATAAAATGTTAATTCAAATAAAAGATAGAGTTACACTTATCAAAATATATAATTTTCCTCATTTCCTTACATAAAAATAGCGATTGTTAATCAAATATTATGTTTTTCTAACTAAAACTTTCATATATGATTCAGATTGTATTTTCTCTTTTTGAACTCTCTATTGGTGTGATTCGGGTTTAATTTACTCTCTTGTTTAAGTATGTGAAATTTATTATGTATGAGAATGAGAACATATGTAAACGAGACTATATAAGAAATGTATTTGTAGAATAAAACATATTTATATAATTAGACTAGTTAAATATAAGTTAACGACACACCTGATTCTGAATATACAAAAAATATATAATTCAAGAAAAAAAAGAATATACAAAAAATATAATTACTATACAATACTCGACTCATTATACACATAAATCACACAGAAAAAATCACAGAATTAAAGTGAAGCACGAATGTAACTGCTTCTACCGCCAATCCCTAACCGAGATTTGAATCCTGCCTCCGAAATTTTATTACTCTGTTTCGTTGTATAAGAGAGGATTTGTGATTTATTGCAGAAACTTAAGGGTCATGCGACTATTAATGTCTTCTGAAAAGAAGTGGGAGATTATTGTTTATGCTTCTTTCCAATGAAGATTGAAATATGTTACTAGATGGTATGATATCTTTCCCAACTTGGTGCATTCAAATTCAACCAACTATGGAAACATATATGGACTGAGTAAGGAAATGAATATTTGGTGCTTCTAATGTACAGAAATTCACACTCTTTACTAATCAAGAACCCTAGCCGCCCTCTCTCTCTCTCTCTCTCTCTCTCCCCCCTCCAAGCGGCACCATTTTTTCTCTCCTAACCTCTCTTCCACTCTGGTACTGATATCTCTGCTCGATTTTTTAGGGTTTAGGGTTTTGATTTTTGCTGTTGAATTTTGAAGAAGGGTTTAGGGTTTAAGGATGGTGGGGGCGACTGGGGAAGAGATGGACGAATATGTCAGCGATTCTGAAGCTTTCAATACGCTTATTATCCATGTCCTTGATTCTGTTCGAACGGTTTGTTTCATTCAATCTTTTAATTTAAAATTTTGTTGATATTAAGTGTAGCTAATGTTTTTTTTTTTAATTCTTTTGAGCTTCTTAATTGGTTGGCAATTCGTTAAACACTGAATGTTATTATTCTTTTAGTTCGATTATTATGCCAAACTTTATTTTTGAAAAAAAATTGTTTTTTACACTTTTGAAAGTGTCTCTTTATATTATGAGTTGAAAGCTCAATTTTTGCGTAATTTTTTATTTGCTTTTCTTGAATTGAGTGCTAATTATTTATTTAATTTTCATATTAATACAGGAACTGAACAGTGCAGCTTCAGATGATAAAGAGCAGTACGATAAGTTGCTATGCATTGTAAACCCTAAATACGATTTCCGGCCGGATGAAGAAGCCTTGCTAGCTGTAATTTCAGTTTAATCTAATCATTCTTGTTTTTTTTTAATTATTTTGCGTTTAATTGCACAATTGGGGGTAAATTGAGCATTTATGGTGTGGCATTTGACGCAATTTGGATTGAATTGAGACTCAGTTGAACAATTGAAGTTCATTTAGGACTTAATTGAGATTTAATTATGCAAATGCATCTTAATATTTTAATGTAATACTTTTTTTTATTTAATTATTTTTTCAGGCAGCATTAAACGCGCTTTCAAAAGCCGTTTCAAAAATCGACGCAATACACCATGCTTCACTTCTTGCTAATGTAATGAAATTCAAACAAATTTTTTTACATACTTTGATTATTTCCCTCTTTTCTTTTTTATAAGGGCAATTTGTTCATATATACCCTTGCAAAACCCCAAATTACCATGAATACTCCATAGTCTATACATGATATTTTGTGGGCCCTCTTTTCTTTTTTATAAGGGCAATTTGTTCATATATACCCTTGCAAAACCCCAAATTACCATGAATACTCCATAGTCTATACATGATATTTTGTGGGTTTGTAAGGTCTAATGTGAAAATTATCTTTTTTTTTTTGACAAAAATATTATTTTTTGTTTCTAGATGTTCGCAATGTGCATTTGGTTCTTAGGAGCTAATGCGAGAAAGGCCTTATTAGAGCTAATTGTCACTCTGGTAAATAACAAATTTAAATTTAAGCAAAATCTGCAAAAAAGCCCTTGCATTATGCCTAAACAGCAAAAAGCCCCTCTAATCTTCAAAATTTAAAAATAATCCCTGTAATTTTCAAAGAATGTTGGGCCTTTTTTTGCAATTTTTAATAATGTTGGGTCTTTCTTTGCAGTTTAGTCATAATGTAGGGACTCCTTTCTGCAAATTATGACATAATCCTAGTATTTGTTAAAATGATAATAATAATAACAACAACAATAATAAGATTAATAATAACAATAATGATAATGATAATGATAATATTAATAATAATAATAATAATAATAATAATAATAATAATAATGATAATAATAATAATAATGATGATGATGATGATAATGATAATAATGATAATAATGATAATGATAATAATGATGATGATAATGATAATGATAATGATAATAATGATAATGATAATGATAATGATAATGATAATGATAATGATAATGATAATAATAATAATAATAATAATAATAATAATAATAATAATAACAACAACAACAATAATAATATTTTGTAACCAGGCGGGGGTAGCGGACAAATACCTGGACGGATGCTTGCAAATGCTGGTCGCAAACTTCACTCCGCCGGACCGAATCGCCCTCAACTTCGAGGGGCAAAATTGGAATATCATGAAAAAGAAGATTCATACTGAATTATGTAAGGCCCTGCGCGACATTTGCGATTTGGTCCCTCTCGCCCCTCTGAAGCTGCAGTCTGTTATTGACAAGACCAGGCCTCACTTCTTCGAGCCCAAATATGTAAGCAATTTTCTTTTACTTAAAAAGAATTTTTTATTTTTTATTTTTTAATTTGGCTAGCTGTTTTGACCCTAAATTCATGGGTTGTTTTTTTTGCAAATTTCGCTTGTTTTAATTGAATGCTGAGAGGGCTAATTGAAGATAAATTGGGTTGAATTGGCTCAACTTTTAGTCATTATAGATTGTTTAATTCTTGATTTATTATGATATAATTTAATTATATTTTTTGTTTTTTTGTTTTTTTAATTAAATTTAGAGAATTATTGCATTTGTGGAATGCGTGTTGGGCCTTGTGAGTGAAATTAGAGAGACTCTTGGTTCAACTTTACTTGCACAAGTTGTCGATGTACTCAAGAATTTAGACGTAAGTTTTCATTTTGCTCCTTCTAAGTTGCGATTATTTCATTTTGATCCTTCCAAGTTCGCTAAAAAATGATTTTTTTTTTATTAGGTGAATATAATTTGGGAGGATATTTCGCAAGAGGATCAAAACAAGGGTGTTTTTGATATGGAAATTGAAGATGTTGATGAAATTTCTTCTCATTTCTTTGGCGACTCTCCAAAGGTAATTTCCTTCTTTTTATCTAATTTAATGTAATTATTTAGCAATATTTAGATGTCTGAAATTAATTATTTATATATTTCGTAGGTAAATGGTGGGAATAAAAATGGTGTTTCAAAAGCGAATAAATTATTGGCGGAAAAATTGGATTCTGTAATGGTAATTATGTGCGAGCATCTTAAATCTCGCGCTGAAAAAGGCTATTTATTAAAGGTTATAATATTTCATTTTTTATTAAAATAATCAATAATATTTTTTATATACTGTTGTATTGATCTGAATAGTAATTTTTCAGGATTTTGCCATCTTAATGGACGAATTTAACAATTCGATACTCACGCTTCACGAATCAAAATTCACTCAGGTTTTAACACTTGTATTTTTTGATGTTTTATTTGTTTTGATTAAAACTAATTTCATTTCATTTCATTTCATTTTTTGTGCAGTTTGTGATGTTTTATGCATGTTCATTACATCCTGAAATTTGTGGAGTGAGTTTTGCGGTTCGTCTTGCTGATATTTTTATTTCCAAATCTGTTACAACTTCCAGGTAAATTTTGTTATTTTTATTTAATTATTATACACATTCTTAATATGAGATATTTATTTATTTTTTATTATTACTATAGGATGAGTGCAATTTCATATTTGGGAAGTTATTTAGCCCGCGCCAAATTTATTTCTCCTTCAGATGTTACCAGCATTTTAGACAGGTAAAAATTTTAATTACATTTTATATTTATTTAATTTGATAGTTATTACTCAAAATACAATAAATGTCTTAATAATTACAGAATAGTGAAATGGTGCTTTGAATATTGCCGCCTTCAAAATGTGCAAGACAGATTCTTCAATCCAAAAAATCACTGCATTTTTTATTCTGCTTGTCAGGTACCATAAATAAATAATAAACAAATAAATAAAAAATTTGTCGCATTTTAATATTTGAGTTTATTTGGTTGAAAAACAGGCGGTGATGTATATATTATGCTTCAGAATGAGAGCTTTAATTGATGCGCCAAATTTAAAATCTGTTCTTATAAATATGCCCTTAGGTTCCATCTTTTGTCACGCTCTAGACCCTCTTAAGGTACTTCTTTTATTCTCTTTTTGGAGGAATTTGCAAAAAAGCCCCTCCATTATTTTTCTTTGCAATTTTAAGCATAACACAAGGTTTTATTTTGCAAGTCTCTCTATTCTTAGAGAAATTTTTTGACAGGTTTGTTCAATTTTTTGTAAATTACATCCATTATATGAAAAAAAAAAATTGTATAATTTTTTGTAAATTACATCCATTTTTTTGTAAATTACATCCAATTTTATGACAGGTTTGTTCAATTCTTAAAGAAAAAACATCCATTATATGAAATTACAAAAAAACACCTCTTTTCTTCAACCAATTGAAATTTACTTTGTTGTTTTGCAATTTAAGCATAATGCAAGGTTTTTTTTTTTTGGCAAATTCCCCTATTTTTTAACATCATTGCTAAAAAAATTCAAAATAAAGAAATTATACTTTTAACTGATTATTTTCTTTATTTATTACAGGTGTGTTTGCCTTCAATAGTAGAGGAATTTTTGAGACAAGCAAAGGAAGCTTCTCTGTTTAATGCGTCGGTACCAACAATTTACGAAAATGCCCTCCTTGGCTCTGAATTATCTCTCGCTTTTGGTGGGCCTAATCGGCTCGATTTGTTTTTCCCTTTTGATCCCTATTTATTAAAAGAATTCGACAGGTTTGTTCAATTTTTTGAATTAATTTACAAATTAGAAAATTTCGCTTTTACCCCTGTACAATCTCCAAATTTCAATTTACCCCTGTAAAATCTCAAAATTTCATTTTTACCCGTTTAATCTCTCAAAATATCATCTGTAAGACTGTAATGCCCCTACATGAAATTGGCCCTTTGCAAATTTTACCCATTTCAACTTTTAGAATAATGCAATATTCTATATGAGTATTAGCTATTTTTATTACATGTGTAATATTTGCAATTTTTATTATACCATTTTTTAAGGCCATGCATGATATTTTGAGAACTTTGTTGGGAGTACATGCTTAAAATTCTCCCCGTTTCACTTTTTGACAACAATTATATACTTTTTTTCCCTATTATTTAAGGTTTATAAGGCCGAATTTTGAGTTTTGGTCAGAGGTCAAAACATCATACAGCAATTGTAACAGTGAAGAAGAATTCATAGATGCTGATGCACCAGAAAGGATTAATAATAAAGAAGACTTTAATGTCTATTATATTAATAATAATGATGATAATGATAGTGGTAATGAAGAAGAAGAAATGGGGTTTAATATGGATGAAATGTCGATTACTCCTCAACAAAGGACGTTTCATTTTCCGACCAATAAGCAGATGCCAACTAGGATTGCGATTAGTGCTAGCCGGAATTTGTAAAAATGTATTTTATTGATTTAAATTTTCAAAATTGTTAGGGTTTTATTTGTTGGACTTAGGTTGTTTTTGGTTTAGTTTAATCATGAGTTTTGCAAACTATAACAGCGTGCTTACACTTTGTGATGATGTAGACGGGTGAAGTATTATTTTTGACTTTATTATTAATGATTAGTTAAGATTTGAGACTGCATTAAGTCTTGTTATGATTGTTATGTATGATAGTTGGGGCTTGATGATTTCTTGATTTGAAAATGTTAATTCGTTGAATTTCAAATTTGGGATACATTAATGTGATTTTTTTTTTCTTTTTTTTCTTTTCCGTTTTATATTTGGTGGGTTTTGGCTTGTGATTTTGAAATAATGGTGCTATTTTGTTTCAGTTGGGGGTTAAGATCATATATTTTATGTTATTAGAGAATGTTTTGCCTCATAATGTTTTCTTATAACCAGTCTGCTCAGTATTTTTTTTTAGCCATTTGTAAATAGTTCTTTTCTTTTTTTAGATGAATTAGAGAGAGCTTTTAATTTCTTTTTTGAGATGAGCTAAAAGATTTATGCTTGATCTTTTTCTTGATCAACTTCTCTGAACTCATAGAGAAAAAATATTTTTTTCCAAAATATTTGTTTGTTAACTATTGCATTTGCAAACATGTCACATTCCGTAAGAAGAACTCAAATTTCAGAGTCAACATCAAGAAAACTACACAAATTCAGAAAACAAAGGCAAGTTGATATTGATGAACTTTATTGTTACAAATAGAAGCTGCAAGTTGTGGCTAAATTCTGTTTTACAACAAAAACATCAGCACAAACTGAATTAAATAAAAATATTTATTTCATCCTTTTTAGGGTTTGCTAAAAACACCTGATTTGAATTTTCACTTTTGATGGGGATATACGATATAATTTCTCGGCTTTGTTGGCAACTCAGATTTGTTTTTGGAAACCCGAGATTTAAACCCCATGTTACTAGCTCGTGCCTTAGGGTTCTTAAGTTGAATGAACTCCCAGATTTTAAATCTAGTGAGCCTTTGAGTTTGAATATTGTTACTTTGATGTTCACATTTCTTAAGATAATTTTTATTGTGGATTTGCATGAATGTCTTTAATAGAATCAATTCTTTGCTGCAACTGCAGAGTTGCACAGGAAATATCCTATTGTAATCGTGCTTGTTTGAGATAAAATGTATCTAAAGATTAACTAGAAAAAAAGACAAAAACAGAAAGATCTACGCAACAAATGGCTAATAAAATAATTTATAGAACGAACAGCTAATAATATAAATAAAAAATACAACACTATCCTATAAATTATTTCTCAATTTTTTTACTCGTTTTATTTATGTTGATTAATAATGACGGACGTTTGGGGGAGGTTGCTGACGTGGCATCCGATCTTGATACATTGGGAGCTCCACAAATTCCTTGGTTTTACTCACAAGAAAATCCTGCGTTATGTTGTCTTTTATGCTATTCAACACCTACACAACATCATTTACACCCTAATTAATCATAAATATTCTTTTAAATAAAGTATTATTAAAGTATGTTTAGTTATTGACATCATTATTACCTTTTTGTATGTGTTGTATTCATTAGGGGTGGCTTTATCAGGGCGGACTCTCATGAACACCCAAGAGTTATCTTCTGTTGGATCCTTTGAGCACTCAATTATTTTTCCTGATTTTGCGTTTATATCCTCATTTTCTGCATTAGTAAACTTAATTATAATATTACTGTAAATAAATAAATGATGATACTCAAAATAATAAATGAGAGGTTCACCTTGAAATTTAATTATACATTCCCCATCCATTTGTTTTTTCTTTCCTCTCTCATATAGAAATAGGCTTCCTGACTGGAAACATTACAAAACGAAGAAAAAATGTCATTAATAAACCAAGACCAATACAAATAGTGGACCTAAAGGAGAAAGAGAAATAATGAAGGTCAAAAATCAAACCTCGAAAAGGAAGTCAACAGAGTTCATTTCGGGATATTTCTACTTTAAAAGGCCATCATCAGTCTTACAAACATATGGATCATTCCAGCTCTAAGTAGAGTGTAAAAATAAATAAATTAATTAAGAAAATTAAAATTGAAATATTATACAGTTAAGCATAACTATGTTATTAATTTTTTTTTAATGAATTGAGGAGGGTTTATAAAACCCCTCACCCAATGATTAGATTAAAGTAATAGAGTTTTATCATTACAAAATGATCACCGCTTGAGGAGAAAACTATGTTATTAATTAACTTAACCTGAAAAATAAGTCCATCAGATTGATGTGAAAGTTTTGGTATGAACCCAGTCAATAGTTTCTCAACTGTTGAGAGTTGCCAAAACTCTTTTCTTCTAATCTGCATTCCAATTTAATATTATCATATTTCAATTCATACACCATTAAAAAAAATGAAAAGATGAACTCAATAATAATACATACACGAAAGAGTTCCTTATCATCGTTATAATGAGGCTTTATGATTTCATCCTCCAAAAGCTTCCACCTATCAAAAAACGGTAACTACAAAAAAAAACAAGATTTTTTTACGGTTGTAAATAAATACTCAGATCAAAATAAATATTAAAACATGTACCTTCACTTTAGAAACTCCATTAATAGCCATTAAATCATACGCTAAATACCGCCTCTGTAAATTCAAACAGCCATTTTCTTCTACCTTGTCAATTATCATTTCTCCATCTATCAAACTCATATCATGAAAATCCTAACCAAAATTAACCAAAAAAATTTCAGAAAATTCCAAAATTCACACACTTTTTTTTATTTTTGTAATATTTTATTAAGCATACATTTGATTTATTGTTCAAAGGAAATCGCATTTGAAACCTTCTAAATGTAAAATTACGATCAATTAAATAGCACCGACATCTCATTATTAACAACATGTATCTCGTACCATCAGCTTTCCATGTCGCATAAAAATTCTTTTGTCGCAATAATTGTAAATTAACCCTAAAATAAAAAAAAATTAAGTAAAAAATGGGTAAGAATATTAATCCATAATTATAGTTGTTATAAGAGTGAATTAATTACTTGTTAAGAGAGACAGGATGCGATCCTGGAAATTGTGGCTTACTTCTTTTCTCCTAATAACAAATAATACGAAAAATAAAAACGTTATTACATGGTAATAAAGGCAGAAAAAAATAATTATTGGAAAATTAATTACAATTTTACATTATGTACATAAGTTAATTCCATCAACTTGTAACACAACTTACGAAGCTCTTCTTGTTGCTGATCTGGTATTGGGTCTCCTAATATATCATCATTCGTTATATTATTATTACTACTACTATCCCCATTTTCCTTCAATTAGAAAAAATAAATAAGAATCAAAGTTAAAAAAATATTTGGAAATTAAATTTAGTTTGAAAAGCACAAAAATGGATTGTACGTGTAAAATAACGGAAGAATCGCTGTGGAAATCATTGTCATCATCTTGTACAGATTGTTGATCGAGATCTGACGACTTTTTCCATTCGGGGGTAGAAGGACAAGATGAATTTTCTTCGGGGACCTCGTTGTAAAATTTATATAAAGCCTCGATATAATCGCACTTGTATATTCCTGGATCCCGACTCTTCTTAAATGTCTCTAATGCCTGTTTAAATTTAGAAAATTAGAATTGGTTATAGAGAAATTTGCAATAAAGCCCCCGTATTATGCTTTAATTGCAAAAAAGCCCCTGCAATGTTGATAATTGCAAAATAGCCAATCTATTCTTCAGGGCTACTTTTTGAATCTCTAAAGATCATAAATAATGAAGAGTTTTTTTTGCAATTTAGGCATAATGTAAGAGCTATTGCAAATTTCCTATGAATATTTCAAGCTGGTACCTGTGAGACAGATGAGCAGTGTTTCTGCATCAAATAATGCACGATCATAAAACCAGTACGATTATGACCGTGCGTGCAATGCACAAGAATATACTTTTTACTTTTTGCCTCTCTTTGCTCATTTTTGAACTTCATCACCTTAAATTATGCACAAATATTATTATTCAATTAGGAACAAATATTCAAAAATATTATTCATAACAAATGTTGGATAATGAGAAGAAATATTTATACTTCATGGACAAATTGGTTGACCGACTCATTATCTGGCACTTCATCTCTCCCTCTACAAGCAATCTACAAAAAACCAAAAAATAAAAATAATAACGTAATAAATTTACGCACCATACAAAATTAAAAATAATAACTCAAATTATGTACCACAAACTTGATTTTTCTTCTCACCTTTTGATATTTAATACCGTGTTTTGTCCATTCTTGAGCGGAGTAGTATCTAGTTGTGTTTGTCAAATCTATCACCAACCCAATCTTCACAAAAAATGCAAACAGAAGTTTATTAACAAAACAATACAAAATAATTAGAAAAAAGTAGGTTAAGCTCAACCTCTCTTTGTTTCTTAATGAGTTTTTCAGGGGAGTATTGCTTGCCAGGTGGCACGCTGTCATTGAACGACTCGTCAAGCGGCACTTTTGATGGGATTATTAAGTCTTTTATACACTCCCCAAATGGTGGACAATCCAACCATCCTGACAAAATAAAACAAAACAAAATATTTGAATGATGAATTTTTTTTTTTGTTAGAATATACTAACGTGGGATAAATGCACCGTTAGTCCCGATAGTTAAATTGGGTTGCAGTTTAGTCCCTCAACTATTGATACTAACTCTCAGATCCATGTACTTTATGAAAACTTGCACGACCAATAAAATAAAACAATCTAATTGGATCTTTTTTGTTAAAGCATAATATTAGTTTTAATAATAAATGCAGTTTTATTCAAAAAAATACTAAAATACAGTACATGCTTAATATTATTACCGTGAGGTAATTGTCGGATTCTCATTTGAGGTTTGCGTTCATTAGTAGGAACAGTTTGAGTAACTCTTTGGTTTCTCATTTGAGGTTTGTATTCATTAGTAGAAACAGTTTGAGTAATTCTTTTAACTGCTCCTTGCTTTTCTGGATCAAGTTTTCGTTTCCTTATTCTCTCTTCAGGCTCCTATGAAACAGGGAGGGAAGAATTATTTTAGGAGAATATTCATAAACCCTAAACTAAGGGCGAAATTACGAAAATACCCAGTGTAAAATTTCGATGGCAGATTCGGCACAGTTTTCCTGTATAAAAATGGTCGTGCTGAGATTTTCTTCTTGGAAAGAGGAAGCCTTTAGGTCCATTTTTTCTTTTAGCTTTAACAAAAAAAAATCTTTCAGTTTTCATTCCTAACAGTCATATATTATCGGCAGATTCAAATTAGTTCGTTTTCTGAATAGTTATTTGCTTCAATTAGGGACAATTGAGTAGTTGCTTCAATTAGGCACAATTGATTAAGTCTCTAATCAATCCTTCAAAGTAAATAATTGTCTTTATTTTTAAATTCAAAATTAGCCACTTTCTTAGAGGACTGACTGAGATTCATTGCAATTTCCACCAAATGTTGCCTCCGTTTGTTTTTTTTACCCAATAAAACCCTTTGAATTAAAGCCGTATAAGGCCTAATCTCAATAAACCCAACGTGAAAACTCAAAGAAAGCGATAAAAAGCATAAACCCATGCCTCAAAACTTCATGTCAGAGCCTCATAACAGCTAATCTAATTCAGCCACAAACTCAAACCATAAATCAATCAATAAACCAAGGACAATTAACAATGATCCCTTAATTGTACCGATGATTAAGGTTTCAGCCTGAGGCGATCAAACAGTTGAAACGCTAGTTTTACTTCTATAGAACCGTCAGAGAGAGAGAGAGAGAGAGAGAGAGAGAGAGAGAGGAGAAGGGAAATTATGGAAAGAATAGAATGGCATGGGACAATATATTAAATCCATTACACGCTTAATTTGGAAAGAAGAATAAAACTGCATGTTGTGCCTTTTCAGTTTCTGTAATAAATCACAACAAAATCCTCTCTTTCAAAACTTCCATAACTGTGTACTGTACGTGCTTCAACTTCAACCCGCCAAAAAAGATAGAAACAGAGTAAACAACAACCCACGGCCCAAATTAAGGCCTGGATTACAAATTCCCGCTTTGATGAAGACTCAGGATTTAAATTCTAGTCTTTGCTGTATAATTTGTATTTCAATTTCCGGATTTTCTGATAACCTGAATTTTTTTTTTGCTTTTGAGAAATAGATAACCTGAAATTTGTTTCTAAACCGGCCATATAAGGTTGATTAATGATGATCTTGATAACGTGTGCTGACATTTAAGGTATAAATTAATTTTGAGTTTTCTAATATTTTGCTCCAACACTCTTTATATCCCCAAGGATATTATGAAGAGGATCGTGGTGAATATGTATCGATATATCTCGCCCTTTTCTGCAAGTGCACTCTTTGACTTTTTTCTATCGCACAAGTGTGGATGGAGATTTCCATTTATTAGACGGGGGCTGAAACATACAAAATGTCGGCCGGGCAGTAGCTGAGGCAATAGTCAGGTAATAAAAAGAACTGATCTAGAGGCCAGGTGTATTGACGCCAACGGTTGTTTTGTAGTTTTTTGTATGATTAAAGTTGAGGGTGGCTCGTGCGAGCGAGTTTCTGAGAGAGGCGGTCCATTGGTATTTCACATGACTTTGGCAAGATTTTTGAGCGAGGAGATATGACGAACGTGACGTTTAAAGTTGAGGGAGAGAGTTTTGCTGCCCACAGAGTTGTATTGGCTGGCCGGTCTCCTGTATTTAAGGTAGAATTATTCGGTTCAATGGTCGAGAGTAGGTCTCACATGAAGTCTATCATGATTAAGGATATGCAACCTACTGTTTTTAAGTTTTTATTTCATTTTTTATATGCAGATTCAGTTCCTAGGATTAGTGATAAGAAAGGCTGAGATAATAATGGTTCAGCATTCGCTTGTCGCTGCTGATTGATATGCAGTAGAGGGGCTTAAATTGATGTGTTAGGACAAGCTATGGGATAACGTATCATTAGATACGGTTATGTCAAGTCTTGCTATAGTTGAGCGGCATAACTGCACTCGGCTCAAAAATCCCTGTCTTGAGTTCATTGCAGTTCCGAAGAACTATTTCTGTTTAACACTGAATAAGGAGTATTTAGGTCTGATTCATGATTCATCATCTATATTCGCTGAGATTGAAGCAAAAACTAGTCAGAACCCTTCTTTCATGGAGATTATAGAGGCATTAATTTGATTTAGATATTTTTGTCTGGTGTTTGATTAGCTAATTAGTATTTATGTGGTTGCTTTTACCTATCTATAAAGGTATAGGCATTTAGAACGGTTACAATCTGATTTAATATAATTTTAGGAGTGTTTTTGGTAATTACCATTGCTTGATTTTCTTATATGATCAAACAAAAAATTTAATGGTATTTTTTTTATTTTGATTTCTGCTTTCATGTTGCCTTTTTCTATGCTCTAGTATATAAAAATGTATGCTCCATTAATAATTGTTTTTCTTTTTTCAAAACTTATGGAGAACTTGTTATCTCCCGCATAAATTCTATTAATTAAAGTCCAATTCAGTTACATACCAACATTGATAATAAAAGATAAGAAAATAAATAAAATTATATTAATTAAAGTCCAATTCATTTACATACCAACATTGATAATAAAAGGTAAGAAAATAAATAAAAGAGATACATGAGGTGCCTTAAACATGGGCACATTCCAAATACAAACAATTCCTAATTATTAATTATATAATTTAATTTGTAGGGGTGTAGCAGACCATTGATTATCATGAAGTTGATGTCATGTGTTCTCGGAATATTTCATGATATTTATTGCCCCTGCTCCTTTCATAGTGTTATTATGAAAACTAAGAAAAAAGAAATAAATAAAATAAAAAAGCCCAAACTAATGACTCGGCCTGCTTAATATGTATATTAACAGCCCGCCTAATTATTTCACCTTAATATGGACTCTGGTGACGACCCAAAATCAAGCCCGTATTCGTTATTCCTACCAAATCCGAGACATCAAATCCCAGTTTACCATAAATCCGAGAACTAAAATCCCCCTTTATGACAATTATCCAACTGACCCCTGAAATGTCTAAAATCGTAAATAAAATATCGAAGCCAGTGTTCTTCTTCCCGCCCTCTTTCTCCAAAGAGGACAACAATGGCGCCGCCTGCTCAGCCGAAGCGACAACGCGTCAGCCACTGTTCTCCTTCAAACAACGCTTCCTCTTTAGAGCAGCTTCTAGAGTCAGTGCTCGCCATGTCGGATCCCTCCGTCCCGCTCGACCTCTCACTCGAGCGAATCCTTGAATCGAGGGTTTTAGACTCCGACAAGGATACGACAAGTCTGTGTTATGCATCTTCCACCTGTACATCATCCCGCAAATGTGCGAGCGATCCTTCGTGCTATGCCAACATAGATTTGACTAGAAATTGGCGTAAAGCGAGTGATTTTGTTGTTTACACAATGATTCACAGAGCCGAAAAGAACTTGAGATGAGAATCCTTCACTTGCCCTCTTCCAATCCTTTCTGTGTTTTACATCCTTGTTCTTACATAATCGGAATATAATTTGTGATTTGAAATTCAGGTCGCTCAAACTCGGTGCGGATTCAAGATTTGATTCAGAAGGGAACAGGAATGAGCCTCCTCTCACAAAATCTTGCCTTTTTGCTTTAACCCTTGATAATGGTGCTTTTGGGTAATTCCTCTTCCTTTCTTTGTACAAAAATTCTAAAGTATTGCGCATATTTTTGACTTGTCATTGGTAAATTTCTACATGGCTGACAAAATTACTTTCTGAAAACTGATTTTCCGCTTTTAACCTATCGGTTTACATGATTGAGAAATTACTTTCTGAAAACTGATTTTTTACTTTTAATTTGTTTGTTTTGAAGGACACTTCTGCAAAAGCTGTGCCTCTCTCATATTCATTGCATGGAGAAACAAGAACTCATCTTAGCTCTGTCAAATTGTAAATCTCTTAAAGATCTGGAAATCGTTGGATTGTAAGTGATTTTACGTCTTTGATTTTACGCGTAAAATGTTAGTTTAGTGATCAACTGTTATTTATCAGAAATGTAGGTTTTGGAGGAATACTGACAGCTGTCAATCGAGAGACTGTGCTTTGACTATTCTAACTTTTGTACGCACGTTAAACTAATATTTAGATGAATAAAAAATATTTTAGGGTGTGTTTGTAATAGATGGTGGGAAAATTGGATGGGAATGTGATTCATTTTCATGGTATTCTCACGTTTGCATCATCAATTACAAAAATACCTTTAAATTTTGTTTTAATAATAGTATATGTATAGTACTTATTTAATTGATGAGAAAATAAAAATAAAAATAAACATAACCAGAATAATAATTATATTTTAATAGAAAAAACTATAATTATATTAATTAAGAAAAAATAAATATTAGGACTATTTTGTTAGAAAATTAGATTATGATAATAATTATATTAGCGCTATTTTGTTATCTTTGAATATTTAATTAGAAATTAAATAATATATAAATTTAGCAACAATTATAGCATCCAAAAATACTATATATGTACTTAAGGGTATATTGATCATTTAATAAATGAACAAATATAAAAAGTTTACATTCCTACAAATCCAAAATACAAACCAAACAAGTTTTAAAATAATCAGCCCTAACCAATTCGTAAGCCCTAAACCCTAATTTGAATTTGATTTAACTTGAAATGTGGTGACAGGTCGACCACCTATGGTGCTAGTACCTCAGATTGATCTCATAAATAAATTCAAAAATATCTCGTCTTTATCACTTAGAGGATGCATACTTTTTGACAAAGTATTACATGTACTAATCAAGGTACTATTACCTTTTCTTAATAATCTGTTGATATTTGTGAATCCTTTTTTCTCAGGTTAAATTTCTTTGTATTACTTGTGTTTAATAAATTTTAGGGATTAAACAAGCTCAGATATGCGGATTTTTCTTCTTCTATAGATCTCAAAGAGTTCTTCTTAAAGTATAATTTCTTGAATAAAAAAACAAGAGGGGTTTTATTGTAAATTTCCCTCTATTAATATATCCTTGTTCATAATTAGGGGCTTAGGCAATGGAAATGTTGGCAATTACTTAGAGACGCTGATTCTACGTGATTGCCGATTTCTTACTAGGGTGAGAATTCCATTTTTATATAAAAACAAGAAATTTTGCCAACTTTGTATAGAATATTTGGTCAATTTCATAGATCTACAACACGTTTGTACTCATGACTCAAGTTGAATAGTTTTAACAAATGAAAAAGAAAGTCCTTAACAATTTCTTGAGTTGTCTCTAAACTAGTGATGTTCTTGCTGGAAAGTGGAAGTCTCTCAGATTTTTGGTGAGAATATGTCAGCCCTATTTTTCATATTTATTTAACTTTGTTTATAATCATTTATTTAAGTTTTTATAAATGATAGGAAAATTTGCATAAAAGCCCCTACATAATAAAAGTGTTTTTTTTTTGCAAATTTTCCTATTATTTAATAACTTTTTTTGGGCTCAGATGCTAAACTTTGTTTTTGGTACCGACAGGATTTGACTTCCGACCGTAGGAAATTTATCTTGTGGTAATTGGAAAAATTATTTTATAATTTGACTTTTATTTTTTTCAGAATTAAGCTATGTAAGGCACAATTAATCTCTCTCTCTCTCTCTCTCTCTCTCTAGGGAGTCTACAATATTAGAGTCCTTCAAGGAAAGCCGACCTGAGATACGTCTGCTCGTTGGAGAACGCTTAAGGTACTTGTGTGTGTGTGTGTGAGAGAGAGAGAGAGAGAGAGAGATTATATCAAATTCTGATGCATTGCACCAATTTCCTTATGCCAGCTCATCATCTGGTGATGAGGTTTCTTGAAACGAAGAAGATGATCAAAACTTTGACAATGATTCTTCAGATGATGATGATGGAATTACTCAAAACGGAGATGATCATGACTTAGATGCTTCATCAGATGATGAAACTATGCAAAGTGAAGAGGATCAAAACTTAGATTCCTCATCAGATGATGAAGTTGATCGAAACTTAGATTCTTCATCGGATGATGATGTTCATTGAAATTAAACTGGACTATGTTTTAGATAATTAAGTGCTATTATCTTCTAAGAAAGTGGTTTTGTATGGTAAGAGGGATCTCTCTTGGAGCAAATGCCTAATTTAATCATTAATTAAGTGAACTTGCAGTGTTTTCTTAGCCTAGTGTAATTTTTGTATGGTGCATTTTGATAAAATACTATATTATAAAGATTATATATATTATCAATCTTTTGTGTCGGTTCAGTGGATCTGGACTGAATTAAATTCCTTGTGATATTATGAGAGTTGTCAGAAATGAGAATAATCTTTTTCTTGAACCAAGGAGAAGGGTCTTGTTGAGAGGCCTCTATAAAATTGGAAATCATAAGAAAAGCACTTAATTTTCTCAAAAAATGAAAAAGCCTTAGGAAAATTTAAATTTGGTCCGTGTCAATAAAAAAATACGTGGCAATAAGTTCAATTAAAGCATCAAAAGAGTTCAATCATATTGCTGAGAATAGTAAACTTGTTCATTATTTGTATTCCATAACTAATTTATAGAAAATTATATTTCAAAAATTTATTCTTTTTGAGAAAATTTGGAGAGGGCTTTGTTATCCCTCTTCCAAATATAAACTATTTCAAAAATTTATAACAGCCCTACAAGGAAAAAATATAAACTATTATGGTATGCTTGAAAAATTTATTACAATATTAATCCGCTTAAAAGCTGCTCTTTAGAAAATGACCATCGTGAGAAAAACCAAGATTATTAAGAAACCGGAATCAGATTCCAGATATAAAATCCGGAATTAACGTCCCGAGTCTACACCCCGCTTTTCACATTTATCGAACTGACCCCTGTAAATACTTGAAATTACAAATATAAAAGCTAGTTATCTGCTAGTCTTCCCGCCTTGTTTCTCCAAAGAGGACAACAATGGCGCCGCCTCCTCAGCCCAAGCGACAACGCGTCAGCCGCAGTTCCCCTTCAAACGATGCTTCTTCCTTAGAGAAACTTCTTGAATCAGTGCTCGCCATGTCCGATCCCTCCGTCCCGCTCGATCTCTCACTCCAGCGAATCCTCGAATCGAGGGTTTTAGAATCCGACAAGGAGAAGCTCATCAATGTCGCCTTGCGGGTCGGATCTGCCTTGGTGGATGCAGCTAGTAGATCCGCACGTAAGCTTGCTACTGCGCATAATTCGATCGTGTGGCCTCTTCCATCTGAGCTTACCGTAAAGGTTTGCAATTTCCCCTAATCAACACTTTTAAGACTCAATTAAACAAGAAATAACAACAAATCAACTGATCATTTTCCATTTTTCGGATGAAGATGTTGTCTTGTCTTGATACGACGAGTCTTTGTTGCGCATCCGCAACTTGTACATCATTCAATAAATGCGTAAGCGATCCGTTGTGCTATTCTCACATAGATTTGACTCAAAACTGGTCTAAAGTAACTGACTCAGTAGTTTCTACAATGATTCAAAGAGCCGGAAAGAACCTCAAGTTAGAATCCTTCGTTTCCTCAATTTTTTCCCTTTTCTGCCCTTCAATTATTTCTAATTTATGATTTGAAAATTAGGTCGCTTAAGCTCGGTAAATTCGATTCAGAAGGGAATTGGACTGATTGTCTTCTCACAAGGACTTGCCTTTCTGCTTTAAGCTTTGACAATGGCGCTTCTGGGTATTAAGCGATTTTTACACGATTGATTGAGAAATTAATTAATTTTTGACTTATCAAAACTAAGTTCTTTTTCTTTAATTTGTGAATTTATTATTTTACAGGGGATATTTGCAAAAGCTCAGCCTCTGCCGTATTATTCGTCTGGACACAAACTCACTCATCAAAGCTCTATCAAGTTGTAAATCTCTTGTAGACTTAGAAATTATTCAATTGTAAGTTGTTTTTTTACATCTTCAATTTTCACCAAGTATCATTCTTTTTTTTACACAAATTGTTATTTTAGTGCTTAACTATTTTTTGATTTATTTAGGGTTGTAGATTTGGGAGAAACACTAAAAGCTGTCAGCGTCCATTGCACTTTAATCGAGAGATTATGTTTTCACTTTTGTACGCACATTAATTTAATATTTAAATGAATATTAATCTTTGGTTTCAATCCTAGACCTCAAAACACAAATTTTATAGGACGCGATACATTATTTTTAGGAAAATGAGATTTATAACATAACCAGCTCTAAATTTCAGTTAGGCCGCGAGTTTTGGATGGATCAAGTTTGGACGGTCTTGTAAAAAATTGCAATAAGCTCACATCTTTATCATTTAGAGGTTGCATGATTGATGACCGCATATTATGTGTATTCATTAAGGTATTATGATAGTCTTAATAATTAATAATCTTTCTTAATTAATCCTTTCATTTTGTGTAAAGTTTTGTGTCATTTGTGTTACAAAAAAATTTAGGGATTAAGCGAGCTGAAACATGCTGATTTTTCTAATTCTACTTATCTTACTGGATCATTCTTAAGGTATGATTTCTTGAATAACAAAACAAGAGTTTTTCTTTTTGTAATTTTCCGTTGTATTAATCTATATTTGTTTTTTTTGTAATTTTCAGTTGTATTAATCTATATTTGTTTATATTTAGGGACTTAGGCAATGCCAATGGTGGTGCGGGTGATTTTTTAGAAACATTGATTCTACAAGATTGCCCACAACTTAGTGGAGTGAGATTTCCTTCTTTTTAAAAAAAATAATAATTATGTCAATATAATATAATAATATAAAATATTTGGAAATATCTCTATGAATCCATAATACTAGTCTCTATTACTTAGGATGCAATGGATCATTTTTTGAATGACGTTCTTGATGGAAAATGGAAGTCCCTCAGATTATTGGTGAGAACATGTCAGCCCATTTTTTTTTATATTTATTTAAATTTCATTTTATTGGTTCATTTTTCAAGTTTTATATAATAAATATTTTTTTTTTGGATTACTGAGATTATTTGAACTGTTTTTGGTATGAACAGGATATATCT
Source organism: Juncus effusus (assembly GCA_027726005.1). Lineage (NCBI taxonomy): Eukaryota > Viridiplantae > Streptophyta > Magnoliopsida > Poales > Juncaceae > Juncus > Juncus effusus. Next base: position 1,480,073 of record CM050905.1, on the reverse strand, counting down.
TCCACGAAAAGGCATTGTTTCCAATGGTAATTGGATAAGTTACGTTATAATTTTCTTTGGTTGTTTTTAAAATTAAACTATGAAAACTACTATTAATCTCTCTCTCTCTCTCTCTCTCTGTCTAGCGGGGATGAAGTGTCACGGTTATTCAAGGAAAGACGACCTGAGATACATCTGATTGCTAAAAGAGAGCCCATCAGGTACTCTCTCTCTCTCTCTCTCTCTCTCTCTCTCTCTCTCTCTCTCTCAGATAGAGAGAGATTATAGAAACCCTAATACATTCCACCATTTTACGTGCAGTCATGTAGAGATCAACAGTAGTAGCGATACAACTACAAGTTCAAGTTCATTTGATACTGGTGGCGCTAACATTTCTTCGAGTACCAGTATGAGTGGTGCCAGCTTGGATGCCAGCTCATCATCATCATCATCAAGTACCAGTAGTAGTGGTTCTAGTTTGAATTTGAAAGCCAGCTCATCATCTAGTGATGATTCTTCATCAGATGATGAATGAATGAACTTTCTAACCGTTCAATTAAATTAATTGGTCTGTTTTTTGAGATATGTTAGTTTATAAAGAGAATGGTTTTGTATGATAAAAAGGGGGTTTTGGGGGGGGGGGGGGGGGGGGGGGTGGTGGTCTGATTTGTTAGTATAGTATACTTGTTGTAGTGCATTATGACAACAAACTAAATTATGGTAAAGCGTTGCTCACATTATTCATATTAGATATTTAGTTTATAGAAAATTATTACAAGGATTTATTACAATATTTTAGAGTAAAAAAGGATGAAATATTTTGATATGCTTAAAACTTTTTTATTACAATTGTAATAAGCTTCAAGCCGGTCTTTCGAATATGGCCATGGCAATGGCAAGATAAAACTATTAATTCCTATGGTCTCCTCAATTTATATTCAAATAATTATTTTTCCTAAATCTTACACTTCTCTGTAAAGAATTACAACCAAGTTCCTGTTCACTAATCCTATTCTTTCCTACGTTAACAACTTGACATCCAAGCAAGCCCATACGATAGAGGCCCATGGATTTGTTTTAAAACCGGGAACTTAATTAACGATTATCAAGAAATAGGAATTATTAATTACCAAATACAAAATCCGGAATTACTTTCCCGACTTGCAACTCAACTGATATTGAACAATCTAGTCCCCCAAGTTCTTCAAAATCGCAAACATCAAAACAAGCAACTGCTAGTGCTTTTCCCGCCCTTCCCTTTCTCGCAAACAAAAACAACAATGGCGCCGCCTCCTAATCAGAAGCGAAAACGCCGCAGCTCTTCATCTCCTCCTTCAAACAACAACGCTTCCTCTTTAGCGCGACTTCTCGAATCAGTGCTCGCCATGGCAGATCCTTCCATCCCGCTCGACCTCTCTCTCGAGCGAATCCTCCAGTCTGAAAAGGAGAAGCTCGTCCATGTCGCCTTGCGGGTCGGATCCTCCTTGGTGGATGCTGCCTGTCGATCCTCTCCTAAGATTGCGACTGCTCATAATTCCATCGTCTGGCCTCTTCCAACCGATCTTACCGTAAAGGTTTGAAACTTCCCCCAATTGAACAGAAAAATAACAAATCAACTGCTTATTTTTCCTTTTTTTTTGGATGAAGGTGCTGTCTTTTCTTGATACAACGAGTCTTTGTTATGCATCTGCCACCTGTACAGCATTCAGCAAATGTGCGAGTGATCCGGTTTGCTATGCCAACATAGATTTGACTAGAAATTGGACTAAAGTGGATGATTATGTGGTTTCTAAAATGATTCAAAGAGCTGGAAAGAATCTAAAGTGAGAATTTTTCTTTTCTTATAATTTGCCGATTAGCTTATTTTGCAACACATTCTGATTTCTGATTTGAAATTCAGGTCGCTTGAGCTCGGTTCGAAATCTATAATGGATTCAGAAGGACACTGGAGAGATCCTCCTCTCACAAAATCTTGCCTTGTTCCTTTAAGCCTTGATAATGGCGCGTATGCGTAATTATTTCGCCCAATTCTTTTACATAATTGAAAAATTAATTATCTTCTTAAAATTAATTTCCTTCTTTTAATTTGTGATATTTTAAAGGGCGCTTCTGCAAAAGCTCTGCCTCGGCCGTGTTCTAAAAATGAACACAAAGAAACTCATGTCAGCTCTGTCATATTGTAAATCTCTCAAGGATTTTGAAATTTTTGCAGTGTAAGTGACTTTTACAGATTTAATCTGACATAAAATGTTACTTTAGTGGTTAAATCTTTTTTTTATTTAATTTATTTTTCAGAGATGCAGAATTGGAAGAAATACTGCCAACTATCAGTACGCACTGCCGTTCAGTGGAGAGATTGTGCTTTGACTATTCCAACTTCTGTAAGCACATTAAATTAATATTTATCATTTTAAAATTACAAGCACTTAACCCTAAATTGATTTGACCTAACTTGAAATATGTTAATAGCTCACCCACCAATTCTGTTTGGATCAAATTGGGACGGTCTCATAAAAAATTGCAAAATGATCACATCTATATCAATTATAGGATGCGTAAGTAATGACTGGGTATTACGTGAATTATTTGAGGTACTATCATATTTTCTTAACAATTATTAATCTTTCTTAATCTTTATTTTTAACATGATAAAATTCTTTTTCTAATTTTGTGTTTGAAAAATTGTAGGGATTAACCAAGCTCAAGTATGCGAATTTTTCTGGTTCTATTGATCTCACTGGATCCTTCTTAAAGTACGGTTTCTTGAATAACAAAACAAGAGGGACTTTTTTTGTAAATTTCACTTATATTAATTTATTTTTTGTCTATAATTAGGGACTTGGGCAACGGCAATGGTGGTGATTGTTTAGAAACATTGATTCTAAAAGATTGCCCTTATCTTAGTAGTGTGAGATTTATATTTTATATAAAAACAAGAAAAATGCCGATTTAATATAATATTACAAAATATGTGGTCAATTTCATAAATGTCTAAACCACTCTATTTTATTACACAGGATGAAATTCGCCCGTTTTTCAATGATGTTGTTGCTGGAAAGTGGAAGTCGCTTCGATTTTTGGTCAGAATTAATTATATTTCACATTTATTTTTTTAATTAATTATTTATTTATTTAAGTTTTTATTGCCATGAACAGGATTTGACTTCCAACCGCGCGGAATACGTTGTATGGTAATTGGCAAAATCATTTTTATAATTCTCAATATTAAGCTATGTAATGTAAACTCCTAATCTCTCTCTCTCTCTCTCTCTCTCTCTCTGTGTGTGTGTGTGTGTGTGTGTGTGTGTGTGTGTGTAGTGGGGTTAGAATATTTCAGTACTTGAAGGTATGCCGACCTGAGATCCGTCTGCTAGCTAAACGTGAGAGAGAGAACTTAAGGTACTTTCACTATTTTTCTGTGGGTGAGATATAGATAGATATTATGATTATTTGTATTAAATGTCAATGCATTTTTCTTACGTGCAGCTATATGGATGATGATACAAGTCAATCTGGTGATGAAGTTTCTCAAAATGGCGATGATGAATCATCAGATGATGAAATTGTTCAAAATGCAGATGATCAAATCGCTCAAAATGGAGATGAACAAAACGTGGATTCTTCATCTGGTGATGAAGCTCATTAAAACTAAATTTCTCCATGTTTGGGATAAATTTACTATTATTATTTTAAAAGAATGTGATTTTGTATGATAAAGAGGGATCTCTCTATTAATTAAGTGAACTTTAACTTGCTATGATTTAGTGTAGTTGTAGTGCATTTTGACAACAAAACTAAGTTACAAAGATTTTATATATAGTCTGTTTTGTGTAGAGTTTCAATTGATCTGGACTGAACTGAATTTGCTGTGAATTTTTGAGCTCTCAGAATAATCCTTTTCTTGAACTAGATGAGATAAACCCATGTGGGTTCAGTTTCCTTGAATGCATTTTTTAAGAATGAATTTACAACTTCAAATTACTAAATCACTAATTACTCTAGTTTATGCTACATTGCACATTCAAAAAAAGCCCATAATATAAAGGCCCACAGGCCTTTAAAGAAAACCAGGAACCTAATTCACGATTATCAAGAAAAATAGGAATTAAGTTCCAAATGTAAAATCCAAAATTAATATCCTTTAAATCATTCATCAAACGAGAAATTATTCGGAGTGCTCAGCTTTCGGAGTGCCCAAAAGTGTCTATCATGCAGTTTTAACTATACACATATATATTTGCACTTGAATATATCTTTTATATCTATAAATATAATTTTTTGAAAATATATTTTTTTATAATTTTATTATACTTTTTATGTTAAAAAAATATATTTTTGTAATTTTATAGTATTTATTTTGTGATCGGACACCGCTAGCACTTCAAATTCAAAATGTTGTCCATATCTTAACCCTTATCAAACTGGTCCTCAAATTCTGTAAAATCGTGAATAAATATATCAGCTCGCAAGCTGCCATTCTTCTTCCCGCCCTTCTCTCTCCCGCTCCAAAGAGGACAACAATGGAGACTCAGCCGAAGCGACAGCACGTGAGCCACAACCCTCACTCTCCTCCTTCAAACAACGCTTCCTCTTTAGAGCAGCTTCTTGAATCAGTGCTCGCCGTGTCGGATCCCTCCGTCCCGCTCGACCTCTCTCTCGAGCGAATCCTTGAATCAAGGGCTCTACAATCTGAAAAGGAGAAGATCATCAATGCCGCTTTGGAGATCGGATCGGCCTTGATTGATGCCGCCAGTAGATCCGCACGTAAGCTTGCTACTGCGCATAATTCGATTGTTTGGCCTCTTCCACCTGAGCTTACCGTAAAGGTTTGAAATTTCCCCTCATTAAGGTGTAGAAACTCATTTGAAGCTCAATTGAAATAAGAAAATTAACAAATCAACTGATTATTTTCCCTTTATATTTGGATTTAGGTCTTGTCCTGTCTTGATACAACAAGTCTGTGTTATGCATCAGCAACATGTACAGCATTCTGCAAATGTGCAAGCGATCCATCGTGCTATGCCAACATAGATTTGACTAGAAATTGGCCTAAAGTGCGTAATTCGGTGGTTTGCACAATGATTCAAAGAGCCGGAAAGAATCTCAAGTGAGAATCCTTCATTTCCTCTCTTTCCTTATAGTTCGCCAATCCTCTGTCAAATTATCTTATATGTCCTTCAATTAGTTCTAATTTCTCATTTGAAAATTAGGTCGCTTAAACTCGGTACGAAATCCAGATTCGATTCAGAAGGACATCCTAGTGAGCCGCCTCTCACAAGATCTTGCCTTGTCGTTTTAAACCTTGATAATCGTGCTTTTGGGTATTTAATTTCAAAATTATTCATGATATGGACAAAAACTCACTCATCGCAGTTTCTTTTTACATGATTGAGATATTACTTTGTTAAAAACTGATTTTTCTCTTTTAAAGGGCACTTTTGCAAAAGATTTGCCTCTACGGTATTCATGATATGGACAAAAACTCGCTCATCTCAGTTCTGTCGAGTTGTGAATCTCTTAAAGAACTGGAAATATTTGGAATGTAAGTAAAATTTTAGTATTTACATTGCAACTTTGATTTAACACATAAAATTTAGTTTAGTGGTTAACTCTTATTTATTTATTTTTCAGAAATATAAATTTGGATGAAATTCTGAAAGCTGTCAGTATCAACTGCACTTCAGTCGAGAGATTGTGGTTTGACTATTCTGATTTTTGTACGTACACTAAACTAAATATAAATGAGTATTAATCTTTTTTTTGAAATGTTTCATAAACCCTAAACCCTAAATTGATACTTGAAATCTTTTATTTATCAGCTCACCCACCAATTCCAGATGGATCGGGTTGGAAAGGTCTCATAAAAAATTGCAATAATCTCACATCTATATCAATTATAGGATGCATTCTTTATGACTGGATGTTACGTGAATTAATTAAGGTACTATATATAATCTTTTCTTAATAATTATTAATTTTCTGAATCATTTCTTTTCTCTCAACTTTATACTTTGTTCATTTACTCCTTAAAACTTGAAGTTCAAGGGCGAAAATCAGATTTTCTCTAAATTTTTGTTGTATCATTTGTGTTTGAAATTTTTTAGGGATTAATCAATCTCAAATATGCGGATTTTAATTCTTCTATACATCTCAAAGGATCCTTCTTAAGGTTTGAGTGATTTCTTGAATAATAATGATCTTTTTATTTATTGGCTTTCCTTTTTTATTTTTCTTTATTATAGAACTGTTCATTTTTGTAATAATCTTGGGACTTAGTTCCCTCTATTTATCAAAAAAGGTTTTTTTGTAAATTTTCTTTTGTATTGATTAATCCTTGTTTATAATTAGGAACTTAGGCAATGGCAATGGTGGTGATTGCTTAGAAACATTGATTCTAAAAGATTGCCCATTTCTTAGTACCGTGAGATTTATTTTTTATTATCAAAATAAGAAATATGCCAATTTAATATAATTTTACAAAATATTTGGTCTATTTAATAAAATTTTAAGGCTACTCTTTATTACATAGAATGCAATTGGTCAATTTTTCAATGATGTTCTTGCTGGAGAGTGGAAGTCGCTCAGATTCATTGTGAGAATCTGTCAGCCCTATTTTTCTTATATATTTGAATTTTTTATTATAATTATATATTTAAGCTTTTATATAAATTTTTTATTTAATAATATCTTGTTTTTGGTATGAACAGGATGTGACTTCCGACCGCTGGGAATTCATCACATGGTATAATTGGAAAAAAATTATTTTATATACATATTTTTTGTTTTTTTTCAAAATTAATCTATGTAAATCACCATTACTCTCTCTCTCTCTCTAGTGGGTTTGAAGTTTTAGAGGATTTCAAGGAAAGACGACCTGAGATACGCGTGCTAGCTGAATTTCGTGATAGAGAGTACATTACGTACCTTTCTCTCTAAAAAAAAAAAAAATCAAATTTTATTTTTCTCTTATTACATTTTTATCATATATTTGTGATGTGCAGTTATGTGGAGCACATGCAGCCGTTTCTTGATGCCGGTACGGACGCCAGCTCATCATCTGGCGATGAACTTTCTCAAAATGGAGATTATGATGATGATCAGAACTCAGATGATAATGATTCTTCTTCTTATGATGATTCATCAGATGATAATGAGTTTAGTCAAAATGGAGAGGATCAAAACTCAGATTCTTCTTCAGATGATAAAGTTGCTCAAAATGGAGAGATTCAGGTTGCACAAAATGGAGATGATGATCAAAACATAGATGATTCTTCATCAGATGTTGAAATTGCTCTAAATGGAGAAGAATCATCAGATAATGAGGTTCATTAAAGTTAAATTGGTCTGTTTTGAGCTAAGTTTATTATCTTCATATTTTAAGAATATGTTTTTGTGTGATAAAGAGGATCTCTATGGAAGGAAAAATGCCAGATTTAATCCTTAATTTAGTAAAATTGCTATATTTTGTTAGTCTAGTGTAGGCTTTATATAGTGCATTTTGACAACGAACTAAATTACACAACTTATGTATTTTCTCTATGTTTTGTGTTGATGCAATTCAACTGATCTGAGTGAATTAAATTTGTTGTGAACTTATGGGAAAAGCTGTCCGAATAAAATTTAAACAAAGTCCTTGGTAAAGTTCGAATTGGGCCCCTGCCAATAAAAAATATATGGTAACAAGTTCAAATAAAACATCAAAAGAGTTGATCATACGAGAATAGCAAACTTGCTCATTTTATTCATATTCCATATATAGTTTATAGAATTTAATTTATTTATTACTTCCCTAAATATTTTCCTTTAAAAAAGAAACAGTAAAATTATTCTGGTATGCTTTAAAGAACTTTGTTACATTTTTTAACAAATTTAAACCGCTTTATCAAATATCACCATTGAGATATGCTCATCAATGGTTTCAGAAGGGCAATGAGCAAGATAATAGAAGCTTTTCACCACACAAAGAATTGTTTGCTTGGTGCTGAATTTGTGAAAATTAGGGTTTTGAAGAACAAATTGAGTAATTTCTTCCATCTCCTTTTGCAACTCCCTCTCTATTTTGGTCAATTCTTCTCCTTCACCCTTCATAATCACACAAAAATAGAGTCAAATTTTTTGTATTTTTTAAATAATTTGAAAACTTCTTGAAATTGCATTTATAATTTGAGTCTAAAAAAAAGAATTTTCATGTATAATTTGTAGTGTAGAAAGTTTATTATGCATACAAAATGACCTGTTACACATATTACCACACTGGATGAGTTATGAGAAATTGAGTCCAAAATGTGGAGCACAATCATTTAAAGAAACTCAATCAGAACCCTTTTTCTCTTCAATTTATATGCTTGCTTAAAAAGAATGAAAAGCAGTGGAGCTTTTGAATGCAAGTTGAACTGATCTTCATGCTTTTCCACCGAAAAAAGAAATTCTGACATAATTTAGGAATTATGAGATACCATCATAAGTACCAATTGGTACTTGGTACCACCCCTCATGATGACCTTTGAACTAAATCTTGGTTTGTCTTTTATTCTTCTTTTTATTTATTTTTCATGTTTTATTTATGTTTGATCTTTGATTAACGAGAGAAGACCCACAATCTAACATTTTTCATTTTCGTACCGACTATGTATTTTCTTATTTTTAAGATAGATGCGGATGAAATTTGAACATATAACTTATTTTATCTTATCATTAGTCCATAATACTCAACCAACTAATTTATAGTCTGATATATATGTAGTAGGATTTTATAGCACAATTATTTATTGGTACCTGAGAAATCAACATTTTGCGACGTAGCTTTTGACAGATTGAAGAAACCAAATGAGTAATTTGCGCAAACTCTTGAGAGTCGATCAAAAGCTCCTTCAAATCAAATTGTCCCGCACAAATTTCAATTGTTCTGACGAGAAGCAACGCTGTATCGCTTGAGATTTCGTTCGATCCAAACTCACTTTCCTTCTCTTCCTTTTCTACCCTCCACTTTGATAACCATTTATTCCACTGTATAATCAGATCAGTATGTCAACTGTAACATTTTAATGGTTTTTATATAATAATTTGAGGTGAGAAATGTGAATGAAACTTACAGTTTGGCTCAAGTGGTGGCAAATAGAGTCTTGTCGACCCCAGTTCGCCGGAAGAGAAGCAGATTCATAGGAGATAATCTCGACCGTCCGTTTGAAAGCTCGGATCAACAATTCTAAACCCTCCTCTCTATTGTTTTGGCCTCTTATCCTAAAATATATTTATTGTTCTTGATTTTAAGTACTAATATTCTAAAAAAGACCTTATGAAATTTAGACAATTTCTTTTTTTTTTTTTTTGGGAAATACAGTCACCAGAAGTACCTCTAGGGTGGCTGCTTACCTCAGATTCACCAATTAGAAAATTATTAGGTGATAAGTAATAGATTATTATAATGAGTAATGTATCATAATAAAGACACTAGAGACAAGGATTTGTACGAGACAAAAGGGTCTCTTTTTTTAATTTCTCATGCAAAGGTTGTCTTTTAAAAGTTAATGGAATTTTAAAATCATATGTTAATGACAATCATGATGATTCTGAAAGGGAAATAAATCACTATGCTACATTTAGAGGTTTTCTTAATGTTGACTTCTAAAATCAGATTTCTTATATTTTAAATAAAAAAAATGAGATGTTCTTGATATATGGTAAATTCTAGAGAGTATGAAATAAACTTTAATTTGATGTTAAAGCTAAATATATTGATGTTGGTATGTCAAAATCTCTCAAGACAAATACTGAGTCATAATACTTATCAACATATTTTTTTTCTCATAGTATATATCTAATATTAGAGAAAAGTCCAATTTTACCCCCTCAACTATTGAATTAGTTCATTTTTAGTCCCTCAACTTTTTTATGGTGCAATTTTAGTCCCTCAACTATTTAATAAGTGAGTTTTTGGTCCTTCAATCCGTTAAGTGCTTAAGTATCCGTTAAATATGACACGTAATCAATGATGTGGCATATATTCTTAACACATACACAATAACGTGTTAATTTTTATTTAACAAATAAACATGCATAAAAAATATACATTTTTTAATAAAAATAATATTTTAAGAAAAGAAGGGAATTAATAATTTTTTTATTTTTTTCAAACATTTGTCACATTACTAATGCCACGTCATTGCTTACATGTCAAATTTAACGGACACATATGCACTTAACGGATGGAAGGACTAAAAATGCACTTATTGAATAATTGAGAGACTAAAATTAGACCAATAAAAAGTTGAGGGACCAAAAATGAGCTAGTTCAATAGTTGAGGGGGCAAAAATAGACTTTTCTCCTAATATTATAAACATGTTGTAATTCTTATAAAATATCTACTAATATCAACATATTTTATCTCTTATAAAAATATCTAAAATTTATATCTGAGTGTTTGAATCTACCTGAAGCTATCTGAGCAGAGCCGAGTTTCTTTTCCGACGACATTGAGTTCTTTAAGCGATTGTTCCATAAAAGAACCATTAACAGAAAACAAAGAGATAGCATCGGCAAGTACAGACGTACGAGCCCATGCTAGACGCTCAGCCGCTCGTTCTGGCTCGAAAATTGAGGCAACAGCTAAGAAATAAGCTTTCAGAACATCTTTTCTTCTCATTCCAATTCTCTCGAGACCCAATTCGTCATACCATCTGTTGAAATCATGATTATTCCACATACAGTTAATTTCATTAATGTATCAAAAGCGTAGAATTTACTGGTCAAAACATTTGATTTCACTGAATAGATTTAACCGAATCGAACCTTTGGAGGCTAGACCACTCGAGTTGATGTATAACTTGGCATCGGTTGAAGTCCTTTTTCGCAAGCTCTAGATATAAGTCATTACTCACGAGCGGCATCCTACCAAGAATTCGTACATAAAGACGTTAATAATATAATAAATGTATTATACAGTCAGAAATTTATTTATAAATCAACATAATTCTTTTTTATCTATATTAAAAAGTCAGAATTAATTCAGAAACAAACCTATATAACGTTTTTCCAATCCATACATCGCTGCTTCCGCCATATTGCTCCAAGTATAGCCTCGTTTCGACGCGAGGTAGGCTCGCATACCACGGAAAATCCAATGCATATTTAACCTACATATATTTCTCCATTATTCAACATAATCATGTAAAATACTTCATAATTTGTAAAAATTAAAGCTCAGCAATATAGATTACCTCACCCGGTAGATCCTTTGAAATAATCCACTTATCTCTGAGTTGACCGGAATTTCGTTTCTCTTGTAGAAATCCATGCGAGAAGTTCTTGGCGCGATTTAAGATATCTTCATCAGGAAACATAATTTGAGATGCCCTGTTCAAGTTATACATTCCTGTGACGGCCTGGTTAGATTGCCCTGCGAAGCAGCAGAACTCCCCTTCCTTCTCAAAATGCCTAAATACACCTGAAATTTAAAATATGGTAAATATTTATTTCAAAAAAAGTATGGTAAAACTAAATAAATTAGGTACCAATGGGCAATTCGACTTCCTCAAATTGTTGACATCAGTGATTTTTACCACGTGATAAGGAATCAGTACCAATAAGATCTTTACAAATCAATTAGTACTGAGATTTGAAAATTGGATACTTACAAGGAGACACATCAAATCCATGTAAGCGGAGCAGACGGAAACCCATGGATGTGTCATCAACATCATGAACTTTCGTATTTCTCGCCCAACATATTCCATCCTTCGTCCAATACCTGTATTTTACAAAGCTTATTTATTAACATTGTTAAAAGGAAATAATATAACGAAGTTTGAACTTTGATATAAATTTGGAAAATCTAAGATGAATATTTCACCTATAGGCATAATCCAACAAAGTGTTGATTTCATTTCCGAAGTACCGCGAAAGGCCGAGGCGCTCTAACCTATCCACGGCCCACATATGCTCGAAAAGATCTACGGGATATACATTCGGCACTGCATCACAACAAAATAGTTTGATTATCTACAAAAATGCATATAATATTCGGATATATCTAAAATAGGAAACCCTTTTACATGTATAATTAATATAATCTATATATACCTCCTCCATGAAATCTATTGACGATTCTTTCGAGATAATCAAGGCATTTCGCATCGCGAGTGCTAATAAACGCATAGGCGGTGGCAGAAGGCGAGAAAAGGAAAGAGCCGTCTTCGCATTGAAGCTTAAGAAGGCTCTCCCAATCCAAATCCGGCATTCCTTCTAGGGTGTGAAGAAGTGTTGTCGGTACTTTATGCAGCACATCCTTTGGAATCCTATTTCGATAAAAAAGAACAACAAAAGTGAACCGTATAGACACTGTTACAGTTTAAGTGATGTAATGATTCAGTACAACATATGTTTTTTTTAAAAATCATTTTTTCTACATGTGTAACTAGAACTAACATATACATTACCTCATGAGCTTTATGTCCCTCTTGGTGTTTATATCATGTAGCGCGTGATAGTCAAAAGGAACGTCTAACTCCAAGTCCTTTGCCATTTGTATAAGAGAAGGGAAGGCGACCTCAAAACCGATTGGCATTCGCTCGTCTTCTTCCTCTGCTAATCTCCACATATTTTCACGAATAAACACCAAACCTACATATCGATCGATTTCACATTCAACAATAAACAAGATCTACATTTGTAAGTTCTAACAAACATGAACAAGTGAACTAAAAAAATAATGAATTTTGAACCTCTTTTGCATCTTTTGGGGTTAATCCTCCATGTAGTTAAAGCGATCACACATGCAAGAGTGTTGATCATTCGATCATGGGCAGAGAAAATGTCTGTATCGCCCCAGGATCCATCTGGCAGTTGATTTGAGACGATCCAGTCAATGCTCGACGGAAATTGAGGTCCTTTTCCTCCATTAATGTCCTTTATCATGGCGACCCATGCAGTGTCGTATGCTGATATGGTAATTTCTCCATCGTTCATCGAGTTTAGCATCGTCTTCACTTTATTAATCATTTTTTGTATTTCACTTCCTTCTGGATCCTACGATAATCATTCGTAAATGAGCATATTAGTTTGTGTATAGAAATTAATTAATAAAGATAAATGATATTTCGAAAAGAAAAAAAAAATAATTACCATGAATATTTCTTCTTCTTTTTCATTGGGCTTGGGAGTTTGCGGTGCCTTTTTAACAATTGCGGTTCTATTGTCTATCAGAACTCTATAGTACTCTGCATTTTCTATGTGAAGTAAAATGGGTATCATATGTATCAACTAATTTCCCAAAAAAAATTGGAATGAGCATCACGACATAAGAATACATAATCATCGTTTTTCTAGATGAGAAAACTTCAAATTTGATTTCCAGTATTCTTTTTCCCGAATTTAAACACACGGCAGGAAACACCAAAGGAGGATCATAGGTTCCTATTTCCTAAATTACTCCCATGAAACGCACAATTATTACCGGTCCACCGTGGACCAAGACACACAGGGCCCGTTTTGGAATCCTGTCACATTATTTTTCCTTTTGTACTATGTTGACATTTTGCCCATAATTGGTGCAACAAACTTTTCAATATTACAAATGACATTTTTCTTGCTTATAAGTGTCACTTGATTTACTGATAAATGAAATTCTATAGCGAATAAATATCCTTGAGTTTTGGCCTTTTGGGTTAAGGTGAGTTCTGCATCTAATGTGGTCCAAGGAACAATTCCATGTGGGTAAACCAAGTCCATGTAGAAATTTTACTGAACGACATGCTTATTCTTGTATTTGGAGCTCTAATCTCCAGTCCAGAATAGCAGCAAATCTCCGGTTTTCTTATACTAGGCAATAGCAAATAAATGCTAAAATTAAAGAAGTACTTTGATTAACTTCAAAAATTATTTTCTTTACCATAATTATTTTCTAATTTTGATATAAAATATATATTGATAGTACATATTTTTAGTTATATTATCGTTTATTGTTTTGAATTTTTATTATTTTATGCCATAAAAAGTACAAAATACTGAATGTTATTTTAGTTCTTTTTTGAATGATTGCTGAAGAAATGTTAGTTTAGTTGTTAATATTTTCGCAAATAACTTTTGCGAAAACATCAAAGCATCATGTTTTATCATATATTTATCTTCATGAATTTTAAATACAAATCATAGTTTATATATATATATATATATATATATATATCCTTTATCATAATTATCTTTTAAATTTTAAATAAAATATCAATGGTAAAAGTTGTAAATTACATCATCATTTAATCTTTTGAACTTCTATCAATTTTTGCCATTAAAGAAACAAAAATATTGAATATTCTAATCTTAACTATTAATATTTCCGCAAATAAATTTTGCAAAACGTTAATCCTTAACTTTGATATATATATATATATATATATATATATATATATATATATATATATATATATATATATATCATAATTATCTTTTAAATTTTAAATAAAATATCAATGGTAAAAGTTGTAAATTACATCATCATTTAACCTTTTGAACTTCTATCAAATTTTGCCATTAAAGAAACAAAAATATTGAATATCCTAATTTTAACTATTAATATTTCCGCAAATAAATTTGCGAAACGTTAATCCTTAACTTTGATATATATATATATATAATTATAATCATGCAAAATATTCATATCATATATTATAATCTCCAAAAATCTTAATGCAGGTAATAGTTTATAAGACATAATTTGTAAATATACACTATTCAAAGGAAAATGTAATTTAGGAAATTTCTCTTAGAACTTCTAAAGAGAAACTAGCTCAAGCTCTAAAACACCTTAGAACTCTCAAATTCAAGATCCAGTCATACACAATTTTGTGTAACACATATTTAATAAAGTTTGCTAATTTATAAATTATGAGTTCGATATGAAAAAATAGCGCAATAACAATTTTTTATCAAGGTAAAATAGGACATCTCAAGTTTCCTAGGAACGGAGAAGGGATGTATGGAGGGTGGGATTTATGGGTTACACGTGGGTTTCGCTTAGGCCCTCGGTCAGTTCAGGCTTTCAGCACAGATTCTGCTGCTGGGTACGAATTAGTGTACTTTTACCTTCACCTCCATTAGAAGATAAATGTGAGACCTCCATTCTGATGAGTTGGACTATAGGAAAGTCAAAATCATCAATTAATGACATTTATTATTTGTAAAAAGGGTACTAAGAGAACAATGGTTTGAAACATGAATATAATGATTTAGTGTAGATGCACTAACTAAATTGATTAAATATGCTTCTAGATTGATTATATGTATTCGTGGAATCATGTTAGAGAATAAAATGTAATGGTTAAATGAGGAAACTTCGAGATTAGTTTGTTTTTGTCTAACTATTTTTAGGACCAAGATGTGGCTATTACCACTCTCAAGTGATCAATTATTCAATAAATTCATCAAGAGTAAGAAATAAATATAACTTATTCTTTTTCTTTTAAATAATTTCTTATAAAATATGTCTTTTACTTAATTGCCAACATTATAAAGTTTACTTCGTGAAATAGAGGATAGCAAGTGTAATGGAATTTTAAAAGAGGATAAGAATGTAAAAGTAAAATAGAAAAAAGTTACACCTAAAAAGAAAGATAACCGATTATGCATTATCAAGAATAGGCATCTTATTCTTTATGTTTTCCCAATATGCAATTTTAATTTACATTATCATAGTAAAACTATACAAAATTTCGAAATATTTTATAGAGTAAATGTTTGATAGTATCTACATGCATGCACCAACAATTAATAATATTAATGCATTTTATTTTATTGTCGATTATATTCATGTATATATAACATCTCACTTAGCTAGCTCTAGCAACATTCAACGAATATCTTTAATTCCCAAACAGAAAAACTAACTTTATGTGAAAATAATACAATGTAATCATAAAATAAAAAACAATTTATATCATAAAGTAAATTTGAATAACACCATCTAAAAAAGATGTAATGATAAATTGATAACGGTTCACTGTTGTCTCAATTGAGAAACGGAATTGGAGAGGACAATACCACCAGGGAAGAGGTAGAGTGAGAGTGTAACAAAGAGAAAGAAAGAAAAGGCTAGAGAGAAAAAAGCTATGATGAAAAGCGATGCAGAATACAATACAAAACAAAAGAAGAAAGAAAAGAAAAGAGAGCATGGATTGAGAAATGACAGAACCTTGAGTGCTGGATTTGGATAACGCATGATGCTGCCGCTGCCGCTGCGCTCTGCTAATTGAACTGATCAGCCTCCTTTTAATCCTTTGCTCTTTCTCCTTCCCTACACAAAAGAAGAAAAAAAAGAAGAAACATCAATGGAGATTCTGATTCCGGTCTGGTCCCTGGATAGCTCTCTTTTTATTTTTAGCGGGTTTAGACTTTTGATCTTGGTCGGGCCGACAAAGAAAGAGAAGAACCATTATCTGTTACACTGTATTAACCCCACAAGAACCTTCTTTTGGCGTTGTTATCTCTAAACTGGACCCTGATTAGTCTATCCATCCCCTCTCAAAAGACCCACACAGTATATGAGAGAGGAGAGAGAATGCGGGGGCTTAGACAAAGAGAATATCTAAAAGTTGGCATGAAAAAAACCAAGAAAAAAAAAACGAAAAGAAGAATAATTTGAGAGAATTTATTATCTATATATTACCTCCTAGAAATAGAGAGGGTTGAAGAAGATGGCCATGGAACCGGTATGGCGGAAGGCGGTGGTACGGCGACGGTTTCATGGAGCTGCTCATCATGAATTCTGTAGACTGATACATTGAGAGATGAAACATGTACTGCGTTTTTGAGTTAGGGTTTGGTGGATACAACAAGGACAGATGATGTATGTGTTATTGCGTGTGTATTTATAAGAAAGAGAGGATAATCGGATAGATACGAGGGAGAGAGGGTGGCGGATTCACTAGTTGGTTCACTGGGCTTTTTGTTTCATATGAAAACTTTAACGGCCCAAAAATGTAACCGATAGGATATTGGTGTGTGTGACTTGTACAGTTGTACGTCATTATTTAAGCAGAAGATTGATATCTCTAATTTGCTATTACTTTGTTGAGATTTATGTTTTCATTTAGCAGCCGCCGTGTTAGAAATTTAGGGTTTCTATAGAAATTACACTTTCTGCAGCTGGATTTTTTACAGTTATATTTATAATTTTAGTGCTTAGATAAAAAAACTAATGTAATTATAATTTTCATATTTGAATTAATATAATTAAGATATGTAAATAACTCCTCTAATAAAAATGATCAGGCATCAAAATCCACTAACCCAAAAATTATGGATTCAAAACTTGACAAAAGTCAATTTTTTTGAAAATAGATGTGGAACTTACGAGCTCTCTCTATGAAATAACAAAAATTACGATGTGTAATTTCTTCTTCTTGATATTATTTAGTTCAAATCAAATATTATATGAAACTTATATTTTTTGCATATAATTATATTTATATGCCATTTAAATAAATATTATTATATTATGATTTTTTTTCAAATTAAAATCTCTTATAAAATCATATTTTTGACAGCACATATTATATATCTTAGAAATAAATTTAGTCTAAAATGTCAAATCTAATTTAATCATTAACTTATCAACCTTTTTTTTTAGCCTTGGTTTTTTTTCCCGCCAGAGAAGTTTCTCTTATGTAAGTCGGAAGCTCGTAATTTTGAGAGAAAATCGAGTTATCGCGCGTGGATGTATATGAAAACTCGAACTTCCGTAGTTGAAGCAAATATCAGAATCCAAACACTCAAAAAATCTTAATTACGATAGGTATATTTTCCAACTATCCTACATACCATTAGTCAAACAACAGCTTAATTATTTTAAAGAAAATGGAGTTTATTTTAGTTCGAAACCTCTTTCCTAATTCTTGAGATCTAGTTTTTTTTTACTTAAACATACAAGTCCCATTTCATGTTATCAAAAGATAAAAACATACAAATTAGTTTAAGGCTTAGTCTTAAACTCTAGATCTAACTCTAACTCTAGATCTAGTCTTCTTTCTTTTCTATTTTTTTTTTTTTTAAGAATGAGGATCTCTTCCATTTCTTTTCTTTTTGAAAGAACGAGGAGAACACATATATATAGTCATGTCTCACATGCAATTTTCACTAATTAAACCCCCCCTTCTATTTCAACTACTTTTGGGTCATTCTAGCAGGCCACATCACCCATCAATTCCATCTACAACATTAGTTCATGTGGCAAAACATAAGCCTTTGTTTTTTAGAGATATTGATATTTTGTGGTCTTATGCATGTTGTTGATGATGTGGTTATTTTTTAGTGGTCTATTTAGTGTTTGATATTCTATTCAAGATTTGGTGAGAACTCTCAATTTAAATACAACATCACAATTTGTATGAAATTAAACCCCCCCCCCCCCTCCCTTCTATTTCAACTAATTTTGGGTCATTCTCGCAGACCACATCACCCATCAATTCCATCCACAACATTAGTTCA
The DNA here is from genome assembly GCA_027726005.1 of Juncus effusus. Classification (NCBI taxonomy): domain Eukaryota; kingdom Viridiplantae; phylum Streptophyta; class Magnoliopsida; order Poales; family Juncaceae; genus Juncus; species Juncus effusus. The sequence goes on along the minus strand of CM050905.1, from coordinate 1,461,619 downwards.
TGTGGCAAAACGTAAGCCTTTGTTTTTTTTAGGGATATTAATATTTTGTGGTCTTATACATGTTTTTTTTTAATGCAAGCTTGAGGGTGGTCTTATACATGTTGATGATGTGGTTATTTTTTAGTGTTTTAGTGGTCCATTTAGTATTTGATATTCTATTCAAGATTTGGTGAGAACTCTTAATTTAAATACAATATCACAATTTGTATGAAACAAAAATTTTACTTCTTTTGGTGTGATGAGCGCATATTTGGAAGAAATGACCTGATATGTCATGATTTGGTGAGAACTCTCAATTTAAACACAATATCACAATTTGTATGAAACAAAATTTTTACTTCTTTTGGTGTGATGAGTGCATATTTGGAAGTGTTGTTTACTAGAGGTCTATAGGGGGGGTTAAACTGGCCTAATTTCGTGCGGAAGTGTGAATTTGATGAACACCAGATCTGTTGACGAAGTTCGGCTAGGTGGTTGCTTTTGCTGTAACCACCCGTCCTCACTAGCGGCCCTTACCGCGTTCGCTAGTGCCTACTCTCCGCGTTCGCTAGTGCGAAGCGATGAAACGAAACTTACAATGATTTCTTTCAATCAAATAACAACTAACTCACACATTAATTTCTCTTTAATCTCACTAAAGAATATTGAGTAAATTTTCTTAAACACCAGCAAGAGAGAGATCTGAATTTTTGCCTTTTATTTTCGTTTTTCAAATTTCACTATAATTGCCAAATATTGAGCTACCAAATCTGTCCAGATTTTGTCTGCTGTCAAGATCTCCTTTTCTGACTCATTTAGACACTGAATTTGAAATTTCTTAAAGAAGGAAAGTTATAGCTAACTCTGTTATCTTTCCATAGACATATCAAACTCCTTCATATGGTCTACGGTGCGAGATATATGGCCCAAATACGGAAGATGTGTCAGCAGATTCCGGGCTGATTCGGCCCATCTTTGTTGTTTTGCTCCATTTTTATGTTTTGATCCAAAAATCAAACAAAAATATAAAGAGCTCCAAACAAGAACTCCATGACTCCTGCCTTCTTTGAACAAAAGGCGTCACGTCCGTCTTGAAGAGTATTCTTAGAACGTCTTTCTTGAACTTGCGATTTATCTGTACTAATTCATGATACTCAAAATATTATTAGTAACTCGGAATTGTTTTAAACATCATCAAACCGAGAACCACAGGAAGAAGTGACCTGATATGTCACGACGGAACTGTAGCACGCCGGATCACGACGACCCTATATATATTGCTTACTACAGAGTAATAACAGTATATATAATCCATTTTTTATGACAGTATATACATAAAAAAAGAAAACAATATATAAAAAATAAAATAGTATATTAGAACAGTATATACAAATTCCAAAAGTAAAAAAAAAGAAGTAACAATACATAAAGAATAAAAAACAGTATATACGAATATATTGAAAGGGAAAAGACAGTATATATATTATCCGTCGTGATCCGGCATGCTACAGTGCCATCATGATTTGGAATTTGTATATGGTTGTTAAGTTGATGTCTGGAACACGGGAGTAATTTTTTATGTTTCATATATCATATCTTTGATGCATTGTAATATGCAATAATATCTATTTTATATCTTTCGTAGTAATATATATTTTGGTACATATATGGTTCTTTTAATCAACTGTTTTGATCATAAGTGATCTGTTGGTAGCAAAAAACAGAGATAAAACCCGCAGTGAAGTGCGGGATTTCTCCTAACCAATGTCAAGTTACATAGTTATATCATTGTCCAGAGTCTATTATTCATTCAATATGTTCTTTTTAGGTCTTCATACAATGCCACTAGAAGAAGTAACTCTTTTTGAGATCTAGTCTTTTATTTATTCAATATTTTTTGTACAATTTAGGTCTTAATGTCACCAAAAGGAGCAGGTCTTTTCTGAGATCTAGTCTTCCTTATTATCATCAAAAAAAAATATAAAAAATAACTTACAAAGTCTCTTTTAATTCAACTCTCTATCCTGCTTCACATCTACCCGTTTCTAATAACAGTTAATTTCCAATCGGAAAATAATCATACAAGTTCATACAATTCATTTTTTCACAATATAAACAATTAATCGAATTCAATTCCCCTCCAATTCTAAAACACAAGAGGTTTCACCGCCATCAAAACTCGTCTCGCTTCATCTAAAAAAAAATACATACATTAAAATTATCAAAAAAAAAAAACTTATACATTTATTTGACCATTTAAACTCTACCGAAATATACCTGCAACAGAATCATCAAAATCCAACACATCAGCCACGTTACTCTCACACTCGACAGCAAACTTAGCCGCCACGCAGCCGGCCACACAGCTCCTCGCCACATCCAATCCGGCACAAATCCCACTCAGCAAACCTCCAACAAAGCAGTCTCCCGCTCCTGTCAGCCCCACCACCTTTCTCACCTTTACAGCTGGCACGTGAAACGCACAAAACTCCGAGGACCTTTTTGTAAAATAACCGTCATGTAAAGATTCATTCTGATTAAGTTCTTTACATAGTTTTTGTATGAAATAATTTGGGTTCGGATTTGAACTAAAATTTAAATTAATTTTTGTAAGATAACCTTGTTGTAAAATAACCGTCATAGGAAGATGAGGTATTTTTAAGGGTTTTCGATAGTTTTTGTATGAAAGAATTAGGGTTAGGGTTTGAGTTATTTTGTCTTTTTGGGAGGGTTAGGGTTTGAGGGTGGCAGAGGAATATTCCGTTGGGGCCGAGGGTTATGATGAGAAGTTTTATTCCGTGGCGGAATAAGCAGAGAATTGCGGGCTTGAGATGCTGGAATAAGGACTGTACGGAATTAGGGTTTTGGAATTGTTTGGGGTTTGTGGTTTGGAATTTTGAGTTGGGGGATAAGGAGTTTGCCATGGAGATTAGCTCGGTTTCGTTCGGTGTGGTGCATGCAACCTAAATAAAAATAAATAAATAAATAAATAAATAAAATGTTATTTTATTATATTTCAGTTTTATAAATATATTTATATGTTTAGTATGTATTTCAAACTTACATAATTTGAAATGGACGCAATTCTTCTGGATTTCACAACAGATACTGGCTCGAACCAAATCGGTACTCCAGCCTTTGCTGCCACTGAAAATTAATTCAATTTAAATATTAATTACAACATAACCAAAAATAAAAAAAATCAAGAATTAAAAAATAACCAAAAATACTCTTGCAAGTTGCTTCAAGTGCATGTATAGATAAATTCGCGTCGACCATTAAAACTGGTGCACGAGATATAATTCCGTGGAACCGGTCTATCCAATCAGGAGTCAGAAACTCTTCCTAGTTTAAAATATTAATTTATTAAATTATTATTTATTAATTTATTTTTAGTGAAAAAAAAGTTTCTTTTGGATTAGAATTCGTACAACTGCATCTACACTTGCAACGGCTGCAATTACTTCTCCTTTGCAGTCGAATATGTTTGACACGACAGGTGTTGTTACGTTATTCAAAAATAATATTCCTATATAAATTAATATATTAATTAATTATAAATAAACTTAATTAGATTTTTCGTTTTAATATATGGGCAGGTTAATGAAGAAGAATTTAATTAATTACCTTCTGTAGTTAGCTCAGCGAATTTCCAGTACTCCATCAATCGCGCCCCTTTAATATGTTACAAAAATATGTTTTCATTCGTTACAAAATTATATTTTTTAATTAAATTTTTCAAAAAAGGGTATAAATAGTTAATTACCTGCAATGTCATTTCCAACTACACTAATAATAAAAGGCTTGGTTCCAAGTTTCGACATGCATTCAGCCACATTCCTTGCCACTCCACCATTTACATACTTAACCTGACCAATTTTCAAAAAGACCAAACCTTCAAATTCCAATTCCATCACAAATTATTTTTCGGATTTTACCAACTTGATTCAATTAAAAGATAACACCTTTCCAGGAGTGGTGGTAGCAGGATCAGGATTCACTATCGGCCTGGCATGTATATCCAAAACCATGCCTCCGACGATCACGGGAGCTCCGCCTGGTGATTCTTCTTCTCCATTACCACTCAATCGATTCTGAGTTGAGATTCAAGAAACAAAATTAAATTCAAGGAAAACTTGAGAAGAGAGAAATGAGAAGAAGATTGATTGATCTGTACTAGAAGGAGGTGGCGAGATATCGATTCCAATCGCCTTCTAGCCGAGCTCTCCATTTTTGTATTCCTTTTGTCGGATTTTTAGTTTTAGCTCTCCCTTTCTGAACTGAACCAGTGAGCGAGCTACTGCGGTTTTCACTTGCACTAATCACTATCATTACTGACCTTTCCCAAATCTACAAGACGGAATCTTAATTCCGGGTTTATACAAACCGGGAATTCAAATCTCACGTTATAAATAACCGGAATTTAGTTTATCAAAAAATAATAATAATAATCGGGATTTAAATGCCGATGTAAAATGGCCTCATGTTATTTATCTCAAAATAAAATATAAATCCTCAGTACAAAATAGTGGTAATCTTCAATAAAAAGAATAAAATGCAGCAATCTGTAAAATGGAAGGTAGGACAATTCTGTGAAAACACCCCGGAAGGACCACTTAACAGCGTATAAACCACAATTACATGCTAGCATCATATGTGGTGTAGGACCACTTAACAACGTATAAACCACAATTACATGCTAGCATCATATATGTGGTGTGAACAATTACACGCTAGCATCATATGTGGTGTAGGACCACACTTAACAACGTATAAACCGCAACTACATGCTAGCATCATATGTGGCGTGAATGTGATGATATCACTATCTCCTCTTGGAGTTTTACAATTATATGTGAAAGGTAATTTGTCGTATTTTTGCAAACTAAATTGTTTGATGACTTGAAATGTTGTCTGGTATTTTTGTGAACTACATTGTGCGTTGACTTGGAATGTTGAGTCAAGAAAGTGAAGGTTCAGAAATAAAATTCGGAGCACAAATTTCTAAAATAAAATATTAAATAATTTACGTCGCCCGTTGGAAACCCGATCAATGAACCTAAAAATTGAGAAAAAATAGAAGGAATGAATAACCAACATACTCAGCAAGGACACCCTCTCATACATTAAGAAAATTAAATATAAAATATTTTATATTTGTTATTAAATAATAATAATCAAATAATGTCATTTTTTTGATTAAAATGAGATGGGTCAATCCCGTACTCATGCTTTTCATTAAACAAAATAATTTTTTAATTTTACAAAGGGAAGATAGAAAACAAGAAAAAGTAAAAGAAACAACGATCGGCGGTCAATACATATTAAACAAAAAATATTAATATAATTTACAAATATCGGCGGATTTTAACATCATTTAGCGTTCATGGACATCGAAAGTCATGTGCAGCATTAATTTTACTCATTTTTATATTAATATAATTTACAATCCCATACTTGAAAAACACTCGGCACTATAGAAGAACCCCCATCTGTATAACCCTTACCCGAACTGTTTGCACCCCTATATATACAATATACATCTTTGCACTTTTAGAAAAAAGGAAAAAGAAAAAGAAAAAGAAAAAGAAACTCATCTTAACAAACTTAAACAAAGAAAATGAAAGGAATGGATGCAATTTTCACAAGGCTAGAAGAAGCAAGTCGTAGTGGTGATGTGGATTTACTTAAAAAGCTACTCGAAGAGGACAATTCATTGCTGGATAGGGTGATTGCGCGAACCTCGATAAGAGATAACCCTCTTCATATTGCTGCTCTTTCAGGCCAGGCTGATTTTGCTGCCGAGATCATTAGTAGGAAGCCAAAGCTTGCAAGGGAGCTCAATGGGCAAGGTCTCTCACCTCTCCACTTGGCTGCGGCTCATGGCCATCTCTTAGTGGCTAAGGAGCTACTGAAGGTTTACCAACTTTATATAACTCATAATCTTATTAACATATACATTAATTAAATGTTCTTACTCATAAAGTTTAACCAAAATTGACTGCACTGGTCCCAACTCGTACCGCTTTTATATATCACTCAGTTGCATGTAGTAGACCAACAAAATTTATAATTTTTTTGTAAGTTCACGTTCAATGTTTGCTAATCATGTAGGCTGGCTTTGACCTCTGCTTTGTGAGGGATAAAAAAGAAGGGCTTATGCCACTTCATGTTGCAGTCATCAAAGACAGGCCACTAATTGTTGAGGAGTTGGTCAAGTCATGCGAGGAGGCAGTTCACCAGCTTACACACCGAGGAGAAACTATTCTTCATTTGGCCGTGAAATCCAACTCTTTCGAGACACTAGAGTTCTTGATTTCTCAGGTGTCTGACATCAACACAAAAGATGAGAAAGGAAATACCGTTTTGCATCTCGCAGTCGCAAGCAAGCAACTATCTGTAAGACATTCGATCATTCATATGAATGGAATTAGTGAGATGACAGCGATATGATCTTTGTTTCTTTAATAGTAACAAATAATTGTTTATAATTGTTGTAAATGACAGGTGATTAAGTTACTGCTGAGCAACCCCAGCATCGATGTGAACTCGAAGAATTCGAAGGGCTTCACACCACTTGATATATTATTGGAATCACCGCAAGAGTACGGAGATCTAGTAATAGGAGAGATGATATGAGTGGCCGGCGGGAAGACCATCAATGAATTGGGGCCTCAGCATGTGCTTCCAGAAATTAGTTTACATGAAGATTCAAACTCGACATCACGACCGGCACCGTCAAATAAACCACCCTACCATTTCTTAGGATCCAGCGAGGATATCAAGAACACAAACATGGAGACGCAAAATAATACAAATAAAAAGAAGGATAATCCAGATATGCTAATGGTGGTGGCGACATTGATCACAACCATCACTTTCCAAGCAGCTATAAACCCCCCCGGAGGATTTAATCAATCCGGTAGTGATAATCAAGGTCAAGTCGTCCTTGCCGAGGATTTAAGAGACTTCTTAATCTTTGATATGATTGGGCTATTTTTGTCCGTTAGTGTCATTCTTCTCCTTTTATGTGTGGTTCCTCATAAGAGAAAGACAGTGATGAAGTTTTCGGTGTTGGTATTATGGCTTGCTACCTTGTCGACAACTCTAGCATTCACTAGTGCTGTAGCAAAGGTTTTCCGTTCTAGTCAGAAACCGGTAACTATTCTGCTTGCAGGATGGTTAGTGCTTCTAATGTTTGGAATTGGGTGGGTGTCAATTCGACTTATCATCCGTCTAAAGAAAGTGAAACAACCATTCGGATTCCAACAACAGAATGGTTCGGGAACAAATAATCATCTGATATGTTCTACATGCCTCAGGAAGACCGTCTATATCACATTTATTATTATTGTCATTTTTGTCAATGTCGTTATAGATGGCCTTATAATTTACTTTATATATACCATCTTTCGCGAAGTATTTTAAAAATAATTGTTCCCACTTATTGTCAAAAAAAAAATAATAATAATTGCTCCCACTTTACCTCTTGTATTTGTGGCACGTGTTAAACGAGATATTGCTTAATATATGAAGTGTTAAATTGTATCTTATTTAACACTTCACATATACGTACAGAGGTAAGTGATGATATTGTAAGAGAGTAAACTAGAATTTTCGTTATTTAGATGAGAGGCTAATACATACAATTCATATGTAAATATTTATCATGTGTTTCAGGGATGTGGGGGCTAATAGAGACTCTATATACTATAGTTCCTTTCTCATGTATGTCAGTATATTTTATCATATGTGCTTATTATTATGTAATCATATTCATGACTTGTATGCTTGGATATATTTCAGATGTTTTGATTTAGGGTCAGAATCCTACTAATTTTCATGATGGATCTATGGATAAGTACATACAGAATTCTACTATTTTCGTGATGGATCTATCGATATAGCACTTGCTTTAAAACCATTTTGTTATCCAAACCCTAACGTTAGAACATGAGAATTACAACGGAAAAGTTTCACTTTCAATTGATAGTGTTGAAGTATGAGAATCACTTTGTCATGTTTGGTATAACATGAAAATTCTACATGATGGAAATCACAGGTTGCAATGATTTTTTTTACTAAATATATGGGAAAGTGATTCCCGAACAAAATATGTGAAAATGCTACGAAAACAAATATTTGTTATTATTCATTTTTATTTGTCTCAAGCCCTCTCATCATTAATGTCATATATATATATACACATATATATATATATATATATATTATTTTTGCTTTTAATGTGTTTTTGCTTTTCATGTGGGGGTCGTAAAGGGATTTCATACTGGGCTGGGTTGGGCCAGATCATGATGCTGGGCTGGATTGCAGATAACCTGGATTTCAAATATCGGTTCTTACTTCTTATTTTCCCACATACAATTCTTCGATTTTACTAACTTGATGACACGTGTGCTTTTGTGACTTTTTATATGAATTTTCCTATGTAATATTTCACGTAGCGAATCATTATATGAGATAAGATAATTTTTGTGTAACCCGTTAAGATTTTTTGTACGATAAGTGTTATAATGAATCAGACAAAAAATATATGGGCCCACTAATTATGTAATATGATATAGCTACATCTATGTAATTTTAATATAGTGAGTAATTCAGTTTATTCTCAACCCGCTAGAATGTTTTTGTACCAAAACTGCCGCAAATAAATTAAATATGGTCCCCATTAATCAAATAAGATAATATAAATGTATTTATTCATGTAATGGGTCACCTATCGTATATATTAACATTATAAATGACTCATTATACAGTTTAAACTTTGGAAACCAGGAATATGATAATACTTCATCATCTTTTTTTTAAAAGGTGCCGGTCCATTCAATGAAATGACACAAATTTTTCTTAAAAAGTTGTTGGGTATTAAATATAGGGAAAGTATATTTGGCTCCCCACTTAAATCCCCCTAACTGACAAACATGACACTGTCAAACGGGATCCATTGTCAAATAGGTGTCAAACGGGCCCATTTGACAGCATGTGGAGCCCGTTTGACAGTGAAAGGGGGACAAATGGGGGATTTTAGTGGGGGACCATGTATATGTGCTCTTAAATATAACCTCCAAATTTTCAATGGATATTTTCACAAACTTTTAAATTTTGTAAATATTTCATAAACACCATATAATTTTTATTCTCTTTTTAGTCTCTAGAAAATTAGATGGATTTATAGAATAACAAATTTTAAACTATAAAAAAATCATAAAAATATAAAAGAGAAAATTATATTTTACTTAAGATAAAATTATATAAACAAATATTGTACTTAAGATAAAATAATATTTTAATTAAGATAAAATAATATTTTTTATAAAATAAAAGAAAAATATATAGGGGGGATACAATGAAAAATAAAATAAGGTATCACAAAATATATTATAAACGATCGCAAATATGATATCGTCAAATTAAAATGTTAAAACGTGCATACGAATCATTAATTCAAAAGCAATTGCTATACAACAATTTCTCTATATCTCTTATAAATAGCAAAAAAAAAATCAATCGATCTAAAGGTATCAAAGTATTATCTATATCCATAAAACATTAAAATTATGAGTGTTATTTTTCCGAAGCGCAACGAGGGTACTCTCTAGTATAACTCATTTTTCAAAATCGCAGTTTACATAATCTGAATTTAAAATTCCGTGTTGGAAACAACTGCTAACACGAGATTTGAAATCCAGGTTATGTAAAACTTGGTATTTGAAATCCAGGTTATACGCAACCTAATTTAACGCAGATTCCCTTTTACGACCTCCCACAATAAAAGGAGCACATTTCTCCTTCCCGCCATTCTCTTGGCGCGAATTCTATTTCTATCCCTCACTTTCCCCCTTCTTTTATTCCTCCCTCTCTTTCTCTCTGCTAGGGTTCTGTTGAGTCAGATCGTGCCCGAATCGCCAGAGGAAGAAGCTTCTTGATTCTTGATCTGAGTTGTTTTACGGATCCGGGGGTCGGAAGCTGCTGAAGGTTAGTCTCCGCAACTAATTTATGCTTTCTTTGCATCTTAATTACTGCTATTTAGATCTGCGTGCTGCTTTACTTACAACAGCTAACGACCAGTTTTTTGCTTATTTTATGGCGTATCTTGTGTGTTTGGGCATGTAATGCAGTAATTTATCTAAGATTTCTAGGTTTTTTTCGTGCATCTGTAGTATTTGTCAGATCTGATGAATGGAATGGTAAAATGGAGAAAAATGTATAGAAGCATCATGTTTCTTTGTGTTTATGTGGTTTCTGTTAACTAATTTGGGGCTTGATTGTGATTTTCTTGACACAATAATTTTCTTTATCTTCATATACAGGGGCTTTCTTGCTGAGTTTCTTTGATACAAGAATCTGAATCTTTACCGAATCAACAGTGAACACCAGTTCAACAAAACCCCACTGTACAAAATCACAATGAGCCCCTCCAAAAAAGACCGTTTCGTAAATCTACCCAAACGGCAGTCTCCAAGACTCAAGGCCCTAGCCGCAAATTCCCCATCCAAAACCTCTTCCAATTCCAATTCTTGGTCCAGCTCATCAATTCAGATCAAATCTGAGCCGTCGGATCTTGAAGAAAGCACATCTTCATTCGCATCCAAACGAAACGACTATTCTGACGATGAGTGGGGCCCACAAGAAATGATTTCTTTGAAGGATCTGAGAGCGAAATGCAAGGCCAAGAAGAGAAGAAAGAACGTGGAAAACCTGGAATTGGAATCCGGGGAAATGGAAGTCGGGAAATGGAATTCTGAATCTGACCTGGACGAGCCGCTTATTGTTTTGAAAGTGTGCAAGAAAAGGAAAAACAAGGGCGTAAATGTAATTTCACAATGTGTTGATAATTCTGTATTGCAGACTGGTAAGTAGAGCTTTTGAACAGTCTTTTATGATACTTTTTCATTTTACGTTATTTTTTTCTTATTTTATTTATTCTAAAAATTTGTGTTTCTGTTTTCTTAGGTCTAGCTGAAGAAAACCCTAGATTAAATGAAGAGACCTTTCCAATTCAATCAGATTGCAGTGCCACATCAGCGCCAAATAATGGTACCAGTACTGACAGTTGTACCAGTGATTTAATTTACCAAGTAAAAACTGAACCGTCAGATCCAATAGAAATAGCAGACAATTCAATTGACAGCTCGAATCTGACTTGTACAGTTGAAAGTGAAATTTTGGAGAATAAAGAAGGGGACCAAATTGAAATTTTGAAGAAAGAAGGGGACCAAATTGAAATTTTGGAGAATAAAGAGGGGGGCCAAATTGAAATTTCGGAGAAAGAGGGGGACCAAATTGAAATTTCGGAGAAAGAGGGGGATCAAATTGAAATTTCGGAGAAAGAGGGGGACCAAATTGAAATTTCGGAGAAAGAGGGGAACCAAATTGAAATTTCTCCTTCCAAGGTGGATTTCATCGCAAAGTTCGATTCTTCCTCCCCTGACAAATCCTCTTATCTTATTTTCGCAACCAATGAGAACGCGCCAAGTGGCGAAACCCTAATTGAGTCATGTGAGGAGTTTTTTGAATCAGTAGAGCAATTTGACTCACCTGAAATAGCACAAAAAGACTTGGATCAAAGTGAAATTGTACAAAAGGAGTTGGACCAGTTTGTGGGAGAGAAAAGTACGGACTTAATAAGTGAAAATTCTAAGGATGATTGTGTAAATTTAACGGATGGTTATACAGAAGATAGAGGGATTACTGATAATGGTTTTCTTTGCGAAGAGGCCCCTGATTTTCTTGATATTTCAAGTTTTGGGTCTACAGACGGTCAACTAGAGAGTATTGTTTATAATGCGATTAATTGCTTAAATAATACTACAAAAAATAATGAAAATAATTATAATAATGAGATAATTAGTAATTCTGGCGAAGAGAGTGAGAAGTTAAAACCAGTGAAAGTTCTTGAGACGCAATCTAATGGAGGTCTCCAGTTGTGTGAAAATCTAGAAAAAGAGAAGCCTGAGATAATTACTGAAAATGGAGGGGCTGAATTGCAAAAAGCGGATGACAATGAAGAAATGACCAGACAAGAACCTGCTCCTATTAAACTTCTATCCAACAGAAATGTTTGTGCTTCTATTTACTTTTTTCCTAATTTTATTTATGGATTTTTTAATTTGGAAAATTATAATAATGATTATTTATTTATTTGAATTTGCAGATAATTTCACCGACTTCTCAAGAAAAACTCTGTCAGGCTTTAACTGGTATCGACATTTGTGAGGGAGCTGAATTTTCAAGTAAGCCCTTATATTTTTCATTAATTTCTTCCAACCATCCTTTCCAAATTCTCAATATCTGATATTTCCATTTTTTCTTCTTTTTTTGCAGAGTGCAAAAAGAGAATTCTGTTTGAAAACTGGACCAAAGCGAAAAAACCACCAAGCGAACCAACCACAGAAAATACTCCAAGGAATTTCCATAAATTGAGGGGTGTAATTGCAAAAAAGCCGAGTGGGAATAACTCGCCAGTGAAAATGGACACACAGAAAGCCATAGAGTTCTCACAAAGGCAAATGCATGATTTTGAGAATATCTCAAATAAAATTCTTAAAAGCATGAAATTCATGAAAAATGTTTTGGATGAATCTCTTTTGGCTGTTGATTCACCTCCAATTCTTTCAAAATTCAGTATTAACGAGGTAAATTGAATATTCTATTTTTTAATAAAATTAAATGAAATAAATTTATTTATTATTTATTATTCTTTTTAGATTAAAGCGGCTAGTGAGAATGCGTCCGAGCTTGATAAAATGACAAGGAAATGGTTGACTATTATGTCCAAAGATTGCAATCGTTTCTGTAAAATTCTGGTACTTATCTCTATCTTATATCTAATTTTATTTTTGTAAAGTTCCAAAATTCGTATTCTTTTTATAAATTATGTTTTATTTTTGAATTGCAGAAATCAGCCGGTGACACGTCATCACCAGTTCGAGTTAATAATAATAATAATGGAATTCAAAATAAAAGGAGGAAAATTGTATTTGCTGATGAAGCGGGTGGAGTTCTTTGCGATGTTAGAGTTTTTAGCCAGCCTGAACCTGAACAATAAATAATAATATATATGGTTAGTTTAATTTTACGCTTTTTTTTTCCTTTTTTATTAGATCGTGTGATTTATCCTTACTTTTTAGTTTTTTTTTTAATTGGCTTGTAATTTGACTAGTAAGTTACAGTACTGATTTGTTAAGCCCTTGAATCTGAAAGAATATTTAATTTTAGTAATTTTAATTGGTGAAAATGTATTAATGTGGAATCAATTGGTTACATGATGGACATGTGAAGTTACTATCTTAGACCCGCCACTCAGAATTAAGTTGGAATATTATCATGTTGCTTTCATTTTTTCTTTCACTTTTTCATTCCTATATTTACTTTGAAAATGAAGTTACAAGTACAACATATTCACAATTATAAAAATAAAATAATATGTTGCAATAGTTAGAATTGAAGATCAAATAATTGATCAAAGTATATTACAAGTGGCTACATAGCTGGCATGATGAATTATTATTAATATTAGAACGGATTAGATTGAAACATGAGCCCAAGGAATCCATTTTAGTTACTAACAACAGCCAAAAATATAGTTTGGACTGTTTATATTTCTTTATTATGTTTAAGTAAAATACTGCATTTGTTAGTCAAATGGAATATTGTCACATGAAACCTGTAGACATACAAATCAGCCAAAACATATTATCCTGTTAAAAAGAAATAAACATAAAAAACCATATTTCCATCGATATATAATGAATACTTTCTTGTACATTATGAACAAGAAGATCATCGTGCTTTGCGTGACATATGCAATATTGTATGATGATATATATTTGAAGTTCATTTTATTTTACATGATTACATAATTCCGAAATTGATTAGAAAACTGATTTATACAAACAAAGTAAATACAAAATGTTTAAATTGATGGTGACTCGTTTTCAATTCTTTGGCATGCCTTTGTTTTATTTTCTAATATATCGTGAACATTTGAAAAAGAGAGATTTAGTCAAAAAAAATTTGAATTATTTAAATTGTCTCCTTATTTGTTTAAGAAGTAACTGTGACAACGCAAGAAGGAGAATTTAGGAGATATGTCTAGAGGAAGAGATAAGAGGGGGAAATTGATAGTAAAAAAGACGTGCACGTTGAGAGAAAACAAGGGGTGTAAACGATTCGGAGATGGTTTGGATACTGCTCTTCTGTTGCCATATTTGTATATGTATTATTTTATTGGATATAAATACGGATAGTTTGGGATACGATTCGGTTCGGATATTTATATAAATACGAATACGTTTCAGATATTATCGGATACAAATACGGATTTATTACGGATATTTAAACGAATATATTAACATACGAATGTATCACTTTCTAAACATGTAAGTATTCATGTTAATAATATTAATAAAATATAGCAATTTACAAATAAAGTTTAAAAGTAATAATAATAATAATAATAATAATAATAATAATAATAATAATAATAATAAAATATTAATATAGATATGAAAAATATCTGTATCCGAATATGATAAAAAAATAAATATATCCATATAAATATTCGTATATGTATGGATATAAAGTGAAATATCCGAAAACAAATATTATCCAAAAAATAAATTTTTTGTATCCATATCCTAATAAAACTATCTGTATCCATATTTATATCCGGCCGGATACGGTTAATTTTGATTCGGATACGGATTTTTATGAATACGAATATGGGTCAGTCGGATAATATCCAACCCGCTTACACCCCTAAATGAAAAGTATAATAGGACGGAGATCTGATGGATCTCGAACTGATTGTCGTCATGATTTGTACTTGTCGAGCACATAGAAATAAAAAAAGCGGAAGAAGAATTGGAGAAAAAAAGAAAAAGAAACAGAAATGAGAGAAAAGAAAGTGAAATGAATAAATGAATTAAAAAAAATTACATTATTATTATATGACAATCAAATTAAGGCCATATGATCAAAATCTCATGATTACTATCATCTTGAGTGACGTGGCATCATATTGTGTGTACTGTAGCAACTACTTTCAAAATTATATACATAAATAAAAATAAATTTGAAATGAAATTTTTTGTGTACATTTAAAAAACAAATAAGAAGACAACACGTGTGTGAGAGCCTCGTGCAGTAAACGGCTAAAAATGGTCCTTCAGTCAATGACAGAATTATGAGAAAGAAACACAAGTTTATCTTGAATTTTTTTGAATAGTAGCACTATTTTGAAGAATAATTAATCAGATAGCATGATTTTCAAAATATTTGGGCAGGTAGCACTTCCGCCAGACCTTCTGGCGGAACTGAAGTAGTTCCGCCAGAGGGTCTGGCGGAACTAGAGAATTTTTTTTTTTTGCTAATCTCGGCCATTTGGCACCCTTAAACAGCCTAGACGGTGAAATTGGCCCAAAAATGACGAAAATATAGGTTCCGCCAGACCCTCTGGCGGAACTATCTAGTTCCGCCAGTGGGTCTGGCGGAACTACACATTTTCCCAACTTACAATCTGACCCAAAAAGTCCAAAAAAATGGTCTAGTTACGCCAGACCCTTTGGCGGAACTAGCTATTTTCTAGCTAGTTCCGCCAGACCCTCTGGCGGAACTAGCTAATTCCGCCAGTAGGTCTGGCGGAACTAGACCATTTTCCCAACTTACAATCTGATCCGAAAAATCCAAAAAAATGGTCTAGTTCCGCCAGTGGGTTTGGCGGAACTAACCATTTTCCCAACTTACATTCTGACCCAAAAAAATTTCAAAATTTAGCGTTTAGTAACGGTTTTTAATAAAAAACCGATACTAAACATCCATTTAGTAACGGTTTTTTTAAAATAACCGTTACTAAATCATATAAAAACCGTTACTAAGTGTCACATTTAGTAACGGTTATTTAATAACAACCGTTACTAAATGAGAAAAAATTTCCGAATAACCGATACAGTACTAATATTTAGTATCGGTTTTTTATTAAAAACCGTTACTAAACACTAAATTTAATTTTTTTGGGTCAGATTGTAAGTTGGCAAAAATAGTCTGGTTCCGCCAGACCCACTGGCGGAACTAGACCATTTTTTTGGACTTTTTGGGTCAGATTGTAAGTTGGGAAAATGTGTAGTACCGCCAGACCTATTGGCGGAACTAGCTAGTTCCGCCAGAGGGTCTGGCGGAACTTATATTTTCGTCATTTTTGGGCCAATTTCACCGTCTAAATTGGGCCAAAAATAAATTTACCTAGTTCCGCCAGACTCGGTGGCGGAACTAGCCTTTTTCATTAATTAAGGCTGTTTAAGGGTGCCAAATGGCCGAGATTAGCAAAAAAAAAAAAATTCCCTAGTTCCGCCAGACCCTCTGGCGGAACTACTTCAGTTCCGCCAGAAGGTCTGGCGGAAGTGCTACCTACCCAAATATTTTGAAAATTATGCTATTTGATTAATTATTCTTCAAAATAGTGCTACTATTCAAAAAAATTCGTTTATCTTTTCTGTTTTCCTTTTTGATTATAAAAAGAACTTTTTTTTCGTTTTAATGCTTACCTTGAGCTATGGTTCTTTTAGTCAAATATCTCTCTTTCAAACATGAATGGTTTGTTGCAACGATTTAGATTTTTCTTTCAGATAATAAAATCAGTATCACACAATATTGAAGTCAAAGATTTTGTGTGGGTGAGTTAAATTGACATCAACAATTTAAATTAAATATTTTAGAATATTTGTTGAGTTTAAATGATTGAATTATGTAAAACTATTTGGCTTAAAATAAATAAATAAAATGTGCTCTTTCTTTATGGATTCTCTCTTTCTGCACGAGTGGATACCCCTCATGAGTCACATTGTTATATCTTTGTCAAATATTTTTTGCATCTTTATATCTCTTTCTATTTAGACATCCTGCATGAATTAACTCTTAAACAACACTTGGAAGAAAAAAAAGTTATTTATCTTCCTATTGTATACAATTAAAATAGAAGTTAATTTGCATGAATGTACAATGTTTTTTGTCAAAATTTGGTGCATGCAACCTTTTGCCATTATCTTATCCAAAAAATATTAAGAGATTCACTCACCCGTAAAACTATTTGGATGATCAATAAAGATGTGTCAAAATTTGGTGCACGCAACCTCTTTATCTGATCAATAAAGAGGTACAAAGAAACTTGTTAGAAAAAAGAAAACAAAAATTCCATACCAAACCGAATGAAAATAGAAATAGTGGTAAACTTAAAGAAGATGATTCCTGTACTTCAATTTTGGGTTGATTCTAAGCCGATTCTCTCAGCTTTTAGAATTATTGAAAAAACTTGTCATGCACATACATAGGATTCAACTTTTTCTAGAATATGCATATGGCAGAAAAAGAAATAAAACATGCACTTGTTAAAAAGGTGTATTTTAATTATTAAATTCCTAAATGTTAATTAAAGATGGATGGATGGATGGATGGTTGTTTAAATTCAAACGGATAAACCCTATCCAGTTTCTAATTTCTATTAAGAAAGAACAAGATTTTGAGATCATGTCATTAAAAAGAAAAAAAGAAAAAAAAGGACAATGTGAATATATGAGCCGCATTTTCTAAAAGTTGGTTTTTGTATCCTGGATTTAATCATTTAAGTGCATGCTGGGTAGCTGAAATACTTCTTTTTCATTTTTTTAGTACATTTATCTTTTATCTAAAGAATTTAACAATGAAATCCGTAGAGTAATTAAGTTACAGTTCAAATATATAGTGATATAATATAATTATTTAAATTCAGTTAATAATAAAAAAATATTCTAATTTAAGTTGGATCATTAGTCTTGCTCAAAAAAAAGTTGGATCATTCGTCATCACTGATAAATACAGATTATTTAGAAAAAAATAACTTAATGACAAGAAACAAAAAAGACAAAAATGTGATATAGCCCATCTGTTCTGATTATGACCAGTGAAATAGAGATGGGGATGGGCTTTGAATATTAAAATTAAAAATTAGACATTAATTCAATTTAATACCATATCTTTGAAATTTATGTAGACTCATAGTTTGACTAAAATTTCAATTTGTGAAGATTCTTTCCCCTTTTTTATGAATGACTCCGACATTTCCGCTTTTATTGATCTTTTGAAACATCCATGTTTTAGCAGTTTATGATGCATTGTTATCTCAAAAGGTTATGCACCAATATTTGTGATATAAGATCATATTTGTTCTATTTCTGCCATATTGTTTTATTTATATAGTTGTCTTTTTCAAGATAAAAAATAAAAAAATACACAACTATATGTAATAGATACAAAATGTGATTCCACATTAGAGTTAAATAATAATTTGATCAAAATGAAACTCAATTAATTATTGATAACTCTGACATTATAACGAGATCGAATTCCAACTGATATATCCACCTTACAAATTCACAAAATGAACAGCTTGAATGAACTAGAGAGTTCTAAGACACAATTTATATATATTTCTTTCCACTTTTTACTTCAATGAGATTATTTTTAAGACATGTTTTTTGTTTATATTTACATATATTGTTCAATACATCTTACATTTTATGCACAAGCCATAGGAGACCCAAGAGAATCAAAGTGTTGGTCCAAAGTAAAAGATGGAATTAAATGCACTCTATTTGCGTATGGGCAATTGGCATTGAGAATGAGATGGCTCTTTCTATTTCTTTGGGCGTTGAACTTCAACCTATGGGGGCATGAAATGGCCCCACCAAAGATTAGGATTTGTTTTGCTCTTTTCATGAGCATAAGCAGATACAATTTACCCAAATTTGAACTTTTTTTCTATATAGCTTCGATTTTTTTTTTTTGATAAAATATATAGCTTCGAATTCAATTTTTTGTGTATATAGTGTATAAGTCTATGGTGACATCCGTTTGATTATAGTTGTCTGAGTTCTTATTTGAAATAATCATAAAGTGTCAAGTGTGGATACTGGATTGATTTTAATCCGCCTCTCATGCTGTTTCAAAAAAAATAAAAATACTAATAATAATTAGAAGTTTGATGATGACCATGACATAACATTACATGTGACAGGCAGTCAAATAAAGAAATTCATATTAAAGTTGTCTCTCTCGATTGAGATCAATGTTGTAAATGCGTTGCTTGTCTTTAAAAAGAATATTATGAATTTAAAGAAGAATATTACTTATTAAAAGATGAATATTACATATAAAAGGTGTTATCCTTAACTTTAAGATATAAAGTTCTCAATTCATAAAAAAAGATTTAAAATTCCAGAGTGAATATCATATCTGTAATAATAAAATAACAATTCAAAAATATAAATAATAAATAATAATAATAATAATAATAATAATAATAATAATAATAATAAAAATAAAAATAACAACAACAACAACAACAACAACAACAACAACAACAACAACAACAATAATAATAATAATAATAATAATAATAATAATAATAATAATAATAATATATCTCAGAAAAGAACTCATTTTATAATAAATTTTATGTTCATTTGAAGAGAAGAAGCTTTATAGACAAAACAAAATAATGTTTCAAAGATAAAATCATGTGCAAAATTTTTTATGGTGAATTAAAAATAAATACTATTATTAGCAGATTATATATTGTTGTACGCGTGTTACGTGTATAACAAGCATATATCATTTTCGATATGACAAGATTATGCTAAAATGCCCTTCTGTATTTTAAGTGGATACAGTCCAAATAGTTTGAATATCAATGGTTGCATTTATTTCTACTTACGTGCATTTTGATTATTCATCAATATATTATATATGTTCATGCATGTTTATAATAATCACTGTAAAACTAATATCAATGCTAGGAAGCTCATATCTCAAATGAATGAATATAATCACTGTAAAACTAATATCAAAGCTAGGAAACTCATATCTCAAATGAATGAGCCAAGAAATGAATTCCACAAATCATCTTTTCCGGTTCCAGGTCCATCCAAATCTGACCTGATAAGACAGAACGTGTCGCATACGACAAGATAAACATATACAAATACAAATACAAATTAGCAGTAATATTCCAGCTAGAATTGCAAATCAAACCAAAAAATAGACAAAAACAGTTAGTATTGTTAGAAACTTAGTTACATGGTTAGACACCCATTTAACCTCTATATAATTTACTGCAAAATTCAGCATATCAAGCCATCAAATCTAATTCCATTTTCTTCTTGTTTAGAAAAGGGATAAATTTCTTGATCGAGAATCTAATCTGAGCAAGAGAAAATGGAATTTTCAGAGGCCGGAGCTCCCCGAAAGAATCCTAATGCCAAGGCATTCGCGATAGGATGTGGCATTCTAGCCTCAATGACATCTATCGTTTTAGGCTACGGTATGATATTCAAAATTCAAAGATCTTTAACTAATTCTGGATCTTATGCAATACTTAACAGAATAAACTAATTATGTATTGTGTATACACTATTTCACATCTACTAGATATCGGTGTGATGAGCGGAGCAACCTTGTTCATCAAAGAGGACCTCAAGATAACCGATGTACAAGTCGAGATCATCGGAGGCGTTCTGAACCTCTACTCTCTTTTTGGCTCCTTTGCAGCGGGGCGTATTTCTGATTGGATCGGGAGACGGTTTACCATTGTGATGGCTGCCGCAATTTTCTTTGTCGGTGCTCTTTTAATGGGATTTTCAACAAACTTTGCTTTTCTCATGGTTGGCCGCTTTGTGGCCGGAATAGGTGTTGGCTTTGGCATGATGATCGCTCCTGTTTACACGACCGAAGTCGCACCGGCTTCATATCGTGGTTTTCTCTCCTCCTTCCCTGAGGTTTTCATCAACATAGGTACGGAAATTGTTAATAGATATCATGGTTGCTTGATCATGTGATACTTTAGATGATTAAACCTAATTCCTTTTGAAATGATACATATATTAGGTATCTTGCTTGGTTACGTGTCAAACTACTTCTTCGCCAAGCTTTCGCTCAAACTCGGTTGGCGTATGATGCTCGGTGTTGGTGCCCTTCCTGCTGTTATCCTTGGCATTGGAGTCCTCTTCATGCCGGAATCTCCCCGTTGGCTCGTCCTCCAAGGCCGTATAAGGGACGCGAGACATGTCTTAAACAGAACCTCTGAGACATCAGAGGAAGCCGAACTCCGCTTGCTTGACATCAAAAGGGCGGTGGGGATTCCTGAGTCTTGCAGTGACGAGGATTGCCCAGGGCCTAAGAAGAGCCACGGTGAAGGCGTGTGGAAGGACTTGCTCCTTAAACCTAGTCCTCAACTCAGGCGGATTTTTTGGACGGCGATTGCTGTCTTTTTCTTCCAAGAGGCTTCTGGCATCGACTCAGTTGTGTTGTACAGTCCCCGTATCTTCGAAAAAGCTGGGATTCATGATAAAAATGCGAGCCTGGGTGCAACAGTGGCTGTTGGATTTGTCAAGACCATATTTATCCTCGTGGCGACATTTCTCCTCGACCGTATTGGCCGCCGCCCTTTGCTTCTGGTCAGTACTGGTGGCATGGTTCTTTCCCTTATGGGTCTCGGTATCGGACTAACTGTTGTTGACCAACACAGTGATGAAAAGATCATGTGGGCCATCGGATTGTGTGTTGCATCGGTTCTCTTCTATGTGGCATTCTTCTCTATTGGACAAGGACCGGTTACCTGGGTGTACGCATCAGAGATCTTCCCCCTTAGGTATAGAGCTCAGGGTGTGGCTGCTGGTGTGGCACTCAACCGTGTCACAAGTGGGATCGTTGGTATGACATTTATTTCTCTATACAAGGCCATTACAATCGGTGGAAGCTTCTTTATGTACATGGGTCTTGCCACTGTAGCGTGGATCTTTTTCTATACCTGTCTGCCTGAGACACGTGGCAAGTCGCTTGAAGATATCGGTAGGTTGTTTGGGCTCAATCCGGAGGAGATGAAGGAAGGAGAAATTCAGATGGCAGATGAGAAACACTGAGTGGCTAAAATACAAAATTAAGAAAAGGTGAACTTGATTATAAGTTTATAACATCTCAACATCAAAACATCAAAGGTTCTTTCCTGAAATAACCATTAACCAATGCCAGAAAAACAATTTTTAACTCTTTGTTTTTCGGGCAATGTATCTTGAAGAGTTAATTTATTTTACATTGTGTAATTGTAAATTATGTTATGCATCATTTGATTTAAATAAGATATTATTGGATGAGGAACAAATACTTCTTAATGCTCTTTTTTTTGTTCTTATTTGCTTTATAATTCGAGAAAGATTACTTTTTCATATTAAACAATTGTGTCCTTATAAAACATAAAAAAATATTTATACCTCTCTCTTTTTATTTGCTTCAAGAAATTCCAAACTGTCCTTATCCTAACAGGAAAAAAAGGAATACATGATCATTCTAAAGTTTTATAGGCATTGATTAACTTAAACAGCCCAATTACAACCATAATAAACTAAAAAAAATAAAAAATAAAGAAGGAAACAACAAAAAAAAAAAAACTATGAAAGGTCTAGTGTAATAAAATGTGTATAAAATCACTTGAGGGTGGAGAGGGTTAATGTAATAAAATGTGTATTCTGTAATACAAGTTTGATAAAGATATTAAAAGATTCATGAATTTTAGGATTTAAAGATACATGTGTCTTAAAATTCATAAAACTAAACAACGGATTTGAATCAAATTAATGAATTATAAGTGTATCTATTGTATAATATCTCAAATCAAGCATGCCCTTTTTTTTTTTATAGGGTTATATTTGTGACATTATTGAACAGAAATGTTCAAAAGGGGCAAGGCCAATAGAATGCTAATTACGAAATTTGAAAAGGTGTATTTGTAAAAGTTTGTTTCGTACAATACTACTCTAGCTCGGAACAGTAACAGTAGTCATAACACAGTCGACCTTTTACTAGTCAACAAAAATGGACCCTATCAATTTTGTATTCTATCTATTCTATCCTCACATAGTTTTTCTATTTTTTGTCATTCACATATAGTATCTTTACTCTTTCGTTAATAATATCCTCCACGTAATGATACATGTAAAACGAAGTAGAAACAAAACGTCAGTATGAAAAATTTCTTTGTTGTCCAGTGATTGGATCTCACTCTTATTCTTACACTATATAACTTGCAAGCCACACAAGCTCTGTTTAGTGCTCAGCAGCATTTTCACATCCTTCTCAATTCTCTCCTCTCTCTCTCTCTCTCTCTCTCTCTCTCTCTCTCTCCATTGTTATACAACAATGGAGGAACCAAAAAACGACCAGTTAAACCCTTCTCTCCAAGAGACAAGAAGTCAGGCGAAGCGACGAAACTTTAGATACGCCTTTGGCTGCTCCATTCTTGCTTCCATGACCTCCATTCTCTTAGGCTATGGTAAAAATAATCAACATGACTCACCTTAGTTTTTCGTTCTTTACTTTTTTTTTCAAGGAACTCTTTGTAGATTTTGAGCCCCAACTCATTTTTCTCATAATACTTCTGCCGTATTTCAGATATCGGTGTGATGAGCGGAGCAGCGATGTTCATAAAACAGGACCTCAAAGTGTCAGACGTTGAAATCGAGGTCTTGCTCGGCATCTTGAACATTTACTGTCTCATTGGTTCCTTTGCCGCCGGCCGAACCTCTGATTGGATTGGAAGGCGGTACACCATTGTTTTTGCGGCGTCCATATTTTTTGTTGGAGCCCTTCTGATGGGCTTTGCAACGAATTATGCGTTTCTCATGTTCGGCCGTTTGATTGCTGGTATTGGTGTTGGTTATGCGCTTATGATAGCTCCTGTTTATACGGCTGAGGTGTCGCCGGCCTCGTCGAGAGGATTTCTCACCTCCTTCCCTGAGGTCTTCATCAACACAGGTTTGGATCATTTTAGGAGCATATATGATATTCTTAATCGTTAGAATTTAAGTTGTTGTAATTATTAATTATAGTTACAGCGTGAACAAATTAAAATTAAAATACTAAAACAATATATAGTAGCTAGTGTCTGGCGTGGTACTGCAAGGATGGACACATAAAAGTATTAAAATAGAATTTTTGTTTTACTAGAATAAAAACTTGAATTTATTTGTTAAATTTGCTCGTGGTCCCGGCTTGTAGTTGTTTCTCCTTAAAAAAGTTATTCACATTTTTATTCATTTATTGGATTTATTAATAGATCCTTTTTTTCTTTTCCTTTTTTGAATGTAATTTCTAGGAATCCTAATTGGTTACGTCTCAAACTACGTGTTTGCAAAATTACCGGTCCACCTCGGTTGGCGGTTCATGCTCGGCGTAGGAGCCGTTCCATCAGTATTTCTTGGAGTCATGGTCTTATTCATGCCTGAGTCGCCCCGTTGGCTCATTCTTCAGGGCCGCTTGGCTGATGCCAGGATAGTCCTGGAGAGAACCTCCGAATCCTCAGAAGAAGCAGAGCTCCGTCTACAAGGCATAAAGAAGGCTGCTGGTATTCCTGAATCATGTAATGATGATGTGGTTGTTGTTCCCAAACGGAGCCATGGCGAAGGTGTTTGGAGAGAGCTTCTCATCCGCCCGATCCCTCCTGTCCGTCGTATCCTTCTGACTGCTTGTGGGATCCATTTCTTCCAGCAAGCCTCTGGAATTGACTCGGTCGTGCTTTACAGCCCTACAATTTTTGAAAAGGCCGGTATACACAGCAAAAATGGAAAATTGGGTGCCACTGTCGCCGTAGGGTTCGTCAAGACGTTATTTATCCTCGTGGCAACATTTTTACTCGACCGTATTGGGCGTAGACCGCTGCTTTTGACTAGTGTAGGTGGAATGATCGGTTCCCTTGCTGGTCTAGGTTTAGGGTTAACTGTTGTAATGAAACACGGTGATGAAAAAATTGAGTGGGCAATTGCGTTGTGTATCGCCTCGGTTATGTTCTACGTGGCGTTCTTCTCTATTGGGCTTGGGCCAATTACATGGGTTTACACATCTGAGATATTTCCGCTCAGGCTAAGGGCACAGGGTTCGTCCATTGCCGTGGCACTTAACCGTGTGACAAGTGGCGTTCTAACCATGACATTTATATCTCTTTATAAGGCTATATCAATTGGAGGGAGCTTCTTTTTGTATGGAGGTATCGCGGCGCTTGCTTGGGTATTTTTCTATACATGCTTACCAGAGACACGTGGCAGGACGTTAGAAGATACCGGCAAATTGTTCGGACTTGACCCGGATGAGATGAAGGAAGGAGGAGAGGTTCAAATGGTGAATGAGAGTGAAGGAGGAAGCAAAGTGCAGAAATGAGAAAGTTCAGGGTCTTGTTGGTGTTTTTTTTCTTTTTCTTTTTCTTTTAGGAAATTTGCAAATGTTCTTTGGTTTGGTGAAAAGTTATGACTTATGAGCACCAAGCCAAAGACTTCTGGGGTTTTATCTATGTATTGTAAAATATATGAGAAAGAATTGTTAGAGATCAATCTGGCCAAGTAGTAAAGTAAAACTATGTTGTGCACCTTTCAGAAAAAAAAATATATATATATATATGTTGTACGAAAAGTATCTTATTCCTCAGATAAACATAAATCCTATTAAAAAATACTGATCAAATTTTACTTATCAGTGAGAGAGATTAAAAATGAGAAAAAAAAATGGGAGCTTTCTATCAAAGCCTAATTGTATAGTTTGTTAGAAAGTAATTACTTGAAGTCCATGTTGTGGGCTTCATAATTGGTGTTTGTTAGCAAATCAAGCTCAAATGAGTGTGATTTGATTCATTAAAAAGTATATACTTATGATTTGGGGGCAGAGGAATATCTTCATTAATTAAGTACAAGATTGGTAAATTGTGAAAGGTTCCCAAGTTGTTGCAACTTCTCTAATTTTTTTCCATAAAGAATATCTAGATGATATTAAAATAGCATTTATAATCTTGCTTTGAACTAAAGCACACATAATCCGAAGTCAAAGTAATATATCTTAAGTAAATTACTCATGTAGTCTTAAATTTTATGATCTTACATAGGGCGGATATTTATAAACCTGAGATGGGTGATGACCCGGCCCCTTCAAAAGTTTTAACATGATAATATATGTTCGTAGAACTATAGTCTATCATTCTATGTTAAAACTTTAAAATATATGTAATTGATCTCCATCCCAAATAAATTACTAACAAACAAAATCCCCCTCAATATCCGTCACCAATCTTACATACATTATTGACCATTCTTTATTTTGTGATTTGCATCATATCTTTTATTTTTTTGTTTATAAATTAAAAAATAGAAAGCAATTTCTTCAAAAGATCCAAGGTTGTTGCTGTCGTGCTTGTGCAAAGCTCAAACTCAACCCCTTCTGAACCCCAAGAAAACTATTCATGATACGGTGATTCTGCATCCTAGAATGTGACTAGTCAAAATAACAAAATAATATATATTAGGTCAGAAAATAGAATATATCTCTTAATCACTATTATATATTTGATTTATTTTTGTCCAAAAACTCTCAATGCCTAGGCTGCTAACACTTGTCTGGAATTGTAAAAGTATAAACAAGGACATGCAATACAAAAGTATTTAACATAATAACAAGGACATAACGCCTTATAGGGTGTCTAGATTGAGACCCAATCGTGCCTTCCTCTTCCTTACTGCAGTTGAGTGAGACAAAGGAAATGGGACTCACGGGCCAATATTCAATTCCAATTGCGATAGGGACAAAAAGAGTTATTTTAGATTCATTGTTCTTGTCACAGACTCACAGCTGTATGCTATGATTGATTTTTTTGTACCTTAGAAATAAATAATGTTCATACTTATATTTAGGGTTAACTGCTTGATGTTAGAAAAATAACAAAATATCTTTCTTGTATGGGCTTCTTTTGTCATGCGAGTATAACAACATGCTTGATTATAATAGAGATGGTATGGTAGGCATTTGCCAGATATCAAATCTATTATAAAACAAATAAAAAGATCTCAATTCATTAAAAAAAAAGATATTATATGCTTCGAAAATTGCAGAATAACTCCAATATTCCACATTATGCCAAAATTGCCAAAAAAAAAAAAGACCTACCATACCAGCTCAAAATTAACTCCAAAATAATAATTTGTCCCTACCAAACAATTTATGTACTATGCTCTTCTATTATTCTATGACCCCCTGTAAAAATTCAATAATCAAGATGGATGCACGACATTAATCCTTCAGCCTTTGTTTATTCTTCCGAAAGCATAGTCCCCTTAACTTGTCACCTTTCAATTCTCCCTCAATAGTAGAAAATACATTTATACACACCACCAAAAAACTTTCTATTTCGCAAGCCAATTTTGGGCCAGAATATTTTTAAGTGAATTAAAACTAATGAGGCCCATTTCTTTGGGCCAGAATATTTAATTAAATTAAACTATTTAAGGCCATTTATTGGGCCATAATATTGTAGTAAATTAATCTCCTGAGGCCCATATCTCACCTAAATTAGTTCCCGAAAAACAAAACATCAACTCGATCCCGCCTCGTTCTTCCGCCGCCCTCCGCCGCCAGCTCCTCCGCTCATCGCCGCTTCATACTCTCACGGTAAGCACCGTCGTAGTTATATTCTATATCCAGAGCAGAACCCTCGACTTTTAATCACCAGTACTGATATTATACAATTAACTAATCCCAATTTGAGCGTGAATCCCACCTCGATTTTCAATTAATCTTAAGTATGGTCAGTTGAGCGATTCATGATTTAAATATAGATTGCTGATTGCAGTTAGTGAAGTATTTCAGAGTGAAATTAACTGAAAGAGAGAAAAATGGTGGGACTTTCAAAAGGGGAGAAGAATTTCATAAAAGGTGGAATTGAGCAGGATCTCAGATCGGATGGTCGAACCAGACTCCAGTTTCGATCCATTTCTGTCGAAACTGGAGTTATTCCTCAGGTTTTATATCTCTATTTTTTTATTAATTTATCTTAAATTTAATGTACTATTTATACAAAAAAATTGTGTTTAATATTTGATTTTTGTGTGATTTTATGATAGGCTAGTGGATCGGCTCGAGTTAGACTCGGTGCAACTGAGGTCATTGCAAGCATTAAGGTATTAATTAGTAATTTTATTAATATTATTATATTATTATTATTATACTATTATTATTGTTTTATTTTTTTTTTCAGGCTGAACTTGGAAGACCGAATGGTCTTCAACCTGACAAAGGAAAAGTTTCTATTTTTGTCGATTGCAGCCCAACGGCCGCTCCCATTTTTGAGGTCATTTTACTTTTACGCCCCTCAAAATACCAAATATTTCATTTCCTAAATATTTTTCTATTACTTAATTACAAACCATAAATATTTTTATACAGGGAAGAGGCGGTGAAGAATTATCAACAGAGCTCTCAACTGCACTTCAACAATGCTTATTAGGCGGCAAAACTGGCGCAGGTAATAAATATAAAAAAAATACAAAATTATCCTTTACAAATCTTATAATATTATGCTAATTCTTTTATCTTACGCTGCAATTTGTTGAAATTTTAGGGGCTGCAATAGATTTATCCTCGCTAGTTCTGGTCGAAGGAAAAGTCTGTTGGGATCTTTACATAGACGCCCTTGTTATTAGTTCCGATGGAAATTTGCTCGATACTTTAGCCGCTGCCATTAAAGTAATTTTTCTTCTAAATTATTTTTAAGATGTTCATACAAAGAGAAAATTGCGAAAATTCCCCTCTATTCTTTAGAAAACTGCAAAAAGCCCCTCTATACATTAGGAAATTGCAAAAAAGCCCCTACCTTTTGTTAAGATCTAACGCCGTTAGTTTCATCATCTCAATCGCTCTAATTAACATTTTCGCAATAAGATTGATTTTATTTCTAGAGCCGATAAAATCTGACAGTTCATTTTTTTCTTTTTGCAATTTCCAATAATGAAGGGGCTTTTTCGCGAATTTCTCTTTACATAATTATTTTAACTCTCTCTTTCTGTTATTTGACTTTCTGTGTCTAGGTTGCGTTGGCCAACACTGGAATTCCGAAAGTGAACGTTGCAGTCGGTCCTGAAGACCAGCCTGAAGTCGATGTCAGCGACGAAGAATTCCTTCAGTTTGATACTTCAACTGTTCCAGTAATAATCACTCTAACCAAGGTAATGATAAACAATAATATTTTGTTTTTACTGTTCTAGTCCTTCAAACTTGCTGAGAAGCCCCTGTGTTATTGGAAATTGTGAAAGGAGGTCTGCATTGTCGGTGAAATTGGGGAAAAAGGCCCTATAGAAATAAAGAGAGAGAGAGAGAATGATTAACCTTTAAAAAAAAAGTTCAATTAATTGGAGTATAAAAACTAATAGCTTTGAGTTCAAACTAATAGTAGGATTTTTTTTTTTTTTTCAAATTGAGCAATAAAATAAGTTTATTTCCGCAATTCGTCATAATCCAGGGGCCTTTTTGCAAACCCCCCTTATCAAAACAATCACACAACACTAACTCTTCATTTAACATTTTCATCCAGGTGGGGAGGCATTACATAGTGGACGCCACATCAGAGGAAGAATCCGAAATGAGCTCGGCCGTCTCGGTTTCCGTGAACCGGACCGGTCAGATCTGCGGATTGGTGAAACGAGGCGGGGCCGGGCTGGATCCGAGCGTGATCATGGACATGGTTTCCGTCGGAAAAGTCGTTGGACAAGGGTTTATTTCTGTGTTGGATTCTCATATTGCGGCTGCTGAGGCGAGCATTGATTGATTGATTATGATTGGCTTTTGATGTGTGTTTGTTTGTAAGGGGAGGTTTTGTGTAGGAGTTGATGGATGGCGTGGTTTGTGTTGTATTGAGTTTGAGTTTGAGTTTGAAATGGTTTATTTGAGATTAGTTTTGTGTTTGAATTCATTTTGTAGCGTTTGAACTTTGAAGTGCTCTGTTTTTGATGATAAGTGGACCCAATTGTCCATGATGTACTTTAATCAGATTGCAATTTAGTCCCTGTACTATGGATTTGAACTTTTTGGTCCACATACTTATAGAATTATGCAATAGCAGTCTCTAACTCGAGAATTAATTGTATAAGTTTTCGCTTAAGTATGTGGATCAAAAAGTTCAAATCAGTAGTACAGGGACTAAATTGCAATCTAATTAAAGTGCAGGTACTAATAGTGGATGCGACATCAGAAGAAGAGTCTGAAATGAGTACGGCCGTCTCGGTTTCCGTGAACCGGACCGGTCAGATTTGCGGGGTTTATTTCTGTTTTGGATTCTCATATTGCTGCTGCTGAGGCGTCAGAGGATTGATAATAAGGATTGTTTTTGTTTTGTTTTTTGTAGTTGGTTTATTTAATGTTAGTAGTATTGATGTAGTTTGATATTGTTGTGTTTGTTGGATGTGGATGTGATTCTAGGTTATGAAGTTGTCGCGCATGATTTCTGTTCAGTGAATTTTTTTGAGTTTCGAGTCGTCTTCTGGAAATGTTCCATTTAATAGCATTATTTTTCATGTAAAGTGATTTAAGCAATATGATGTTTGAGATCGAGTTATAAGTTTTTAAGTTTTTTTCTTATTTAAGCAATGTAATGTCAAGTATATTTTTTAATACTTTTTTGTAGATTGATTTTATTTAATATTATTATTATTAATGTGGTTTGATATTATAGTGCTTGTTGGATGTATATCAATTATCATGTATTTCTAACTTATGAAGTTGCTGACATGATTTCTGGTGAATAAATTTTGAGTACGAATCATTTTTTCTGAATCGATTTAAGAGCATTATTTTTTATGTAAGGTGATTTAAGCAAAATAATGTTTGAGATCAAGTTCTTCTGAAGGAGGATAACGGGGATGAAAAATACTAGATTATATTATTTATTTATTTATTTATTTATTTATTTATTAAAGGTCTAACATTTATGAGTGAAGAGAGAACATAAATATAGTTAAATTTCACACCGAAATGAAACAAAGATATTCATTCATTCATCGTTAGCACTAAAGAACAGCCTAATAATCCTCCCCATAATCCCCACTAAATTAAACTTAATTTATTTCCTCTTCTTAGGCCATTCCCCCACTTGTCGCCGTCCTTATTATCTGAAAAAGAGCTGCATAAAAATTCAAAAAAACAATTATCAGAATTTTGCAATTAAAAGACTATAATGGGATAAATGCACGATTAGTCTGTCCCTGTACTTTAATTCGATTGCAATTTGGTCCTTGTACTACTGATTAAAAAAATTTGGTCCCTATAATTTATATCAGTGTGCATGATTAGTCCCTGACTCATTCATAAAATACAGGGATCAAAAATTTAAATCAACAGTACAGGGACTAAATTGCAAAATATGTTATTCTCCTAACTCCACTTTTCATTTGCACAAGTACATTATTATTTCAGCATAGAATAAGTAGGAATCAACACTACAATACTTTTGGGGTTGACTTGTCATTTCCTTTAGTCAAACATCATAGAATCATTCAACCTCTAATAACAATACCAACATGAATTTCCCTTTCAAATGAAGTAAGAAATCAGAAATGAAACTTTTTATGAAACTTACAGGAGCCGATGACGACAAAGACGAAAAAGCCGATCAGGATGGGGCCCACAGGATAGTCATTGCCCTTCTTGACGGTCGTCTCGGGAACCGCGCCTCTCTTTGTGATGTTCTTCTCAAATTTCGCGATTTTTCTGTCCGCCAGGCGCCTTGAGGTCGTCTGAAAATATTTGTAGATTGAATGATTAGAATCAAATGTGAACAAAATGTAAGAATATTAGAATAGTTTTTAATTTTTTATATAATTTCTTCTGAAAAAACGGAGTGTCATTAAAATTATAGGCCACCAAACATGAATTTGGTATGTATATAAGAAAATCATTATAGCCCTTAAATCTACAGATGAAGTCTAATTCTCCATGAAACTTCAAAAGAAAGCTATTTTCTGTAGCAATTACTTTCTAATCCTACATAATCCGAACAAATAAGTGCTAATCAACAACAAACCACACAGATCTGGAAATTCCTAGCTGGTACCAGAATTACGAACACAAATCCAACCAGCCAGCAATCAAAACTAATAAATGCAAACAGATTTTACAGATCAACGCATCACTCCAGCAGATCAAACAAACTACAAAATCACATTGCATCAAACGATTGCTAAACGAACACAGCTAATCACACAATCAAATCAAGCGACACCAAACTCAAATCAACAAAACCAAACAAAAACACCAAAAAAAAACGTAAGTACTTAGCAGATCTTACCATGTTTCGACGTGCGAAAGCGAAAGCGAAAGCGAAGCGAAAGCGAAGCGAAAGAGACGAGATTGATTCGATCCGAATGAAGAGAGAAAGAGGGAGGAATTAAAGGAAAGCGGTGGGAAAGGAAAATAACTGTGGGCGGAAGGAATGTTAGGAGAGCGTATCTATCTATCAATCTATCTGCCAAACGCTCCTCAGGAAATCTCTCTCTGTGAATTAAAAGCGGGTTAATGGGTTATTAAATGGCTGGATTTAGTTTGATTTGGTAAACCGAAGTGTCCAGATTCCAGAACCGTCTGCGTGTTTTTCTACAGGTTGATTTGGTCTTTATAGACCGGGTCTTGTTTCAGGAATTATGACTTGGTCGTTTCAGGAACTTATCCAATGAGAATATGACATGTCATCGTAAAAATGTTGGGATTTCGTAGATCGGAATTATGACCAATGAGAATACGCCATGTCATCATAAAATGTTGGTCTACGGTAGACCAGGTTGTGTGATGAGAAATTATGACCTGGTCGTTTCATGAAATGATCCAATGAGAACACGCCATATAATCATAAAAAATGATGGTCTTTGTAGACCACGTCTTGTGATGAGAAAAGTATGACCTGGTCATTGAGAATTCAGCAAATGAGAAGGCGCCACGTCATCATTAACTGATTCTGGTGTATTACATATAATTATTAAGTATATTAATATACCAATACAGATGTATAATTTATTGACATTACATTATGGGCCAGTGTACCAACTTGTATTCTATACAAAGAACATAGTATATAGAAAATGATATAGCATATGAATAAAATATAAAAAAAAGAATTATGAATTGATCAAAATTTCAGTCACAAAAAATTGCAAAATATACAAACTAAAAGTTACTCACACATGTCTATTCCCTTAAGTCTCTAAAATCGGAATATTTGCAAAAATAAGAATATCAATTAATATTTGCAAAAATAAGAATATTAATCTTGTATCTGTTCTTCATGTTGATGCTTTAATACCATGTCAGGAACTTCTTCAATGCTTTCAGCAGGCTAAAAAATAGATAAGTATTAAAAAAAATTAATAATTTAAGAAATGTTGAAAAATAGTGTTCTAAAAGGAAAATTACAAAATTACCTGGAAAAACTCGAGTAATCTCCAAAGAAGAAAATTCACGATCATCACAAGGCAGAAAAGCTTTCCAGCCCAAGCTCCACAACTCAGATATCTATACAAATCATTAATTTATCTGTTAGAATTATTGAATCATTTACACAAAAACAAAATTGAATTTATTAAAAAATTGATTTAAATTAGAAGAAGAAAAGACCTTGGTAACCGTTGCATAAAAGTTTTATTTGGTAATTCCATTGCACGATCATAAACAATCTCAGTTCGCTTCGCCACATCATGCCAGCTGTAATAGCTCTTCATCTGATTTAATCATAACAATAATAATAATGACATTATTTTGTGAGAGTTAATTAAGGCTAAATAAATATGACGGTGATTTTGGAAAATAACGATTTAAAAAATCTATATATAATTACTCTATTATGCATGGTTTGAGGGTCAATATTAGGCAGCATATCAATTGCTTGTTCAATTGCTCGAACCATATCATGTGGGGCCGGCTCAGCCAATACTATCATATCATCTGGCAAAACCTAAAAAATAAATAAAAATATAATTTTATTTAAAAAGTTTATTCAATTTACCCAGCCAAAAGAGGTATTTTTCAGAAATAAATAAATAAATAAGGATAATTTTTCAAAAACCCCTATATTTTCTGGTATTTATATAAAAGGTTACTGTCTTTCTAAACAAGCAGGTCATTTTGAATATTCCAAAATTTAGGGGTTTTCCTATAAATTTGAAAAAATACAAGGGTTTTTTAGAAAAAAGTCCAATACTTCAGGTACGCCTCCAACTCTTGTGCTGACAGTAAGCAATCCACAGCTGGCCGCTTCCAAAATCGCTATGCAAAACGCTTCTGTCAACGAACTAAAATTCACACAAAAAAAAAATAAAAAAAAATTAACATATACAAAAATAAAGGCGGAATTTCATGTTTACCCCTACAAAATCTCAGAATATCATGGATACCCCTGAAAAACATGAAACATTCATCAATACTCTTCCTCTCCTATTTTTTCAAGAAAATGTCTAAATTACCCCTTTTTCTTATATTCATGTACAAATAAAAGGAAATTAAGCAAGGGCGATTTGGGGATTTATAAAAATAAATATGGAAAGGAAGGGCATACTGGGAATTTCTAAAGTTTCATAGGGGTATCATCTATGATATTTCCTATAGTTTGCAGGGGTATTTATGATATTTCCCACTTCGCAGGAGTATATGTGATATTTAAGATTTTGCACGGGTACACATGAAATTGCACCAAAAAAAAAGGGACAAATAGAATTAAACATTTTCCTAGGCAAAAAGTACGACATTAAGCAAGATTACTGATTGATTAGTTAATAAATTCAGTACCTGTTTAGGAAAATGTGGCCGGAAATGAGAACGGAGCGGACTTGGGAATGCGGTACAGCGCCCAACATCTCGACTCGGTCTTGGAGAGAGAATTTCTCTCTCATCTCCTCTAATCTCACTCTTTTCGGCCCGTCTCCTCCTATTATAAACCGAACCTTCATACAATCAAATAAAAAATTAATAAACAAATAAGGGCAACTTTTTAAAAATATCTATACCCCTACAAAACGTAGAAAACTATCATGGATACCCCTACAAAATGTAGAAAAATAAGTAGATTGGTAAGGGTATCCGTAATATTTCACATTTTGGAGTGGTATACATGATATTTTGAGATTATGCGTAAACATGAAAGTCTGCCAAACAAATAAAAAGGTAAATCAAACAATTAGTTAAAAGGATGAATGCACGGTTGGTTAGTCCTTATACCTTAATTTGATTGCAATTTAGTCCTTGTATGAAAACCTGCATGATTAGTTCTTGAGTCAGGGACCAAAAAGTTAGATCAGTAGCACAAGGACCAAATTGCAATCCAATTAAAGTACAAGGACTAACCGTGCATCTATCCCATTAATTAATTAAATAAATAAACAAACAAAACACCAAAACACCAAAAAAAGAACATACATTGGGAAAAAGGCGGCAAACTTGGGGAATAACCTCGACAAGCAAATCCGCTCCTTTCCTATAAACCAACCTACTAATCACCACAATCACCACCTCACTTTCCTCCCCATTCCCACGCTTTCCTACACAACCCGGCTTGAACATCTCCGTGTCCACAGCATTTGGCACCACAAACACAGATTCCGGCGGGATCCCGGACCTCAACACCGTATTCTCCTTACTCGTATGGCTCACACAAATCCCGTAGTCTATATCCGCTAAAGTAAACTGCAGGATTTTATTCATGTGGATGGATCCGGGATCCGAAAATCCGTAGAGAGAGTGGTCTGTGAAGATAACTCTGTAGCCCATCGTGCGGCCGTGAAGGAGGGATTCATGGCAGAGCGTTGAGAAGGCTTGGTGGCCGTGGATTACTGTGATTTTCTCGCGGAGTAGGATCCCGCGGGTTATGGGGAGAGTTAGGAAGAAGGTGGGGAGGATGTTTTGCATTAGGAAGGGGCGGATTGGGACGTGGTAGACTTTGAGGTTGTTTGTTAGGTAGCGGACTCCCGTGCGGTTTCCGTAGGAATGCGTCATTATGACCACCTGTGTTTCAATTGATTTGAAATTTTGAATTAGGTGATGTTTTGTATGGATGAATTGATTCAAATTGAGTTAGATTTTGGTTCTAGCTTTTGTAATGATTGAATTGATTTCAAAATTAAGGCTAAATTTTGTCAGAGAAGAAGGATCGGTTTAGAGTTAGTGGGAAAGTGTGAATTTGAAGAAAGAAAAGAAAGCATTACAGAACTAAAGAGGAGTCGAAAGAAGGAATACCTTGTGACCGAGCTTAAGGAGGCACTGAGAGAGATAATAGATGTGACTTTCCACTCCGCCGAAATTGGGGTAGAAAAAATCAGACACCATTAAAATCCTGTGTTTGTTTCTCTTCCCATCCATGGCTTTCAGTGATCTAGATTACCTAAAACAAATATATGTAATTCAAATTTCGAATTGGGAGGAAAGACAAGGTGGATTTGGAATGAGAGTGAGAAAGCAGTGAAGGTTCTTCCATGGAAGCAAAAGCAAGCAAGAAATAAGAATACAGAACTCGAACTCCGCTGATCAATGGCATTCTCGTTTTTTTTTGCTGACAAACAGGGATTTCAGTTCTCGGTTTTATTATAAACTGGGATTTATTATCCCGGATTTGGTAGGAATAACGAATACGGACTTGAAATAATTATACGGGCTGTTAATATACAGTTTAAGCAGGCCGACTTAATGGGTTGGGCTTTTTCATTTTTGTTATTTTTTTTTTTCTTAATTTTCTTAGTTCTTGTAACAATATGAAAGGAGCAGAGAAAATAAATATCATGAAATAATCTCAAAACGCATGAGAAATATCAACTTCATGATAATCAATATACTCCAGGACAAAAATAAAAGAATGATGGAACGCAAAAATTAATTGGGCATACATTTTCATATAGTAGAGCATAAAAGAAGCAACATGAAAGGAGAAAATCAAAATAAAAAAATACCATGAGAGTTTTGTTTGATCAAATAAGAGAAATCAAGCAATACTAATTACCAACAATACTCCCAAAATTATATTAAATCAGATTATAACCGTTTCTAAATGCCTATAACTATATAGATAGGTAAAAGCAAACCCTTAATACTAATTAGCTCAAACACCAGACATAGATATCCAAATCAACTTTTATGCCTCCATAATCTCCTTGAAAGAAGAGTTCTAACTAATTTTTGCTTCAATCTCAGCAATCAGAGACGGGGAACCATGAAGCAGATCTATATACTCCTTATTCAGAGCAAACTGCTGAAGGTTATTCGGAACTGCAATGAACTCAAGACAAGCATTTTTGAGCCGAGTACAATTATGCCGATCAGCTATAGAAAGACTTGACGTAACCGTATCTAACGAGACATTATCGCATAGCTTGTCCTCACACATCAATTTAAGCCCCTCAACTGCATATCGATCAGCAGCAACCAGCAAATGCTGAGCCATTATTATCTCAGCCTTCTTATCATTGATCTTGGGAAGTGAATCCGTGTATATGAAATTAAGTAGCGACTTGAAAACATCAGGTTGCATGTCCTTAATCATTATAGACTTCAACTTAGATCCACTCTCAGCCATGGAACCAAAGAGTTCAGCTTTAAACACAGGGGACCGTAAAGCCAGTACAACTCTGTGCGCGGCAAAACTCTCTCCCTCAACTTCAAAAGTCACGTTCGTCATATCTCCTCCCTCAAAAATCTTTCCGAAATCATGTGAAATACCAACCGAGTTCCTCCTAAAAACTTGTTCGCACGAGCCACTCTGAACTCTAATCATACAAAGAACTACAAAACAACCATTGGCGTCAATATAGTCGGCCTCTAGCTCGGTTCTCTTTCTCATCCGATTTTTGCCCCAGGACGTGTTATCTCTCGTCCCAAATATGTATGGCTCGTCCGCCCGTGAAATAAATGAAAAATTATCTCCATCCTTGTCCAATAGACAAAAGTCAAACATCACACTGACTTCATCGCATTCGCAGAGAAGGTCGAGATATATCGATACACATTCACCACGATCCTCTTCATCATATCCTTGGGGATATAAAGAGATGCACCATTCATGATCTCCCGCATTAAAGATTGGGGACTTTACAGACTTGCCCACGCCGATGTCCTTAATTTTCGAGTAATTGACCTTGAACGGGTAAACCTCTCCATCGGTGCTTATGGCAGAAGAATAATCTATGTCCATGCTGGCCATCTTGGTTTGAAATTGAAACAACAATCTTGTTAAGAACTAAGAAGACTTGAATTTTATCTTCTTCAGAAGAGCAGCAGAGCAGATTCATAAAAAGAAAATAGAAAGAAAGAAAATAAAAAGAGAAATGTCAATTAGAATTTCGTATACAAATGTCAATTAGATTTTTCTTTCCTTATATTTTTCGAGGATTTCTTTCTAAATTCGATACTTCTTTCTTTTCCTTTTCTGAAAAAGTTGAGTTGTGATATACACCCTGCTACAATGATGTCAAATCTGAGTTTGCTGGAGACTCCGGTTTTATATTCCTGGATCTGTTATAAACCGTGTTCTTAGTTCCTTCTCGGTTTATTAGTTATTACGAGGAGCCCAAGACATATGACAAGTCATTGAGGGATGATTTATGATATATTGTAGAAATCAAAGGGTTTTCTTGAAGTGCATTGGCTCCGATTATTTAATTAAACCATTTGGAAAAAGTGCAAGATGCATGTTTGTGCTTCGTTCTAAACAGAGAAGAATACGTACAGGCAGAGTAAACTAATATAAATTTAACCTCTGTACGACAAAAGAGAACATATATCTTTCTCCTTCAGCAATCTATCGATCTCTTTTCCTTATTAAGGTATGCGTTGTTGTTATCTTTGTATCTGTCTTTATGCTTGTTTATGTTTTGGTTTATGCGGCCATCCTTCCATGAGGAAGTGCTCCTTATGCAAGATTAGATAAATAAATCAATTTGATCGACCGTTGATAAAAGGTTAAATATAGAAATTAATGAATGATTTTTTTCTTCTATTTCTAAATATGAATTGAATAGTGTGTGATGTGGAGGAAGAAAGACAAGTGTCACATCAACCGTTTGTCAATGATTGATCAAATTTGTTTGTTTGTCTAGTTTACTCTTTGTATAAATGCCACCATTCAAAGTTTGTTTTGTAAAGAATTTCTGGATTTTCACATACTAATCAAAATCTCATGAACAATTAATCATTTTTCTTCTGCACTATTCTTACTTTGCAGAATTACAGCTAAGAAACCAAAATGGCGGGAAGTTCCTTTATGAGCACAGACGTGATTGTTCATCATATCAAGTTCAATTACCAAAAATGGAATCATTTGAGTGTTGGCAGTTATGTCAGATCGAGATCCTTCTCTTCAGGAGGTTATGAATGGTGCATCAAGTACTTTCCCAAAGGGTCTAATAATGAGCATAATGGTATGTATGCATCATTATATCTCGAACTTCAAAGCAAATCAATGGCTGTTAGTGTGACCTTTGAATATTTTCTACTGGACCAGAATGGAAGACCTAACACCAGTGGCCGTACCTTGAAGGCTTCACATATATTTCAGGTGTGCTATGAAAGCTTTGGTTCAGAGAACTTCATAGATGACGATACTTTACGGAGCTTTTATATTAACACTGAAGGGTGTTTTGTACTTGCTTGTACCATTCAAATGGATGATGAATCATGCAAGGGAGTACCCAAGAATCCCTCTATTGATTTTTCACAATTTGATATGCATAAAGATTTCATGAATATCTTGGAGAAGGAAGAGATGTCAGACGTGACTTTCGAAGTTGAGGAGGAGACTTTTGCTGTTCACAAGTTGTTGCTGGCAGCACGATCTCCTGTGTTTAAGGCCGAATTATTCGGTTCCATATCTGAGAGTGTGTCTAACATGAAATCTATAATGATTAAAGATATGCACCCTGATGTTTTCAAGTCTTTGCTTCACTTCATATACACTGATTCAATTCCAAAGATTGATGATAAGAAGGCTGCAACTGTGATGGCTCAGCATTTGCTTGTTGCTGCTGACAGATATGCAGTAGAGAAGCTGAAGTTAGTTTGTCAAGATAAATTATGTGAAGAAATCTCTCTTGATACAGTTGCGTGTCTCCTGGCTCTCGCTCATCAGCATAATTGCATTGAACTTAAAAGTGCCTGTCTCAAGTTTGTTGCTGTTCCAATGAACCGTTCGGATTTGGCATTAAATGAGGAGTATCTCAAGTTAATCTCAGGCTCCCCTTCACTGTTAGCTGAAATTCGAGCAAAGGTAGCATAAACTAGTTCATCTGTTTAGGGTTTAGACCAATGCTTTTTTTCTATTTTCTTTTTAATCTTTTTAGTAGTATATGTGTTGGTTTTCTCCTGTGATAGCAAACAAAATCTGATGGAAATCTCAATTCTCATCATGTTTTCTTCTGTAAATTTTGGATTTAATGCTGTTAGTTTTATGCTTTTGTTTGGTTATGGCGTGCAGATATATTATCATGTTAAATTGTTAATTAGCCAACTTGAACTCATAGGGTTGGCAACATTCTAGTTGAAGGACTTGTCATTTACTGCAGAAACGAAAGGATCATTTTTTAAGCAAATGCGTGAGATTATTAAAGCCCTTTGTAAAAAAATGCAAGATCCATGAATTCATACTTTTTCCAAATGAGAAAAGAAAGAAGGATTTTTCATAAATTGGACCATCTGGATAAATGAAGTTTAGAAATCACATCTCCGTTTGTCGACAACTTTTGGTATGCGGCAACTAGCCATCTGGATAAATGAAGTTCAAGCGATGAAAATCTCACAAACAGTTGATTCAGTTATTTTGCACTGGTAATCTCACAAACAATTTCTCTTGTCAGGAAGATTGCCCTTTTATTCAGCCTAGCCGCATTACATATTGTAGAGTAAATAATGTATATTGTGTGCAACGATTATATTTTTAGATTGAATATGGGCATGTTGAGATTATTTTTTGGATTGTTTAGTTATTACATATCTCCCCACTACTTTAGTGGAGTTAATATCTGTATAATTGTGATCCATTGAGATTTAGATGAATGATTGAGTTTGAAAGAGTTAGTATGACCTTTCTTAATTCGAACGAAATCTCAAGCGACATAGTTTATGCAAATTGCTTGTCTGGCTTCTTCTGTTTGTCAAAAGCTCCATTGCAAAATGTTGCTTTCTCAGTTAATTTTTACTATAAAATACTGACCAAATACAAATCAATCAGAGCAAGGTTCACAATTAGTTGGTTGAGTATATAGATAAGATGAAAGTGCTCGCAATTCGCGACTGTTCCTTCAAAGAAAAAAAGATGAAAAATAACAGAAGTTCAAATTGTATTGCCATCTATCTCAAAAAAGAGAACCCAAGCATCAAAATAATCAACGTAAGATTTTGAGTCTTTTCAAGTTAATCAAAGAAAAGAACACAAATAAAGGAGAGAAAAAAAGGAATAAAACAAAGATTTGGTTCAAGGTCATCATGAGAGTGGTACCAACTGGTTATGATGGTACCACATAATTCGTAAATCCTGTCCTGATTCTTTTTTCAGTGGAAAAGCATGAAGTTCTGTTCAACTTGCATTCAAAAGCTCAATTGCTTTTCATTCTTTTTACTTTACACAGACATATAAATTGAAGAGAAAAGGGGTTCTGAACTTCTGAACGAAGTCCCTTCAAAATGATTGTGCCCCACATTTTGGACTCAATTTCCCCTATGACTCACGCAATGTGTCAATTCGTGGCTACACTACAAATTACACACGCAATTTTAAAACGTTTGCAAATTATTCAAAAATACAGAAAATTTGACTCTTTCTTTTGTGTGATTATGCAGGGTAAAGGAGAAGAATTAACCAAAATAGAGAGGGGGGTGCAAAAGGAGATGGAAGAAATGACTCAGTTTGTTCTTCAAAACCCTAATTTTCACAAAGTCCACACCAAACAAAGCTTCTATTATCTTGCTCATCGCCCTTCTCAAACCATGGTGATATTCGAAAAAGCCGTTTAAAATTTGTTAAAATTGTAATAATAATGTTTTTAAAGCATACCAGAATAATTTTAGTTTTTCTTTTTAAAACAAAATATTTAGGGAAGCAATTAATTTAAATTCTTGTAGTATAATGTTCTATAAACAGATATTGAATATTGAATATGATATAAATAAAATGGGCAAGTTTACTATTCTCAGATATGTGGTCAAGTCTTTTGACGCTTTAATTCAACTTATTAACATGTGGCAGGGTCTGAATTCAAATTTTTCAAAGGATTTATCGTGATTTTCCTAAAACAACAAATTTAATTCAGCCCATATCAATTGAAACAACAAAAAACATAGACAATATGGAATCTTTGTAATTTAGTTTGTTGTTAAAATGCACTACATAAAAACTACACTAGACTAACAAAATATAGCAATTTCACTAAATTAACGATTAAATCTGGCATTTTTCCTTCCAGAGAGATCCCCTTGTCACACAAAAACATATCCTTAAAATATGAAGATAATAAATTTATCTCAAAACAGACCAATTTAACTTTAATGAACGTCATTATCTGATGATTCATCTCCATTTCGAGCAATTTCATCATCTGATGAAGAATCATCTATGTTTTGATCATCATCTCCATTTTGTGCAACCTGAATCTCTCCATTTTGAGCAACTTTATCATCTGAAGAAGAATCTGAGTTTTGATCCTCTCCATTTTGACTAAATTCATTATCATCTGATGAATCATCATAAGAAGAAGAATCATTATCATCTGAGTTCTGATCATCATCATAATCTCCATTTTGAGAACGTTCATCGCCAGATGATGAGCTGGCGTCCGTACCGGCATCAAGGAAGGGTTGCATGTGCTCCACAAAACTGCACATCACAAATTTATGATAAAAATGTAATAAGAGAAAAATAAAAATTGAATTTCATTTTTTGAGAGAGAGGTACCTAATGTACTCTCTATCACGAAATTCAGCTAGCACGCGTATCTCAGGTCGTCTTTCCTTGAAATCCTCTAAAACTTCAAACCCACTAGAGAGAGAGAGAGAGAGAGAGAGAGAGAGATTAATAGTGATTTACATTACATAGCTAAGTTAGAAAAACAACCAAAGAAAAATATAAAATATTTTTTTCCAATTATACAATGTGATGAATTTGAAGCGGTCGGAAGTCACATCCTGTTCATACCAAAACAAGATACTATTAAATAACATATTTATAAAAGCTTAAATAAATAATTAATAAAAAAATTCAAATAAATATGAAAAATAGGGCTGACAGATTCTCACAATGAATCTGAGCGACTTCCACTTTCCAGCAAGAACATCATTGAAAAATTCACCGATCGCATTCTATGTAATATAAAGCAGCCTTAAAAATTTATGAAATTGACCAAATATTTCATTACTCTTATTTTGATAATAAAAAATAAATCTCACGGTACTAAGAAATGGGCAATCTTTTAGAATCAATGTCTCTAAGCAATCACCACCATTGCCATTGCCTAAGTTCCTAATTATAAACACAAATTAATTAATACAAAAGAATATTTACAAAAAAGCCCCCTTTTTTTGTTAAATAGAGGAACTAAGTCACACGATTAATACAAAAAGGAACAGTTCTATAATAAAGAAAACTAAAAAAGAAAGCCAATAAACAAAAGGATCATTATTCTCAAACCTTAAGAAGGATCCTTTGAGATGTATAGAAGAATTGAAATCCGCATATTTGAGCTGGGTTAATCCCTACAATTTTTCAAACACGAATGATACAAAAAAATTTAGAGAAAATCTTCTTTTCGCCCTTCAAGTTTTGTTCATTTGTTATATGTATCAAAGAGAAAATGTTGTAAATTCACCAACGATTTGTGCAATTAAGTCCTTTTTTTGGCTTTTGGTGTTAATTGCATAATTAAAAAAAAGTTTGAAGGAGTAAATGAACGAAGTACAAAGTTGAGAAAAAAGAAATGATTAAGAAAAATAATAATTACTAAGAAAAGATTATATATAGTACCTTAATTAATTCACGTAAAATCCAGTCATAAAGAATGCATCCTTTAATTGATATAGATGTGAGATTATTGCAATTTTTTATGAGACCTTTCCAACCCGATCCATCTGGAACTGTTGGGTGAGCTGATAAACAAAACATTTCAAGTTAGGTCAAATCAATTTAGGGTTTAGGGTCAATCAAACATTTAAAAAAAAGAATATTATTCATTTATATTTAGTTTAGTGTACGTACAAAAATCAGAATAGTCAAACCACAATCTCTCGACTGAAGTGCAGTAGATACTGACAGCTTCCAAAATTTCATCCAAATTTATATTTCTGAAAAAGAAAGAGTTAACAACTAAACTAACATTTTGTGTTCTGTCAAAATCAAAGTTGCAACGTAAATACTACAATTTACTCACATTCCCAAAATTTCCAGGTCTTTAAGAGATTCACAATTCGACAGAGCAAAGATGAGTGTGTTTTTGTCCATATTATGAATACGATAGAGGCAGAGCTTTTGCAAAAGCGCCCTTTAAAAAGACAAAAATCAGTTTTTGTAAAAAACTT
This sequence comes from Juncus effusus, assembly GCA_027726005.1. Classification (NCBI taxonomy): domain Eukaryota; kingdom Viridiplantae; phylum Streptophyta; class Magnoliopsida; order Poales; family Juncaceae; genus Juncus; species Juncus effusus. The sequence goes on along the minus strand of CM050905.1, from coordinate 1,417,210 downwards.
AGATTTGGCATGACTAATTTTGAATTTTGAATACCCAGAAAAGCATCTATCAAGGCTTAAAACAGCAAAGCAAGATCTTGTGAGAGGCGGCTCACTTGGCTGCCCTTCTGAATTGAATTTGGATTTCGTACCGAGTTTAAGCGACCTGAATTTCAAAATTTCAAATCACAAATTAATTATAACTAGCTAAGTTTTAAGTGACCTAAATTTAAGGAAAGAAAAAAGTAAGCAAAATGAAGGATTCTCACTGGAGATTCTTTCCGGCTCTTTGAATCATTGTGCAAACAACCGAATTACGCACTTTCGGCCAATTTCTAGTCAAATCTATGTCGGCATAGCAAATCGGATCGCTCGCACATTTGCTGAATGTTGTACAGGTGGCAGATGCGTAACACAGACTTGTCGTATCAAGACAAGACAGCACCTTCATCCAAAAAAATGGAAAATAAGGCGATAATTCATCAAAAAAAAAAAGTAAAATGAGCAGGTTATTTGTTATTTCATTGGTTCAATTAAGTTCTTATGTGTTAATTGGGGAAAATTTCAAACCTTTAAGGTAAGTTCAGTAGGAAGAGGCCAGACGATGGAATTATGCACAGTTGCAAGCTTACGAGCGGATCTACTAGCTGCATCCACCAAGGCCGATCCGATCTTCAAAGCGACATTGATAAGCTTCTCCTTTTCAGATTCTAAAGCCCTCGGTTCAAGGATTCGCTCGAGTGAGAGGTCGAGCGGGATGGAAGGATCGGAAATGGCCAGAACTGACTCAAGAAGCTGCTCTAAAGAGGAGGAAGCGTTATTTGAAGGGGAATGGTGAGGATTGTGGCTGACGCGTTGTCGCTTCGGCTGAGCAGGCGGCGCCATTGTTGTCCTCTTCGGACAAAGAGGGCGGGAAGAAAGAAGAACTGATTCTACTACCAGCTTATTAGCTTTGATTTGTACAATTTTCAAAACATGAGGGACCCAGTTTGATAAATGTCAGCTGAGTGAGTAATTGAGTGTTCTGTAACTTATATTATCGTCTCCTTCGGAAAATTAATTCCGGGTTTAATATTTGGAACTTAAGTTCCTGGTTTTAAAAATAAAGGTTTGCGGGCCGGGCCTCTATCTTATGGAATACAAATTACGATTAGGAGTTTAAAGTTGTAATTTCGTATGGATTTGAATACAAATTAAGTTACCAAAGGATTTAGTACTTTTATCCCTTGTGAAACCATTGAGAAGCATATCTACATGGTCATATTGGAAACGGCAGCTTAAGCCGGTTAAACTGTAATAAAAATTTAAGCATATCAGTTCTTTTTCTTTTATATTTTCCTTCGAAAAAGAAAATATTTAGGGCTATAGCAAATCCTTGTAGTATAATTTTGTTATAAACTAAATATGGAATGTGAATAAAATGTGCAAGTTTACCATCAGCAGTACTATGATTAAATTTAAATTCAGTTTCTAAATTGATTAAGTAATGTGTTAGAAGTAAATTAAAAAAAAGATAAAAAATGCATTCAAGGGATCTCATCATTATGATCAAGATTATTCTGGCAGCCGAAAAATTCTTAACACATTCAACTCAGTCCAGATCAATTGAAACTACACAAAACATAGACTGAAAATATAATCTTTCTAATATAGTTTGTTGTCAAAATGCACTACAACTACACTACCCTAACAAATCATAGCAAGTTTTCTTAATTAGATTCGCAGAGACCCCTCTTCATTACACAAAACATATTCTTATAATATAATAATACTAAACTTATCTCAAAATGGACCAGTTTAATTTTAATGAACTTCATCATCTGATGAAGAATCCAAGTTTTGATCCTCTCCATTTCGAACAACTTGATCCTCTCCATTTCTAGCAATCTCATCATGATCGTCTCCATTTTGAGTATGAGCAATATAATCATCTGAAGAAGAAGAATCATCCAAGTTTTGATCATCATCGTCTCCATTTTGAGAAACTTCATCGCCGGATGATGAGCTGGCATCCGTACCGGTATCGCTGATCGTCGATTCTCACTTTTATTTTAGTGTTGTGGATTGAAAAAGTTGTTGTTGTTTTGAACAAGAAAAATTGCAAGAAAAAGATAAAAACAAATTTCCTTTTTAAAAGTTTAAAAGAGAAATAGTAGGGAAATGATGACGATTTGTGTAACTTGAGAATCACTAATCACAAAAGATAACAAATTAATTATATGGTATTTATAAGCAAGGTTTAATTAATTTCCTTCCAAAAATTAATTAATAAACTCATCAAACTTCAGATCCATTCAAAAACTTCTATTTTTAAATTTTTCTTATATTTGATTCATCCCTTATTTGAATAAAAGGAAACTCTTCCAAGTCAATATTACTCAAACAAATCCCAATAAAGCTCATAAGTATTTCGCGTCACATCATTCTTCTAAATAACTCAACTTTAAATCTCATGAAAAAAAAAAATATCAAGATTTAATCTTAAAATACCACAATAAAATGCAAATTTCACTTAAGGGTATAAGTGATATTACCCCATTTGATTATCGTCAATAAATAAATGTACGGTCCATGGGCCTCTATCATATGGGCTTGTTTGGATGTGCAACGCATAACAAAATAGGATAATTAGTGCTTTTTTTTTCCCCCAAAAAGCCCGTAGGCATTTAAGGTGTAATTCTATTTCTATATAGACAAGTCACAAGTGAAGATTTGGGGAAAATGATTTTAGTTAAATAAATTAAGGAAACCATACGAATTAATAATTATAGTACACTGCGCTTGTGAGAAACTATAAAAATTTGGAGAAAATGATTTTATTTAAATAAATTAAGGAAACCATAGGAATTATTTCTATATAGACAAGTCACAAGGTGTAATTCTATTTCTCTATAATATAGTTTTTTGTCAAAATGCACTACATAAAATTACACTAGGCTAACAAAACACAGCAAGTTTACTTTCTTAATGATTAAATCAGGTATTTTTCTTTCCAGAGAGATCCCTCTTACCATACAAAACCACTTTCTTAGAAGATAATAGCAGTAAACTTATCTAAAACATAGTTCAGTTTAATTTCAATGAACATCATCATCTGATAAAGAATCTAAGTTTTGATCAACTTCATCATCTGATGACGCATGTAAGTTTTGATGCACAATTTCATCATCTGTTGAAGAATTCAAGTTTTGATTCTCTCCAATATAAAATCCAGCTAGCAGACTTATCTCAGGTCGGCTTTCCTTGAAGAACTGTAATATTTTAGCATCACTAGAGAGAGAGAGAGAGAGAGAGATTAATAGTGGTTAACATTACATAGCTTAATTCTGAAAAAAAAAAGTCAAATTATAAAATAATTTTTCTAATTACCACATGACGAAATCCCTAGAATCGGAAGTCACATCCTGTTGGTACCAAAAACAAACAGAGTTTAGCATCTGAACATAAAAAGATAACAAATAATAGGAACATTTGCAAAAAGACACCTTTATCATGTTTAAGTTGTAAAAAAAAAAACTTTATTATGTAGGGGCTTTTATTGCAAATTTTCCTAAATAATATCCCATTTATATGAACTTAAATAAATGATTATAAAAAAAATAATAATAATAAATAGGAAAAATAGAGCTCACAGATTCTCACCAAAAATCTGAGAGACTTCCACTTTCCATCAATAACATCATTTAAAAATGGACCAATCGCATCCTATGTAATGTACATCAGACGAATAAAAAAGTTTAGAGAGAGCTCAAGAAATTGATAAGGATTTTCTTTTTCGTATGTCAAAACTAGTTAAATTGAGTCATGAGTACGATTGTGTTATACATCTATGAAATTGACCGAACATTCTATACTAAGTTGGCAAATTTCTTATTTTTACATGAAAATAGAATTCTCACCCTATTAAGAAATGGGCAATCACGTAGAATCAATGTCTCTAAGTAATCGCCACCATTGTCATTGCCTAAGCCCCTAATTATAAACAAGGATATATTGATAGAGGGAAATTTACAATAAAACCCATCTTTTTTTTTATTAATTCATACTTTAAGAAGAACCCTTTGAGAACTTTAGAAGAAGAAAAATCCGCATATCTGAGCTTGGTTAATCCCTACAATTTATTAAACACAAGTAATATAAAGAAATTTATCATGAGAAAAAAGGATTTAGAAATATTAGTAAATTATTGAGAAAAGATGATAGTACCTTAATTAATACATGTAATGCGTTGTCAAAAAGTATGCATCCTCTAAGTGATAAAGATGAGAGATTTTTGAGTCCATTTATGAGATCGTCATATACCAGCACCATTGGTGGTCGACCTGTCACCACGATTCAAGTTAGGTCAAATCAAATTCAATTTAGGGTTTAGGGCTTACAAAATTTATGGTTAGGGCTTTGGATATTTTAAAATGATAAAATCTCATATTCCCATCAACTTTCCTAGCATCTAAACATGCACCATAAAATTTTATTTTTCATCTGAAATTTAGTTTAATGTGCATACAAAAGTTGGAAAAGTCAAAGCACAGTCTCTCGATTGAAGGGCAGTAGGTGCTGACAGCTGACAGTATTCCTTCCAAACCTACATTTATGATAAATTAAAGAGTTAAAAAAAATTAAACTAACACTTTATGTGTTAAACCAAGGACGTAAAATCACTTACAATCCAACAATTTTCAGATCTTTAAGAGATTTACAGTTTGACAGAGCTAAGATGAGTTCTTGTTTCTCCAGGCAATGAATATGAGAGAGGCATAACTTTTGCAGAAGTGCCCTTTAGACCAACAAGTTTTAAGTCAAAAATTAGTTTTCAGAAATTAATTTCTCAATCAAATCATGTAAACCAATAGGTTAAAAGTAAGAAAATCAGTTTTCAGAAAGTAATTTCTAATTTTATCAACCATGTAGAAATTTTACAATGACAAGTAAAAAATGTGCGTAATACTTTTGAATTGTTGTACAAATAGAAGAATATGAATTACACAAAAGCACCATTTTCATGGATAAAAGCAAAAAGGCAAGAATTTGTGAGAGGAGGCTCATTCCTATTTCCTTCTGAATCAAATCTTGAATCCGCACCGAGTTTAAGCGACCTGAATATCAAATCACAAAATTAGATTTTGTTGAAGGGGATCTAATTGGACTAATTATGTGAGAACAAGGATGTAAAACACAGAGATGATTGGAGAATTATAAGAAATGAAAAAAGGGAGCAAGTGAAGGATTCTCACCTCAAGTTCTTTTCGGCTCTGTAAATCATTGAGAAAACCACAAAATCACCCACTTCACGCCAATTTCTAGTCAAATCAATGTTGTGATAGCACGAAGGATCGCTTATACATTTGCTGAATGCTGTACAGGTGGCAGATGCATAACACAGACTTGTCGTATCCAGACAAGACAGTACCTTCATCCCAAAAGAAAAGGAAAATAAGCAGTTGATATTGGTAGAATTGAGTTTCTAAAGTCTCAATCGGGGGAAATTTCAAACCTTCACCGTAAGCTCAGGTGGAAGTGGCCAGACGACCGAATTGTGTGCTTTGGCGAGCTTAAGTGCTGATCGACTGGCGGCATCCAGCAAGGCGGATCCGACCCGCAGGGAAACATGGATGAGCTTCTCCTTTTCAGATTGTAGAGACCTCGATTCAAGGATTCGCTCAAGAGAGAGGTCGAGCGGGACGGAGAGATCCGACATGGCGATGACAGATTCTAGAAGTTCCTCTAAAGAGCATGCGTTGTAAATGGCGAGCTGAGGCGTTTTCGCTTTGGTTTGGGAGGCGGCGCCATTGTTGTCTTCGTTGAGAGAAGAAAGAGGGCGGGAAGAGTAGAAGAGCACTGGGAGCTACTGGTTTTGATGTTTGCGATTTTGAAAATTTTGGGGACCAGTTCGATAAATGTCATATGAAATAAATTTACGGCCCATGGGCCTCTATAATACGGGCTTGTTTAAATAAATATATGTCAACGTATGACAAACTAGGATAACTAGCGACGAGGATTTAAGGCGTAAACGTAATTCTATACAGACAAGTATAAGATTTAGAAAAAATAATTTTATTTAACTAATTTACGGAATCCATAGGAATTAGCAGTTTTATCTTGCCTACTGCCCTTTGGGAGAAACAATTGAGAAGCATCTTTCTTCCAAGGTCATATTTGAAAGACCGGCTTAAAGCTTCTTTTTTTTTTAAAGCAAAAAAAATATTAAGCAATCAGAATATTTTTTGCTTTAAAAAATAAAGCATTTAGGTCTATAATAGTATATTATATCCTTGTATTTTGTAATATAATTTTCTATAAACTTAATAGTTCGCTGTAATTAATACACTACAGTAGACTAACAAATCGGCTCCTTCTTATCATACAAAATATTTTCTTACTAAACTATCTTATCTAACAAAATAGACCAATTTAATTATGTTTATTAAGTAGATTCATCGTCTAATGTAGAATCGTCACTAAAAGATGATGAGCTGGCGACAGGATGAAAACTAAAACCGCTACTGGAAGATGATGAGCTGGCGGCCAATGTGGGGTAGCCACCTGTACTGAATGAGCTTATGCTTGTACTTGTATCGCTACTACAGCTAAGCTCTATAGGACTGCACGTAAGAAAAATATTCAAATGTATTAGGATTTGTATAATCTCTCTCTTATCTATGAGAGAGAGAGAGAGAGAGAGAGAGAGAGAGTACCCCAAGTTCTCTCTTTTCTGGAATTCATCTATTAGATGTATCTCAGGTCGTTTTTCCTTTAATAACCGTGACCCTTCATCCGTACTAGAGAGAGAGAGAGATTAATATATTATAATAGTAATTTTCATAGCTTAATGTTTAAAAACAACCAAAGTAACTTAATTATAATATAATTTATCCAATTACCATTCGAAACAATTCCTTCGAGTGGAAGATATATCCTGTTCATACCAAGAAACCGTTCAAAATCAAATAATATCTCAGTCATTCAAACAAAGAAAATTAATTTTTAATATAAAACTAGAAAAATTAACCAATAAAAAGAAATTATAAATATAAAAACTGGTCTCATAGATTCTAACCAATAATGTGAGGGACTTCCACTTTCCATCAATAACAGCAGTCAAAAAATTATCCATTTCATCCTACATATTTCAAGAAATATTTTATAATAATATATTATATTTTGCACATTTATTGTTTTTATAATAAAAATGAAAACTCACTATATCAAGATCTGGGCAATCTTTTAGAATCAACGTTTCTAAGAAATCACCAGCACCACCATTGCCCTTTCCAAAGTCACTTATTATAAACAAAAAATAAATAAGTATAAAGGGAAATTTACAAAAAGGCCCCTCTTGTTTCATTATTCAAGAAATCATACCTTAAGAAGGATCCAGTAAGCTCTACCGAATTAGAAAAATCCACATGTTTCAGCTTGATTAACCCCTAAATTTTTATAACACAAATGACACAGAATTTTAAACCAAAAGAATGGATTAGTTAAAAAAGATGAATAATTATTAAGGATGAATAGTACCTTAAATAATTCAGATAATATGTTGTCAACAACCAGGCATCCTATAATTGATAAAGACATGAGTTTATTGCAATTTTTTATGAGACCGTCATAACTTGATCCATCCAAAACTAGCAGCTCAGCTGAAATTTAGGTCAGATAAATGTAGGGTTTAGGGCTTATGAAAACTTATCAATTTAGGGTTTAGGGTTGGTTATTTTAATAAATCCAATTTTCCTTAAATAACCTATCGCATCCTACAAAATTTCTATTTTGAGGTCTCAGATGAAACCTAAAGATTAATATTTAATATTCAAATAAATATTAATTTAATGTGCGTACCAAAGTCAAAATAATCACAACACAATCTCTCAATTGAAGTACAATGGACACTGACAGCTTTCAATGTTTCTCCCAAATCTACATCCCTAATAAATTAAAAAAAGTTAATCACTAAATTAGCAATTTATGTGTTAAAAAAAGAACGGTAAAAAAAATCACTTACAATGCGACAATTTCCAAGTCTACAAGAGATTTACAACTCGATAGAGCTTTGATGAGTGTGATTGTGTCCAGATAAAAAATATGGCTGAGCCTCAACTTTTGCAAATGTGCCCTGTAAAAAAATTCACAAGGAAAAGACAAAAAGACGGTTATAAGAAAGCAATTAGTTTCCCAGCCAATCATGTAAGAAACTTAGTTTTGACTAGTTCAAAAATTACCCAAAAGGTCTTTTGGTAAAGCTTAAAATAGCAAGGCAAGTTCTTGTGAGAAGACACTGAGTCAGATTTCCATCTGGATTGAATTCAATACCAATTTTAAGCGACCTGATTTTCAAATCAGAAATTAGAACTAATCGAAGGGCAGAAAAGAGAAAAAGAGAGAGAGAGGAAACAAAGGATTCTCACTTGAGATTCTTTCCTGCTCTTTGAATCATTCTGCAAACTACTGCGTTAGTTACTTTAGGCCCGTTCGTCAAATCTATGTGAGAATAGCACAACGGATCTTTCGCACATTTGCTGAATGTTGTGCAAGTTGCCGATGCGTAACAAAGGCTCGTCGTATCGAGACAAGAAAACACCTTCATTCAAAAAAAAATGGAAAATAAGCAGTTGATTTATTGATTTTTCTTGCTTAATTGAGTTTTGAGTGAGTTTTTAGGTCTTAATTAGGGGAAATTTCAAACCTTTATGGTAAGCTCAGGAGGAAGAGGCCACACGATCGAATTATGCTCTGTATCCAGCTTACGAGCGGATCGATTGGCCGCATCAATCAAGGCGGATCCGAGTTGCAAGGCGACATTGATGAGCTTCTTCTTGCCGGATTCTAGAACCCTCGATTCGAGGATTCGCTCGAGTGAGAGGTGGAGCGGGACGGAGGGATCCGACGTGGCCTGAACTGATTGTAGAAGTTGCTTTAAACAGGAATCGTCGCTTGAAGGGGGAGAGCGAGAATTGCGGCCGACGCGCCGTCGCTTCGGCTGAGGCGGCGGCGCCATTGTTGTCCTCTTTGGAGCGAAGAAGTGCGGGAACGAACAGCACTGGTACTAGCAGCTTACCAGCTTTGAGATTTACTTTGTAATTTTACAAATTTTGGGGATCTATTTGGTAAATGTCAAAAGATGGGAGCCACTCAGAACAGTCAGTAAAGTCGGGAAACTAAATTCCGGATTTTATAGTTGGACATAATTCTGGTTTCTTAATAATCTTGGTATTTATCTCAATGGTCATTTTCTTAAGAGCAGCTTTTAAGCGGATTAACATTGTAATAAATTTCTTTAAGTATACCATAATAGTTTTATTTTTCCTTATAGGGATGTTACAATTTTTTGAAATATAATTTTCAATAAATTAGATATGGAATGTAAATAAGGAACAAGTTTACTATTCTCAGCAATATGAACTCTTATGATGCTTTAATTGAACTAAGAGCATTTTATTGACAAGGACCACATTTAAATTTTCCTAAGGCTTTTTCATTTTTTTTTTTTTTTTTTTTTGAGAAAACTAAGAGCTTTTTTATGATTTTCAATTTTATAGAGTCCAGTCAACAAGACCCTTCTCATTAGATCAAGAAAAAGATTATTCTGACAACTCTGATAAATTCACAAGGAATTTAATTCAGTCCAGATCAACTGAAACTACAGAAAACATAGATTATATATATAATCTTTACAATAGAGTTTGACAAAATGAACAACATAAAAATTACACTAGGCTAACAAAAGTACAAAACACATTAAGTTAATTAATTAATGATGAAATCAGGCATTTTTCCTTCAGAGAGATCCCTCTTACCATACAAAACCACTTTCTTAGAAGATAATAGCATTTGACTTATCTAAAACATAGTCCAGTTTAATTTCAATGAACATCATCATCTGATGACGAATATAAGTTTTGATCATCTTCCTTTTGCCTAATTTCATCATCAGTTGAAGAATTCAAGTTTTGATTCTCTCCACTTTGCATAATTTCTCTATCAGCTAGCAGACATATCTCGGCTTTCCTTGAAGATTTCTAATATTTTAGCATCACTAGAGAGAGAGAGAGAGATTAATGGTTTACATTACATAGCTTAATTCAGAAAAAAAAAAGTCAAATAATAAAATAATTTTTCCAATTACCACATGACGAATTCCCTACGGTCGGAAGTCACATCCTGCTGGTACCAAAAAACAAACAAATGATAATAAATAATAGGAAATTTTGCAAAAAAAAAAACCACCTTTATTATGTAGGGGGATTTTTTTGCAAATTTTCCTAAATAATATCCCATTTATATGAACTTAAAATTAAATAAATGATTATAAAAAAAATGTTAAATAAATATGAAAAATAGAGCTCACAGATTCTCACCAAAAATCTGAGAGACTTCCACTTTCCATCAATAACATCATTGGAAAATGGACCAGTTGCATCCTATGTAATGTAAAGTAGACAAATAAAAATGTTTAGATACAGCTCAAGAAATTGATAAGGATTTTCTTTTTCATTTCTCAAAAATATTTAACTTGAGTCATGAGTACGATTGTGTTATAGATCTATGAAATTATTCTATACTTAATAGGCAAATTTCTTGTTTTTATATGAAAATAGAATTCTAACCCTAGTAAGAAATGGGCAATCAATGTCTCTAAGTTATCGCCACCATTTCCATTGCCTAAGCCCCTAATTATAAACAAGGATATATTAATACAGGGGAAATTTACAATAAAATCCATCTTGTTTTTTTATTCAAGAAATCAGACTTTAAGAAGAACACCTTGAGATCTATAGAATAAGAAAAATCCGCATATCTGAGCTTGGCTGACCCCTAAAATTTATTAAATACTTTATCCTGAGAAAAAAGGATTCAGAAATATTAATAGATTATTAAGAAGAGAGATGATAGTACCTTAATTAATACATGTAATACGCTGTCAAAAAATATGCATCCTCTAAGTGATATAGATGAGAGATTTTTGAATTTATTCATGAGATTGTCAGATACCAGCACCAACGGTGGTCGAGCTGTCACCACATTTCAAGTTAGGCCAAATTCAATTTAGGGTTTAGGGCTTACGAAATTTATGGTTAGGGCTGGTTATCTTAAAACGATAAAATCTCATCTTCCCATCAACTTTCCTACCATTTAAACGCACACCCCTAAAACATTATTATTAATCTAAATTTTAGTTTAATGTGCGTACAAAAGTTAGAATAGTCCAAGCACAGTCTCTCAATTGAAGGGCAGTAGGTGCTGACAGTTGTCAGTATTCCTCCCAAACCTACATTTCTGATAAATAAGAGTTGATCACTAAACTAGAATTTTATGTGTTAAATCAAAGACGAAAATCACTTACAATCCAACGATTTCCAGATCTTTAAGAGATTTACAATTTGACAGAGCTAAGATGAGTCCGTGTTTCTCCATGCAATGAATATGAGAGAGGCATAACTTTTGCAGAAGTGCCCTTTAGACCAACAAGTTATAAGTGAAAAAATCAGTTTTCAGAAATTAATTTCTCAATCATGTAAACCAGGAGGTTAAAAGTGAAAAATCAGTTTTCAGAAAGTAATTTTGTCAACCATGTAAAAAGTTTACCAATGACAAGTCAAAAATATGCGCAACACTTTTGAATTGTTGTAATTGTTGTACAAAGAAAGGAAGAGGGATTACCCAAGAGCACCATTATCAAGGATTAAAGCAAAAAGGCAAGATTTTGTGAGAGGAGGCTCATTCTTATTCCCTTCTGAATCAAATATATAATCAGCACCGAGTTTAAGCGACCTGAATATCAATCCACAAATTAGATTGTGTTGCAGCGAATATAAGCTAATTGGACTAATTATGTGAGAACAAGGATGTAAAACACAGAGAGGATTGGAGAATTATAAGAAATGAAAAAAGGGAGCAAGTGAAGGATTCTCACCTCAAGTTCTTTTCGGCTCTGTGAATCATTGTGAAAACCACAAAATCACCCACTTCACGCCAATTTCTAGTCAAATCTATGTTGGCATAGCACGAAGGATCGCTTGCACATTTGCTGAATGCTGTACAGGTGGCAGATGCATAAAACAGACTTGTCGTATCAAGACAAGACAGTACCTTCATCCAAAAAGAAAAGGAAAATAAGCAGCTGATTTGTCAATTCTTCGGTTTAATTGAGTTTCTAAGTCTTAATCGGGGGAAATTTCGAGCCTTCATCGTAAGCTCAGGCGGAAGTGGCCAGACGACGGAATTGTGTGCTGTGGCAAGATTACGTGCGGATCTACTGGCGGCATCCAGCAAGGCGGATCCGACCCGCAAGGCGACATTGATGAGCTTCTCCTTGTCGGATTCTAAAACCCTCGATTCGAGGATTCGCTCGAGTGAGAGATCGAGCGGGACGGAGGGATCCGACATGGCGAGGACAGATTCAAGAAGTTTCTCTAAAGAGCAAGCGTTCTTTGAAGGGGTAGTAAATGGCGAGCTGAGACGTTTTCCCTTTGGTTTGGGAGGCGGCGCCATTGTTGTGTACTCTTTTGGAGAAGAAAGAAGGGCGGGAAAGACTGAGCAATAGGAGCTTCTTACTGGTTTTGATGTTTGCGAATTTAAAAATTTCGGGAACCGGTTTATTAAATGTCACTTGAGTAAGTCGGGAAAATAATTCGGATTTTGTATTTGGAACTTAATTCCTATTTCTTGATAATCGTCAATTGAATTCCTGGTTTTAGAAATAAATGTCCGACCCATGGGCCTAAATCATATGGGCTTGTTTGGATATGCAACGTATGACAAAATAGGATAATGATTAGGAATTTAAGGTGTAATTCTATATAGACAAGAGTAAGATTTATTAAAAATGATAATTTGAATATAAATTAAGGTGAGAAACATCTTTCCATAGTCATATTTGAAAGACCTGGTTAAAGCTTATGAAAATTGTAATAAATAATTTAAGCATATCAGATTATTTTTTTTCCTTTATCAGAATATTTTTTATATGAATTAGGTCAATAATATATCCTTGTAGTAAAACTTTCTATAAACAAAATATGGAATATGAATAAATTGAGCAAGGTTAACCATAACTTAGTTTGGTGTCATAACGCATTACATACGCCAGACAAACAAATCAGATTTCGCTCTTATCACACAAAACCATTTTAGTAAGAATTTATCTTATCCAAAAAACAGACCAATTTAATTCAATGATTAGGAAGTTAATTCACCCATCATCGGATGAAGAATCATCATCAGTGGAAGATGATGAGCTTGCAATGGCATTCAAATTCAAACTAGAATCACTACTGGAAGATGCTGAGCTGGCATCCAAACTGGCAGCGCTAGTACTGGTACTCGAGGAAATAATAGCGCCACCTGTATCAAATGAACTTGTACTTGTATCGCTACTGCTGCTCGTCTCCCCAAGGCTGCTTGTAAGAAAAACGATGGAATGCATTACGATTTGTATAATCTATTTTTATCTGAGAGAGAGAGAGAGAGAGAGAGAGAGAGACCTCATGTAGTCTCTTTTACAAGATTCAGCAATCAGGCATATCTCAGGTCGTCTTTCCTTGAATAACTGTGGCACTTCATCCCCACTGTAGAGAGAGAGAGAGATTCATAGTAAATTTTGTTTCTTTATTTTAAAAACAAGCAAAGCAAACTACAACAAATAAATCCAATTTAATACCATGGGCTACGACTCGTTTTCGTGGAAGATATATCCTGTTCATTCCAAAATGAGTTTAGTAACTTAACCCAAATAAAGAGACTATATATATATATATATATATACGAATTATTCAAATTTCTTTTATAAAAACTTAAATAATTAATTTATAAGAAAAGTTAAATAAATATTAAAACTTGAGCTGGTAGGTTCTCACCAATAATCTAAGGGACTTCCACTTTCCAGCAAGAATATCATCCAAAAATCGATCAATTGGATCCTAAGTATTATAAACTAGCATTATAAATTCACAGAACATTACATAGATATTTCCAAATATTTCATAATATTATATTATATTATAGTGACACATTTATTGTTTTTATAATAAAAAAATAAATCTCACCCTTCTAAGATGTGGGCAATCGCGTAGAATCAATGTTTCTATAAAATCACAACCACCACCATTTCCATTTCCAAAATTCCTAATTATAAATAAATATATATTAATAAAACAGAAAATTTACAAAAAAAAGCCCTCTTGTTTTGTTATTCAAGAAAGTATACCTCAAAAAGGATCCAGTAAACTCTTCAGAATCAGAAATATCCATATATTTCAGCTTGCTTAATCCCTAAATTGTTTAAACACAGAATTTTATGCTGAGAAAAAAATAAAAAGAAAGGATTGATTAAAAAGATTATTAATTATAAAGAAAATATGATAGTACCTTAATTAATTTAAGTAATATGCGGTCAGAAATACCGCATCCTTTAATTGATAAAGATGTGAGCTTATTGCAATTTTTTACGAGACCTTTCCAACCTGATCCATCCAAAACTAGTGGCCTATCTGAAATTTAGGTCAAACATATTTAGGGTTTAGGTCTGTTTATTTTTAATAAATCTCAGTTTCTGCATCCTATAAAATTTCTGTTTTGATGTCTAGGATTGAAACCAAAGATTAATAATCATTTAAATATTAAATTAATGTGCGTACAAAAGTCCGAATAGGCAAAGCATAATCTCTCGATAAAAGTGCAATTGACGCTGACAGCTTTCAGTGTTTCCTCCAAACCTACATCCCTGATAAATAAATAAATAAATAAAACATTTAAGCAAGCACTAAATTAACAATGGAACGATTTCTTGGTGAAAATTGAAGATGTAAAAAAAAAACAACTTACACTCGAACAATTTCTAAGTCTACAAGAGATTTACAACTCGACAGAACTTTGATGAGTGTCTTTCTTTCCAGACGAACACGGTTCAGGCTGAGCTTTTGCAAATATCCCCTGTAAAATAAAATATTCTCAAATTACAGAAAAAAAACATAGTTTTGACAAGTCAAAAAATTAATTAATTTCTCAATCAATCATGCAACAAACTTAGAATTGAAAAGTCAAAAATTTGCGTAATAATTTTGAATTTGAATACCCATAAGCGCCATTGTCAAAGCTTAAAGGAGCAAGGCAAGTTCTTGTGAGAAGACGCTCTCTCCGATACCCTTCGGAATTCAATATAGATTCTGTACCGAGTTTAAGCGACCTAATTTTCAAATCAGAAATTAGAACTAAGATGAAAAAAAGTAGAGAGGAAATGAAGGATTCTAACTTGAGGTTCTTTCCGGCTCTTTGAATCATTGTAGAAACTACTGAGTTAGTCACTTTACGCCAGTTTTGAGTCAAATCTATGTGAGAATAGCAAAACGGATCGGAAGCGCATTTGCTTAATGTTGCACAAGTTGCAGATGCACAACAAAGACTCGTCGTATCGAGACAAGACAACACCTTCATCCAAAAAAAAAGAAAATAGGAAGGTGATTTTTCATCCAAAAAAAAGTGAAATAAGCAGGTGATTTATTGTTTCCTTGATTTAATTGAGTTTCTATGACTTAGTTAGGGGAAATTTCAAACCTTTAGCGTAAGTTCAGGTGGAAGTGGCCACACGATCGAATTATGCGCAGCAGCAAGCTTACGTGCAGATCTACTGACGGCATCAAGCAAGGCGGATCCGATCTTCGAGGCGGCATCGATAAGCTTCTCCTTGTCGGAGTCTAAAACCTTCGATTCAAGGACTCGCTCGAGAGAGAGGTCAAGCGGGGCGGAGGGATCCGACATGGCTAGCACCGATTCGAGAAGTTTCTCTAGAGAGGACGCGTCGTTTGAAGGAAGAGATGGCGAGCTGAGGCGTCGTCGCTTCGGCTGAGCAGGCGGCGCCATTGTTGTCCTCTTCGGAGAAAGAGGGCGGGAAGACGAAGAGCGCTAGCAGATTACTTGCTTTGATATTGCAATTTACCAAATTTGGGAGGTCCAGTTTGATTAAATATGTCGAAAAGAGGGGTGTAGTGTAATGACTTGACGGCGTTATGTATCTTCCGTTACGGTTTCCTGCTCTATAAAGGCGGGACGTTAATTCCGGGTTTATATTTGGAATCTAATTCCGATATTTTAATAATCTTGATTTAAGTTCCTACGAAACTTTCCTTTTACGCCAACGGTTACTGAACATAATCCATCTTTAAAGCCCTAAACCCCCGAACACCCCCTCCCAAAAACTCACTCACTCTCTCTCTCTCTCTCTCTGATCTCTGTTTAATCTTCTCTCTTTGATTTAACCTAGAAACCCTGGATTTTTTCTGGAATCGTGTGAAATAAAGCTAAGAATGGATCAGGAAGAACGAGCAGCCAAGCGATCTCCAAGAAACAGACAAATACCTGACGGTATGTATTAATTCCTATCTTATTTATTCAATTCATTTGTTTCAGAGAAAGAATTTCTTCTCCAAAATAAATAATTAAATAAGTTTAGGTCTGGAAACATTCGGTTTTGAACTGATTTATCGTTTTTTGCATGTTCAGGCTGGCTTGATTGTCCATCATTTGGCCGGTGCATAACAGACTTGATAATTCCTTCAAAAGTGCCGCTTGATTATTCGTACAAGGATGTGCCAACTGACAAGATATACTCACCTAATGAATTGATTACTGAACAAAAAGCGGCAGGACATGAGGTGCGTTTTATATTTCAAAACAATCTGAATTTTATTTTATTTTTAATTTTATTTTTTAATTAATTATACATAGTCATTATTTAACAATTAATTTTGCTTCTCACTTTGTAAAGATCGGTTTGGTGGTGGATTTGACAAACACCTACCGTTACTACTCAGTGCAGGGATGGACAAATTTCGGCATTCAATATATAAAAGTGAGACTCATTGTTTCAGTACCAAATTCTATGCTTTTTCTATTTTCTTCAACTATTTTGTTCTGATTTTTATTTTGTTTTGTAGATTGCATGCAAAGGACAAGATGCTGTACCAGATAATGAGGCAGTCAACCAATTCGTCTATACGGTAAAAATATATTTTTTCTAAATATTTCATTAAAAATGTTAATTAAAGTAACTAGCATAAATAAACTAACGGTGCTACTTACAAATCAATTGTAGGGGCTTTTCTGCAAATTTCTCATTTTATTTACTTATTTTTTAATTTCTGTTTCAGGTTTTGGAATTTGTTGACAGTCAGAAAAAGTCAACGGATCGGAAATACATCATTGTGCATTGTACTCATGGTTTCAATTGAACCGGATTTATGATAATTCATTATTTAATGCGGACCCAAATCTCATCTGTTTCCAAGGCATGTACATAAAACGATCAATTTCATAATAAAAAATTAAATATCTCTAAAGATAATTTATTTATTTATCAAAATAATTATATTTTTTTTGTGTATTTTCTTAATTTTGAAGGCGTTGGAGTGTTTTTGGCATCCTCGCATTAAATGCTGGGTCTTCATGCGGATCCGTCATGATAAGCAAACTCCTAACGAATTCAGTACATACGAAAAGGTTATCCCTCTCCTCTCTCTCTCTCTCTTAACAAGACCTCGTAAGTCTTGACATCTCTCTCTCTCTCTCTCTCTAAACCTCTCACTTAACATCTCTCTTCCTAAAAGGTGAAAAAGAGTATAGGGGACAACATAACAGAGAGAGATCTGTTGGATTACACCAAAGAAAGTGTGACACAAAGTGAAATCTATCAAGATAACGCATCGGCTCAGGCACTGCTATATAGTTGACACAAAAGAACACCTCTTGTTCGTGTCGATACGGGCTGATTTTTACTTCATTTCCTTGCTTTGTTTTGTTATTTTTTTCTTCTTTTTTCATTCATCTTGTAACAGCTTTTCGGTAACCTTTGCCTTGTAAATATTACCTGATTAATCAAGAATTTGCAACTTTTCAAAAATATTACCTGATTAATTTGATTAGTTCCTGATTTTTGGAAATTCAGAATTATTGTTTTAATTATCTCAAGTGAAAAACTACAAGACCAAACCCCTCATTGTTAACAAGAAAAATCAACTCAGACAACCTTCTGCCGCACGAAGAACAAATCGTCTCATTTATACTACAAATTCACAACAAATCAAATTCACTTCAACTCAACTCACACCTCCCACATATAACCGCTACAAACAATTTATTCACTACTTACCAACTCAAACAAATGAGAACAAACAATAAACTACACACTACATTACCCAAACTTAAACACACACCACCAAACCGCCATCTCAAATCTCATATCGACACACTATTCGGTATTCCTTTCGGCACCAATCCGCCCGTACCGCTCGTATCCGACGTGTTAGGATACAAAAGCGTGTACGGAAACTTAACCGGCCCGGCTCGGTTCTTCAACCCCTCATCCGCATTCATCTGCTTGATCTTCTCCTCGATCCCAATCAGCCTCTCGCTAAACCGTTCAAACGCGGTCAACGCCTTATCATCAGAGGTCCACTCAGGCGTATCGCGCTGGCCCAAGTAAACTTCGTCCGTCGAATGCCGAGACAAGATCTCGATCAACGAAATACCTAACAGAGTCTGCAACTGGCTCGTGATCGTCTTTAAAAATGCCTTTTCAGGGTCATTCTCTAGCTCTTCAAACTCTTTCGTTCCACGCTCAGGCATGGGCCGACGGCTGACCGTCGGCCTGTTGGGCAGGTATCCTGCATAGGGATACTGCCCGAAATTCACGGCCGCATGTAAAGCCGAAGCGACCCAAATTACCGTGGTGAGAGTTTTAGTTAATTCCTTGAATGTGTGCATTTTGGGCCACCACGGCGCGTCCTTAAGGTCGCCGTGGCCCTCCTCACGGATTTCCTTCCACCATGCTTGGAGTTCTGTGTCATTCTTCACAGTGTTGTCATTCGGATAGTAGACCGAGCAGTATTCGTTGACCCACGACTCGATGGCTGACCAGACTGCCATTCCGTCTACTGCATACGGGTAGTCTTTGATCAACAGACGGATTTTGTTCGGGCTCGATGGGTCTTCCACTGCAACTCCTCTATTATCAACAAGAAATTTCACTCATTTAGAAACCAAAACACACATTTTTTATAATTTTGTTGTAACTTACCGTTTGATGAGGTCATCGGGAAGGCCTTGCTCGGTGAGTTTCCAGCTTTTGTAAACATCAGATGACATCGTGAGCGCGTACTTTTGGGGGAAGACGGTGGACTCGAAGATTCCTCCTGCGTTGATCAGAGTCTGACGAGCCAACGCGTTGATGTTCATCGTGTCGCGGTAGTGCGGGCTCATGAGCTTGTGGATCGGGTGGGCCGCGCTCAGCTGCCTGTATGTCGCTATGATGAAAGGCTCTATCACCGCGTGCGTGTTCAACCTGAATTTGAAAATAAACCAACATAATTAGTTATAGAGAAATTTGCACACAAAAAAAACCCTACATTGTCCGAAATTGCAAAAAAAAAACCTATATTATTAAAAATTGTAAAAAAGCCCCTAGATTTCATTGCCAAAATTGCAAAAAAGCCCTACCGTTAGTTAGGAGTTAACACCGTTAGTATTCATACATTAATTACTTCAAAACATGTTTTAAATATTATTTAGTATATTTATCTCTCTCTTAATTGCATGTACTGATCAGTCTTATTCTTAAAAACATGTTTTAAATTTTCTTCTCAAATAATTAGAGTAGAAAACTAACAGTCTTTTTCGCAATTTTGGCAATAATGTAGGGGTTTTTTTGCCAATTCCGGCATAATATAAGGGCTATTTTGCAAATTTCTCTTAATTATATTAAGAAACTCTAATCAAGTTCACTTAAATTATAATTTCGTTGAGTATTTAATATGTACCAATGGCTGATGAGTTGGTGGAAGCCAGAGTCGTTGACAGCAGCATAGGCCTTGGCGAGCTGCCATATATTCGACTCGACGCCTTCTGAAGCGGGCGTGTAGACTTTACTTTTCGGACCCAGTGCAAAATTGTCATCCTGAACCTCGCTCAGCTCGATCGCCACCGGTTTTAGGGTTCCATCGTCTTTTAGAAACAAGAGGGTTCTTGTAGCGTAGATGTAGTTGCCTTTTAATGCGTTTATTCTTGGTAGGTATGGTATGAAGTGGTCGTGGTGGTCCAGAATGAATAGGCGGTTTGTGTTCAGTGCCTGTAAAAATAATAAAGGAAATGGTGAGATTCATTATATCCAAACAGAACCAAAAATGAACATGTCATGAAGAAAAAAATTGTAACAATTTTGGTGAATGTACCTGAGTTACTGAAAGGCCATCAAGATTCTTCTCAATGTGGTCTGCTGTAATGGTGCTAGTCTGATCACCGTATACACTCCTATCAAGCTTGCTCTTCGGAGGAAATTCCTGTATAGGAAAAAAACTTACATTATTTTTATTTCTTCCCAAGATTCCATGATATTTCACATTTAATCACTTTATGTTTTTTTCTGAAAAATTTAATAGTATGTAGTAAATGGAAATGGTATGATGTACCTCAAGACGTCTGATCAGTACAGGGTTCACACCGGCGAGCATTTCCCTTCCGAACTCCTCATCCGTTCTCCAAGCAAACTTATCCACTGTCATTAATAACCACAATCACATCAAAACTTTTATTCTTCCAAAAAGACTCTCAACATTAATTATAACTTAAAATGTATACTATCTCTTTCTAATTCTCTTCTAACTTTTCGTTACTGTCTCTCTCTTCCATCAACTCCTTTTTATATCAATAAATAACAAAATATACGACTTTCAAAATTTAAACTACCTTTAAGAACGTCGGGAAGCGGGAGTCTAAACTTGTGGGCACCATCCGTCCTCACCCACTCCTTAATAAACTCAAACGGAATGCTCTTCCTTAAATTCTCCAAAAAATTCGAGTGGGGGAGCGGAATCCCGCCATCGTAAAGATTGAACGTGTCCTCAAACGAGTCGTACTCGTGGTCTCGGTCGAAGACGTCGCGGAGCGCAGGAAACAAAGCCTGCCCAACGGCTTTGACGGCGTAGGCAAGGAAATCCGACATCTTCAGATGGCCGAATCTCTCGTCGCGTGGCACGTAGATGTCCAGGCTGTGCAGGATGCTTTCTCGGCTTTCCGAGTTTGGATCTGCATTAATTGAGTATGTATTTTAATATTTGCATTGTCTCTTTGGGGCTATTTTTCTATTCAATACTTTTTTTCTAAAACATTATCTTTAATAATATAAAGATCGAAGTATTCGAAAAGAGTCATGAGAGAATTCAATTTTGGTAGATAACATGACAAATATTAAAAAAGAGAATTCAACTTGGGAAGTAAGAATTTTCAAATTTGTCCATGGTGCTAGACTGCTAAAGTTCAAACTCTTACCAAAATTTCAAATTTAAGTACCCACGAGAATTCTCTCTTAGCACATACAACAACAACCGCCATTGAACTTTTCTTCTCAATACCTCCGAATACTACATCATCATATTTTCAAAAATAACAAATAACAGTCTGACCTTCCTTGGTGGCTGGGCGGCTGGTCCTGCCACGCCTCGGGTACGGATGCTCCGCCCCGCCGAGGACGGGCCGCACTTGATCTTCTTTGGCAGGGTTGCCCAAATCGTTGTAGGTCGCGTAGCCGTAGACCCGGTCCGGCTCTTTCAGTTCACGCAGCACGTTGTCGCCTCGGAGATTCACTAGTTCCTGCTCTCTGTAGGGTTTGAGCGCCGCGGGCATTTTGGATGGGAGGTATGTCTGTAAAAGAAAAGGTTGAGTTGTAAGATGGGGCCTTGATTTTAAGGGGAATTTTTCGAGAAACTCCTGATTTTTTTGAATATTTTGAAGAAAATTAGACTAAGTTTTCTGGATTTAGAAAAAATAATTAATGTGGTTTGTAAGGGTGTTTTGAGAGAAATGAAAAAAGGAGGGATTTTTTTAAATATTTGGAGAAGTTGAGTTTTTTTTATTTTAAAAATAACTAATTTTAATTACTTTATTTTTTTTTTTTGCATTATTTATGAAAAATTTCCCTAATTTTAAATTTTAAGGGCAGGTGCTTGTTTTGTTTTACAGGTTAATGTCTTGGTGAGATAAATTTAGTCAAGAATTAGTTACACAAGTAATGATGGCATGATCTGCTTAAATTATCTAAAGACTTGGTAAAATATAAATACAAAAATGCCGGGCCCTACAAGAATGAAAGGTAAATATTTAGGATAAATCCAGTTGTACTTAGTTGACTAATTAATAAGAAGACTCCACCAACCCAATTTGAAATATATATGTTAACTTAGAAAATTATTTATTTAAACTACTAGATAAAGCTTATTGAACTAACATAATGCTTATCCTTTTGAACTGTCTGATTTTCTTGTCATTTTCCTTCCACTATTACTGAATAATCACTGATGTTGAGTGACAGGAGGTAATGAACACCTCCAGCATATTTAACACTTGGAGAAGATTAGGATCTCATTACCATATTATTATATTGTATACATAATAATCATAACAGGACCCTACTTATTTGTCATTTAGCTTGCAGATAAGAATATTAAGCTAATTTTTTTTAATGATTCAATCTAACAGTGATGATAACTATGTGGAAATCTATGTAACATCTCCAGTTCTTATGATGAAATATGTTGTATTAAACTAGCTACACAGGTTGCCACACAATTAATCTAGTATCAATCAGTAAATAGATTCATTATCTGAACTGACAGAAAAGGACAACTATTGATGTTTGATGAAAGATTAGACCACAGAACCAAAAGAGATCAATCATGTTTTTGTAGGGCCTCACAAAAGCAACTTATTCTCTTTTTCTTTTGATATAAAAAAAGGCAACTTATTCTTAATCTTAAAATACTTTTCTTGAGAAAAACATGTGTACATATTCAAGTTCTAATCAATCACTTTCAAGGTCCACTGAAGAAATTATATGGTGGCAATTGGGACCACTCTGAATCCAGCCAATTAGAACACTGTACGTCATTTAATTTGCTGACTAATCATGTTCTCATTGGCTGAGTGTACAGTGGACCCAGTCCTCTTATAGATGTATCATTTATATTGACCATGTGCATGTTGTCTAGACTCCCTCCAGAAATTTCCATGTGACAAAATAAAATTCTAAATCTTATCTTATCTTATCACAGATAAAAAAATTAGGATTTTAAGTTCCTCTTCATTTTTAACATGTCAAGAAGACACACAAAAAAACTACAAAAAATCAAGGCAAATTCTGAAATTCTAATTTTCTAACCAGGTTAAAAACAGAGAAATAAGTTCATTTCAAGTATTGAAAAAATTGAGGAGATCAAACAAAGAACCTTTCAAAACATAAATAAACAAAATAACAAATTTATTAACTTTTACATAAAACTTACGTCGTTGCTGAAGAACACACGGTCGTAAGCATACTTGGGGTATATCCACGAGTTGCATACAAAATGGACCTTGGGCTTGCCCTTCAGTCCCTTCACAGTCAGTGTCTTGAGGTAGAACTCCGAGTGGTGGTTGTTTTTTACAATTACTGCTCCTGGAATTCCGAGGCTCGACTCGTCCCACTCGAAGTGAACTTTGAAGTTGGACTCGCCAGCGGCCACGGAGGTTAAGGTGGTGACCCATTCCTCCAGGCTGGACTCCTTGCCTAACTTGCCCTTTCCTGTTGCTGTTGGTTGATAAATAAATAAACACATCATAAATAAATAAACAAATAATAAATAAATACATAAATAAATATATACATAACAAATAAATATATACATAATAAATAAATACATAATGAATAAAGAAATAAATATATAATAAATAATAAGGAGTTTATGAAGATTAAAAAAATTGGATTAGTCAATGTTTGTAGAGGAGTGGAGAAATAGCGTTGTTAATATGGTTTAGCTAAGGAAGAATTAGGTGGAATAATATTACATTTGGCTAGCTAGTAGTTATTGATTAATTGATTGGGTAGAGTTAGCTGGTTTTAGTTGTGATTGTTAATTGCAAGAGTTAAATAAAATAAGAGGAAAGGTTCACTGTGATATTGATATTGTCTTATTCTAAGCACATGAGGTTGAGGATGCACCTCATGTGACCATTCATGATTATGATTTTTAGAAAGATAATGAAAAATAATTTGTTGTATAAATGGATCTTTTAAGAGTTGTCAACATAATTTATGAGAAATGATGTATCAGTAGTTATTGAGACATACAACCTACATGGATAATCTCATACTTAAAAATAATATAATTCAATAATTCATGTGACAACATTCAATTACTGAATTATTAGCTGTCTTATTCTAAGATGTTCTAAGATGTTGTAAAAACAGTATACTTGATTGGACATATTGAATATAATAATAAGAGATTAGAAATAATTACAATTTACTTTAGTAGGCTGTTGAGTTTTTAGTTAAAAAAAAAAAAAGAATGAGCTCTTGTAGTACAAGTGGTTAATAATTTATTACTAATCACGTGAAAAATGCAAACAAGCAGTCATGAATATGATCATGATTCATGAACAAACAATGCCAAGTGTGAACCCATCCTTCCTTGTCCATTTATCACATAATAAATTCCATTAATTCCTTCAGAAAGATTGAATAAAGCCATTTAATTCTCGATATAAACAGACGCACTTAACCCGGAAGAGGTCATGTTCATTTTTTTTTATAAAAGGTCATTTTCATTGGCAATGAGTTTAAGAAAAACTAAAGGATGATAATTTGTGATTGAATTATATACTCATTCACCCTAAGATACTAGGATCATAGTGATTAGATTTTGGCAGCTTTTATGAGAAACATGCATGTGTTGGCCTGTTGGGAACACATGCATGCGTATTTAATTTTGAAGGCCCTACTTTATTTGTAACTATTTTATTTTAAAAAAATTATAAATTTGATCTCGCCCTTTAATTCCTAAATTTAGAAATCATGAGATCCATCATATACACGAAGAAAACTTTGAAGTCCAACTTTGTTATTTTTTATCCACAAGACCTGTTTAATAAAAATAAAAAAGAACGCTAATTTTGCAATTTTCATTTAGACTCGACTCTTCTAACCTCCAAAATTATTTTGACTTGTACACAACTAATGTGATTTATTTGGATCATTTGGTGCCCCAAAACGAAAGACTCCATACTGAGTCAACAAAGCTGGTCAAACGGAAAACCACGTGAGAGCAGCAGTGTTTGCCTGGAATTGGTTCATACCGTACAGAATACTCCCAGCCAATAAAGTGTGTGCGCTTTGGTAACTCATTCACTCCTAGAATCTAGTGTCATTTTAAAACAATATAGATATTTCTCTGTGTATTGTGTAGCGAGTAATTGTTCAATGTGAAAATGACCCGTTACACATACTATATACATCGTTTAGTACAAGAAACAGTGATGGACTTGTTATATTGTTGACTTAAGCTCTTTTAATTGCTTACTAATCACTAATAAGTTTGTTTAGTTTTGTCAATACAGTATAATTTTTAGTTCAAAAGGTCTTAGTTAGCAGTTGATCAATTGATTAATACAATTTTATTTTTGAGAAATTGATTAATAAGCTTATGGAGCTAAGCATTCAATGAATCAGCAAATTAATTATTGCGATTAATGATCAAGCATAATGATAAGAATCATCAGTATTTTGGAAAAAAATCATTATTGACGGGTCTCTTTTGAAGTCTAGCGAGAAAATTTTTGAATAAGAGTTGGAAAATTACTACTAAAGTTAACTTGATACTGCTCAAATCAGAGAGAGAGAAATTAAACAAGAACCAGTCACTTACAGGGATCAGCAACGGTGGAGGAGACGAGCTGGAAGGAGACGCCCTTGCCGAGCAGCTCGTGAACTCCGTCCAGAAAGGACGCGTTGAAATCGCCGAGATCCAGCACGTTCTTCTTCATGAGCACCACCTCGCCGGCGAACTTCGCCGGCTTCTTTGATGCATCTTGCTTGCCGGTCATGCAATCGCACAGACCTTGGAAAATCATCTTTGCAGTTGTCAATCGCGAGCTGCTTTTGTTGGTTCAGAGAGGGGAGGAGGAAGAATGGAGGGATTGATTTGGGAATGGGAGGGAAGAAGAGGCGATGGGAGGTTTAAAAGGAGAAGAAGAGACTGGAGAGAGGCTGGTTTAACGAAGAAATAGTTGGACCTGGTGTATCATACACTGAAGTTTCCATATCAGACTGTCTGTCGAGACACATTTATTATTGCAAGTTGATCATTTTTAATATTTTATGCTACTATTTGTTTTGCTAGCACTATGTTGTAATATTTACTATTTTAAATTATTACATGTATTGTTTTTTAAAATACCTGTATAGTTTTTGTGAATATATGCATTAGTTTTGTATATATTATATTCTTGTAAGTTTATGCGATCGTTTCCATATATTTGTTGGAGGAAATGTTAGCTGGACCCGACATTTCCATATCAAACTGCATTATACACCGAGATTTCCATATCATGTCAGACAAACATTTATCAGACAAATATTTATTATTACAAGTTGATTATTTTTAATATTTTATTATAATATTTGTTTTGCTAGCACTATATACTAGTTTATATTACATTTACATGTTTATTTTTATAAAATACCTGTATATTTTTTGTGAATATATGCATTATTTTTTAGTATATAATGTTAGTATGAATTTATGCGTCATTGGGGAAATGTTAGAACCTGGTGCATCATACACCGCACGTTCCATGACAGAAAATATATAGATTGACTAGTTGTCCACTTGTTATTATTTTATTGTATGATTTGTGGATATATTATGCTGCTTGCAAATATATTATTTTTCGGATTGTAAAACACAAAAAAATATATAATAAGATAAATTACATGCATATATAATGTAATAGATATAATTATGTTTATCTCATATCTGGAATTTACGGCTTGTGTTTTGGGAATTTTTTTTTTAAGTAGTCGAACGGACTACTTATCAAATTTCATTAAGAAAACCGCGAAATCCGTCTTTTACATGCTGGTACAATGCGTTGTTAGGTATTTGCTAAAATTAAACTGACTCCCCCTCACCCGCCTTGAGCTGAAATTTCTATCTTATCTATCCAACCCCACCCTCCGGACCTATACAAGATGCTACATCCATTTGAGCCAATTGTTGGCTTCAGATGAAGCTCTCTCGGCTGTGATGGTCGCTTAGATCTCGATTGTTTAAATTTGAGTTCATTACGAGCTTTTCAAATGTTCCAGCATCATGTCATCCATCGAGCGCTCCATTGGTTTTTGGGATTTTACTATCAACTTGTATACATAACATGTGTTATTTCAAGAAAATTGCACATTGTTCTTCCATCATTATATATTATTTTAATAGTCAATTGGACCATTGGCATCAAGATTCAACACACATATAACATTGTTAATAGTCAATTGGTAGGAATTGGCGTATCTCTTTCAAGAAATTATTGCAAACCAATGAAATTAAGGCTGATAAATTTTGTGATGATGTGGAATGTTGGATCATCATTCATCTCACTTCTTTTAATCGGTTCGCCGCTCTTTCATCGAATTAATTAAATGCTCGAATGGATCTGAAATTGAATGTGATTTGCATGTTGCACATTTTTAATTTTGTGTGTTACAGTCAGAATCTTGTGCACTGTATGGTGGACCAAAGGTTGTTTCATCACGTATTTATTAATTACATGTAGTTAATATGTTGCGGTTCACCTGCCTTTGTCTAATTTTGATGTTTTATTGTTTTATCACAATATTAAGATTATGAACTGTGTTTCAGAAATTATGGGAACCAGAAATCTGTCACACAATGACACGATATATAGTAAAAAGAAGTTGTAATTATTTCTTTAGGAGTTATATTTTGTGAAAAATATCATATTATTATATTCGCCTCTCGAACTTGTAGTATTCGAGGAAAAAAATATCATTTTTGGTTACAGTTACCCTAACACATATCCTAGAATCATACAAATCATAAAGAACACTTGTTGGATCTTGATGCATGATGTAATTTGATTTCATATTTACAAGGAGACGCATATGTTTGGTTTTGTGAAGATTTGCTAGTATTAATTGGGTTCATTTTTTCTTCTCTTCCTTTTGCAATAATTGTTAGGTGGATAAGGATGTGAGTGTTATAGTCTGGAGTGACAGCTACACGTTGTACGAATTATATTCCACGAGTTGCATGCATGGGGATTTAATATATTTCTAAGTTTATTAGGTTGTATACAAAACGTAATTTTAGGTCTAAGATACTTTTTTCAATTATTCCATTGTTTTTGTTAGTTTACTATCTGCAAGTGGCAATGTTTATATCATCCCCCTCTTGTTATCTTATCTTCTGATTTGTGCGACTTCATTGAATATTATTGCATTGAATTTTTCAGAAAAGAATGATTTTCTTCCGGACAAAAATTAATGACTCATTTCTTGTTGTGTAATAAAATAATGATCTTTCCTTGAAGAAAAAAATGTTCTGTTTATTTATATAATATGCAATACTGATATTGATGCAGATTAATATATATATTATAAATCTTAAATATGAGACTTTAAATACTTATCTGAGTGTTTTGGCTATTATATTATAATGCACTACTCATGGTATATGCAGATTGCAGGGTACTTTTAATGTGATGATTTTTTTTAGAGGAAATTTGGAGCGGGCTTGATTGTCCCCCATTTCAGTGGAATTACTAAATTTTTATTTTTGAGGAACGAATTACTTAATTTTTTTTTTTTTGAAGGAAACGAATTACTAAATTTTATCTATGTATTTACAATGTTCCTATTTATTTACCTGTGACAATTAATCAATCACGTTTTTCTTAATGATTGTTTTATGGATTCACACAACACAACACATGTTTGAATGAAGTAAAGACAAGGTTGCTTCTGTGCTTCTTGTGAAGGACTCATTCAACCCTTCTATAGTAACTTCAATTTGGCACATAGATTTATAATTTGACCATATCGTTCAATTTGGCACATGGATGTATAATTTGACCATATCGATACACCACAAATGGAGTTTTTTGTGTGCACATTTCCTAACAAAAGGCTAAAAGAGGGCCTTTGAATATTATGAAAGAACAAATGTTTTCATTACGGTGGGTAATGAATGATCCAAAAAGTGTTCCAAGTGGTAAATATATTGTTATTATATATTATGCATTTTGCAATAATTTAATTTCAATTTACTCATTATGGAGAAATATCTAATCAAAGTGGTGATTCGAAGATAACATGCAGAAGTCAGAGCTACTATTATCATAATATTCCTTCCAAATCTATAGAAATAAAAAAAAATGACAAATTGTCACTAGCCGAAAATACTGTAACGCAATCAATTGTTTTTTAATTTTAAATAGTCAAAAAGGCCGAAGACAGCTCACTAGCCGAAATACTATTAACACATTTTAATAAATTTAAATGGTCAAAAGGCCCAATACATCGGTAATCAATAATCAGGCCTATATTAGAACCCATAACCAAAATAGCCCAACATTATTTACTATTCTTGATACAATTCTTAGAATATCTTATGAACTGAACTTAGGCCCAAACCAGGCTTTGACTGGCCGCTCTGAAATCTATGTACCTTGTCATTTTTCCTCCATTTCAAAATAACACTGTCTGATCTGATACATTAACTACCAGTTATCCTGAACATCTCCCTTTTCTAAAACTGGAGATGATATTGTTGACTTCTCACTTCTAACAAAACAGAGCCACGCATGAGCTTATGGAATATATCTCCAGTTCCATTCTACACCATGAATTGCTGCTGCGAAGAAGAAGAAGATGAAGGATTACATCTCCTCCGTACTCCTCTATTTCCTACCGAATCCGTAACGACCCTCTCTCCGATGAACTCCAACTTCGCACCGCTCTACTCCGGCGATCTCCTCCGATCGATTCTCGAGCGCCTGAATGCGCCAGACCTCGCCCGATCCGCCTGCGTCTGTCGCCTCTGGAGGATCATCGCCTCGGATCGGTCGATGCTCGAGCGGTCCTTTGCGGCTCCGTGGGGCGTGAAATTTATTGTGGGGATTCCATCGTCTACTGCCTTCTGGCGGTGTTCTTCGCTCAATCGATTTGCGATCTCGCATAAGATTGCTAGAGGGGATTCGATTGCTCGCCTTGCTCTCAAGTACTCAGTCCAGGTAGGTATTTAATCATATTTCTTTCATTTTTGTGCAATTTTCTGTTCAAATTGCTCAATCAAAGCTTTCCAATTCCACACCTCGCCTCACATATATGTAAAACATCTCAGAAATCCTCAACCTAACCACTCACAGACTGCAAAACTCTCTGAAAACTCCATTTCTGTAAATCACAGGTGACGGACATAAAACGACTGAACAACATGATGAGCGACCACGGAATCTACTCACGCGACCGTCTCTTAATCCCCATTTGCAAACCAGATCTCCTCTCCAACTCCACATGCTACATCGAGCTCGACACCCATTCAAAACGTGAAGTTGCCGTCTTATACCTCGAAGGAGGCCCGAGCCATGAATCTGAAACTCAGATGAACGATGCAAATTCTGACAGGAGGAAGAAGAAGATTCTCAATTCGGTGAGAAGGAGCTTGCATGTTGATGATGGAACGGCTGAGTATTACTTGTCGGTCGCAAATGGAGATCCGAGAGCTGCTATGTTGAAGTATAATGAGGATCTCAAGTGGGAGCAACAGAGTAATGGTGTTTGAATTGTGAATGTTTGGTTATTTTGTGTTTTGGGGGTTTTTGAGAAGCTTTTAGATTAAGGCAGTATAATATTAATCTGTTTATATAATATTAATACTTACTACTGTGTGTGTTAATGTTATGTGTACATTATAAAATTTGCATGTATGATAGTAAGTGTTCACTAAAGTTTTTTTAGTTGTCTAATATCAATGGTTTTATTTAGGGTCCGTTTGGCAACGTTTTATTTTTACGGTTTTTTTTTTTTTTTTGGCTAAAAAATAAACGAAACATGTTTGGTTGGAGAGCCTTGTTTCCATCTTTTTTGCTCAAATCAGAAAAAATAAACGGAATTATGGAAACATGAAAATCTCGTTTCCACTTTGTTGTTTTCATTTCTTTATGTATGCACGTGATTACCTTTTAAGCTTTTATACAACTTGTCAGTTGTCATCATATGGTCAATCTATACTAAAGTAAAATGAAAACATGAATTTTTTTCTCTCTTTAAAGTCCAGTCAAGATATAATAATAATAATAATAATAATAACAGCAGCAGCAGCAGCAACTAATAATAATAATAATAATAATAATAATAATAATAATAAACCCTAAACCCTAAACCCTATAATAATAGGCAAGACAAAATCAAAATGTTATTGGCATTTTCACATTCTTATATATATAAGTCATTTGTTTATAACGTTATAGTTATATTAATTTTCCCATATTACTTTATTATGTTATTTTTAGTCAATATATCATTTTTAGTATACATATTATGTTTCACTGCACCAATATACCGTTTTATCATGTCTATATTATGTTTTATGTACCTATATATTAAAAATGAAATCAATATATTGACATTGAAAATGATATATTAATACCGAAAATGTTATATTAATACTGAAATTAATATAATGATGTTGTTAACAGTATATTGATACTAAAAACTCGAAATTGGCACTGAAGACATTATATTATGACTGAAAACTTTTTATTTATATTGAAACGGTATATTAACACTGAAACAGCATATCAACATTAAAAATGATATATTTACACTAGACATATTACATTGATATTGA
The DNA here is from genome assembly GCA_027726005.1 of Juncus effusus. Taxonomy (NCBI): domain Eukaryota; kingdom Viridiplantae; phylum Streptophyta; class Magnoliopsida; order Poales; family Juncaceae; genus Juncus; species Juncus effusus. Next base: position 1,385,507 of record CM050905.1, on the reverse strand, counting down.
AGACGGTATGTTAAAACTTAAAATATTCATTAGCATTGAAAATAGTATATTCACACGAAAAACTTTAAAATTTTACGTAAAAATAATATATTGACATTAAAACTTTATGTGAAAACTAAAAACACTATATAACAAAATTAAAAATAATTCGCTGATACAGAAAATTCCGTTAGAGATTTAAACAGTACATTATCCTTGGTTGGTATGATCTATGAAATATACATTTGATAAAATATAGTATGTAAGAAAATTTATTATCAATTTCAGAAACAAAAACAGTAATTTTGAAAACAAAAATAAAAAAACATAAAATTGTTTTTCGTTTTTAAAAAACAAAAAATAAAAAAATAAAAATGATGCCAAACGTTGTTGTTTGTATTTTTTTTGTGCGGATAATTACTTCTTTTAGTTCAGTAAGATCAATGATTTTTTTTAGATTTTTGTTAGTATGTGGGCTAATGGGCCAATAATCAGGAAATTTAGTGGATTTAAAGATGGGCAACAAAAGGATTGGGCTTTTGCTATTATTTTTAAAAAATGTAGAAAAAAGAAAAATTGTGATTAAGTGTAAACAAAGAAAAAATTGAAGTGTTGACTTGGAGTCAAGTCTCTCTAAATCTCTTTAGTAGGCCCAATTTTGCCTTATGTAGGCCCGTATACTCTCATGACGTGCAATGTGAATGCATGTGACCAAGTCATTTCTCCTTCTATTTATTTATTTATTATCTATTTATTTATTTTATTTTATTTATTTGGAAAGGGCATTTGAGCCTGCTTCTCTGATTCAAACAAAGAACATTTCCTTTTCTTGAATTTCTCATGAAATAAAATACAGTAATATACAATTTCTATTTTTTTTTTTTTTTTGAGGAAATTTGAAGAGAGCTCTAAAGTCCCCCTTCCAAACTGTATTAAATATGTGATAAAAAAAAAAATTCTAATCCCTAAATAGGCTATATGATTTTCTATTTAAAACCGTATCCTCATTATATAAACTTTTCCTTTTATAAATGAATGTTTCTTCCAATAGTATGAGATTAAAATGAAACAGAGAGCCTGCAACTTCAATACAAAATTAATTAGAAATCTGACCCATCCAACTACCCAATAATTCCCTGCCGGCCCCCTTTAAACAGAGCTCTGTTCTCTCTTTCTCTCTCTCTCAACATAACTATAAGGAAGGAGGGGAGAGTGCAATGGAATATCATAAAATGAAAATGAGCGGGCTGAGGGATCGAATGAAGGGGAAAAAAGAAACAGGCATGAAGATAGCAGGAACTGTCGTCTTAAACAAAAAGAATGTGCTTGATCTGAGCGACTTGAGGGCGTCTTTTTTCGACAAGGTCAATGAACTCAAAGGCCGAGGTGTTTCTTTCGAGCTCATCTCCTCCACCCACATCGATCCAGGTCTGTATTAATACTTCTTATTATATATAACTCAAGTGATATACTGATCCAATATAATCAGTCATAATCAATCAACACATGAATTGTCATATGCAGTTATGGGAAGAGGCAAGGTAGGGAAGCCAGCGAGCTTAGAAGATTGGGTGACATCATCGACAAATTTAACTCCCGGTGATTCGAAATTCAAAATCAATTTCGAGTGGGACGACAGTCAGGGAATCCCAGGCGCTGTCATTGTGAAAAACAACCACAACTCGGAATTCTTCCTCAAGACGCTCACTATCGAAGGCGTGCCCGGGAAAGGCCGGGTCCATTTCGTCTGCAACTCCTGGGTCTATCCCGCCAAGAGATATAATTATGACCGCATTTTCTTCACTAATGATGTAAGTATATAGAAACCTTGAAAACTATTCGGATGCAATCAACAACACAAAATGTTTAAGCAAATTTGTATTGATTAATTATCCTTTGGTGTAGACATACCTTCCAAGCCAAATGCCTATGCCCTTACGGACGTATAGAGACCTTGAGCTTTGCCATCTAAGGGGAGATCATGTGCCGGGTCCACTTAAAGAGGAAGACCGTGTCTATGGCTATGCGGTCTACAACGACTTGGGCGACCCTGATAAGGGAGAGGGAAGTGCACGGCCTGTTCTTGGTGCTTCGTTTGAACACCCGTATCCTCGCCGTGGGCGTACGAATCGTCCTCCTACCAAAAAAGGTCACTTTTCAAACATATAACCCAATTTTTTTTATATATCCTAGGTTTTATAGAATTATTATGATAATATTTGCATATTTCAACTAAAGTATAATTTAATCTACAATAAGGATAGATCCAAATTCGGAGAGCAAGGTAACGACACTACTGCAAGACGTCTATGTCCCTCGAGACGAACGTTTTGGCCGGATAAAGATGTCGGACTTCTTGGCTTATGCAGCAAAATCAGTCGGACAATCTATTTTTCCGGCGCTTCGTGCCATCTTTGATAAATCACCTAATGAGTTTGATTCATTTAAGAACACGTTCGATTTGTATGAGGGAGGGTTAAAATTGCCTCTATCTCCTTTCCTGTCTGAGCTGCGTGAGAAGATCCCTTTTGAGTTGATCAAGGAATTTGTACGGTCCGATGGCGCTAATCTTTTTCAGTTTCCTCTTCCTCAAGTGCTCAAAGGTATTATACTACATATTTGAATAATTTTTCTAACTCTTGGTTCAATAACTGAAACAAAATTGAAAGGACTTCATAAAAATTTCTGTGATATGTATTTGTTAAAAAATTGTTTCTAAATTCTGTGAAACTAAACAGAGGACAAGTTCGCGTGGAGATCAGATGAGGAGTTTGCACGAGAAATGCTCGCAGGAGTGAATCCAGTAATGATTAGACGTCTCCAGGTAAATCAGGGCATTCTGTTATAATCTTTTCTTAAATGGTTAAATTACAAATGTAACTATTAAAGGATGTATGTTTGTCATGACAGGAATTTCCTCCAGCTAGCAAGCTCGATCCGAAGATATATGGTAACCAAAACAGCACAATACGAGCAGAACACATTGAGATGAACCTTGAAAGGTTAACTGTACATGAGGTATCTTTCTCATGTCAGCAAGCGAAACACTTGCTGATTTTTTCATCAAAATAAAAAGAAAAGATATATTACTCACTAACAGATCTGAACTAAGTGACAATAATTTATTTCGGTTGCAGGCACTAAATAGAAACAAGTTATTCATTCTGGACTACCACGATGCCTTCATGCCATATCTAAACGAGATAAACAGACTAAAAGGGAACTACATTTATGCAACCAGAACATTCTTATTTTTGAAGGATGATGAGACCCTCAAACCGGTTGCAATCGAGTTGAGCCTACCTCACCCTAATGGTCTGCAATACGGGACAGTAAGCAAGATTTACATGCCAGCCGATAGTGGCATAGAGGGGGCGATCTGGCAGTTGGCAAAGGCTTATACTACAGTTAATGACGCGGGATATCATCAACTCATCAGCCATTGGTACATACTTTTCTATAAAATGATCCAAAATGAGATTTTTAAATAAAGATTTATCATGAATTTTAATGAAGAGCTATAATTGTTGATTGCAGGCTAAACACACATGCGGTTATAGAACCGTTTGTGATAGCAACGAGCAGGCAGCTCAGTGTGACACACCCAGTACATAAGCTATTGGGTCCGCATTATAGAGACACAATGAATATCAACGCCCTTGCACGACAGGCCCTCATAAATGCCGGGGGAATCTTTGAGACGACCTTTTTCCCAGGAAAATATTCATTTTCTTTATCGTCCAAGGTCTACAAGAATTGGAAACTCACCGAGCAAGGCCTCCCTTTCGACCTCCTCAGCAGGTATTGCCCCAAAAATTAACAAATAATTATGCAAATAAAAATTGAAGATATTAACATTATATTGGTATTTATATTTAATCAGGGGAGTCGCAGTTGAAGATCGTTCTAGTCCGGAAAAGCTCCGATTATTGATCAAGGACTATCCATATGCAGTAGACGGTCTGGCGATTTGGTCAGCTATCGAGTCATGGGTCATCGAATACTGCTCTATCTACTATCCTGATGATTCGACCATAAAATCCGATATGGAACTCCGCGCATGGTGGAAAGAAATACGTGAAGTCGGTCATGGGGATAAAAGGTACGAAACATGGTGGCCTAAAATGGACTCACTCAAAGACCTAACCCAAACTTGCACTACTCTAATATGGCTTGCATCCGCTTTCCATGCGGCTGTTAACTTCGGTCAATACCCTTACGGCGGTTATGTTCCGAATCGGCCGACTGTAAGCCGTCAGCCAATGCCTGAACCAGGGACGAAGGAATTTGACGAGTTGAAAAAGAATCCAGATAAGGTGTTACTTAGAACGATAACAAATCAAATACAAACTTTGGTTGGGATTTCTTTGATTGAGGTCTTGTCTCGCCATTCTGCGGATGAGGTGTATTTAGGGCAACGAGATACACCAGAGTGGACTTCAGATAGATTGGCATTGGATGCGTTTGACCGGTTTAGTAAGAGACTGATTGGGATAGAGGAGAGGATTGTGGCGATGAATTCAGATCCACGTCTAAAGAATCGCTATGGGCCGGTGAAAATGCCGTACATGCTTTTGTACCCTAACACGTCCGATACTCGTGGTAAGGCTATTGGTCTTGTTGGAATGGGGATTCCGAATAGTGTGTCAATTTAACAAGAAGATAGATTATTATAATTCGGTTTGTATTGTGTTATGTATAATTCTAGATGGCATGTATTTTGGAAAGAGATTGGTAGTTGATATGAATGTACAATATTGTATTGTTGATGTGGAGTATGATTTGAATGAATTTTTAATAAAAAATTGAGGTCTCAAGTGAAAAAAAGAATTTCTTGAAGTGATTTTGACATAATTCTTTTTTACAAAGTATATAGAAAAAAATACCTAAAACTCACAACTATAATTTATATACATAGTAAAAAAAATAATTTGTCAACAACATCATTTCTCTTCTTTTATATCTTCACACAGATTAAAGGCCTAACATCATGGTATAATTCTTTTTAAATATTAAACTATGACAACTAAAAATACACACAACTAATTCTTTTTTCTTTCTTTTTCAGTTGTGAAAGAGCGTTGTAATAGAATATTTAACGATTCTTATTTACCTTTTTGGGGCAGCGTCATCCAAAGCGGAATTTAGGTTGTGGGAAAATAGGGATGCAAATTTAATTATATAAAAAAAGGGGTTATTTTGGCTGATGTCGGACTGAGTTGGTTTCCATTCACTGACAGCTCGCGTGTGAAGGGATCACTCTAGGACATGTTGGATACTTGTAAAACTCTTTATTGCGTTTTATTATTTAATATAATTATAGCTTAGAGTGTGGGATTAACCCACCTCAAGCACCCTTTTCAAAAAAAAAAAAATGCACACATGCATCTTCACCAAGGGAGCTAGATCCATCTTCGCAACGACTGGTACTTCGAGGATCTACCCTAAGAATTCTGTAATTTTTGGTTGGATCATCGGAAGAAATTGGCAAAGACGGCAAGAAAACATTGGGATACCACCTAGGCAGCGGCTTGTTGATCATTTTGGATGGCAAGATATGCACGCATTTTCCAACAAAAGAACACTTCCCATAACATCATAGTGGCGGCGATCCAATATCCCTCCTTCAAGATGTTGACAGAATAATTTATATCAATAATAATTTATTGAATTTTATAAATATATGCGTTTGCCTCCTCTCTCTCTCCTCAAAATTTTTGTACAATATAAATCAGTAGAGAGAATTATTTTTTTGGCCCCTTAATAAATACAGTTAAGCTCCGCCAGTACATACATTATTTTCATTCAAACTATCTTTATTATAGCAATATTGTTTGCATTCAATTTCCAAACACCATTAAATAAATAAATAAAATCCAAACACTACACAATAATTCCATTTCTCGATTCCAATTCAATTCCAATTCAACACTACATTACTTAAATTACCTAAAATTACAAACAAAATACATGCACAACATGAAACTCCACAAATCTACAATACTGATAGATTAGCAAGCCTTAAATGGATACACTATTTGGGATCCCCATTCCTACTATACCCGTGCCCTTACCGCTTCTATCCGACGTATTCGGATATAACAACATGTACGGGATATTAACTGGTCCATTCCGATTTTTCAAACTGGGATCAGCATTCATCTCTCTTATCCTCCGCTCTATCCCAATCAGCCTCTCACTAAACCGGTTAAACGCATCAATTGCCTTTTCATCAGACGTCCACTCTTCTGTGTCACGTTGCCCAAGATACACCTCATCTGATGAATGACGAGACAATATCTCGATCAAGGACACACCGACTATGGTATGTATCTGGCTCGTTATAGTTCTTAGAAACACTTTATCCGGATTCTTTTTCAACTCTTCATACTCATTCGTACCTGGTTGGGGCATCGGCCTTCTGCTAATGGTTGGACGGCTCGGATGGTAACCAGCATATGGATATTGGCCAAAATTTACAGCCGCATGTAGGGCCGATGCAATCCAAATCATAGTGGTGCATGTTTGGGCTAGGTCTTTAAAGTTGTTCATTGATGGCCACCATGGTTCATCTTTTAAGTCGCCATGACCGACGTCGCGTATCTCTTTCCACCATGTCTGGAGTTCAATATCAGTTTTTACAGTCTCGTCATCAGGGTAATAGATCGAGCAGTATTCGTTGACCCATGACTCAATGGCTGACCAGATTTCTAAGCCATCTGCTGCGTACGGGTAGTCCTTGATCAACAACCGGACTTTGTGTGGGCTTGAATGATCTTCAACCGCAAGTCCCCTATGCAGCAAAAAGAAATCAATTGTTATGTCTTTATTTAAAATACAAAACTAAAACTAATTCAAGAACTAATTATTATTTACATATTGTTATATCTTTATTTTCTCAGTGAATTTTTAATATTTTTATTCCGACCTGTTGAGGAGGTCTTGAGGGAGGCTTTGATCGGTGAGTTTCCAGGTCTTGTAGACATCCGAGGAGATCTCAAGGGCATACTTTCCAGGAAACACAGTTGACTCAAAGAGGCCTCCAGCATTGATGAGAGTCTGACGTGCGAGTGCATTGATATTCATCGTATCTCTGAAATGTGGGTTGAGGAGTTTGTTTATTGGGTGCATCACGCTCAATTGTCTGTTTGTCGCTATAACAAACGGCTCCATTGCTGCATGCGTATTCAACCTGCGTCATCAAGATGATTTATTCATGAGCTTCTCTAACTGATTTATGCAACTCAAGTTAACATATAATCACAAGAACTGTAGCGAAACACGAACTTTCATTTTGAGTTAACAATTAATTGCATACCAGTGGCTGATGAGTTGATGTTGAGCCGCGTCATTGACAGCCGCATAGGCCTTGGCCAATTGCCACATGGATCCTTCCACACCATATGAACAAGGTGTGTAGACCTGGCTCACTGGACCACAGGCCCATCCGTCAGGGTTAGGCAAGCTCAGCTCGATGGCCAGTGGTTTGAGGGTCCCGTCAATCTTTAGGAATAAGAGCGTTCTTGTCGCATAGATGAAATTCCCTTTTAACACATTTACATCTTTTAGATATGGCATGAATGTATCGTGATGGTCTAAGATAAATAATCTGTTCTCCTTCATTGCCTGATAAGAAAATTTACTCACAATGAATCAGAAATCATTTGAACAAACAAGACTACTGAAATAAATTATAATCATACCTCTTCCACAGTAAATCTTTCCATATTCATCTCAATTTGCGCTGGTTTTATTGTACTAGTTTGATTGCCGTAAATCCTCGGATCGAGTTTGCTTAGAGGTGGAAATTCCTGTTATGATAAAACTATTATATTTTGCAATCTAAACATTGCAAAATGTTTTACAAGAATGCGATGATGTACCTCAAGACGTCTGATGACCATTGGATTCACTCCTGCAAGCATCTGTCGTGCAAACTCTTCATCAGCCCTCCACGCAAACTTGTCCTCTATTCAGTTTCAACATTTATTTCAAAAAATCAAAACTTCAATAAAATTCGATAATCTTTTCTCTTTTTTTGATAAAATGGGAATTCCATAATCTATTGATCCTTGCTGTTTTCATTTTTCATTAAATCTAAAATATGTCGAAAAAATATATTTACCTTTAATAAGGTCGGGCAGAGGCAGCCGCAAGGCATGAGACCCGTCCTTTCGTACCACCTCTTTTAGAACTTGAAGAGGAATCTTCTCGCGTAAATCCTCCAATAATTTGGAATGCGGGATCTTGAGCCCGCCCTTGTAGAGGTCATGCGTTTCCTGGAAAGAATTAAACTCCCCTGGATTTCTGTCGAAGATTGCATACAATGTCGGAAAGAGAGACTGTCCGAGAGCTTTTATTTTGTACGCCAAGAAATCAGACATTTTCAAATAGCCAAATCGCTCATCTCGTGGGACATAGTTATCTTCCCCAAATATTCCGGTTATTCTGCTCTCCGAGTTCGGATCTATTGATATGGATGTGATAAGACATATCATTTTTCACCTCCTTATAATTATACTAAATGGATGTTTGACAAAATTCTTTTGACGTAAAACGATCTCATATACATGGATTCCTAATTGTTTAAAAAAGTAACACCTCTATCATATGCATTTTCTCTATTGGACAGAGAAAACTCTTTTGTCTCACTTTCGTTTTATTCTGTACTAATATAATTTAAATCTATGTCCAATGATTCTTTTTATATCTTGCACTCAATCAACTAGACTACGAGTTCATTGACAACTAACTATATACACAAAAATGTAATAACTTATATGCTGATTCTAAGAATTGCTCACCTTTTCTGGAAGGTGGGCGGCTCGTACGCCCACGACGGGGGTACGGTTTTTCGTGGGACCCACCGAGAATTGGACGTACATTTGATTGGCCCGCGTCAGGGTCACCTAGGTCATTGTAGACCGCATAGCCGTAGACTCGGTCTTCCTCCTTAAGTGGACCCGGCACGTGATCGCCTCTAAGAAGGTAAAGCTCTAGGTCTCGATACGATTGTAATGGATTTGGTGTTTGGCTCGGGAGAAATGTCTGATCCAATTATCAGATAAAAGTATATTTTAATTTTACAAAAAAGGGAAGCTAATTTAACATAGATTTTTCTCAGCTTCTTGGTTAGGTTCAGTAAGATAATCAACTATTTTTTATATCTTTTTATTTTCTTTTATTTCGCCTTTCAGAAATATCCATTTTATTTGACTGAATCTCTGCAAGAGACTAACATGAAGAATAATCTGATCAGAGGAAAATGCATAAATTTTGTCATGAATTTTAGTCTTCCGTGATCAGAGGAAATTAAGAATTATTAATCTTATCCACCTAACATGCTAATAACTCTAAAGAGGAAAAAAAAAATAATCTGGTGAACATGCTATATGGTGGAGTATTTAATTGGAAATATGGATGGAATTAGTACGGTTGACTTCTATTAATTTTTATATCAAAAATTAATCACAGAAAATGAAAATGAAAATGAAAATCGAAAGATCCATCTCGACAAAATAATGTTCAAATACTTACATCATTAGCGAAGAAGATGCGATCGTACTTGTACTTGCTAACAGGGTAAACCCAAGAGTTACAGACAAAATGAACGTTGCCTTTTCCTAGCGTTGTGCAATCAATGGTGAGGGTCTTGAGTAAGAACTCGCAAGGATGATTGTTCTTCACAATTACCGCTCCAGGAATGCCATCATTTTCGTCCCATTCGAACTTTATTCGTAAATTTGAATCGCCTGTGTATATAGATGACACAGTCGTGACCCATTTTTCAAGAAACGCCGGTTTTCCGACCTTCCCTCTTCCCGTAACTAGAAAACAAAAAATAAAAAGTTAACTTGGAAGATGAATCAAAATGTTTTTTTTTTAAAATGAAAACCATATTGAATTAATATGTTTCAACAAAATGATTTTGGTTTTGAAAGTTGAAACTCACTAGGATCGATTTGGGTGGAGGAGATGAGTTCGAAGGAGATGCCCTGGCCAAGGAGCTCGGAAAATCGGTCAAGAACCGGTGCTTTTAAATCACCGTCATTGCGAAAATTCTTTTTCATTACCACAACCGTACCGGTTATGAGATCCTTTGATCTCTCCTTCTTTTGGTCGATCTTTCCCTTGATTTTGTCACGCAATCCATTTAGTCCCATCATCTTTGCGACTGTGAGAGAGAATGAGAGGGAGAAAGAGGGAGACTAGGGGGGAATGCAGAGGGAGTTAAGAGGTTCTAATTAATATTTGAAAGACGAAGTCTGCAAATTAGGTGGTATATTGGTTGTTGTTGGCATTTAGATTCAATTATGCATCTTATTGTGTGAGAATTTAATTTTGAGATAATATGTTAGGTTTATTTACAATCCAATTATAACGCACGTCTTTCAGAATACTAATTCTTATTCCTTCGTTAGGTTTCTATCATTTTTTTCCCTTCGTTCAACAGCTTATCGTATATACCATAATTTCATATGTCAACCCTACAACCTGAGCCATCCACATAATGAAATAAATCATAAGTTTCCAACTTATACTGTTATAATATCTACCTAAAAATGCTTGCAATTTTTATCATGAGAGTACGACTTCTAATATTTATTTTTCATGAAAGGGACTTTAAAATATTAAATTGACAGGAACCCCTGATATATAAATGGATGTTTTTCTTTTCATCTATTTGTTATACATGATTAGAAGTTAATGATTCAATCAGTGTGAACAACATGCAAGACTTGGAGTCGAGTCTATAAACAAAAGTTTGTGTTGGGCCCATTGAGATTATTTCGAAGCAGCCTGTTTAATATGCAGGGCCTATTTTCAAACAGGAACTTACCGAAAAATCATAAATATATGATCATGTTTAGAGGTCCAAAAATGTTACAAACCCGCAAACTAGTCACAAATCTAACACCGAAGAATTAAACAAGAAATGAAATAATGAAAATAAAAAGGTAATTTTTTCATATTTTAATTTCGGTATATAGTTTGTAACTGGCTTTTGTGTTCTTAGAATTTTTGTTAAGAGGTCCTATCATCTTTTTGTGTGTGCGTGTTTGTTAGAGAGAGAAGCATGACAATGGTACTGCAAGATAGGTGACTTATTGACAAATAGTTTGTAGTCTAGTTGGTTAAAGTGTTTATACATATAATAAAAAGTTATGGTTCAATTTCCGACAAACATAATATAACACATATTTAGCAAATTTCTCAACCCAATAGATTGAACATAAAAAATAAAAAAATAAATAATTTGTTTGGTTGGTCTCCTATCATTATTTTTTTTTTTCTGTTTTCTTCAGGCCAGCCGGACAGCCTGTGAATTATCTATTTAACGGATAATACTTAATTAACTAAATAAAAAATGCTAATAGAATCTAAACTGCAAAATCTCTTAATCTACAAATCATGCATTCTACTAATAGTTATGTAACTAAATAAAAAAATGCTAATAGAATTTGAACTGCAAAATCTCTTAATCTACAGATAATGCACTCTACTAATTATGTTATGCACGAGTCATTGCAATTTTTTCTTCAATCTTATCGCATGTAACATATAAGTCGATCTCACGGCTTATTACATCCTTGATATATACAAACAAATCACAAAGTCTTCAAATTGTGATATTATTATATAAAATATCTACCTCAAAAGAAAAATACTATATATATTTCCTCAAAAAAAAAATACTATATATATATTATAACAACACGCAATGTATTTATCATGAGAATACGACATTAATGTTTTTTTGTTCTCATTAAAAAGGCTTTATTATATTATATTTATATTAAAACATTTTCAAGGTAGCCCTCAATATATTTTCCCCAAGAACCCTGAATTTTCAAAACATCAGCTGTACAGTGAGATCCGTAACAAAGGGAAAATATCATGAATAGAATATCCCCATAAACATACAACATATCATATACATACCCTGCAACGTATAAGAAATATATTTTTCAAAAAAACATCAGAAATATGGTGTACTAGTATTTAGAGTTAATGATAATAAGTAACATTGAGTATTGGTTGTTGAAATTAAGATGAAATTATGAGCATTACTATAGCCTACAGCGAGATGAATTTAATTCTGAAAACATATTGGTACAATAAGCATTGGTACGACATTGTGGCTAGTTCTTTTCAATCTCTATAATTTTTTCTTCGTCCAATCCAAGAGCCTTATCCTATATAATAATTTCGTATGTCAACCTCATAGCCCTGAGCCAAATAATTAAATTGAATCATTTAACATGAAAATGATTTTCCAACAGTTACCGTGAAAATGATTTTTCCATATGTGTGAACACGAAAGACGTGATCTGAACAAAGCCCAATCTGAACACCAAAGACCCGGACAAAGACTTGAGACATGAGTCTGACTTATTGACTGACATGCTAAGCGTGTTCATTGAGTGTATTGAATATGAAAGATTATAATATCTATACTAATATCAACAAGAATTATTAATTACTTCGGCACCTGCTACAGTACGACGCACTACATTGTGTTACAGTGCGTCGTATTTGCACATTTCCCAATTACTTCAATAATGTTGAAACCTAAATTTTTTCGATTTTTTTTTATATACCATTTTTTTCAAAAATAAACCAATACTTGTCATTGCTTTGAAAATAATGGGGTAACTACCATTTTCGTCACTATTAGTGGCGGAACAGATGTTTAGTGGCGAAACATGTGGATTTTCAGTTTTTTCAAAAATTTCTCATTTGGCTGGTTAAACAGAGTTAATTAGTGTACAAAAATACTGAAAACACTGTTCCGCCACAGGCATTAGCGGAACATGAAATTTTTTTTTTTCCTGAGAAAAAATTAATTTTTTTTTAATTTTTTTCCTGTTCCGCCAGTAATAGTGGCAGAACACGTTTTTTTCACTAATTAACCCCATTTTTGAAAAATTATAAAATTCACATGTTCCGCCAGTAAATACCACATTATTTTGAAATGAGTGGTATTTGCTGGTTTATTTTTGAAAAAAATGGTAAAAAAAAAAATCAATTTTTTCTTCTAAAATCAAAAGACATTAAACGGGAAGCTAACAAAAAGTTAATTTCTGGCCCATTAATCCAGCTTGTTTAACTTATTGGGCCCATTCCAACAACACAACCCAAACGACCCAAATCATAAAAACACATACCATGCATTAAGAGGTCCAAGTCCAATCCATCTCTTAAACCAACCAACCAACATAACTACATAATTTCAACAATTCACCAAAATATAAGCTACTCCTACTAAGCCGCCTCAATCAATCTCAACCCTCCATCCTTCTTCCCACACCTCTCGCTCAAAAGCGCCTCCAAATCGCTCCCGTTCGCTCCCCCATTAAACTCCACGCATTTCGACGGGTCCGCGGGGTACTTCCGCTGACAAAATGTAATCAGCCGCTTCACCGACTGCAAGTACTTCCTCGTCACTTCATCGTTCATGATGTGCGCCACGCTGTTCGTGTGGATTTTCTCGCGGGCGGACCGCTCGTGGATCCCGACCATTGTTACGCCGATCGGCCAAGGCGAGTTGCCGATCGCGAGTTTGATGTATTGGTCCGTGGCGGAGAGGTAGTTGAGGTCTAGGCAGTGGTTTACGATGGATGATAGGGCCTTTTTTATGTCGGATGGTAGAGCCTGTGTAGAGGAGAGTGTGAGGTTAGTTGGTTGAGAGTGTGTTTTTTGTGTGTAAAATTGAAGGGAAAAGCAAAAAATTGTTACTTAATTGATAAGAAGTTCATCACGCAGATCATTAGTAGCCCATCTATTAGTGGGCGGAAAGGAAAATCCGTCAAATAAAGATACTGTTTCATCCGTACTATTAAGAAAGGAAACGACAGTTTAAATACGACAAGTTATAACCTGAATGGCATAAGAATTTAATATAATTACCCCCGAATGAAAAAAACACAACATTCTAAATATTTTACGGAGTGTAAATTGAAAAAAGTAATAAAATGAAATACCTTTTTCTTGCACATTTTGAAAAGGGGGTCTAAATAGCGCGCGCATTGTTTGTGTGTAGCAACAATCGATTTTCCCTTTGCTGTTCTTCTCTCAGATTCCTGCATTTCCTCTACCTCTTTTCCCCATTCATCCAACAGGCTTATTACAAAAGACATCATATATTTAGAAAATGACTTCAAATTTATGATTAAAAGAATCAATTAGAAACAAGAAATTATTAACAAACCTCTTGAAAAACACAGAAATCTTCTCTTCCTCACACAAATCTTCAAAATCAACTTCTTTCTCCTTTCCCTTCTCACGTCCCAACTCCTCTCCTTCATTCCGTTTCTGCAACGCATTCTTTTGCTTCTTACGCAATTCACAAATATCCCTCAGAAAATCATTCGTCTGACCCTCACCAATCTCATCATCTCCTTCAATCTCAAGCGCCCCAGACTCAATAACCGACTGCAACCTTTTAAATCTCGCCGCGTCATCCTCTCCGAACAACGTGATCGGCTGCTTCAGAATCCTCAATCGGCGGATTACCTCCTCACGCGGCAAAGCCGGATTTTCAGCCTTGGCCGTTTCATCTGGATTGGATGGATAGTTTGGCTTGGGAGGTGAAACTGATCTGGATTTCTTCGATTGGAGTTGCTGGAGTTCCTTCTCCCGGAGTTTCTGAATTTCCAACCGGATGATCTCCGAGCGACGGAGCACTTTCCGGCCAGCGAACTCGGATTCAAGCAGCCGGCGCTTGCGCTGTAGCTCTTGCTTTAGGAGATCCATTCTTCTCTTGATCAATTGATTCCAGAGAAATTGGGGAGTTTTTTTTGAAGGAGAAGATGATTCAAGTGAGTTCTAGAATGTTCTGTTTCTTTCTGCGCGGAATTATTTCGATAGAGATCGTTCAAAATGAAGAGCTTTAAAAAGACTTGGGCCGGATTTGCATGCAGACCAATTTAATTAAAAAAGGCTTGGTTAATTGTTATGGATTTGGCCTGTATTAACAATCATAATTATTAATTCACAACACACTCATTAATTTTTTTTAATTAGATACTTATTTAGTATTTTTCCTTTTTCTTAATCAGCATTTTACTATTTTTCTTTTATAATATCTTATTTATGCATTTTATCTTTTATTTATGTTCATTTTATGCATTTTATCAGACTGTTGGAGTTTAATTATTTGAATTCAACTGATAATTTGAAATATTTAAGTTCGTTTATAATATGAGTGAATCAATTTAATTATATAAATTATAAAAATCTCTATCGGAGAGGATTACAATCACATTTTAATAAATTTGGTACTGATCTTCAATTTTGTACATTCTCCCAACAGCTCCAACTAGATATTTTTTGTTTATACCTGAAATTAAAAGAAAAATAATGCACGTTTAGATTATGCAGCTACAGCGACACGGTTTCAATCTTCCATAATATTATTAATCATTTAATCCAACTCTGGATATCAAATTATCATCCCATTCCTATCTGTTCTACGTCAGCATGTTTCCTCAAATCCTCTTCATTTAATTAACAATGAAGATCTCCGTTCTGTTATAAATTTATATTGACTACGAAATTTGGGCAGTCCAGTATTACATAAAACTGGAGAGAAAAGAACAAACTGTATGAGCTGAAAAAATTAAAATTAAAAAAATGGAAAGATATAATTTCCACCTAACAGAAGCGTGTACCTCATGACGAAACGTAATTCGATGAAACAGGTTCACCACGGACCCTTCCAATAATAACAAGCCAAGCAATCTATTCAATCTAATTGCTTTCCTGGTGTATAAAGAACCGATTCCATTTGCGATTCAGCATTATACTTTTTCCCTCCTCTCTCAGTTTGTATAAATAAACCCCAAATCAGCCCAAGTGTTCCTCCTCTCTCTCTCAGTTTGTGTGAAAAATTAGAGAAAGATAGGCCAAATTTAGTTAGTCTTTAATTAATATACTGTAATTTTCTGCTAATGGCGCCTCAATTGCACGCCCTCAATTCCCCGTTTGATTGCATTCTCATTGGTGAGTTTTCTTCTGATCCTTAATCACTCCTTGATTAATCCGTATTGAATTTGCTTAATCTGATTGTCTGATGGTTAAACAGATCTTGATGATACTCTGTATCCAGCTGAAGCTGGCATTTCACAGGGCACTAAGAAAAACATAGATGGTAATTATGTTTAATTGACATAGTAATCACAAGCATGAGTCTATAAATTACAATTATGCCTTGATTGTATTGTTTATATATTTATTTATTTTTTATATTCAGAATTTCTGGCAATTAAATGTGATATATCAGCGGAAAGAGCAAGTTCTCTACGTGTAGAGCTCTTCCAGAAGTATGGAAGCTCACTAGCTGGCCTAATTGTAAGTTTATTTCCTAATTAAACTCAAATAATTCCCCTATCTCAACCAAATAATATTTCTACCCAAGTTATTTATATTAATGAATTAATGTATTTTTTAATTTTCTTTATGTTTGTTAGGCACTTGGATATGATGTAAACCCAGATGAGTACCACAGGTTAGTAACATAAATCAAAACAAATTAACTAATTAATTAATTAAGCTATTTGATCTTTTTTCTAACATTTAAATAACATATTTTATTATAGTTACGTGCATGGACGGTTACCATATGATCGAATCATGCCAGACCCACATCTCGCACAGCTTCTTAATTCCATCCATCAACCAAAAATCGTAAGTATTTATCAAAACTAATCTTCATAATTTAATCATATAAAATAAATCTAAATTATTTACAATATTTATTTTTTTGTCAGTTATTTACGAATTCCGATAGGCGACATGTTACGAGAGCTCTGGCTAGACTTGGCATTGAAGAAGAGTGTTTCAGTCAAATAATATGCTTTGAGACAATGAATCCACATTTCTTTGTGGAAACAAAAGATGCCAATATTTCTACTGAAGTGATTTTGAAACCATCTATGAAAGCGGTTGAGATTGCGGTACAACTGGCTGGATTCGATCCGTATCAGATGGTATACTTAACTAATTTATTTATGTATTAAATTATTGATTTGATCCTAAGTAATTATTTTTTATTTATTAATTTTCTCTGATTAATTTTTATTTTTTATTTTTGTTTCAACCAGCTGTTTTTGGATGATAGCGAGAGAAACATAGCAATGGGGAAAGCTGAGGGATTACACACTGTTTTGGTAACTAATTAACTCTATCTTCTAAATAGTTTTGTGTTTGTGTTGTTTAATTACAATTATCAATTTGGTAAATTATGGCAAGAAAGATTAGCCTTTTTACTTTATTACCAAATAATACGGTTCATGCAACATATTTTGCTGCATAAACTTGAACCAGAAAATCTAGGTCCTGTATTAAAAGGTTGAGGTTCTAATTGAGTCAGTAGGTCATCTAATATCCCCAAATGACGCCAATTTCCATCCAATACAAAGCCAATGAAATCATAGAAAATGAAACCAATTGTGATATCTATCACTCAATTAAAATCGTATATCTCACTCTTATCGAGAATTATGGCTATTTTTAATAATAATAATAATAATAATAATAATAATAACAATATTTTTTCGAACTATTTATTTTCTGTCAATTGTCAGGTAGGAAAAAGAATCAAAACAAAAGATGCAGATTACGCGATAGACAATATACACGACCTCAGTCTAGACCTACCGGAAATATGGAGCATGAGTAAAGATCACAAAGAAAGAAATATAGATAAAGAATCAATAAGAAAATCTGACTTGGATGCCATGATCAGGCCCCCAACTCCTATAGAAGCTTGATGCACAAAAATATGTATATGTCAATTTTATCTGACTAGGATGCCATGACATCTTGTTGGTTTGATGTCACTTTCTGAGCATCACTTGACATATCATAGTGCCATCGTTTGTGGATATTGTGTAGATGGCAATATGTATATTGGAATATTTAGTTGTATTTAATAAAGGAAAAAATGATGTGTATATTTTGCAATATGCATATTTGAAATATGTTATTGCTTGATTAATCAATGTTGTTTGTTAGGTTTCTATTACGTCCCCTGAGTACGTCATAAATTAAGCTGTATTGTATCAGATATCAATATATGTATTTCATTTGTCGGATACTCTATATGATATATTTGAATATTTTAACTTCAAAATAATTGAACATGTTTTTCAAATACTTTTCTAATAAAAATTAAATACCATACTTAATGTCTAACAAATATATTTGATAAAAGTATACATAAATATATTTTTGTAGATTAAAACAATAAAGTATTATACATAATAGATGTATTGAATGATACATATTTTTCTTTTAAATTATTGTATCATCCTATACGTGTCATATCGGATACGTATCATTATCTTCATCCGTGTAACATATATTTATACAGAAGACATCTATATATATATATATATATTTTTTTTTTTTTTTTTTTTGACAAAAGAAAAATATAGGTGCCCCATATAAATATATGTTACATTATGAAATGAAAATACTGAAAATTTTAACAAAATAGTCCAAATTCTTGTTAGAAAAGATTCTGTCGAATTTTTTTAACAAAATAGTCCTCAAAAAAATTCTGTCGAAATAAATAAATAAATAAAATAAAATAACGAAAAAAATTAAGGCCCGGCCCACTAAAGTCCAAATTCCAATTCATTTTCATGAATTAATTAATCTATAATTATAAAATCAATAGAATGGAAAAGATTATGTAACTCAACTCAGAGAACAGAATAGAATAGAATTAACCCGAACCCCTTATTTTTCATCTACTTTTGAGACTCCTCAAAAGACCACATCATCACTTTTATCTTGACCGTTCAATCATTTTTTTGTCGAATCTTAGCCATTCATTTTTTCAAATTTATTGATATTTTATGACAACATTTATGTAATTATTAAAACATAAGCATATGATTGGTTGAATTGGTGTTTTGCGTCTCATACCCGATTTAGTGAGAACCGTTGTGAGTTTGTTCGTGGTTATCAGATCTTAATCAGATAGTTTCAATGAATCATGGTACAAAGTTATGTTCAACAATTAATATCAATAGTTAATGAAGAGTTCACTCATTAAAATATAAATAATTTTTCTTTTTTTCTTTAAAAAATTATAATTTTTAATGAAATATTTTATTTCTAATGCTACAATCATCAAATAAAAATCTGTTGGAATTTTTTCTTTATTTTGAGTTCCATATTGTTATGGTTCCAATTTTTTTTCGTGCTAAAGTATGTGAATATAGATTATATAAAAGAATATGTACAAAAATGATATGTTCATTAACTTATACCTTATACTTTATTTTTCATCTCTCTTTGAGTATTTCCAAGAGACTTATTGACAATTTTATCTCAACAGTTGGCTTTTTTTAAATCTTAGATTTTCATTTCAATTATATGCACAATATCACATAAAGACATATTGTTATGATTCCAATTTCATTTTTTCTTGATAAAATATGTGAATATAGACTATATAAAAGAATATGTGATAAGTTCATTTACTCTTATTATATTCTTTTACTCCTCTTTTAAAATTCTAATCTTATGTAGTTTCAACTAAAATTTTCTAAACTAAAATCTTCGAAATAAATTATCTTGCATTTTATTTTTTCTGATCTGATTCATCTAAATCTGATTAATACTTAATTAATTTTTCTAATATAATATATCAAGAGATAATGATATAATAAAATCAAAGATAATAATTTTTAATTCTCATATATTATTTATGTATTATGGATTCATAAACTTTAATTTTGAATTTTTATAATTGTAAATTATAAGTTATTTGAAATAACTATCCAAATTAAAAATAATCGTCGCGAGTATTGTCCTAGTAGAATAGAATAGAAAAGGTCTCTCTCCTTGTCTCTCTTTCTCTCTAACGAAACAAACACCAAAGAATAGAAAGAAAGAAAGATCCCCCGACTGAACTGAAACTCAACTCAAGACTCCGACCTTCTATCCAAACTCCGACCAACCTCCTTCTACTCTGATTTCTCTCAGTTTCTCTTCTCCGATGGACTGACTGAACAAGTCCCGATCCCAAGCCCAATTTCGCCCGGAGTAAGGCAATGTATGTGAACTTACGCCGTCTTTCTTCTCCTTGACCAATTACGCTTGCCTGGTCTGGTCGCCCATTCTGAGGCGGCAAGGTCGCCTTCTGTTCGCTTAATCTGAGGATTCGAAGGCTGCTCAAGCGGTTTGAAGCTCGCCCGCTGAATGGAGCGCTCAGAGGCGTATTTCTTTCTTGCCCTGCCAACGCCAATCAAAGACCGTTTCTTGATCAGTCTGATGGTGACAATGCCACAATTCAAGGTCTCTTCTTTTCTGTTTTCAATTAAGCGATTATTTATTCATTTTTTTCTGTCAATTTTGAGAGATTATTAAACTATAATTAGTTTTGTACACAACAGATAATGTATCAAGTTCTAGTCCGTTTCCTCAAGACATCACATTTTACACTGAAGGTCAGCCAATTGAGGCCCATCGAGTCATCATTCCGTACCAAGTGGAAGAACCGAAAAGAAGTGAGATTTTCTGCCCTTTTAAGTTTACCTTTTTTAAATATGAATTTAGTTTTTATTTGCCTCATTGCCTCATTGCCTGTAATATATTTCAGGTACGCGGACGATTTGAGACACGTGGGACCCGATCATGTACATGCAAATCTTCTTTTAATTTGATAATTACCCAAAATAACATAATTATACAAGTTTTTGTGGACTCAATTGTAATTATTTACGCAACATTTTTTTTTAAAAAACTTTGTTGTGTCAGGCTGAGGAAATGTTCGATGCGGCCTCACGATATTTACTGTTTCCACTAAAACGAGCTGTCGCTGATGTATTATTACCTCAGCTCGAAACGGCTTCTCCTTCCGAGCTTTGCCATTGGCTGATTCTATCCGACATGTAATTCCCTCTCTCTCTCTCTTAAATTCATTCATTCTAAAACCACACAATAGACAATCCATTGATTCCTTGATTTGCAAGTATGGGGTGATTAAAATCCACGCGTATTGTTTAGATGTAATTGCGTGCAATTTCAAGGCGTTTGCGGATTGCGCGGAATTCCACGCAATGCTTCTGACGCTGCCGGCGCCATCCGGCGACAGATCGTCACGGACCACACGGCCTAGCTCACCTGGTGCGGCCGGGGATTTTGATGAGGGGAACCTTCTAGATGATATGAGAGACAAGTGGTTGGAGGCTGAGGGGGAGGAGCTCGATAAGAGAGATGAGAATGCGGTTTTGTGTTGGAGAGTCTCACGCTTGTTGCTCAAAGAGAAGCTTGTGAGGATTGAAAGATGATATTTGTGAAAGTTTAGTAAAGGTTTAGATGTATATTATGTGGTTTTATACGTGGGACTTTGAGTTATTTACATGAATGTCTTAGTTTTGTTTTTTTTGTTTTTAATTTGGACTTAGTCTTGTTGATATACATATCATTGTAGAAGAAATACAAGAACATTTTTCTCAGTATATTATTTTGATAAAGAGATTGGAGATTCTTATGCTTGTTGCTGAAAGAGAAGCTTGTGATGATTGCATATTGTTACATATGTCTTTTTCTTTGTTTGGTAAATTTGGAGTTGACCTGCATTGTTAGTGCTGAAGTTTTGTAGAAATAATAGTGTAAAGGCTGAGAATTTATGTTATGAGAACATTTTAATCCATGTATGATTATATACTATAATAGGTTTAGTTGTATAATATATACGTTCTACACATGAAAAACAATGTTTTGTGAAAGTTTTACAAGAACAATTTGCACAATTTTAGATTATGCTTGCGCATTATAGTATGACTCCTTCAGTCAAGAGTGAAAAGAAGAAACAAGATTGAATTGAGAAACAATAAATTGAATAAAAGACTAGGCAGGAGAAGTTTTCTTTTACCAAATAAAAAGAAAAAGAGTCATTAATCTGGACAAAATCGTGAGTGAACAGAAGAAAGAAGTTCAAGAAAAGGAAAAAGAGACGCAATTGGAGCAAAAAAGAAAGAAATCGGAGGAACTAGTGAATACCAGAGTAGTGCTTTGGACTGAAGGGGCCTCCACCTCCATGCGAGATCCGGAAGACCTCATCATCGCAGCAGCCTTGAGAGCCATCGCGTAACAGCAGAAGCTTCAGGCGAGAACCTAACTCGTAGAGCGCAAAAGC
The DNA here is from genome assembly GCA_027726005.1 of Juncus effusus. Lineage (NCBI taxonomy): Eukaryota > Viridiplantae > Streptophyta > Magnoliopsida > Poales > Juncaceae > Juncus > Juncus effusus. The sequence goes on along the minus strand of CM050905.1, from coordinate 1,363,369 downwards.
AATAGAATGATTGAGAGAAAGAGCGAGAGAGAGAGATTGTGAGTTGATGCGAGAGGTTTGAGGGGGTTTATAAAGATGGCACCTAACGGGTCGATTTCCCGCCAATGACGTGGATCTGACGTGTCAATTTCCCGCCAAGTGGATAGGGTTGACTGGTGGATTGGCTGAGCTCGGTTCATCGTTTAGGGTTAGGGTTTTGTACTCACGAGTGAGTTTCTGGCTGGCTGGCACGAAAGAGAAGAAGGGTGGCCGTATTTGTTTGGTAAATATGATAAATGATACTTTCGAGTATAATTACCAAATACCCAGCGCAGTGCCGCTGCCAGTGATACATAAACATAAACATAAACATAAACATAAACATAAACGTGCCTTGCTCCGATACACAACACATGGATATGGATTATTAATATGGGCCGGACTATATTTTTTACTTTCCTAAGAAGTGGATTTACTTATTTAAAATAGCCCAATCAAATTTCAGGAAAAACAATTTGAAGGCCCGTCTCAGTTTTAATATACAATGCACGACTAATGACTGGCCTTCTCACATTACATATGTGCTTTTTTATAGCTGTAAATGAATTGTTTCACCATGATTTTTGTAGTCATTATTAATGACTTCGGGTTTTTGGTAAGATTAATAACTTTGATCTAAATGGATTTTGAGATTGGTGTGTGAAATCATATTTTGTACTTTCGTACGTTATGTAATTTTGACAGTTTATGTTTTTACTACATTTATAACAACTTCATGGACACACAACTTCCCCAAATTGTAAAGAAGTAATTTGAGTATGAAATAAAATGGCAAAGAAGTAACAATCCATCAAGAATGTAATATGGCCAAATTCATAAAAAAAAGCACAAGATTCCAGCTACATATCCGAAGAAACACAATAAAACTAGAGGCTTACAAGTGAATAGTACATGAGCAAGGAAGGCATCATATATTCTATATACTATTTACTATCACAAGTCTTACGTTTTACATAACAAACATCACATTACAATTCTCACAATAAATGCAGAGAGGAATCGAAACTCAGCGGTCCCTTCAAAAGGAGTGGATCCGAATCCAAATCTGAATCGCATTGGACGGCCTTCAACAGATTCAAACCCCCTGTATTTACCAGCCGAATGCTTTTGTCCTCCTCAATTTCAGGCCGTGACTGGTACGGTTGGCTGGTACCAGTCATTGGATAATCTGCCTTGACAAACTCGTACCTGGATGATGAGTCTGCACAATTTTGTCAATCGGCATCACACTTGTCTCAATCGGCGCCTCACTTCACTTGTCTCAACAACTAATACTAGATATTCTCTTCATAGGAAATTTGCAACAACAAAAACAAACACATGTATTATGCATAAATTGCAAAAGGGACCCTGAAATTATTGAATATCGCAAAACCCTTTATTCCTCAAGAAGATGAAAAATGGTCCCTACCAATATGATTCAGATGTTTCATCACATGAATATGCTAACGAGCAGGTAACAACAGTGATCATTTCTTCATTTTCTTGAGCAAAAGAGGGGCTCCTTGCAATTTTCAACAACAGTAGGGGTATTTTGCAACTTACTTACAATTTATTAGGTGAAAATCGTGCATAACGGGCTCACCAAATCAATCTCAACCCTAATTTGCCCCTCATTCATGTCCAATCTCTCCCTCATTCCTATACAAAGTAGCTAGGGTTTCAAAAAGCTGTTTCATGTTGGAAAAATCTAATTTAACCCTTTCAAGATCTAATATATATATCACAGTTTACCGCTTTAAAGGTGCAAATACCAGATTTAACCTTCCAAAATTCAAAATATATCACACATTTACTTTACACAAAATCCCAAATCCCCCCCTATAAAATGTAAACTTATACAAATAAATAAATAAATTAATTAATTAACTAAAGAGGAAAAAGACAAACAGAAGGATGGTGACGGAATCGCCTTCCTCAAAAAGCGAGCTGATTGGCCGACGACGTAAATCGAGGATAGCATGGATTCCGGAGCGTCAATTGTTTTGTTAGAGATCTCCCTCTGATTGGCAAGAGAAGAGATATTGTTAGAGATCTCCGATTTGGACTCTGCAGATCTCGCCAAGCAATATCTCTTCTCTCTCATGTAATCAGCTGCCATCTGTCAAAAAGCACAATAAATTAGTTTCAGTTAAAATATTGTTTCGCTTAAAGCAGGAGCGAATGTTGAGTTGAGGAAAAGGAGAGCTCTTTCTTTCAATACCCCCACACTTGGGCAAATAGAGTTCGGCAAATAGGTTCGCGACTCTGAACGGCGCCTAACCGCATAAATACCCCCACACTTGTGTATAATTTCAGTTTTGCCCTCGATTTGGTTCTTTGGTTCTGAACTTCATCGCGATGCGTGCAATTAAGCAGCTATTATAATTGCTAGCTGCTGCTTATAAAAATCTTGTGATTCATCATAAAGAGAAACGTATTTTTTGTCAATCTATTAAGATTATTATTTTGCATGAAATAGCTTGCTCACTAGCTCTGGTGAAGCACACAACCTCTCTGCAAAAGAAACAATAAAATTAATACTTAGCTGGCTGGTCCAAATTATACTAGACCAACACGAACATACATTTCAATTTCATCCTCAAACTTTTCCAAATCACAAAAATGCCCTTCATTACAACAAATTAAAAAAAATTACCCTTGTGATCTGCGCAAGCTGGTCCACTATTTATCCAGGAAAAATGGCTGAAAGAGAAATTTTCATGTTTAGTGAAACATAGTGAGAAAAAAATTTGAGGGGCAAAAAGGTAAAAAAACATGATTTTTTGTATTGTCATGAATCTTCTGATTATAATTTATATATTAGTCTTTTCCATTTCACTGTCGTTGTTTCCTTGCTATTGAATTCCTTTTGGATAATTATGTGACATAATTATAGATATAAGAGATACTCACATCAGATATTTTTATTCTTTTTTTTTGTGAATATGAATAGTTGCAAATCTGCCATCTAGATCTGATACACCATGCCATAAAATGAAACAAGAACTGGATAGTGCAATAAACTAAGTATCAGTGAGAAGTCAATAAGTAAAAAAGGACCTGATCAATTATTTTGATCAAGAACATGACCAATCTAATTATAAAATGAAGCCAATAAGTAAAAGGGTACTAGTAAATCATTTTGATTATGCAACGCAACTGAATCTGAATCCCCTTGCACTTGCCATGAAATAATACTCTTAATTCTCTGATTGCACAAAGAGGGATGTTATTGTCAGTAAATAAATAAATAGATAATTACCACTGGGGCTTCAAACTCTCTCACGACCCGTCTGGCCTGCTCAACAGTCGCGAAACCCTTGTTCATCACCTGCCACAAAAAGTAAAATAATTAAAAAAAAAATAACCATATAATATAAGGCAATACAAACAACGAAATATTAATTATAAGGAACGTAACATACCAATGAGGTTTTTGATTCCTTGGACAATATCGCTTCCAGCAAAAATGATTGATACAATCAAATAATAATTATTAAAACATGTACATTTTAGTCAAAAAAAAAAAATTATAAAAACATGTACCAGTTTTAGATATAAAGTTGATTCCAGCCAATTAATTAAAACTTCTAACGGAATTTACAGTTTTGACTCTTGTCAGAGAGCTCAAAACTCAAAAGAGTATGGAATGAAATATTTGGAGAACACAAATATATAAGTAGCAGAGATTAAATGAATGAAAGGCGAGAAATAATATATTGAAGAAACGAACTGAACACGCTTAGTGATGAATAATCAATATAATAAAACTCAATAGACGAACAATAAATGACAAACTACATGACCGACTCGAACATGTACTATAACTAAGAATAAACCAAATAAAAAAACCCAATAGCCACTACACAATAATAAATGAATACTATATAAAAAACCCAACATCCACTACTAATATAACTCTATGCATCCATAATCAACAAGAAGCCAGTACCAATCAATCAATCAAAATCGATGATCATAACGATCATCACTCTCAAATGTGGCCGTAGAAGAGCAAGGGCTACAAGAGCCGCTAGAAGACCAATCTGACAAAACTCGGGTCGGAGAAGCCGGTTCCACAATTGCATAATCCCCTATTTGTTTCCTCAAACTCTTAATAGCCTGGCCAACTTCCCTCTTCTTCTCCTCTTGCTTCTTCCTTTCTTCTTCTTCCTTCTTGTTCTTCTCAATCTCGGCTCGAATCCACTCAATCTCGGCCCGAACCCACTCGCGCTGAGCCCTTTCTTCCTCCTCTTGCTTCTTCCTTTCTTCCTTCCTTTGCTTCTCAATCTCGGCTCGAATCCACTCAATCTCGGTTCGAACCCACTCGCGCTGAGCCCTATTTTCCTCCTCTTGCCTCTTCTTTTCTTCTTCTTCTTCCTTCCTCGTCTTCTCAATCTCGGCTTGAATCCACTCAATCTCGGCCCGAACCCACTCGCGCTGAGCCCTTTCTTCCTCCTCTTGCTTCTTCCTTTCTTCCTTCCTTTGCTTCTCAATCTCGGCTCGAATCCACTCAATCTCGGTTCGAACCCACTCGCGCTGAGCCCTTTCTTCCTCCTCTTGCCTCTTCTTTTCTTCTTCTTCTTCTTCCTTCCTCGTCTTCTCAATCTCGGCTTGAATCCACTCAATCTCGGCTCGAACCCACTCGCGCTGAGCCCTTTCTTCCTCCTCTTGCTTCTCAATTTCAGCCAAACCGGTACTGGTCAAGGCAGATTCAGCCGTGACCGGTACGGCCGATGCCTCAACTGTAGGCACTATTTCCTCTTTTGGGGCTGCCTCAATTTTCCCCAATTGTCGAACCCTTCTTGCCTCCTCGCGCTTCTCAATCTCAGCCCTCTCATAAATGTGAGAGACGGGAAGACGAGAAGGCCGCGACTGGTACGCTCCGTCCGTACCAGTCAACAATGAGGCGGCCGCTACCCCGACTCTTGGCGTGATTGCCTCTTTTGGGGCCGCCTCAACTTTCCCCAACTTGCTCGGTTTCTTGAGAGCTAACTTGCTGCACTTCTTGAGATCCTTGCCAGCTTTCTTAATCTCCTTCGCTTCTGCCTTCTTCTTTTCTGCCGCCTTCTCCTTCTTGTTCTTCTCAATCTGAGCTCTCAACGATTCGCGTTGAACCCTATTTTTCTCCAATGTCTTCTCCGGTTCTTTCTTGCTCAGTTTAGCAGGTCCAAAGGAGCGGACTTTTGCAACTGGTTTCCCCTGTAATTAATTAAAAAAAAGGCAAATTAGAAACAAAATTGGAGAAAAGAGTGAACAATAGTAATCAAGATTTGCAATTAGACCACAAATGAAGAAAAGAAAAGTTAGGATATGAAGAAAACAGATCAAGAAAGGCAGTAAAATGCATTCTTGCTGTCAAGATTGAACTAAAAATCAAAAGTGGACGGATTAAAGAATTTCAAGAATAAAAATTAAAGTGAAAATTAGAATGAGAAATTATACACAGGCTCCGATCTGAACAAAGAGATCAAGAAAGGCAAGAAAATAGAAATTAGAAGAGAATGAATTGGAGAAATCAAGATTGAACAGAAAGAAATGACAAGATCGTTCTAATTAACTCGAGCTATAGTGTAAAGAATGAAAAGAAGCGGATGAAGAAATTGGCGAAATCAATATTGAATAGAAAAAGAATTCTCAAGAAAAGAGTAAATTGATCATCTAATTACGCCAAGCAAATAAGAAAGAATGTAAAAACGTAAAGGATACCTGAAGAGCGGCTGAAGGAGCTCCTCTGATCGCAGCAGCCGAAGGAGCTCCTCTCATCACAGCGGCTGAAGGAGCTCCTCTCATCGCAGCAGCTGAAGTCGCCATGTCGCAGCAAAGCAACGAAGCTCCGATCGAAACTAACTTGACCGGAACAGAAACTCAAGCGAAGAGAGAGACGAGAGATTGTGATTGTGATGCGAGAAATAGCGGAGCGGAGGGGGGTTTATATAGATGGGTCCGGCCACACCCAACGGGTCTATTTCCCGCCCATTGCGTGGATCTGACGTGTCCATTTCCCGCCAAGTGGATATGGTTGACATGTGCGCTCCGTCTTCGTTTAGGGTTTAGGAGGGTTCTGAGAGAGGGGAGGAGTTTATGTTTCTGTTTCTGCAGCACGAAAGAATGAAAGAAAGAAAGAGAAAGGGTCATATACAGTATAGTATAGTGAATAAATAAATAAATAAAATATAAATTATTATAAATACATAATAAAGTATTATACATATAGTATAGTGAATAAATAAATAAATAAAATAGAAATTATTATAAATACATAATAAAGTATTATACATAATAGATGTATTGAATGATACATATTTTCTTTTAAATTATTGTATCATCCTATACGTGTCATATGGGATACTGCACGCGTATCGTTATCTTCAGGGCCGGTCCTGTAATTCGGGAGGACCTTAACGGAAATTAAATTGACACACTAAATTTTTTAAATAATATTATCCTAAATTAATTATAAAATACTTTTAAATGTGAAACTGATAATAATTATAGAACTAATTAAAAAAGTTCCAAAATATCACTTGTCTTTCTCAAAATAAAATTACAATATATAATTTTTATAATTTAAATATGTTTCTTCTATCTTTAGAAGCAAATATATCTATTAAATCAGAATAATCCGCAGCATCTGCGAATTCTTCTTCAATTGATAGCATTGCTAATCCATTTAACCTCTCTTGTGACATTTTTGATCGAAAATAATTTTTTATTAATTTCAACTTCGAGAAAGTTCTTTCTCCTGACGCAACCGTAACCGGAATAGTTAAAATTATTCTGTAAGCAATCCATGAATTTGGATAACAAATTTTCATCCCTTTCAAATAATTGAGTATTTCAATTGGCTTGTTAACTTCATTCGGCAATCCATTTCTCAAAACCTTTAACTCCATATACAAATCATTTCCATCAATATCTGAAATCTCACCATGCTTTAGAAATTTCTCCATACTCGCACAACATCTCGCTAACGATTGATCGTTCGACTCTTTCAATTTAAATAAAAAACCAAATTTTTCCTCGTATATATTAAATTGTTGAAACCTAACCCTAAGTGAAGAAAGAGCTATATCAACAATGTACAAGAAATAATTAATCCTAAATGATTCTTCGGCTGATTGGGTCATTTGTTCTCTAATAGCCTCATCAAATTGTTTTTTTCTACGAATAATGCGTTTTTCCACAAATTTAGGTTCAACTCCCATTTTCTTTGCTGATTCTTTAGCTTTAATCATTGCTTCCATGAATCCACTTTCTCTATATTTTTCAAAAAATTTAACAAGTCCTTTCAATTGCTCAACAGCCACATATATATCCATGTGTTCACTTTGAAGGAGCTTGCTCACAATGTTGACACGAAATAATATTTCATACCAAATAACAACACATAATAAAAACTCAAAACTCTCAAGATCGGATTCTATTAGAGTCATAGCTGTAACCCTTGCATTGTCATCTCCGGTCGTGTTTGCCAATTCAACTAAAGCATATCTTATTTGTGGAGCATTAAACCGTAACGGTTTAATACTTTCTATTCGACTTTCCCAACGTGTTTGTGACAACTCTTTAACCGTGAAACCCTTCACAATATCTTTCAAAATAGCCCACCTTTGAACAGAAGATGAAAATAGAACATATATACGTTGTATTACATTAAAGAAATTATGCCCTTTAACACAAGAATTTGTCATATCCGAAAGCACAAGATTGAGATTATGACAACCACATGGTGTATATAATGCCCTCGGATTAATTTTAAGCACTCGATTTTGAACGCCTTTATGTTTTCCTTTCATATTAGAACCATTGTCATACGCTTGTCCTCTTAAATCATCAATATTAAGTTCAAGACGAACCAATGCTTCCTTAAGTTCACAAAAAAGTCCCTCTCCCGTTGTATCAACCACATTTATAAACCCCAAAAAGTATTCTTTAACCGAAATTGGATTCGAAAAAACACACATCGCAAAACAAGGGACATTTGTTCTTGATGACTTGCATCCGGGGTACAATCAAGTATCACGGAAAAATATTTGGCCTCTTTAATTCTCTCCAAAATCGCCTTTTTTACTTCCTCCGCCATCAATTGAATTAATTCATTTTGAATTTTATGACTCATAATGGTACTGAATTTCACCATTTTTTACCCGTCTCAAGTGCTCTTGCATTATTGGATTAATTTCGGCAATCGTTTCAACCAAGCTTAGGAAAACCCCATTACCCGATTCATATAACCTCTCACTGCTTCCACGAAAAGGTAAATTATTTTTTGCAAGAAATTTCACAATAGAAAGTAACATCAATAAAACACTTCTCCAATGTTCTTTATCCTTTCTAACTAGCTCTTGTGCTTTCTTATCTATTGTTTGATTTTTTTTTCATTCTATTCTCAAGCTCAATCCATTTACGCATGCAACTAATATGTTCATTACTACATTCATGATCGGCAAGCCTCTTTTTAAGATTTTTCCAATCTTTCATACCTCCATTAGCCAATTGAGTAATATTCTTCCCTTGTTTAAACAACTTACAACAAAAACAAAAAATTTTGTCTAACAACTTCGAATATATTAGCCATTTTCTCTCAACTTTTTCTTTATTTGCTAATTCTCGAATGTAATAAAAAGACGAAAAATGTCTACCTTCTTCATCATTAGGGAAATTCACAACACCATTCCCATCTCTTTTCAAGGGACCTCTCTCTACTAGTAAATCCCGTAAACTTTGAGTAATATGCCCCCAATTAGCGGGATCGTCGATATTTAAAGATTCACATTCCACGTTCATTTCATCACCTTCATTCACCAAATTTTCAACCCCTTCATTCTCCAAATTTTCAACCCCTTCATTCACCGAATTTTCACAAGCATTATTCATCGACAACCATTCATTTATTTCATCATCCAATTCGTCATTCAAATTTTCCTCTACTTCATCAAGTTCTAATTCATCATCCGGATTTTCCGTTGGTTTACTTGCCATAACATATTTATTCATGGCACCTCTTTGAGATTGTTTTTCTCTTTCGACCCGTTCCTTCTTTTTTCTTTTTTCATATCCCGACATAAAGGTCCTTTTATTCGGCATGACTACAAATACAACATACAATAACCGATTAATAATTAACCAAACACAAAATAAAGAAAAATAAAGTAAATCAAACCTTAAATGAAAAAAAAAAATTGAAGAATTCTTTTTTCTTCTTCTCCTTTCTATCTCATTTAGTCCTTAATAATTTTCCACAATTCTAGATTTGCGATTTAACCCTCCTAAAAATAAGAAATTAAATTATAAAAGTTAGTTTATTAAGACTAATTTTATGTGTATATTATCATGACATTCCTAATTTCATAAATTTATCTAATGTATTTAAATAAAATAGGATGAAAAAGAATCATTAATTACCAAATAAATTAGTCAAATAATTACTTACTTGATAGGAATATATTCCATTAGAGAAGATAAGACGTACGTAAAGCTCCAATTATAAGAATTCTTCTTCTTTCTTTTTCTCCTTTCTATTTCAATTAACCATCAATTTAATTATTCAATTTTGTTTCCAATAAACTCAAATTAAACCCAATTTACAAAAATTAGAGAGAATAAATGTACAATTAAACAAAAAACACAAAGATGCCCACAAAAATTAAACATATACCTTCAAATTCGAAAGAAAATTAAGAAAAAAACTTCTTTTTGTTCCTTTTTTCTTTCCCTCTTTCCAAACCGGTTTGAAGTGGAGTCCTGGAGGTTGCGTGGAGTGGAGCCATGTAGCTGAGGTGGGACGGCGTCGCGTCTGATTCGACGGTCGGGAGAACGAACGGCGAGAAAAGTCGCCGATCTTTCGGTCCGAGCAGAGAGTTCCATTTTTCTTTTTCTTTTATTTTTTTTCTTTCTTCAATTGAGTGAGGATTTTGATCGCTGGGGAAGGATGGAGGAGTTAAATTTCGTTTATGGGCCAGGCTTGCCAAATATGTAGGCTGAATTTTTATTCTTAAGTTAAGTATATAATTTATATGGTGTATTTTTTATATATATGGAGACTCTTTTTAAATGAGGCCCTTGACTCATGTCAAAAAGTGGGCTTTACAGGGCCGACTCTGGTTATCTTCATCCGTGTAACATATATTTATACAAAAGACATCTATATATATATTTTTTTTCTTTTGACAAAAGAAAAATATAGGTGCTCCGTATAAATATATGTTACATTATGAAATGAAAATACTGAAAGTTTTAACAAAATATTCCGTTAATCAATAAATGCAAGTGTATGAGAGCCAATTTTGATTAAATTAAAATAACCAAAAATATATTAAGGCCCAGCCCACTAAAGTCCAAAATCCAATCCATCTTTTACTACTTTATTAACTGCAATAAGACTCGAGAGATAAGAAATGGTGGCGATTCATGTGCTGCTCTGTTGAAGAGAGTCCAATCCATCTCCTCCCCAAAAAACCTTAATGGCGATTTCATTACCGTACACCTCTTTCCCACACTCCAAGAGCCTCACTCCCCACTTCTCGTCCTTCCGACGTCGCCCTACTCGTCTCTCCGTTCTTCCCGTAAGTTCCAAATCTCATCCAGCAAAGACACGGATAAGAAGAGAGAATAAACAATCAATCGAAGAATCCCTTCACCTGTTCGACGAAATGCTGCGTGCTGAGAAAGTTGAGCCTGAAAAATCTGTGGATTCATTCAACGACCTCTTTATGGGTATTTGCCATATGAATAACCAACAGGACCGGCATGTCATTGTGACATCTCTTTTTAATCGCATGAGTGAAGAAGGTGAGGTATATCCAAACGAGCGCACTTACCAAATTCTAATGGATTGTTGTTGCCGTATTAAACGGCTTGACCTTGCTTTTTGTTTTTTCGGTCGGTTGGTTAAGGACGGATATAGGGCAGATACTTTAACATTGAATTTTCTTTTGAGGGGTCTTTGCATAGAGAAAAGGGTTTCAGACGCTGAAGCCATTATGTTCGACAAAATGCCTAAAATGGGTTGTGAGCCTGATGCGGCTTCACACGACAATCTTATACGTTTATGGTGCAGAATGGGGGAAATAGAAAAAGCAGAGGAGCTGTTCCGCAAAATGGCCTCAAAAGGTTCTGCACCTTACGCTACGACATGCAACACACTTGTAATAGGACTGTGCGATGGAAATGAATTCAGAAAGGCAGAAAAGTTGGTGAATGAAATGGTCTCTATAGGAGTTGTTCTGTTTGTTGGGACCTATAGCATTCTTTTGGATGGATTGTGCAAGCAAGGGGAAATGAAAAGAGCAAAAAAATTAGTTAATGAAATGGTATTTAGGGGATTTAATCTGAATGTTGCGATCTATAACACACTTGTTGATGGATTCTGCAAGCTAAGGGAAGTGGAAAACGCAGAGAAATTGGTACATGAAATGGTTTTTAGTGGGCTTAAACCAGATGCTATGACCTATAACATGCTTGTCAACGGATTCTGCAGGCAAGGGGAAATAAAAAAGGCAGAAAAATTGTTTCATGAAATGAGTTCTGCTGGATTTCAACCGAATGTTGTGACATATAGCATGCTTGTGGGTGGATTCTGCAAACAACGGGAAATAGAAAAGGCAGAAAAGTTGGTGCACGAAATGAATTCTGCCGGAGTTAAGCCTGATGTTGTCACATATAGCATACTTGTAAATGGATTCTGCAAACAAGGTAAAATGGAAAAAGCAGAAACAATGGTGCATGAAATGGTTTCTATTGGAGTTAAGCCGGATGTTGTTACCTATAGCATGCTTGTCAACGGATTCTGCAGGAAAGGGGAAATGAAAAAGGCAGAAAAATTGTTGCATGAAATGAGTTCTGCTGGATTTAAACCGAATGTTGTGACATATACCATGCTTGTGGATGGATTCTGCAAGCAAGGAGAAATTGAGAAGGCCAAAAAGTTGGTGCATGAAATGGTTTCTATTGGAGTAAAGCCGGATGTTGTGACTTATAGCTCACTTGTAGATGGATTCTGCAAACAAGGAGAAATAGAAAAGGCGGTAAAATTGGTGCATGAAATGGTTTCTGTTGGAGTTAAGCCGGATGTTGTTACCTATAGCATGCTTGTCGACGGATTCTGCAGGCAAGGTAAAATGGAAAAAGCAGAAAACATGGTGCATGAAATGGTTTCTGCTGGAGTTAAGCCGGATGTTGTTACTTATAGCTCACTTGTAGACGAATTCTGCAGGCAAGGGAAAATGAAAAAAGCAGAAAAAATGGTGCAAGAAATGATTTCTGCCGGAGTAAAGCCGGATGTTGTGACCTATGGCGCGCTTGTGGATGGATTCTGCAAGCAAGGAGAAATTGAGAAGGCAAAAAAGTTGGTGGATGAAATGGTTTCTATTGGAGTTAAGCCGGATGCTCTGACTTATAGCACACTTTTAGATGGATTCTGCAAACAAGGAGAAATTGAGAAGGCAGGAAAATTGGTGCATGAAATGGTTTCTGCCGGAGTTAAGCCGGATTTTGTGGCATGTAACATGCTCGTGGATCGATTCTGTAAGCAAGGAGAAATAGGAAAGGCAAAAAAATTGTTGCATGAAATGGTTTCAATGGAAGTTATGCCGTATGTTGTCATCTATAACATGCTTGTAGATGGATTATGTAAGCAAGGGGAAATAGGAAAGGCGGTAAAATTGGTGCATGAAATGGTTTCTGTTGGAGTTAAGCCAGATGTTGTGACATATAATATGCTTGTAGATGGATTCTGTAAGCAAGGGGAAATAAGAAAGGCGGTAAAATTGGTTCATGAAATGGTTTCTGTTGGAGTTAAGCCTGATGTTGTTACGTATAGCATTCTTATAAATGGCCTCTGCAAGCATGGGAAAATAGAAAAGGCAGAAAAATTGATACATGAAATGGATTGTTCCGGAGTTAAGCCAAATGTTGTGACCTATAACACACTTGTGGATGGATTCTGCAAGCAAGGGGAAATAGAAAAGGCGGTAAAATTGGTTCATAAAATGGTTTCTGCCGGAGTTAAGCCGGATGTTGTAACCTATAGCTCGTTTGTGGGTGGGTTCTGCAGACAAGGGGAAATAGAAAAGGCAGTACAATTGGTGCATGAAATGGTTCTTGCCGGAATTAAGCCGGATGTTGTAACCTATAGCATGCTTGTGGATGGATTCTGCAAGCAAGGGGAAATGGAAAAGGCAGAAAAAATGGTATATGAAATGGTTTCTAAGGAACTTAAGCCGAATGTCGTGACTTATACTACACTTGTGGATGGGTTCTGCAAACAAGGGAAAATGGAGAAGGCGGTGAAATGGAAAAATAAAATGGTGTCTACGGGACTTAACCTAGATGTCGTGGCCTATACCATGCTTGTGAATGAATTCTTCAGGCAAGGGGAGAAGAAAAAGGCACTGAATATGGCACATGAAATGGTTTCTGCAGGAGTTAAACCGAATGTTGTGACCTGTAACACTCTTGTATATGGATTCTGCAAACAAGGGGAATTAGAGAAAGCAGAAAATTTGGTGCAGAAAATGGTTTTGGTTGGGCTTAAGCCGAATATTGTGACGTACAACACACTCATGATAGGGTTTAGCAAGGAAGACGAGTGGGATAAAGCTGAGAAGCTATTTCATAGGGCGGTTTCTGAAGGACTTGCACCTGATATTGTGTTGTATAGCACACTAATATCTATATTATGCAAGAAGGGAGAAATGCATAAGACGCGAGAAGTACTAGTTGAAATGATTTCTAAAGGGCTATTGGATGACTCTGACGCATACGACAAACTTGTCAATGAACTGTACAAGAAAGGCGTGATGGAGAACGTCAAAAAGATGTTACATGAAATGATTGCTGAAAGGTCCGTATAATATGCTTCATATATGTCTCAATTTAGTATATTTTCATTTTGTTGTTCTTTTGCTATTTTATTTCTAAGCTTCTTATAAAAACTTTGTTAACAGAGGCTTGTTGGGTGGGATCTGAAGCTAGTCGAGGACTCCAATGAGGCTTAAACAATCAAGGTACGGTCAAAAAAAAAATGTAATGAAATGTCGTCCAGATTTTATATCTATTATTCTTACACCCAAATTTCAATAATGATATTTGGAGGGTAACAATTAGACAATACCTTACAAGATCTCACGAAATATAATGTACAAGTATTTATATAAATATTCTAGCCTAAGCTACGTCGTCGCTCGAATCTCGACACTTGAACCTGAAACCTGGGGAAAGATGGAAAAAGGGGAGGAATGAGTACAAACCACCCTGTAATAATACTGTCTCATACGCCCACAAAACAGAACATAATATTTTGTACAAAAAAATAGTAATAAAATAAATTATCCGATATAATTAATAATACTAACTAAATATTTCCGAGCTTGTTGTTCAGCGACCGGCGGCCATGTATCGTGAGCCATGTGCTGTTTTTTATCACTATTAGCGGGCATGAAAATCGAGAGACATATGCGGCATTTCATTTCATTATTAATATACCATATAATAATTTATAAATAAATAATTTAACGCCTCGGTGAAGTAAAAAATGAATACAAAATTTCACCACCCAATCAGACCCGACATGAATACAAAAATTGAAGAATTTAACAAAAATGGATACATGATATTGTTGTGCTATGATGATCATATTGGAATGAATCATTTGCTTCTCACAGATATTGTATAAAGCCTAATAAAACTATGGATCAAGACGGAAATGGATTAGATGCTATATATAGACCAAAATGGAAGATTGAGAGTTACAAAAATCAATTTTGGGCCTAAGTAACATGTCTTATTGAGGATTGAGGGGTAATGGAGATTAAGAGGGTTTAATGAAAAGAATCTGATGTTCACACCCTTGTATTCTAGCCCCTCAAAGCTAGAGCTGGCAAAATCTGACCCGACGATCTGACCCATCTGAACCTAAACCTGACCTGTCCTGAAAATGTTGACAAATCAACGAACCGAGACCCGACCCGAACCCAAACGACCAAAAATCCGCCTGATCCGAAACCCGAAATACCCGAGACCTGAACGACCGGAGACCCGAACGGCCTGATACCTGAACGACCGAGACTTGAATGACCCTAACTTGAAGTGACCCGACCCGCCCATTTGCCACCTCTACCTCAAAGCATAATTATCCAAACTTGTAAAAGACAACGCATATTGTTTAATGATACATTGCTTAAATTTTTTTTTCCCTCGGGGTTTTAATAAAATATTTTTTGAATTTACGAAAACTTGAGAATTAGTAAAAATTAAGAAAATACCCCAAATTGTTTTTTCTAAAATTTTGAATTATAACAGTTATTACCCCCATAATCTTATTTGTTTAGGCTCCATCATATTAAAATAACTAATTACTAAGTTTAAACTCATTAATTTCTTTGGTTTTTCAGCATAGGTTGTCGGGCGGTACGGAAATCGGTGATATTTTATATTTTGAGAACTAAAAAGGGCATGATCGCTTCGTATGCCCTTAATTCAATTTAAAGGTATATGGCAGCTGAGTTCTGATTTTGGGGTGTGTGTTGTTTATGCAATAAACCTACATTTTCATTATCATCATCAATGTTGTTGTTTTGTGAGTTAAATGTACTAAATTAATCCCAAAACTGCAGATCAATCAAGCATGTCAACTCATACAAATAACAGTCAACAATCATCGACTGATTTGGTACCAAATATCTGGTCCCACCCCCCTAATTTACTATCCTAATGTAAACCGTAACATTTGATAGTTTGATGGTTAATTACGGGGGTCACACAACTCGGAAGAGAGAGTAAAATAAAAGGAAAAAAAATATCAAGCTATAGGCCAGATTCGCATATAATCAGTGGTTTGTAATGAGGTTGTCAGTTCATACATGAAAATAACAATGTGTTAATGTCTGATTTTCTGTAAATGAATTTTTAGTTGTTTTGACTTGAGATGGAAGTATGAGATGAAGTTCTAATATTTTATACGTTAATTTGTTCGTTGTTTTGAGATGGAAATGTCGTTCTTTTATGAGTTAATTTGGTAGTTCTGAGTTGAGAGTTGCATGGATATAAAAGTTCTGTTAGTAGAAACAATACGTTACAATTACTTGTTGGTACATATAAACAAACTTTCAATGATCTAATAGAGAGAAGTAATTTACTTAAGAATTTGAGGTCACAAAAATCACTAAATCCATTTAAATTCAACTCACTAGTACACTGATTCTTTCACAACACAAAAGGTAAAAATGAAATAATGGAAAATCAAAGCTTTCAACAGGGGATGGGTTCGAAACCAGTGTAGTAGTTAGGTGTGGGTTATGGCCTACGGGCCTTGTAATCGAAAAAATAAAAATAATGAAAAATCAAAATATATTGAAATAAAAAACAGTTATTCGAATAAATTAGAAGGAGAAAATATAAGGCCCGGCCCACCAAGGCCTAGTTCCAATCCATCTGTTCTGTTCTGTTCTGTTCTACTTTATAAACTTTTTTTTTGCGGTTTTAACTTGCCCTTGGGCATGTTCTACTTTATAAACTGGTATAATGAGATAGATAAGAGATGGCGATTTCATCTGGTTATACTGAAGTTCAATCCTTCTCCCCCAAACGAAAGTTTCATAAAAGGAGATGGCGATTTCTTTACCGTACACCTCTTTCCCACACTCCAAAAGCCTCACTCCCCACTTCTCATCCTTCCGACATCGCACCACTACTCGTCTCTTCGTTCTTCCTGTAAGTTCCAAATCTCATCCAGCAAAGACACGAATAAGAAGAGAGAATAATCTATCAATGGAAGAAGCCCTTCAACTGTTCGACGAAATGATGCGATCTGAGAAAGTTGAACCCCACAAATCCGTCAAGTCATTCAACTCTCTCTTTATGGATATTTGCCGAATGAATAACCAACAAGACCGGTATTACACTGTGATATCTCTCTTTAATCGCATGGTTCAAGAAGGTGAGGTATATCCAGATGTGTATACTTACCGAATTCTGATTGATAGCTGTTGCCGCATTAACCGGCTTGACCTTGCTTTTTGTTTTTTCGGCCAGTTGGTTAAGAACGGATTTAGGGCAGATAATTTTACATTGAATTTGCTTTTGAAGTGTCTTTGCATAGAGGAAAGGGATTTAGAGGCTGTAGCCATGGTGTTCGACAAAATGCCTAAAATGGGATGTGAGCCTGATACGGCTTCATACAACAATCTTGTGCATTTATGGTGCAAAATGGGGGAAATAGAAAAGGCAGAGGAGTTGTTCCACAAAATGGTCGCAAAAGGTCCTGCTCCTACTACAACAACATACAATACACTTTTCAAAGGACTATGCAAGGGAAATGCATTCAGAACGGCAGAAAAGTTGGTGCATGAAATGGTTTCTATGGGTCTTAAGCCCAATGTCGAGACCTATACCATGCTTGTGAATGGCTTTTGCAAACAAGGGGAACTGAAAAAGGCAGAAAAATTGGTAGATGAAATGGTTTTTATAGGACTTGACCTAAACGTTATCACTTGTAACATTCTCGTGCATGGCTTTTGCAAGCAAGGAGAAATAGAAAAGGCGGAAAAATTGGTGCGTGAAATGGATTCTGCCGGAATTAAGCCGAATGTTGTGACGTATAACTCACTTGTGGTTGCATTTTGCAAACAAGGAAAAATTGAAAAGGCAGAAGAGTTGGTGCGTGAAATGGATTCTGCCGGAATTAAGCTGGATGTTGTGACGTATAACATACTTGTGAGTGCATTTTGTAAACAAGGGGAAATGGAAAGGGCGGAAAAGTCTGTGCATGAAATGATTTCTGTCGGAGTTAAGCCGGATGTTGTGACCTATAGCACACTTGTGGATGGATTCTGCAAGCAAGAAAAATTAGAAAAGGCAGAAAAGTTGGTGCATGAAATGGTTTCTGCCGGAGTTAAGCCGAATGTTGTGACATATAACACTCTTATGGATGCATTTTGCAAACAAAGGAGAATAGAAAGGGCAGAAAAGTTGTTGCATGAAATGATTTCTGCTGGAGCTAAGCCGGATGTTGTCACTTATAATGTTCTTATGGATAGATTATGCAAGCAAGGGGAAATAAGGAAGGCAGAAAAATTGGTGCATGAAATGGTTTCTAGTGGACTTAAACCAGATGTTATCACCTATGGTACGCTTCTAAATGGCTTTTGCAAAGAAGGGGAAATGGAGAAGGCAGAAAACTTGGTACATGAAATGATTTCTGTTGGGCTTAAGCCGAGTGTCGTGACCTATAACATTCTTGTGGGTGGATTCTGCAAACAAGGGGAAATGAAAAAGGCAGAACAATTGATGCATGAAATGGTTTCTGCTGGATTTAAGCCAAATGTTGTGACCTATAACACGCTTGTCGATGAATTCTGCAAAAAAGGGGAAATGGTAAAGGCAGAAAAAATGGTACATGAAATGGTTTCTGCCGGTGTTAAGCCGAATGTTGTGACCTACAGCATGCTTCTGGATAGAGTCTGCAAACAAGGGGAATTAGAAAAGGCAGAAAAATTGATGCATGAAATGAATTCTTCAGGAGTTAAGCCAAATGTTGTGACCTATAGCACGCTTGTCGATGGATTATGCAAGCAAGGGGAAATAGAAAAGGCTGGCAAATTGGTGCATAAAATGGTTTCTGCCGGAGTTAAGCCGGATGTTGTGACATATAGCACGCTTGTGGATGGATTCTGCAAGCAAGGAAAATTAGAAAGGGCAGAAAAATTTGTGCATGAAATGGATTCTTCAGGAGTTAAGCCGAATGTCGTGACCTATAACTTCTTCTGGGTGGATTCTGCAAACAAGGGGAAATGGAAAAAGCAAAAAAAATGGTACATGGAATGGTTTCTGCCGGAGTTAAGCCGAATGTTGTGACCTATAACACGCTTGTCGATGAATTATGCAAGAAAGGGGAAATAGAAAAGGCAGAAAAAATGGTACATGAAATGATTTCTGCCGGTGTTAAGCCGAATATTGTGACCTACAGCATGCTTCTAGATAGACTCTGCAAAAAAGGGATAATTGAAAAGGCAGAAAAATTGATGCTTGAAATGGATTCTTCGGGAGTTAAGCCAAATGTTGTGACCTATAGCACGCTTGTCGATGGATTCTGCAAACAAGGGGAAATAGAAAAGGCCGGAAAATTGGTGCATAAAATGGTTTCTGCCGGAGTTGAGCCGAATGTTATAACCTATAACACACTTTTGGATGGATTCTGCAAGCAAGGAAAATTAGAAAAGGCAGAAAAGTTGGTGCATGAAATGGATTTAGCAGGAGTTAAGCCGGATGTTGTGACCTATAGTACGCTTGTGGATGGATTCTGCAAGCAAGGGGAAATAGAAAAGGCAGAACAATTGGTTCATGAAATGGTTTCTTCTGGAGTTAAACCGAATGTTGTGATCTATAGCACGCTGATAGATGGAATTTGCAAGCAAGGGAAAATAGAAAAGGCAGAAAATTTATTGCGTGAAATAGTTTCGATGGAACTTAAGCCGAATATTGCGATCTATAACAATCTTGTTGATGGATTTAGCAGACAAGGGGATTTGAGAACGGCAAAGAAATTGATGCATGAAATGGTCTCTATGGGATTTACGCCTAATGATGTGACCTATAGCATGCTTATTAATGCTTCTACAAACAACGGGAAATGATGAAAGCAGAAAAAATAGTATATCAAATATTTCCTATGGGACTAACCCGAATATTGTGATATACGAGAGTGAACCTCGCTCCGTTTCAGACCAAATTTTTTACTGAAACATAAAGGGCTTATATTTCTTAATTTTGGCAGTATAATTTCCAAATTTCTAGTTACGGCGGACATGATTTTTTTTATTTTTATTTTGAAAAATTGATTGACTTCCATTGATATTATTTGTCAAGTGTTATATTGGTTTTTGTGAGTTCAGCATGATTTGTGGTACTATCTTTCTCAAATTCTATGGTAAAATTATTTTTTACTATTTGACGAAGTCCATGTAAATCAAAGGCGTCATCTCTTCCATATATTCCATTTCTTGCCGTCGAGTTTCTTTGGATATGCGATCTGAAGCCGGTTGATTCGAGGAGTCGTCATGAATCGAAAATACAAGTAGTTTCAAAGTTGAATTCGAAACGGTCTGTATTCCCGTTCTGATGTCATTATTGATTAAGTGAGGCCTAAAGAGGGGTGAATAGACCAAAAAACGTGCGGAAGTGTGGATTTGACTTTTCATGATTTTACAACGTATTTTACAACGTTTTAGGTTATTTGACTTTTAGTGGATGATTTGTATTGATTCATATAATAATAAAAGTTAATAAAGATAATAGAAAATAAACGAGAATACCGAACACACAAATATGTTGACGAAGTTCGGTTAGACGGTTGCGTAGGCTGTAACCACCCGTTCTCGCTAGCAACTCTTGTTGCGTTAATGAGCGCCTACTATCCGGGTATGCCTCTCGGCTCCTTGATCCACTAATTCAGTAACATTTAAGAAGAGTCGGGATCCAGGAATATACAAGTGCGATTATATCGAGGCTTTATATAAATTTTACAACGAGGTCCCCGAAGAAAATTCATCTTGTCCTTCTACCCCCGAATGGAAAAAGTCGTCAGATCTCGATCAACAATCTGTACAAGATGATGACAATGATTTCCACAGCGATTCTTCCGTTATTTTACACGTACAATCCATTTTTGTGCTTTTCAAACTAAATTTAATTTCCAAATATTTTTTTAACTTTGATTCTTATTTATTTTTTCTAATTGAAGGAAAATGGGGATAGTAGTAGTAATAATAATATAACGAATGATGATATATTAGGAGACCCAATACCAGATCAGCAACAAGAAGAGCTTCGTAAGTTGTGTTACAAGTTGATGGAATTAACTTATGTACATAATGTAAAATTGTAATTAATTTTCCAATAATTATTTTTTTCTGCCTTTATTACCATGTAATAACGTTTTTATTTTTCGTATTATTTGTTATTAGGAGAAAAGAAGTAAGCCACAATTTCCAGGATCGCATCCTGTCTCTCTTAACAAGTAATTAATTCACTCTTATAACAACTATAATTATGGATTAATATTCTTACCCATTTTTTACTTAATTTTTTTTTATTTTAGGGTTAATTTACAATTATTGCGACAAAAGAATTTTTATGCGACATGGAAAGCTGATGGTACGAGATACATGTTGTTAATAATGAGATGTCGGTGCTATTTAATTGATCGTAATTTTACATTTAGAAGGTTTCAAATGCGATTTCCTTTGAACAATAAATCAAATGTATGCTTAATAAAATATTACAAAAATAAAAAAAAGTGTGTGAATTTTGGAATTTTCTGAAATTTTTTTGGTTAATTTTGGTTAGGATTTTCATGATATGAGTTTGATAGATGGAGAAATGATAATTGACAAGGTAGAAGAAAATGGCTGTTTGAATTTACAGAGGCGGTATTTAGCGTATGATTTAATGGCTATTAATGGAGTTTCTAAAGTGAAGGTACATGTTTTAATATTTATTTTGATCTGAGTATTTATTTACAACCGTAAAAAAATCTTGTTTTTTTTTGTAGTTACCGTTTTTTGATAGGTGGAAGCTTTTGGAGGATGAAATCATAAAGCCTCATTATAACGATGATAAGGAACTCTTTCGTGTATGTATTATTATGATATTCATAGGAAATTTGCAATAGCTCTTACATTATGCCTAAATTGCAAAAAAAACTCTTCATTATTTATGATCTTTAGAGATTCAAAAAGTAGCCCTGAAGAATAGATTGGCTATTTTGCAATTATCAACATTGCAGGGGCTTTTTTGCAATTAAAGCATAATACGGGGGCTTTATTGCAAATTTCTCTATAACCAATTCTAATTTTCTAAATTTAAATAATCCCTTCCTTTTTTTTAAGTTCCGTTCGAACGGAACATCAGGCCGTTCAAACGGAACTGTTAGACTTTCCATGTTTGAGGGGTTGTTCCTTCCTTCTTTAAAAGAGCAGCCTCAATCCATTTTTTTTCTATCAGTTTTTCTATAAATTCTAAGCAAAATCTTTGAAGAATTCGCTTTAGAGTTTATGTTAATTACTCGATATTTTTGTGAGCAAATTTGCGAGGTTATAGATCAAGTTTGAGTGTTTATTTGATTGAAAGAAATCGTTGGGTTTTGTTTCAATGAATCGCTAAAAAATAAATGGCTAGAAATTTGACAGTCCGTTCGAATAGACCTATGTTCCGTTCGAACGGAACTAGAAATCACAACCAAGTAAGAACAAATTATACTGGAACAGAACAGTCAGTTTTGAATGGAGTTGGGAACAGAAGTTTCGTTCGAACGGAACTAGAAATCACAGCCAAGTCAGAACAAATTATGCTGGAACGGAACAGTCAGTTCTGAACGGAGCTGAGAACGGAATAGGCTGAAATTTTGAAGTGATTTTCTCTCTAGGGTTTATTTTGATTAATCAATAAGACACAAAACAAACTCAAAACTCAATGAGATCTTCAACTCTTGAAAGCCACGAAAGCCCTTTCGACAACATATGATTTGATTGATATAAAACTTCTTGCATGTCGATTCGAACTTGTAAATTTCCTGATCTTATACAAGGAACTCAAATATTATTAGTAATTACAGAATTGTTTTAAATATCATCAAACAGATAACAACACAATAAATAACACATAATTTATTTGAAAAGGACATGTGTCACAGTTCCACCAAATTAGGAGAATTGTATAGAAGAAGGAATAAGGGCTTGTTTGATGTAAAATAAATTTTAAGGATATGAAAGGTTTTTTTAGCGATTAGGATTTCAAAATTCTCAATCCTAGTGGAAGACATTTGTAATTTAACTATATTGTCCGTATATGATTGTTTAATTATTTAATATTTTATTAATATTTAATTGAGATTTAATGAATTGTTTTGTTAATATCATTATTTACTCTATTTTATTATTTGTATTATTGCTTATTATTAATATTTAATTACCATTTAATATTTCATACAAAACTTACTAGAAAAGGTGAAAACTTATAAATAGTTGAATCAGAATAAATAAGCTAAACATACAAAAATTTATGGTGCGTTTGAACTGATCCACCGGCTACTTATGCATTTAGGTTGTTCGGTGGTAGGTGGAAGAATGAAATAGCGGAAGAGTGGTTCTTCCATTTTATTCCACTAGTGTTCGGCAAGTATGATGGAATAAGAAATGAGTTAAAAAATATAGAAAATTCCTTATTACCAAAATATTCTTTCTTATAATTATTGATTTATCAAATTTTGTTTAGTCATTTTTGTATCCAATTAAAAAAAAGTTCTTATTTAAATAAAGAAGCTAATATGTTTAAATAAGAAATTCAGTAACTCAACACAATATAAAAAATAAATAATGGAGGAAAATATAGCAATATAGATCTCATTAGAAAGCAAAACATCAGTATAATTTAATGGAGTTTTCAAATCTTTAATTTTGTAAAGATATTAGTAGAAACCGTCGTATTTTTCCATTCGAAGAGAGAGAAACAAAGAATTTTCTTGTTCCATGGAATAAAAAACTTCCACCCCCCCCCCCCCCATGGAAGAAGAAAATTTCACTCTTCCACTACTTATTCCATTTACTTCCACCATTGCTCGGCTGGAATAACTCACTTCTTCAACTCTTATTCCACTTTGCCGAACGCCACCTTAGGAATAAGTACATGGTTTTTATATAGACTTAGTACATGTTCAATTCATAAATTTTGGTTAAAAGTGGCCTGCTATCGAACAGTGAACATCCTAAATTAGATAAATGTAGTCATGAACTTTCAGAGCTGAAACAACAAACTAATTCAATCCATAACAGAAATCCATACTTTGTACCATGACTAGAAATTAGTCGTTGAATAGTACATATAATTAGGGCTGCAAATGAGGTGAAGAATATTATTGCCCGTGGAAATAACCATATTTGTTACCCACATGGAACCTTATTATGGCAGTTATAAGATTGGAGCGTCATTAATTTTGAAGTTAAAAATTGATGATTTTATGTTTTGCGTAAATTTGATAAAAAAAATTGTTTTAGAATGACAAGTATGATATTTTAAGTTTTTATAATGGCAAATATAATATTTAAAGTTTTCGTAAACTGGAATTTGATATTCAAGTTTTCATATTGGTGAATATGATATTTCAAGTTTTTGTAATGGTGAATATGATATTTCAAATTTTCGCAATGGCAAATATGAAATTCCCCTATTTTTTTGTTTTTTCTATTCTAATTTGGGTCAAGTTAGTTTTTTTTTTAAACTTATTTATCATTATTTGTCTGGTAATGAGGATATCCACGAGGACGAGTAATTCTCACAGGGCGGGATTTGGGCATAAAATACCCCCATAAGATATTCGGATAGCAAGTCGTGTAATGGGGAAGCTATATCCATTCCAAAACCCTTAAACTAATTAGATAACAACAATCACTCTTGATTGTTTCATTTTTTTTTTAATTCCTCATAAAAGGAATCATGTTTAAAAAAAGAAAAAAAAATTGCTTAGACTTTGCTCATTGTTGTTGCATATGGGGTTTAAACACACAACCTCTTGTATACCAACCAAAATACTCAATCAACCATTTGCATGCTTAACAGAGGAGTTTTGATGAAATCTTGTGCATTAGTTCGGCTGGCTTAAAATATACAAATAGGTAGATCTGAAATTATTAGTCATTTTAAGAATTTAGTATGAGACTGAGTTGTCTAATTTTTGTAAAATAATTTATTACATGGATTTGCAATGGAGGTGTTATGTCTACTGACTCTCTTTTCCTATAAATGGATTTGTTAGTTATTTTGAGATGAAGGTACAAGTTTACGAGTTACGAAATGAAATGTTGTTTGATGGAAGGGTGTAAGTTCAATGATCTAAGAGGGAGAACTAATTTACTTCAAAAAGAAAAAAAAATTACAAATTAGAACTAGACAATCTCAGTTCAAATTAAAGAAAACTACCACAACAGCCTTTCCCTTTCTGTACAAAATCTCAAGAATATGAGGTCACAAAAATCACTAAACTCACCAAATTCAACTCAATAATTTTGGCGCATCTACACTGATTCTTTCACAAACAAAAAGTAAAAACGAAATAACAAAAAAAAAATATTCTAGTTTTAGTAATCGCTCTTCTCCTTACCATAAGTATCTTCCATTCCGTTACTAACTCGTTTTCTTCTCTCAGATATCATCTCAGAATACGCCTGCAAAAAAATACACACAATCAAACAAAACAAAAATAGAAAGAAAAAAAAAATCAACAAATTTCAGTGAATTTGAAGAAGGAAAAAGATAATTATCAAAAGGGTAACAAACCTTAGGGTAAGAGTAGAGGAAGATGTACCACCATGCAGATATTAAAGCAAAAGCGGCACTACTAATTACTATAGAATGAATAAGTAGCCAACTTAATGCGACTATACTGACACCTGTCAAGAGGATTGTCCATGGCTGACACCTAACAAAAGCGTAAGAATTATTTTTTGATAGTTAATAAGAATAGTCGGCAATAAGCATATAGCACTGCTTCATTTACAATGCTAAAATGTGATTATTGGTTACCATGTGTTTCATACCATACCAAAAGGATTTATAATATCTATATTATGGACTTATAAATTATAATACACAAGATTGTTTGTTTTATAATATCTATATACATATACTTTTTAAAAATGCCTACATACTATCACGCTCATTTCTTTTTAACACTACTCATAAGTCATAATAGAATGACAAAAAGGCAGACCGTTAAAAACAAAAGCCAAATTCTTCTCTCGGACTTTCTAAATTGTAAGTTCTGTTTTGTAAATCAATTGAAATCTTGGTAGGAGGCAATCAATTACAAAATCGGCCGTTTATATAGGTAGAATCAGATTTATACTCGTACCACGACAATTAAGTGCAGATACTTAATAAGTGAAAATTATGTAATAATAGCAAAATAAATAAATAAAAATAATTATAATGTTGTAAAGAAGGAACTTACCAAGCCGGTTTGGTATCCCAAACGGATTCATACTCCAACGAGAGATAATTCAGATATCCATCCATGTCCTTGACAACTCCATCTTCATCCAAAAACCCCGATTCGCCTCCGGCGCCGCGCCTCTTGCCTTCTCTTCCGGCGCCGACGATCAACGGAGATCTCCGGCGCCAGATTTCGCTTGATGAAGTTTTCGAAGGGATTCGGAAGGAGAGAAGTGGAGATGATCGGAGATGAATGCATTGGAGAGGAAGAAGAGAGACGCCTTCCATTGTTCCAGCTTCTTTGTCGAACTCTGCTTCGATTTTATTGCTTCGTTATCCATTTGGATTTTTGGAGGACAATTTTACAAAATGGTCCCTTTATTACTTAAATATTCACGGAGAGTCCTTAATGAACCGGGAACTGAAATTCTGAATTTAATAAACCTGGAATTGGTTTCCAGCGTGATGGTCGACGCTCCCCAGTCTACAGTAATACATGATGCTTCAAATTGGGAAAAAAAAATATATGGTTATGATATAAGCAGAATTTTGTCAAATCCTATCGCTTTCTACTTTTGCCCTACCTGTACACTAAAATCGACAAAAAAGATTTGAAGTTGTTTTGATAATAAAGCAAAACATTAATAAAATTGACCAAAAGGACCATCGTGTCATTTTAACCCTTCTTCCTTTTTCTTCTGGTTTCTTCTATCACCCTCTTCTCACTCCCAACACTTTTTCCTCCATTTTCTTCCTTTTTCACTCTGTTTTTACTAGTTAGAAAAATATATATATCTTTTTTTTTTCTATAAAAAAGAAAGATGGTGTTAGAAGATGCAATAGTTATATTATCGCAAGCTCTTCTGCTGGTCGTGTTTGCGAAGCTTTTCTTCGTAATTCTCCAATCAAAATTGGTTTTGATTCTACTTTACTTGATTTTGTTTTTCTTTTGCGTGAGTTTGATGAACTTTTCTTACTGGTAATATGAAGTGTGTGTTGTAATCTGATTTA
Organism: Juncus effusus; assembly: GCA_027726005.1. Taxonomy (NCBI): domain Eukaryota; kingdom Viridiplantae; phylum Streptophyta; class Magnoliopsida; order Poales; family Juncaceae; genus Juncus; species Juncus effusus. The sequence continues at coordinate 1,336,354 of CM050905.1, read as the reverse complement.
TGGATCAAATTTGTTGTTTATGTTTCTTCTGTGATTTGAGTTATGTTGTTTATGTGAGGATAATAATTTAGTAATTTTTATGTGTTCTTTTCTTTAATAGTTATATATTATGATCCACTTTGATTATTGTTTAGTTCAGACATGGTGTTTATTTCAGTAAAAAAATGGTGAAATTACTGTGGAAAAACAGATGAGAAAATAAATTGAGACAAAAAGATGAATATGGATGAAGAGAGAAAAAAGAAACACATATATCTTCGAATAAATGATTGTAATTTGAGATCAAAACTGCATAAAAATTATCTTTTTCCCAAAGAAAATAAAGAGGTCACCAGAATGAAATTGCAAACTTATTTATGCACAAATGTTTTACAAATATTGTCAGTTCAATCATAAAATTATTTCTAAAGGGGTCTTAAGAGCGGGTAATCTTCAAGCAATTCACGCTCTGACAAAGTATCGGTCTCATTCTGCGGCGTCCAAAGCACTTCAACCGCCTACAATTATCACATCATTAAACCCATAATTAATATTTACACACAAATTATTTGTAATTTTATTATTTGAAATTTGTACCATGATTTTGCTTGAAGGAATAGAACCGAGTTTCTGAAGAGCAGTTTTCAAATCTGAACTTGAATTTATTGCCGGTAATTTATGCACTCCTTCTGCGGCTACCAAAATGGTTATCTACATAATTTTTAAAAAAACCATCAAAATAAAATAAAATAAAACAAAATAAAAATAAAATAAAATAAAATACAGAGAAATGAAATAAAATACAATAAAATAAAATGAAATTCATGTATTCAGATTTTTAGTATTTTTGTATTTTACATACCACAATATACTCATTGCTAAAACCGCTCGATCTTTGACTCATAGATTTATGCCTTTTAATATTATTCACATTGACTAAAGTCTCTTCATCAAATTTCCCTCTTTCTTCAATCGAGAGTTGATTGAATCGCTTCTCACCGCCTTCAACACTTTTCTTTACGTCAACCTTTTAAAAAATTTATTCAAAAATTAAAATGTCAATTTTAAATATAATATTTTATTTATACAAAATTTAGTAAAATAAGAATTGTTATACTGATGAATAAGCAGAGATGCAGCAATCTGGATGCCTAAGCAAAGCCAATGTTGTTTCTAACACACAAAAAATAATAATAAAATAATCAATTTTGACGTGATAATAATTATAAAATGTTTAGTGAATTTTATATTTTATATTTTTGAGATTTACCAGTTAAAACGAAGCTTAATCCAGCCGGCGTAGAGGTATCAGCTTTTTCAGCGATTTGATCAAGATCCCTTTGAAATGAGCGTGCCATGCCAAGTAAACCGACCTAATTATAAAGTATATTTAATTACATTTAATCAGATTAGTTATTGCAATTAAGGTGAAAATTGAGGAGAATTGGGTGAAGATATGCAAAATTGAGTCTTTATATGTGTAAATTGCATAATTGGGAGTTAACTGATGCAAAATTGGATTAAATTGAGGCTTAATTGCATAACTGAGATGAAAATCAAGTATGAAACAACAAAATTTGATGGAAAGGGTTAAAAATCAAACCTGAAGCTTAATAACAGAAGTCTTTTGGGTCTCAGTAAGAACACTACCAGAATCAGAAGAATCCGACAAAAACCCAGTTAGGAACAGAAACACCATGAAACCCATCATAATCAGCAAGATATTCGATCCATATCCAAACCCAAAACCAAAAACCGGCGCAACAGGCACAAACGGAGAAGAATAGAAAGGCGCAGAGTAAAATGAACTGGACGAAGAATGAGGCGAAGGCGCCGAATAACTCCATGAAGAAGAAGGAGAAGAGCTTCTGGAAGAACGCGAAGAGAAAGAAGAACCTCCGATTCTGCCTCCAGATGCTGCAATTGCACCGTACGGATCGCCCAGAATCAGCACGCCGAGTAGAATCGCTGCTATCGCTGGCTTTTTGAGCGAATTTACTGTTTTCTGAATCGCATTGAAAAGCTTCTGTAACGGATCATTGTTTTCAGAATTCTCAATGGTTTTTGCCGTGGTGAGACTTGATTTTGTGCTAAGGCAAGAGCGAGGAGGAGTGAATTTGAATGGTTGGTGAGTTTTGAAACTGGATTGAGGGCGGAGCGGGCGAGTGCAACGGTAAAAGGAGCGGGATTTGAACTGGGGACTGAATTTTGGAGGTTGCAGAAGGGACGATACAGTCGCCATTAGAGAAGCTTGAAACAAATGGCGTTTTTGTATTAGGGGCCGAATGAAGGATTTACGCCACACATCAAGTCCCTGGCCATGGAATGTATACCGTGTTTCAAACCAGATATAGTAGAGAAAATATCAACGATATTCAGAAGACGGAACCCATTTCCCAGTTTTCCTAAAACCAGTATTTCAATTCCCGATTCATCAAAACCATATGTTCAGTTCTCTAATCGTCATCCCCCGCCATTTTACATTTTTGCTTCTTCTCCTCCAACAAATGCACAGCCATGGCGATTTCCTAACCTCCAAATCCCCTCTCCCTCCTCTCCAACTCCCCTTCGTATAACGGGTCACTGCAAAGCGGGACCCACATCCATCAATGCTTAGATTCTACATTCCAGTGTCCCGCCACACAGTTCGCTCCATCTCCACCTCCTCTCACTCTCCCCTCTCCGACCTTCTTCTTACAGCTTCTCTCTCAAAGCCCAACTCCAACTTCAACCCTAATTCCATCCCCTCCATTTCCTTCCTGCCCCGGAACCGTCTCCTCCCAGAGCCTTTCCTCTCCTTTCTCCTCTCCTCGCCTTCCTCTCTCTCCCCGCCCGCCTTCCTCTCCCTCCTCAACTCTCTCATTCGCAGCTCCCGTTTCGACGCCGCTTTGAGTCTCCTTTCATCTCCTTTTCCTTCTCCTCTCCCCACTTCCGCCCTCTCTTCTCTGATTCTCTCTTCTCTAACATCTTCAAAACCTCATCTGCCATTAGCCCTCTCTTTGTTCCGGCTTCTTCTCTCTTCTCCTGATGCAGTACCTTCAGTCCGTGCTGCAAATCACCTCCTTGTAGCCGTTTCACGTACCGGCTCGGTCCCGACTTTTCTAGACGTGTTTCAGAACCTTTCGAGCCGAAACCTTCATTTCTCTACTTTCACGTACAACATCTGTATCAATGCATTCTCACGTTTCGGTGCCCATTTCTTACCGCTCTGTCTCTCTCTGTTTCACAAAATGAAAAGCTCGGACCCTCCAGTCTGCCCTGATCTTTGCACTTACAACTCTCTAATTCGAGTTTTGTGTCTCAATGGAAAGGTTAAAGATGCTCTTTTAGTCTTTAATGACATGAAAGCTTTCGGCCATGAGCCTGATTTGTACACTTACCGTCCTTTAATCCAAGGCTGTTGTAAAACCTACTGCATAGACCACGCACTAAACCTGTTCGATGAATTGCAAAACAGTGGAATTCGTGCCGACACAATTGTATACAATTCTTTACTCGATGGGCTACTTAAAGCAAGGAAACTTGATGATGCGTGCAAGCTGTTCGACAAAATGGCATCTGAAGGAATCCGAGCTTCGATTTACTCATTCAACATTTTGATTCACGGATTGTTTAGAAATAACAGGCCAGTTGCTGGATTTGTCCTGTTTTGCGAATTGAAGAAAAAAAAGGGTTCTTATGTGGATGGTATAAGTTATAGTATTGTGATAACAGAGCTTTGCAAAGAGGGGCGAGTTGAAGAAGGGCTTGAATTGGTTGGAGAGATGAATGAAAGGGGATTTGTGGTGGATTTAGTCACGATTTCTAGTTTATTAATTGCATTTTATAAAAACGGAAGATTGGATTTGGCTGAAGGATTGATGAAGTATGTGAGAGATACTTCGTTTGTGTTGAGCGTTTTTAGGTGGAAAGAGAATTTGGAGAATTTACTAAAAAGCCCCCAAGATAAAGGGAAGGATTATACACCGTTATTCCCTTTTGAGGGTAATTTTGACGATATATCAAATTTGATCATAGGGAAATATTCGGATTTTAGAGATTTTTCAAATCAAGAGGAGGAAATTAAAGATGAATGGTCTCCTTCCCCATATTTGGATAAATTGGCCAAATATTCAGATCATTTTAATGAATCAAACAATGAATTTGTTATTAGTAAAGGGAAAAGAGTGCAAGGATTAGGAAATAAAACTTTCGATTTGGACATGGTGAATACTTATTTATCGATTTTCATATCGAAAGGGAAATTAAGCATGGCATGCAAATTGTTCGAAATATTTACAACTTTAGCGACAAAAGAGGAACCGAATAGTTACACATACAACTCTTTGATGAGCATTTTTGTGAAGAAAGGATATTTGAGACAAGTTTGGGGAGTACTTAATGAAATGGACGAAAAATTATGCACAAAAGATATCGCGACGTATAATTTAATAATTCAAGGGTTGAGTAAAATGGGCCAGGCTGAGCTGGCAAATTCCGTAATTGAAAAGTTGAATAAAAAAGGCGGGTATTTAGATATTGTGATGTACAACACGCTTATTAATGCGTTTGGAAAAGGAGGAAAAATTGATGAGGCGAATAAATTGTTTGAACAAATGGTGAAAAGTGGAATAAATCCTGATTTGGTTACGTTTAATACGTTAATTGAAGTTCATGCAAAAATGGGGATGGTAAATGAGGCTTATAAATTTCTTAGGAAAATGCTTAGTTTGGGTTTGTCACCAAATCATGTGACTGATACGATTTTGGAGTCTCTTGAGAAGGAAATTGAGAAGCAAAAGCACAAGAAGTGAAATAATTCATAAATAGTTTTGTAGTACTTTTTACTCATGAATTTGTTGTAGATGTTTATGATATGTGTTTCTTGGATTTTTGTTAATTGAGAAGCAAAAGCACAAGGTTCTGAAGTCAAATCTGAAAATTCATATAAAGGTTCTATAGAAACTAGTTAATATTCTAAGAAAATACATATCAAGTTCTAAGAAAACTTGAGAATTCAACACTCGGGTTAATTGTAATCCTGAAAATTCAAATTCAATCCTCCGATTTATTTATTTTGCCATTTTAGTGTTTCGAGCAATTTCATGGATACATTTGGAGAACTCAAATATTAAATTTATAATTCCAAACTGCAAGCATCAAATTTTCTCTTTCAAAACTACAAATCCTAATGATTGTTTTGTTTGAAACTATTGTTGATGTATTGTTTGAAACTATTAGTTTCTTGTTTGTTTTTGTGGTGGTCTGTTACATGGTAGTAGAGGTGGCAAATGGGTGGGTCGGGTTCGGATTCGGGTCGGATCACTTCGGGTTCGGCCCATTCGGGTCTCGGGTCGTTCGGGTTTCGGGTCGGGTTTCAGGTCGTTGACTTGTCAATATTTTCGGGTCGGGTCGGGTCGGGTTTGGGTTCGGGTGGGTCGGGTCGGGTCCGATTTTGTCAGAGTTATGCAGTGTGTTTAACTTGTAATAAGCAATCTTTGTTTGAATAAATATCTAAATATTTTCAATTTTGCGTAATTAAAGAGGTCGGTGAGCTCAAAAGTCTTAAATAGAGTTGTATATCTTAGAAACCAATATAATTAATATATTATATTCATAAAATAATATATTGACATTATAAAAACAGAATAGAATATTATAAAATAATATATAATACTAGCATAAGAATGAAATCAACAGTTTCATTATCATTCATTCATTATATGTAAGTTCAGGTCATTCATGTTCGGGTAAATGAGCAGATCATTCGGGTTACAGGCCATTCAGGTTCGGGTCAATTCGGGTTCGGGTCATTCAGGTCTCGGGTCGTTCGGGTTTCGGGTCGTTCGGGTCTCGGGTCGTTCGGATCTCGGGTCGTTTGGGTCTCGGGTCGTTCGGGTCTAGGGTCGTTGACTTGTCAATATTTTCGGGTCGGGTCGGGTCGGATTTTCGGGTCGGGTCAGCTTTTGCCACCTCTACATGGTAGGGATGATGTTAGGCTGTTAGTTATTTTACCTTTATTTCTTTTGGGCTTTTTTGGACTTGTAATATATTGGACGACTTTATTTCATGAAGCAATGCCTACGGGCTTTAATAATAAATAAATAAATAAATAAAAAACATGTATCCTAATGATTGTTTTCTTTGAAATTATTATTGATGTATTGTTTAACGAAAATGGAACAAAAAAGCTGGCCAGTTAGAAGAGGAGACATGTCAGTTAATGGGGTAGAACATATATAGTTGGATATTTGTCCTCTAATTTTATTTATGCTTTTTACAATTTTATTCTTTCCAACACAGTATCTGGTCATGTGTCAAGTCTGTTTGGTACAGTACCGGTGCTGGTACGGACCATTTGATAAGGTAAGTATGTCTAAGATGTTGGATTTTATGATTGAAGATGACACTGAGGTTAAAGTGGGTGAGCTTTCATCTACCAAAATTAAATGTAAAAATATCAGAAATACCAAATTTTTTATAAAGAAAATACAAGAATAACACTTCCTAATTTAATTACAAGATCAACACTTCCTTAATTCTTTCTCAATCATTTTAAAAGATGACATTGCAACTTCCTTAATTCTCTGTCAATCATTTTAAAAGATGACATTGCAACATACACTTGAGCACGTTCCTTAATTAAAAAACTTCACACCAACATTTTTAGTCCAGCGAGTATAAAATATTATTATCTTGACAGGTTAGATTTTTTATTTGTTGGGACTCGAAATCTTTTGATCTTATCACCAACTGGTAAATTGGTAATTTTCCATATTATTTCTCTTTTTATGGATAAAAACCTAAAAGAAAAAAAATTACATAATACATATATTTTTTGCAGATTTCATATGTCTGTCTTCTTGTTCAATAACTTCACTAGATTTATTATGCTTTTTATAATTATAATTTTCCAACCCATGACTAAAAATGCTTAGTAAAATACTCAATACTCACAAATCAGAAAAAAGTACAAGAAATAAATATATTCTAGAAAATGCAATAGTACAGACAATTGAAACCATAGAATTCCGAATCCATAGCACAAAATCAAGGAATTGACCAGCTACTATTCCCAAATTGCAGAGCAAACACAAACAGTGGCCCCCCTCCTCGCCTCGGATTCCTTTCACAAATCTACCTACGCTCGGTTTACCAACTGTAAAATAAAACTCGTTAACTATTCCCGCCGTAAATAACATCATCCAAACTAAACATCTAATCAGTTAACTACTATTCCGGCCCACTACACACTAAACCAATGATAACCCGCCACGCCATCAAATATTATGACGTGGCGTGTGATAATTGGTCCGGTGCTATTATACAGTTTTTACAGATTTAGATTAAGAAAGAGCGGGCCAATCAGATTTGGCGGGGCTTCTACTCTTGCCAGCTCTTTTTATTATTACAAATAAAAATTCAGAGTCAAATTAACAAAACACAAAACGCCCTCTCATGATCTCCATTATTCCTCCATTTTTACTCCCCCTTCATTTTTTATTCACAAAAACTCATTTTCTAGTCTGGCTGGCCCTCCCTCTTTAAACTGTCTCATTCTCTCTACTTCTCTTTCCCTCATTCATTCTGAGATCTCGCCTCAACAGAGAACCAGAACAGAGGAAGAAAAAGAAGAAAATTACATTACAACATGAGAGAGATTATCAGTGTGCATATCGGTCAGGCTGGGATCCAGCTCGGAAACTCATGCTGGGAACTCTACTGCCTTGAACACGGAATCCAGCCCGATGGAATGATGCCCAGGTTGAAATCTCACTCTGACATTTCATCCAACACCTTTCAGATCTGCTCAATTTTGATTTGATTTGGCAATTTGCAGTGATACGACGGTGGGAGTGGCCACGGATGCGTTCAACACGTTCTTCAGCGAGACTGGAGCTGGGAAACACGTTCCTAGAGCCTTGTTCGTCGATCTGGAGCCGACTGTGATTGATGAAGTACGGACCGGAGTCTACCGCCAGCTCTTCCACCCTGAGCAGCTCATTTCCGGCAAAGAGGACGCAGCCAATAACTTTGCCAGAGGCCATTACACAGGTAATTGCTGCTCAAATTTTCTCTGATTTTTCATGTTTTCTTTGAAAATGTACCTTCTGATTTTTAGTCAACTTTGAATTGTTGATCTGAATCTGATGTAATGTGGTGCAGTTGGAAAGGAAATTGTGGATACGTGTCTGGATCGGATCAGGAAATTGGCGGACATGTGCACAGGATTGCAAGGATTCCTCGTATTTAATGCAGTCGGTGGCGGTACCGGATCCGGGCTGGGCTCCCTCCTTCTAGAACGTCTCTCCGTTGACTACGGCAAAAAGTCAAAGCTTGGCTTCACCATCTATCCTTCTCCCCAGGTAATAATAATATAAAAATATTCTCTCTTAACTATGTTCTTTTCTACCAACATCAAAGATCTAAAATCCATATATAATTAACAAGTTGGTTACTAACAGATTACAACAACTCAAACCCAATAAACAACCCGAAATATCTTGGTGGTAAACGAAACATGTTGTGCTGGTAAGCGAAATTAACCAAAGTCGCTTACCACCGCAATGAGTTCCTCTTACCATCACATTATAACTCGCTACATCCATTAATAAAAGAGTGGAAAAGTGACGGAAAGTACAGAATATATTACAAATTTCCCACAAACGATACCAATTTCAATCCAATATCCAATACCCTAATTTCCCCATTTTAATTTCGATCCGAATATTGCGCAGGTATCAACAGCTGTTGTGGAGCCCTACAACAGCGTGTTATCCACGCACTCGCTTTTGGAGCACACGGACGTGGCCGTGCTCCTGGACAACGAGGCCATCTACGACATATGCCGGCGCTCCCTCGACATCGAGCGGCCCACCTACACCAACCTCAACCGCCTCATCTCCCAGGTATGGTATCACAATTCAACATATCGGTAATAATAATAACTGATTCTCATCAATTTTCTTAATGATTGAATCACATTACTCGACCATCCTATATATTGTAGCTAATCTAACCACATAACCCCATCCATTAATAACAACCTCACTCGTCATCCAGCTTGACTGAGTATGATGGGGGGCCAGAAAATTAATTAATCCTCAACTAATACAAACTATATATTTTCTGACTAACCACACCAGGTGATCTCCTCCCTGACCACGTCCCTCCGCTTCGACGGTGCGATCAACGTTGACATCACTGAGTTCCAAACCAACTTAGTCCCCTACCCCCGGATCCACTTCATGCTCTCGTCCTACGCGCCGGTGATCTCCGCCGAGAAGGCGTACCACGAGCAGCTGTCGGTGCCGGAGATCACCACCGCTGTCTTCGAGCCCTCGAGCATGATGGTCAAGTGCGACCCGAGACACGGCAAGTACATGGCGTGCTGTCTGATGTATAGGGGGGATATTGTGCCCAAGGATGTGAATGCGGCCGTTGCCACGATTAAGACAAAGCGGACTGTGCAGTTTGTTGATTGGTGAGGATTAAGAAACCTTTGTATGATAATTATGATTTCTTTTTAGGGTTTATATAGGAGTTATTTGATTCAATTCTGAATTTGCAATTTTCAAATTTGCCCATATCCAAATCTAAGTTTTTAACTTTTGAGGTTTCGGTAACATATATTTGATAGATTTTGAGTTTTATAGGTAAATTTGATGGTTTATGTTTTTTAGAAAGGTAAATTTCATGGTTTATATTTTTGGAAAGGTAAATTTGATAGATTTGGTCCTTTGGAGTTTTAGAAAGCTAATTTGCCATTAGAAGCTTTGGAAGGGCATATATAACTTTTCCCCTAATTTTAATTACCCTAAGCTATCACTAACTCATATTATTTTGTTCAAGAAAAGAAAACTATATATTAACTATTAAACCCTTCTTAAAAAAGGTGTCCAACGGGGTTCAAATGCGGGATAAACTACCAGGCGCCCGCAGTCGTCCCCGGCGGCGACCTCGCGAAGGTGCGCAGAGCAGTCTGCATGATCAGCAACAACACGGCGGTGGCGGAGGTGTTCTCGCGGATCGACCACAAGTTCGACCTCATGTACGCGAAGCGCGCGTTCGTGCACTGGTACGTGGGCGAGGGCATGGAGGAGGGCGAGTTCTCAGAGGCCCGGGAGGATCTGGCCGCCCTGGAGAAGGATTATGAGGAGGTCGGGGCGGACGGGGAAGATGAGGATTATGGCGAGGATGGCGAGGATTATTGAGTGGGGGAGTGAGGAATTTGTTTGCTTTTTTGGGTTTGTGGAGTTGTGTTGAGTTAGAGTTGTTGGTTTGTTTGTGTTGTTGTATGAGCGTGAGTATGAAAAACGTTCTTTCTTCTTTTGGGTTTTTTTGGTTTTGTTATGTTTTGGTTCGCTTATTTTTTTATTTTGATTATGGTGTAATGTATGTAATGGTAATTATGGGACTGAAGTTATAGTTGAATATATCTATTTGAATCTTTTTGCATTTTTGAGTCGTTGAGTATTATACTGTTATATGAATGTGAATATATTTTTTTGTGTATGTAATTTATAGTAAGTTGTATTGTAAGTAAGTTACAAGCATGTCTTAGACGTTTGTATACAGCTCAGATCATGCTTCCCAGTTGACTTGCATTATTTTTGTTTTATTTGACTCAATTAATTAAATTAATTGTTTTATTTTGGGGATTATGTTTATTTTCAGGATGTGAATTTAACTAAATTAATTGTTTTATTTTGGGGATTATGTTTATTTTCAGTATGTGAATGGTGGATTATGGGATAATTGGTACACCATCTCGTGACACGAATGCACATCTTTAGTTAAAAATCATAAATTACAACTTTTTGAGTAAAAAAATTGGAAATACATATATTCGGGACATTTTGTAAAAAGCCTGATGTAGTTTTATTATCAAGCCCAGTATTAGCCAAATATGAAACGCTAATATCAAGCCGACTTGCGTTTTATAGTAATAATTAGTAAATAGGCCTTATACTAAAGCCCCTAAATATGTGAAAATTATAATGTAATAAATCTAGCCAATGAAAGATATCTTGAGCAGTAAAAACTAGTATGTTCTCTATTCCATAACTGATCTTGATGGGACCAGCTCCAACTCACACGAAAGATGCAGATAAGATAAAGAAAGTTTTTATTTTATTTTCAGAAATGTATGCATGCTTCAATTTAGCAGAAAAATTAGGTGAAGTTTGGCCAACAAACAACTAGTGAACCAAATATACATTAATCAACATTCTCCTACTGATTCAGACAGCAATTCCAAAAATAATATGTCCAGTTAATTAAAGACATTTCAAATCAAGAAATAATGGTGTTGGGTAAAGACCACTCAACTCTAGTGTTGAATTACCTAACAAAATCAAAGCCTTAATTGGAGGACTCCAGCACAAATAATACAAACTAAATCTCATCCAATTGTAGTTTTTTCTTCACCTTTGCAGCTGCATAACTATAATGAAAGATTAACTGGTCTTTACAACCACTCATTCAAATAACCAAACAATTATTTGACATTATATCTCAAAAACAAACCGATAATCATCTCGGTCCTGATAATTCCTGAGCCGACATATAAGATGGTATATACCACGCTCCACTACTATTATTATTACTATCACTATTTCTATTACTACTCTCAAATTCTTCCTTTTTTCCTTCATAAACTATTTCATCATTATCACCCCACGGATTCTTCATCATAAACCCTCGTCCATAAACCCTCAAATAATTCAAAAACTCGACTTTCGGCTCCCAAACTTGCATACTTCCTTCAAGCATGGCCGAAACAAATCCCATGCTTGGCCTCATAACTTGGTCTTCATGCAAACAACAAAGCGCTACTTTCACAACTCTTTCTATCTCTTTCTTATCCACTTTTTCTTCACTTCTATTATCTATCAACTCCTCGTAATGTTTTTCTTCATGTTTTTCTAACACAACCATTGGAAAGTATTGTTCCTCTGTTTTTGTTACACCGCTAAGTATCGATTTGGACCAAGTTTCTTTACTCCAATTCTTTTTACCGTGAATTATTTCTAACAGAACCATTCCAAAACTATATACGTCCGTTTTATCAGTAATTACAGAATTTGTCAGCCATTCTGGAGCCAGATATCCCCTCGTACCTCGTAAAGTAGTAAACAAGCCAGACTGCTCAGCTGTCAGCAATTTCGCAAGTCCAAAATCCGCTATTTTCACCCCCTTTTTTTCATCAAGCAATATATTTTCAGGCTTAACATCACAATGAATGATCTTACGGTCACACCCACTATGTAGATACGCGAGACCTCTAGCCGCCCCAATACAAATCTCCATTCGTTCAGCCCATTTAATTGGTGGACCAAGTCCAAACAAAGATTGGTCTAAAGATCCTCGATTCATATACTCATATACTAACAACCTATTTTGCCCCTCAGCGCAAAATCCTCTCAATTTTACTAGATTTATATGGCGAATATTACCAATTGTTGCAATTTCAGTTAGAAATTCACGTTTTCCTTGTAAGCCCGTATTGGCCATCTTTTTAATTGCGACAATTGATTTATCGGGTAAATTCCCTTTGTAAACGGATCCAAACCCGCCCGACCCGATAAGAGTGGTGAAATTAAATGTGGCTGATTTTAAATCGGAATATGTAAATCGAGTTGGTAAACCTGGAATTGATATATGTTCTTCTTTTTCTAACTCATCTTTGGATGAATTGCTTGGTGGAGTATTAACTCTTGGTTGTAACAAATGGAGATCTCCATTTGTACCGTCTTGTTTTGTATCTCTGTTTTTTCTTGTTCTTTTGTTATGTTTCCATTTCATGAACATTATGTAAAGAAGAATGATGGGAATAAGACCAAGAATACATGGCAAGAATATGGATAAGAAGATTTTGGAAAAATTAACGGAGGAATTATTATCAGTTTGATTTTGACTTTTTGAGGAATTTAATGTCTTGATATAACCGACAGATAAAGAAGAAGAATCCTCTGTATTTGAACTATAAAAAGATCCAATTTTATGATCTATAAAGTAGCACGACTTAGAATTATTCTTATAAAAGAAACCAACACAAGAACAATTTTCAGAACAGAGACTCTCACACAATGAAAAGTCAATGCCAGATAATTCAGGAACTAGAAATTTATTCGCAAAATAATTAATTCCAAAATCAAGACTCAAATATGAGATTTGTAATGATGATTCATCCATATTATCATCATTTTTAAAGCAGGTATTATTTTCAGAGGGAAGAATTAACGTACTATCAACTGGTACGCAACTGTTACCGGTATTTGATGCTTCAAATTTTGTCGGGCATGAACAAGTCGACCCATTTGACCCGTCTGAACAGAGACTTAGGGTTTTACATGTGAAAGGAAGCTCACAATCATTTGTTGGAGCAGAAAGGAGATTATTAGGGTTTATATCATCCAAAGAATTATATCTCATTATTTGTAATTTTCCAGATGAATCTAGATTTAAAAACCGTAGCTCTTTATTGTTATTTAACGGAGGTAAAAGAAGAGTAAAAACAATCATATTTTTTGTATCATTTGAAAAAAGATACAAACCAGTTTTATTAAAATACATGTAAGAAATGGGCTGATTTGAATTCCTGATTGAACGGAGATCTGAAGAGAGACTCCAGTAAGAAACAAACGAATTATTATAAATAATCCATTGTAAAAACAAATCATTACTAGTGAGAAGTAATCTATAAGCGCCAGGTGTCAGATCGCTATTGGACGTAGCTGATATTAAAGAAGTGTTAGTAAATAGTTTCTGACCAGGTAACAGAGTATCGGTTGGAAATGAGAAAGAGGACCAAAGAGATTTGTTGTTTGAATCGAGTAACGATAACTCGCCTGAATCGACCAATCGTAATGCGACAGCTGGCGAGGAAAGAACCGGAGTTGACCAAACGGTTGAGTTTTGAAGTGTTAATGACAGGCCGGTTTGAGTGAAGGAGAAGAGAGAGAAAGAAGGGAGAGAGAGAGAAGGGTTGGCGGTCCAAACAGGGGAGAGAGATTTGTAGTGAAGAACAGAGAGGTAGAAGGACGAGGAGTGAGAGTTAGGGTTGTAGAGTGAGAGAGAGAAGGTCGAGTTAGGAGAGAGAAGGAAGGTTGTGGAATTGTTGAGATATGAGGTTGTGAAGTTTGGATAGAGAAATTCCGATGGAATTTGTCCGGCGAAAATGGAAAGAGAGAAGAGAGAGATGAAGAGAGAGAGGGAGAGAAACAGAGGAGCCATGAGAGAGAAGAAGAGTGAAATTGGAGAGGAAGGTTGATGTGTGAGAGGTGAAATTGTGATTTAAAATGGAGGGAAAATTACAAGAATGCCCCTGTTTTATGGAGTTTGGCTTTGACATTTAGCTTAGTGGGGTTCAAGAGTTGACTAAAAGGAGTATAAAGAGAGTGGGTGGTTGTTTGTTAGTTGAAGGAAGATGAGAAAAAAATATATGATTTATTTCAAAAAAGAAAAAGAAAAATTGTCATGTATTTAAAAAAAGGAGAGAAAAGATTGTCGCTAATTGGAAATATTATCTGGAATAATTATTAGTTATGCAAACTAAGCTCTTTGTTCAGTAATTATAGAGCAGAATGCTGAATGTGAATTTTAGAGAGGAAATTCTATTGGTATGTCAACTGAATCTGTTTGGATCTTACTAAATGACAGTATTAATTCTCTCAATATTTGATTTCACAATGCCGTAAATCAAAATAAATTATTTTTTCACAACAGAAGAATTAATTGCAAGATATCTTATGCAAATTCAAATGCAATCAAATTCAATTTTTTTTATCAAGAGACACAGGTTGTGCATGAAGCTCAGACAAACAGAAAGCATGCTGAAATTGAATGTACTAAATTACTCAAACAAAAAAAGAAATTTAATGTGCTAACGAAAATCTGATTCTTCAAACACCAAATTCCATTATTTTCCCAACAAAAAATTTCCATTATTACCATACTTTCACAATTCAGCCTAAATAACAAAACTAACAAAAATAAAAAAAACAAAAATTACTCAGCAATTGCAAAAGAAAAAAAAAATACAAGTCTAGAAGAATCAAAGGATGTAATGTGCCATAACAAAATCTATCACAAAAAGAGAAAACTGGAGAAGATGATCAGAACCTGGCCGGAAATCCAGTATCGGCAAATTTACAATTTTACCCTTGCTTGAGCTCCTCATTGCGCTTACTGCCCTTGTAAGCTCTTGTATGAAAATTGAGAAACAGAAAGAGAAGCGATGCATTGAAAACCGCATTAAATAACCATCCGTTCATCCCCTCACATCCACCCCCCGCAAAATGATACCTATTAAACAAATTTCCAAATAAATTAACAAATAAATCAAAAAATTTATATATAATCAGAGACATTTCCTTGGTCTCTTGATGGAGTAACTAGAAATTAAAATGAACAATTTGAAATTGAAGTTGGTTTCTTTAAAACTCACCATAGAAAAACAAGTGAAGCCGCAAAACTAAATACAAACTGCCCAATTTGAACCTCTGTCACTGCCCTTTTCCACCGAGGCGGCCACCTCAGCCCTAAACTACAAGACAAGTAATAAGCATACATAACAACATGCACAGAAGCATTCGTCATGAGAGCAATCGGTATCATCGACTGACTGGTACTGAGCCACACGTAACACATCACAATCACAACCGCATGGTGATACACATGCAAGAACGTCAGCCTCCTTTTATCTTTAGCTAACAGGATTAACAACGTATCCACTAATTCATAGAGTTTTGATAAGTAGAAGATGTACGCCCAGTAGAAAACCGAACCGGAGGGTTCCGTGTTACGCGGGAAACAAAACAGGTGTTTTGGGGAGGGGAAGGAAAGGGAGGAGAAGAGGCAACCAGTCGCCATGAGAAGGGAGAGGGAAAGAAGGAAGAGGTTGTGTAACGAGGAGAGGAAACGAAGGAGAGGAGGGGGAATGGAGGGGAGAGGGAGGTAACTGAAATGGAGAAGGAGAGTGAGGGAGAGGTAAGAGAGGATGAGTGTGATGGGGAAGGAGAGTGTAGAGGCGAATAAGGCGGGGCCCGGCTGCCAGTGGAAGTTGGAGATCGCCGGATGGTTTACAAGGTAGTACTGGAGATTGTTGGAGATCCATGAGAGTGTGTTCATTTTAGATGAGTTTACGGTGCTAGAAAAGGATTTTGGATTTTGGATTTTGGATTTTGGATGTTTGGGAATGAGGAAGAAGAAGATTATACAAACAGTGTTTTACTTTTATACGAGAAGAGTTTACAAATATTTACGTATGACGGTGTAAAGTGTGATTTGGTTAGATTGTGAATGATTTCAGCAGTAGGACATTGAAATTGTGAAAGAGTTGAGTGGGGAACGAGGTGAAGAATTTGTGGTTGCGCGGGGAGCTACGTCGCCTTCAAGGAGAGTTGGATATTCTGCCTACATATATATACAAAAGCTCAGATTTTCTCAGAAATAGCCCCTAAAGTTCAAGATAATTATGTGACATTGATATTTAGGCACCTGAGAACTGAGAAGTATGAAAATGGTGAATGATATCATTGTTATTTTTATTAAAGCTAAGGGTATTAATGTAGCCGTTATTCATGAACATAAAAGTAGAAGATCCCATAAAAGAACTCTACAAGTTAGATATGATCTCTCTCTCTCTATATATAGTACAATATAATTTGTAAGAAAACTAAAATTATGTATATTATGACTATATTAACTGACAAAAAAAATCTCTTTTTAATATTTGCTGAAATTTATTATTATTAAAAATATAATAATTTATTACAATACATTTTAAAATTCTAATAGCATAAATCATATTTTTATAAAGATATTTTATAAAAAAAATTGAAAAAATTATTTCTTTTCCAAAAATATTTTGGAAAATAACTTTTAAAAAAGGTTCTTAAGAATATTATTATCAAAATGTTATTTAGAAAATATTATTTCTTGTAAATACTACTAAAAATATTTACAAATATAATTTCTTAAGAAAAATCTTTGCGGAAATAATATTTCAATTTTTATTCAATTTTTTTTTCATTTTTTTATTCGGGAAATTATGAAAAACATTTTTATATTTTCTTTTACATTTTTTTGTCATTTGATATCATATTAAAAGTTTTGTACTTCCTACTTGATTTATTTTTTACATTAATCCAATTAATTTGTATTTCAAATTATTATTTTTACTTCACTTTGTTTAAATCGAAATATTTTGATAAACAAAGAAATAATATTTGATATAAAACTAAATAGTGGATAATTAAAATGCAAATAAAATAGTATAAAGAAATAAAGAAAAACAGTAATTTACATAAACAAAATATTATAACAATAATATCGTGAAATATTATGTTAAAAAATATTACTCTATTTATTATTATTTTAGAATAAATAGATGATATATGAAACTTTTTTGACAAGGTATATTTCAGTCAAAATCAATGAAACATAAATTAACTTTAAGTATGTTTTAATTTGTATGAGTTAAATGACAAATAATATCATAAATTATAATTTATAATTTCTTTTTTTTTTTCCGAAAATATTTGGAGAGGGCTCTCAAGTCCCTCTTCCAAATCTCAAGCCTTTGATTTTCTATGATAAACTTTTTTTACAACCTAATTCTATATTTCTATACATATACATTCTAAAGCCCAAAAATAAAAAAAAGACAATGAAAAAACGATTTTTTTTTTAAATACAACCATTTTAGAAAATAAATCAATAACTACCATCCCTTTGAAAATAATTAAGAAACTACCATTTCCGCCACTATAAGTGGCGGAACATGGTATATTTTTAATTTTTCTTAAAAAATCTTAATTAGGCTAAAAAACACTGTTCCGCCACTAGTAGTGGCAGAACAGGTTAAATTTTTAATTTTCCGTGATCATTAAACGGATTCTGCAAAAAAAAATAAAAATATTGTTCACTGTATTTTTTTAAAAATTTTTTTTTTTTTTTTTGATAAATTTTCAGAGTGTTTTTAGGGGCAAAAAAATATAAAATAGGTTGTTCCGTCAAGCTTTTTGCCGGAACAAGAATTTTTTTTTATTTTTTGACTAATTTCTTTTCTAAAATTGCAGTTAATGCTAAAAATTAATCTGTTCCGCTAAGGGTTCTAGCAGAACACGCTCGGGCCATTTAGCAGCCTTAAATAATCCTAATTAGGAGAAAAGATAAACCCTAGAGTCTTTCATTTTTGTAGTGATTTCTAAATGACATGAACTTTATATTTGATGGAATTTAGGGTTCTGGACAAGCAGTTGTAATTCGAGTCATAGCTGATAGATGCGCGTTTTACAATTGCCGATTTCTCGATTGGCAGGTAATTTAATCATCACATAAATATTTTTTTTCTTTTTTTCTATCTCAACACGAAATATATTATCATTGTTATTTACATAGGGGTTATTTTTTTCTCCTAATTAGGATTATTTAAGGCTGCTAAATGGCCCGGACGTGTTCCGCCAGAACCCTTAGCGAAACAGATTAATTTTTTAATTTTTAGCGTTAACTATAAATTTAGAAAAGAAATTAGTCAAAAAATAAAAAAATAAAATTTTGTTCCGGCAAAAAGCTTGGCGGAACAACCTATTTTATATTTTTTTTGCCCCTAAAAACACTCTGAAAATTTATCAAAAAAAAAAAAAAATATTTTTAAAAAAAAATACTGTTCCGCCACTCTCAGTGGCGGAACAGTGAACAGTATTTTTTTTTTTTTTTTTTTTTTTGCAGAATCCGTTTAAGGATCATGAAAAAATAAAAATTTAACCTGTTCCGCCACTACTAGTGGCGGAACAGTATTTTTAGCCTAATTAAGATTTTTTAAGAAAAATTAAAAGTATACCATGTTCCGCCATTATGAGTGGCGGAACAGAATTTGTTCCGCCACTCATAATGGCAGAAATGGTAGTTTTTTAATTATTTTCAAAGGGATGGTAGTTATTGATTTATTTTCTAAAATGGTTGTTTTTAAAAAAAAAATCGAAAAAACACTAATTTAAACTGAACTTGCAGCGGCCCAAATAATGAAGAGAAATGAGCTCAATAGGAAATAACAAGTGATAAAAGAAACTTCAGTCCCTAGACTTCAGGAGGTCGTTAAGCGAAGGAATAAGGATCTATCCGCAGTGACTTGACCAATCATCTGTTCTCTCTTAGCTCTCTGTCAAACGAGAGCCACGCCGTAGTGGATTTTTGATGGAAAATACGTTAGCATTGTTCTTTCCGCAGATTCCATACCGCTGGCATGTCGTGTCCCAACTGTTTACAAATCGAGTTATTGGAGAGCTCCGCCCCACTTGGTTCCATAGGTGCTTGAAACCTATGCCCATATTAAGCATCATCTCAGAGAAGCTTGTATTGATTCCAAAGAAGCATTATTTCCATATTTACTTTAAACAACCCAATATTACAAATACGGATTTTTTAACTTTCTTAAGAAATTTGGAGGGGCTTGATATCCCCTTCCAAATATATTCTTATATATTTATAAACTGGGCCCATCTAAAGAAAGAAAGAGATCCCCAAGAAAAGAAGGAAATCAAGTCGAAACCGACAGACAGAGAGAGCCCTCACTTCCCTTTCCTTTTGTGAAAGCCGAAAACCCTAGAAGGCGTCTGAAGCTCGCCGCCCACACCTTGATTAGAACATACGAACAATGGACTTGGAGGCGCAAAGGGAAGAGGACGTTCACGCTCCCGAATACCTTGACTTCGACCAGCCTTTGGAGTGGAGGTGGTTTGGAGACGAGAAAGGTAGGATAGTTCGCGTTACGCCGGACGGCGACGATGCCATCTTCAGGCGGGTAATGGAGGGCGACAAGCGTGATTTCTACGTTATAGAAATAGTGCACAGGCCGGGTGGAGAGAAAAGGGGGCCGAGCAATCCCCCCCTTTCCGCCACCACCAGTCTGCTACAGCGGAACAAATCCGAGACGTTATACGTAGAGGAGAGAGAATCGCCGATATTCCCTTTTGGCCTGACTAAGGCATCACCTTGAGGATCCTTCAAGAACACCGTGACCTAAACCCGGAGGCCTTCAAGATCCTTCAAGAAAGGGATAAACAAGAGTTCGCGAAGTTCCTTCAAGAAAGGCGTAAACTAAAACAGGAGGCTGTGAAGATCCTTCAAGAAAGGTGTAGTCAACCAAACCAGGAGGCCGGTGGTGAGAAATCGGAGTCCGGTGATGAGAAATCTCCTCCCTGTGGAAGGCTCGTTATTTGTTCCCCCGAAGAATGTGAAAAAAGGCTTCAAAGAATTGAGAAAGGGCCGAATTACGAGTTAAAGTTGCCCCCTCTCCGGAGGCGCAAGGCGAAACGACAACGTCAAGAAGAAGAAGAAGAAGAAGAAGAAGAAGAGGATTGAAAAGCTATTTGATTTCTTTTTCTTTTAGTTGATCTCAGTATAAGACAGTAAAACTTCTAGCTGTAAATTTGGATATTTTGCTATAATAGTGAAAATGGTTGTGTATCCTCAAATCTATAGAATTATCTTGAATTAAACCAATACATCTCAATTTCTTCTGTTTTTCTGTCTTTAATATTGCTTTGGAGATTTGGATCCTGAAAAGGCTATTTGTTTTTTTTTTTTTTTTTTTCTTTCTTTTCTTTTTTATTTATCTCATTTAAGTTGAATGATGATGTTGAGTCCTAGTTGTTATGCAATTTTTCTTTCATGGCTGCTGAATTTGAATATTTTGCTATTATTACAAAAATGGTGGTTTAGTTTCTCCCCAAATCTATCAAAATTATCTCGAATTAAATCAAAACATCTCGATTTCTTTCTATCTTTCTGTCTTTGATATTGCTAATTAGTTGATCCGGATCCTGACAAAAAGATTAAATAACAAGATATAGAGGTTCAATGCAATTGAAAATTAATTGATTTCTGAGATATTTTTAAAGCCTACTGCAGTTAGAAAAAAGAGATGTTTTTTCAGTCTTAATTTTTTTGTAACTGATATTGAGTATTTTTTATGTTTAAATCTTTTTGTCTTTTGACTTTGATTTCTGAGATATTATGTAGATAAGTTTATAACTATTACTTGTCTAGTTTTCTACATAAAATCTCATGAATGTTATGAACTGTGCTGTGGTACACATGAAACTAATGCTCTCTTTTATCTGCTCTAACATCAAATTAGGTATTTGTTATGTTTAAATCGAGTAGTACATTGAGATTGTGACCCAAACCGTAATGATCTTTGTAGCCATGTGGTTATAATCTTTTGTTTATTGTGTTGATAGAATACTCAGAACCATAATTGTAATTTAACCACATAAGTCAAGTAAAACAAACAGTGGAAAAGATCATATTAAATGGATATTAAGATACATTGATAAGCAATACCAACTCATTCAAATAAAAAAGATAAGCAATACCAACAGACGCATCATCATTCATCACAGAAGCAACAAACAACAAAGCACAATAATAACAATAACACACAGAGGACAAACAATGTCATTTTTGTTATTTAATGTAAATGATGAATTTTAAGAGGACGCAGCCTGCTCTTCCTTGAGCTGTTTCACTTTGGTGATGTAGTCACTCATCGCTTCTTCCTTTGATTTTGCTGTTTTATCATAATTCATATGAAAAATATTAATAAAAGAATATCTTGCTGGTGAAAAAATGGATTTACTTTATATGTGATATTAATTAACGTAAAATTTGTACCTTCGTTGGCCTTCCAAAAATCCCATTTGTACCTCTCCTTCATGTTGAACATGCCTGGACGACCTACATATACCACACAAAGATAGTATATTATTAAGAGAAATCTGAAAATACAACGGGCTTTAACACGTCTAAAATGCATTTGTATACTAATTTTTTTTGCAATATATTTTTTGTTTTTTTCATCATTATATATATATAGATATATATATATATATATATATATATATAGATATATATATATATATATATATATATATATATATATATATATATATATATATATATATATATATATATATATATATAGAGAGAGAGAGAGAGAGAGAGAGAGAGAGAGAGAGAGATTATTTTATTGCCTCTAGAAAAAATGAATCTTATATAATGTTTGTTTAATTTTCTTTACTGTTTATTGTCTTTATATATTATTTTTTCATGTCATGCTGCACGACGGGAAAATACTTTATGCAGCATCAGGTCCTATAATTAAACTTGTAAAGTTCATAACAATAGAGATGCGTGTAAAATGAATTTCGGTGAAAGAATAACTTACTGGTATTAACAGGGCCAACAGTGGCTTGCTTGAAAAGACCATAGAGGATCAATTTGTTTTCATGTGTTGTGCTTTCTGGCAGAGTAAATGCCAATTTTGTGTGCTCTTCAAATTCCTCCTACAAAATAAACACAATGCCGAAATTCGACTTAAATCAGTACAAAAAAAATATTATATATATGACAAAGCACACTCTTTACAGATCAGATAATTGATAATTCAGATCAAAAAGGTGAAGATCCAACAATATTTTTGCGCAAGTACTAAATTTCCCAAATGAAAGCAATTTATATGTTTTGATTAACGTACCTTAAGACCCATTTTCTCACAGAACAGATCAGATGATTCGCATTCGCAGTAGAAAATGAACAGATAAGATGATTGAGAAACCAGGGACGAAAACCCAAATATATATTATCACAAGATTCGCCAAATTTAGTAAAATAAAACAATATGGTTTCTTAGAGATAATACCTCGAGACCAATAACAGAATTGATTTGTTTTTTGTTTTAATCTCTCTTGTCGTTGAATTTGACTATTTTGTTATTGTTACGAAAATGGTTGTTTGTCCCCAAATCTATCAAAATTACGAAATTATCTCAAATTAAATAAAAATATCGTGATTCATCTTCTATTTTTCTGTCTTTAATATTGCTTCGGATATCTGGATCCTGACAAAAAAATTAAATTCAATAAAAGTCTACATGCAGTTAAAGAAAAAAAATATATTTTTTCAGAGTTTTGAGTCTTTTAATAACTGACATCTAGTTATTATAACTATTACTTGCCAACAAATTCTCATGACTATGTTATGGAGCAGTACACATGGAATCATTAATCCTCTCTTTTATCAGGTTTACCATGAAAATTAGATATTTGTTATGTTTAAATCGAGTTATTTCAAATGCCAGCTCCTTCTTCAAAACCTCTAGTCATAAATTTTTCACCCAATTAATATAAAAAACAACTAAAAGTTCTACAGTTCTACCCAATTCATTCCAAAAATCAAACAAAATGACAAAAGCTAAATGAAATCTAACCTTCAAATATAACAAGGCCCATATATTCATTTTAGCCATCTTTTTTCAAAGATTACAGCCCGCATTCTCAGTAAAATTCTCTAAAAACTGATTTGACTGTTATCTTACAAAATAATGAGATTTTATTCAATTTAGTAATCCTCTAATTTAACCCTAAAATACTAGTTACAAAATTAGGGGGTTCAGGATTTGTCAGCTGAATTATGTTGTTCAAATCAATTAGCTACACAAAATAAAGAATTGACAAGAAAGGCATGAAGAAAAGTAGTTAAAGACAATTAAGAGATAATTTCAGCTAAACATTCTGAAATATGACAAGATAATTAAGTCATTATTTATCTAGTACTACCTTACAAACATTCTGAAATATGACTTATTAAATCAAAGTAAATTCTTACAAAAAGCTTATTAAATCAAAGTAAATTCTTATAAAAAGCCAAAATTTCAGCTAAATTAAAATACCATTCCAAAATTCTGTTCTTTCAAATACTACCAACAATTCAACCAAATCGAAAATAAACAGCTCAAACTAAACCCTAAACAAAACCCTACTCCCACAGCACAATCACTCAAATTCAATCAAAAACCCCAATCAGAAGCAACAATCACAATCAAACGGGCAAAGCGCAGTCCCGCCAGCACTTGATTTCCCAAATCCGAGTTCTTCAGCCGAATAAATCGTGAATCCATCGGCCGTCTTTCGTCTCCTAGCCCTCGATTTGGATCCTTCTTCCAGAACCCGACTCGACCCGCTTTTCTTCTTCTTCTCCTTCTTCTTCTTAATCCCTCCCTCTGCCTTCAGCTTCTTTTCCGGGCCGGATTTTTCCACTTCTTTGGTGGGGTTCTCTTTCGGCTTCTTAGATTGGAAAATATCGTCGATTTCGTTCGATGGTTTGGGATTTTTGCCATCGGATTTGGGTTTTTCCGACTTGGTAGATTTTGGTGTTGGCGCCATTGTTGAAGAGAGCAAGAGAGCGAAAGAGCTCTGAGACGGCGACGGAAGAAAGACTTAAGAGAGAAATTAAGCCCAAAAGAACAAAGGATAAAAAAGGCCCATAATAGCCCAAGGATGGAACGAAATGTTATAAAGTTGAATAGACTTGGTGTAAGCTGGATCGTTATGTGTTCAAGTTTCGAGGTGGTGCTTGCTTTATTCTTTCTTTCTTTCTTCTTTCTTACTGTGTTTTGTACTGAAAGGAGATTCTTTCTTTCTTGCATTTGTCCATCAATGGCTCCGAAGAAAATTCCCTTTGTTGAGTTAAGAGGAATTGATCAAGCAGGTATGTTTCTAGATCTTTCTTTCTCTCTGTTTTTGAGGTAATTTGAGCTTTAGCTTCTCCTTTGCCCTCATATTTTTTTTCTGATTTCTTCCTCTTGATCAAGCAGGTATATTTCTAATTCTTTCTCTCTTTTTTGAGATAATTTGAGCTTTAGCTTCTCTTTTGCCCTAGTTTTTTCCTGATTTTTTTCTCCATCTTATGATTTTTTGAGAGACATAAATTAGACAAATTAGTTCCAAAACAGGGGTAAAATAAAAAAGTAAAATGTTTTGTTGGATTTCTGACCAATAGGAACAAAAACCAATTTACTTAAGCAATTTCATGCTAATTCTTCCCTTCATTCTAACATTTACTTTCTAAACTTAAATTACTCTTAAGTTTTGTTTTAACGCATTTTACTCAGACATTTCAGAGCCGCACAGCCTTGAAGAACCGATCCGCCACATGCTACAAGATGTAATTTACAAACTAACAAAGGAGAAAAAAGCCTCGGTGAAAGCAAAACACTCATCAGAAACCTCTCAAGAAGGCCTCACAACAGCCCACATAGAGTTGGTCTACAGAAAACCAGGAGCAGCCAAAAATGAGAAACAAGAGATTATCAACTTTACGGGCCCACCGTCAGTGACTGTAGAGAAGTCTGAAAACGTGGCAGCTCGTCAGGCGATTAAGTTCTTAGAGAAGGTGTTTGAGTTTGAGTATAAGGATGTGAATTATGAAGAGATGGTTTTCTGGAGGAGTATGTATTTGGAGATGAAGGGGAAATTTGAGGAGGAGTTGAAAGAGTATAGGAAGCTTTTGGAGGATTATGTTAAGCTTAGGAAGGAGATTGATGCAAGTAATGAGTCTGAAAAATGTGGGGACTAATTAAAAGAGTTTTTGTGTGTGGGTTTAGGGTTTTAGGTGTATTTTAATGATCTTTTGTTGATTTGGACTTGAATTTAGTGTTGCTGGTGTAAGTTTATAGTTTAGTTATATAAAATATGAAATATGTGGTTTTGATAGAAAAGATATATCATATATGTAATGTTTGTTTGGTTAATCAGTGACAATTGCACATATGATCAGTTGCATTAAGTGGCATACTGGTATTTAATTATAATTATGATAAGATTAACTTTTTGTATAGTAAGAGAAAATATTTCCTGAAATATGAAATTTAATGTACTGAATGCGTGACGTGTTGGTCGATTTATAATTTAATAGCATTTATTGACCTTTTATTAACTTTTCACCTAAGCAAGCTTTTGTCACTTCAGTTCTATCAGACATGCTGAACTTTTTCTCTCCTGTTTTCAAAAAATAGTCTTGCATATTAAATGTTCTTAACCAGTCATTATCAGCTCAGGTTTACAGAAGAAAAAATGTATATCATAACTTTTATTATCATGCAAAATAACTAAATGGGTATGTACTAATGTATAATAAATAAATAAAATCTCACAATATAATATATATCATGTGTGTTTTACAAATTGCATCAATGATAAAAAAAACAACTTATTTAACACATAAAAATGATAATCAATAAATTAAATCCTGATTCTGAAAAAGATATAAATAGTACAAAATGATATATTAGCCAAATATGCAGATGAAGCATTAAAGGCGTGTCAGAACTAAGAAGCATTTCATAATTGCAAATTTCTGAAAAAAAAACATGAAATTTATGTCGCTAGCAGTAGAAACTGAAGGGCCCTTTATAAATAATACGAGTCATAAAACTGCACGGAAAATCCTCCTCTGTTCAGTCTCAAAAGAAAAAAGAAAGAAAGCTAGAGAGTTTCTCCATGGAAGAAGGTACTAGCGGCCGTGGCTTCTTAGGTTCTCTCTCCCTCTCTCTCTCTTAACCTCTTCTCTCTCTCTCTATAACCCTCATATACACAATATTAGGGCTGATTCTCTTCTTTTTCTCTTTGGATTTGTGTTAGGTTCTGGAATAATAAATGGGATGGTGAAAGTAAAGATCCATGGAAAGCCAGCTGAGACCATGAAAGAGGCGCAAAACTCAGCGGCTTATGAGGCAATTAAATACCTCAAAAGACAATTTAGCATGGAGGTTATAGACGTGAGTTATGAAGAAATGGTGGAGTATAAAACCAAGTACTTTGAGATGAAGGAGAAGCTTGAGAGACTCAAAGAGAAGCACCAAAAACTCAAGGAGGATTATGCAAAATTGACTTAAATTATGATTAGGGTTATGGTTTGAAATAGCGGTTCTTTCGGGCGTGTTTATGTAAAAATATCACTTTATTATGTTCCTCTTTTGCTACTAGAGTAGTTTTTGTTTGTAAAAAAAGCAGTTATTATTCTACTATCTATGCTTTACTTCATTTTGTAATGCTTTGAGAAATTGCAAAAATCACACTTTATTTTTTAAGAATAAAATAATATCATTCATAACAACAAACATAGTTCAGTGAAATACAAGGCTTAAACACACAAATCAACAAACCAATATTTACCAACAACACATAAAGTAATATACTATTTACATTTTGTCACACTTTATTTATTTGAACAATTTGCATTTTATCTTACATTTAAATTCATAATGCTTTCATTACAACACTAGCAGTTGCACCAATGCCTCTTGCCGCAGCCTTGACCAAAGCCCTGTTAGTATACAACCTACAAAATAGAATATTCGATCAGTTTTATTTAATTAGCATAATATAATTATTGTTTTATATCTACAATTATAATAAGAAATTACCCGTATAAAGCAATGCCCCAAGAAGATAAAGTGTAAATTATCTTTCCAGCCTCCCATACATTTTTCCATTTTAATCTTCCTTTAATTTCCTCCAAAGCATTTGTCACAGCTGTAAATTAATATTTTAATATTCACCACAAATTAAAAATAAATAAAATAATTCAATTACATAACCAAACTCTAATAATACCTTTCTGTATATCTTCAGGTGTCAACTCCTGCGAAAAACAGAAAATAAAAACACATCAAAACACAAACATAAATTTATAAAATTATTTAATTATTTTTCATTATTTTTTATGTTTTTACGGTGGATTTGGGATCTTCAAGAATGCATCTTGCCACGAAATTTGCAAGGCCGTCAATAACCTCTTCTTGATTTATGATCACATAACTCGACTTATCAATTCCACTTGGCTCTTCTGAATTATTATTAATATTCGGGACCCAAATCCACCAACTCGGGTCCGAATTACCGACCACAATCGGTACTTCCACTGCTTCTGATATAAAAAATAATCAATCAATTGATTAATTTGGGTACATTGATTATTAAATGTTATTTTATTTTTTTATTTTTTTTGGGAACCTGTTATTTTTTCGAGTGTTTCTTTTGTTTCTTCTTGAGCTGATTCGAGGTTTTGAAGGAAGCTCGGGGTGTTTACTGTGGCTTCAAGACGGGTGTATAGCTGAAAGAAATTAACTTTCTTTAAGAAATAATGATAGTTTAAAGTAAAAGTTGAAATTTAATTTGTTTATCCTAAATTGGGTTAATGATAATCCTCATGTCCAATAAAAATTGGGTTTTTACACTGGTAGAATTAAGTTTGGCTGAAACTATAGCATGAAAAAGGAACATTTGATAGTTCTTAGTTACCCAAATAAAACTAAACGATTGAGAAAGCGAGCAACAAAGGTAAATTTGTCAAATCGAACCGACAAACAATCAGTTTCATCACCAAAACCTACAAAACAATCACAAATTCCATCAATTTCACTCACATCAGGCGGACAATCATCGGAGAAATCCGGTCTGTTACAAAGCTCCTGAATCAACACAAAATTCTTCGCCAGCTGTCTCCTCAGCCTCAAATTCTCTGCCCGAACTCTCTCAATCTCCTCCCCTCCCTCCTCCTCCTCCTTCCCCTTCTCCTCCTCCCCCGCCTTCACGGCGGAGATGGGTTTGTGGCGGTGCGGGCGGTGCTCGAGGGCGAAGCAGGCCACGTCGGCCAACTCCATCACAGTGCTGACGACCTCGAGAGGGATTGCGTGCGCGCCGTGACCCACCATTGTTGGAAGAAACCCTCGTTCTGATTTCTGTATTTCTTCTTTCGGTTTCTTTTTCTACCCGCAATGGAAGAGGAGAAGAGAAGTGAATTATAGGTTGCGTTGAATGATTCTTCGATGGTGAAAACTGGGAATTCAAATCGTTTGATTGTTACAAAACACGTATTTGAAAGTATAGATTTTATACAGGGGATTCGGGCTTGGGCTGGTTAGGTTAGATGGGCCCAGATTTGTTTTTTCTTTTCTTTTTTATGCAAACTAGGCTCGGCACGTGCGTTGGACGGGTTTGTTGCACGTGTGCGCATCACCGTTTATTGTTGGGCAACAATATATATTTTTAGATGTGGATAGAAAAACATCCAGTTAATTTTGTTATTATACTCTTAATTGCTTATGAAATTACATACCAAATCTCTAAACAGTTAAACCATCTAAATCCTAACTAACCCAATCTAAAACCTAATAAGAAAACCGATCAATTACACAACCCACCAATCAATCCAACCCACTGATTGTTTCACCACCGGCTAAGTAGACTCTCAGTTCACCATGACCCAGTGCCCGTTATCTGCAATCCATCACGTTATTTACAATATTTGGCAAACATCTAAAGCTGACAGCCGCATAGACTGAGTTTCTTCAAACTCGCATCTTCTATTATCCCCTTTTGGTATGAAAAATATCTGGAACTTCATTTCCCATCTTTTTCAATTTCATTTCTTGATTATTAGAATTGTTAGGAACAGCTGAACTCACTCCACATCCAATAGTCCGTTTCTGCCGGCTGGAATCACCTGAACAAATATTAATTATGAAATAATTAGAAGCATAAGTAAGATATGAAGAAATAATACACACACACACACACACACACATATATATATATATATATATATATTTTTTTTTTTTTTCAAGGGATATTTCAATTTTATTGGTGCTATATATGAAAATTTTACATATACAAAATTACGAGACAATAGTTACCTGATATTCGGACAGGAAGAGAGAAGAAGGCTGGATAGAAGCCACAAAACAGCATATGTGATTGATTAGATTCTTTGATAAATAATTTGACTATAAATATATGTTTGAATTTTGATTAGAATTTTTTATTTGTTTGATTAATCTATCATTAGGTTTGAATTTTTTGTTGAATTTGAGATAATGAAACCTGGTTTTTGGTGAGTTAATTATCTAGATAAGAATTATGGCAATTAGAGTAATTTTTGGATTCCCTCCCATTCCAGGATTTACATTTCTTTGAATAATTATTAGTTAATTTTCATTTTTCTCAAAATGTGTCATAAAATTATGCAGGTTGAGATAGCAAGTGCACCAGCAGACCTCCTTTTTGAGAGCACCAACCATACAAGGCTGAAGGCACTGATTCATTTTGCTTCTATTAAAGAGTACCACAGGTTTCTTCAATTTGCTTTTAATAAGATCTATTTTTCATCAATCTTTCTAGGAAAGCAAAAATAATCCCTTGCATTTTGCTTTGAATTTTTTTACTGTGATATGCATTTTTTTTGGTCAAATCCACACCAAAAAAATTACAAAAAATGTCATTTATGAGAGTTTGTTAGTTAGACACACGTGTAATCTCTCCCAAATGCATTTTCAGTTTATTAATTATAATGAGCATAATTTATAAATTGAGGTTGGCTACAATTAACATAACATATGTAAACATTTGTAGAAACTAAATCATGTCAAGAAAAGAATATAATAAAAAATGGAATTCCTCGCTCTCCAAGGAGCAATGAGATAAGAAGCGCCAACGACGGACAAATGGAGAAGAGGGCGTAAAAGAGATTGATGTGGCTACATTGTGAAAGATTTGGGTATTCTAAGGCTTTGGTTTCGGAGAGTTTGTTATGTATAAATAATGGATTGAAGAAAGTTTGATGTGTGAAATGTGAATGGCTGGTGATGAATCTATGATGTTTAATTAAACTTGTACTTTTTTCGGAGAAATTTTAGGAAATATTAGGAAAAAAGAAATCTGAATTTCTAACTGAATTTTTAATCCACATAAATGCATTGCTTTGCATTGTTTAGGTATTATTTAGATCTTAAAAGATGGATTAATTAGGCAGTCTTCTGAAAATTATATATATATATATATATATATATATATATATATATATATATATATTCTGTATAAATGAAAATAATGCACACAGAAGTATGGACCAAAATTAAAAAGTCCTAAAATTATTATTTTTTTAAGGAAAAATACTAAAACTGTTAAATTAAAAATATTAAATTTTAATGATGTTATATGTATCAACAGGTTCGTTCTATGAAAAAGGAAGTACATCTCAAAAAGAAGAAATAATCTACCCGTTACGTAGAATAGAAACTGAAGAGCAAGTTCTCGGAACTTCTAATAGCACTTATCTCGACGAAAGAGATTCATGCTTTGTATCATCTTCAACCAATTTGAAGCAACTAGAAGGACGAAGAAGTTTTTCAGAGCTTGAACGACATAAATCTAAAATAACAGAAGGTAACAAGTATCTAACAAACTTAATATAAAAAATGCATATGAGTTTTTTTTCTTTCTTTAATTCATTTTTATTGTGTTTGTTGTCTTTCAGAAATTTCTATTCCTACAGAATCTTTGTTGTTACCTCCACCTAAAACATGTCCTTCTTGCAAAGCCAAAAAATTTGCTTGAGAAACAGATTTCTTTTGTTGTTCTAACGGGTGCATAGTTCTAAAACATAATGAAATCCCAACAATATTGTACGACTTGTACACGTCAGATTCACGCGAAACAAAATCTTTCAGAAAATATAGTAGAATTTACAACAATATGTTTGCTATTACATGTATGGGAGTAACATATGATAACTTGGTCAATAAGCACAATAAAGGAATTTATACATTCCGAATTCAAGGCTAACTATACCATAGCATACATGCATCTCGAAGTGATGAGAATAAATTATCACCATTAGAGATGTATTTTGTTGATATAGAACATGAAATTTTAAATAGAACTCGTGAAAATGAATATGTGGACATGTCTGTTGTAGAAAAATTGATGTTTGCACTATCAACAAACCCATATGCGATGTTCTTTAGACAACTGAAAGATTATAATAATCTTGTAAACTATGACATTCACATAAATTGTGATGATGGACTAGATCAGCGTACATTTAATGCACCCTCGGTCTTACAAGTTGCTGCTATTTGGATTGAAAATTCAAGTGCAACGACAGCAGATCGGTACATAATTTTTCGTTCGAATTCCAACACTTCACACCAAATAAAGCACTACTATGGATGTTACGATCCACTTGAATATCCACTATTATTTCCGCATGGAGACAACGGGTGGCACAATCAGTTGTACAAATCCTCAAAAAAAGGCAAACCCCCAAGATATCCAGCGTCAACAGAGATTATATTTAGTTCTCCTGTGGACTTGATCGAACGTGAAGATGAAAGTAAGTAATCTCTATAAATATCTTTTATTAACTTATTAGGGTTTTTTCTAACAAAGTTTCTAATTTATCACATTTAATTTTTCAGTTTGTTGCTCACAAACATCGAACAAGAACAAGCTTTCTTGTAGAGAATATTATACGTACTAATTACAAATTAGAGAATTTCCCAAATCTATCTTACTCTATAGTGGAAGGCTTTTGCAACAATACGCAGTCGATATGTATTTAAAAATTGAGACAACGCGACTCGACTATTTAAGAAATGAACAAAAAAAAAATTGTGCCGAGGTGTACACGGGGATTGAAGATAGTGTTATGTCAGGAGAATGTTGCGCAAACAAAGTGGGGAAAAGAGTGATTTCCTTGCTAGCTTTATTGGCGGGCCACGATATATGCGCAAAAGGTATATTGACGCTATGTCATTAGTTCATAAGTATGGTAAGCTAGATATTTTTTTAACAATCATGTAACCCGTCATGGGCAGAAATAAAAAATGAACTAAAAAGAGGAAAAGAAGCACATAATCGACCCGACTTATCAACTAGAATTTTCCATTCAAAGCTTGAACAACTCAAAGATATCTTGTTCAAAAATCATTTTTTTGGGCCTGTTAGTGCATACGTTCGAGTCATTGTATTCCAAAAGAGAGGTTTACCGCATGCTCACTTTCTAATCATACTTCAGGAAGGACACAAAATTGTAAATCCAGAAATATATGATCGATATGTTTCAGCAGAAATACCAAACAAATTTCAAATCCACACCTATTTGAAATGGTCATAAATCACATGATGCACGGTCCATGTGGCAATTTAAACCCAAACAATTCGTGCATGATTAAGAAAGGAAAATGTAAATTTAAATATCCAAAATCATATACTGAATTCACCACAAAGAGCACAAGCTCTTACCCTTTATATAGAAGAAGAAACACGGGAATATTCATACAAGTAAGGAATTGTATGTTAGATAACACATGGGTAGTTCCATATAACCCGACACTTCTCGCATTATTTAATTGACATGTCAATGTTGTGGTCTGTTCTTCTATAAAAGCCATAAAATATTTGTACAAATACATATATAAAGGTCACAGTAGTGTAGCTTTCCAGTTGTATTCAAACACGATTGATGAAATAACAAGTTATCAAGCTGGCAGATGGATATCTCCTCCAGAAACAATGTGGAGGATTTTTGCGTTTCCTTTAAATGATATGTATCGTCATGTTATTTCACTTCAGTTGCATCTTCCTAACAATCATATCGAAAATTTATCGAAAAAGGTAAACTTGACCATATAGTTTGCAATGAAAATTTTTCGAGGACAATGTTAACTGAGTTTTTTAAGATGAACAAAACCAATCAAGATGCTAGAACGATTTTATATAGGGACTTCCCCAAAAATTTTGTTTGGCAAAGAGATGAAAAAATATGGACAAAAAGGAAACAAAGAAAAGTAATTGGAAGAGTTAATACGGCAAATCCATCTGAAGGAGAGCGATACTATCTGCGCCTTCTGCTAAACCATGTTGTAGGCCAGAACAATTTTGACGATCTTCTCACCGTTAATGGTATGGAATACTCAAACTTTAGAGAAGCCGCCGAGGCACGAGGTCTGCTTGAAAGTGATAATAGTATTTTTGAATCTCTAACTGAAGCAGTATCTTTCCAAATGCCAGGTGCTCTGCGCCGCTTATTTGCGATAGTACTTGCATATTGTGAGCCTTCCAATTGTAAGTTTCTTTGGAACTCATTTTACGAATATCTTTCGGAAGATTTTCAAAGAGATCCAAATCTCAATAGTGTAGAAATTTTAAATAAGGTTTTGTCTTACATTCATAATTCTCTTGAATCAATGGGAAAAGAAGTAAAGGATTATAATTTACCAGAAATGGCAAAACAAAATAAAATCGCAGATCGGTTCGAAAAAGAAATTTTAGAAGAAATGAGCGTTCCAATACCCAAAGAAGATAAGAATTCGTACTTAAACCTGAATATGGAGCAATTAAATGCTTATAATAAAATTCTTGAAGCGGTTGAAAAGAGAAAAAATGAATTTTTCATTGTTGATGGACCTGGCGGAACCGGAAAAACATATTTATACAGAGCGTTGTTAGCAACTATACGTTCGAAGTATAAAATTGCTCTCGCGATGGCGTCGTCTGGAGTAGCTGCTGCTGGAATACCAGGTGGTAGGACAACACATTCAAGATTCAAACTACCAATCGAAATTAACCGAACCACATGTTGCAACGTCTCGAAACAAAGTGGCCTTGCTCGACTATTACAGCAAGCTTCATTAATAATTTGGGACGAAGCTTCGATGGCAAAAGAAACAGTATATTGAAACACTCAATCAAACTCTTCAAGATATTAACGAATGCAATTTATTGTTTGGTGGTAAAGTAGTTGTATTTGGTGATGATTTTCGGCAAGTGTTGCCGGTTATTCCGGGTGCAACACGAGAAGAAATAGTAGCTCATAGCATTGTTTGTTCAGAATTATGGCTGCACATGCGAAAAATTAAATTGAAAAAAAACATGCGAGCTTCAAGTGATCCTCTCTTTGCAGAATATTTGTTACGAATAGGTGATGGTTCAGAGGAAACAATTTGCGAAAATAAGGTCAAACTCCCATTCGACATAATCATTGAAGCAGACATAGATGAGGAAAGAAGTTCGCTTGCTTTCGTTGAGCATGTATTCCCAAACCTATATCGAACTTACGGAGACTCAAACAACTTCATAAATAATGCGATTTTAACGCCAAGAAACGAGTATGTCAACAAAATCAATGAAATGTTAATAGCAAAATTTTACAGCTATAACATATCATAGTTTCGATACAAAGTCAGAAGATGCCAAAGAGGCAGTGCAAGAAGAAATACTGAATGAACTAAATCCATCTAGGTTACCGCCGCATACACTGGTGTTGAAAATTGGTTGTCCAGTTATACTCCTACGTAATCTTGACCCATCAATTACTTTATGTAACGGAACGAGACTGCTTTGAAAAATTTGGAAAAGAATATAATTGATTGCAAAATTCTTGTGGGTATTTACAAAGAAACAAGAGTTCTTATTCCACGAATACCATTACAGCCTGTTGAAAATGAAAGGTTCCCAATTAAGTTCATACGAAAATAATTTCCGATACGTTTATCATTTGCAATGACAATAAACAAATCGTAAGGCCAAACTCTAGACCGAGTTGGCATCTACTTACCAGAACCAGTATTTTCACATGGACAACTATATGTTGCTTTATCAAGAGCAAAAAAGAAGAAGCAAATCAAGATCCTTCTATCTAAAGATGAACAACTAATTTGCAGATACGTTACCAGAAACGTAGTATACAAGGAAATATTCCAGCATTGTAATTAGAATTTTTTTTCCTCATATGAAAGATTAGATATACTGCCTGCACATGTAAGTATTGCAATTCTTGTGCATAAATCATTATTTTTAAAATTTTAAACTTAATGATTTCTAAATTTAATGAATTCTAATTCCTTGTGTCATTGTCATATCATTTTCTTCATGTGCAGGATGTTCATTGATGGTTGGCTTCATGCTTTATCCAATTGTGAGTTTTTTCGTTGCTACATAAATAATTTCTTATAGCACTATTAATGGTTGTCATGAATAATTATATTATCTTTCTTTATTTTGTTTGACGTTTGTCCTGTTTCATAATTTATATAAATTATTTTAACAATCTTCATTAAACATCAACAACTACACTAAAATCATGATTTATTATTTTGTTAGGAACTTGAGAATATGTATTTATTTCGGAAATAATTATATATATATATATATATATATATATATATATATATATATATATATATATATATATCGTTACATATTTTGTTTTGTTTGAAACTGCAGAATATAGCTCTATGTATAGGTATTTATTTCGAACATTAACGTTAATAGTGACTAGATAAAATATCTTTGTACTTTTGTTTTCTAATATTAACTGTTTGGCATTCTTCATAAACAACAAGTATACTAATCACTAAAATCTTTATTTATTGAGGAAATAATATTTTTATTAATTTACTTTTATTAGGTGCTTAAGATGATTGTGGGGAATCAAAGAACTATAGGTGACCACATCAGGCTCACAGTTCTGACCATCTCTTTCCATCTCCTCATAAAGTTGTAGCCCCAACTTGGTATTTCCACTGCTACAAAGTCCATCAATAAGCGTGCTGTACATTATCAAATCAGGACTACAACCCATAAGAGGCATTTTATCAAACAGTTTAGCCGCATCCCCAATCCACCTCTTTATGCACAATCCTTTGAGAAGAGAACCAAATATGATTGAATTAACAATATAACCAGCTCTAAAGAGTTGCCCCAAAACAATAAAACCAAGGTCAGTTCTTCCCATTCGGCAGCAACAATTGATCGTGACACCAAAAGTGTGGATAGAAGGAAAGACGGCTACGTTTCGAGCTTGATTCAGGCGGTTAAAGAGGGAAATAACAGTGGGATAACGGTTGGGATGGTTCATACGAGAGATGGTTACAAGAAGGGAATTGAAATAATAGTTGGATGGCTTTGGCTTCTTTGCCTGCAAGAGCTGGTGGAAGAGACTCACTGCATCCTCTATCTGAAGCTTCCCATTTCGACATTTCTCAATGACCATTCTCTCCAATTGACCAGCTACAGGCGCTGCTATCCTTGACGCCATGGATCCGATCCGTTTTGGTTTCTGTTTCGCTCGGATCCTTACTCTGTTTTGGTTTCCGAATGGGAAAGAAAGAAGAGCGATAAATGGACGAGAAAAGTTTTTTTTTTTTTTTCATACAGAGCCCTTCCTTTTTGACCTTTTTTTTATTTATTTTTTAAGCTCGGTAGGATACCCACTGAGGTTTTTTTTGATTTAAATAAGAAATAAAATATTTTATTACACAGATTCCCGTCCTTTTAGATCAGGTGACGTTATAAGAAAAAGAAATTACAGAAGATAAGTCTTAGGACGGTTGATTAGAAAATAAATCTTCAACTCTATCGAAGTCTAGAAGTTGTCCTTTTTTTCTATATATCATTCTATTTAAAAATAATTCAGCAAAATAACACTCATTTTCACAGGTAATGACGGAACATGAAAAAAATTAATTTTTTTGTGTTTTTTCCTGAAAAAAACAAAAAAATTAATTTTTTTCTTGTTCCGTCAGTGACGGAACACGTTTTTTTCACTAATTAATTCTATTTTTGAAATAAGTGATATTTATTAATTTATTTTTAAATAAAGTGGTACAGAAAAGAAAGTCTTCCCTTTTTACAATTCAAAATAATTTCCTAGGCACTGGCTTTGTCGAAGGCTGACTTGCGAGAGAGATGGAAAAATTCTTGAGAGGAGAGGTGTGCAAGTTCGGTTCTGGTGTGGTTTGTCCTCGCTAGTGGGAGAGAGGCAGCAAATGAAATAGTACAGGAGATTGTCAAGAGAGAGAGAGAGAGAGAGAGAGAGAGAGAGAGAGAGAGATTTTAGGGTTTAGGTTGAGAGAGGGCAGCAAGAGATTGAGAGGCGGGTGAACAAGGAAATGGGGCGGTTGGGCAGAGTCGGCTGTGAGAAGAAGGAAAGGTTAGAGAGAGAGGAACATATTCTATGTGGACCGATTATTATGATGAACCATTTGGTCTTCATGAAGCAAGTGTAGGACAATATTCTCATATGTATTCTATTCTCATTGGGTTATAGATGGGACCTAGACAAATGGTCGTTTATAATTGGCTAAGTGTTGAAAAAGACAGCTCAAACTCTCCCTTTTATATGAGGTAGTAGATTTGTATGGAAAAGAAATATGTAAATATTTTATAAATATATAAAAATATATTTGGAAGGGGGGGTATTAAGCCCCTTCCGAATTTTCTATAAAAAAAAAATAAAAAAACTCGTATTTGTAATATTGGGTTGTTTAAAGTAAACCAGGAAATGAACTTGGAAAACGGAATTTTAAATCTCGAGTTAGGAGCAGATTCGAAATTTTAAATTTTTGATTGTTGGTAAATACATATTGTGATTTGGTTTTGGGTAGTAGATCTTAAGAATGAATTGGGAATGCGAGATGCATGGAACTTAGTTAATTGGGAGCTGATACTGAGCGACGGGTAGCGACCCTGTAGCGCGGTATATAAAAACTGAACAAAAACATATAAACTGAAAACAAACAGTATATAATAAAATTCATTCGGTAAAACAGTATATATTTTAAAAAATAAAAATATTATATAAAACATATAAACTGAAAATAAACAGTATATAAAAATTTATTCGATAAACAATATATATTTAAAAAAAATGAAAACAGTATATAACATATACAGAAACGCAAGAAAATTGTCGCTACATAGTTTCTACAGTATTCCGTCGTGATTTTTCATTTCCCTAGTTAATTGGACCTGCGATTTATTACAGAAATCCAAAGGTCATTTACCAAATACATGAACTAAGTAATTAAACCTTTTTGAGAAGTCGAAGTGTACAATATGGTATCAGAGAAGATTTATCTCAATAATTTTTATGATATCAGAGCCTAGTACGTTTGTTAAATAATGAATATACAATTAAATTCTGAAAATTTCATTAATTGATACCATGAAATCAATTT
Organism: Juncus effusus; assembly: GCA_027726005.1. Taxonomy (NCBI): domain Eukaryota; kingdom Viridiplantae; phylum Streptophyta; class Magnoliopsida; order Poales; family Juncaceae; genus Juncus; species Juncus effusus. The sequence goes on along the minus strand of CM050905.1, from coordinate 1,297,746 downwards.
GAAAAATGAAAAAGTCCCCCTAATAAGTAAAATAACTTCAACGAGTATTTTGAAATTTGCATTTTAAAATATATGAAACTTTAAATTCAAAAAGCACAAGCATAAAACATCATTAGATAAAAAAAATAACCAATTCGTTTATTACTCAAAATTTAAAAAAAAAATAATATAAAAAAATGATATATGACCTTAAATAAAATGATAAATCACTTCGACTGCCAAGCTAAAGAAAATGCAATAACGTAAAACTATCACAAATTCACTTTACTTATATATAATTTCAATGAAAAATAAACTATTTTTTGCCCATTCTTGCGTGAAGCTCGGTCTTTAGGGAGGGTGAATTTGATATTAACTTATTTGCGCCCAAGTTTACAAGATTTTTTGGAAGCACAATTCAATTTTTCAATAAGTATATAATTCATTTCAGGTCCACTCTTTGCCAAGAGTTTCTGAAAACGTCAAACTGTGCATCCAATATAGCATTAGACGCATCGATACTTTGTCCCTAACCTTAAAAGTCACATATTTGATTAATTTATCTTTCAATAGCTTGCGAAAATCATGTGAAGTAGGAGTGTAGTTTACGTGAGTGCTCGCATGAGTCGGCATCAACTTTAATCGCGCATCCAACTACAAAATAGTTTTTGGCATCATAATGTTCTCGCATTAGATTGAAATTCATTATGAACTTTTGTCAAGCACATGATGTAAATCCTGATCCAAATAATACTGCTTTAGTCCTCTTCTAATAATTGGATAATGTTCCACCTTTGTACAATAGAAATAAATCGACGATTGTACGTGCATTCCCTGATTCACAACCAAGCTCGAGAAAAAATTATAAAAAGGAAGTTAATCTTTTTTCATCACATTCAGTATATTACTTTATGCGCCACTGGTTGCTCTTTTAGAACAGTAACATATTTATTATACGTCCCATCTGCAATCGAAATCAAAAAATATGAACTGGCGGCTTTCGGAGCGGCAGCTATCGCATCTCCAATTGTCGGGTGATCCCCTCTGATGCGACGCTCTGCCGGAATTGCGTCGAGGAAGCCTATGAAACCGGTAGGCCCGGAGTAAACCGGAGATCGTCCTGTGAAACAAAAAGGATATTATATAAATAAATATATTCATCGTCTTCTTTTCTATTATATAAATAAATATAACAATGAATAACTATTTATATAAAAAAAATTACCTCTTTTTGGTGTCGACGTCGATCTCATGCCGCCAGGCGGACACGACGCCGAATGGACCAGTCTCGGTCTGTCCATCCTCGGCTAGGTACTTTGCGCATGTCCGCAGATCTGCGATGGCGGAAGACAACTGGACGTTTAACGAGAGATACGTGATCTCGTCGAGTTGTCTTTCCGCATTCATTCCTGTTTGGACGGCTCGAATGTTTCCAGCCGCTTCCTCGGTTAAACTCGTACACAGCTTCAAACCCGATTGGTTCGGGTGTGTACGGTCTAATCCACGAAGGAGTCCGATGATTCCGTCTATTTCGCCTATTTTTGCAGCTAGTTGCGCGTTTGTTTGTGTCGCAGTCAAAAGCGACACAAACATGGCCTCCACTTGTAAAGGTTGGAGAACTGATGATGTTGCTCATGTCAATACTCCTAATATATGAAAAATCAAACTTGATGTGGTTAACCATGCCCTTTAAGATTGAGGAGTCTATGTTAGCCATTATGATTGGGTAGATCTTGTCCTAAAAAATTTTGGACACAAGATCAATTAAAAATGTGAGTGCTTGAATGAGACGATTTTCACAATAATGACAACAATGATGAGATTATAATGGCTCAATGTTTGTTTATAACTGTTTATCGATAAGAATAATGTTTAAATGACCCATGTATCACCGATGAATTAATTATTATTTTCAAATTTATCAAGCGATTCAATGTATCACCGGATGCAATGTTTCACCAATGAATTAATTATTATTATTATTATTATTATTATTATTATTATTCTCAGGTTTATCAAGCAATTCAATTTATTACCGGATGCAATGTATCACCGATGAATTAATTAGTATTCTCAGGTTTATCAAGCGACTCAATGTATCATCGATGAATAAATTAGTATTCACGATTTTATTAAACAATGCAATGTATCATCGATGAATTAATTGGTATTCTCATTGTTATCATTGATCTCGCACCGATGGTAAAAAATGTTGTTAATGGGAATTTGAACGGGCTTTTTCACTACATCTATCATCTCTTTCTTTTTCATGAGTTCTAGAAGTTTCAAGCATTTCTCAGGTGCATCATTACATGTTAAGTTTAAGACTGTAACCACCCAAAAACTTGACAAGTAACCTTGGGTTAGAAATTTAGCCTCTAGTTCATCTCTCCTTATGCAATATGAGAAAACACAAGACCAATGAGACTTAGATGTTCTTGTGGATCTGCATGTGGGAATCAGTGAAGGATTGCCATTTTTATCCAATAAACGAAAGCTCAAACTCACATCAATTTCTTTCTCTCTTTTGGAATAAGTACCAAAATATAATGATGTCAATCCCTTGTCTTCTATATCATGTCCTCTCGGAAAGAACCTAAAAAACCATTTGCGACCATCCAATTCTAAGAGTGGGGAATCAACAAATTTTTGACCCTTTTCCTTGATTTGTGCATAGTTTTTTTTAAAATGTGATTTGTGCATAGTTGATTTTGAATTGTTGCTTGTTTGCATTAATTCTTATAAAGTGTACATCATTGTCATTTGGGGCCATCATAGGCGGTGTAAGGGTAGAATATAGATAGAAAGGAAAGGAAATGAGATATTGTGGTAATTCAAATTGATCAAAAAGGGATGGCAGCAGAATTGGTTTAGTCCATTGTTGGTTGGGACTCTTGGTAGGATATAAATTAAGTTGTTTCGATTTTCCTGTTACAACCCTAAATTTTTTAGAGATTAAATTTAAGATTATTTTTCATAATTAAAAAAAAAAACTCTCTTCATTCGAAGTTTTTCTGTCATTTTAGTCAATTCATATTTCCACAATATTCTTAGAATCTTTAATATCCAAATTAAATGTAAGCATGGCATTAGATAATGGTTAATGTGTGTGACGTGGTGATTGTTAGACCTTTACTCTTCTTATTTACTCTTATATTTTCAAAACCGAGATTTCAAACATTCATGTTCTAATTGAATGTGTCACCCTTAATTTTATTTACTAGCATTTTAGCAGCCATTTTTTTCCACACGTTTGGAGTATTAATAGTCTGTTATATTAGCTTCCAACTATAAATAGCTTTGAAGGAAAGGATAGAGTCATTCTTCCATCTTCTTTTATCAATATACAATATAAAATTTCACATATATTTTGATGGGCTAAATATTTTGCATTAACATCTATGTTGGATTTTGATTATCGAAGCGTCAAATAGTCATGTCATACCATAGTTAGTCATTCGTAATACACGAATAATATGGTTCGCGTTACGTTCATATATAATTCGTATTGAATGTTTCTAAGTCGGTCAAATATTCGGTCAACTAAAATGGAAACGGTAATAATTCGTCAATTCGGTTCATTGTTCGCAAAAATTCGATATATAAAATTATGTAAGTATATATTTTTTTATTTAAAAATAATTGAGAAAATATTATTATTTGGTAAAAATTTGAAAAATACGGGATGAATATTTTTCATGTAAAAAATTCACGAATGAATGCGAATTATTGAAATGGAGACGCGAACTTCACGAATTTTTAAAAATTCGGAAAACACGTGTATAATACGCGAATTATTTGCGAATTGAACTATTATGTGTCATAATTCTAGAGGTAAGTGATTTTCTTTTCTCATACATTACGCTTTAATTTTTTTTATATAAATTATTGTTAAGTATATAATTAATAAAATAAAAGCCGCACATGTCCCTTGATGTCCATGGCCGCTGGTAATGACAAAAAATCGCACATGACCCTGATGTCTATGGCCACGAAAGGTGATAAAAAGCCGCACATAGCTCTCAGTGTATACGGCCACCGTTCCGCCCAACAACGAGCTCGGGAATATTTATATTAATGATTTTGAATAATTTATTTTCGTACAAAACTTATATATTGCTTTTATATCGTATCAGACCGGGGCTTGTGTTTACCCTTACTGAGTATTTTTACTCACCCCTTCCCCTTTGTTTTCAGCTTTCAGGTTCAAGGATCGGGTTTCGAGTGACAACGTAGTTAATTCCGTATTCTAGTTAGATATTAAGAGTATTATTTAATGTATTTTATATTCTATTGGATGTTTGTAATGATTGATTACTTGTTACCCTCCAAATTATATTTTTGAAATTTGAGGTATAACACATACGGTATCAGAGCAATAAGATCCTTGGACTATAAGATTAAGTTCGTTAGGTTATGGCGAGTGAGCGAGGTTTTTTCTGTTTACATAAACTCGCTTCCACATTTCAAAACAAAAACTTTTCTTGTTAGGTTTCATATTTTTGAAAAAAAAAAAAAAATCTCATGTTAGGTTTCAAAAGAGTATACTATCATTTGCGGACAAACAATCTTTTTAAGGGTGTGATATTGTTACAGCCCTAAAACTTTTAGAGATTATTTTTCATAATTAAAAAAAAAACTTTCTTCATTCTAAGTTTTTCTGTCATTTTAGTAAATTCATCTTCCACAATATTCTTAGAATATTTAATAGACAAAATTAAATGTAAGCATGTCATTATATAATGGTTAATGTGTGTGACGTGGTGATTGTTAGACCTTTACTCTTCTCATTTACTCTCATATTTTTCAAAACCGAAATTAACCCCAACTCCTTATTTTTCATCTATTTTTTAGTCTCCTCAAAAGGCCACATCATCACTTTTATCTTGACCGTTCGATCAATTTTTTTTCCGAATCTTAGCCATTCATTTTCTCAAATTTATTGATATTTTATGGCAACATTTATGTAGTTATTAAAACATAAGCATATGATTGGTTGAATTGGTATTTTGTGTTTCATACTCGATTTAGTGAGAACCGTTGTGAGTTTGTTTGTGACCATCAGATCTTAATCAGATAGTTTCAATGAATTATGGTACAAAGTTATGTTCAACAATTAATATCAATAGTTAATGAAGAGTTCACTCATTAAAATATAAATAATTTTTCTTTTCTTCTTTAATACATTATTAGATTGAAATAACTATTAAAATTAAAATACTCACCGCGAAGCACGAGCATTGTCCTAGTTTCAAGCATTCATGTCCTAATTGAATGTGTCACACTTAATTTCATTTACTAGCATTTTAGCAACCGTTTTCCACACGTTTGGAGTATTAATAGTCTATTATATTAGCATCCAACTATAAATAGCTATGAAAGAAAGGATAGTCATTCTTCCATCTTGTTTTATCAATATATCAATATATAATTTCACATATATTTTGATGGGCTAAATATTTTGCATTAACATCTATGTTGGATTTTGATTATCGAAGCGTCAAGTAGTCATGTCATATTTCTAGAGGTAAGGGTTTTTCTTTTCCCATATGTTACGCTTTAATTATTTTTTATATAAATTATTATAAAGTATATAAGTAATGAAATAAAAACCCCACATGCCCCTCGATGTCCATAGCCATTGGTAATGACAAAAAACCGCACATGACTCTCGATGTCTATGGTTGCTAAAGGTGATAAAAAGCCGGACATAGCTCTCGATGTCTATGACCGCCGATCCACCTAACAACGAGTTCAAGATTATTTATATTAATGATTTTTAATAATTTATTTTCGTACAAAACTTATAAATTGTTTTTATAGCGTATGAGACCGGCGTTTCGTTTACCCTTAATGAGTATTTTTACTCATCCCTTCCCTTTTTTTTTTTCTAGTTTTCAGGTTCAAGGGTCGGGTTTCGAGTGACGACGTAGTTAATTTCGTATTCTAGTGAGATATTAAGAGTATTATTTAATGTATTTTATATTCTATTAGATGCATGTAATGATCGATTACTTGTTACCCTCCAAATTATATATTTTTTTAAATTTGAGATGTAACATTTCCTTTCTTTCTTTCCTTTTGTCTTGCTTTCTTTCTATTTCTGAAGATTTAATTCCTTTCTTGTATTTTATTTCCATTTTTAGGATTTTAAGGATTCCTTTCTATTTTTGAAAATTTATTTCTGTTTGCCAATATTGTATCCAATTTTTTTTTTTTGGAAAAACTTTGGCATTGTACTGTATAGTCAAAATAAAAACGTAAAAACTGATCCAACATGTCAATACCAATTGCAAAAATTGGGAACTGAAAAATTCATAAAAACATCGTCCTCAATTTCTTTTCTCATATTATGAGACCTGACATTTTGTTTCTAAAACCACTTCTCATTCGTCATTTAACACGTACTATCCTCCTCTCTTAAAATGAAAACCTTATGTTTTTCTTTTTAACTGAATTAAATTAAAGATAAAAGAAAATGATCTACTTCTACTTTCTGTACATTGTGTAAAGTTTGAAGAAAAAGAGAAAAATCTTGGATTTGCAAGGCCAGCCCAATTAAAGGCCTAGACACTCGGGTTTTTTTTTAATACCATTTTTATCAAAAATAAACAAGTAAATACCATCCTTTTCAAAATAATGTGGTATCTACCATTTCCGCCACTATCAGTGGCGGAACATATGAATTTTCAGTTTTTTCAAAAATTTCTCATTTGACTGACTAAACATGATTAATTAGTGCAAATGAACAGTAGTTACCCCATTATTTTCAAAACAGTGGTAAGTATTAGTTTATTTTTTAAAAAAAAGGTATATAAAAAAAAAAATCTAGACACTCAACTCTCTAAAAATGCGAAATAAGTAAATAACTAACAAGCCTTCTATTAAATTACTAGGAAACAATAGAAAAGCCTCATGAGGCTCAAAGTACAGAGTACAAAATTCTCTCCCAAAACCTGGATTTCTATTCTAGAAAAGGCATGAGTATTTAAAATCCTGGATTTTATCAGTATTGAACTCACTACACAGATCACGCAGATATATGAGAACAGAAAATATAGAGGCTGAAGTGAGGTAATTGGTCGGCGCCATCTGCAACCGCAACGTGTTCCAACTTGCTCTCTCTCTTTCTCTCTAGCTGATTTTTTTTTTACTTCAGGGAATCTCTCTCTAAAAGTGACACCGACCATTTCTTTCTCTCGATGCGTCTTTTCTTCTCACACGATCAGAAGGATTTGGAGGGATCTCGTGTGTGATCACTCGCTTCACTCTTGTTCAGGTTGGATTAGCTCGATTTTTCTAATTTTTTCAGCTTTTTTCAGCTCAGTTATTCGGTTTTTTTATTGAGCTTTGAGTGATCGACTTAGAAAAAGTTGGATTTTGGAGTTTACTGAAGGGAAGTTTTAATTGACTTAAAATTAGAGCTGATTTTGGGAATTCAGTTAAAAAATTACCTGTACTGGATAGTTTTAGTGATTCAGCACTATATTAAGTATAGACAAGCTATTTTCTAATTTCATATTTTGATGTTTTTCCATTGAGTCTGTGCTAAAATATGAAATTAGAAAATAGAACAAATAAGCTTAGAGCCTAACTTAGAGCAAATCAATCCAAAAAAAAAAAACGGAACTCTTTAGACAAGCCTGATACCAAATGTGGAACTTCATAAATGCAACAAAAAAACTTACGGAAACTAAGTCAAGTTTACAATTCTCAAATTAATTTCTCATGTGCAGGAAAATAACATCTACCACATGCATTAACGCCACTCGCAATTCAAAATGGTTTCCATCGAAACAAACTCAACCATCACTACAAGGTAACTTAATTAATTTACTTCAAACAATTCAAATTTCAATACATGTTAAAAGAAGATAACCTTCTTTCCAATTCTCAGAGAAGAAACATTTCCAAACGGAGACACATACACCCTCCACTTTTCCAGTTCAGTCCCTCACGAATCAGGAAAATACATCTGGGCCGACGGCGCGGTTTACGAGGGCGATTGGGACCAGAACAAAATTACCGGAAAAGGCCGGGTCGTTTGGCGATCTGGCGCGAGTTACGAGGGGGAAGTCTGCGGAGGGTTTCTAGAAGGTTCCGGAACCTTCAAAGGAACTGACGGAAGTATTTATGATGGTTGTTGGAAGCTGAGTAAATATTACGGCATGGGCACGAAGGTTTATGAGAGTGGGGATAGTTACGAGGGGTTTTGGAAGGAAGGGTTACAGGTAAATAATAAATGTTAAAAAGACGCTATATTATGATGTGTAAATTGCAAAAAAAATGCATTGTTGGAAATTGTGAAAAAGGTCTCTAGTTTTAAAAAATTAAAAAATGTTTATTAGTGTTAAATCTGTGTTAAATCGCCACTAATGGTCGTAGATTAATATTGTGTACTCTCATAAATTACTTCATTTAATCTCATATAAGAGCTACTTGAAGAGAAAATAATACTAATAATGTAATTAATATGGTATTTATTATTATTTACTTATTTATTATTTTATTTATTTATTTATTATTTATTTATTATTATTTACTTATATATTATTTTATTTATTTATTTATTTATTATTTTATTTATTTAATATTATTTTATTTATTTATTGATTAAATAATTAATTAATTATTTTAATTCAGGAAGGATTAGGAAAATATTCCTGGACGAACGGAAACACTTACCTCGGGAACTGGAAGGCCGGGAAGATGAGCGGGAAAGGAGTACTAAAATGGTCCAACGGCGACATTTATAACGGGTTTTGGAAAGACGGATTAATGCACGGTACCGGCTATTACCGGTACGCCGAAGACGGTACGGCTTATGTCGGTACGTGGAGCAAGGGTTTAAAAGACGGCCACGGAGTTATTTACCAAGCCGGGTCTCAACTCCCTTCTGAAAACCCCTTATTCAACGAATTGTTCGGTTATAATGTTAAAAACGATAGTAATGACGGTACTAGTATAAAAGGGTTTTTCTGCTCGAAGAAAATGACGGAGCTGTTTCTCAACCTGGCGCGGTTTTTGAGGCGGAATAAATCCCCACGGATTTCAAACAACGTTTCTCAGGAGTTGAATAGTAATAATGATAATAATTCGGACAAGTTGGTGTGTGAGAGGGAATATATGCAGGGGGTGTTGATAATGGAGAGGGCGAGTACGAGGGAGGAAATGGAGAGGAGAGGGGGGAGGGAGAGGGGGAGGAAGCCGTGGGAGACGATTTATATGGGGCATAAGAGTTATTACCTCATGCTTAATTTGCAACTCGGAATTAGGTACTTGTTTTTATTAGTTTTTATGAGTAGTTGGTTAATAATTATGGGCAATTAATTTAAGGGAATTTTGCGAAAAAGCCCTTGCATTATTGAAAATCGCACAAAAGCCCCTCTGTTTTAGGAAATTCAAGAAAAAAAATTCCGGCCGTTAGTTAATTTTATTTCTTTAATTATTTTAAGAAGTATTTCGTAATTAGATTATATAATTAATCAGTGTTATTCATTAGCTAATAGTAGGGGATAATCTTTGAATTTCTTAAGTAGATAGGGGCTTTTTTGCAATTTAGGCATGATTCAGGGTCCCTTAATTTAATTAATTAATTAATTTATTATTTTAGGTATACAGTTGGGAAAATTACGCCGGTGCCACTGAGAGAGGTCCGTTCGTCAGACTTTGGACCGAGAGCGAGAATCAGAATGTACTTTCCAAGAGAGGGCACTCAATTCACGCCACCTCACCACTCCATTAATTTCGCTTGGAAAGATTACTGCCCCATGGTCTTCAGGCAAGTTTTTTTCTACCATTTTTATTGGGAAATTTTCAAAATTACCCCTGAGTTTTCTGAATACTACAAAAGAAACCATGTGTTTTCAGATTTTCAAGAAATAACTTCCATCTAGTTTTCTATCTAATAGTTCGTTGGATTTTTTGAGATTCCCATTCACCCTCAATTATCCATGAGTTATGTTGTTCATATAATTAATATAAGAATTAGCATATGATTAATATAACAAGCTGCTATATAATTAATATAAATCAATATATAAATTTATATAAATTAATATATTATCTATTAATTATATGTTAATATATATAATAACATATTTTTTCTCATTTGTGCAACATTTTAATTATTTTTTTTTTATTTGGTTAGGAATTTGAGGGAGATGTTTAGGATCGATGCGGCGGATTACATGATGTCGATTTGTGGTGGCGATGGATTAAAGGAATTATCTTCGCCTGGAAAAAGCGGAAGCATTTTTTATTTATCGCAAGATGAGAGATTTGTCATTAAAACATTAACTAAAACCGAACTTAAGGTATTAAACTTAGCTCTTTGTACTTATATCATCATTATATACTTTTTCAGCATTTTTTATTGTTAAAAGTAAAGAAAAAAAGTTAAACTGACTATTGGTGCGTAATATTTTAACTTAAAAATATATAGAAGCCATCTTGTGTTTGGAAGGGGAGGACTTTACAGCCCTGTCCAAATTTCTTCAAAAAAAAAAAATTGTTGACTTAAAAAGTTTCTTTTGGCGATATTTTAGGTTTTGTTGAAAATGCTACCGAGATATTATGTACATGTGGGAGCTTATGAAAACACGCTTATCACTAAGTTTTTTGGCCTTCATCGCATAAAACTTAAATCCGGACGCAAGGTACTTATTAACTATTATAATATTGTCACGTTCTTCATTTATTAAATAAACTTTATAATAGTAGTTCTTGATAAATTTTTCTTTTGACATTTAATTTAATTTAATTTTTTAAATTAGGTACGGTTTGTTGTAATGGGAAATATGTTCTGTACTGAATTACGTATTCACAAGAGATATGATTTAAAAGGCTCCACACAAGGAAGATTCACAAAAAAACAAAATAGTAATGAAAAAACAACTCTAAAAGACTTGGATCTAAATTACGTTTTCTACATTGAGAAATCCTGGCGAGAATCTCTCTTTAAGTAAGTCCCTCTTTAAAAAAATACAAAAGAAATATGTACAAAACAAACCATTTTTAACTTTTATGTGTTTTTTCAAGGCAAATATCGGTGGATTGTATGTTTTTAGAATCGCAAAAAATAATAGACTACAGCATACTTTTGGGCATTCATTTCAGAGCTCCAACTCACTTAAAATCTCTCTCAGATCATGAGATTGAACAAACCGCAAATCCATCAACTAGTAACTGTAGGTATTTCTTTTTTGGGATAAACGCACTGTTAGTCCCTGTACTTTAGTCGAATTTAATTCAGTCTCTGTACTAATAATTTGGCATGATTGGTCCCTGAGTTAGGGACTAACCGTGAACAATTATACAAACTACAAGGACCAATCATGTCAAATCAAATAGTACAGATACTATATTGCAATCCAATTAAAGTACATGGCCAAACATGTCAAATCAAATAGTACAGCAACCAAATTGCAATCCAATTAAAATACATGGACCAAACCAAACATGTCCAATGAAACAGTACACTGACCAAATTGCAATACAATTGAAGTACAGGGGCTAACAGTGCATTTCTCCCTTATTTATAATCCTACCTTATTCTACCCTCAACAAAATAATAATTGTGTTAACAATGTTGTTTTTGTTTTGTTTTTGTTATTATTTTTGTACAGGTAGTGAGAGAATGCAGATTGTGGCTCACGAACCAGGTGCGAGCGCACCGGGTTCGCACATCAGGGGCAGTATGGTCCGTGCGTCTCAGTTCGGTCTTGAAGAAGTCGACCTTCTCTTACCTGGCACCGCTAGGTAATTAAACAAAAATTAAAGGGATAAATTCACTATTAGACAGTATTATTTATTCCTTGTACTTTCTTTTATAATTTATTGGTTGCAAGTTCAGTCCCTTTATTATTGATTTAAACTTTTCTGTCCACGTGCTTTGTAAAATTGTGTATGGTAGTCTCTCACTTGATGGAGTAACTAGCTAGCACCATTAATAATTATTGAAGTGACTATTTCGGCCTTTCAATCTTTAAGGAAAAAATGTATTTTTTTATTTTTATTTTTTTTATCAAGAAAATAAATCTACAGAAATGATCATACACGCAAATATTTTTTTTATTATTATTGAACTTGAATAATTCATTGTGTTTTGATATCATTTGAAGAGGCAAAATGGTCATAACATAAAACGTTGACAGTGTTAGATACTTCTGTTAAGTTAGAGACTAAACATGCACCCAATTTTATAAAGTATAAGTACCAGAAAGTTTGAATCAATAGCTCAGGGACTAAACTTGCAACCAATTAAAATGGATGAACTAACGGTGCCTTTATCTCAAAATTAAAAATAAAATAAAAACTTTTTTACTTTGCTAGATACAATATATCTAATAGTTAATATTAATTTGGTATTTTTATCAGATTGAGGGTACAATTGGGTGTGAACATGCCTGCTCGAGCATGCATTAAAGACCAAAATAAAAAATCAGAATCAAGTGAAGACGATCCATTTGAAGTTTATGATGTGGTTTTATATCTCGGAATCATAGACATTTTGCAAGAGTATAATCTAAAAAAGAAGGCTGAACATGCATTAAAGTCGCTCAAGTTTGATCCTTCGTCTATTTCTGCTGTCGAGCCGAGGTTTTATGCACAAAGGTTTATAAGTTTCTTGGAGAAGGTTTTTCAAGAAAAGGAATGAATATAGAAAATAGGCATGGAAAAATTTTATGTAGTATAATATTTATTTGGTGATATTATGGAGGTGTAATTATGTAAGTGTGAGCTTTGGCGACCGGGTTTATTTGGTGGTAATTATATGTATGTAGGTTAATTTTCTATTTTTCGGATTTAAGTGTAAAGCATGAGGTTCTTATATGGTTTGTTATTAGCAATATTTGTTTTTGACTGCCTCCTTTTTGGAGATTGACAAGGCTTTGAATTTTGACTTTCAAATGCACAGGAATTTAAGCTTCAATTGTATTATTGGTAATTCATTTCCTGGATTCTTGTAAAGAGCTGCAATCCTACATTTACCCAACAAACAATCCAGGATTCCAAATCCTGTAGGCTTTGAATTTTGACTTTCAAATGCACAGGAATTTGAGCTTCAAGCCTTCAATTGTATTGTTGGGAATTCATTTCCTAGATTCTTGTAAAGAGCTGCAATCCTACATTTACCCAACAAACAATCCAGGATTCTAAATCCTTCCATACAGATGTATTTTCAACATTTTACCACTCTGATACACAATGAAAGCTTTATACAAATGGCACACGTCAGATTAGCAACATAAACTGCAAGTACCCTCAAAACACAAAAAGTAAAAAGAAAAGAAAAAAAACACAATACAATACAAAACAAAACATTGTCAAAACCCATATAAACTAAATAAAACATACAATCCAAGTCCACAAAAATAACAAACCATCTGCTTCCAAAAAAACACCAACTCAAGCCCTCACAAAACTAATTATTTCCATTTTCATCCTCAGAGACCTTCGCCACATCAGCGCCCTCGATCCTCTCATCGTCCATTGCCAGCTCATCATCCTCATCGTCCACGTCATCATCCTCATCCAAGATCCGCCGTTTCTTCGGCCCGTGCGCCAACCTGTGTGTCTCAAGCTCCTTGTCCATCGTCTCGGCCAATGACGCGTCGCCACCTGGCATCACGCCTCTGTTTTGAGCCTTCTTGTTACGTCTCTCTAATTCCTCTTCCACTTTTGAGAGGTATTGCTCTTCTACTTTCTTTTGGAATTCTGAGAGCTCTGCCCTTCTTGTTGCTTTCCACTCAGATAAAACCTTTTTAATTTTAAAATGTTAATAAGATTAATTAATTTAAAAAATTAATCAGTTAAATAATTAAAGATAATGAAATTTTACCTTTTCTTTGCGCTGTTCATTAATTGTGGAGTCTTTAGTTAATGGCTTGGCAGGCATGTAATAAATGGGAGGATGAGCCTTTGTCCTGAAAAAATAAATAAAAATAAAAAAATAAAATTTTATTTGAGTAAAATCAAAACCGAGTTTTTAAAGCAGTCAAAAGTTGCCACGTCAGCATAATGAAAGCGTCTGATTGGATGCGTCAAATTTTCAAGCTAACTTATCTTTTTCTGAATTTTCTCAACAGGATTTGGACAAATTCAAAAATAACCTGCATAAATTAAAAATTAAAATTTTTATTCATCAATCTAGATCTAGCAGAACAAAATTGCAGGTAAAAAAGAAATTGTAAGAAAAAATTAATACCTGCAATATTGTATCTAATCTTTTTACAAATTGACCCATTATTTTTTCCTTTTAACACTATTACCTGTGCATTAGTATACATTATAATATCAGAAATTGGCCTTGTATGTTATAGACAATACAAAATACTATAAAAGTACAAAAAAGCACCTTAAAAAATTGGAAAGTTTTTTCTGGTGCTCAGTCCATTGAAGAAATAAAAGCTCTAATCTCTTCTCCTCTGCTTTTGCAGCCACACGCGCACGAAGCGTCTCAAATTCAAAATAAATAAATACATAAATAAATAAATAATATTACAATTTGACTTTTTTTTAAAAAGATCCATGAAAAGTTACCATATCGCGCCTGCGTTTTTCGGCAATTGTTTCTTTTTCTTGATTCTTTAATTTCTCACTTTCTTCACGCGCTTTTTCCTCAGCCTAATTTCAAAATTAAAAATATAAAATAACAAATTAACAATTTCATTACACAACATTATGGTAAATATATTAAATTTAAATATAAAAATACTCTTTTCAAAGAATCATTTCTTCGCATAATCGCCTCTGAATTCGACAACTTCTGATCCTCTTCTCTAAATTTCTGAAACAAAACATATGCAAAAATACCCACAAAATATTCAGAATCTCAAAATCAATAAAAAAAGATATTTAAGGAAAAAAGAAAAAAACTAAAAATACCTCTAAAGTGCCCAAAAGCTGACCTAACATTCTTCTGTTCCTCTTAACCAAATATGGATCCTCAATTTTCGGAAAAACTCTTGGTGTTGGCTCTGGCGGCTCCATATTAAAATCCTTCAAACAATAAAAATTTACAAATTAAAAAAAAGAGATATTTTCAAAAAAGCCCCTGCGTTGTGTCCAACTTACAAAAAATCCTCTACATTACCCTCTTTGGAAATAAAAAAGCACTATCAAATGAGAGGGTTTTTTTGCAATTTCTGATAATGTGTTTTTTTGCATTTTAGAAATACTAAAAGGGCTTTTTTATAAATTCCCCTTGAAAATATATTATAAAATCGAAAGAACAGGAATTTTCTAAATATTTCGTCTAATTTGATTTGTTTCAAGTATTACTTACGTTTTTTCTGACTCTAGAATTGGGATCCCTTCTCAAGTCAGTATTGTTGCGATTGTTTGTCGATTTCGGATCCCTTTTGTTTCCTGTGGCCTCTTGTGTGGCGGGTTGTCTCTTTGGATTTTCACTTTTTTTTTCTTCCAGCTTCACTTCCCCTCCATCCGGCTGAAATTTTACATTTAATTTAGGATAAATAAATGGACTAATATGAAAATGATGAAAAAGAGAGATTTCTTATTACAGTGACAAGTGTTGATAAGAGCCTTCGTTTTTGAGCTGGCTGATCATCAGATTCTGGTGCCTGATTTTTGAAATTACAACAATAAGGTGTCAAGAGTTGTGTGAAATTGATAAAATTCAGGGTCTGAAACAAAAATTGAAAGAAAGCTGTGAAGAACATACTGGTCGCACAACGCCCCGTTGCTGCTGACGTGGCCCGCCAGGTGTTGCTCCGCCGCCACGTCGGATTCCTCTCGGGTCCCTTAATCGGTCTGAAATCTGAAAACGGAAGAAAAATCGCAGTTGAGAAAAAAAATCTCAAAATTCAATCGTGAGAGAGAGATACCTCTCGGTGCTGACGCTGGAGCTCCTGGATCTCTTTGCGGAGCTCCTCTGCGGATTTCTCGACCGCCATTGATTCTCTCTTTCGGCTGAAGCCTCGTCGAGTTGGAAAACGAAGGGTTTGGGCGTTTGGATTTGGATCCTCAGCTTTCGGTGTCTATATACTTTCGTACAGGGGGTCAGACAAGTTTATTTTGCTTTAATTATATTATATGCATTAAGTAGTTCGCTTATACGTATGAATGTATAGATATAGATATTTATACAGGGAGATCGGACTAGTTTTGTTTTGTCACTTTGTGGGCCGAATGTTAAATCCTATTCTAGTTGGGCCATTTATTGACTACAGGCTTTGATTGCAAATAAAATAAGGCCATTTATGACCTTAAAGCCTAATGGTCTCTACATATTAAGTTCTTCCACATGATGTCTCATTGCTTCTTTATATATTTTGGTCTAAATTCTTTGCTTTACCAGATGATGTCTCACTGCTTATTACCAACAGAGGCATTGTGGTGCACCAATTGAGCTGTGATAATGAAGTGGTCAACCTTTTAAAAAAGCTCAGCGAAGGTGTTGACTTTGACTTTGATGGAGCGTTTTATCTCCGGCCTGTCTGTTGTGCGATTCAAGCTCATTATGAGAGAAGAAGGCTTGCATGGATGGAATTGATTGGTTCAATGAGATCAAGAGTTAATGGATGGATTTGTGTAAGGGAGTGTAAAGTATTTCTTTTGAGGCTTAGAGAGAAAGAAATTCCAGATGAATTTTAGGGCAACGGATAAATAAAAATGTAGGCAGTTAATCTTCGTGCTATCGCAGTCGGTGTAATTTACCGATTGCTTTCACAATGATGCCAATGTTTTTCCTCCAAAAAAATGGAACAAGCATCGCCACACTTTTATATCAGCATTGCATTGATTACAACGAAGCATCCAAAATTTTAAGCTGGCATGTGTTAAATTTAGCTACAATTGTAGTGTTCTGTTTTTCCTGTTTTTTTTTTTTGAATGGGTGCTTGAGTTTTTTTTCCTGTTGTTTGTTCTGGATTTTTTTTGGAAAAACAAGACAATTAACTGTAAATATTTTGAATTTTTAGTAGTCTAATAAAAGTTAAGATTATCTACCCAAAACAAAAGTTTGCCATAATTAACCAATCACCAGACACAATTTCATTTCCCCTGAGTAGTTTGCATATTTAATACAATAATGTATGATTTACAAAATAATGTCTTCTTTTTATTCAAAAGAATAAATCATAAATAATGCATTCTTCGTATAACTCTGTTGTGAAAATACACAAATATGATCTTTGTTTCTGAATAGTAAAAATACACAAATATTTAGAACACATTAGGCTTAATGGCGAAAGTTTGGTGCCTCAAATGGAATTGGCGGAAGGCGGATTGGAAAGAATAAAGGACGCCTAGGCGCAACTAATACTTTCTCTTCATCTCCGCTAATTATGCCACCTCTCTTCTCTTCTGATTTTCAAAAGATCAATCGAACAAATTAACACATAAAATATCTCACAAAAGAATATATTGGAAGCTTACCAGATTCTTTTGTGTGACCTGTTTGATCAATTGATGGGATCACTTCAGCTCTGATCGGATCAATCAGCATGCTGACAACAATGAAGAGGATTGTCAACATAACAAGTACCTTGGAAGAATCCATTGTTGCTCTCTTCATAGTTAGTTATTTAATTCTCGATAGTGAAGAATGAAACTCTGTTTTCTATGTAGACATATTAGTATCTCTATTAGTATATGTAGAGGGTTCAAAGTTCATAGGCTGTAGAGAAGTCAATATCTTATAGGACAATAGTTTTATGCAAGTATCTTATAGGACAAGAGTTTTACATATTTTATTAACCTTACAATCTAACAGTATCACCAAACTTTACAACATTGTTTTTTTCATAGAAGAAAATTCTACAGAATTATTGCCCTACAAGATATCTGCTTTCATAGGCACAGCCTATGAGATATTTTTCTCTTCTTTTTGAAAAAGAAAAACAGCCTATGAGATATCTTCAAGCTAGAAAATTTACAGACAATACATACATATAAATAGCAAACCAATATAGAATTGATCGATGAGCCTTAATAACTAAATACAGTAGCTAGAAATGAGGAGAACAAAAATGCCCTCCAAGGTACTTATCGCGTTAGCCACCCTCTTCGTTGTCGCCGGCAAGCTGATCGTTCCGATCAGAGCTGATCAAAATATTCTATTAATTTCTCAAATAAACCACATAAAAGACACCATAATGACCAAACAAATTACTCCAGCAGTTGGTAAGCTTTGATTGAAACTTTTCTTATTTTTCTTCTTTTTAGTTTGTTTTCATTTGATTGAGCCATATTTATTTCATAAATCAGGAGAGAAGATGGAACAGAAGGTACTAATCGCACCGAGGCGTCCTTTTTTCTTTCCACCAAAATTTCCGCCAATTCCATCACATGTCACGGAAGTTTCATTATACAAACCATCAAGACTTAATCAGCCCTAATTAAGTAATATCGCTGTTTATTTCGGCTAGTTATCAACTAGATAGAGACCGTGGATAGTTAAATCAATTGCTGCCATATTATGAAGTCGGTAAAAGAAAAAAAAAATGTTACAAATGGATGGTGCATGAGCAGATGTCGTTCTAAATTTTTTTTTGTCTATGTATAAAGATGATCTTTGTTATGAAAAAGTTTCTGATATGTTATCAGCTTTTAATATTTATCCATGTTTCTAAAATGAAAATAAAATAAGTCATGCCACGTAAGGTCACAAGTGAATTGCCCAAATATAGATATTCTCCCCTCTCTGAACCAGAACGAATTGACAACTATATCTAATCTAAAAAAATTTGCAAACAAATTTTCAATCTTCCTTGCCTCTATAATCCTATGTTTGAATAAAAATTTAAAAAAATATTCAACCAAATACAATTTGTTAAAGACTCTTATTCCTCACATTCTTTTGGAGGCACTTAAGCATATTTCAATAGTTGACTGAGTTTAAACAAGGTCAACTGATCAGATCCTGTCCTAATATAGAAAATATTCCAGGGGGCGGTTTCAATTTTGTGAGAGGCATGAAAAGGGGAAAATAACACAATTGCTGATTGCATCATTCTCACAAGATTGATTCCTCTGAGTTTTGCCCCTAAGTCTTCCTCTGAATTTCTCTTTTTTCTCTTCCTCTTTCCAAAAAAAGAAAAGAAAAAAATTTATTTGGGATACTACAGGTTTTGATATAGATTCTGTTAAAAATCTAATCAATGCAAAAAGAAGACAAAAAAGAAAATGAAGGTAAAGTGGAATCTTACAGAGATAAAATTTTGGGGCCAGAGGTGAAGAAAAAAACTCTGGCAAATTAATTGTTTTGTGCTGGCAAATTTGCCGGCTATTTTTATTTTTTTATTATAGTTCTTCAAATTAAACAGGTCTTCCATGCCTAATTTCTGAATTGTAGTAAAGTTCGGGGACTGGATTGACAAATAATTAGCTTACTTATGATTTAGTGCACGAATTGAAATATAATAATTGTATGAAATTATGATATAATATCACTACAAGAACAAAATTAGATGTAGTTTTATCTCCTCATGTTCCTAATTAGAACTGGCTATTAACCAAGTTTTCTTGAACAGAGTCAAAGATGGTTAATGAAGCACATTTCATTGATATAGATGGAACAAATGAAAAAGAGACAAGATCACAAATCATAATTCGCAAAATTCAGCAACATAATAAAGGCAAAAAAGCGTACGAACCAACTCATTTCTCCGTCGGTCCATATCATCATGGGGCTCCATCTTTACGCGCTACGGAAAAGATGAAATGGGGTTACCTTAATTATCTTCTTGACTTGAATCATGAAAAGAAGCTCAAAGATTACATAGAAGCGATAAAAAGACTAGAGAAACAAGCGAGAAGCTGTTATGCCGATGAGATTAAAATGGATAAGAATAGTTTCGTAGAAATGCTATTACTCGATGGGTGTTTTATACTAATGGCATTTAATGGGATAGACGGAATTTTACCGCCAAATATAAACATGGATCAAGTTGATATGAGCCAACAAATTAATCAAAATGAGGGAACAAATGAGGAAGATTCTAATGAGATTGAACAGTTCTACACTAAGTTTCTTATGCGTGATGTGTTACTGTTAGAGAACCAAATTCCATTTTTTGCCATAACAAAAATATATGAAATTGTAACGGAAGGAAGAAGCTCGGTTTCGTTACTTGAGAAAAATGTTTTTCAATCCATAGAAGAGGCATTAGGTCATTACCCAATGGCGATTCAAGAATTCCATCGACCACAAGAAATTCAACATTTGCTTCATCTGTGCCACATGTACTTCAAACCCAGCCATACGGTGGCGGACAGCTGTCAAAATCAAGTGAGATCCCTGCCATTTAAATTTTATCTTGATTTACGAAGGAAATTTATTAAGAGAAATGAGCAAAACATGTATTTTGACCAAGAGGGCCAAAGTCTAGTAAGAAAACAACCTATTAAATGGAGATGGGCAACACAGTACGTTCAAGCAAGAATCGAGTTGAAGAAAAGAGAGGTTTCTAGTGAAACTCTGCATTCGATTTCTCTTCTTGACATGAAATTTAGCAATGGTATATTGGAAGTTCCTTGTTTCAATATTGATCAGGAAAATTGTGATCTATTTCGGAATTTGATTGCATTTGAGCAGGCAAATCCTCAATTTGGAAATTACATCACCGCATATATTGTATTTTGGTCTCACTTCATCACTGCGACTGATGATGTCAGCTGGCTCATTGAAAGAGGAATTATTGAACATCATTTGCATAGTGATAAAGAGGTATCGGATCTTTTTAGGTCGCTTGGTGATGGAATTAAATTTGACTTTAGTGGTGATTATTATCGTAAATGTATTTGTCAAAGGATGGAAGAATACTATGAGATTTGGAAACCTAGATGCAGAGAATGGCTTGGCTCAATCACTTCAAAAATTCCGAGTTTGTACCGGAAAAATAAACCTGAATTACCTTTAACACTATCTCAAAGACAGGCAAAAGGTTGTTGATGAATTTGACTTGGTTGTTGAATGAATTTTAATTTGTTTTTTAACTTACAGTATTAAAATGAAGGTTGCTGTAATTTGTGTTATTTGTCCTTAATTACTGGCTTCTTATTGTAACATGAGATCTGAAATCCCGGTTTCTAAGTTCATTTCTTGGGTTTATAAGAACCCGATATTTTAAATCAAGGATTAGCTAGAAATACATGATTTGACTTCTCGGTTTTGATAGGAAAAGAATATGTACTATTTGCGGGCCAAATGTCAAAATCCATTATCGGCCCAGTTTGTACAGAATTTAAACACATGTATGGCTTTTAAAATACTCATTGGGCCATTTGATGTGTGAGTATTTGGGCAGCGTCATGTACATCGTGGAGATAAATCGTCCGTTTGATCAGTCGATTTGGAGTCTCTTCGATCTTTGTGAAAGAGCAAGTGAAGCTTCACCAATTTATTTCTCTTTTTTCTTTTCTCTTTGCTCGTACATTTTGGAGATAAATCATTCATTTGATCTGTGTCTTTTCGATCTTTATAGCACCGCATGCAAAGTTTCATCAACTTATTCCTCTTTTTCCGTTTCCCTTTTTCGGTATCTTGAGATGGGGGATTTTATTCTCGATCCGTTCACTACAGTTGAGTTGACGATATAGATCGTCCATCTGATCGGTAGATCTACTATTCCTACGATATTTTTTAAAATCATATACAAAAGCTCACCAACTTATTTCTCCTTTTTTCGTGTCGCTTCTCTCTCGTATCTTCAATGTAGGGATTTTTACGCTCGATTTGTGATGATAGAGTGTCCATTTGATCACTCGATCCGGTGTTTTTCAAATCTTTTCTTCCTTCAATGAATGATATGAGGTATAACTACATGATTGGTCTTAATATTTTTATTTTTTCTTCTTGTTCTAGCTAATTTGTTGGTGACCAACAGATGAAGGTACAACTACACAAAGAAGAGGTTGTTGGTTTTCCTTTTTTTCTAAGAATAGTACAGTGAGGAGTTCAGATTGTTGTTTACTTTGTATTCGTAAGATTTGAATCATTTAACTTATAAAATGTATTATTTTTTTGAGGTCAATATAAAATGTATTATTATTTGTTACTTAAGCACAAATATTGGAGGCCCATTAGTTAAATCGAGTTGATTAAAATTAACAGTGAAACTTAATTAACAATCAAGGTTTCATAATAATGAACTACTTTGAAGGTTATATCTAACTCAAATCTAACTTTGGTCATGAACAATTTCCCACTCAAATGTATTCTAAAAATAGAGCCAAGTATTCCATAGCCGAAAAAAATAAAATAATTAAAACCCTAATTTTTTTTCCAAATCATTACATCTCATGAACGGTACAAATTGTTATTTAGCTTCTAATCAAGGGCCATGCGTCCATCTCCTCTAACTCTTCAATACTACCAAAATGCAAACCCTATACTTTTTATTCTTCCCTCGATCAAAAGAAAATTCCACTCTCCCTCCACCAAAAAGAAACATATCTACACAAAGAGAGATCTACGATCGATCAATATCATGACAACATCAACAACTTCAAGAATCATCTACACAGCGCTAGTTTCCATCGCGATCGTCACAACCTCCTTGGTCTACCGATACATTCCTGAGGACTTGGAACTAGTTATGAAAAGAAGGCATGACATTATAAGAATGAGAATCACCATAGTGAACCATAACGAAATAGAATCAAGGCAGTGGATCGAG
This sequence comes from Juncus effusus, assembly GCA_027726005.1. Lineage (NCBI taxonomy): Eukaryota > Viridiplantae > Streptophyta > Magnoliopsida > Poales > Juncaceae > Juncus > Juncus effusus. The sequence continues at coordinate 1,275,121 of CM050905.1, read as the reverse complement.
CTGCGTTGCAAAGGGTTCCAAGATTTCGACAATACTGCGGTCTGGTGGTCCGGCATGGCCTTGGTCCATCCAGGAAAATCACACAATTTCACCCTTCCTACTATCAGTGTAACAGATGTTATTCATGTGTATTGCAAGTATAAAGGGTCAGACGGCTGCATGGCTGACGGGGTAGAGCTGTTTAAGAGTCCCGGTACTGATAATTTTTATTGTGCCGAAGATGTTGGTCGGTGCGCACTTGTGTTTAAAGAAAGCGGCCTTGTTGACAAGGAATATGTAGGGGCGTTCAGTCACACTATAGGGAATGTTCCAAACTCGGATCCAGTTCGCAAATGCCTGTGGATCGATTGTCTGCTGCAAAAGGATCAGATCATTGGAAAAAAACACTGTTGCGGGTCAAAATGTGAGGCATGGTAGCAAACATGTTTAGAATAGTTATTTTGCATAGTTAGTGTGATTTTTTTCGGAAATGATGTACAAATCGAATAGTAGGGGAGTCATTTTTTAATATACGTTTTTATTTTTTATTTTAGTGAAGTATTGATCAAATGAACCTTAAGAATTGAATACAAAAGCTAGAAATGAGAAAAGCAACAATGCCTTCAAATGTACTCATCATGTCAGCCATTCTCTTCATTGCTGCCGGCACGCTGATGAAGAGATCCGATCAATTCTTGAATCAGGTCATGTACAAGGATCCCCAACAAATAAAACAGTTACTCCCCTAACGCTATGTAATTATTTTTGCTTCTCTTATTTGTTCTGAAATTTTTTTCCTTGAGATCTTTTAGCCTATACCTAACTATTTCATCATTTGTGATTTGATGGATCATGGATGTGCAATTTATTGATCTATGTGAATGAGGAAATAGTGATCACAAGATTGTGATTAGTTCTTGTTATTAATTTTCTACCTTTTTATTTAATAGTATTAATCTTCTATATATATATATATATATATATATACATATATATATATATATATATATACATATATATATATATATATATATATATATATATATATATATATATATATATATACATATATATATATACATATATATATACATATATATATATATATACATATATATATATATATATACATATATATATATATACATATATATATATATATACATATATATATATATATAGTATTTACAATCAATCGTGAACCAAAAGAAATCGAAAAAGAAATGAAAATATATACTAAAAATAAAAGCAAAAAGCTTTTACAATGATCCTAACTATGGAGTAGATATTTTCCTCAACCACAATCCCGCCACTCGAAGAGCATCCTGTTCATTGTGTTGCATACGAAGTTGATGGAACCCTCTTCTCCTCTGAAGGTTCTTCTATACCTTTCGAGCCAGATTTGCCAACATGTGGCTAACCAAATGTTGTCCCATGCACGTGCACATCTCGGAATTTTTTCTATTCTTTAGCCAAAGGTCTAAAGATGATTTGCCCATCCTTTATCATATAAGAGACCTTCTAAATTTTGTTTCTTGCCCCTACTTACAAAGGTACAAAATAGACTTGCGGGATGGAAAGGAAAGTTATTGTCTCATGGAGGTCAGATGATATTAATAAACGCGGTATTGGCCGCTTTACCGAATTATGTGATGCAGGCATTCTTGCTCCCGCAAGGCATCATAGACAAACTGAATAAAATAATTCATACTTTCTTTTGGCTAGGAGACAACGAATGTCCCCCTATCCAGTGCCTTACGGCCTGAGAAAGGGTATGCCTGCACCGCAAGAGGGGAGGTATAGGCCTACCTAATTTAAAGATCAGGAACTGGTCTTTTCTATTGAAAAGCTTATGGAAGATAAAAAAAAGGGTCCAATGAACACATGGACAAAGACTCTAAATGAGCTCTATGAAACTACAAGTCATACAGACCTGTTAGATATCCCCGCTCATACTTTCTCCTTCTTCATTAAGGACTTAATATCCTTATTTTTGTTTTCAACGTTTCCATAGATACATCGATCCCAAATGAACTCAATTGGAGATGAACGGCCTCAAAAGAGTTCTCCACCTCTTCGGCATACCAATTTTTCATTGATCCAAGTAGCAGAGTTTACTGGGGTCAAAAAATTATGGTCGATTAAAGCAGCACTAAAGATTCGAATCTTTGGATGGCTCATGCTATGGAAGAAAATCCTAACTGCAGAAATATTAGCCATTAAAAGTTGTCATAGGCCATCCTAGCGCGTACTTTGTAAACGAGCGCAAGAATCGGTTGATCACCTATTTGCAACGTGCGAAATTGCAAGGAAAATATGGCATCAAATGAGAACAAATCTGGAGACCATATGTACTTTATTGGGAGAGCTTTCTTCTGGCACCGCAGAATTTGCTGAATAGCATTTTGGTTTTCAGGAGGTATGTTTATTGGTGCAAAGCAGCTTTTGGTCAGGTTCACCTTTAGACCAGACACCTCCCCCCAAAATATTTAAGAGCTGGTAAAATCTGTCCTCTCTGCATTCCTGACATACTATATATCTTGCTTTGAAATCCCCAAATGGGTCATTAACGAAATGGAGAAGATTCAACTTAATTTTGTTTGGAAACATGAGGGTAAATCGGGATGTTGTATGGCGAGCTGGAGGTTAATGTGCACGCCAAAGGCAAACAGAGGTGTTGGTATGAAAGATTTAAGCATAATGAATGATACTCTTCTGCTTAAATGGTGGTGGCTATATTTCAACAAAAAAGATTCAATTTGGATAATGATTTGCATAGACAAATATGGTGAGCCATTCTTTCCATTACATTGCCAAATTCGTTCCTTCTTCTGGAATGATTTGATGAAGATTTTCGAGTTGTTCAAAAGTCCCTCTTCTGCATCTGTTGGTAATGGGAATAAAACAAATTTCTGGCGACAAGCTTGGCTTCTTCCCATACCGCTATCGAAGGCATTCCCTATTCTTTTCTCCTTTTCTGAAATGAGAAATATTTCAATTGCGGATGCATCGCAAAACTCTGGCTAGGAATTAGGTCTTCACGACAATCTAACAATCCGCGCTAATTTAGAAATGGAGGAATTACAAGAAATTCTAGAAAATGTGGATCTCAATCAAGAAGAAGATAGCTTACTCGTGCTGGGAGTTGGCGGGGATAAATTCCCAATTAAAAAGGTGTACTCGTGCTTGGAGGTGTAAAATACCAGCAAAGATTAAAGTGTTCATGTGGCAAATGTTGCAAAATCGATTAACCACAATGGACAATTTAATAAAGAGGGGAAGACGAATAAATGGCATTTGTCAATGCTGTGACGAGGCAACGGCGGAAAATAGAGATCATTTGTTCTATCAATGTCAATTTGCAAAGGAAATTTGGAAGAAGGTTTACGAGCTCTGGTCATGGCCGAGAACTTATTAGTTTGAAGTAATGAAGGAATGGGACCTCTTTCCACCCGGCTTAACGAAGCAAGATCAAACTCTTTAGTACGTATGGAGGAGTTGGACGTGCTGGGAGATTTGGTTGATGAGAAATCAGGTGATATTTCATTAAGAAACGCCATCGGTAGAAGAATGTCTATGGAAAGTAAAGAGAAATATCAAATTGTGGGTTAACTATAATAAAATTGGAATTGTAATAAATACTTAGTTAGTAGGATGGTGAGTGGGGTCAGATTTGTAAGTTTATTTGTAAATTTGTTGTAATGTGAATGTACAGGGAGAAAGTTAGGACTGCACTTTCGCAGGGCCTGTAGAATGTAAGAAAACTTTGTTTAATCAAATGATTCAAGGGGATGTTAAGTCTCCTTGCTATCCTTCAAAAAAAATATTTAAGAGCTAAAGAAATGATCTTTAGATTTTTTGGATGAGCCTCACAAAAAATGAGGGTGTCATCTGCAAACTGCGAGGTGGACGTTGTGATGTGAACTGCCCTTGTCATTAGATGAGAGAGGTTAATGAACAACCTTTAAAGGACATCGGCGGCTAAGATAAATAGCATCGGGGATAACGGGTCTCCCTGCTTTACTCCTTTCCTATGAAGGAAGTAAGGACCATTCTGACCATTTACTTTGCAAGAAGAGCTCTAGGAGGTTAAAATATTATGGATCCAATTAATCCATTGATCATGAAGTGTTCTCTTATAATAGTTTTAGGATGAATTCCCAAGAGATGTTGTCAAATGCTTTATGGAAATCCACCTTGAACATTATCGACGAGATTTTCCTTTTATGTTAATAGTTAAGAATTTCTCTTACGGCGAGAAAGGTGTCAACAATTGATCGTTTTTTGATGAAACCATATTGATTTGGATGGATAAGCAACGGCAGATTACGCTGCAGTCTTGCTACCAAAGCTTTGGTGATAATTTTAATAAGTAGCGCTATTACACTGATAGGCCTGAAATCTTCAATTTTATTTGTGTTGTCCATGTTTGGCAATAGAGCGATTGTTGCTTGGTTGATTTCCTCCATATTCAGTCTATTTTCATTGAAAGTCTCAATAAGCTTCATTATATTGACTTTAGTCAGCTCTCAGTATTTCTTTAAAAATTCCGTCGGGATGCCATCTGGACCAAACGACTGTCCATAATTGCAGCTCTTACCTCTTTTTCTAGTAGAGGTGCTCCTATGGACGAGAGTAAAGGGCTGGTGTTTGTCGCATTATACATGAGAGATAAGGTTGTCTCTCTGAGTATTATGGACTGTCCCTAAATTTAGTTTGAAATACTTTGAAAAAGCATTCAGGATTAGAAGCGAGTCTGTGATCTCTGTACCTTGGATTATAATCTTGGATATAAAATTAGAATTTCTCTTGTTTGATGCCAATGCATGAAAATAAGAAGTGTTTTTATCACCCAATTTGATCCATGTACAGCTAGATCTCTACTGCCCATATAGTTTTTCTAAATTAGCAATGGTATTGAATCTCTCTTTGACTTTAGTTCGAAGAGTTCTTTCCTCGTCAGACATGCTTCTGACTTCTTCTGCCCGGTCTAGGGCTTGAATGGTGGCGTCGCATATCTCTGCCTCTTTCCTCCTATTTTCAAATTTCTCTTTTGCCCATTTTTACAATTCAAAAATGGACTCTTAGCACTTATGCCTGAAGTTGGTCACCGAATTTTGGTTAGGCTGATCATAAGACAACCATATAGGTTCGATGATTAATTTGATCTCATCAGATTCAGCCAATAATGCTCCATTCTTGGAGGCGGTTTTGATTGTATTTCAGGTTTCTTCATTGAAAATAAATAGAAGGGTGTAATCTGATGTTACTTGGGGTAGGTCGGTTAGAGATGAGATTAAGTTGGACTTTAGCAGATGGTGCGACACAAATACGCGATCTAACTTGGATATGGTAGGCCGCGGTCTTATGTTAGACCAAGTGAAAGTCTTTCCACAAAGCTGAACCTCGTGCAACTATAGTGGGATCTCCATTGGGCTCCACCACAGGATGCACTAGAGAGACATGTGGCACAACTATATTTTGAGTCCCTCCTGTCGCATGTCCTGTGGCCCTCACCTCTGTAACATTCCCTTTTTGTATTATTTCTCTTTGAAGAAACTCGTCGTCTTTCTCGACAGACTCTGAATCCGCCAGTTTGTCTTCTTGCGCAGCCGCCATTTTGGCCTCTTTCTGTAAAGAAACCAGACAGTCACACAAGGACTAAACCAGATAACCGCGTCGCTAACAGAGAAACAGAACAATAGTGACTGCGCAGTAACACAGCAGCACTAAACCAACAACGACCTTGTGATTATCAGCAGCGAAAATAATAGTGCAGCAAAACGCTCACACTAGCCCAAGAAAGAACAATAATAGAAGAAGAAAGGATTGAACAATAGAACTTGAAAGATAAGATAAATTTCTTATTACAAGAGAAAGAAAGAGATACAAAATATTGTTGTTGTTGGAATGAATAAAACTCTACCCCTACCTATCTATTTATAGGATAGTCATATCTAATATAAGGAAATAACCCAAAGAATTACTGCCCCAATTAACACCTAATACATGGAAATACTAAACTTCCTTGTCAAGAAATCTTATTCATGGTAATACCAAACCTCCTTGTCAAGAAATCTTATTTCCAAGAAACTCTTTCCTAAATTGTTGACCGCTTTCATAACATACAAATGCATCTTTATATTTTAACATTTTCTCTGCCGCCTTTGTCAGTGGTCCATTTTTGTTCATTTGTGCTGACTTGTCTGATTCTCCCGCTGGCTTGATTGAGTTTTTTGCAGCGATCGTGCGGATCTGAACAGGATCAGCCCTCCGGCAGTCTTTTTTGTCGCCGCCGGTTGAATGGTTGTCGTTTTGTTCCCTGTCGCGTGAGCTGACTTGGCAGAGACTTGAGCAACAAAGGGCTCTTTGAGAATTGTCACCGCCTTAACCGGACCGGTCCCACCGGCATTCTTTTCTGACGCCACCGGTTGAACAGTTCTCGTTTTCATCCCTGTCGCTTGAACTGGCTTGGCGGAGTCTTGAACAGGCCCCACCGGTAGTCTTCTTTGGAACTGAGGGCACTATCGGTGAATTGATTGTCGGAGTTTTCTCTGAAGAGGGATTTGCGCCCAATGCCTTTTCAGATGTGTTGGTTATCAAGGGAGTCGTTGCCTTCTCCGAATACGCCATTTGCAGAGGTTGAGTCAGCACTATATACTCTAGTTCTTGAGGTGGTACTTGCATTGGCACCGGAATAGCTGGACCCAGAATGACCCAGTTCCAATTCAGGATTTCTTGCAATTTCGCTTCGAAGAATTGGTCCGAGAGTCGGATCGACGGGGCAGAAGAATTGCAACGGTTCTTTAAGAGCGCTGTTGACATGAAGGTCCATCTTTTGAATGAAACTGCTATACCACTCAAGAATGGCATCGGTAACAAGCTTCAAGGATGGAGTGGCCACAACAATGGAAACTATCTCCATTGATTTGAGATTAGAGAGTGGACCGTGATGAAGTAGGAGGCCCACTGAACCGATGATAATCGACGATTGCTCTGATTATTTCTGCATGTTTGCTCCTTTTTGTTGGTTATAATTCTATTAACCAAAATAATTAATTTAAATTGAATAAGTAGGCCTTTCATCCTTTTAATATTAAAAAAACAAAACAAGGGCCCAATACTGTTTCAGGGCTGAATGTCAGAATCCATTTTCAGACCGTTATGTACAGAATTCAAAATATGTTAATAGTTGGGCTTAAGTTATTATAGCGACATCATACATGTTTTATTGAAGAAACTATGCATCATACGTTATACATCTAATTAAACAAAAAATATTTACAAATTTCAAAAGAAATGTTAAACCCCATTGGGTCAAGTTATTATAAATACATCATACATGATTTTTTTGAAGTGACTATGCATCATACATAAATACATGATACATCTAATTAAACAAAAAATATATACAAATTTCAAAAGAAATATTAAACCCTAATTAACACGATTAAAATTATTTATATTACCAGCATCTACAAACATATACATAACCATCGGCTTTGGCTGCATCTTGAGCTCCTGCAATTCTTTCCCTCCACATCTCCTCTTCCATAAGCTCTCCACATGGACTTCCTCTCCATTTCTCTTCCTCACAACCGGCAATGGTGGATCCATTTTACGAACATTTTTTGGCGTCTTTTTAACCCTAGTTTTGCCTTTATACCATGGCAATGCAAGTTTAACTAATTTATATCTCTTTTTTTGTTTTCGTCTTTTTTTATGATGCGAATGGGTATTCTTAGGATTGATTTGTCCAACACAATTGACTTTTGGAGATTGGGGATCCGATGGATTGTTCGATCTGGCATTTTGTCTATCTTTCTTAAAGAGCACGCGAAGCTTAACCAATTTGTATCTCTTTCGGCGTTTCACTCTTTTCTTATGTTGAGAAGAAGGATTTCTTGGCTTGTTTTGCCTCACACAGTCAGTTTGTTGACGTGATGTGCTTGCTTGATCAATCGATCTTATATTTCTTCGATCTAAACCGTCGATTTGATTAGTCGATCTGGTCCTTCTTGGCTTGTTTTGCCTCGTGCAGTCAGTTTGTTGACGTGATATGCTTGCTTGATCAGTTGGCCTTGATTTTCTTCGATTTAAACCATCCATTTGATCGGTTGATCTGGTGTTTCTTCGGTAATTGTGAAAAGGGACGTGAAGCTTCACCAACTTATCTCTTTTTTTACCTTTATCCTTTCTCGTACATTGTGGAGATAAATCGTCCGTTTGATCAGTCGATTTGGAGTCTCTTCGATCTTTGTGAAAGAGCAAGCGAAGCTTCACCAATTTATTTCTCTTTTTTCTTTTCTCTTTGCTCGTACATTTTGGAGATAAATCATCCATTTGATCTGTGTCTTTTCGATCTTTATAGCACCGCATGCAAAATTTCATCAACTTATTCCTCTTTTTCCATTTCCCTTTTTCGGTATCTTGAGATGGGGGTTTTTTATTCTCGCTCCGTTCACTACAGTCGAGTTGACGAGATAGATCGTCCATCTGATCAGTTGATCTACTATTTCTACGATATTTTATAAAATCATATACAAGAGCTTACCAACTTATTTCTCCCTTTTTTCGTTTCGCTTCTCTCTCGTATCTTCAATTTAGGGATTTTTACGCTCGATTTGTGAGGATAGAGTGTCCATTTGATCACTCGATCCGGTGTTTTTCAAATCTTTTCTTTTCTTCTTCTATGAATGATATGAGGTATAACTACATGATTGGTCTTAATTTTTTTATTTTTTCTTGTTCTAACTAATTAGTTGGTTACTAACAGTAACAGATGAAGGTACAACTACACAAAGAAGGGGTTGTTTTTCCTTCTTTTTTTTTCCTAAGAATAGTACAGTGATGAATTCAGATTGTTGTTTGTAAGATTTGAATCATATAACTTATAAAATATATTGTTATTTGTTAATTAAGCAAAAATACTAGAGGCCCATTAGTTAAATCGAGTTGATTAAAATTAACAGTGAAACTTAATAACAATCAAGGTTTAATTGGCATGAACTACTTTGAAGGTTAAATCTAACTCAAATCTAACTTGGGTCATAAACAATTTCCCACTCAAATGTATTCTAAAAATAGAGCCAAGTATTCCCTAGCTGAAAAAATAAAATAACTAAAACCCTAATTTTTTTTCAAAATCATTACATCTCATGAACGGTATAAATTGTTATTTAGCTTCCAACCAAGGGCCATGCGTCCATCTCCTCTAACTCTTCAAAACTACCAAAATGCAAACCCTATACTTTTTATTCTTCCCGTGGTCAAAAGAAAAATCCACTCTCCCTCCACCAAAAAGAAACATATCTACACAAAGAGAGATCTATCGATCGATCAATATCATGACAACATCAAAAACCAAAAGAATCATCTACACAGCGGTAGTTGCCATCACGATCATCACAATCTCCTCGTTCTACCGATACGTTCCTGAGGACTTGCAACAAGTTATGAAAAGAAGGCACGACGTTATAAGAATGAGAATCACCATAGCGAACCATTATGAAATAGAATCAAGGCAGTGGATCGAGCTGCGTTGCAAAGGGTTCCAAGATTTCGGCAATACTGCAGTCTGGTGGTCCGGCATGGCCTTGGTCCATCCAGGGAAATCACATAATTTCACCCTTCCTACTATCAGTGTAACAGATTTTGTACGTGTGTTTTGCAAGTATAAAGGGGCGGACGGCTGCATGGCTGACGAGGTGCTGCTGTTTGAGAGTCCTGGTACTGATAATTATTATTGTGCCGACGATGTTGGTCGGTGCGCTCTTGTGTTTAAAGAAAGCGGCCTTGTTGACAAGGAATATGCAGGGGCGTTCAGTCGCACTTTAGGGAGTGTTCCAAATACGGATCCAATTCGCAAATGCCTGTGGATCGACTGTCTGCTGGATCGAACGGATACGACCATTGGCACGAAACACTGTTGCGGGTCAGATTGCATGTCTATGTGGTAAAAATGTTTAGAAGTGTTCTTTGTGTAGGTGTAGTTTGTGTGTGTGTGTCTGTTTTTTCCGAAAATGATGTACCAATCAAATGGGAGGGGAGTCACTTTGTGTGTGTGTGTTTTGATTAGTCCATCTTGTCCTTCTTTATATGGAGTCTTATAACATTCTAGTTTATTATAACAAGTTATAGCATAATAATTAACTTCTGTCACAGAAATAATCATTGTTTATATAGCAAGAAATAAAATCGAAATTATAAGAAAAAAAATATAGCAAGAGATAAAATCTGACAAATCCCCAAAAAAATCCTAGGCCCATATACAGCCAACTAGCCCTACAATGGGCCAGCTATTGAATCATATCATGAAATTAAATAAACTTCAGGGACTATACTGCAAATTGAACGCAATCAAGAAAACAGACAAAATTACGCAGAGGTCCACCCGCACACAAAATTCTTCACTCAGCCTCACAACCTATGACGTGTCACACTATCTACTAACTTCATCTGAGAAATGATGACATGTCCTACATTAATTGGTTACATCCTAAATTTATATCAACTCGTAAAAATATTCAGTGGATATAAATCTACAATCCACGGTGAGGTTTGCAAAACAAAAAATGATATTCCGAGAGCAAATTTCCTATCCCGAGAGCAGGAACACATTCTACGCTCATCTTCACTTCACACTCCCAGCTCTCCGAATAACAAAACACGCTCTCAAAATACCACCCTCCCCCTAAAACAGGATATCTCATCTCCTCTCCCTTTCGAATCAAAAAGAAAGAAAGAAAGAAGCGGCGGCGGCGGAGCAAATCACAATCGTTTCTTCTCTTCTTCTTCCTCTTTAGATTTGTTCGGTTTTAGATCTCAACAATGTCGTCGGAGGGGGAGACGGACAAGAATATCGAGATTTGGAAAATAAAGAAGCTGATTAAAGCTTTGGAATCGGCGAGGGGGAACGGGACGAGCATGATCTCGCTCATCATGCCGCCGCGCGACCAGGTCTCGCGCGTCGCCAAGATGCTCGGCGATGAGTACGGGACGGCGAGTAACATCAAGTCGAGAGTCAACAGACAGTCTGTATTGGCCGCCATTACTTCCGCTCAGCAACGCCTCAAGCTGTATAACAAGGTGTGGAAAAAGATATAATTTTCATCTATATGTTTAATACAACAATATAGGTTTATTTCAACAGTTACATAAATTGCATTAATTTACTAGCTTAATATACATGTTTATTTCAACAATATTAAGAAAATAAACGTACTTCTATTAAAATATTAGTATGCATACAAAACATACACAAAATATGCATAAACTATATCAATTCATTAGCTTAATACACTTTATTTCAATAACGAAAATATACCAATTATTAATTTTCAATTTAATAATCCATTATTTCATTAATCAAGGTGCCGCCGAACGGGTTGGTGCTCTACACCGGAACAATCATAACGGAAGACGGCAAAGAGAAGAAAGTCACCATCGACTTCGAACCGTTCAAGCCGATCAACGCGTCGCTCTATTTATGTGACAATAAATTCCACACGGAATCTCTCAACGAGCTTCTAGAATCCGATGACAAGTTTGGATTTATTATAATGGACGGCAACGGCACGCTCTTCGGCACTTTGAGCGGAAATACGAGAGAGGTTTTGCATAAGTTTACGGTTGATTTGCCTAAGAAGCATGGAAGAGGAGGGCAGTCTGCGTTGAGGTATTTTTGCAAATTTACCCTCTTATTGAAACGACCTTTTTCCGTCGTGCAACATGACGCGAAAAACAGTATATAGAGGCAACAAACAGTATATAAAATTAAACAAACAGTATATGGTTTATTATATAAAAATCGACGTACTCTGGTTACGAATTTCTAGATCTATTGATAATTTTTAGAGTCAATCTAGAATCTAGAAAATGAGTTGATTATTAGCTAGAACTATAGTACAAACATTTATTTCTATTAAAGTCTATCTTTTTGTTAATTTTCTAGATGCATACAAAACACACCCAAAATTCATGGATTTATCATATCACTTCACTATACCTCAACAAATTCATCAATTTAACAAATCTATCATTTTATTAATCAGATTTGCCCGATTGAGGATGGAAAAGAGGCATAATTACGTCAGAAAGACCGCTGAGCTGGCGACTCAATTTTACATCAATCCAGCTACGAGCCAGCCTAATGTTTCAGGCTTAATTCTCGCCGGCTCGGCCGATTTCAAAACTGAATTGAGTCAGAGCGATATGTTTGATCAGAGGCTTCAAACTAAGATATTAAATGTGGTTGATGTTTCATATGGAGGTGAAAATGGGTTCAATCAGGCGATTGAGTTGAGCGCTGAGATTCTGAGTAATGTGAAGTTTATTCAGGAGAAGAAATTAATTGGGAAGTATTTTGAGGAGATTAGTCAAGATACGGGGAAATACGTATTTGGTGTTGATGATACTTTGAAAGGGTTAGAAATGGGGGCGGTTGAAACCCTAATTGTGTGGGAGAATTTGGATATTAATCGGTACGTTTTGAAGAATAGTAATACTGGTGAAATAGTAATAAAACATTTGAACAAGGATCAGGAATCGGATCAGAGCCATTTCAGGGATTCGGTTACGAACTCTGAATTGGAGGTTCAAGAGAAGATTTCGCTTTTGGAGTGGTTTGCTAATGAGTACAAGAAATTTGGATGTACTCTTGAATTTGTGACTAATAAATCACAAGAGGGATCTCAATTTTGCAGAGGATTTGGGGGAATTGGTGGAATTTTGAGGTACCAGCTTGATATGAGGTCTTTGGATGAATTTTCTGACGATGGTGAGGTTTATGAGGACTCTGATTAGCAATTAGGGTTTGGGTTTGTCAGGCCGGCCTGTGAATCGACCTAAATTGGGGAAGTTAGAACTTAAATGACCTAATTAAGGTTAGTATTTATTAAATAATGATCTTTTGTTAAATAGTCAATTTATTTATTATTGTTTTCATATGGTGTTTTAACTTGTGGCAGGGAGATTTTGGTGTGGGTCGGATGGAGTGAGTTTTTATCGGAGGAGAAAAGAGTATTTAAAGGGGAATTTAATATTTATCTTGTTGTTTTGAATTGTGGTGATATTTTGATGTGTCATGGTTGAACGGTCGTTTCGTTGTGATTTTTGTTGTGATTTTAGACTTTTGAGTCAGGTTGTCAGTTGAATTTGTCGGTTTGAGTGTAGTTTTGTTTGAGTCTTTGTCTTATAAGTCGTGGTTTGTCTTGTTAAGTTAGTTTTAATATATACTTGTATGCATTACCCTGTTTTAATCTATTTTGTTCTGAGTGGTGATGTTGCCTTTTTTTCAAGTGTTTGAATTGAATTTGTGCTTCTTGTGTGTTTTTGATTATTAAGTGCGGTCTAGATTATTATTTCTTGATTATATTGTCACCTTACAATTTTTAATGCAATGGAACGGATAATGGAACAGATGATGCTTGATGAAAAATGAGGCAATGAGAATGCCTGTAGGTAAAATTAAGCAGTGGATTGTGGAAAAAGATAAAGAAAACAAAATCATATGGTGGACATGCTTCTATTTGATAGTTTTAATAATTGGGAGTAGATGGTATTAACGTGCAATAATATAAACATGCTATATACATATGCGTTTTCAATAAAGAAATGTATATAAACATGCTATATATGTTTTATATGACAACCAACGTATACATTCTACTTCTGAACTCTAACTAGGCTGTTAGTATGTTATGTCGGTCAGATTTAGTAGTTATAGAAAGTTGTCAGCATTTTAAATAAAGAAGATTATAATATTTTGATAGTTAAAAATGGTAGGTTTTTTATATATGACAAGTTATTTTTTGTTAATTTATCTAACAATGGTATGTTATTTTATTTTATTTTGATTTGTTTTTATTTATGGCAAGCGCTATGTGTAATCTATTTATTCCAGTTTAGAGTCCGTTCCATCTTCAGATTTTCTCTTAATCTTCCTCTCTCTCTTCATTATATCTAACATCTTCAAACCTTAATTCTCTCCCATCACAGCCTCATTCTCATCTCTCATACCATCTCAAAAACACTTTGAATTTATTGTTTTATTTATTAAATAAGTAAACAAAAATGTCGGACACTCAGGAAATCGACAATAATATCGAAATTTGGAAGATCAAAAGGCTCATCAAAGCCCTCGAATTGGCACGAGGAAATGGAATTACAAGTATGATTTCTCTTCTAATGAAGCCTGGCGACGAAATCTCAAACACCACCAAGATGTTGGGAGATGAGTACGGAACCACATCTAACATCAAGTCGCGAGTCAACCGCCAGTCCGTTCTTGCAGCCATCACATCAGCCCAACAACGCCTCAAACTTTATAATAAGGTTTCAGACTTATGTTATATGTTATGTATGATTTGTATGTGGCAAGTTTGTAGTAGCTAGAGCCCCTCTATCTTTTCTGATTATTTTGAAAGCACCAATGTTTTTGTCAAGTTTTAAAAGGTCTCAAAATATTTTTGGCAATTATTACCATAGGGGTGTATAAAGAATTTTCAAAAATATATACACTTTTTGTTAAGATATTCGCAGATCTGTACTTCTGTAAAAAAATTACACGCATATAAAATCTGCATAAAAGAAATTAAAAATTTTCATTTATAAAAAATAATACATAAAAAAAATTTACTGATTTTAATTTGATTGAAATTTGTATAATGAAGGTACCGCCAAACGGCCTAGTGCTCTACACTGGCACAATAGTAACAGAAGGTGGCAAGGAGAAAAAAGTGACCATCGATTTTGAGCCATTCAAACCAATAAACTCTTCTTTATATAAATGCGATAATAAATTCCAAACTGAAGCGTTAAACGGTTTACTCGAATCCGACGATACATTCGGTTTTATCGTAATGGATGGAAACAGTGCGCTTTATGGTACTCTTAGTGGAAACACAAGAAATGTTCTTCACCAATTCAAGGTTGATTTGCCTAAAAAACACGGGCGGGGCGGCCAGTCGGCCGTACGTTTCGCTAGACTCCGAACGGAAAAATGGCATAATTACTTAAGAAAACTGCTCAGCTGGCAACTCAATATTTTATCGATTCCGCAACGAGCCAGCCGAATGTGTCCGGCTTGATTCTAGCCGGCTCGGCTGACTTCAAAACCGAGCTGAGCAAGTCTGACATGTTTGAGCAGAGGCTCCAAGATAAGATATTAAAGGTTGTTGATATTTCGTACGGAGGTGAACATGGGTTTAATCAGGCTATTGAATTATCCGCTGACACATTATCCAACGTGAAGTTTATTCAAGAGAAGAAATTGATCGGAAAGTATTTCGACCAAATAAGTCAAGATACGGGGAAATACATGTGTGGTGTAGATGATACATTAAAAGCCTTGGAAATGGGTGCGATTGAAACTCTAATTGTGTGGGAGGATTTGGATATCAATCGCCACACCTTAAAAAATATTTTGACATGTGAAATTGTTATACCCTTGAATTTGTGACGAATAAGTCACAAGAGGGCTCGCAATTTTGTAGAGGATTTGGTGGTTTTGGTGGAATTTTACGCTACCAGCTTGATATGAGATCTTTGGACGAGTTTTCTGACGATGATGAGGTTTACGAGGATTCTGATTAGCAATCAGGGTTTGAGTCTCTCAGTCCCACGCATGAATCGACTCAAATCGGTTCAGTTAGTACTTAAATGAGATAAAAAAAGATTAGTATTTGTGGATAACCTTTTTTGGTTAATTTTTATCAATTCGTCAATTTACTTTTCAATATTGTTTGCTTATTTTTTCTGTTTAATCTGATGGGGATTTTTTCCTTTTGGCAGGGACAATTGGATGGTTGATTTGATCGGCCAGCAGAAAATTATAAAAGGGGAATCTATGTTATCTTGCAGTTTTGATTTTTAATGGTAATATTTTATAATGTCTTTGTTTCTGCATGTAAGACAAGAGTTTGTTGTTGTATGGAATAAAATTAGAACTAAGTTTCATAGTTAGTCATTCGTGATACGCAAATAATAATACGATTCACGATACGTTCGTGTATAATTCGTATTAAACGTTTTTTAAGTCGATCAAATATTCGGTAAAATAAAACTGAGACGGTAATAATTCGTCAATTCGTCTAATTGTTCGGAATAATTCAGTATATAATTTATGTAAATATAAACTTTTTATTTAGAAATAATTGGAAAAATATTATTATTTGGTAAAAATTCGTAAAATCCGGGTCGAATTTTTCTTTTGTCAAAAATTCGTGAATGAATGCGAATTATTGAAATGGAGACACGCACTTCGCGTTTTTTGAATTATTCGGAAAATACGTGTTTAATACGTGAATTATTCGTGAATTGACCAACTATGCTAAGTTTTATGAGGGGGAAATAAAATTATAAAAGGGGAATCTAAGTTTTGATTTTTAATAGTAATATTTTCTAGTGTCTTTGTTTCTGCATGTAAGACAAGAGTTTGTTGTTGTTGTTGTATGGAATAAAATTAGATTTTGAGTCCGAAATCGTCTTGAAATGGTTGATTTGAGTAGTGTATTAAGTCATATGTTGTGGTGCTTTCTCTTGTTAAGTAGATTTAAGATTTACTTGTATGCATTGTCATATTTTAATCTCTCTTTGATTCATGAATGCTTGTATTAGGGTTTATTTCAAGTGTCAAATTAAATTTCTTCTTTTGTTTGCGGTGCTTGATTTTTTCTTTTTTTATGTTCAACCCAATAAGTTGAAAAACTTTGTTAAATATGTGTTAAATTGCGTTAGACAGGAATTGAACCCATGACCTTTGACTGCACATACGACAAATGTTTTAATCAACTAAACTACAACTTGTTTGCAATTTGCGTGCTTGATTAATTATTATTTCTTTATTCACAAGATCAATTATTTCTTCTCTTCTCGTTCAAGAAAAGATATTATATATATACACGATACAGTATTCCTTTTTGTAGTTTCTACCATGATTAAAGATAAACTTTATATGTATTGTTTTGATAAAAAGAACTATAGACTACATGCATTCTACTTCTGAAGCATTTCTTTAAACCAGTAGGCTGACATTTTAGGATACCGTTTCAGGTCGTGAAAATCGACATAAACCAGACCGAAACGCGATGTGTAACCTAACTTCCATTCAAAATTATCCAATAAAGACCACGCAAAATAGCCAATCACATTTGTGCCCTCATCAATTCCTTTCTTCAAATTAGATATATAACCTTTGTAGTAATTCACTCTTATCGTGTCATTTAATGCGTCAGGAAGTGTTACGTTGCCCGGTTGATCCATTCCTGGAAAAAAAATATTGGTATTTAAAATGATATATTCTTATGAGAAAATAAGATTTTTTATTTTTTATTTTTGTTTTCACCGTTTTCAGCAATTATTATTGTCGGATTGTTATATTTTTCCTTGATATAATTTACAACGCCATACATTCCAGTTGGTACTATGTATAACCAATACGAGTTCGCCTACAAAATTTTAGTTATTGTATATTAGTGCTAAGAATAGACTAGTAATTATATTGATCAAGAGTTAGTAGTAAAACATAGTCATAAATTTACCTTTGGTCCTATTTGTACACCATTTCTCTCATCTTCATAATCAATGCAATAAATTAACACAACAAAAAGTTAATAAGAAAGAATTTCAAAATTAAATAAAAAAATAATAATAAGGATAAAACTCACACATATATTGAACATGCCAATCGTTTGAATAGCTAGACGGCACCTGATTATTCGGTTGAGAATTCTTCATATAATATGACGTATATTGATTAATCCCTATATAATCTACAGACCCTTTAACTAACGCCACCTCATCAGGAGTAAAACTCGGCAGCCTCTCTCTCACTATCTCTTGCATTATTTTTGGATAATATCCATTTAATAACGGATCCATATACCTAAAAAAATTGAACATCCGATAATTTTCCTAATTTCAAAATATATGATTTGATTATTTCTTTTATTTTTTTATTTTTTGAAAAGTTGTTTTTACCATCCAACATGAAAATCTCTAGCTCTCTGAGCAGCTGCTTGATCTTCGCTCGAGTTGCTAACCGGCTCATACCAACTAAAGTCCAAAAGTATCCCAATCTTTCCTTTCTGATCAGCCTAGTTCAAAAAAGTGTTCCAAGTTAAGTTATAACAATAGCAAAACCAACTCTACTAACACAAATCGTTTAAATTTCTACTTGATATTTGTCGCGATATCTCTTGACAGCTGTCGCGTGAGAAAGCAAAAGGTGGTGAGTAACAACGTATGGCTCGGTCGAGGAATTACCGCCAGCTGTACACTTGGTGCACCGTGAGGGCGGGATGATGCCTTGGTTGTAACCTAAATCCGCTACTATTCTTGGTTCGTTAAATGTGAACCAGTTCTTCACTCTGTCTCCAAATGTCTTGAAACAGAACTCTGCATAATTTGCGTATATATCTCTGTAGAAATTTGAATTATAAGTAACTTTTGCGATATTTGGACTGCAAAAGAGAATTGTAAAAAGAATCAGGACTTACGTTAGTTTTGGGTTTAACCAGCCTTGGTACTTTGTTTCAACTGCAAGAGGTAGATCGTAATGATGAAGATTTGCGTATGGTGTTATACCTATTTAGTTAAAAATATTTTACGAATTTAGGTAAATCTTAGTTTTTTTAATGTAGTTTGTTAAAAAGAGATTCTTATATATTAATTATACCTTGTTCAAGCATATAATTTATCAGATTGTTGTAATATTCTATGCCTTTTGGATTGACTCTACCCTCTCCCTCTACAAAATATAAGCATATAATTTGAGTAAAATTGCTGAAAATTTGAAAAATAAAACAAAAAAATCATACCAGGAAATATTCTAGACCATGAGATAGAAAATCGGTACGCATCAAAATTCAACTTCTTCATGATATCCACATCTTCCTGCCCCATATACAAATCTAATCATAAAATTAATCAATAAATGATACATATTAAATTTGAAAATTTCTAAAAATACCCTGTATAGATGATATTCATCAGTCGTTACATCAGCCGTTTTATTATCCGCAATATTCCCTGTTCATCAAGCCCCAAAATAATGTAAATAAAACTAATAATCAAAGATTAATCTTTTTTTGGGATTTTGTAGGGGTACAAATGAAAATTTTCTATTCATAACTTCTTTATCTGCTTCCATGATAAATCAAGGATTGATCATTTTATTCAAAAATTAAACTAATAATTCAAGGATTGACAGTGAATTAATTTGCCTGGAGTGTGAACGTAAGGATCCCAAACGGAAGGCCCTCTTCCTTCTTCTTCATTCGTAGCTCCTTCGACCTGATAAGCTGAAGCGGCGACTCCAAACACGAATCCTTCAGGAAAGCTTGCACGACTCAGATTAATGGTGGAATAATCATACGGAGCAATAATGGATTGTGAGAAAGAAAAATGGATTGTGAGAAAGAGGAAAGTTAGAAGTGATACAGTGCTCTTCATTGTTTGATTTATTCTTCTTTTTTGTTTCTCCCTCTTTGTTATGAAGTTTAGTATCAAGAATTTAGTTCGATTGAAGGGAAAAAATGAAATATGT
The DNA here is from genome assembly GCA_027726005.1 of Juncus effusus. NCBI lineage: Eukaryota > Viridiplantae > Streptophyta > Magnoliopsida > Poales > Juncaceae > Juncus > Juncus effusus. Next base: position 1,255,596 of record CM050905.1, on the reverse strand, counting down.
TGCCAGTTTAAGTGGGCTCACGAGTGAGATACCGCCAAATATGAAGTGCATGTGAATAACTCGGACTGTTGGACTCATATTTGCTCTGTTTTATTTCTTTTTCTTAATGATTAATTTTCGCATTTTTATCTTAATGTTATATAGTTTTGAGAGAAAAGATTTGATCCTTTATCATTCAGTTTAAATTAACTTGTTTAAAGGCAAATTTATAATTTCTTTACAAAACCATAAATCATTAATTTTATTTATTTGAATGACACCTATAAAAATGCATGAAAGATCCAAATTACAAGCTTGCCACGTTTTCCGTTCTTCATAACAAAAAAAATCCTATCTAAACATCCACTCTTGAAAAAAAAAAACTATCTAAACAAGTTCTTAAACATGAAATAACACAAGCTTGTATTCAACAAAAAAATTCAAACAACACAAGCTCGTCAAATAAATACTTCTAATTCTTCTTGAGCATGTCTCTAAACCAGTATGCCGACATTTTAGGGTACCTTTTCAAATCATGAAAATCAACATAAACAAGGCCAAAACGCGACGTGAAACCTAATTTCCACTCAAAATTATCCAATAAAGACCATGCAAAATAGCCAATTACATTTGCACCCTCATCGATTCCTCTTTTCATTTCGGATAAATAACTCTTGTAGAAATTCACTCTTATCGTGTCGTTTAAACCCTCAGAAAGTTTTATATCGCCAGCTTGGTCCATACCTGTAATAATATATTATTAATGAGTAAAAATATGGTGTATTTATTTTTTATATGAAAAATTTGTTGAATATACCGTTTTCAGTTATAAGAAGAGATGGATTCCCGTATCTTTCCTTTATGTAATTTATGCAATTGTACATCCCGCTAGGTACGATATAAAGCCAATTTGAGTTTGCCTACATATTATTTATATATTATATTAATATTAAATATTAACTAACTAAAAAATAAGTATTTATCAGGAAAAATAAAAAAAATCATGAGAAATAATTATTAACTACCGTTGGTCCTATCTTAACTCCATTTCGCTCAACTGCATAATCAACACAAAAAATGATATTTTTCAACGAAATTAATACCAACATTTTAATTATATAATACTAACAAATATATACAAAAAATAAATCAACAAAACTCACACATATATTCAACATGCCAATCAGCGCCATAACTAGACGCGTCGTTATTATTTGTTAATTGACCCTTCATATAATTAGCTGTATACTGATTAATTCCAATATAATCAACCGAGCCTTTAATTAGTTCAATTTCGTCTTGAGTAAAAGTCGGTAATCTATCTTTTACTATCTCTTGCATTGTTTTTGGATAATGCCCGTTTATTAATGGGTCCAAAAACCTATAAAGAAATAAAGAAATATAAAAAAAATATCACAAACTCATTAATTGATTAATTAATTAATAAAATTGGTTTTGTACCATCCAACATGAAAATCTCTAGCTCTTTGAGCAGCTTGTTGATCCTCAACTGAGTCGGTATGAGGCTCGTACCAGTTAAAATCCAGAACTATACCGATCCTCCCTTTTTGAGCAGCCTGAAAAAACAATTACTTTTTTATTTACTTTCAACCAATTATATACATATATAAACATTTGCATACAAAAATAACATCAAACAGAAAAAATATGCTTAAACCCTACTAAACCGTAAACCCTAAATTACAAAAAAGGGATGGTAATTCCAAACAGATGCTACACAAATAGCGAATCTGTACAACACCCATTCCAAGAATGTCTGTGTTCAGATTTGATATGGACACAGCTCAAAAACTCATTCGTGCAGTTGAACGAATAGCTCAGCCATTCACACGACACTATCATCACTAGCTTCGACTTCAACCACACATTCAGAGATTACCTGAATAATTCAGAGATGCTGCAACTCACCTGATACTTTTGGCGATATATCCTGACAGCTGTCGCGTGGGAAAGTAAAAGGTGGTGAGCAACGAGATAAGGCTCTGACGCGGAATCGCCGCCAGCTGGACAGCCTGTGCAGCGAGAAGGAGGATCCTCGGCTCATTAAATGTGAACCAGTTCTCTACTCGGTCTCTGAATATTCTATAACCGAACTCCGCATATTTCCCAAATATGCCCCTGGGAAAAGCCCCTGCATTATGCTTAAATTGCAATAAAGCCCCTCCGTTAATGGAAATTGCAAAAAAAAATAACTGAGCGGTGTTAGATCTTGACAAAACAGCAGGGGCTCTTTGCGATTTTCTAAAAAAAGGTTCTTTTTTTCAATTTCCATTAACGGAGGGGAGGGGCTTTTTTGCAATTCAAGCATAACGCAGGGGCTTTTCCGCAAAATTCCCAACCAACTGACACACCTGATATTTACTCCTGTATATTCTGACAGCTGTCGCGTGAGAAAGCAAAAGGTGATGTCCAACAAGATAAGGCTCTGACGCGGAATCGCCGCCAGCTGGACAGCCTGTGCAGCGAGAAGGAGGGTGAATACCTTGATCATATCCCAAAGCCGTCATTATTCTAGGCTCATTAAATGTGAACCAGTTCTTTACGCGGTCGCCGAAGGACTTGAAGCAGAAGTCGGCGTATTTTGCAAATATGCCCCTGGAAAAATCACAAATTGTTATCAGTCAATTTCATATGTATATATCAAATCAACCAATCGTCTTCCAGAACTGTCAAGTGTAAATATCAAATTAACCAATCGTCTTCTTTTCGGCGGTGTAAATAAGTATTGTGAGATGGAAATTTGCTGTTTTGACACCCTTTTTTGGAGGGTAATTATGGTATTATGATATTTTGAAGTTTTTGAAGGGTGAATGTGATGATTTAGTTGTAGTAACATAAATGGCTTACGGTAGTTTGGGGTTTAGCCAGCTTTGGTATTTCTCTTCAAGGGCGAGAGGAAGATCATAGTGATAAAGAGTTACATAAGGAATTAAGCCTGTTTTTTTATAAATGAGAAAAATATTAAATAAAAATACCTTTTTTAAATAAGAATATTAAAATAATGTGGTTTTCTTGAGGTAAGTTTGTGTTTGTACCTTGTTGTAGAATGTAATTTATCAAGTTGTTGTAGTATTCTACGCCTAAAGGATTAACTTTTCCTTCCCCCTCTGATTAAAAAGAATCAAAATTAGTTATTAATCTAATATTGATATTAAAAGTGTCAAAATTTGATGTAAAAATATTTTGTACCGGGAAATATTCTGGACCATGAGATTGAAAATCGGTACGCGTCAAAATTTAGTTTTTTCATTAAATCTACATCTTCCTGTAATAATTAGAAAAAATCAACTAAGTATTTACAAAAAAGTCGACAAATGACATTATTTTAGCTTGAATTAGGCTAAGATGAAAAATAAATTTATAAATTTGTTTTTCGCTTTACCTTATACAAATGATATTCATCAGTTGTAACGTCAGCATTAGAATTATCCGCAATATTTCCTATTACAAAACACAAATTATTTCCAACAATCAAAACTTCAGGGACCAAAACCCCAATCTCACGAATCTTAAAGAAACCAATTTACTCAATTCTTTCTCAATTTTCACCTGGAATTCGAGCATATTTATCCCAAATGGAAGGCCCTCTTCCATCTTCCTTCGCCATTCCTTCGACCTGAAAAGCTGCTGAAGCAGTACCAAACACGAATCCTTCAGGAAAGTCCGTACGACTCATTGCCGGATGAACTGCAGAAGATTGTTGATTGACTCGCGATTTTGAGACGTTGGGTGAGAAGAGGAAGTGGATGGTGAGAAAGAGGCAGAAGAGGAAGATGAGAAGCGGTAATGCGCGCTTCATGATCTCTCTTCTTCTTCTCTCGTTTTTCAATTGGGAAAGAGAGAATGGAGCCAGATTGTTGTTGTTTTTGAATAATTGAACCAGATTGTTGTTGTTGGAGGTTTTGGGCTTGCGGTTCATAGATTAGTGATGATTGATTTGATTGACATTTTTGGAATTTGAAGTGAGAATGTGAAGGAGTGTTTAGTGTTGAATGAAGCTCGTTAATGGCGATTTTATTTTAGATCTTTAGTTGTTGATGCTGACAAATGTCAACTGTTTTTTTTCTGTATTAAAGAAGGACGTAATGGATGGGAAACTTGCGAAAGAGGCCTTGTATTATGATGAAATTGAATAAAAAGCCCTGCAGACTGTAGTTTTATGAATTTGTGTATAAATAAGTATAATAAATGTGTGTAAATAAGTATAATAAATGGGTGAAAGTGAGAGATGTGCTAACTGCTCTCCAGTTTTGGCCGGAAATGAAAGGGAATGGAGGGAATGAGAGATTATTTATTTATTTACACTACGATTTAATTTTAGACTTTAATGTGTTTTGGGTTAAAAATTAGTAGAACTATATTTAATAAAAGTCACCACATTTTATATTTATGTATAAGTTGAAAGAAGAAAAACATAGAGCCAATGATCACGCATTTAAACAGCAGCTTAAATTTCTTTCACCAAGCTCAATGTTCTTCTAACATTTGATACAACAACACAAATTTGAGATACTAATTAACCATGCTTCATTCAAAAGCATGTCTACTCAGATTAGAGCATGTCTAATCAGGTTCTTACGATACAAAACCCTAAATTTTGTCTCACTTCTATTTCTGAAGCATATTTTTGAACCAATACGCCGATTTTTTAGGGTACCGTTTCAGCGTGCGAAAATCGACATAAACCAGACCAAAACGTGATGTGTAGCCTGATTTCCACTCGAAATTATCCAATAAAGACCACGCAAAATATCCAATTACGTTCGCACCCAAATCAATCCCTCTTTTCAACTCGTACAAGTAACTATTGTAATAGTTGACTCGTATATTGTCGCTTATGCCCTCGGAAAGTTTTATATTTCCGGGTTGGTCGACACCTGTAGAAAAAGAAAAGAATTGTCCGTAATGTCAAGTTATGTTCTGTTATGAAGAAAATGATTTAGTGAAATTTAATGTTTTTTATTACCGTTTTCTGTAATAATGACAGGTGGGTTGTTGTACTTTTGTTTTATATAATTTACACAACCAAACATTCCTCTCGGCGCAATATAAAGCCATTGAGAATTTGCCTGCGATTTTTATTTTCATTATACATTTAATATAATATAATAATGTATTATATACAAAAAATGTAAAATAAAAAAAAAAGAATTAGAGATATTAATTACCCTTGGTCCTATTTGTAAACCATTCCGCTCCGCTGATAACAAAAGGAAAAAAAATGAAGCAAAATTAAAATCGTTAAAAAAACAACTTGAAACAAAATATAAAATTCGTTTATTAAATATGATAAATAAAAACTCACAAGAAATTTGAACACGCCAATCAGACGCGTAACTAGGTGGTCCATTATTTAATCCCCATGCATTTTTAACATAAAATGCTGTATATTGATTAATACCAATATAATCTGCTGAGCCTTTAACTAAGGAAACTTCTTGTGGCGTAAATTTCGGTAGCCTGTCTCTCACTATCTTTTGCATTATTTTCGGATATTGTCCGTTCATTAACGGACCCAAATACCTAAAAACCAATATTTTTAACTTTTTACTAAATTTTAAAAATATTAAATAATAAATTTTGAATTTTTTTTTTTTTTTTTGGGTACCATCCAACATGAAATTCTCTCGCTCTTTGAGCGGCTGATTGATCTTCTTTTGAGTTGGTAAGTGGCTCATACCATGTAAAGTCTAACACTATACCAACTTTGCCTTTCTGACTAGCCTGATATATATAAAAAAATTTGTAAAATAAAATGTATGTAACATAATATATTGTATAATACAACGTAACGTAACATAACATAACATAACATAATAAATTACCTGATATTTCTCGCGATATATTTTGACAGCTGTGGCATGAGCAAGCAAAACATGATGAGTCACAATATACGATTCAGTAGAAACATTACCACCTGCATAATTAGCAGCCATAATTCTCGGCTCATTAACCGTCATCCAGTTCTTCACTCTGTCTCCAAACGTTCTGAAACAGAACTCCGCGTAATTCGCGAATAGGTCCCTGCAAAAAACAGAAATTACAATCAAGTTGGATTGTAATGTATAAGTTTATTTTTTTGAAGGAGAACTTACACGACTTTAGGATTTAGCCAGCCTTCGTTTTTCTGAAGGAGTTTTAGAGGGAAATCGTAGTGAAGAAGAGTTGCGTATGGAGTAATTCCTGTTAAATATTAATTTCAATGAAAATAATTAAGGAATTTTGCAGGGTCTTTTTTGTGAAAATTGTGATAAAATAGAAAAGCTGGTGTTTTATTGTACCTTGTTGAAGCAAGTAGTTTATTAAATTGTTGTAATATTGTATGCCTAAAGGATTAACTCTTCCTTCTCCATCTAAAGTATCAAATTTTTTATAAGATTAAATTTCAAATTAAGAGTAAAAATGTAAAATATATAATTAGTGGAAAAAAAAATTGTACCAGGAAATATTCTGGACCAAGAGATTGAAAATCGGTACGCATCAAAATTCATCCTCTTCAAGATATCTATATCTTCCTGAAAAATGAAAAAACAAAGAAATTAAATTAAACAAATTTAATCAATAATTCAAAATTCAGAATTTGAAGTTTTAAATTACCTTGTAGTGATGATACTGATCAGTTGTGACATCAGCAGTACTATGATCAGCCACATATCCTGCTCATTACATTCAAAATAACCACAATATTACTCAAAAAATAAACAATTAATTAGACAAAAGAAGTTAAACTTTTGATTCAACAACACTAAATCTATGAGAGATTTCTCATTTTTGTCTATTAATTACGCATTTCGTACCTGGAATTTTGACAAGATTGTCCCAATCAGAAGGACCTCTTCCGTCCTTAAGCGCCATTCCCTCCACCTGATACGCTGACGTGGCGGTTCCAAAGACAAAGCCTTTCGGAAATGCGGCTCGGCTCAGCGCCGCCGTGGCCCTCGCCGGAGCAACTGAAGAGATTTCTTCTCCATTGGTGAGGAAGAAGAAGAAGAAGAAATGGGTCGTGAGGAAGATTTTGAGCTCCATTGATGAATCGATGAATGAATATCTTCGTCTCCGTGTTGAAGTGAGAGAGAGAGGAGAATAATGGGGTTTAGTTTGGAGGTTTGGAATTTGAATTTGAGGTGTCGATTGTTTGTTTTTTTGGTGACAAGGATGGACTATCTTTGACAGAAAGTGTACTATGGTCGTGAGGAAATTCTGAGTGGAGAATTTGTGGAAATGGGGTGGTGAGTTACTCTCAAGATTGTTTGTAACAGTATAGTAAAATTATAAAATTATATGTAGAAGTAATATTTGAGTCTGTCTGAAAATTTTATTATTTTTCTTCTTAGGTTGATGTAAAAAACTATAAAAGTTCAAATTGAAAAACAAAAGATGTACAGGTTTAAAGATAAAACTCTTCCATTTGCAGAATTTATTTGATTACTACCATGTTTCAAAAAATATATATTTATAACTCGCTACTTATTTGTAGTCATGTAGAAGCAGGAAAAATGAAGAAAAAAACGCTACTTTATATTTTGGATATTTGAATTCGATATGTTGATAAAATATCTAAAAAAAAGAATTCGATATGTTGAGAATGAAGCAGGTACACAGTTCAAAACAGTTTCACGTGGAGAGACATTCGATCACCATTTGGGGAAGAAAGGAAGAAACCATAGTACAGGTTACAGGAGATTGATTAATTTGAAACTTAAAAAAGAATTTTGAAGTAATACTTAAAATTAGGAGAGAGAAAACCAAAGTACAGTTTCACTTTTTATCCTTCAAATTTCATAAGCATTTTTTGCTCAGGGAATACATAAGCAAATTTTATATGCTACTTTTAGCAAAACTATTGTTTTATAGTTGCATGTATTCTTTTAATGTTAAATGCATATTCTTTGTTATTTTGTACATGATGTCTTTTTTGTTAATTATATACTATTTTGTTAATTGTTTATACTATGTTTGTAACACTAAAAAAATGATTGTAACACTCAAAAACTATTTTCTTACTGCTGCAACTGCAAAATGTTTTAAGAGACCATCTTATCTTTATTAAATTTTAGTGGATTTGTTATTTATTATCTATAATATTGAACGATTTGACAGCCAATTCACCTCAAAACAAAACACATTTAAGCATAGTTTATTTAAGAAAGAAACAATTGAAACATAGTTCAAATTCTAGAAACTACTCAAACCAATCTTCTATTCTAAAACATCTCCCCTAAAATGCATAAATTCCACTCTTTTTTTTTTTATTTCCGAAGCATATTTCTGAACCAATACGCCGACATTTTTGGATACCGTTTCAGACTGTGAAAATCCACATAAACAATTCCGAATCGGGACGTGTAACCTGAACTCCATTCAAAATTATCCAATAAAGACCACGCAAAATAGCCAATTACATTTGCACCCTCATCAATCGCTCTTTTCAGCTCAGATATGTAATTTTTGTAGAAATTGATCCTTATCCTGTCATCCAAGGTCTCCATCATCGTCATATTACCTGGTTGGTCCATACCTGCCAAAATAAAAAATATATATTAGTAAATTTTTCGTTCATATCGTTATAAATAAGAAAAAACTATATTGTTTCAAAGAAATGATCAATATTGATATTTCTTACCATTTTCTGTAATAACTATTGTTGGGTTGTTATATTTTTCCTTTATATAATTCACGCAACCATAGATTCCATTCGGTACAATATAAAGCCATTGTGAGTTTGCCTAGATTTTTGTTTCTAATTAGCCATTTTTATTCTAGTATATAGTATAAATAGGAAAAAGAAATTAAAAAAAAGTGAGAGAAAATGCTGAGATGTTACCCTTGGTCCAATTTGCAAACCATTTCGTACAGCTGCATAGCCAAAGGACAAGAAAACAACAATTAAAAAACACAAAATTATCTTCTTTATAAATTACAAATAATTGAAATTTAAAACTCACGAGTAGATTGAGCATGCCAATCGCCCCAATAATTAGGCGGCGAATTATCATTTCCGTACGAATTATTAACATAACTGGCTGTATATTCATTAAGCCCTACATAATCAAGCGAGCCTTTGATTAACAAAACTTGTTTCTTTGTAAAGCTTGGTAGTCTCTCTTTCACTATCTTCTGCATTATTTTCGGATAATGCCCGTTTATTAACGGGTCCAAATACCTAAGAAAAGTCATTTTTCTACGATGAGAAGGGGAAAAATACCAAAAATTTGGAAATTTTAATTTGTTGTTGTACCATCCAACATGGAAATCTCTAGCTCTCTGAGCAGCCGCTCGATCTTCTATTGAGTTAGTAAGCGGTTCGTACCAATTGAAGTCCAAAACAATACCAATCTTGCCTTTCTGAGTAGCCTAAAATAACAATAATAATATAAAATAAAACTTTTCATTTTGCCCCTTTGAAAACTTCAAATATGACGCTTTACAAAATGATTACCTGATATTTGTCACGGTATCTCTTTACAGCTGTAGCATGAGCAAGAATAAGATTATGAGTAACATTATATGGATCTGTAGATGAGTTACTACCAACGAAATACTGAGCAATAATTTTTGGTTCATTGATTGTGAGCCAGTTCTTTATTCTATCTCCAAAAGTTTTGAAACAGAATTCCGCATAATTAGCAAATATGTCTCTGCAAAATTAGAAATTATAAGTGCACAATTAATTTGCTAATTTTTCGATAAGACCTTTGGATATTATTTTGCTATCTTGCAGATAACACTGTTAGTATTATATATATATATATATATATATATATATATATATATATATATATATATATATTGTTTTGTTGTGATTATATACTGTTTTATTTTAGTTGTATAGTTTACATAGAACTTACACAACTATAGGGTTTATCAAGCTTTTGTTTTTCTCTGTCAGCGCTAGAGGAAAATCGCCGTGAAGAAGAGTTGCATATGGAGTTATTCCTATTTATTTCCAAAAAAAATTAATTAGAAAATTTCCAGGGTCCTTACTGCAAAATTTAAGATGGAACTGGAAGATGTGGTTTTAATACCTTGTTGAATCATGTAGTTTATCAAGTTGTTGTAATATTGTAGGCCTTTCGGATTAACTTTTCCTTCCCCATCTATCAATATCAATTTTGCTATTAGCTCAAATATCAAACTAAACCAAGATAAAAATAAATTAATTGAAAAAAATAACATATAATAGATAGTGGAGTCGCAAAAAAAACATATAATAAATAGTGGAAAAATATTTGTACCGGGAAATATTCTGGACCATGAGATTGAAAATCTGTATGCATCGAAATTCATACTTTTCAGTATATCTATATCTTCCTGCAGCATGAAAAAAATTTAAATATACATAAAAAATTTAAAATTTAAATTTAACATTTTAAAATTCATCATATCATAAGCTACATAAAAGTTAAGAAATGAGATAATCGGCTTAAAACTGCAACATACCTTGTAGTGATGATACTCATCAGTTGCCACATCAGCAGTACTATTGTCCAGAACAGATCCTGTTCATTACAAAATAAAAATTAATAAGCCAAATTTCAAAGCAAATAAATAAAAAATAAATGATTAAAATAAGCAACAGTATGCGTATTGGACTACTGGTACATATTTGGTACCTGGGTTATGAACAAAATTGTCCCATTCAGAAGGGCCTCTTCCATCCTTAAGCGCCATTCCTTCCACCTGATACGCTGACGTGGCTGCGCCAAACACGAAGCCTTTGGGAAACACTGCTCGGCTCAGCCCAGCCGTGTCCATGGCCGGAGCAGACGAAGAGATTTCCGATCCATTAATGGCTGTGAGAAGGAGAAACAAATGGGTTGTGATAAAGAGGGTGAGGAAGGAGATTTTGAGCTCCATTGATGAATCAGTGAATTTCTCTCTTCACTTCTCTTCTCTTCTCTCTCTGTGAGTGACAGAGTGAGAGTAGAACGGGTTTTAAGGTTGAGATTTTCAGGTATTGAATCTTAGGAGGGACTGACTCTTTTGACTGACAATTAATGAGTAGTGCACTTTTTTCCTTGGGGTTTAAAAAGGACGGATAAAAAATAGAGTAGATTAGTTTTTTTCTTTTCTTTTTTTTATTTTTTTTCTGTTTTTGAATTATAGCCGAAAAAGACTACTTAAGATTTTCATTAAAATAAATAAAAAATTACTACAAATTAGAAATTACAAATAGCTAAAGACAACATCACATTTGCTTTATTTTCTTTTTCTTGATCGAGTCTGTATTAAACTCTATTAAACGCGCAACACCTGTGGGCTTCCCTTCTTCTTTCCGTAGTTCTCTTCTTCTACAACACGACGGTATTTTATCAGCTGAAAAAAATTATTATATATACTGTTTTATCTTAATTATATTATATTTATACACTGTTATATTATATCTATATATACATACACATATATACTGTTGTATTACATCTTTACACTGTTATATATATTTTTTTCGTCTGAATTATATATCGCTATATATATACTGTTTTATCTGAATTATATATTGTTATATCATATCTATATACTGTTTTATTCTGAATTATATATATTATTATATTAGAACTTTATAATATATATATATATATATAGTATAACTTTCTGATATAAACAATATATATAATTCAGATGAAGACAATATATAAATATAATATAACAATATATAATTCGGACAAAACGGTATATATATATAATTCTGGCAAAATTATATATATATATATATATATATATATATATACTTTTTTGTCTGAATTATATATTTATATATATACTGTTTGTTTGAATTATATATTGTTATATTATCATCTATATATTGTTTTCGTCGTCGCGTCTCTGTTTTCAAATTTCAGCAGCAACTTTTATCCCGTCGTCGCCTGCTCAAGAGGAAGTCACCTGATGGAGCTCCGTCACGCACGAATCATCTCCAAAACCGTCACGCAATATCAGTACCCTATAAAAAAAAATATCACCATTGCAGCAGGTGGCTCAGTCCATTTATCCTTTAAACTTGTCCAAATTACACACGAGTTATGTATATTTTTTACTATTTTATATATGTTATTTTCTTATTATTTTTATTAAATACAGAGTATTTTTTGTCCCGCTTGCCAATAAAATCTAGTCCATTGACTAATATCTATTATTTATATATTAATATACATTGTTTGTCATTTACTCAGGTACTATTTATTCGTAATCATCTATATAAATTAATTTATTAAAAAACTATATGATATTAAATAGTACACAAAATCTTGTTTGACTTCACGTGCTGATCTGATGTTGTTGGAATCCGAGGTGGCATCAGCCGCTTATTACTGGACTTGGCTGTTTATTTTAATTGGGCCAGGCTGGAATATTCATCTTAGTTAATTGATATGATATAGTTTAGGGGGACAAAGATAGTAGTACCATTACTATCGCTATCAATGATATTTTGTCCCATTTTTATATTTCAATTTTCAAAGGCCATTTAGACAGCAATACTAAATCATTGCACTGCACCGATATGATTTAGTTTGGGGGGATACAGATAGTAGTAACATCACTATCGATACTATAATGTCACATTTTTAATATTTCAATTTTCAAAGACTAACATTGTAGACAATAGACATTAATATATTTTTTTTGGACGGTAGGCGATTGCCTATTAGAATTTCATTCATTCCACATTCAAACCATTACATCAAGAGATTACAATTTAAAACTAAAATGAGAATAGAACATAGAAAAAACTAAAATCCCCTAATCAGAGGTCCTGTCTAGTGAAAAGCCGTAGAAAAGGAGAAAAAAGCCTTACGTCCTACGCCCATTCTTCTTGTCAATATTTGTTAGGAGGCGAGAGCCCACTCCCTCTCGTCTCCTAAAGTCCTGACGATGATCTCTTCGTCTGGTAGACTTTCGTTGTCGAAGACTCGGCTGTTTCTTTCTTTCCACACATTCCAACTTGCGGCCAGCCAAAACGTTGTCCCTTGCAGACGTCTGATTTGTCCAATCTTTGTCGGTTGGAAGGTATTTGGTTGTGCGCCGTGTTATCAAGCTGCACGTTTTGAGACGCGCAAACTTTATGTAAAACATTGTTCATATATAAACATGTTCAGAATAAGTGGGTGGTTGTTAATTTCTTCTGTATTTTGGGAGCAGAGTTTGCATTGAGGACATGTGTTCGCAGACCATTTTGCTCTCTTTGCCAGTGTAGATGGTTTGGAACGTATCATTTGTCACCCAAAGAATTTGACTCTTTGCAGTGTTATTTTCCATATAGTGTTTGCTTAATTTAGAGGTTTCTTAAAGAATAAAAATGTTTCATGCATTAATAAATACGTTGTGGTACAATTATTTAATAGACAACAATATTAAACAATTGTACCATTAGGTATTTATTAATTCATGAAACATTTTTCTTTCTTTAAGGGATACAATGATACACAAGGTTACAAGATACAACATTTTTCTACAAAAAATATCAAATTATTACAAGCAACATTTAATTATATTTATGCTTCCCTTTCAAAACAATAGTTAATTATCAGAAAAACCATTACAGCATCTATCTTATCTCAATAGTAATTTCTCAAAAAAAGCACACATTTATGCATCTCTCTTAAAACAACATTTCCAAATCCTTGATACCCGCTTAACAATTTTCTTCAATCTTCTCTAATCCAAATTAAAAAAAAGTTATTATATCAAACCAAAATCTAAAAAAACAAATAGTAAAAAAAAATTCAAAATTCATCCCAAAAAGATTATTTGAGAAAAAAAGAGAAATAAATCATTCATTTATTTAATTTGGGGGCTTACTCCAATAGATGTGAAAGCATCTTTCGATTTCTTCAAATTCAGGTCAAATTTCTTCTTCTTGCATTGATTTCCCCCCACAATTACGTCAGATTTCTTCAATTTAATTTGATTTTCCTCACGATTTGACTGATCCCTCAATTGCTGGGCATACGAAAGGAGCGCCTGCTTTCGATTGGACGCATCTAATTTGGGATGAGTTCTCGCATTTTTAACCCCATTTGTTACATTTTTTCCTGATTCATCCTTGCAAAATGTGATCAAAACCTCCTTCGTCTTGTTCTTGCATTCCATTGTAATTATAGCGTTTTGTATCCTTAATTGCGATTAATGGTGATGATAAATGGATTATGTGATTTGTTTAATTAATGAGAATCTGGAATAAATAGGAAAGATTTATGTTCTTTGAAAGGATGCCAGCGTTTTTAGTTAATTTTCTTTTTTTACATTGGAATGTTTTTGGCGGTTTGGCATCGTTTCATTCTTGGATTAATTATTTCCCCTCCAGTTAAAATACATTGGAGAAGTCCGTCAATTCATTAATAATATATTTTTACAACCGAATTATTATACCTGAAGTGAGAATGGTTATTTTCTTATTTAATTGAACATAATGAAACTAAACTTGATAAATAACTAAATACTACGATAATGGTATAAATTTCGTGCTCAATTAGGATGGTGCGATAATGAAACTAAGCCGAATTATCCTAAGTTTAGTAACTTCATTTTAGTATACATTTAGATTAATATTTCGTGTTATATTCTGGATTTCGTGAAACATCTACATCAGAATATTTTTTTAGTTGTTGAGAATTATATTATATTAATTTATGTACTGAGTTTCATCAATAATGAGAATACTAATATTTAATATTTTAAGAAAATTGATCATATAAATTTTTCTTATATATCACCTTCTTTATTTTCCTTATATAGTTTATTCTTTTCTACAAACGTAATGTCAATATCATTAATTTCTATCTCTTCTCTATTTTTTTTCATTTTTCTCTCATTATGTTGAAAAGTAATGATAATATAAGAAAACTTAAGAGAATAAGTAAAGAAACCATATAATCGCACTGCGCTATGAATATTTTCATTTATTTATTTATTTTGATATATAATACTTACAATTATAAAATCACATAAGTTTTTTGTAAGTTTTTAAAAAATATATCAAAATTAAAATAATATTTAAATTAATTCATAAGACGCAAGAATATAGAAAATTTATGTAGAGTAAGTTCAATAATTTTTAGTCATAATTTTGTACTACATTATAAGATGTTTTATCACATCTAATTTTGTAATGACAGATAATTTTATATAATAAATCATGATATTATAAATTAATAATATAAATGACAACTTAATGGAAAGAATTTTTTTTTTTTAATAAGTTACTATGAATTAATCTTTATGATCTTAATTTAAGTTTATTTTCAATTGTTCTCTAAAGTTATGTTGTTATTGTTTGATATATTATATTTAGAAAAATGTGTAAGTTATAATCATCATTAGATGGAGCTCGCAAAAAGAAAAAAAATAACACAATTTATTTCAAAGATTTTAGTGGAAGCACCAAAAGATCTAGTCAAAGACGTTTCATTTTTTTTTTTGATAAAAATAAAAAATATTTATATTTAACATTACGTTTGAAGAAAAAAATATAATATTATATATAGAGAATTTTTTTTTTTGCACTAATATAAGAAAATATAACATGAATCATTTTCTTAAAATGATATCATCATTAATTTTCTCATTGTTGATCTTATTCAATTGTCAAAATGATATATATATATATATATATATATATATATTATGAATAAATAAATCATATAGCTATCATTGAAATATGTAGTACATTAATTAATATAATATATTATTTCTTGTAGTGAGAACCCAAGAACTTGATGGTTCTCACCAAATCGGAAATATAATACAAAAAATATCAATCTAACAAATTATATGATTATGTATTAATAATTACACACAATTACTATAAAATATCAAGAAACTTGAGAAATTGAATAATAAAATTTGAGAATTTTTTTGATTGGACGACCCAGAGAAAATTAATGACATGATTCAATAAGAAGGCTCAAAAGAGGTGAAAACAATGGGATGAAATTAATTTATCTAAAAATTTGAATTTATAATTTATTAATAATATAAAAAAAAATCAAACAATTTTAGTTTTGAATATTTTAACGTGAGAAATGCAATGTTTTATTATGAATTACTATTTTTTTAAAGAAGAAAAGAAAAAATTAAATATGTTTTAATAAATGAAGTCTTCTATTCTCTTTTTTTTGAGATAAAAAATAACTTTAACTGTTCTCACATAATCGGAAAAAAGAATAGCAAACACGAAAATCAACAATCATTGTTATACATGTTAGTATGAGATATAAATAATGATATAGAAAATTAGAATATGTAAAAAAATTCAATGATACAGATTTAACCATATTATTTAACTAAATTGAGAAAATAATTAGAATGACTCGGTCTGTTGAGAGTTATCAAAAAACTTTAAAAAACAAAGTGGCGGTGAAATTTTTTCACTGACATAAATTTGGACGTAAGAATAGTTTGAAATAGAATGACTTGGTCTGTTGAAGCACACGTGTTTGACAAAAGGGAACACAGTTCCACCAATAGGGTGATCAGACTAAAGTGTATAAAAGTATTAATTAACATAAACCTAACATAATTAATATGGAGTGCTGAACTGGATTGATCTATACCCTATATATTATGGCAAACCAATCAAAAGTGTAAGGACCAATTTCTTGCCTAGAATCTTAAAAAATCAAGCAAGTATACTCCTAGAAAATAAGAAAAAACATGGATATCTCTACAAAATATAGAAAATAGCGTGTACCCTTACAAAACATATGAAATATCATATTCATATATCCCCCCTTATGTTTGTATTTGCTTCAAAAGAAAAACAAATAATCTTATATATATATATATATGTATATATATATATATGTATATATATATATATATATATATATATATATATATATATATTATTCATCATTTTTTAATTACAAGTTACAAATCAATGAGAAAGAGGAGTAATAAAAATTAGATTGATGGATATTGATAAAATCTTTCATGTTTTGCGAGGATATTTATGAAATATTTTTGAAAGTCATATGTGATATTTTAATGTTTCGGGTAAACATGAAATTCACAAACAAGGCCGAGGAAGTCTGGTAATCATTGGCTCGTTATACAGGTGGATACAATTAGAAGTCGATCATATAAGATTCATAAATGATGATGTTGATGACTTCAAAAAATAAAAT
The DNA here is from genome assembly GCA_027726005.1 of Juncus effusus. Taxonomy (NCBI): domain Eukaryota; kingdom Viridiplantae; phylum Streptophyta; class Magnoliopsida; order Poales; family Juncaceae; genus Juncus; species Juncus effusus. Next base: position 1,238,473 of record CM050905.1, on the reverse strand, counting down.
AAAAAGGGAAGATGCATGAATGATAATAAATGTCATAGCAAGCCCAATCTGTGGGAACTTTCTATGACATGTTAAAACAATGGAATATTCAGACTCAGAACAGATGAATTTCAAGTTCAATAGATAAAAAAAAAAGGAAATAGTGCTCTGTTGTTTTTTGAACGATGAAAGAAAACAAGAGCCATGTTCATACCTGGAAAAGTATCAAAGATGGATCTACTATGAAAGATATGTTCATAAACTTCTTACCAACCTATGTTTTGGCCAATATTAACCCAGAAATGGATACATAAAATCTCTTTAATTAGATAATATTGTAAGGTGGTACGGACAAGGATGTCCTCATGGTCAAGACTCTTCTTCGCCTTAGTTTCTCCACAATATATCATCTCCAGTTCTCCTCCAAATGTCAAAACATTTGAATGATCTCATATCATTCATATGCACTGATGTCATTTCAAATAAACTTCGATATACATAATAAAACAGAACAAATTGAAATATCCAATAAGAACCTAAAATATCTAATAAAAAGTCTACACAACGTGCTCTCCCAACATGATAAATATATAAGAAAATTTTGAATCATGTTGTGAGAGCATCAAGTGTAGACTTTTCAATATCTAATCATTTAAGCTTTATAGCATAAATTTTATATATTGTTATTCATATAGAGATTTATATCACGTGTAGACTTTTCAATATCTAATCATTTAAGCTTTATAATACAAATTTTATATATTGCAATTCATATGAAGAGTTATAATATTAAAAAAATATAACAAACATATGAAAATACATAATAATAATTATATAATGAACAACTAAGTGATATGGACAATACAATATTTGTAAGATATGTGTTTAAGTTGGTGTTTGCAAATGTCCATTTTTAATACAGGAATGGAGAGCAAAGAGGCTGAATCTTCGGCCGCGTGTTCCGTTTACTTGTGTTACACTTTCTTCTCACTCTCCCTCTTCTCTTCCTTTCACCCAGTCAACCCTTTTCTCATAAAACCCCCTCAGAAACTCGCAAATCTCCACAACGCCCCTCCTTCCTCTTCGTTCTTCTCTTCTCACATGGTTCTCTCTCTCAGCGCCACCACTCATCTCTGACTCCCGAGTTTCAGCCATGGATTCATGGCGGATGAAGAAGAGTTCGAAGGACAAGAAGAAGCTCCAGACCTCCATTTCCGGGCCCAAGCTCGACAGGCGGAACGCCAACAAGAACATCGGGTATGAGGCCGACCACAGCGGCCCGCTCGCCTCGTGGTCGAGTTCGTCGCCGCGTTCGTCGGAGTTTTCGACTATTAGGGCGACCAAGTCGCTGGATATATCCCCGGAGGGGTATTCCGGCCAGACCAGCTTCAGAATTGGGGGCAGTATTGAAGGCGAGGTGGATAAGCTCTATGAGAGTTTGGGCGTATCGGGTCCTGAGGATTTTGCTGTATCTATTAAGGATTGGGAGGATCAGAAGGCGAGGTCGAGATCCGTGCAGCTTGATGCTCAATTAGTAGAGAAATCGGATCCGGTTGTAGAACCAGTAGATTCAGGCGAACTGAGAGAGACCCAATTGCTCGAATTGCCTGAAATTGAAGAAAGACCAGCTCAATTGGACGATTTGAGTAGAAACGAAGAAGAAAAGGAAGCTATACACCATCATTCGAATGAGGAAAGTATGGAAGTCACGACCTTTTCTCCTAGAAAAGGAAACGGAAATGGCATAAAGGGAGTCAGACCTCCAATTCTCTCTCCTCCAACGCCGTTTCTCTCTCCTCAACCTCTCCTCCCTCTCGCTCCGCCCCCATTACTGAGACCTCCGTCCGAAACCCGCCACACGATCGGATCCACTTGGGATCTGATCTCCTCTTTCGCCCCGAACGAGTCAGAGCTGGATGGAAGAGAGGAAAGAAGGAGATTCTACGATTCGGAAGAGGAGAAGGAGGATTTAGAGTTTGAGGATTTGAGATTGGGGGAAGTTTCGGAAGGATTCAGCCCTGTTTCTACATTGAATGATGATGACGCTTCGAGTTCTACCACTGAGACGATTTTTACTGTATCTCCGAATGGAATTCTGAGAAGAAAGATTAAGTCTTGGGTTAAAGGGAATCAACTTGGCAGCGGATCTTTCGGCACGGTTTACGAGGCGATCAGCGAGTAAGTGTTAAAATTTTGGTTTGTAAATTGTAATAATACTTTTTTTTTGTATTATTTTTTGATTTATTTTTATTTTTGTTTAATTTAGTGAGGGAATTTTCTTTGCGATTAAAGAAGTTTCTTTGTTGGATCAAGGAAGCAACGCTCAGCAATGCATTACTCAACTTGAACATGTATTTATTCTAAATTATATTTCAATTATTTCAAAAATCTTCGTTAGATAATGTGTATTTTTAAAAAATTACATCATTCTTTTGTCATTTCAGGAAATTGCGCTTCTGAGTCAGTTTCAACATGAAAATATCGTTCAATACTATGGTACTGAGAAGGTAATTTCCCAATTCTTTTAGTTTTAGTTTTGCAGATTCTCTTTTATTTATTCTGAATTTTAATTATATTTTTATTTTTAATGAATTTCAGGGGGAAAATAAATTGTACATATTTATAGAACTAGTGACACAAGGCTCTCTTGCTTCATTATACCAAAAATATAATTTACGCGATACACACGTTTCAGCTTATACTAGACAAATATTAAGTGGATTAGTGTACCTTCATCAACGAAATATAGTTCATAGGTAATTTCAAAAATTTCATATTATTTTATTATTTATATATGTTTAATATGTTTTATATCAATATTTTTGGTTTTATTTTATTTTTTCAGAGATATTAAATGTGCAAATATATTGGTCCATGCAAATGGGTCGGTAAAACTTGCAGATTTCGGTTTGGCTAAAGAGGTTTGTTTGTACACAATTAATTAATTATATATCTCATATTTACATTTACATTATATATCTTTCTAATATTTATATATTTATTTAATCTTTTTATTTTAGATGAACAAAATAAACGAGTTGAAATCAACCAAAGGTAGCGTATACTGGATGGCACCCGAGGTAAATTCATTAAAAAAATTCATTTTTTTGCATATTTATTCTGAATATTCTGTTTTGACAATCAATATTTCATTTTATATAGGTTGCGAACCGTAGAAACAAAGCGGACGGATACGGATCAGCAGCGGATATTTGGAGCTTAGGCTGCACAGTTCTCGAGATGCTGACTAGGCAGATTCCTTATCCCAATTTAGAATGGGTAATTTATTTTAATTAATTTATATTATCTTTTTACTTTTTTCAGTACCCCTATAAAACCGCAATATATCATTTATGCCCCTCCAATATTTAAAAATATCATAAACAATCCTAAATTATTCTTTTTTAATAACAATGATTTCTCTTTCGCACTTGTTCATGTATAGCTAGAGATAATTAATTCTAGTGATAAATGCATCGTTAGTCCCTGTACTTCAGTTGGATTGCAATTTAGTCCCTGTACTAATGAAAACAAAAAGTTTATCTCTTAATTCCAACATTTTATAGGCTCTAAAGTACAGGGACCAAAAAGTTTAAATCAGTACTATGGGGACCAAATTGCAATCCAATGAAAGCACATGGACTGCTAACTAACGCAGCATTTATCTCTTAATTCCAACGTTTTATAGGCTCTAAATGACGAATTATTTTTATTTATTTTTTTAATTAATTATATTATTTATTTATTTTTTCATTATTACTCCTATAAAATCTCAAAAATATCATCACCCCCCTCCAATATTCCAAAATAAATTAAAAACAAAACCCAAGAAATACCATCAATTGATTAACTCATCCTTTTTTGTAAACGGCTAAATTCTCTCATTTTCTCACTAATCAAGTTTTTTTTTTAATTTTTAATTTTAGATTCACGCGTTATTCAAAATCGGAAGAGGCGAGCCCCCAACGATTCCTGAAAACCTCTCGTCAGAAGCGCGAGACTTCATATCGCAGTGCGTCAGAGTCAGCCCTGAAGAGCGACCGACAGCTGTCCAGCTCTTGGACCACCCTTTTGTGAAAAGGTCCCTCAGTTTTAAATCTCCTTCTCCTGTCTCTAATTCCTCTCCGGTTTCTAGAAGCTAGAAGCTAGAACTACTCATTGATAGAAAGGTTGTGGAGTGTGTATGATTGGTTACGCTCTTTGCGAAAAAGGTAATTATTTTTGTTTTAAAATGGGAAATTTTTCAAAAAGACCCTAACTTTTTTCAATGTTATAAAAAAAGTTTATCTTTTTAGATTCCTTCAAAAACGACCGTTTATCTTTTTAAGCTTCTTCAAGAACCTCCTAACTATTTTTTGAATGTTATCAAAACAAACCGTTCCTTTTGATTATATATTTAGAAATGACTTTTATTTTTACCCCCTATTTTATTATAGCTTTATTTTTTATTTTATTTTTTTGAAGGAATCTAAAAAGATAGGGGTGTGTTGATAGTATCCAGAAAAGTTAGGGGGGTGTTGAAAAATTTCCCTTTCGAAATTGTTGATTATTAAATTTAAGTGGTGGTAATGGTTAGTTTAATGGATTGATTTTTCTTGTGTTGTAGGTTTTGGAAGAAATGCTAGTAATGGTTTTGGAATTTATTAGTGTTTTTGTAGGATTGAGGGAATTTGGTTTAGTGATTTTTTGTTTTGTTTTGGATTGATTTTTTTTTTTTTTTTTTTTGAAAACTGATTGGGTTTGTTTGTGTAGGTAGATTTTTATAGAGAGAAAAATTGTACGACCTCGTTGAAATACGTGGGATTAGAGGGGTGTATGTGTGAATATTTGTTGTAACTTTTTTAATTTATTAGTGATTTGAATTTTTTTAGAGAGAGAGAAATGACCCTGCATTATCTCTAAATTCCTAACTGGATCTGTTTGTTCTTTGTGGTCAATTTTTTTCTCTGAGGAAGTTGGATTAATTTAATTAAAAGTAATATGTGGATAATTTGTAATTTTATATTTTTATGGACTTGTTTATAATTCTAACATAATGATTATTAGTTTATTAATGGTGGGCTTTGCAACTATGTTATTTTATTTTATTTCCGACAAGATCTGCTAATTCGGCTCATTATTTTAATCTGCACCAAAAATTCAAATCTAAGGTCATTGCAAAGTACATATGTTTAATTATTTTATATTTACCAACTCAGAATTTTTTAAGTTCAAACTCCCTTTTCTTTTCTTGTTCAAATTTCCAGCTCACATACTTTCTTCATTAATATATAAATATAAATCTTTTCTTTTCCTTTTTTCTTGGATGAATCAAACTAGCCACATTATCTCCGACATGTGGGCCCCATACAGAGAAAATTCTCCGATGATAAGATACATAGACTAACGCGATATTTTATTTACACCACAAAAAGTAAAAAAATAGTAGTTTAATTCATGAAAAATTACATAAAACATTTAAAAAAGAAAGAAAGAAAGAAAGAAAAAGAGAAAATAATAGAGCGGTATTTATGGACCAAGATAAGAGGAAAAGAAACGAGACGACATAATTGAGGCGCAAGTGGCGACACGCGGGAAATGAAGAAATCCGAGCGCACGCAACAAACTCCTCTTTCGTCCGCTTCCCCAACAGAACAGAACAGAACTCCATGCACATTCATTCATTCATTCATTCATTCATTTCAACTGTAAATCTCCAGTATTGAGTAACCCATGCATTCATTTTCCATTGGAGATCTCCAGTTCTTAAGAATGGAGGGGTTTTCAGCGTAATCCGTTGAATAGAATCCAAGAAGGAAGAAGAAGAAACGCTCAAAGAAGCTCTTAAACTGTTACTGGACTATTACTCTGCCCTTTCAGACAGAGAAACAGTGTGTTAGATTTTTCTTATTTGGTTATTTGTTTTTCTGGAGTTGGGAATAGTGAGGGAAGAAGGTGAGGGAGGGGGGAGATGAAGAGAGTGGTGGGAGGGGGAGGAGAGGCGGGCGGAGTGGTGAGAGTGGTGAGCGAGTCCTCGCCGGGGTCCAGCTTCAGAGAGCTTGACGATGTCTTCTTGCAGGTACTAATCTTGAAAGTCTTTTTTTTCTTTGGTTTTCGTTTTGAGAGAGACAGCGATTTTGATTTGATTTGATTGGTTGGTGATGTCTGTACTATCGTTTTGAACTTTCTTCGTTGGATTTTGGGAGAATTTTTTCGTTTTTTTGTGGATAATTGAGTGAAAAACTGGGAAAAAGTAATCAAATTGCATGTGATGTGTGATTCTTGATTAAATTTTTTAATATTTTTTTTTATTAAAAGGAGAATTTGAATGAAATTTGAACAGACTCAAGCGAGGATTTGGCTAGGAGAAGTTCTTCATCTCAGATTCGATGAAGAAACGTCCATGGCTGACCTCATCTCTGATGGCGAATTACTGTAATTAATCATTTTATTTTCTTTTATTTCCAATCAGCTCTCTTTTTTTCTTCTAATTTCTTGCAAATTATAATTCTTTTGGTTGTAAAATTTCATCTCCAAACAGGTTTCAAGTGTCAAAAATACTATGGAAAAAGCTTGTTAAAAAACACCCAGATTTTAATCACTCAGAATTGCATATTTATGAGCGAACCTCTTCTGGCAAAAATGACGGTCGATATTTACGCTACACTAAAGTCGACTCATTTTTAAAGGTATATAATACATCATTAAACAAATAAATATTATATTTTCCAATTTTCGAAAGGATTAAACTTTACATATAAATATTATTTTTTATTTATTTTGCAGATATGTCAAATTTTACGGTTAAAAGGGGTAGATTTATTCACTCCATCTGATGTGGTAGACAAAAGAGATACGCGTAAAGTTTGCATGTGTATACGCTCTCTCTCTATGAAATCCCGCTCTGAAAACTTACCTGTAAGTTAACTGATAATAATAAAAAATATATAATATAACTAATTTTATATTAGTGAATGATAGTATTGATTAATTAAATATAGGTGCCGGATTTTGATGTGGTGACTTATACAATCGCCATGCCGAATTATATGGTCGGTGGAATTTGTAGAGATTTATTGGAAAGATCAAAATCCACTAATTCAAATTCTTCTTTCCGCCAGGTACTTTTTTTTAAATTATTGAATTTATTTTTTTGATTATTTTTACTTAGTTATGAACTTAAAATGTGTGGTATTTATTTGAAGATTGTTTTTGTAATTTTTTAATATTTTTCAGAAGGACGAGTTGCATTACGATTCTGACGAGGCGGAAAGCTGTTTGAGTGAAATTGAATTTGAAACCCCAAAATCAAATTCAAATTCAAATTCAATTTCCCAATTTGATGTGATTCAGTCTGATTTACATGAAGAAATTGGGGAAAACTTCACTGAAATCAGTGAAGAAAAACAGAGGAATTCAGTTTCAGATTCAAACCCTATTTCTGAAAAGGAAATTTCTGAAATTAATACGTGCAATATTATAGATGATTTAATTTCAGCCAGCACTTCGAGCTGTGAGTCGTCAGTGGGCGACAGCTGGCAGGGGCAAGACGGTAATTTCACGCCCGAGTCGAAATTAGTTATGAAAAATGAAGTTGAAACTGAAATGGAGAACTCCAGTAATATAATCTCTGATGGCGACAAAAATAGTATAATTTTGATGAACTCCAGTAATATAATTTCTGATGGAGAAGAAAATAGTCTGAATTTTGAAATGGAGAAAAATGAAGATAATTTTACCGAAGAATTAATCTCAGATTTGATAAGAGAGTATGATGATCCTGATTTAGAAAGTGAAAATGTAGGTGTGGATTTGAATACTGAATGTGAAATTCGGGATTTGAATTCCGGAGATTCGACGGTTCAAAATGCAGAAACAATAATGGGTAATTCTGAATTTACATCAGAAAATAAATTTACTGAAGAATTTGATGATCCTAATTTAGATAATATAATTGCGGATTTTTGTGAGAAAATTGGGACTGGAAATGAAGTCCTGGATTTGAATTCTGAGTCTCAAATCCTGGATTTGAATTCTGGAGATTTGGATTCTGAATCTGAAGTTCGAGATTTGAATTTGGGAGATTTGACCGGTCAAAATGTTGGCAAAATTGATAATTCTGAATTTTCATCTAGTCAACAAAATGTGGCTTTAGAGATTGAATTGGAAGAACAAGGAGAGGAAATTGAAGAGGAATTAATTGAAGAGGTTGCAAATCCAATTGAAAGAGTTAGTACCAGCACAGAAGTTAAAGCAGATTGTGAACTTGAAACTGAAAAGGTAATATATTTTGAGCTGACATTTGATAAATTTATCGCATTTTCTTGTTTTTAAAGATGATGAACATATATATTATTCCGATTAATTAATAGGTGACAGAAGAACGTGAAAATGAAGATGAAATTTCAGAAGAAAATTCAAGGAATAAAGTACAAAATCAGAATTTGGGACAAAAGGTTTTTACCTCTGTGGCAGGTGGAGTTACTCTAGCTGGAGTTTTACTCATTTTTCTCCATATGAGGTACACATTTTAGTTAAATATATCATTTATATGTAGTATTTCATTCATTATGTGATTAATTGATGATTAAATATTTAGATTATATATTTTTTTTGCAGGAAGAGGAGTAAAGAAAGAAATGAAATGATTGGTTTGCAGTCTCCAATTAAGAAAGCAAAAGAGGAGACAAATGAAAGAAATAATATAGAGATAAAGAAGCCAAAGACTGTATATCCTACAGAATGGCTTAAGATTTAGGTTTTAAGTTTTTTTCTTAGAAGACCCTAAATATTTGATAATTATACAAAATTCGACTTCTTGAAAGTCAAAGCGAAACATTTTGTGATACAGAACGAAGTACACCATTTTGTACATATTATTATATTCTTTTATAATGCTCTCTCAAACTGCAATTGATGCGTGATTTTGCATAAAATGTATTTAATTTCATGTTAAGCCTCCATTTAAAGCCAATTTGTTTTACTGCTCAAGCCGCTCTGTAAATTTCGTGCTGCACGGATCTCAAAGCATTTTAAGTGCAATCAGATAGGTTCAAGATGAATTTCTTGTAAGCACACAATTTCATTTTTCTTCTTTTCTGATTATGTGTTCCTGTAATATTTATTAAAGTAATATTTCCATTTTATTAACTTTTCAGGGCCTTGCATCTTTTTGTTACTGTATTTCTTAATTATTAAACATTATTAAGTCAATTGAGACTATTATTGCAAAGAAGTAATAATAATAAAAATACCAATGCCAAAATATTAATAATAAATAAGTCAAAAACAAAACTTCATCAAAAGCTAATAACAAAACACTCTTAACAACACGGACAACAACAACAACATCTACGGAGTTTTCTATTCCCTTGCGCGATTCTCCTTCTCCATCCTGTGTTTCTCCCTTCTTCCTGACCCTCTTCTTCTTCCTCTTGGATCGGCCTGAGGGCCGCTTTGTTCATCACAATGCCTTTGTATAATTTCTTAAATTGAGGAAACTTCTTTGGGTGTCTATCACGAGGAACCATGCGAGAAACTCGGCCGGTGTTGCCTTGTGGTCGAGCCGGAATCAAGAGAGTCATGATCTCTCTCTCCCACTCTTCAACTTCCTCTAAGTTGGGCTCCGGTTCGGCCGGTTGAGACTCCGGCTCAGCCGGTTTTGGGCCGGTTGAATCCCAGTCTATGAAACGAGAAAGGAGGAGGAGGATCAGGCCAAGAAACAAGGCAAAGAGGCAGTAAAAATCTAAAGAAAACTTAAGGTCCATTAATTGGTTTTTGAATTTGAGTTTGAGTTTGAGTTTGAGAAGAAAAGAACGTGTGTTAATATGGTGCAAATTGTGATGAAATTTTGGTGCTAGTATTTATAGATGATTTAAGTTGGTATATGATGGTATCTTTAGAAAAAGGACGAGGGTTTTGATGCATCTTCTATTTATAGGTCTATTTGGTCCTCTCGTTCTCTTTTCCACTCAGCATCATCTTTTAGCCACAGCCTATTATTAGAAAAAGAAATGTGTAATTATTTGTGTTTATTATGTTGAGTTATTTCATGTAAGGTTATATCTGTGAACGGGTGGAATATGATTTACATTTTGCAAATTATATTTGTACTTATATAAGTTAAATCGTTATGAAATTTGGTTCTGATAAACAAATGTTAATATAATTATGACGCATTGAATTTCATTTTTTTTAGTAAGACACATTGAATCATAGAATAATTAATTTTATCATACATAGATTCAATTCAATGGCATATGCATATAATCATTTCTTACACTATTATTGATCAAGCATAGAAACTCTTTCTTTTAAATTATTTTTCTTAATGAATTGAGACTTCCTTTTAAATTGTTATCAAAAAATTTGCACCATTCATATCATATTACGTTTTTCTATTTATTCAATATATACTTCGTTTTTAATATCAATAATATGGAACAGAATATAGAATTTCATTCATTCCCAAATTTATACAGGTTTAAAATCTGAATGCTTTTCAAAGCCCAGTGGGCCTTTGAAGCGTGGCCCAATTTATACCTCTCTTATTCTCTGTTTATTCTTCTCTTTGTGGCGCGCTCTCCACCAGAAAAATAACTAAACTCTCGTTTTGTTTACTCTTCAATCTTCTCTCTATTTTCTCTCACTCTCACGATGGCTGATCCAACATGCGGAGTCCCTTTGTAAATACAAGTTTGGGCAAATTCAAGAGGGAAAGAACAAAGAAAAAGTAAATACATGACATGCTTTGTCTACTTGCACTGTTAGAATATTGAGAGAGAATAGAGGAAGAAGAGAGAGCGAACGATGTATTATTGCTTGATTGTGAGATTATACATAGACTCTATTTATAATACAAATGAGTTAATCTAAGGCATTAGTTAACTAACCGTTCGAACTATTCTAGCCACTCATTTAGTAATATATTCCTAACCATACATTGAGTAATCAACTTCTAATTATCTTTCTAATATTCTATCAATATATCCTAATACTTTATCATGCACAAAAAAAAGTTGCTTTATTTTGTTTATTTGCGCCATTATTATTTTGATTAGGCCTGTTCTTACAAACAATCCCATCAGGTCTAAGTCTTGCTTTAAAATAATCTTGGCCCGTACCAAAATCAAAGGCCTCATACACCATCGAAACGAGCTCTGTGACGGATGGAGCTTTCGACGGACGAAATGGGCGGTGGAAATGGCGAGATCTCAGTTATTTTTCAAGGACTTGTAATTTATATAATTATTTTTCCACTTTTTCATAAATAATTGTTCGGTGTGAAATTGATATGTAATTTTTTTATGCCAGCAGAAATTATATTTTGTTGGACTATTATTTTGTTTTAGTTATTTTAAGTTTTGGAACTGCTTTGAATGGGCTATTTAGTCTAACAAGAGCCTTTTTAGGGGCCCACTGTTAGTTAACATAACTTGGAATTGGATTCTCATTTTGTCGATAAAAAATTGAGAATTCAATTCCCGGATCATAAGTTGTATCCTGTATCGGAAAAATATGTGGATACTACACAACAAGAAAAAACAAAAACAGAATTCTGTGAAAGTGCTATTAGATAGGTTCAAAAATATTTCTCTCATACTGCAAATATGCATATATGACTTTCTGTCCTCCAACAATGGAAAAAAGAGAAACAAATTCCTCAAGCACTCTACTATTTTACAAACTTTAGTATCATAATTTTGAAACCATTTTCCTATTAGGCAATTAATCTCATTTTTTTGTATAGTCTTTCATTGCAGCCCAGTAACCAATTACAAATTTCAACAGCCCCTCCATATGTTCTTTTAATATATCTATTTTTTTATATCTTTCTTTAATAAAAACTAGATTTTACCTCGCTCCGCTTCGGTTTATATTTTTTATATTGTATAGTATATATCTGAATTTATTTAATTAATATAATTTAGTTTGCGTAAATATACGAAAATTAGACATTACTCATTTGAAATACTATAATATAATATCGAGTAAATTTAAAAAATATAATAATATAACTTATCACATGCAAAATTATAATAAAAATACCACAGAAAATCCAGACGTACGTAATATATAGTATATATCTGAAATTATTTATATGATGTAATTTTAATCTAGATGAGCATATAAAAATGAGACATTACTAATTTTATTAACTATAATATAATATGTAATGAATTAAAAAAAATTATAATTATACAACTCACTACACGCAAAATTATAATAAAGATGTCACAGAAAATCCGGACATAGTGGACACCGGTCACCACATGGTACTATGTCCAAAATTATAAGTAAAAAATATATATACCGTTTGGAATGTCTGATATCCTTTTCTAAATGATAATATTTCTTATTATCAGTCTAATATATATTTTTAATATATTTTTTCTTAGGTAAATTAAAAAAAAATGTATTATGCCTAAATTGCATAATAATCCTATACATTATTGGAAATTGCCAAAGTGCCTCTTCATTATTCAAAAATTTAGAAAATAGCTCCTCCATTTTTCCTAATGCAGGTGCATATTATTATCTTTCCAAAATAACAGATCTTTGCACAAAGTGCTATAAGATAGGTTCAAAATATACATCTTTAAGCATATTTTCATTTATCTTCTTTTCTGATTAATAATGTGTTTCCTTAATTATTAGAAGTAATATGTTCCATTTTCTAACTTTGTAGGTATTGCATCTTTTTGTACATGTTTACCATTACTTGTTATTGCAAAAAAAAGTAGTAATAATAATAATAATAATAATAATAATAATAATAATAATAATAATAATAATAATAATAATAATAAAAGAGGAGACAAATGAAAGAAATAATATGAGAGACAGAAACCAAAGGCTGTATAACCTACAGAATGGCTAAAGATTTACGTTAGTTTTATTTTCTTAGAAGACCCTAAATATCTGATAATTACACAAACTTCGACTGCTTGAGAGTCGAAGCGGAACATTTTGTGATACAGAACGAAATATACCATTTTATACATATTATTATATTCTTTTTTAATGCTCTCAAACTGCAATTGATGCATGAGTTTGAATGAAATGTATTTAATTTCAAGTTTAAGCCTCCATTTAAAACCAATGATGCTTGTTTTACCGCTCGAGCCGCTATGTAAATCTTGTGCTGCACGGATCTCAAAGCATCTTTATTGCAATCAGATAGGCTCAAGATGAATTTCTTTAAGCACAGTTTCATTTTTCTTCTTTTCTGGTTATGTGTTCCCTGTAATTATTTATTAAAGTAATATTTCCATTTTATTAACTTTTCAGGGCCTTGCATCTTTTTGTCATTGTTTTTCTTAATTAATTTAGCATTATTAAGTCAATAGAGACTATTATTGCAAAGAAGTAATAATAATAAAATACCAATGCCAAAATATTAATAATAAATAAGTCAATTAAAAAGAATAAATAGAAAGGCAAAAAATTCTTATTAATTCTTGTTCAATTAAATGCCCACAAAACAAACTCTCAAGAACAAACAAAACTTAAACTAATAGCAAAACACTCTTAAAATCACGGACAACAACAACAACATCTACTGAGTTTCCTAATCCCTTGCGCGATTTTCCTTCTCCTTTCTTCCTGACCCTCTTCTTCTTCCTCTTGGATCGGCCTGAGGGCCGCTTTCTTCATCACAATGTGTTTGTATTTCTTAAGAGGTGGAAACTTTTTTGGATATTTCTGACGAGGAACCACGCGAGAAACTCGGCCTGTGTGGCCTTGTGGTTGAGCCGGAGTGAGGAAGCTCATTATTTCTCGCTCCCCCTCTTCAATTTCGTCTATGTTTGGCTCCGGTTCGGCCGGTTGAGACTCCGGCTCAGCCGGTTTTGGGCTACGAGGTAGTAAACGTTTAAGGAAAGATTAAGGTCCATTGCTTAGTTTTTGATTTTGAGAAGAAGAGAATGTTTTAGATTAGATGGTGCAAATTGTGAAGAAAATTTGGTATTAGTATTTATAGGGGATTCAAGGTGGTATATGATAGTATTTTTAGCAAAATGATGAGGATTAGATGCATCTTCTATTCATAGGATTAATTTTGGTCCTCTCGTTTTCTTTCAACTCACCATCACCTCTATTAGTCACAACTATTATTAGCAAAAATTGTGTGTACTATTTGTGTTTTATTTTGTTGAGTTTTGTGTCAGGGATTCATCAAAGGAACAATCCTTAATTTGGTTTATGCAAATTACATCTAGATATTTTTATAAATTATATACTTATATACTTAATGGTTCTGAAGAACTATGTTGGCACATTAGAATTTCATTTTTTCAGAAAGACAACATTAAATATCATTGAATACTTCATTTTATATTTTACAGTACATAGATTGAAAGGCATTGTGTGTATTAAGCATTAAAATTTAAAACTCCTTTATGCTTTTCAAGCTTATTGGGCCTTTTATGGGCCGTGCTCAAAGTGAAGGCGGGCACCATTTCTCCCCACGAAAACTAAAATACATATATACATATAATACATTATGAAGCTCATTATAATCTTAAATTTCCATACTCAAACTGCAATTGATGAATGAGTTTGCATAAAATGTACATAATTTCATGTTATGCCTCCCTTTAAAACCAATGTACATAATTTCATGTTAAGCCTCCGTTTAAAACCAAAGATGCTTGTTTCACTGCTCGAGCCGCTCTGTAAATCTCGTGTTGCACAGATCTCAAAGCATGTGTTGTGTTTAACTTTTTAACCGCCTCAATCGCATCGTCAATTCCTGGAAACGATTTCGATCCGTAATCATTGTTTTGTGACGGCCCGTAAATCTGCCAAAAAACAAAAATAAAATATGCAATTATAATTTTTGTATATTTTTTATATGATGATTAATTTTATAACTATGATAAACGTACCAAATGTTTGTACCATTTTCTTCCAGAAAGTCCGTCTTGATCAGTAAACGCTCGTTCAGCCATTATTAGTCGGTCATTTAGATCTCTAATTTTTCCTTGATTTTTTCTTAATTTGAGGCCCCAAAATTTCCTTTCTAAATCCTAAAATATAACCCAACAACTTTTTTAGTCCATGAAATATATATAGTTTTCAAAGATTTAATGCTATTAACCTTTTTTTGTTCGTTAATTTTGAAGGCTGATTTGTTTAGAAGTTCAATAGATTTGTACAAGGGAGTGAAACTAACAGGAATTCCAATTGCATCCTTTTCTATTTCTTCTGTGCTGCTCTTTAATTCATAAAAAAAAAAAATAATAATAATAATAACATAATAGAGATTCAAAAACACAATGCAAATTCTAAGTAACAAAAATTAAAATATTATATAAAAGAACCTTGAGGGCCAAAGCATATGAGTCATAATCAAACGGTAAAATCTCATCATCAGCGAGTCTCAAAGCAACTAATCCCCAAATACTAGCCGCTATACTTAATTAATAAATATTAGTATTAACGTTTATTAATAACAGTATATATCTGACTAAATTCTAAAAAATACCAAAAAAAGGTTATTAAAAAATCTGAAATGAAATAATTGAGAAAATAAATACCTGCTATGTGCCTTTGAAACATAGGGTCTCCAAATTTCTCCATCCACAAATAATCATCATAAATAGAATGATACACAGGATATCCTACAAATATAAATCCACATCCATTTTATTAACTAACCCTAATTTAACATTTCAGGCTAATTTAAGCATATTGAATCCTTCAATTATTCATGACCTAAAAGCCTAAACCCAAAATAAACAGTAATCAACTTACCATCACCAAACGACATGTCCTACACAAGACATCCTACAAAGTACAAACATAATCAACAACCATTTTATTAACTAACCCTAATTTAAGGGTATTAGCCCTTTAATTGTTTCTAATCTAAAACCCTAAACCCTAAATAAACCCTAATCAACTCACCGTTGCCAAACGACATGTCAACAGAAGGAATGCCAACATGCTGCACGAAAGCCGCAAAATCCGTGCCTCCCCCTCCCAATCTCCCAATCTGTAAAAAATAAAAAAAAAAATTAGGGTTTTAGAAAAAACTTAAAAAAAAAATAGGGTTTCAGAAGAAAAACTGACCAAAGGAGAACCGCTAGAAGAAGCCCACGAATCAAACACGGTCTGCGACGAATTATCCGGATCTTTCACCTTAAAAAAACAAGAAATATATACATCTTAATATCTTATTATTTTATTCTCAAAAAAAGAAAGGAAATATGTTTTTTGTAGGGGTGTTTGTGGAATATTACCATTTTGGAGGCTTGGATGATTAAAGAGTCGAGCTGAGGAGTGGCAGAAGCGTAAAATCCAGGTCCATATACGGACGAATCCACGTTTAAATAAGCAACCGCTCTTTGAGAAAGCATCTCTCTGTTTTCTTCCACCCATTCTGTCGATCCTATCTAAAAGAAGAAATTTATTTATTTATCTTTATTTATTATTTGTTTCTTTATTTGTTTATTTGATTATTTATTTTTACCAAGCCGAATTCTTCTGCGTCCCAATTGCATAAAATAATCGTGCGGCGAGGCCTCCATCCTCTTTTTTGCAGTTTTGATAGCCTTTCAGCTAACTAAATAAAAATGATGCAAAATTAAATGAAATAGAATTTCAATATTTTATTTTTGCTTTTGTGTGGAAATTAAATTTTTATATTACTTCAAGTAAAGCGGCGGTTCCACTGTTGGGATCCGCGGCGCCAAATGTCCATGCGTCACGATGGTTTCCTAGCAATACATATCTACATAAATAAATATTATTAATTAATTAATTAATTAATTTCATTAACATAATAAATATATCAAATATACAATATTTGTTTCATATTTATTAAATACATTATATAGAAAGAATCATACCGATCAGGCTCTTCTTTTCCTTCAATCACACCAAACACGTTTTGAATCGTCCTTAATGTCTCATTCCCCTGTTTCACAAAAATAAAAAAATAAAATAATTTACATCGATCAATATAATTTACTTACTTGATTTAACAAATATATAATACACTAAAATTTCAGGACTCACGATATAAGTCAAGTTGAGTAGACCCGGTCCAGGCCCGAGCCGGTAAACTGGCGCACCTTCCCTCCCCTGCCAATCAGGCGGTGCCACCTGTCCTCCAACGGCCTTATGAATCTCCTCTCCATCTTTACCAGACACAGGCAGGGCCGGAATTCTCACCATTAATCCTTCTTTCACCACCTCTTTAACACTCTTTCTCTCACACTCTTCTTCATTCGCTGAGCAAGTCCAGCCTGGCGTGAGTGGGTCTCCTATCCCTCTGAAAGTGGAACCCACTTGAACTCCGGTTGGTGGTAAGCTCGGCCCGGCCGGAAAGGCCAAGTCTTTTTGGTAGTCTTTGTAATCGCTGTAGATTACTACTCCAATTGCTCCAGCGTCCTGTGCGTTGTTTACAATGTCGCCTCTGTAGATTTCGCCGTACCTTGCGAGGATTATACAGCCGGTGATGTTTATTTGAAGGGAGTGTAACAGTTGGAAGTCTTCGACTCGGCCGTAGTTGGCGTAGGCCACTGGGGCGGAGACGGAACCGGAGGCGGAGTAGGCGAGGAAAGTCGGTGTGGAGAGGGAGGCGAAAGTGGCTGATGGGTCGGAAGCAGCGGGGATTTGGACGAGGGGGAAAGGTAAGGAGAGGGAGAGAGAGCGGAAGAGAGGGAAGGAGAGGAGGACGGAGTAGAAGGTGGAGTGGGAGGGGAAAGGGAGGGAGGAGAGGACGTAGGAGGCGTCGAGGGAGTTTGCGGCGGAGGAGGCGATGTGCGGGCGGGAAGTGAGGTGGCGGAGGTGAGCTGAGGCGGAGGAGTTGGAGCCGAGGGTGAGGAAGAGAGTGTGGTATGGGGAGGGAGACGGGCCGACTGTGAAAGTTGTGGTTGTCGAGAGGAGGAGGAAAGCAAGGAAGAGGTGAAGGGGAGTGACAGTCAGCGGAACTCTGAGTCTGAGCTCCATTTACTTACTTGGTTGCTTCTCGGGTTGAAGAAACGAGAGAGGAGGATTAGGATCAGGCCAAGAAAGTGTTGTATTATTTTAATATAACTAGGGGAATGCCCGCGCTTCCTTGCGGGCTTTTTAGTTATAGTTTTTGCATAGTTTATAAACAATCTATTAGTTAATGTGATATGTGATATGTGATTGAAAACCAATATACCAGATATTGTAACAAAAGAATTAATTGGTACCAAATTTAATAAGTACTTTTTACAATCATGAGACATTGTCATAGATTTGATCTTTTGCAAGCATATAATATAATCCGATATTTTGCAAGCATACGATATAATTAAATATTAGGGAAATTTTTCAAAAACCCCCTAACTTTTTTGAATATTATCAAAAACCCCCCTATCTTCTTAGATTCTTTTAAAAACCCTCTATCTTTTTAGCCTTTTTCAAAAACCCCCTAACTTTTTTGAAAATTATCAATAACCCCCTCATTTTAGTTATATTTTTTTAAATGACAATTTTACCCTTCTCATTTTAGTATAGTTTTATTTTTCTTTTTTAAGGGATATTATTATTCTCAATATTCCAACTTATATTGAAAAAATTATATATTTTACAAAAATATACAAAAAAAATAAAAACAAATTAATTAGAATTATTTTTTTAATTTAATTTGGAGTAAAATGGCAATACACCATAATCTATAAAAAATATAGAAAATTTGCACAAAAGCCCTGTATTATGTCTAAAATGCAAAAATATTTTTAAATATAATTGAAAAAAAAACATTATGTAAAAAAAATTTGAAAAAAATTTGTTTCAGAAAACTATTTTTGTTTCGGAAAAATATTTATTTAACAATTTTTTACTGAAAAGTATTTTTTATTTTTTTTATAAAAATATTCTTTTCTTAAAAAATATTTAAAAAATATATATATTTTTTTTAAAATTAAAGATTTTAATTTTATTTAAATATTTTTAAATGTATTTTTTAAGAAAAGAATATTTTTATAAAAAATAAAAAATATTTTTAATAAAAAAATTATTAATATATTTTCCTGAAACAATTTTTTTTCAAAAAAATATTTTTCATAACGATTTTTTTTCCAATTATATTTAAAATTTTTTTTGCAGTTTAGATAATACATGGTTTTTTTGCAAATTTTCGATATCTTTTGTAGGATTATGGTTGTATTGTCATTTTACTCCAAATTATATTTAAAAAAATATTCCAAATAATTGGTTTTTCTTTTTTTGTACATTTTTGTAAAAATTATATATTTTTATAATATAAGTTGGAATATTGAGGATAATAATAACCCTTAAAATAGAAAAATGAAACTATACTAAAATGAGAGAGGTAAAATTGTCATTTTAAAAAATGTAACCAAATGAGAGGGGGGTATTGATAATTTTCAAAAAAGTTAGGGGGTTTTTGAAGAAGGCTAAAAAGATAAGGGGTTTTTGAAGGAATCTAAAAAGATAGGGGGTTTTGATAATATTCAGAAAAGTTAGGGGGTTTTTGAAAAATTTCCCTTAAATATTACTTACATCCGCATACATAAAATATGAAGAAGCAGTTCTACCAAATTATAATACAACAAATGCTTTGCAACTTATTAATAGAAAATGATTAGGTCTAGTGGTTTCTGCTAGTGCCCCTAAATAAAATACATGTTGGCACCAGATATTGTAACAAGTCTATGCCCACCAAATCAATGTTCCAATGGCACATTGGCATTCATAAGTGAACCGTGAAACTTTGTTCTTGTCAGAGCTTCAATTCATAAATTCAAAACTAAATTCATCAAACAAAAAAGTGTATTATGTAAAGAGGAAAAAGTTATAATTTTTTTGTTTATTATATATTTTTTTTGAGTTAGAATTTTATTATAAATTTTATAATGGTTCAACTTATGATTTGGTGAATGAACAAATTAGACTCGGGATTGTCTCGGAACTATGAACAAATATTTCATAATTAATATAAAAAAATCTTACTCAAACATGCTGAAGATTATTTGATATTAGCTATGATAAGATTTTATAAAATTATTTGATCTTAGTAATAAGAATCATTTCTTGCCCAATAGTTTAATTGAGGCAATTCTGGAGCTTGATAGGCCATTAACATTCAAGATATGACAAATAGTATGTAAAAGAAATTCTCATTAGTGGTATTAAACTGGTACCAATATGTACAAGTCAAAATTGAAAATGCATGTGAACCAACATAACGCTCTAAACTAATAAGTCAAAATAAGAAAATGGCATTAATTTATGAATGTAATATAAACAGGTAATGGATAAGAAGGGGTTATTTGCAAGCAGTAAAGAAAGAAATTCACATGTTTAGTGATGGGGTTCCGTCTCAAATATATAAAAACAATTTAGCAGTACAAATCATAGAAGTTTAAAACAAATGTTTAAGCCGAGAAAATGAAACCTTATATTAAATGTAGATATTTTTAGATCAATTTATACAATGATCAAGACTTAAAAGAATAACCAAATTATCTTCATTCTTCAAAAATAAAAAATAGCTAAACCAAAAACATGTGGGAAAACCAATTAGTTACAACTTGTTTTTCTATTTGACAATGTCAAAATTTACAGAGGAAATGTAAACACTTACAAAGCAGAGAAAATATAAACCTATCATTCCAAATACTAAACCACTACACCTGAAAGTGTTGCCAAAAAGCAAAAACCCAAAGAAACGAAAAAACTACAAGAAATGTAAAAAAAAATCAAGATTAAACTACTGATTTCAACATTAAAAAGATAAACAAAGTAACCTATATGGGGGAGTTAATACATAAATTTTAAAATTTTATTTTAATAATAATATTTAATTATTTTATTTATTTAATATGATGGTTATATTTTACTCTTTGAATGCACATAAGATGCTTTATGTAAGATTTACAAAATATTAAAAGAGATTTTAATTGAAGGTTATAATGGTGTAATGAGAAAATAAAATCTCTTTAACTAAGTCTCTTCTTCTCCCAAATTATAAAAGGTGTTTTCCTCCTCCTCTCTAGGATAGAGAGAGATATTCTCTTGTCTCCAAAACGATAATATAGAAAAATATTCTCTCTCAATTCTTATCTTCCAATTTTATACTTGATTGAGAAATTGAATACTATGACTTTATCTCTTTCGACATGAAAGCTTTCCGTTCTGCGACTGTGCTACCGGAACAGAATTTGAGAATTAGTTCAGGTGTAGAACCTTGGAGGTAGCATCAACGACATTCCCTGCACAAGAGGGTGTAATCTACCTTTAGCGCAGTCGCGACACGATCGCACGTCTACACCAGGCTTATTATCATTTTATATATTCTATTTATCATTTAATTTATGATTTATTTAATTAATTATTTGGTTAATTTTATGAAATATAACTAACACTCTAAAGGTAGATTAATTTTAAAATAAAAAAAATGAATTAATTTGGTCATTATATTATGTTTGCCAAATTCACAATTCTAGTCGAGCCTCAAAACTTTCATTTCCTTCTGTTGTGCATTTGACCAAATTTAGATTTCAAACCCAAGTATTAATATGCTATATTGTGAAAGATCTTAAAGCCCATATTTTTATGTGGATATTTTAGTCACAAAAATTATTTTGTTGGTGTAATTGGCTCGATGCCCTATATTTTTCACCAATGTATATCATGCTTATTTTTTACTATATATATAATATTAATTATTATTTGTACTGGCCATTAGGCTAGTTTTGTTTCCCGGAAAAAAAAGAGAGTTTATGCAATTTTATTTTAAAACCGGAGATTAATTGAGAGCTATTATGCTAAGAATTATTAATTTATTTTTTGCCAGTTATACTTTCACTTTTGAGACCTCTCAAAACGGAAATGTGATAAAGAGAAATTTTCTCTCTCTTGTTCATTGTGTTTAATACACAATTAATGATATTATATTTTAATCCATCTCATAAAAATTATAGAGAGGTTATAAAAATCCTCGCGAATTTTCGCGTCCATCTCCTTATTCGGCGCGTATTTCGGCAAACTCGAGGGCTCACACGCCAAAGGCTTCGTCTTAAAATACTTACTAAACCGGCCAAACGCATCCAATGCCAATCTATCTGAAGTCCACTCTGGTGTATCTCGTTGCCCTAAATACACCTCATCCGCAGAATGGCGAGACAAGACCTCAATCAAAGAAATCCCAACCAAAGTTTGTATTTGATTTGTTATCGTTCTAAGTAACACCTTATCTGGATTCTTTTTCAACTCGTCAAATTCCTTCGTCCCTGGTTCAGGCATTGGCTGACGGCTTACAGTCGGCCGATTCGGAACATAACCGCCGTAAGGGTATTGACCGAAGTTAACAGCCGCATGAAAAGCGGATGCAAGCCATATTAGAGTAGTGCAAGTTTGGGTTAGGTCTTTGAGTGAGTCCATTTTAGGCCACCATGTTTCGTACCTTTTATCCCCATGACTGACTTCACGTATTTCTTTCCACCATGTGCGGAGTTCCATATCGGATTTTATGGTTGAATCATCAGGATAGTAGATAGAGCAGTATTCGATGACCCATGACTCGATAGCTGACCAAATTGCCAGACCGTCTACTGCATATGGATAGTCCTTGATCAATAATCAGAGCTTTTCCGGACTAGAACAATCTTCAACTGCGACTCCCCTGATTAAATATAAATACCAATATAATGTTAATATTTTACAAAGTATATAGAAAAAAATACCTAAAACTCACAACTATAATTTATATACATAGTAAAAACAATAATTTGTCAACATCATTTCTCTTCTTTTATATCTACACAAAGATTAAAGGCCTAACATCATGGTATAATTCTTTTTAAATATTAAACTATGACAACTAAAAATGCACACAACTAATTCTTTTTTCTTTCTTTTTCAGTTGTGAAGCATTGAATTTCATTGTTTTAGAAAGACAACATTAAATATCATTGAATACTTAATTTTATATTTTACAGTACATAGATTCAAAGGCATGTATGTATTAAGCATTAAAACTCCTTTATACTGTTCAAGCTTATTGGGCCTTTATAGGCCGTGCTTAAAGTTAAGGCGAGCACCATTTCCCCAAAATACATATATACATATAATACATTATGAAGCTCATTATAATCTTAAATTTCCATGCTCACTCAAACTGCAATTGACGAATGAGTTTGCATAAAATGAACATAATTTCATGTGATGTCTCCATTTAAAACCAATGTACATACTTTCATGTCAAGCCTCCATTTAAAACCAATGAGGCTTGTTTTACCGCTCGAGCCGCTCTGTAAATTTCATGTTGCACGGATCTCAATGCATGTGTTGTGTTTAACTTTTTAGCCGCCTCAATCACATCGTCAATTCCTGGAAACGATTTCGATCCGTAATTATTGTTTTGTGACGGCCCGTAAATCTGCCAAAAAACAAATATTAAATATGCAATTATAATTTTTGTATATTTTTTATATGATGATTAATTATATAACTATGATAAACGTACCAAATGTTTGAACCATTTTCTTCCAGAAAGTCCGTCTCGATCGGTAAACGCTCGTTCAGCCATTATAAGTCGGTCATTTAGATCTCTAATTTTTCCTTGATTTTTTCTTAATTTGTGGCCCCAAAATTTCCTTTCTAAATCCTAAAATATAACCCAACAACTTTGTTAGTCTATGAAAAATATATAGTTTTCAAAGATTTAATGCTATTAACCTTTTTTTGTTCGTTAATTTTGAAGGCTGATTTGTTTAGAAGTTCAATCGATTTGTACAAGGGAGTGAAACTAACAGGAATTCCAATTGCAGCCTTTTCTATTTCTTCTGTACCGCTCTTTAATTCATAAAAACAAAAAAAGAAAAATAATAATAATAATAACATAATAGAGATTGAAAAACAAAATGCAAATTCTAAGTAACAAAAATTAAAATATTATATAAAAGAACCTTGAGGGCCAAAGCATATGAGACATAATCAAACGGTAAAATCTCATCATCAGCGAGCCTCAAAGCAACTAATCCCCAAATACTAGCCGCTATATTTAATTAATAAATATAGTATTAATGTTTATTAATAACAGTATATATCTGAATAAATTCTAAAAAAATACCAAAAAAAGGTTATTAAAAAAAATCTGAAATGAAATAATTGAGTAAATAAATACCTGCTGTGTGCCTTTGAAACATAGGGTCTCCAAATTTCTCCATCCACAAATAATCATCGTATATAGAATGATACACAGGATATTCTACAAATGTAAATCCACATCCATTTTATTAACTAACCCTAATTTAACATTTCAAGCTAATTTAAGCATATTGAATCCTTCAATTATTCATGACCTAAAATCCTAAACCCAAAATAAACACTAATCAACTTACCATCACCAAACGACATGTCCTACACAAGATATCCTACAAAGTACAAACATAATCAACAACCATTTTATTAACTAACCCTAATTTAAGGGTATTAGCCCTTTAATTGTTCCTAATCTAAAACCCTAAACCCTAAATAAACCTAATCAACTCACCGTCGCCAAACGACATATCAACAGAAGGAATGCCAACGTGCTGCACGAAAGCCGCAAAATCCGTGCCTCCCCCACCCAATCTCCCAATCTGTAAAAAATAAAATAAAATTAGGGTTTTAGAAAAAAACTTAAAAAAATTAGGGTTTTAGAAGAAAAACTGACCGAAGGAGAACCGCTAGAAGAAACCCATGAATCAAACACGGTCTGCGACGAATTATCCGGATCTTTCACCTTAAAAAAACCAATTAATATATACATCTTAATATCTTATTATTTTATTCTCAAAAAAAGAAAGAAAATATGTTTTTTGTAGGGGTGTTTGTGGAATATTACCATTTTGGAGGCTTGGATGATTAACGAGTCGAGCTGAGGAGTGGCAGAAGCGTAAAATCCAGGTCCACATACGGACGAATCCATGTTTAAATAAGCAACCGCTCTTTGAGAAAGCATCTCTCTGTTTTCTTCCACCCATTCTGTCGATCCTATCTAAAAAAAGAAATTTATTTATTTATCTTTATTTATTATTTGTTTCTTTATTTGTTTATTTGATTATTTATTTTTACCAAGCCGAATTCTTCTGCGTCCCAATTGCATAAAATAATCGTGCGGCGAGGCCTCCATCCTCTTTTTTGCAATTTTGATAGTCTTTCAGCTAACTAAATAAAAAGCAAAAAAATATGCAAAATTAAATGAAATAGAATTTCAATATTTTATTTTTACTTTTGTGTGGAAATTAAATTTTTATATTACTTCAAGTAAAGCGGCGGTTCCACTGTTGGGATCCACGGCGCCAAATGTCCATGCGTCACGATGGTTTCCTAGCAATACATATCTACATAAATAAATATTATTAATTAATTAATTTCATTAACATAATAAATATATCAAATATACGAAATTTGTTTCATATTTATTAAATATATTATATAGAAAGAATCATACCGATCAGGCTCTTCTTTTCCTTCAATCACACCAAACACGTTTTGAATCGTCCTTAATGTCTCATTCCCCTGTTCCACAAAAACAAAAAATAAATAAAATTACATCTACCAATTTAATTTACTGATTTAATCCAATATATAATAAACTCAAATTTAGAGACTCACAATATAAGTCAAGTTGAGTAGACCCGGTCCAGGCCCGAGCTGGTAAACCGGTGCACCTTCCCTCCCCTGCCAATCAGGCGGCGCCACCTGTCCTCCAACGGCCTTATGAATCTCCTCTCCATCTTTACCAGACACAGGCAGGGCCGGAATTCTCACCAGTAATCCTTCTTTCACCACCTCTTTAACACTCTTTCTCTCACACTCTTCTTCATTGGCTGAGCAAGTCCAGCCTGGCGTGAGTGGGTCTCCTTTCCCTCTGAAAGTGGAACCCACTTGAACTCCGGTTGGTGGTAGGCTCGGCCCGGCCGGAAAGGCTAAGTCTTTTTGGTAGTCTTTGTAATCGCTGTAGATTACTACTCCAATTGCTCCAGCGTCCTGTGCGTTTTTTACAATGTCGCCTCTGAAGATTTCGCCGTACCTTGCGAGGATTATACAGCCGGTGATGTTTATTTGAAGGGAGTGTAACAGTTGGAAGTCTTCGACTCGGCCGTAGTTGGCGTAGGCCACTGGGGCGGAGACGGAACCGGAGGCGGAGTAGGCGAGGAAAGTCGGTGTGGAGAGGGAGGCGAAAGTGGCTGATGGGTCGGAAGCAGCGGGGATTTGGACGAGGGGGAAAGGGAAGAGAGGGGAGGAGAGGGAGAGAGAGCGGAAGAGAGGGAAGGAGAGGAGGACGGAGTAGAAGGTGGAGTGGGAGGGGAAAGGGAGGGAGGAGAGGACGTAGGAGGCGTCGAGGGAGTTTGCGGCGGAGGAGGCGATGTGCGGGAGGGCTGTGAGGTGGCGGAGGTGAGTCGAGGCGGAGGAGTTGGAGCCGAGGGTGAGGAAGAGAGTGTGGTATGGGGAGGGAGACGGGCTGACTGTGAAAGTTGTGGTTGTCGAGAGGAGGAGGAAAGGAAGGAAGAGGTGAAGGGGAGTGACAGTCAACGGAACTCTGAGCTCCATTGATGATGAGCTTCGAGTGGAGAAGAGAACGAAGGAAGTAGTGGACGGGCATGCAGTGATATTAGCAGGTTTTGTTTTGTTAATAACAGAACCCGCCTACCTGCTCTTTCGTTACAAAACTTCACTTCTATCAGTATAAAATCGCAAGAAAAAAAAATCGCAAAAAATCAAAATGTTACGCAAAAACTTTTTGAACTGTACGGCGTGTTATTTGTTTGAATATGCAATTGCAAATGGTGTTCATCAATCCATTGTCGTCCAGCCCGGTTAGGATACCTGGCTTTCACCCAGGCGACCCGGGTTCAAATCCCGGCAATGGAACATTTTGTTCTTTCAGCCTAATCTTGTTGTTACTTAGCCCCGGCCTGGAAATATGATTTTAATCTGTATTTTTGATGTTTTATTATTTCGGGCCTTGTGTTTACTTAGGCCAGGACCAAATATTTTATTTTTATTTTCTATATTTTCTGACAGACATTTGTTATTTGGGCCTCTTTTTATGTAGGTACGGCCGAAAAATAAAGGGTGTTCATCGCGCGTCTTGAGATTATTTCGGTCTTGAGATTGGACAAGGGTGGCAATGCAACGTTAAGCACTCTTCTGTTCTGTCTTTATAAAACTACATCAATCACAAGTCAAAATAGCAAGCTTGAGCTCCTAAAACCTTTTCTTCTTTCTTCTCTCTCTCACACACACCAAGCACGGAGAGAGAGAGAGGTTACTGATTCGTCAATGGAGCTCAGAGTTTCTCTCCTCGCCCTCTTTCTCACAGCCCATTTGTTTCTCCTTCCGACAAGCATCAATGGCTCAGAAATCTCTCCGTTTGCTGAGCCGGCCATGGACAAGGCAGGGCTGAGCCGAGCCGCATTTCCGAAAGGCTTCGTGTTTGGTGCTGCCACGTCAGCATATCAAGTGGAAGGAATGGCGCTTGAAGAAGGAAGAGGTCCTTCTGAATGGGATAAAAATGTTCTGAATCCAGGTACCAAATCCGTACCAGTACGGTACGGTAACACACTGTAGTTTTGAAGTTTATATTGCATTAAATTATTAATAATTTGTAATTAAAAAAAGTATTAATAATTATTTTGTATATATGATGAGCAGGATTTATTGTGGACAATAGTACTGCTGATGTTACAGCTGATCAGTATCATCACTACAAGGTATGTCGAAATTTGTTCTGTTTTTATTATGAAATTGTAAGATCATTTGATGGGTTATGTCGTATGTGGCTTGTAAATGTAATATGATGAATTTAAAAATGTTAATTTTAAATTTTAAAAATTTTATGTTTCAGGAAGATATAGATATGCTGAAAAGGATGAATTTTGATTCGTACCGATTTTCAATCGCATGGTCCAGAATATTTCCTGGTACGAATATTTTTCCACTATTTATATTTTATTTTTTATTTAGTTATTATTATATTTTGGTTTAATTTTTTATATTTGAACTAATAATAAAATTGATATTTGTTATAGATGAGGAAGGAAAAGTTAATCCGAAAGGCGTAAAATATTACAACAACTTGATAAACTACATGCTTAAACAAGGTAGTGCATGCTAATCCATCTTATTGGATTTTACATTTTGGAGAAAAGACCCTGAAAAGTTTCTAATATTTGTTTTCATCGAATTAATAGGTATAACTCCATATGTTACTCTTCTTCACCATGATTTTCCTCTCGCGCTCGTTGAGAAAAACAAAGGCTGGTTAAACCCAAAAGTTGTGTAAGTTTTCTTTAAATATGCAACTGTAATAATATACTATACACTCATAATAAAACGTAATATTTATTTTTCTTTTTCTTTTTTGCAGGAAGCTATTTTCTAATTATGCGGGATTCTGTTTCAAGACAAGTGAAAAATTGGTTCACGATTAATGAACCAAAAATAATGGCAACATATTTTGCTGGTAGTGACTCATCTACTGATCCGTATATAGTTGCTCATCATCTTATTCTTGCGCATGCTACAACTGTTAAAAAATACCGACACAAATTTCAGGTAATCATTTTACAAATCTTACACATGATATGATGATATTTCAATGTTTTGTAAGGGCGCAAATGAAAATTGTTGTTTTTATTTTCATTCTAGGCTGGTCAAAAAGGGAAGATTGGTATTGTTCTGGACTTAGTGTGGTACAAACCGCTTACTAACTCAACAGAAGATCAAGCGGCTGCTCAAAGAGCTAGAGATTTCCATGTTGGATGGTACGAAAATAAATAAATAAATATTTTCTAAACTTATTAATTTAGTTTTTATTATATTTCCTTAAGAAAAATGGGTTTTTATTTTTAGGTATTTGGATCCATTAATAAACGGGCATTATCCGAAAGCAATGCAAGAGAATGTGAAAGAGAGGCTACCGAGATTTACAACGAAACAAGTTTCGTTAATTAAGGGCTCGATTGATTTTGTAGGGATTAATCAATATACAACCAGTTATGTTAATAATTCATTCGAAAATGTTGATTTGCCGCCTAATTACTGGATCGACTGGCATGCTCAATCTCATTGTGAGTTTTTATTATTTTGATTAATTATATTTATTTTTCAAGAAAATATTTTCGTTTTATTTAATCTTAGTTTTTTTATTTGGCTATAGCTGTGCAAAATGGTTTGCAAATTGGACCAAGGGTGATATCTCAACTTCTTTTTTCTAGATTTCTTTTTTCTTCTTTCCCCCATTTATACTATATATTAAAATAAAAATATCTAACTAAAAACCTAAATGTAGGCAAACTTGGAATGGCTTTATATTGTACCCACCGGGATGTACGGTTGTGTGAATTACATAAAGGAAAAATATAACAACCTAACAATCATTATTTCAGAAAATGGTAAGAAATATAACTCAAATATTCAAAATGATATAATTCTCCAATTTATAAAGGATACAACAAAATTTTTACTTATCAATATTTTTTTCTTTCAGGTATGGAACAACCAGGTAATATGACGATGAAAGACGCCTTGAATGACACCATTAGAGTTAGTTTCTACAAGAATTACATATCTGAACTGAAAAGAGCGATTGATGATGGTGCAAATGTAATTGGCTATTTTGCGTGGTCTTTATTGGATAATTTTGAATGGATGTCGGGTTATACGGCACGATTCGGATTGGTTTATGTTGATTTTGACAGTCTGAAACAGTATCCGAAAATGTCTGCGTACTGGTTCAAAAATATGGTTGAGGAAGAAGTTTTGAGTAGCTTCTAGAGTTTAATGCTTAAAAAGTTGTTTAGAAAAAAGAAATATTTTCCACATCCTGGTATATGTCGCCTACCCACGTTGTACATTTTTATCTGTTCATTGTATCTTTGTATATGCTTATTGTATCTTTTCAAATGTACATTATCCTTTTTGTACATTATATATATCATTGTTTGACAAAATACATCTTTATTTGTTCATAACTAATTTCTTATATGTTAGTTATATTTTTTTAATATCAACACACCTTTCTATTCTTAAATGCACATTCCTTTAAATATATTAATAGTATGCATTAGATGCACATTCTGATAGCAACATATTTAATTATATGATAAATTCACTAACATATAGTCACAAAAATAGGTGCACATTCTGATAGCAACATATTTGATTATATAATAAACTCACTAACATATAGTCCCAAAAATAGGCATAAAAATTGGATTATAATAAATGATTTTTCTTAGCATGAGTCATTTTCAGCCATTTATTAACTTTGGCTTTGTTGGCTGATTCTTAGTCATGTGCGCATCTTATAGAAAAGCAAAGGCCACACAGGAATATTCTCAAGTTAAGTAGCTATTGGCAAAATATTTATATTACATAAAGTTTTAATGCTAGTATGATTGAATCCTTATATTGCATAAAGTTCTAGTTTTATATTTAAAGCTAAAGTTTGCTTGTTGAAGTTAAAATATAACCTCAGTTGTTTAATTAAAACATTACCGTATTGACATTCTAATTTGGTATGCATTATTCACCAAGTCATAGTGATTTTTTTTTCTTTTTAATTTTTCAAGTACGTTTCAAAAATATCTTTTGATGCAGGAATTTAATTTTTGAAATCATCTATATGCAGTCAAATTTGTACATAGATTTCCAAAATTAAATTTATTGTACATTAATAACAACAATACAAAATTCTATAAACTTCGGTTTACATTTTTTGTATGTTCATACTTAAAGGGGACTTTTTTGGGTGCATTATTCAAACTCCCCCCTAAAATCCTCAAATTCTATCGTTTTCCTCTCCAGTTAAGGGTCTAGAAAAATCTTAGACACGGTCTACAATCCTCTCACATACTTAGTCGTGTTGGCTGTCACTCCTACGTCATAGTTTGTTTGCAGACCTGGTCCATGGAACCAGTCATCGCTTTTTTCCTCATATGCCCTCCATCTTTTCTTTTATTTAAAACATAATCTAAAGAGGTAATATCACGTATACCCTTCCAAAACTTCAAAATATCAATTTACCCCTCTAAAGTTGCAACTATCAAATTTGCCCTCTCAAAAGTGAAAATCTATCAAATTTACCCATTCAAAACTTATAATATATCAAATTTATCCAAATCTCAAATAATTCATTAAATTTGTCAAATTAACCGTGATTTAATGTTCTAGATTTAATGTTCTAAACAAAATCAAATTAATAAAAATAATTTTAATGGACTAAAATACCCCTTCACCTTCTGTTTTCTTTTCTTTCACCACTGACATTAAATACCCCCACACTCTCTCTAACGTTTCAGCCTTTCTTTTTTCTTCATTTTTCTTTACCGTCATTTTCCTCACAGAAAAGAAGAGAAACTAAGAGAGGGCAGCAAAGAGAGAACCTCATCGTGTCTTCTTCCTTCCACTTTTTTTTATTTCTTTCCTCTCTTGCTCCTCTTCTTTTCCCTCTCTCCTCTTAATAAAAAAAAAAAATAGGTTGAGAGGTTTGACAATTTACATGTTCTTGCACAACTACTATAACAATAATTTTTTACTGTTGGGTTCTACAATTTTCCATTTTTTTTAATAACCAATTACTAGAATAATGAATTTGAATGTTTTTTTTTTGGTAAAAATGAATTTGAATGCTTAATAGTAAATTGGGGGGAAAGAAGAAAATGAATTACCCATCAGAATTGATCAAAATAGCCACACATTATCAATAATGGAGAATTGAAGCTTCAAATTCGCCAAAGGTTGTAATTTATAAATCAATAAGCAGCAATACAGTTTACGGTACAATCAATAGAGCCCCCATGAATCAAGCGCCACCACTGGTGAGAAATTGTGCAATCTAAGCAACTAAAAATATTGAAATTTCTAATTATTTAATAAAAACAATTAAATTACAGATCAGATATTCGATTTATTTTGAGTAGAAAAAGTAAATACACCATTACATAATGAAAATGAGAGAGTGAGAGAGGAGAGAATGGCTATTCTTGGAGAAGAGAGCCGGTAATTCAGTCATGAAGAAAAGTGGTGATAAAAGAAGAAATGTGAGTTGATAAGGGAGTATACTCAGTGGTTTCACGAATGGAGAAGAGAGTCTACTCTGTGGCTTCATGAATGGAAAAAAGAGGCAAGTAAAGAGAGGTTCTCTGAAGGAGGGACAGGGAGGCGAGGGAATGGACAAAGGGTAGGATCGGAATTTCATAAATTGTCTGTTTATATAAATGAAAATATTGTTTTTGGGTAAATTTGATATAAAGTGAACTGAGGGTAAATTTGATATTTATAATTTTAGAGGGGTAAATTTGATATTTTGAGTTTTTGGAAGGGTATACGTGATATTACCCTAATCTAAAAGAGAGAGAGACTCTTCTCCTCAACATAAAACATTTTGTTTCGCCAAAGAACCTTTTCTTCTTCTTTCTCATTTCTCCGCCGAAGAAGAACAAAAAAGGAGGGAAAAAAGAAGCATAAAATCGCACTTAAATCGCGATTCATGAGCAATACCAGATCCAAAGCTCCAATCTTTCCCTAGTTCCATCAATGGCGGCTGCTCGACCAATCGCCGGCGGTCGTGACCTGGAGAGCGGCGGAGAGGCGGACGAGGAGTCGTCGGTGACGAAGAAGCCGCTGAAGGATGATCCGACGGCCAGGAGGTTCCCGCTGACGAGATCCGAGATGGCGGCGGCGACGGGGATATTCCTGGTTTTCCTCGCTGGAATCTGCTGCATCTATTACGGCGCGCCTCAATCGGGGAAGATTCTCAAATTGCCTCGGAGCCTCTCCGATGTACGGAATCTCAAGTGAGTTCTGTGGTGGTTTTCAATCCTTGATTTGATTTTTTAGAAACTTATTGAACGAATTATGCTGAGTTTTTTTTCTCACGACCCACATCCAAATTCGCCATTCACTCGGTTTCAATCCTTTTTATTCAATTTTACTCAACAAAACCCTCTCAACACACACAAATCAATCCATTTCACATCAAACAATCAATTCAGCAAACAAATCGCACTCACAAATCAATCAAAATCAAACAGGGAGAATCTGGCAGTATACGCAAGAGACTACAAGATAAACTTCATACTCGGCTACTGCTCGATCTACATATTCATGCAAACCTTCATGATACCCGGCACGATCTTCATGTCCTTGCTGGCCGGCGCGCTTTTCGGAGTCGTCAGAGGCGTGATTCTCGTCGTTCTGACGGCGACAGCTGGCGCCTCGTCATGCTACTTCCTCTCCAAGATTATTGGAAGACCTGTCGTTTCTTATCTCTGGCCTGAGAAGTTGAAGTATTTCCAAGCTGAGGTACTGATTTGTGAAATTGAAATGTTTTTCGTTTTTTTGGACGATTTTGTTGAGAAATATGTGGATTTGGTATTTTTTTTTTCTTTTGTTGAATTTTTGCTTAAGAAAAATGTGATTTTGGAAATATTTTGTTAAGTATTTTTTTTCTTAAGAAATATGTGATTTTTGGAAATATTTTGGTATATATTTTTCTTTTCCTTTTTTTGTTAAATATCTGATTTTAATATTTCATTTTGTTAAATATTTTCCTAAGAATACATGATTTTGTACAAGTTCGAAATTTTTCTCCTTTCGGGGCACAATTTTTGACTCAAAAAATTGTGGTTTAATATTTTGATTTTTTTAATTTTGGGGGAAATTAGATTGGGAAGAGGAAAGAGAAGCTGGTGAACTACATGCTGTTTTTACGAATTACCCCCTCATTGCCAAACACATTTATCAATATGGCCTCTCCAATTGTCGATATTCCGTTTCACATTTTCTTCATGGCGACTCTCGTCGGATTAATTCCCGCCTCTTATATTACCGTCAGAGTATGTTTCAATACTTTATTATTATTATTATTATTATTATTATTATATGGTTAAACTTTTATATTTGGAATTAATTAATTGATTTTTTATAGGCTGGGTTGGCGCTGGGGGATTTGAAATCGGTGAGAGATTTGTATGATTTAAAAACGCTGGTGATTCTGTTTTTGATAGGATCTGTGGCGGTATTTCCTGCGATTATGAAGAGAAAGAGGACTTATGAGTAAAACTTTTTTTTTGTTAGACACTTGGTATTCGATTTAGGAGAGGCCTGGTGATAGATTAATTTTATTATATTTCATTCTTTTTTGTTTATGTAAGTTTTATTTTGTTTTTGCAAGTGAAGTATTTTAAGAAAATGTAAAGAAGGCGTAGTTATTATTATGTGGAAAAATTCTGAAAAATTGTGCTAATAATATTGACTAATTTATTTTTTATAATAATTTTGAATGATACAGTGGAGATATGGAAAATTTTGAGCTTTGCACTATGTGGTAAGTGGTAACTGGTAACTCTTTTGTTTCCATATAGATACTGTTATGAATTGCATTCTAATAAAAACTAATAATTTGGTAAAGAAAGATATTAATTAGAACAGAAGATATTAAACCTCTCATATTGATAGAGCAATTAATCAAAAAGTTTTTTTTTTTTTAATGAATTGAGGAATTAATCAAAAAGTTGTCACATATATAAAATAAAATGTACAGACTTTCAAGTCAAAAACGATATATCTAATAAAAACTCAAATCACCAAAGCATAAGAAGATAAATCAATGCTAAAATCAATCCCTCCTTATACACACTTCTTAATCCTAACATTTGAATGAAATCAAACTCTCGGCCTCCTCATTCATTCCAAAACGGCAAAGGACGCGACATGTTTCCTCACGAAGCAAAGGCAGGAAGAAAGGATAAGTATACATGACATCAATATACTTCTTCTTAAAGAACAGCATCATGATGCTTGAAGGCCTGGTGGCGAAATCAATACACACGGATTTCAGCTTGTTGAGGTTTCGCTCGTGAGACATGACAAGGTATTTCTAATGAAACATCCATGCACAGTCTCTCTTCTTCTTCTTCAGACAGAGTTTCTATGCTATTTGAAGTGTATTTGTCTGCAAGAAAGAAGGAAATTCCAATTTTGTTAATACGGTAATACGGATCTGGACGAAGACGTAATACAGAACTAATTTGCATAGATCTTACTTATGGACGGATCAATTTACGACTTGTTTAAAGCGTATGGAATAATAGCGAATCTGTTGAATTGAATCAATTACCTTCGAGAGACAAATTTGCGATGATTTGTGATATCACGTTGGTTTCTCTGGCTGGAGCTTTGTTGGTTTAATGATATGTGATATTTCTTTATATATTTGATCGAGTGGGGAAAGAAAGGAAAGGGCCTTGAGATACGAACTTTCCATATTTGGTACGTGATAGATACTTTCCATACTTAATACCGCCATGCTACTTTACTTTATTTTCCACTTTTGCAGGGGTGTGATTATAATTTTGATTCTTTAAAGTGTAGATATGAAATTTTGACAATCAGATTAAAATGGGCTTTGGGCCTTCAACGGATAGGCCCAAAATGAACAATCACAATGACCTTCACTTCCTTATCCTCTCTTCTCTTCGTCTCCCTCTCTATAACAAAACACAAACTCAAGCTCAGAACGAGTGATAAGAGAGCAACAATGGCGAGCCTCTCTCTCAGCTCATCACCCTTCTCCATCGGCGCCGCTCTCAACCAACGAACCAACCTCCCCTCTTCCGTTTCCCTCCGCAATTCCTCTTTATCTCCTCCCAAGGTATGAATTTCGCAAATTTGAGCTTGAATCGATTCAATCCTGATGAAATATTTGTTGAACAGCGTGGGAGATTGACAATTACGTGCGTGCGTGTGGGCGGAGTGGAGATTCCGAACGACAAGCGGCTGGAGTACTCGCTGCAGAGCATTTACGGCGTGGGGCGAGTCAGGTCCAGAGTGATAATCAACGATTTGGGGCTGCCGAATAAAGTCACGAAAGATCTGACTGAAGATGAGCTCACGACTTTGAGGAAGGAAGTTACCAAGTACATGATTGAGGGTGATCTTGTATGTTCAATTTCTCTCTTCCTTTTTTCTAACAATTATTTTTGTTCTATATTCAAAAAAACAAAAAAAACAATTATTTTTGTTGAAAAATTATTATTTTTGTTCTAATCAACTATTCAAATTTGTTTGTTTCGAACTCTTCAAATGTTAAAAGATGAACTGACTGTTGAATTGTGAAATCGTACACATGGCATGGCATGACATATTTTTGTTGAGAATGTGTTTTAATTTTTTAAAAAAAAAATCCAAAAATGCTAATCCCCATTTAATTTTATACTTCATTAATTTTCTGCTCTTGATTTCATATGGTATCTTATTATATTATGTGTATGTTTCTCTCATGATTTCATACAATATATCCTTATTATTTTCTATTTTTCAATCAATACTTCACTTTAACAAAATATATCATGTCATATGCTCAACCAACATACCACTTCATCATTCAACAGCCAAATCATCAAAATAAACAAAGTTCAACAGTCTGAAGTGCCAAAAATAAACATTTCTCATTATAATATTTACTCATTTTTTTATTTTTTTTCAGAGACGGTACACAGGTAGATGCATAGACAGACTGAAGAAGATGAGGTGTTACAGAGGTTTCAGACACAGAGTGGGATTGCCCTGCAGAGGCCAAAGAACCAAGAACAATTGTCGCACTCTCAAAGGCAGGAAAATTTCTGTGGCTAAGAAGAAAAAGGCGCCGCCCGCTCAGGAATAAATTATTATTTAAATGTGTATGAAATTTGAATTTATCAGTTTGTCAAATTTGGGTTTTGAATTTGTTACTTTTGTTGTTTAATGTGGACTGTTTATGAATTGGTTGTAATTAAGTTTTGAAGTTTTATGATTTTGTTGTAAATTTAGTTTTTTCGGTTTATTTTTTTCGGTTTTTTCGGTTTATGCGTCGATAAAATAAGGGCTTTCTATTTTCTAAAACAATAAATAAAAAAATAAATAAGAATAATTGCCGCACTCTCAAAGGCAGGAAAGTTACTGTGGCTAAGAAGAAAAAGGCGCCGCCCTCTCAGGACTAAATTATTATTTAAATGTTTATGAAATTTGAGTTTTATAATGTTGCTTTGTTTGTGTTGGTTGTTCAGAGACTGGTTGTAATTAAATTTCGGAGTTTTTTTTTCTTTGTTGAGAATTGAGATGGTGTTGCAGTG
This sequence comes from Juncus effusus, assembly GCA_027726005.1. Classification (NCBI taxonomy): domain Eukaryota; kingdom Viridiplantae; phylum Streptophyta; class Magnoliopsida; order Poales; family Juncaceae; genus Juncus; species Juncus effusus. The sequence goes on along the minus strand of CM050905.1, from coordinate 1,201,403 downwards.
TGGATTTCAATTGTTTGAGTTTTGAATATGAAACAAAATGTTTGTGTTTGAAAATGTGATGATTGGAAATATGAGAATATGTATGTTCAACCTCGAGCTCTATGTTTATAAGATTGAAGTTCTTTTTATTAAAAAATAGGGAAAAAATAATAAAAACTAACATCACTTACAATTTACTTTTTCCGTTTCAATGAAAAATCCTTGTAAAACAAACTAGCACAAAAAAATACAAAATAAACTTGTATAAATACACAAACTTGTATTAATTTACAAGGGAACTCTATATGTTGGATCAACCATCTTCAAAATGAACAGGTTTCCTTTGTCACCTCTTGAAACCCTATCAAGCACAAGTTTCAATTTCATAAATATTTAGCTATTAATTGCAAATACAAAATTTGAATTTCTTAATTATAAACTTACCGAATTTCTTCATCTAGATAGGTAATTTCTAACTCGCCCCTTGCTCTCGCCGGTGCTTTTATAGGTATCTATTAAATATTAAATATTTTAATTAGCCAAATATTTAAATTTAATTAAGAAGATTATATATCATATATGAAATACAATGAAAAAGAAAAGACAATTTACCAAGCTTAATATTTTGAAAGTTTCAAATTTAACTTCAACCCTTCTGGAATTTAGAGGTGTTAAATTAGCTGTAACCTGTAAAAATGGAGCTTATTTAAAAAAAATAAAAACCATTATTTAATATACAAAATGAAAATAAATGAATGAATTTACTTGGTTGAAATAAGGCCAAGTTTCCATATTTTGAGCTCTTAACGAGTCTGCATTTATAGCTTGATAAATCTTCCCATTTGGTCTTAAAAACTTGGGCCTCTGAAAAAATACAAAATTACTAATTATAAATTTATAATTACAATTTAAAATAAGTAAAAAAGGGGGGAATAATTAGTGACCTGAGTTGCTAAAATGGATCTTGAAGTAGTGTAAATTAGCTCCCATTTTCCATTAAGTAAATCAGATTTGAGTGGCTCTTTCATTGCAAAAACTGCTTCTAGCTCACTTGCTAGCTTCACATTCAGAAAAAAGACACATAATTAATCACTAAATCAAAATCGAATTATAAAAAAAATCATTCCAAATACGAATTCGCAACCTGATCAATTCTCGCTTGATCTTCTGGTGTTGCATCAGCCCCACGATCCAACAGCTTAATTGCCTCCAGCAATTCCGCCTTAATCTCCTCTGCGTTTCTCCCTTTCTTCTTCAGAAACGAAGGGAAGAAAGAAACTCCGACTCTCCATTTCTGTGCTGAGACTCCATTAACAGACACTCCACAAGCTCCCGTGTTGAACAGAGATTGATTTCCTGACTGCCGTGCCTTCAGAGAAATTGGGGAAGAGTTGTTCACAAGTTTTCGATGGATTTGAGTTAGATTTCGGGGAGGAATGGTGCAGCCCGCCACTGTTGCCATGGTGAATTGAGCTTGAGAAGAAGAAGAAGAAAGTGTGAGAGCGAAGAGGAAAAGGGGAAGATTGAAGAGTAAATAAAACGAGATTTTAGTTAGTTTTTTCTGGTGGAGAGCGCGCCACAAAGAGAAGAATAAACAGAGAAAAATAGAGGCTTACATTGGGCCACGCTTGAAAGGCCCACTGGGCCTTGAAAATAAATTGAATTTTGATCCTGTGTAAATTTGGGAATGAATGAAATTCTGCATTCTAGTATATTTACTGATATTGAAGATGTTTATTGAATAAATAAATAAAAAATGATATTGATGTGAATGGTGAACTTTTTTTATAACAATTTGGAAAAGAATGTGTTTCAATGTTTCATAAATAGTGAAATAAATGATTATATACATGCGCCATTGAATTGAATATTTATATGTATCATAGAATTAAGTTTTCAAATGAAATTCAATGTGTCTTAGTCTTACTGAAAGAAATGAAATTCTATGTGTCAAAATTATATATTGACATTAGTTTATCAAAATCAAGTACCATAATTATTTAATCTATATTGATCCAGATACATTCTTACACAATATAAATTACATTTTCTTCTTTGCATATATTTATCGTAAGTAAAAAACTCAAGAAAAAAAGAAAGAAAGAATTAAACAATATTTGCTAATAATAGTTTGTGGCTAATGGATGATGCTGAGTGGAAAAGATAGAACAAGAGGGCTAAAATCAAACCTTTAAATAGAGAACACCAATGCTTCATGAGTACAGTAGTGAAAGAAATGATTATATACAAAGGCCGTTGAATTGAATCTATGTATAATCAAATTAACCAACTAAATATTCTATGATTCAACGTGTCTTGCAAAAATAATGAAATTCAACGTGTCAAAATTATATTAACATCAGTTATCAAAATCAAGTACCATAATTACACGAATGTTTGCACAATCCAAACTACATTTTCTCTTCATTTCATAGATTTATCCTACGTAAGAAACCCCAAAAAAAGAACACACACACAACTACTTTGCTAATAATAGTCGTTTGGCTTATAGTTATAGATGATGCTGAGTGGAAAAGATAGAACGAGAGGACTCAAATCAAACCCTATAAATAGAAAATGCATCAAACTCTCACTCCTTTTTAACTATTATTTTTTGAGGAAATGATTCTTTTCACTATTATCACTTGTTTGCAATAAAAATAAGCATTAATAGTCTGTGTTTGCTTAATTATATTAATTAATCAAGAAAAAACAGTTACAAAAAGATGAAAGACCATTCAAGTTAAGAAAATGGAAATCATTACTTCTAATAATTATAAAACACATAATCAGAACAGAAGATAAATGAAGTTTTGCTTAAAGAAACATGTCTAACCTATTTTAAAGCACTTTGTGCAAAAATCTGTTTCCGCTTTCAAGTCCAAAATATGCAAAAACAGGTTCACTATGGCATGCACGTAAAAAGCTCGTTTTCTCACAAGTTATTATCTTGGAATTGAATTCTCGATTTTGATCAGGCTAAATGAGAAATCAATTCAATTGATCAGCCTATACAAAGGAATCAATTCAATTGATCAGCCTATACAAAGGTCTCTTGTTAGATTAATTTTGAACGAAGGGCTATTTCGCAAAAAGACCGAGTTGCATGAGTGAGAACTAATTACCCCATTCAAAGCAATTTTAAACTTTAAGAAAGTAATATTCCAACAAAGATATAATTTCTACAATGATTAACACGCTGAAACTATAGATCGACTTTACACCAAATAATTTACTTCTACGAAATCTTAAAAGAAAAAAAAAATTAAATTACAAGTCCAAAAGTATTATGAAATTACGCATCAGCTTTACATCGAATAATTTACTTCTAAGAAATGTAAAAATAAATTACAAGTCCTTGAAAAGTAACTGAAATCTCGTAATTTTCTCAGGAGGAAGCGGGCAGGTTACAATAAGCTTACCTTTCATTGCACCTCTATATATCGCCTAAAAAATAAAGAAAAATTTCAAACAATTAAGCCAACAATTACAATTTTAATTAATAAAATAGAAGTTTTACAGCAATTAACACATAAAAATGAGACAATTTTTTTTTTACCTCTACTACATCGATGAAATCCTGCTTGCATTGAAATGAGCCTATCCATTTTGTATGAACAGCCGTCCTGCACATAAAATAAAATAAAAACAATTAAAAAATAAAACGATATATTCTTTTAGGGTTTAGAATAAAGAATCTTACCCTGAATCCATCTTCATGTGGTGAGCGTTGAAGAAGAAAATTGTCGATGGGAAAATCGTTATATCGAAATACTTTATGTAAACTTGAATTTCTTCAGAATCAATATCGACCAATGATATTTCGCCAAATCGTGATATATCTCTAGATGCCTTCAAAATCTGGATTAAAAAAAATGAAGCCGTGTCAAAAACCCTTAACCTTAAGCGAAAATTAGGGCTAAAAAGAATATCCATACATTGAGAAATACAACTCAAATATTGATGGATTGACGACAATTATAACATCACAAAGATCGATGTATTTCTTTGATACATTGAGAAATACAACCCATTAAACCCATTAATTGTTTCTATGAAGAAGTTTTAGTTATATTGACGAAAATTGACGTATTTTCTCTTTCATCACAAAACAACAAATTCCTCCTTCCAACTCCCAATCATTCAATCACAAGAGCCAGAAATCAACAAGTTTAATTATTAAACTAATTCATCAATCTCATTCCCCCAATTTCCGTTCTGTAATTCATCACCAAAACAAGCTCGATTGAGGATTCAGTAAAAAAACTTACGATATCATCCAGGTGGAGGCAGGCGGAGTCGTCGGCTCGGCCGAAAGCGGAGTACCAAAACCTTGTCGAGCGTGTCTCTGATCGCTGTGTCCCATCTCTCTCTCTCTCTCTCTCTCTCTCTCTCTCTCTGTGTGTGTGTGGGCACAGTGACGCAGAGCAGAGCTGAGAGCTCGTTTCAATGGCGTAACCAGCGTTTGAATTTTGTTTGGGCCAAGATCTTTCAAAGCTAGTAGTAACTAGTAAGCTTAAGTTTTTGTACAATATTTATAAAGCCCGATATTTATTGAGAGGAAACAGAAACACTGATGAGATAACAATTAACAGAGAAAGGGAACATAAATTGGGCTGCCTTTGGAAGGCCTATTGGGTCTTGAAGAGCATTTTATTTTTAAGGGCTTGTTTTGGATGTGTCACTTTTTTTAGGAAAAGATTAGGATATTTTTAGAGATTAGGATTTACAAAATCCAAATCCTAGATGATTAGGAACTATAGTGTGAAGATGTGATATGTTTGGATACAAATTAGTAAATTTGTAAGAATTTATTTATGAGTTTCCTTTTCTTCGCAAGTACCAACCAAAAATAATTATCAAAATATTAAAATTTTCGAAAAAATATGTCAAATATTAGAAATTTCTGTTTCAAATACTACCAAAATATTACAACTTTCACTTTCAAATACTAACCAAAATATTACAACTTTTCCTTATAAATACTAACAAAAATTGTACAATTTGTCCACTCAAACTACTAAACAAAATATTATAATACTAATAATTATATAAAAAGTCCGACGAGTTCATTGATCACTAACTCTTCTTTCACATCAATAAAGCTTTCAAAAAATTTCATCCATTAAAAATTAAATTTGTCATTCCATCATACTCTTCAAATGAAAATCTATTTTAAACGATCGAATAGATCCATTGCATTCTTAAACGAGTACTTATTCTCTGACTCAAATAGTTTGCTTTCTATATTGTGTTCTGATTCATTCTGACAAATAGTTTGCTTTCTATATTGTGTTCTGATTCATTCTGATTTAGCTCGTACCGAAGAAAGTTTCATCTTGCCTTTTCATTTCTTGTGCATACTCATCTGTCTCTCTAAACTTGTATTTACAGAGGGACTCTGTATGTTGGATCAGCCATCTTCAAAATGAAAAGGTTTCCTTTGTAACCTCTTGAAACCCTATTAAACAAAATTTTAAATCTTAAATCTTAAATATCAATAATAATAATTTAACTTAAATTTTTTCATAAAACCTTATAATAAACTTACCGAATTTCTTCATCTAGATAGGTTATGTCTAACTCGCCCTTACCACTTCCTGGTGCTTTTATTGATATCTATTAAAATATATTAAAAAGAAGATTTCATATCAAAATACTTTCTTGTAGTATATTTTAATTAGTCAAAATTTTATGTTTTACGTGTTAATTAGAGGAAAATAATTTACCAAACCAAATATCTTGAAAGTGTCAAATCTAACTGCAACTCTTCTGGAACTTAGAGGCACTATATCAGCTGTAATCTGTAAAAAAAAATATTTCAAAAAATTATAACCAAGACATTACTTTGACCAAAAGTGGATTGTGATCTCATTTTTTTGGAAGAAAAAAATACCTTGAATTTAATTTAATGTACAAATGAAAATAAATGGAATAATTTACTTGGTTGAAGTAAGGCCATGTTTCCATATTTTGAGCTCTTAGTGTGTCTGTATTTATAGCTTGATATATCTTCCCATTTGGTCTCAAAAATTTCGGCCTCTATAAAATTGCATAATTTTTTTTAAATACAGAGTTGCATAATTAATTAATTATTGATTCTAATTAAAAATTACTATAATAAATAAGATTTAAAATAAACAAGTAACAAAAAGTGAGGAATAATCAATGACCTGAGTGGCTAAAATGGATCGTGAAGTAGTGTAAATTAGCTCCCATTTTCCATTAATTAAATCAGATTTGAGTGGCTCTTTAATTGCAAAAACTGCTTCTAGCTCACTTGCTAACTTCAAATTAAGAAAAAATTAACTCAATTAATCACTAAATCAAAATCGAATCATAAAAGTAAAATTAAAAGTTTGAATTTGTAACCTGATCAATTCTCGCTTGATCATCTGGCGTTGCATCAGCCCCACGATCCAACGGCTTAATTGCCTCCAGCAATTCCTCTTTAATCTCCTCTGTGTTTCTCCCTTTCTTCTTCAAAAATGAAGGGAAGAAAGAAACTCCGATTCTCCATTTCTCCACTGAAAATTCAGTGCGAAATTGAATTCTTGGCTGGCGGGTCTTCAGAGGAGTTAGGGAAGAGTTGTCACGAAGAGTGAGAGAAGGTTTCCGGTGGATTCGGTTGAGATTCGGAGGAGGAATAATGCAGCCAGCCATTGTTGCCATGGCGAATTGAGCTTCAGAAGAAGAAGAGGAGGAAAATCAGTGTGTGAGAGTAAATAAATAAAACGAGATTTTAGTTACGTTTTTTCTGGTGGAGAGCGCGCCACAAAGAGAAGAATAAACAGAGAAAAAGAGAGGCTTAATTGGGCCGCGCTTGAAAGGCCCATTGGGCCTTGAAAGGCATTTAGATTTTAAATCTGTATAAATTTGGCAATGAATGAAATTCTATATTATGTCCCATATTATTGAGATTAAAAACGAAGTATATATTGAATAAATAGAAAAATCTAATATGAGATGAATGGTGCAAATTTTGTGATAACAATTTAAAAGGAAGCCTTAATTCATTCAAAAAAAGGTAAGAGTTTAAAAGAAAGAGTTTCAATGCTTCATGAATAGTGAGAGAGATGATTATATATATTGGCCATTGAATTGAATCTATCTACAATAAAATGAACTTACAAGTATTATATGATTCAATGTGTCTTACTAAAAAAAAAATGAAATTCAACGTGTCAAAACTATATTAACATCAGTTACCACAACAAAGTACCATAACGTTAACTACAAGATACTCGCACATTATTAACTACATTTTCTCTCCTTTTCATAGATTTATCCTAGGTAAGAAACCCCAAAAAAAGAACACACAAAATTACTTTGCTAATAATAGTCGTTTGGCTTGTAGATGATGCTGAGTGGAAAAGATAGAACGAGAGGACTTAAATCAACCCTCTAAATAGAAAATGCATCAAACTCTCACTCCTTTTCTAAATACTACATAATTACACCAACTCGCATCCCCTATAAATACAATGTCAGAAGTTTAACAACTTGCACCATTCTTAACACACATTCTTTCTCTCTCAAACCAAAAACCCAATTAATGGCGCTTCAGCTTTCTCTAGACACTTACTTCCTTCTCACCACCTTTCTTACCTTGGTCCTCATCACCCTCTTATATCTCTTGTACTCCGGTGAGGAGCCACGCTCACAGCCGGCCAGGCCAGAGCCGCACAGGCCAGCTGAATCAGAGATAGAACCAGCTGAGCAGCACCCTCAACAAGCTGAATCAAGCTCAGAACCGCCTGAGCTGGAGCTTCAACCTGCTGAATCAGAACCAGAGATAGAAAAAGTTGAAGGGTGGGAGAGAGGAATCTTGAATTTATTGACTCCACTTGCTTCAGTTCAAGAAGAAGCTCCTCACAGGAAATATCCTCCAGTTAGACAATATAAGAATATTGCCGTGAAACAAGAGAGTCTAAGTCCCATTCAAGAGGAATTCGAGGAAAGGGAAGAAGAGGAGGAGGAAGACAGGACTGTTAAGAAAAACTCTGGATGGAAAAGAAAATTGAAGAGAGGATTAAGGAGGTTCAGTAGATTTTTGTGTCCATGTTATTAGGGTTCTTTTTGTTAGTGATTTTTATTCATTTATGTTTGTTTTTGAGAGTCATTTGTAATATTTGATTTAAATAATAAGAATCTCTTCGCTCTCTATTTCTTCTTTGATGCATTAGTTGGTAATTAATTTTTGGCATTGATTCTTTTCACTTTTTTTTTTGAGGAAATGATTCTTTTTTTTTTCACTATTATCACTTCTTTGCAATAAAAATAAGCATTAATAGTCTGTGTTTGCTTAATTATATTAATTAATCAAGAAAAAAAAGTTACAAAAACATGAAAGACCATGCAAGTTAAGAAGATGGAAATTATTACTTATAATAATTATAAAACACATAATCAGAAAGTTTTGCTTAAAGAAACATGTTTAACCTATTTTATAGCACTTTGTGCAAAAATCTGTTTCTTCTTTCAAGTCCTAAATATGCAAAAAAAAGGTTCACCATGGCATGTATGTAAAAAGCTTGTTTTCTCTTAATATATGATATTGGAATTGAATTCTCGATTTTGATCAGGCTAAATGAGAAATCAATTCGAGATTTGATCAGCCTATAGAAAGGTCTTTTGTTAGATTAATTTTGAATGAAGGGCTATTTCGTAAAAAGACCGAATCGCATGAGTGAGAACTAATTACCCCATTCAAAGCAATTTTAAACTTTAAGAAAGTAACATTCCAACAGAGATATAATTTCTATAATTATTAACACGCTGAAATTATAGATCAACTTTACACCAAATAATTTACTTTTAAGAAATGTTAAAAGGAAAAAAAAATTAAATTACAAGTCCAAAAGTATTATGAAATTACGCATCAGCTTTACATCGAATAAAGAAATGTAAAAATAAATTACAAGTCCTTGAAAAGTAACTGAAATCTCGTAATTTTCTCAGGAGGAAGCGGGCAAGTAACAATAAGTTTACCTTTCATTGCACCTCTATATATCGCCTAAAAAATAAAGAAAAAATCAAAACAATTAAATTAGACCAAGAATTACAATTTTAAAAATTAAGATTCAATTTTCATGGGGACTAAAATGTAAAAATGAGAGTAATACATTTTACCTCTACTACATCGATGAAATCCTGCTTACTTTGAAATGAGCCTATCCATTTTGTATGATCAGCCGTACTATGCAAAATAAAATGACAATAATAAAATAATTAATTAATTAAAACAATAAGATTTTTTAGGATTTGGAATAAATAATCTTACCCTGAATCCATCTTCATGTGGTGAGCATTGAAGAAGAAAACCGTCGATGGGAAAATCGTGATATCGAAATACTTTACATAAACTTGAATTTCTTCCGAATCAATATCGACCAATGATATTTCGCCAAATCGAGATATATCTCTGGATGCCTTCAAAAGCTGGATCAAACAAAACAAAATTAAGCTGTGTCAAAAAACCCTGAGCCCTGAGAATTATAACTAAGAACAACAACCATGCATTGAACACTACCACAAATATTGATGGATTAAACCGTTTAAAAATTGTTATGAATAATAAACAGTTTAATTGTTACAAAATTAATGAAAAGGAATTTAATTTTACCCAATTTCCGTTTTGTAATTCATTCCTAAACCCTAATCAAACCCTACACAGAGTCAGTGTTAAGAACAACAAGAATGCACACACTGAAAAATACACAACAAATAAACGTTGCTATGAAGAAAATCCGCTACAGTATTTAAGAAAATAAGAAAATTCGCTACAGTATTTAAGAAAATAAGTTTAATTTCCCACAATTTCCGTTCTGTAATTCATCCCTAAACCAAGCTCGATTGAGTAGTCAGTAAAAACACTTACAACATCATCGAGGTGGAGGCAGGCGGAGTCGTCAGCACGGCCGAACCGGAGTACCAAAACCTTGTCGAGCGTGTCTCTTATCGCCGTGTCCACCGCCCGTTTCGTCCTCAGCGTCGGAAGCACCATCGATCCCATCTCTCTCCTCTCTTTCTCTCTCAGAGCTCTGTTCAAGCTTCAATGGTGTAAACTATGGGCTTGTTTATAAGAGAAGGCCTGAATCAGTGATAATGGCCCAAAAACATTTTTGTGCAAGTTCAACAAAAACAAAAAAATAGCGATAAATAAATAGAAAAGGAACTGGGAAATTCCTCCGCAAGATGTATAATTAACCGAATGCAGGGAGAATTGAATGATTGTTGTGTGTATTAATTAATTGGGCTATGCTTTAAAATCCTAATGGGCTTGAAAAGTATTTAAAACGTTATAGTTATAGAAGTATCAGAATTTGGGATAATGAAAAGGAGTTGCAATGCTTGATACGTATGCCTTTGTATTTATGTACTTATGAAACATAAAATTAAGTACTCAATGAAATTCAATGTGTCAAAATAATTCTTGCTAACTAGTTAGCACTATAATTGTATAATTCATAATAATTACTAGATATAATTTGCATAAAATGAATTACATATTGTTCCTTTCATAAATTTAGCCTACACAAAACTCAACACAAAAGACACAAATAACATTACATCACTTTTGCTAATAATAGTTGAGGCTAATAGATGCGTGTAACTGGAAAAGAATGGAGTGATCAGGATAGTTCTTTATTTCGACTTCTGTTATATTCACGCTTGTTTTCTTTATGTGATTCTCTCCCTAATCATTCATGTATGACACCGTCGTGTTGCATGAGTCGCTTGAGACCCCGATTGAGCCACCCGCATAACTGAGCCGCAGTCAGAGGCTCAACCGATTGAGCCAAAACGACAATCGGACGAACTGGAGTCTGATACGGAAGAAGACTAATAATTCAGGGAGAGAAATCTTGAGTTTCTTGACTCCGCCTCCACACCACTTCATAGGAGAGAGAAGCAAAAAATATCACTCTTCCAAGAATTATAAGGGCATTCCCAGCGGAGAGGCCATTGTCCATTGATTCATGCACCACCTTCATATGCTTCATCATTGTCAACCAATATTTGTTCCCGTCTTGCCTTACTGCGTGATTTTTCATGGCGGCGCCACATACCACTATTTTCCTGTCATTGACGGATATATGTCGGTGGCTAGAGTCGTTGGAGGATTTCTTGCGTCCTCCTTCTCCTCTTTCCGTTTCTCATTCACAAGAATTAGATGACACTTGTTTAATTTTAATTTTTTCTTTTAATCTCATTTTGTAGCAGGATAAAACATAAGAAATATCTTGATTTACCCCAATATCTTAATACTTTATTCGTTAGTTGCTTGTGTGAAAAATACATAAATTGGTATAAATTTTTTCAGCAACTAATATTTCTAAAGGAAGAAATTTGTGTCCTTATAAAGAAAATTTTCTCAAAATCACTTTCCTCGTGAATATCACATACATTTTGAATGAAAGCTTTGATGTTCAAGCTAAAATTGTGTGAATATTGGACTATATACGGGCAATTTTGATTCTCACATTATTTGGGTCCAAAAAATGCATCCTTGACTCTCTCATACTTGCTCTCAAAGTTATCACATAACAATTCACCATAGAAGTCCTTCCATTACGATTTTACCTTAAGTTCTCATGTATTTTAACAATTCATCATGCTTGAATTTGATGCCAAATTTGCAAATTGCTCAAATGATCACCAAATGAGGATAATCAAACCTTTATTACAATTAATGGAACAAAAAGTTACACAAAAAACAGAAAAAACAGAAAAAATACACATAATACAAAATAAAAATATAAACATCATTTATCATAAAAATAATTGTTTATATGTATTTTCATCATTTATCAACATCGCTAATTCCAGTATCTATGTAAATCGCTTTTTTATTTTGTACACAACTGTACAAATATTTTGAGTTTTATATAGGGAAATTCAATTTCAATATCTCAAAATTTTATTTTGTAAATAACTGTATAAAGCAATGGAGAGGACAGAATTTTGTACTGTCTCAACAATTGTATTAAGTTCAGAAACTTAGAAATTCAATATCAATATCTCTATATCTTTTTAATCTCTTCACTTAGTACATGTTTCATGTGTTCCTGTTCCAGTTCCAGTATTTTTATCCTAAACTTATTTTGCTTTTAGCCAGAAACGAATTCCAAGTTGATAAAAATCATGTAGTCCAATTCCCAAAAATTATTTGACCTCAAAAACCTTTCAGCTGGAATTGCATTCCAAGTTAATACAAATCCATGTAGTACAATTCCCAAATCATTCAAATTCAAAAATGAAACCCCAACTTTCTGTTTCTAGCTAGAATTGAATTCCATGTTAGTCAAATTTCATGTATTTCAAAACCCAAATTATTCGAATTCAAAATTAATACTCTTCTCAGCTAGAATCAAATTCCAAGTTTCTCAAAAACAAATGCAGATGACAATATTTTGTACCTTTTAAACAATTGTATTAACTCACAAAATTCAGAAAATCAATTTCTAGATCGCATACTCTTGTTGATCTCTTCACTAATGCGAGAATTTTCATGTATCTTTCTGTGTGCTTTTATCCAAAACTTATTTTGCCTTTTAACTGGAATTAGATTCCAAGTTGATAAAAAAGCAGGTAGTTCAATTCCCAAAACATTTAAATTCAAATTTTAAAGTTTGCATTTAGCTAGATCCGAATTCCCCGTTGATGAAAATTTACGTCGTTCAATTTCAAGATTATTCAAATTCAAAGTGGTATTCTAATTCTAAATTCTGCCATAAATTTTGGGATTCCAAGTTAATCAAATACACGTAGTTCAATTCCCAAATTATTCAAATTCAAAATAATATTCAAGAAACTCGTCCATAATTTGGGAACCAAATTGCAAGCTCACAAAAATGTTAGCTCAATTCTCAAATTATTTAAATTCAAAATCCAAACTCGCTTACATCAAAATTCTAATTCCAAGTTATCATTTCAAATTCTTGAAATTTTCCAAGTCAATGCAAACAAGGAATCAATCATCGAAATCAAGCACAGAACCACACAAATTCACAGAAAATTAATTAAACAAACCATAGCAGACTTTTAAACCATAATACTAGAATGTCAATATCATTCATCACCCATGATTCAAATCACAGAGGTCTATTCCACATTACCACAAATCGCAACCATCATTGCACATTCGGAATTTTACACATAAACACCATCATTCCATACTAAAAACCACGAACCAAATTACCAATTAAAAACCCACAAAAGACTCTAAAACCAAACCCTAATTAAAACCACAATTGCACTAATCAATCACCTTAAGCACGCTCGCCGCGAATCCTACGCGCAAGCTGAATATCCTTCGGCATGATCGTCACCCTCTTGGCATGAATCGCGCACAAATTCGTATCCTCAAACAATCCCACCAAGTACGCCTCCGCCGCCTCCTGCAGAGCCAAAACCGCATGGCTCTGGAACCTTAAATCAGTCTTGAAATCCTGCGCGATCTCCCTGACAAGCCTCTGGAACGGCAGTTTCCTTATCAGAAGCTCAGTACTCTTCTGATACTTACGGATCTCACGCAGCGCGACGGTTCCCGGCCTGTACCTGTGCGGCTTCTTCACTCCTCCCGTCGTCGGCGCCGATTTCCTCGCCGCCTGTGTTCAAAAATCACACATCAAAATCAGAAAAACCCTAGATCTGGCCAAAAAAACCCAAACAAAAACTCAAAATCTTAAAAAAAAAAACTACTCATTAAATTACCTTGGTGGCGAGTTGCTTGCGGGGAGCTTTGCCGCCGGTGGATTTGCGAGCGGTTTGCTTAGTACGCGCCATTGTTGTCGATCGAAGAAGAAGAGAGAATTAGGGTTTGGAATGAATTATAACGGAGAGGAAAAGATGGGAAATGGAGAGGTTAAGAGGATTATATATTTTTGAATGGGGTTTGATCGGACGGTGAGGAGTTTTGAATGGAGGGTGAGGATTTGAGTTGAGGAAACACAGATCCGTGGGGATGGGTTTCGAGTGTTCGGATTGGTTGGGGGATTTAGGGAGGGATTGATGAGGTGGCGTTTTAACTTGCGGGGGTTTGGGTTGGTTTGTTGGTGAATGGACGGCTTATATTTGTGGGTTTGGGTTGGTTTGTTGGTGAATGGACGGCTTATATTTGTTAGTGTGGTGTATTTGATGGAGGGATCATTTGGAAAGTTAAAAGGAAATGAACTGGTCTTCTACGTTAGAACAATGATTATGATGTATGTATGGTCATGGAGCAAAAGAGCCTGACATTTGGTAATGTGGTCAAAAAACATCACTCAAATGAGAGAGATAGTCAAAGGTCGAGTCAAGTTTAGATGGATGTTTTTTCTACAAAAATTCTATAGTGATTTTGATAAGAGATAAGGTATTGTCATGGAGCAAAAGGGCCTAACACTTGGTAAGTGGTCAAGAAAACATCCCCGAATGAGGGAGATATTCTGAGGTCAAGTTCAAATTGAAATTTTTTTTTACAAAAATTCTATGGTGATTTTGATAAGAGACAAGGAGACAAGTGTCAACAGTAACACCACAATTATTGTCTTTGAATGTTCTTGCTGCCCTTCCTCGACTTGATCACAAGGCCAACAGAACAGCTTTGTGTTTCGTTATAAATGTTCAATTATTGGTGAATGCAGAAACAAAGCAAACGGAAACAACAGAACTTCTAAGATGAAACTTCCTCTTTCGTTTTTCTTTTATTTGCTCATGCTTCGACCTCAATCTTTGCTAATTGCAACCGCAGAAACAAACAAGAATCAACTTACACCTGGCTCCACTTTGAACCCTTCGGGTTCTAACTCATATATCACGTCGCCCTCTGGTGATTTTGCCTTTGGGTTTCAGACCCTCCCGTCTAACTCGTCCTACATCTTGGCTATCTGGTTCAATAAGACGTCACCACAAACTGTTGTGTGGTTTGCAACCAACTCCGCAAACTCCACTGACAATATGCGCAACCCGGTCCTCGCAACCAAAAGTTTTACGCTCCGACTTTCAGGATCACTTTCTCTGATGGACCCTAATGGTAAAGAAGCGTGGAATCCTAGTCCAACCAACGCAACAAAGTTGAGTCTTCTTGATTCCGGCAATCTAATACTTTATGATAGCAACAACAACACGCTATGGCAAAGCTTTGATGTTCCCACAGACACGCTTCTTCCAAAACAGTCTTTAGCCCAGGGCTCTATGTTGCTAAGCAAGCTAACTGACTCGGATTTCTCCGCGGGCAGGTTCGAGCTGTATGCCCAAAATGATGGTAATTTAGCTCTGTACCCTATAGCTCTTCCTACTAGTGATGTTTATGATGCTTCTATTTGGGATTCAAGCACCGACACAGGGACCACACTCATCTTTAACACCTCTGGCTCATTAAATTATCAGCTTATGAATGGTACAGAAAATATCGTCCTCTCTGGTGTGTTATCTCGCTCAATATTATATCAACGTGCAACATTAGATCCTGATGGGGTCTTCCGGTTGTACTTCTATTCTGGCAATCCCGGTAAATGGTCAGTTATGGATAAAAAACCCATAGAAGGATGCAGCATAACAAGCAGTGATAAAGCTAGCGTCATATGCGGTGTCAACGCGTATTGCAACTCTAATAATAGTCAAGAACAACTCAATTGTGAATGCCCACCACAATATTCATTTTTGGACCCGCAATACAAATTCAAGGGTTGCAAACCAGATTTCACATTGCAAAGTTGTTTCCCTGGTCAAACTGAGTTTGACCCTAGTCAGGCTGATGGGTTTGACTTTGTAGAGGTGGCAAACACGGATTGGCCACTTGGTGACTATGCACACTACTCGGGTGTTCAGGATGTGAAAACATGTAAAGCCCTTTGTTTACCGGATTGTTTTTGTGCTGTCTTCGTGGTTTCAAGCTCGGGTTGTTGGAAGAAGAAACTCCCCCTTACAAACGGACAAAAAGATGCTAATGTTTATGGAAAACAAACGTTTATCAAAATTGGCACAAATAATAGTACATCGCAACAACGAACTGCCTCCTCAATAATAGACAAAAAGAACTATTTATTCATAATTGGGGTTATTTCTCTCGGAGTCGCCGGACTGGTATTATCTATAGCAATAATTCTAGCAGTTAAAAGTAAATGTTGCATTCATAGAAGTAGTTATCATAAAAATGACCCCGAGTTAGAACCCATGATAGAATTGAATCTAAAAAAGTTTGCCTATGAGGAAGTTCAACTCGCCACAGCGGACTTTCGAGAAGAATTAGGAAGCGGGGCATTTGGCACGGTATATAAAGGGGAATTGTCAACGGGTACTTATATTGCTGTTAAGAGGCTTCATCGATTATCAAATCATGCCAAACGGGAGTTCATCAACGAGATGCAATCAATTGGCAGAACCTATCATAAAAACTTGGTAAAATTACTTGGGTTTTGCAATGAAGGAACTTATCGAATGCTTATATATGAGTATATGAGCCATGGATCCCTGACAAACTATCTTTTTGGAGAGACAAGGCCGCCATGGAGTCAACGTGTCAAAATAGCAATTTCTATTGCTAGAGGAATTCGATATCTACATGAGGAATGTGATACCCAAATTATTCATTGTGACATAAAACCCCCCAACATACTACTAGACCATAATATTATACCTAAGATATCGGATTTTGGTTTAGCGAAACTCCTTTATGCTGACCATACACAAACTACCACATTCATCAGAGGGACGAAAGGGTATGTTGCACCAGAGTGGTTCAGGAACACACCTATCACTGCAAAAGTTGATGTTTATAGTTTCGGAGTGATGTTATTGGAGATAATCTGTTGTAAAAGAAACCTCGAGAGGAACACAACGGAAGAAATTGATGAGGTGCTTATTTATTTGGTTTCAGACTGTGTTAGGGATGGGAGAATCAACCAGCTGGTCAAAGGAGACGACGAGGCTCTGGCAGACATGGCGACGGTAGAGAGGTTTGTACGGGTGGCTATTTTGTGTGTACAAGAGGAGCCCTCTCAGAGGCCGTCCATGCACGACGTGTCTTCAATGTTGGAGGGGATCATGCCGGTGTATGCTCCTCCTCATTCTTTCTTGTCCAGTCATAGTAGTCATATTAGTACTGTATAATTTGATAATCAAGTACTTCTCTTATCTGTAAATGAAATATTTATCTCTAGTTGTTATTGAAATAGTTTGATTATCATTATCATGAAATGCCCAATAAGGAATATATGTTATATATATTGTATGACTAAAAACATGACAGAAACATAACAGAGACCATGTCATGTTGCTGAAATGCTTTTACGATTATTTATAGCTAAATTAAAAAGTATTTTTGACAACGTAGACCATGTCATGTTGCAGAAATGCTTTTTTACCATGCCGTGTGTAGTATTTTTGTTTGAAATAAATAGTTTCAAATTAAAAATTATAATTTTACATTACAATTTTTTTTTTATGCAAAATTATGAAATAAAGTATCATATTCAACTTTCTTCAATAAATTATGTTTTGTTAATAAACTTGTTAAAACATTCAATATATTTTGATCGTAATAAATTATGTTTTGTTAAGAAACTTGTTAAACCATTCAACATATATATTTCGATCGTATGGTAGTTTGTAAATATATTCTTATAATTGTTAATTTTGAAAAATTACTTGAAGTAGTTGCAAACTTGCCACTATAACAGAAATGGTAAGTATCAAATTATATGCAATAGTACAATTCGGGAATTAATCTAATTCTTCAATTTCATCTGGGAATATGATAAATTTACTTTAGATATATTGTCCTCCATAATTATAAAAATAAGCTTTATGGTGGGGGTTTCTCATTGTGCAAGCTACCGTTAGTTATTTTTTAGCAAAACAAATATACAACAGAAAAAAAATATATGAAACCAAAAAACAATATATATAATATATTTTTTGAAAACACTATAACCATAGAAAATATATTTGAATAGAAAAACAATTTATAAAAACAAAAAAAAAAATGTATATATAATTAACATGAAACTATTAACTGATATTAGAGGCCTTATTGTTTTTCTATTGTGGGCCTTTTCTTTCAAATGGCCTTCAATAACTTATGTTGCCTACAGTATAAAATACAAATTCATCTGCTTTTTGTTTTTATTTCTAATTTTCATTCCGATGCAAGAATGAGATTTATGTAAAAATATAAGCATTATAACTTGGGAAAAACACGGAACTATTTAAATCAATTAATCCAACTTTTTAACAAACATAATGTAATTAAAAGGGAGATAGAGTTTAAATATTACAAAACCACGGCCCAAATAAACAAATAAACAGACCCAACAAACAAAATCCCAACTAACCCACCCCAACAAACAAAACTTAAGAAACAGACTCACCAAAATAATATCCAGAAAGAAAGAAGCAAATTAAAGAAAAAAGCAACTTAAAGAGACAAGCTCAAAATAAAGAAACTTCTGCAGTATAGAACCAGTTTGCAAAAAAATATACAGTCGCATCAGCCAATTCTTCTTTCTCCCAAACACTCATAGGGAATTCATCAGAATCGGCATCAAATCTTCCTCCAGACTAATCTCCATGGATCTCGCCAAGTTCGCCTCTACATTCGCCTCTTGGTTTTAGCAGCATGCAGGTCTCATAATCGGTAAATCATAAATTGACCATTCTAGTGTGAACTAAAGAATGAAACGGTCCATTGTAGTACAATATTAATATATCAGATCATTTATTTTAGAAAATTAAAATCATCTGGTCTACTAGGTAAACAACGATTATGATGTATGAAGGAAAAAAGCCAAATAAGTGGTCAAAACATCACTCAAACAAGATAATATTCTAAGGTCGAACCCAACTTAGACGGAAGTTTTCTCTAGATGTACACAAGTAAAAAAAAAAGCAAAAGAATTACGTTCAATAATCGAAAAAAGGCTCCAGCTAAAAGTAAAATTATAAATTAAAAACCGGGTCAAAACCCCATTTAATATCCGTGCGCAAAAATTCTATGGTGATTTTGATCTGCATGAAGACTGAAGAGATTGGCCACCCACTAGGAAATAAGAAGAAAATTATCAACAGTAACACCCCAACTAAATGTCTTTGAATATTCTTGTTTCCCCCACTCATCTCGATCACAAGAACTGCTTTGTTTTCATTATAAATGTCCAGATAAAAAAAATTCAGATACTGCTATGTGCAGAAACAAAACAAAAGAAAACAACAAAAGTTCTAATAAGATGAAACTTCCTCTTTCGTTTTTCTTTTCTTTGCTCATGCTTCGACCTCAATCTTTGCTAATCGCAACCGCAACAACAAACAAAAATCAACTGACACCTGGTTCCACTCTGAACCCGTCGGGTTCCAACTCATTTATCACGTCGCCCTCTGGTGATTTTGCCTTTGGGTTTCAGGCACTCCCGTCTAACTCGTCCAATTTTGTCTTGGCTATCTGGTTCATGAAGACATCACCGCAAACCATTGTGTGGTTTGCAACCGACTCCACAAACTCCACTGGCATGCGCAATGCTGTCCTTGCAACCAAAAGTTTTACCTTCCGATTCGCCCCTCCAGGATCTCTTTCTCTCATGGACCCTACTGGTGCAGAAGCGTGGAATCCTGGCCCAACCAACGCAACAAAGTTGGGTCTTCTTGATTCGGGCAATCTAATCATTTATGATGGCAACAATAACCGTCTATGGCAAAGTTTTGATATCCCCACGGACACACTTCTTCCAACACAGTCTTTAGCCCAAGGCTCTATGTTGTTAAGTAAGCTAACTGACTCGGATTTCTCCGCGGGTCGATTCGAGTTGTATGCCCAAAATGATGGTAATTTAGTCCTTTACCCTATAGCTGTTCCTACTAGTGATGTTTACAATGCTATTTGGGACTCGGGCACCGAAACAGGCACCACACTCATCTTTAACACCTCCGGCTCATTAAATTATCAGCTTATAAATGGTACAGAAAATATTGTCCTCTCCGGTGTGTTGTCTACCTCAATATTATATCAACGTGCAACATTAGACCCTGATGGAATCTTCCGGTTGTACTTCTATTCTAACATTACCAGTAAATGGTCTGTTGTGGCTTATATACCAGATGCAAATGGATGTAGTATATCAATTGGTAATGGTAGCGGCATGTGCGGTGTTAACGCGTATTGCAACTCTAATAATAATCAAGAACAACTTAATTGCGAATGCCCACCACAATATTCATTTCTCGACCCACAACACCAGTACAAGGGTTGCAAACCAGATTTCATCCTACAAAGTTGCATCCCTGGTCAAAATGATGCGTTTGACTTTGTGCAGTTGGTCAACACAAATTGGCCAGACGGGGACTACGAACACTACAGCTCAGTTGTGGATGTGGAAAAATGTAAGGCTCTTTGCTTGACTGATTGTTTTTGTGCCGTTGTCCATGTTTCAGGCTCAGGTTGTTGGAAGAAAAAACTCCCGCTTACAAACGGACTAAAAGATATAACTAGTCTAAAAGGAGCACAAACGTTAATCAAAATCGGCACAAATATTAATACATCCCAACAAGGAGTTAAAACTGCCTCCTCAATTGTAGAGAAAAAGAGCAGTTTATTCATAATTGGGGCTATTTCTCTTGGAGGCTCGGGATTGGTATTATCTCTAGCAATAATTCTAGCAATTAAAAGTCGTCACTTTCATACAAGGAGTCCTCCTAAAATTGGCCCCGAGTTAGAACCAAGCATGATAGAATTGAATCTAAAAAAGTTTGCCTACGAGGATGTTCAACTTGCCACAGCCGACTTTCGAGAAGAACTAGGAAGCGGGGCATTTGGCACGGTTTATAAAGGAGAGTTGTCAACGGGTATTTGTATTGCTGTAAAGAGGCTTCATCGATTGTCAAATCATGCTGAACGGGAGTTCATCAATGAGATGCGATCAATTGGCAAAACATATCATAAAAACTTGGTAAAATTACTTGGATTTTGCAATGAAGGGACTCACCGAATGCTTATATATGAGTATATGAGCCATGGGTCCCTGACAAACTATCTTTTTGGAGAGACAAGGCCACCATGGAGTCAACGTGTCGAAATAGCCATTTCTATTGCTAGAGGATTTCGATATCTACATGAGGAATGTGATGCCCAAATTATTCATTGTGACATAAAACCCCACAACATACTGCTAGACCATAATATTGTACCTAAGATATCGGATTTCGGTTTAGCGAAACTCCTTTATGCTGACCGTACACAAACTACCACATGTATCAGAGGGACAAAAGGGTATGTTGCACCAGAGTGGTTCAGAAATACACCTATCACGGCAAAAGTTGATGTCTATAGTTTTGGAGTAGTGCTATTGGAGATAATATGTTGTAGGAGAAACCTAGAGTGGAACACAACCCAAGAAATTGCTGAGGTGCTTATTTATTGGGCTTCAGACTGTGCCAAAGATGGGAGAATCGACCAGCTAGTCGAAGGAGACGACGAGGCTCTAGCAGATATGACTACAGTAGAGAGGTTTGTACGGGTGGCTATTTTGTGTATACAAGAGGAGCCGTCTCAAAGGCCGTCCATGCACGAGGTGTCTTCAATGTTGGAGGGGATCGTGCCGGTGTATGCTCCTCCTAATTTTTTCTTGTCCAGTCATAGTACTGTATAACTTGATATCTGTAAATGAAATATTTATCTCTAGTTATTGAAATAGTTTTGATTATCTTTATCATGAATGCCCAATAAGGAATATATGTTATATTGTTTTACTAAAAATATGACAGAAACATTATAACAGTCTCCAGTGTAGATTTTACGATTATTTATAGCTAATTGAAAAAGTATTTTTCACAACGTAGACCATGTCATGCTGTTATGAAACATATATACAACATACAAATATATGAAACTAAAAAAAATAGTATATGTATTTTTTTTAAATAGTATAATAATAAAAAAATATATAAGAATAGAAAAATAATTTATGAAAAGAAAAAATTATATATATAATTAACATGACGTTATTAATTGATATTAGATTCAAATGGAGAGACAAGCTATTGACTGATGTCAGAGGCCTTACTGTTTTTCTATTGTGGGCCTTTCTTTTCTCCAAATGACCTTCAATAACTTATGTTACAAATTTATCTATTTTTTGTTTTTTATTTTTTATTTTGATTCAGATGCGAGACTATGAGATTATTTATGTAAAAAATAAACATTCCAACTTGGGGAAAAAACACGAATTTATTTCAATCAGTTTATCCAACTTTTTGGCAAACATAATGTAATTTTTATAAACGCGAAAATATTTTTTATTGTACAATAATATTCCTCTTTTATCTATTCTATCCTTGTGTGTTCAACAATCTCCATACATAACCAATGTCTAATGTGGAATTCAGATGAGCCGTTTACTTCTATAAACTATCTCATATCTTAAAAATAAGAAGACCTTTCCTCAAAAAAAAAAAAAAAGTAAGAAGACCACAGATGCATTGAATACTTGAATTTTTTTATTTTTTTTTGAATAATTGAATACTTGAATTGACCATACTTAGAAAGCATTAAACCACTTGTACTTTAATTTCCTTGCAAAAGGGGCTACAAACATGCACCATATGTTTTGAGTGGTCAATAAAAGGAAACATTCGTATTATTGAGTTTGTTCATCAATCATGTTTTTAGATTATTCATTTTCTTGAAACTTTAATGCATTGACAATGGCAGGTCAATATCTTTTAATTCGACCCCTAACATACGGAAATAATCGAGGAATAAACTATTCAAACTATCCGTAACTAGTCCAGTCATTATGCAACTCGAGTCACTGAATCATCGACTCGCTTTCTAAAAAGAGAGACCTTATTTACAAAATTTTATGCCATGAAATATTATTTAGACATTTGAGTATGCATGTAGTGTTGTAGTTGAAAAAACACATCATGATGTTGAGAAGCTGATTGAACAAAATAAGAATTTGACGGATTGACTGAACCTTTTCTCTGTCAAAATCATCTAAGTTAAAAACTTTGTTTATACTTTAATTTTAATCACTTTTGTTAATTTCAACTATTTATTTTATCTGTTACAAGAACCGACAAAAAAAAATCATTGAAGTGAAGCGAAGGCAACATCTAGTTTATGCTCATGGCGTTGGTGCATGCAGTGGAGGCAAATTTATGAAATTTAAAATATGAGAAATACAGATTGTATCCTCAAAACATTTTTTAGATTATTTAAAAGATGAATTATATTTAAAAGAAGCAAATTGACTATATGTGAACAATGATAATTTTCTTTTAGATTATTCAATGATGCTGTTAGCACAGATCCAACGTGACATTCCGGGAAGATTGAATGGAAATTCTGTCGGGTGGAAGTGTTTTTCTTTGATTTCATCTCAACTTTGGACTTATAGGAAAGGAAAGAGGTTTCCTCTTGATTTCGATGCATCCACCGTACAAGAAAATAATCTAAAAAAATTCATAAAGAAAATAATAGAAAGAAAATAAAAAAGGAGTAGAAGGGGAAAATAATAAATAAACTCAAGTATATAAATAAATATATACAAGAGCAAAAGAAATACATAATCAAAGAAAAACTCTAGCTAAAAATAAAAGAGAAATGTGATTACACGCTGTTATATTTAGGGGTGTACAAAAAATTGTCAACCCGTCCAACCCGTGTAACCCGAACCGGACTGACCTGTATTTTGCAGATTTTGAAATTGTTGGGTTGGGTCCGGATTTAAATTTTGTATAACCCGGAATTGTGGGTCGGGTTACGGGTTCTATATTCAAAACCCGAATTAACTCGACCCAACCCGCATACTCCAAATTTAGTTGCCATGTTTATATTCCAATTATTTATTTCCTTTTTACAAAGTTTATATGTTATTTTTTTTTTACCTTTTATTTCCATATCTCATAATTATTACTTTCCACTAATAAACATAAAATAATAAAGCAAGGGAGCCAATGCAAATACATATTCCATTAATATTGTAAGGTTCTATTTCTATTCTCACAAATCTTTGACCTTGTCATATATTCCTGACTTCTGTACAAGAAATACGAAAAATTTTGAAGTTTTGGAAGAAGAATTTAAAAGCTTGGTCATTATATTAGTGATTCATTAGAAATTTATATATTAAGATTAAATAAATGATTTATTTTATGTTTGTGGTATAAGTTGCGTCATCTTAAAGGATGTTTTGTTAAAAAACGATTCAATAATTTTTCATAAAATTAGTTCTTTTTTATATCATTTTTGTGTATTGACATGTTCAAATCTTAAGATATATATGATTAATATATATGGTGATGACAATTTAATAAATCTCAAAATCCGATTAACCCGTCCAACCCGCCTAAGAAAAAAATCACCAGGTTGAATTTTTTTTAAATATTATGGATTGGGTTTTGGTTGAAAAAATCTAAACCCGTCATAGTTGGATTGGGTTACAATTTCGGCCCATATACGCCCCTACCGTTATTTCACATCTAAATCAGACTTTGAAAACTCAAACTAGCTTAACTAGCCATTATACAGCATTGGTCCGGCCCAGTAATACTTGTTTATTACTATGATACACTCTCCAAATGTACACCAATATGTTTATCTATATATGTTAAATACAACAAACATTATATAAATACTGAAAAATAGTATATAAACATATAAGTATATATAAAAAAAAGTACATATAAAAATAGTATATGTAAGACAATGTATAAAAAATAATATTTGTATAGTTGTATATATAGTATATCTTTTTATGAACATATCAATCATTTTACACAATTATTGAAAAGAGTATATGAATATTCTTAAAAAATAATATATAGGATTGAAAAATAAAGATTAAAAAATAGAAATAAAAAATGATATATGAGTCATGAGTGTAAAAGAGTATATAAATTAATAGAAATAATATATGTATATATGGATGATTATATGGGTGTACAAGCTGGGCATCCATCTCAAAGTAAAATTATAAATTAAAGAAAAGTTGGGCAAAAAGGGCATGAATTACTTTAGACGGCCTAGTGATTTGATCTGCATAAGGAAATTGGCCCACTCATTAAAAAGTAAAAAGACTGAATTTGGCCCACCCATTTACACCTCAACTATTCTTGCTTCCCTTCCTCGACTCAATGAAGAGTCGATATAATCCCATATCCCGCTTTGTTTTCATTATAAATGTTCAAATATTAGTAAGTGCAAACAAAACAAAGAGAAATGCAAAAGTTTCCTAACTCATGCGGTAAAAATACCTTAAAATATTGGGAGAGATTTCAAGTTCAAGTCACGTCAAACAAAATATTATATAATATTTATTTAGCAAAGTTTATTGACTTATAAATTATGGCCGTGATCACAAAAAAATAAAAAATAAAGAAAACTACAAAAATTCTTAATGAAATTTGATTTTCTGTTTCTCTTTTCTGTACTCATGCTTCAACCACATTCTTTCATAATTGCAAACGCAAAAACAAACATGAATCAGGGATCCACTCTGAACCCGTCTGGTTCTAACTCATTCATCACTATGCCTTCCGGTGATTTTGCCTTTAGGTTTCAGGCACTTCCGTCTAATTCATCTTATTTTGTCTAGGTTGTTTTTTTTTAAATTCTAGCCAAAAAGGCTACTTTTTGGATTTCTCTGCAGGTCGATTCGAGTTGTATGCCCAAAATGATGGTAATTTAAACCTTTACTCTATATCTCTTCCTACTAGTGATGTTTACAATGCTATTTGGGACTCGGGCACTGAAACAGGCACCACACTCACCTTCAACACATCTGGCTCATTAAATTACCAACTTATAGATGGGACAGAAAAGATCGTCCTCTCTGATGTATTGTATGCCTCATGATGGGATCTTCCTATTGTACTTTTATTCTAGCAATACTGGTAAATGGTCAGTTGTGTCTAAAATACCGGTAGATGGATGCAGCATAACAATTGATAATGCTAGCGACATGTGCGGTTTCAATGCGTATTGCAATTCTGGTAATAATAAAGAACAACTTAATTGTGAATGCCCACTACATTATTCATTTCTCGACCCGCAACACAAGTACAAGGGTTGCAAACCAAACTTCACCTTGCAAAATTGCGCCTCTGGCCAAACTGATGAGTTTGACTTTGTAGAGTTGGCCAACACAAATTGGCCAAACGGGGACTACGAGCACTACACCTCAGTCGTAGATGTGGAAAATTGTAAGGCCCTATGTTTGACCGATTGTTTTTGTGCCGCTGTCGTGGTTTCAGGCTTAGGTTGTTGGAAGAAAAAACTCCCCCTTACAAACGGACTAAAAAGATGTAAATAAATTAAAAGGAACATCAACGTTAATGAAATTTTGCACGAATAATAATACACCGCAACAAGGAGTTAAAACTGTCTCCTTAATAACACAGAAAAGGAGCAGTTTATTCATAATTGGGGTTATTTCTCTTGGAGGCTCGGGATTGGTATTATTCCTAGCAATAATCCTAGCAATTAAAAGTCGTTGCATTCATAGAGTAAGTCCTCGTAAATATGATCCTAATTTAGAACCAAGCCTGATAGGATTAAACTAAGAAAGTTTTCCTATGAGGAAGTTCAGCTTGCTACAGCTGACTTTCGAGAAGAATTAGGGAGCGGGGCATTTGGCACAGTTTATAAAGGGGAATTGTCAACAGGTATTAATATTGCTGCTAAGAGACTTCCTCGCTTGTCAAATCATGCCGAACGTGAGTTCATCAACGAGATGCAATCAATTGGCAAAACATATCACAAAAACTTGGTAAATTTACTTGGGTTTTGTAATGAAGGGATTTATCGAATGCTTATATATGAGTATATGAGCTATGGGTCCCTGACAAATTATCTTTTTGGAGAGACAAGGCCGCCATGGAGACAACGTATCGAAATAGTCATTTCTATTGCTAGAGGAATTCGATATCTACATGAGGAATGTGATGCCCAAATTATTCATTGTGACATAAAACCCCACAACATACTACTAGATCAGAATATTATACCTAAGATATCAGATTTTGGTTTAGCTAAACTCCTTTATGCTGACCGTACACAAACTACAACATTCATCAGAGGGACGAAAGGGTATGTTGCACCACAGTGGTTTAGGAACACACCTATCATGGCAAAAGTCGATGTCTATAGTTTCGGAGTGATGTTATTGGAGATAATATGTTGTAGGAGAAACCTCGAGTGGAACATAACCGAAGAAATTGATGAGGTGCTTATTTATTTGGCTTCAGACTATGTTAGAGATGGGAGAATTAGCCAGCTGGTCAAAGGAGACGATGAGGCTCTGGTAGACATGGCGACAGTAGAGAGGTTTGTACGGGTGGCTATTTTGTGTGTACAAGAGGAGCCCTCTCAGAGGCCATCCATGCATGAAGTGTCTTCAATGTTGGAGGGGATCATGCCGGTGTATGCTACTCCTTATTCTTTCTTGTCCAGTCATAGTAGTATTGTATAATTTGTAAATGAAATATTTATCTCTAGTGGTTATTGAAGTAGTTTGATTATCTTTATCATTAAATGCCCAATAAGGAGTATATGTTATATTGCATGACTAAAAACATGACAGCAACATAAAAGTCTCCGGTGTAAATTTTACAATTAATTATAGATAATTAAAAAAGTAATTTTCACAGAGCGTAGACCATATCATGATGCCGTAATGCGTTTTGATCATGCCGTGTGAAATAAATGTTTTCAAATGAAAATTATAATTTTATATTACAATTTTTAAAAAATTTGTATGCAAAATTATTAAATAAAGTATCATATTCAACTTTCCTCAATAAATTATGTTTTGTTAATAAACTTGGTACAACATTTAACATATTTCGATTGTAATGAATTATATATATATATTTTTTTGAATGCTAGCTTGAGGTGTGTAATGAATTATATTTTGTTAATGAACTTATTAAATCATTCAAATATTTCGATTGTATGGTAGTTTCTAAATATATTCTTATAAAAAAAAATGGATGTTGGACATAAAGTCATCTCCATTCTATCAAAAATAATTGTTAAGCGGTTGCAACTATAACACTTATGGTACATATCAATTTATATGCAATGGCACAGTTAGAAATTAATCTAATTCTTCAATTTTATCTAGGAACATGATAAATTCATTCCCTTAATGTGCTCCGAAATTTTCTTTAGATATATGTCCATAATTATACAAAAGCATGACGGGGCTTTCCCATTGTGCAACGCTACCGTTAATTTTTTTTGGCAAAACATATATACAACAGAAAAAATCACGAAACCAAAAAACAATATATAAAATATATTTTTTGAAAATAATATAACCATAAAAAATATAGAAGAATAGAAAAACGATTTGTTAAAACAAAAAAAATTGTATATATAATTAACATGAAGTTATTAACTGATATTAGATTCAGATAAAAAGAAACTATTAACTGATATTAGAGGCCTTATTGTTTTTCTATTGTGTACCTTTTCTTTCAAATGACCATAACTTATGTGGCCTACAAATTTATCTATTTTTTGTTTTTAATTTTGATTCAGATGCAATACTATGAAATTATTTATGTAAAGCCATAAACATTCTAACTTGGGGAAAAACACGGACTTGTTTCAATCAATTTATCTAACTTTTTGACAAACATAATGTATTTTTTTTTTATAAACGTGTATTGTAAAATAATATTCCTCTTTTATCTATTATATATCCTTGGGTTCAACAATCTCCATACATAACCAATAAGTCTAATGTGGAATTTAGATGAGCCGTTTACTTCTAACTATCTCACTAAGAAGTAAGAAGACCAAAGATGCATTGAATACTTGAATTGACCATACTTAGATAGAAAGCATTAAACAACTTGTATCTTAATTTCCTTGCAAAAGGGGCTACAAACATGCACCATATATTTTGAGTGGTCAATAAAAGGAAACATTAGTTTCTTCATCAATCCTGTTTATAGATTATTCATTTTCTTGAAACTTCAATGCATTGACAATGGCAGGTCAATATCTTTTAATTTCGACCCCTAGCATACGGAAAAATTCGAGTAAACTATTAAAAATATCTGTAACTAGTCCGGTCATTGTGCAACTCGAGTCACCGAATCATCGACCTTAAGGAGTCCACATAATAACCTCTATAGAATTTCCTTTTGTCAATACCCTCTTTTTTTGGTAATTTGACTGAATAAAAGACTTGGAAGTCAGCCCTAGCAAAACACCAGCAGACTATTTCCATTATAAGTAGTCAAAATCATGGAAGCTATAACGGTTAATAAGCTAAAAAAGTTACAATAATAACATGCAGGGCCGGCCCTGTAATTCGGGAGGACTTTGACGAAAACTAATCGGGGCCAAACTCTTTTTCAAATAGATTGACATGTGTATCTTTCTATGCCGTAGCCAATATCCACTCATTAGACGGATTGAAAGACAAAGAATTCACCTACACAAAACCAATAAGTATACTAAATATTAATAATATGTTTTGAATTCCATTCAAAAAAAAATATGTTTTAATTGATAATTCATATATGAAAAAGAATAATAATAAAATTAAAGAAAATGTGGAAGACCTCATTTTCATGTGCAACAATAGAGTGTTGTGGCTTGTCAGAACGCAAGTCCCAAATCATTAATTTATGATCAATTGATCATCACCAACATAACCAAAAATATTCACATCATTTTTGACATGCCATTCCACATCCTCAACCGGCTCTTCATAAGCCTACAATATATAAAATATTCAACATTCAATCTTTTTAAAAAAAGAGAAAAAATGTCAAACAAGTAAAGATGCATTGGAAAAATTCATTACATCAAACGCTTGTCGTGCATTAAGAGCCTTCTTCCCTTTTGCAGCTCCCAAATCCCATAAACAAATTTTGGCTTCGTAAGAGCCACTGAAAAGATCCTCCTCCTTCAATCCTCTCCATGAAAGTCTGTATCCTTCATTCTCATGGCCATGAAGCACCATTTTCAGCCTACCTTCTCCTTCAAGATTGAACAGATCCACCTATGATTGGCGAGTTTGGTTGCGATTATGTTTCCGTTTTGAGGCCATGAACCTCGCTCGATTTACTTCTTCGTAAGAGACGGTTTTAGAGATCTGTACTTTGGGAGAGGAGAGTTTGGAGGAGAAGGGGCAAGAGAGGGTGAGAGAGCATGAGAGAGTCGTGGCTTTTTTATTTCTTCATTTCTTTCCGTGAGAGGTCACTCTGTTTGGACTTTGGAGGAGGAGATTGGACATAATGGGCTGAAAATATATGGGCTGAAATTTATTATTGTATATAATATATAGGGGTATTAAAACATTTGGAGGCCCTCCTTTTTGGAGGCCCTTGACCTGGGTCAACCCGGGCCTTATACAGGGCCGGGCCTGATAACATGAAGGGTCCTGATATTGCGCGTCGTATTTGGGGACGTCCCGTGCGCGACTGCTAATGTGGCATACGCCACGTCAGCCAAAACGCGACTGCGGCACGATGCGTGTCCGCCCAGCACCTTCCTAGCTCAGCACGCAGAGACGGGTGCAGCGACACAGACAGTATATAAATAGTATAACAGTATATATATATATATATATATATATATATATATATATATATATATATATATATATATATATATATATATATATATATATATATATCAGACAAGAAAAGAGTATATATATAGTATAACATTATGATAAAACTGTATATATAAATCAGATGAAAACAGTATATAGATATGATATAGTTCAGACAAACAATATATGTGTAATTAAGACAAACAGTATATATATCACTATATGTTGTGATAAAATAGTATATATAATTCAGATGAAAACGATATATATATGATATAACTTTATAAAACAGTATATATATAGCGATATATAATTCAAACAAAAAACAGTATATATAACAATGTAAGATGTAATATATATATATATATATATATATATATATATATATATATATATATATATATATATATATATATATATATAACAAATTCTTAAGTCGATAAGACAGTATATAGCAGATCCCGTCGCGTTGGAGAAGAAAGAGACGACATGGAGAAGGTTGAGGACTCCCGCTGTTGGGGAACACGTCGCGCCCAGGTCGTCCCCAACCTTGGAGTGACCAGGTTGTCCCCAACAATGACGTGATTTCCATTTTTCCTAACATGAAAATGTTTCTCTCTTCATTGATCCTCTTGTTCTTGCTACTGTTGGTATCTTTCTTGGTTGCAACAGCCAAAACATATACAAACCTAACAATAGGTTCCACTCTCGGCCCTTTAGGACCTAGTTCATTTTTCACATCTCCTTCTGGGGATTTTGCATTCGGCTTTCAGTCCTTTCCCTCTAACTCATCTTTTTTTCTCTTCGCTATCTGGTTTAACAAAACTTCCCCTCAAACAATCGTGTGGTTCGCCACTGACTCCACAAACTCGACCGGAATGCGTGATCCTATCATTGTAGCAAATAATTCTGCTTTACGGTTTGCCAAGCCTGGCTCCCTTTCTTTAATAGACACGACTGGCAAGGAAGTATGGAATCCTGGTCCAATCAACGGAACAAAGGCAGCTCTCCACAACTCTGGCAGTCTTATCCTTTCTGATGGAACCGACGATGTTTTGTGGCAAAGCTTTGATGTCCCAACGGACACACTTCTCCCAACCCAATCCTTGGTCCAAGCCTCAATTCTACTAAGTAAGCTTACTGACTCAGATTTCTCTGCGGGTCGGTTTGAGCTTTCGGCTCAAAATGATGGCAACTTAGTCCTATACCCCTTGGCCCTCCCTATCAGTAACATTTATGGTGCGATATGGGCCTCTAGCACTTCAATGGGCACCACCCTCTTTTTCAATACCTCAGGCTCAATAGATAATCAGTTTAGTGATGGAACTCATAGAAGCATCCTTTCAGGCATGAAGTTTCCTCTAACGTCATACTACCAACGTGCCATCTTAGATCCTGATGGAGTTTTCCATCTTTACTTTTATCCAAAGAATTCAACAAGAAATAATAATAGTTGGTTAGTAGCGGGCAATTGCCAGCCGATGGGTGTGACGTGCAAAGTAATAATGGTGGCAGCGGCATGTGTGGGTTTAACGCATATTGCAACTCTGATAGTCATCTATAACGTCTCGATTGTGAATGTCCCCCAGGATATTCGTTTTTGGATACTGAAAGGAAGTACAAAGGTTGTGTTCCAGATTTCATATCGCAAAGATGCGAAGTGGATTAGGCAGCTGAGATTGAATTCATAGAGCTGGCAAATACAAATTGGATAGATGACGATGACTACGAGCACTACACATCAGTTAATGAGGAACAATGCAAAGCATTTGGTTTGGCTGATTGGTTCTGTGCCGTTGCCTCGTTTAAGGGCTCAGAGTGTTGGAAGAAGAAGCTCTCCCTTTCATATGGGCAAAAAGGAGAATATGTAGGAGGCGTGACCGGCTGATCAAAGTTAGCACAAAAAATAGTTCATGCCCAAAGCCTAATCCGCAACCACAACCAAAAAATAGTTCATACCCCACTAATTGTAAAAAAATGAAATGTCTTACTCATAGTTGGCGCTGCTCTTTTGAAAGGCTCAGGATTACTACTTTTAATCTTTATAATATTAGTTGTAAAATGTTTTTGCTTTCATGCTAGTGGGAAGACTCTGAAAATGACTTGAGTTGGGTGTAAACCCATATGAATCAAATTTGAGAAGGTTTACTCATGGGGAGCTTGAAATTGCCACGAACAATTTCCAAGAAGAATTAGGCAGTGGCGCATTTGGCACATTCTATAAAGGAGAATTGGAAGCGGGGATTTCAATTGTTGTTAAGAGACTCCATCGGTTGTCAAACGATGTTGAACATGAGTTCACCGATGAAGTGCAATCTATTGGCCGAACCCACCACAAAAATTTGGTCAAGTTACTCGGTTTTTGTAACGATGTAAATACTCGAATGCTTGTATATGAGTACATGAGTAACGGGCCTCTTACAAACTTTCTTTTGGGAGAGACAAGGCCACCATGGAATTTGCGCGTCCAAATAGTCATTTCTATCGCTCGCGGACTTCGTTACCTACACGAGGAATGTGATACTCAAATCATGCGTTGTGATATAAAACCCCAAAATATTCTCCTATATCATAAAATCGCTCCAAAAATATCCAATTTCGGGCTGGCAAAACTCCTCCAACCTGACCATACACAAACAAGCACTTACATCAGGGGAACAAAAGGATTGCACCGGAGTGGCTCAAAAGCAAACTTGTCACCACAAAATTGGATATATACAGCTTTGGAGTGATGCTACTAGAGATAATATGTTGCAGAAGAAACGTCGATTGGAACGCTACTGGAGAGAATAACGCTGAAATGCTTACATATTGGGCTTCAGATCGGGTCAGAGATGGAATGGTCGATGTTTTACTAGAAGGAGATGATGAGGCTTGGCGAATGTGGAGAGATTTGTTCGAGTGGCGATTTTGTGTGTGCAAGAGGATCCGTCTAAGAGACCCTTTATGCGTGACGTGGCACCGATGCTAGAGGGGCTTGTACCAGTACATGCTCTCCCTAATTCTTTTTTTCTTTAGTAGTGTATAATAGTTTGAGGTTTTGAAAAAATTATATGTAAAGGAAAATAATATGTGAACATTTAGATTTCCTTGTATTGTGTTATTTATTTATTTATTTTTAGGCAAAGCTTGGGGTCCTTGTATTGTGATATTATTGCAACATTTTGAGTAGTTATTGTCTGTTTATTCATTTTCAATATCATACAAGTTTATATACATTATTGCCTCTTGAGAACTGAGAATCCAAAAGCAGTATTTGATTTCTATAAAAATAAAAATAAAAATCCAAAACCAGTATTTAGTTTCTGATTCTGGTTTTAATTGGGATAATGTGCAGCTTCAAAAAAATAAAAAAATAAATAAACCATTCCAATTCCTGAAGGAAAAAAAACCGTCATTCTAGTCTGATCCTCTTTTTATCTAGAACCGGTCTACAAAAAATGAATGTTTATTCTTCTATGCATCAAAATGTGGTAATACATACACCTGGATCATCCAGCCTTAGGAATTCAAACCAATAACAACTAACAACCCACCATTCCACTTTCTCATAAAAAAAGATAACCATCAGAACAGAGAAAGAGATAAAGAGAAGAGGAGAGAACTGAAGATGAAGTGGAAGAAAGAACTGGAGAGGACGCTCGCCGGCCATGGCCTGAAGACCGTCTTCATTTCAGGCGAGGGCCGTTGTGGTCTGATCACCACTCGTGATTTCTCCCCTGGTAATTTGAATTGCATTTAAGACATTGAAATAGTTTATTTGCGTTTCTACATAAGAATGCTTTCTGTATGAGTTGAATCGTCTTCTCACACTGTTTTTAGAAATGACTCTGTTTTTATACATATTAATCAACTTTTTTGGTTCAATATTGTAGGGGAATTAATATTTTCGCAAGAACCATATGCTGCTGTACCGAATTGCTATGAATCTTTATCTTTTGAGGTACATCAAAAAATTTCTGTTTATTTCGATTTTCAAACTTCTGTCTCTAATTTAATAATGTTTATTCACGTATGTTTTTATAAAGAGAGATGATTCAAAATTGAATGAAATTGAAAGTAGAGATACTTCAAGATTTTTAGTGGGTCAAAAAATTCCTCCTAGCTTTTGCCTTGTGATGAAAGTTTTACTCAAAGTCAAGCTCCAACAAAACAAGGTCAATTTACATATTTAATTATTTTGTACTTAATTAATTTTCATATTTAGTTATTTATTTACTATTTTATCTTTCTTTTAGGAAATTCCAAGTTTAGGTATCGATAACTATAAATTGGTTGCCGCTCTGAAATCCAGTACTGTTTTTTTTTTCATTTTTGTTTTTTTTCCATGAAAGTATAATTCCCTCTGTTTTTCCTTGTAAAAAATAATAAATTATAATACTGTGTAGGAATCACAGAGCTTGAAGTTGATACATTAGCAAAATTTGTACATCATGCAAAAATAATTAAGTTTCTTATGCCTTCTCTTGATTTTGACCTAAGCGAGATGATTCAATATATTGCAAAGGTAATATTGCACTCAAAAACTTTACTATAGGCAACAATATTTATTTTCGAAAAAAACATTTTTTTGGGTACAAACATAAATTTTCCAACAATATTTTTTGATACATTTTATGTAGGTGTCACATAATGCTCGAGCAATATATGAACCTAATTTGGCACAAATAGGTTTTGGATTATATCCAGTAATTTCTCTCATAAACAAAAGGTATATTATTCATCAATCCAAATCTTTCTATTATTTTAATTGCATTTCATATTATTATTGTAATAATTTAAATTTTTGTATGAAATTTAGTTGCATGGCAAACTCAATTGTCAAATTTGATGGCCCAATTGCATATGTTCGTGCAATTGAATATATACCAGCAAACTGTGAGGTAACTTTCTCTTTATTTCACATTTTTTTATTTTATAATATAAAACATCTTAAAGTTTTCAAGTTTTCAATTGTATTTATAAACTGATGAAATTTCTTTTTTGATTAATTAAGGTGTTAATACGCTCAAATGATCCTGATGCGTCCTCTATGGAAAGACAGACCAGTCTTAGCTTAAAGGTCTATTTTCCTTATTATTATTTTTTTTAATACTTGCTTGAGGGTATTTTCCTTATTTAATTACTTAATATACTTTACTATTATTGCCGTTATTTATTTGACGTGTCATTTTCAGTATTTTGAAGTATTTCTTACTGAAAAGCAAAAGCAAAACCTTGTAATGATATAAGTTTTTTCTTATTATATTTCAGAATTGGTACGATCAAGAAGCAATGCTTGAGGGTTATAGAGGCAGTGGTAAAATTAAACAAAAAAACTACTAATTTATTTTTTTATATTATCATTTATTATTTCTCTCATTTCATTCGTTATTAATTAGTTGTATCTTTTTATTTATCAAATATTTTTATGTAACTGGTATTTCAGATGAAGAGAGGAATTCGATGGATGAGATTGAGGATGCAGAAATCTGAGTTTGAGTTTTAAATTTAGAAAATTGAGAAATGATTTTCAAATTTTATTTGATTAGTTCGATTATTTGATTATTTGTAGATATTTAGGAGGAATATGTAAGTATTATCATGTGTAACCATGCTTTTGAATTTAATGCAAACATCTCCTTCTTTTGATATGCAAATTCAGAACTATTAAATTCAAAGAACTTTAACATTATTATATGATATTGTTATTATTTAGGCGAATCTTTGAATCTTTGCTCTAAAAATCATGACTATAAGATACTACAAATAATTAACTATAAGATTGTTATTATTTAGACGAATCTTCGCTAAATCATTTAAAAACTAGTAATTAAGGATCTGATTATAAAACAATCAGCAACTGAACCTCTAGTTTTCAGAATAATCTACCTTTAGAATCCAAGAATCCAATTCCCAGGTTTTCAATAAAACCGTAATCCATTTCCTCTATATATCCAGTATTTCAATTCCACTCATGGTTATAAAATCCATAATTCAAAATCCTGGTTTATACATAAATCAAACTCGGGATTTCAAATTCCTATTTCTTCCAAAAGCTCTTCACAGAGCTTTCAAAAATGGCGAGCAGAGTTACAGAGAAGGAAGAAGAAGAATACATGGAGGACCTCCAACGAGCTCTCTCCGGCGACGGCCTGACCGTATCCTCCGTCTCCAGCAAGGGCCGAGCTCTCTTCACCACCCGTTCGTTCTCTCCTGGTATAGAAAAAAATAACTACACTTGTTTTTCTCTTGCACGCCAACTGTTTGTTCAAATGACTCAGTATTATTACTCACTCGCCTTTTTCTCTTTTTTAACTAAGTAATAAGCTAAATTAAGTTGTTGTTTTCAGGTGAGGTGATTTTATATCAAGACCCTTATGCATCTGTGCCTAACAAAGCTTCAGTTGGTTCGATTTGCGATTATTGTTTTTCTTCAAGTAACGTGAAAAAATGCACGGCTTGTCGTGTTGCATGCTATTGCAGTATCAAATGCCAGGTAATAATCGCGATTAAGTCGTTCAGATTGTGAAATAATCATTCTTTTTGTTGTAATTTGTTTAGAATTGTTTGAATTTGTACAGAGAGCTGAGTGGAAATTGCACCAATTGGAATGTAAAGCTCTTAATTCTCTTTCTGAAGAGAGAAAGAAAATGGTTACTCCTACTATTCGCCTCATTGTCAGACTTAGTATTCGAGCTAAGTTACAACAAGATAAGGTAAATTAGTAAATAATTAACATTATAATTAGAATCACATTTTATAATATAAGTTAATAATTATTGTAGTTCTTCAAATATAAAATTAAGCCTAATTAACCTTAATTATGTTCGATTTGAAATCAATTATAACCTAATTTGTCATAATTACACCAATTAAAATTTAAATGGAAGTTTCATAAATTTGTACTATTATTTATCTAAATCATAATATATATAATAACAATAATTTTATAATGTCAGATTATTCCAGCTTCAGAAAAAGATAATTATGATTTAATCAAGGCCTTGGAATCTCGTATCCTTAATCTCTTAGTTCTTTTTATTTTTCCTTTTTCTTTCTCTTATAATTCATTATTATTAGATTTATATATTGTTTGTTTAACATATAATTGTAAAAAGACATTTCTGCCCTTGGTGAGGATCAACTCGTGCTTTACGCACAGATGGCTAATTTAGTCAACTTAATGCTGCCTAATTTTCAAATTGATTTAAAAGAAATCACTCATAATTTCTCCAAGGTAAACTCAAATTGATCATACCATTCATTAAATTATTATTTTTAAATTATAAATTAAATTATTCATTTCATATTGTTTACATACAGTTAGCATGTAATGCTCATACAATATGTGATGCTGAACTTAGACCAATTGGAACCGGATTATTTCCTGTTATTTCCATGATTAATCACAGGTATTAAATTATTTATGTTTATTTTTTATTTATTTTTTGCAATTTTATTAATTTTTTGGGTTTTTATGTAATATTAGCTGTGTGCCAAATTCCGTTTTGGTTTTTGAAGGCCGTGTGGCTTATGTTCGTGCAATAGAACCTATTTCTAAAAATACTGAGGTAATTAATTAATTAATTTTTTTTTATTATTTTTTTTTTTAAAAGGATATGGTTTGTTTATTTAATATTTATTTTTTGAAGGTGGTAATTAGTTATATTGAGACTTATGCAAGTTATGAGAGAAGACAAAATGAATTAAAACAATATTATTTCACATGCACTTGCCCGCGTTGTATTAAGGTAATATTTGTTCATTTATTTTTTTTGTTTTAATTTAATTTTACAAAATTGATTTATTTTTTCAGAATAATTATGAAGAAGATTCCGTTTTAGAGGGTTACCGTTGTAAAAACAATAAATGCAATGGCATTTTAGTAAATAATTCAGGTATGATATTTTTTTTTATCAGAAATAATAAGTATAGAAATTAATTAATTAATAAGTTTATATTTTGTGTTAGAAAAAGGAGATTTTATTTGTGAGAAATGTGGTCTTAATAGAGATGAGTTGGAATTAAAAAGAATTAATGATGACGTGGTGCAATTATGTGATAATGCTTCTGTAATATTATCTAAAGGCAGTATCCTTATTTTGTTTATTTTTTAATTATTTGTTATTTTGGTAAAACATAAATTTATATTTCTTTGCATATAGAACAATATCCTTAGTGAGTAAAATAGACATTAATGAAGCATATTTATTGTATAAAAAAATTGAAGAAATTCAATCGAATATTTATCAATTATTTTCTGTCAATTTGCTCAGAACACACGAAACTCTTTTGAAGGTATTATTTTTTTTTTTATTTTATTTTTTTATTTCGTTCTATATTTAATTTTGATAAATTAATATCATGAAAATAATGCAGATATGCATGGAGCTGAAAGATTGGGAAGCAGCATTAATGTATTGCAAACTCACAATACAAGCTTATGAAAGTATGTTTTTTCATTAAAATTAAAAACTAAAAATTTAGAAAACAAAAATATCCAATAATGTTATATTTTGTTCTTTATTATAGGAATTTATCCACCAATTCATCCAATGATTGGTCTACAATTCTACACCTGTGC
Organism: Juncus effusus; assembly: GCA_027726005.1. Taxonomy (NCBI): domain Eukaryota; kingdom Viridiplantae; phylum Streptophyta; class Magnoliopsida; order Poales; family Juncaceae; genus Juncus; species Juncus effusus. The sequence goes on along the minus strand of CM050905.1, from coordinate 1,162,304 downwards.
AAAAATCGAGTGGTATATATTTCAATTTCTTCATTTTATTTTTCTTATTCCATTTTTATTCTCTTATTATTTTTTTCTTTTTAGGTTACTTGAAAAAACAGAGGAGGCTTTAAAATCATACACAAGAGCATTTGATATACTTAGAATTACACACGGTACAAAATCGCATTTTATGAAAGAATTAATATTTAATTTAGATGAAGCTCGAGCCGAAGCTTCTTATAAGAATTCATCTTTAGAAAGAGATTAAATTTGCTTGTTTATTTTATATATTTTAAATTTGTGAAAATGAGTTGCACTACTAGACTTAAATTGAAAGAATTCACAAGAATCCTTTGTGGGTCATGTGGATCTTTGCCTCTTTTACTCAAAACATTCAATGTACACTTGTTTGCATTTATTATTTTTTTAATTCTTCGGTGAACTTTCTTTCCGAAAAGATAATAATAATTAAATCAAACTTAAATTCAAGTCTGAAATTAAAATATTGAAGAATTATTTGTATTATTTTCACTCTTGTATTCCTTAATTCTCACTACCACAATTTTTTTATTAAAAAATGACATGGGCTTCGGAATTATAATAGAATTTTTATATTTATATGGATAAATTGGATATTATAAATGGTATATATTGCCAGAATTGAAATGTTGGTTGTATTATGCTAATGCTGTGGTTATACAGTCCTTATCATGCCTATTGTATTTCATGCATTTATAAATCTTTGTATTAAATAAACTTTCATGAGCTATGTTTGCTAACTAAACTAGGTGGTATAGCATGAAATCAAGTGGGAATTCAAGATTGTCTTGATTAGAAACAACAAACCTTGTGATCCCTTGTCCTAGCATGATCCACATGATTTTTGTACTCAATTTATTTGCCTATTATATCTATAATTCTATATATCATCATACAGGTTAAGAATTTTATATCAAGTCTAAGCTTTGAAAGCATCAAATGTAATAAAAATAATCAGGGATTATCTTATCATGAAATTGATGGTAAGTTTGGTTTAAATATAATGCAAATTATTCCTTCATGATAATCAAATGTTAGACATGATCAACGTGTATGTACAATATAAGAATATAATTCTCCCCCTGTTGATTGTATCATAGCAAGAATTGTTAAGCAAGCACGCCCTTTTGTGAGCGCGTATTGGAAGTGAACAATCCAGTCCGTACATATTTTAGTTCAAATGTGTCTAAATTACATAAGAACTATATTATTAAACATTGCAAAAAGAATACCTCAATTCTTTGAAAATTTGAGAAAAACCCCTATACTTAATCTTCTTATCTTGTATCTATCTAATGATAATTAGATAGGAACATTTAAACTTTTTTTATTGAAATTTACACATACTGGTTATATTTTTTTTAAACTTGTTCTTATTCCCTTATATTAGTTACTATATTCTAATATACATTGGATGGATAACTCATTTTTTACTTAACTATGTACCCATATTCTATATATAAATTTTGTAAATTCAAATTTTAATTATGATATACATGTGTTGGCAAGAACAAAGAACTCATCGTCTGCGATGAAAATGAAAACTAATCATTTTTGATATGATCAACCTATGAGTTTAGATTATAAAATATATTACCTACGCGATTATATGTACTAATTCATAAGATTACATATGTTAATCCAACATATTAGTGGTGATTTAATGATAGATTCTTCTTCTTGAATTTTTTTGCAGTCTCCAATATTCTAGGGGATTTTGTGCAATTTAGACATAATGAAGGGTTCTTTTGTGGGGGCTTGTAATATATGTAAGCATGTTCTTTGACATGATCAACATTTCGAAGAACCCTTCTCTAGTTTATTATGTCATCCCATAAAAATTATGGTTAGTGAAAAGATTAATTATTTTATTATGTATTGAATAAAATATGTTTATGTTTGTTTCAACTGTCAATAGAAGTTGGTTTGGTCACTTCAACTTAGTAATTCGATCTGAGTAATTAAATTTAGCACTAGCCATGTTTATGAACAAGATTTTTTTTTTTTGCTGACTTGGCTCTCTTTGGGCAGTTTAACAAGACAATGAATATCAAAATCTATAAATCAACATCTAAGTAGATGTTGCAAATTAATATTGCACTCCAGCTTGATAATCAGTTTGAAATACCCTAATTGATGCATAATTCTCAGCTAACTTTAATTAAGGAATAAACTATATTCATGCATGAAACTACCAAATAAAGGAAAATAATATTAATAATCACGCGCTCCGAAGTTAGTGGGATCTCTATGCATAAATAAAATAAAATGAGTACACTTTTATGTAAAATATTTAGAATTGATATGATTTGCCAATCATGTCCCAACTAACTCTACAAGTCTGGCGATGCTAGCAAAATATATCAAAATAAAGGTCATAAAATACAAGTATGAGATGATCATTCTGTATTTATTTTTATTTTTATTTTTGAAGGTTATGTTTAGTTTTATGATGTAGCAATATTCCATCGGCAGGTTCGATACAAAATATTTCTATTGAGATATATATTTGATAGGACCAAAATAGTATAATAATAAAGTTTAAAACCAAAACGACAAAATATGAATTTTTAAAGGTAAAACGTCAAAATTATGGGAACAGTTTAATAATAACGGATGAAGTTTACTTTATTTACTATTAAAATTCAAATATAAAAAATATAGCTAATTATGAACACCTTTTAGATGAACATGTAGATATCATTATAATTATACAAATTGAAATGAACATGTAGATATCATTATGATTTATACAATGGAAATAAATCAGTTATCATACAAAATTCAAAAAGCAAACCAAAATATGGAAAAAAAAACTACAACAAAACACTTTAAAGGAATACTACATCAAAGATTTGACGTTTCACTATTTACACAGATATATAAAGGATAGTCATCATTGAAAACTAGGCAATTAATAATTTTGAGTTATGAATTCTAACTTTTATCTCAAAAGTAATTAAATGATCAAGTCTTTTTAATTAAGAATAAAATTATGTGCATTATGTACAGTTGTCGCTCAAGGAAAAAAGTTAAATCAGATGAAAACTGATAAAATTGAGTATCGTCACCTAGTTCAAAGGATCTGAGAAAAACTTATTCTTTATCCGACAATATAAATCCGTTACATTTGATATTCTCTTTTAAAATCCAAAATTATATTTGACGTGTATTTGCTATATTCATTCCAGGATTCAATCAAAACACTAAAATTATTCCATATCATTAATAACAAAACCTGAAAAGTCTTTACTAGCCGAATCCAAAAAAAATCGTCCGAACAATAAAATCTGTCTTAATTCGCGTACTCCTTTGTATACATTTAGCAATAATAAAAAAATATTGAAATTCATTTTTGCTACAATAATTAGAGAGAAATTCTTCCCACCAAATCTATGATAAATGTAAAATAAAGGCAAAAATATAGCCAACCTCCCTAACAATTTCTCCACAGATTCACTCCATAAACGGCAATTATTTCCATGATCCTCTCTCAGTGTATAGTTGTATCTTTGTACCGTTGTACGTTAAATATCACTTTCCCTTTATTTACCAAAATACCCTCACCACTTCGAATTTAATGTGATTTTATTTAACGGATCCCAACTTAAACGGGTTTACTATCATCATGCATGAAATAAAATAAGCTATTTACGTATGATAAATATTTATTAAATTTTAAGTTTGAACAAATCAACATGTGTTAATAAACAATACATTAATAAACTCGGTCAATCCCTCACATTACTTAATAAAATCAAATACTTACTACACCCGTTCTTATAGTTAGTTAAACACACAAATTTCAGATTTGACTTGAAACTAACAAGAAAATACGCATCCAACTTCCATCCAAAACAAATTCCAACTCCAAAATACTCCCAATATCCGAACCCGTTAACTCTAACAGTCCCGTTTAAACGGCGAGGGACAAAACGGTAAAGAAACAACAAAGGACGCTCCTCGTGTAGATGACTCATTTTTCTGACATCTCGGCCCCACCAATCCCCTCAATACGACACACAACCAACCAAGCAAGCAAGCAAATGCAAATGCAAAGCCGATGGCATCATCCGAGGGCACTTTCGTCATTTCACATCTCCCATCATCTTCTCTGCCTTCCCCTCAAAACTCAAAACCCCCCATCGGACCAAAACAAATACAAAAACAAAAGAAAAGAAAAAGTAAACCATTCACAGATAGTAGAGTGTTTGTCCGAAGCCTTCCTTCGCGAGGGCATTTCCGTCTTTTCCCCCCTCGGAACTCTTATTTCTCAGCACTCTCTCGTTTCTCCCATTTCAAGCCATTGGTGAGAGAAAACTCAACAGAAGAAAAGAACAGAATCATATATATTTGAAGCTGACGCACGAAAGCAACTGTCAGATCCAGACAGTGTAGATGCTTGCACAGATCCGGCCGCACTAGATCCTTCTTCTTTCTCTTCTCATGACGCAGAATCCGCCGGTGGCGCGCGGGGGTCGCCGGGTGGTGCCGGCCGGCGACTCCACCGCCGTCTCCGAGAAAACCCTCGCCAATGGGGACGTGTATAGAGGATCTTTTTCCGCCGGGGCTCCGCACGGGAAGGGGAAGTATTTATGGTCGGACGGGTGTATGTACGAGGGGGAGTGGCGGCGAGGGAAGGCGAACGGGAAGGGGAAGTTTTCATGGCCGTCGGGCGCCACGTTCGAAGGGGAGTTTTGTAGTGGGAGAATGGAGGGTTTTGGGGTGTTTACGGGCCCGGACGGAGCGACTTACAGAGGGCAGTGGGTCGGGGATAGAAAGCACGGCCAGGGTTTGAAGGTGTATTCTAATGGCGACCAGTATGAGGGCTCATGGAGGCGGAATTTGCAAGAGGGGCAAGGGAGGTATACTTGGCAAAACGGGAATCAGTATGTAGGAGAGTGGAAGAACGGAGTTATTTCCGGCCGTGGGGTTCTGATCTGGGCCAACGGGAACCGGTACGATGGTCTGTGGGAAAACGGAGTTCCGAAAGGCAGCGGGGTTTTCACTTGGCCGGACGGAAGTTGTTATGTGGGAACTTGGAATAATGGGTCCAATAAAGATCTGAGCTTGAGATCCATTAATGGAACCTTCTATCCGGCCGTGAGAAAGAGATCTTCAGTTGAGGCGAGAGATAGCGGCGCGAGCGATAAGGTTTTTCCGAGGATTTGCATTTGGGAGTCTGAAGGAGAAGCTGGTGATATTACTTGCGATATAATTGATACTTTGGAGGCTTCCATGCTGTACCAGAACGGGTACGGCTCAGCTTTCGAACGAGCCGGCCGGGTCCAGCGCGGTTCTCAAAGCCCGTTTTGGTTCGCCTCTCCTTCTCCTGACGTTAAGAAACCCGGCCAGATTATTTTCAAAGGGCATAAGAATTACGATCTCATGCTCAATCTCCAATTAGGCATCGCGTGAGTTCATTATTTTCTCTAATTAAATCCTTTTTTGTTGTTTTTTGGGTGATTTTTGTTGATTTTTTTTTGTTTTTTTTGGATTTTTGAAGATATTCTGTGGGGAAACCAGTAGAGTGTCCGATAAGAGAGCTCGTACCGGGCGATTTCGACCCGCGAGAGAAGTTCTGGACCCGTTTCCCGCCTGAAGGATCCAAGAACACGCCACCTCATCAATCCGCCGATTTCCGTTGGAAAGATTACTGCCCTGCCGTTTTCAGGTCCCAATTACTCAAATAATTTCTTTTAATTTGCTAATTTTTTGTTAATTTTGAGTCTTTTTTATTTTGATAATTTGGGGCTGATTTTATTTGATTTTTTTTGATTTTTGAAGGCATTTGAGGAAATTATTTTCGGTAGATCCAGCTGATTATATGCTTGCAATATGTGGAGATGATAATCTGAGAGAGTTTTCTTCGCCTGGAAAAAGCGGGAGTTTCTTTTACCTGACGAACGACGACCGATTCATGATCAAAACCGTCAAAAAATCGGAAGTCAAAGTAATAATTAAATACGTCATTAAATAAAGTCGTAACGTTTTGACGAAGTTTGAATGATTATTTACTAATTTTGTTTTTATTTATTTATTACAGGTGTTGCTTAGAATGTTGCAGAGTTATTACGAGCACGTGAGCCGTTACGAGAATTCATTAGTAACGCGTTTTTACGGCGTTCATTGCGTCAAACCAATTGGCGGTCCAAAGGTAATTAATTAAACTAAGTGAAATTTACAAAAGTGCCCCTGCATTATTCCTAAATCGCAAAAAAGTCCCCAAAAGCCCCTGCATTATTGGAAAGGCTAAAAAAATCCCGACCCTGCATTGTTTGCGTTATATATGGACTATTTCTTGAATTTTTTTTTTGCAAGTTCCAATAATGGCGGGGATTTTTTTGTAATTCAGGCGTAACGACAGCTTTTTTGCATTCTTGAGTAATTCATTTACATTTATATATTTATTTATGAATATTTTACTATAATTAGGGAAATCGCCCCTGCATTAGGCAAGTTCTTAATAACTCAGGGGCTTTTTTGCAATTTAAACACAATGCATGGCGTTCTTTTGCATTATTACTGAGTTATTAATTAACTTACTTTTTTTTTATTATTTTTTCAACAGGTGAGGTTTATAGTTATGGGGAATTTATTCTGCTCCGATCTTCGAATCCACCGCAGATTCGATCTCAAAGGCTCATCATATGGAAGAACTGCTGATAAAATCGAAGAAGAAATTGATGAAACTACTACATTAAAAGACCTGGATTTGAACTTCACTTTTCGGTTGCAGAAATTTTGGTACCAACAAGTCATCGAGTAAGTTTGTTAAACAATTCCGTTTATTGCTGTTTTAGTTAGTTAAATGATGGTTTTAAATTGGAAGTTTCTTTTGGTGTAAACAAGTCATGAGAGTGGGTTGTTTAAGGTTTAGGTTTCTGTTTATACATGTTTCCTAAATTATTATTGTTATGATTATTAGTTATTGGTATGTTCCGAAATTATTATTTTTATTTTTAAATTGGAAGTTTAGGGATTAAGTTAGACGTGTTATTGATCATACATGCCATTTTAAGAGATTTGGATTTGGGTTTTTTGGGTTGTGATAAATTTGGTATAAACAAGTCGTAGAGTAAGTTTTTTATGTTTGTTTCCATTTATTATATGAGTTTACGAAATAATAATTATTATCGTTTTTATTGAATGGGTGATTAAATTTCTTTTTTGTTGTAATTTTTGTAGGCAAATAAGGAGAGATTGTGAGTTTTTGGAAAACGAGGGAATAATGGATTATAGTTTATTAATCGGTATTCATTTTCGCGACGATTTAACCGCTTCTCAAATGGGTTTATCTTCATTCATTACTTCTCCAAGTAAGTTTAAATTAATAAATCATAAAAATACAATATGATATATATTTCCTTTTTTTCTGAATTTATGATGTGATTTTGATGTGTGTTCTTTTTGTGTGATTTAGAAATTTCAAGCAAGAGCGAATTTATCGATCTGGCGCCTGATGATCGGTACGTGTTTCTATCTAGTCCTTTTCTGTCCCCTGTTTTAATTTGACTTTTTCTATTCAATTTTGTCCCTACATTTTTAGATAAAAGATAAAAAAATTATCTGTTTGATGGTATTTTTTAGTAATATTTAGTAATGGGTATATATATATATATATATATGAAAGCAACTTTTTGGTATTTTTGGTAAATAAGATACAAAAAAGAATATGTTTCCATTTTGTTTCTATTTACATATCAATTCTATAAATTGGATATATTCGAAGTCCATTATACTAATGAAAGCTACATAAGTTCTATTTTAATCCTTTTCAATGAAATGAACCTTTCATAGTACATAATCTTACTCATCATGATTTAGATGTATGAACCCTAAATTAATTAGGGCTCATTCTTTCTTACATACTTTGATAGTGATATTTTCTTTTTATAAACAATGAAGTGTTTTTGTATTTTGCGCTACCCAAAATCTTTACTCTTTTCATTTTTCAAAATTTTGTACTATAAAATCCTTAATCAAACAAACACTAGCAATATATAATTACTTTATATAATTTTTACAAAAAGTGGGGATTGTTATGCAAAAAGGGAACATACCTAAGTTAGTAGGCCCCAAATTGCACCTCAAATACTCATAATTATATTTCTTAGTCATAATTAAATTTCCTTTGCCTTCATTTTTGCACACATGCAACATATATTTCATTTCATAATGGACCCTATTCATTTATTTAATTCCAAAATGGACCCTATTTGTTTGTTTATAATCCAACATTAATCCCTCAAACACTAATCTTCTCACTAATCTAATTACTTTATTTAATATAAAGCTCCACCAAATTTAATTACATGACCTCATCATTCATTTATTTTCCATTTTCTTATCACATCATCACACATGTTATATATATTTCATTTCAAAATGGACCCTTTCTATTTATTCAATTCCAAAATGGACCCTCTTTGTTTGTGCTTCTAATCCAACCTCAATGTCTTTTTGTCCCTTAATTATCTCACTAATCCAACTCTTTTTCCATACTTAAATCCCAACATTATAATATTTAAGCTCCACCAACTTTGGTTGTATAACTTATATTATCACATTATGTATTTATTTCTTATTTTTTTATTACAGAAAGCCATTAATCAAACTAGGCTCAAACATGCCAGCCAAAGCAGAGCACTTAACACAAAACCGAAATTTCTTATCGGATCCATTTTCTCTTAATGGGTTTCTAAGCCCGGACCGAAATGGTGAAATATACGACACCGTATTATATTTCGGAATTATCGACATTTTACAAGATTATGATATAAGTAAGAAGTTAGAGCATGCGTATAAATCCTTGCAAGTGGATCCGAATTCTATATCCGCTGTGGACCCGAAATGCTATTCTAGAAGGTTCCAGGATTTTGTCGGAAAAATCTTCGTCGAGGACTGATTCGTAATTATCGCAAAATTCAAGTGAAGAACGGAAGCTATGATTCATAAAGGACTATTTTGCGAACAATGGGAGGTAAATGTATTGGTTGGAGAGGCTGAGTTTTGAAAGACGGTCTTTGAGAGGGGTGAGATGTAAATTTAGGGTTTGAAAAGGGTGGATTGGTTTTTTAATTTTTAAAATTTAGGGGTTTTTTGTAAGTTTTTGGGTGGGTGAGTTTTTGAGATAGGATTTGGTTTTTTCTTTTGGGGGTATTTCTAGAAAAAAGGGGGGCTATTTGAATAAGATTTGATGTACAGATAGAGTTGGATTCTGAAGTATGGGCCTGGATTTTTTTGTTAAAAAATTTAAATTTGGTCCCTCACTTTTTCTTTTTTGCAATTTAATATTTTGCATGTGGAGCCTACTTTTTTTCTTTGCATCTCTTTTTCTTTTTCGTGTCTTGTAGTTTTCCTTGTTCTCTTTTAGCAGAATATTTATTGGCCTTGTTTGAATGAAATGAAAACCCTAGCTTTTTACAGAGGAGACTTGTGGGTGTTTTTAGAGTGAGAAAGTAGAGAGAGAGAGAGAGAGAGACAGTGGGGTAAAGTGAGAGGCATTAAAAGAAGAGAAAGCACCACGACAGAGCACATAGAGATTTGGAGGCTCTGATCTATTTCTGATCTCTGCTTGGTCTCTCTCCCTAAAACAAAAGAATAATAAAATCTTCACTAATTCCAAGCTTTTATCAGAATCTCTCTAGATTAAAGTTGCTAATTCCGAGATTATCTCTCTGTCTAAATGAAAGTTGCTAATTCCAAGTGTTTATCACCCTCTCTCTCTAAATAAAAGTTGATAATTCCAAGTTTCTTTCTCTCTCCTCGTTTATCCCCTCCCCACCTTTTCTCTGTCTGCTTTGTCTCAAGTTATTTTATTCATCTGTTCTTTCCGCCTATTTGCATACATACCCATATCACAAAAAAGATTAAATATTTTGCATGAGAATTTCACAATTTTAGTTGTTAAATAATGATCTTATTCTTTTGTTGCATTATATTATATACATAATAATGTATGTAAAAATTATTTTGCTAGGTTCTTTATTGCTTGTATTGAAAGGAAATGCAAAATGCAAGTACTAAAATTTGTAAATAGAAGAATTTTTCTGAGTATAAATGCAAAGGTTTATGTACATTGCTTAATACTTTGAAAATCTCTTTAATAGAAGAAGAGACTGGGCCTGCCTAGCTATGAATAAAATCACGCCATGTGGCACAGAGGTGTGAGTCTTGCCCTGTAGGACAAGAATGGAAGAAGAAATAAAATATACTGTCTAGACTCTAGAGAGAGAGAGACTAATGAATATTGCAATAATACTGTACATCATATTACACTGTTTAGGGTTTTCTTAGAGAGAGAAAGAGCTATCATATTATACTGTTCGGCGTTTTAGAGAGAGAAAGAGCTGTGCATCGAATGTCGTGCGTAAAAACCTCTACACCACCTTCCCTTTCTTTACGTAGTGTGTTGTGTGTCTCTCTCTCCTCTTATGAGGTCAAAGTCCATGTCAGGCTTGTGAGCTTTTTTCGTACTGTATCTTTCTTTTTTTTCACTCTCTTTTTCTCTCTTGTTATAAATGAAAACATTACTATTTTGCCCGACAAATTTTCTTTTGGTTTTGTTTAGAGGTAAATAGTCATAATATGAATGTGTTAAGTTAAATCAAAATATATCTTAGAAACTGAAGTATACTTTAGAAAGTTTAGGGGGATCAATTGGAATGAAAGATGTTACTAGTCAGTTTTACCCGTACAAGTGAATCTCTCTAAATCTAGGGCAACCAGTGAAGAAAATATTTGTTTTATATTAAACTAATATGAGTAAGTTTCTTGCTTTTTTATTCTTTATTCATGCAAAAGTACAAAGTGAGGCTCGTCCGCCAAGGTAAATTTTGTAAATTTACTATTTGGAATTTGTGATTTTATAAATTTTGTATGTACATTTACTGTTTAGAGTATGTTGATAAAAATCTCCAGGGGATCTCCAAAATCGACTTTAATCTGATTTGTTATGTTATCTTATAGGTTCAAGAAATGAAATCAAGATTCAGTAATTAGATTAATGTTAGTTTAGGTATGTTCTGTTTGGTCAAGTATGGACACAAATTTTCTATTTGAGATGATTAAAATATGAAGAAAAATATATGCTTTTTATCAACATAATCAGCATGGGAAACTTCACAAACAGTCAAACAGAAAGGATATGATTTTAAAAGAAAAGAAATGTGCTAACTATTTTGAAGGATTATTTTGACTTATTAATGATTGCAAAAGATCAATTTTTGCTACATAAATCAAACAATTTATCTTCTCAGGACTGAATATATCAATTTTTGTACTTCCCGATATTTAAAACTCAAAATAGACCATTCTTTTTCAAATAAAAAAAGTTGATATAAAAGAATAAAAAGGCCAGAAATAGCCCAGCTATCTATAACTAGGCTCTATACCGTGCATGGCTTATAAACTCCATTTTGAACCACCTCGATCTAACAAATTCGTGAAATGTTTGAACAAATACTGAAAAAATTTACTTAAAAAAAAAGGCAACATCCATTAAATGTGGTGTTTTTGTAACACCAAAACAGTAGTGTAGTACTTCACATGCGCGTGAGGTGGCTTTTTTCTCTTTTGGAATGAATGAGGACCCCTTTTTTCAATTTAATTTGGTCATTAATATTGGATTTAGAACTCGTTTTGATCTCCCATCTCTGGTGCTGTTCTACTCCTCTATGAAGACTAGGTACTAAAGTGTACTATTTTTCATAGACCGAGTTTGAACTTTGAAGCGACAGAAGAAAAATTGAACTAAGCCCAACTGCATTACATAATCAAATTAGGGTAAACTAGAATTGGATTTTGGATTGAACCGAACAAATTGAATTTTATTTTGATGTATTCGATTTAACATAATAAGAGTGGAATTTAATTTTGGAAGGAGGATATTTAAGCCCTCTACAAAAAATTTCAAAAAAAAAGAAGAGTGGAATTTAAATATATTAAGCCAAAAAAAAAGAGTGATTAGACACCTAACCTACTAAAAATCAAATTCTTTGAAAATAGATGAGTAACTTATGAGCCATTTTTATAAAATAAAAAAAAAAATATATTTTTTATTTAAAAGAGATGACTCAAAGTCTCACGTCTATTTTCAAAAAAATTAGTTTTGCCAAGATTTGAACCCACAAACTTTAGGTTGGTGGGGTGCCTTACCACTCCTACTAGAGGAGCTTTGGCTAAAATAAAAATATATATTAAGTCAAAGTTATCAAACCATATACTAATTAGCATACAAGATGTAATTTGGTTGTTCAGTTTATGAAAACCAGAACTGCGCCAAATCGATAAAAACGAGTATTCTAAATTACTGAATAAAATTAAATTAACTAAAATTGACTGATTCGGTTCGATTTAGGGTGTGAAAGGACCAAACTTTTTTTTGAAAAGTAAGCGTTTGCTTATGTTATATTAATACGAAAATGGAGCATTACAAGGAATATTTACATGAGAGGAACTTAATGCCTCGCTTAAAATGAAACCGGAAAAAAGTAAACTGGAAAGAAATATTTTACAAAGAGGCTACAAGAGAACTAAAACTAGTCTTCAAAAGGTAGAGTCCAATGATTGTGTCCATTCTTCGGCTGTAAGGACGACCCCATCAAAAGTAGCGGTAGTCGATTGACTGTCGTTGCGGGAGATTCGTCCGTTTATAGCTTTCCAGATTTTTTAACAAGTGACTACTCATATCGTGCCTCACTTCCAATGATAATCCTTGTTAAGCTTTCCTTGGATCTTGTGAAGGATCCGTATTCGGTCCTGCATCCCGTCCGATGGCCAGGTCAAATTGTATTGACTTGCTATTTTGATTCATACTTCCTTTGCATAAAGACATTGTGTGAAGAGGTACTCATGCGACTCTGTGGCATTGTTGCAGTAGATACAGGTGTCGCATCACAGTTGTCCTCTTACGTGTAATTTATCTCTCGTTTTTCAATTTTCCGTTGGAGAGTAGCCCCACATGAAGAACTTAATTCTTGGTGAGACTAAATAATGCCATTCATAACCTAGGTTTGAATTCGAATTTCCATCTCGAGCCTTGCTTGAATAAGCTCAAACCAACTCGGTTTGGTTCATCAAAGACTCAAAACTTGAAATAACAGTGATGTTGCAAATAACAATCAGTTCAGCTCGAAATAAGAACACCAGCTAGTCACGGTCCGTTATTATTAGTAATGGTTTTCTACTAAAACGGTTCAAACTCGAACCGAGCTTGATCGAATAGGGGGTTTCGAGTTCTCAAACTACTTTTGATCAATTTCGACTCCAATTCAATCGAACAACAAATTATATACTTCATTGATTGCCCTAATTTGGTTAACGAATAAATCGAATATAATGGACACCTCTTTAAGATAAATGGAGATAAATAATACAATTATCTACATATTTATTAAGAAAAAAAATGAATTATTTCTCTTGTAATTTTCAGAGGATATTTAATAGAAACTCTACAGGATGGGCCCTATCTCTATTACATAATGCTCCAAACATGCTGATGCAGTAATAGTAGGCGCAGAGAGTCTCGTGTGTGATGTGTTACAAAATTTATACAAGTTGCCTCTGCTAGACTCACAGCTACTCATATGCTTCTCATTGCCTTCATTATAATAACATTATAATATTGAAATTTGTGGATAATAGGATTGATAAACTTCAGGAATAACATTATAATATTGAAATTTGTGGATAATAGGATTGATAAACTTCAGGGATTCCAGAATAAGTTCTTTATATTTTACTTATTTTTTTGCAATTTAGGCATAATGTAGGGTTTTTTTTTGCAATTTAGTTCAGTCTAATTACTTGATTGCAATTTACAAAATCAAACGTAAAATTTATTTTTCAAATATGTTTTATTATGACATTATTTAGAAACAACTCCATATATCATTTTTCAATCCCAAATGATCACAAATCCCTTAATGGGTACTTTTTGCAACAAAAAATTTAATGTGAAAAGTTTTATCAAGTCCCTGGAGGTATAATAATTAACTAATCATAAATAGCTCTTCTTAAGTTCGATTGATACTTCGGAAAAATAAAAACATTATTATGGGCTTAACACAATAACAATATCAAAGAGAGGCCAATGGTTAATTTTTTATGTTGATATTCTTTAATTTATTGTATTAAGAATGATTTGGTTTGAAGTACCCTTTATATAGGTGTGGATACAAATCGAGAAAAGATTCTATCTATATCTAGATAACAAATTGACAACATAGCTCTAGTTTCCAAAAATCTTCATGATCTTTGAACTAGCATAATATATGCTGAAGAATTATTGAATTTTGAATAAGAAAATTGAAGGCAATGTACAATTAGTAGTTCCATGATTGCCAGCTCCATGATAAAATAGCATAATTTGACTCGACATTCGCCACATAAAATCAAAAATCAAAATGGATTCAAGAGGTTGAATTTGGGACCACTTAGGCACAAACCCATTGAATGCAAAAAGACCTATTTTTGTGAGCTTTAAAAGAGTTCGGCCTTGTAATGGAGATACAGTTTGAGCCCACTAAGCCTCTCTCTCCTGCCATCATTAAATGCCTACCCTTGAAATGTGAACTATGCTAAAACTAATCATGTTTAGTTGACTTGTAACTTGTTCATCATCATTTGGTTAATTGAAACAAGAGCGACTAAATTATATTACTTATTCATGAGAAAATATGTGCATTCTAGTTACATAGAATGATAGAACTAGGTCTAGGGACAATAACTACTCAACAATTGACCATCATAATTAAATTCTTTTTGAATTCGATCATCACAAGTAATAATGATTTAACTTTTCAAAATGACTAACAATAAAAATGGAGCATCTCATCATATCATATTGCACTCTACAAATTTTTTTAACATAAATATTCCTGATAATCAAAGAAACGAAATTGTGAAACTTAATTACGGATTTAAAACTAACTTAATTAGATCAATTAATCTTAGTTGAGTTGATAAATTTAAGGCTCTTAAATTTAGTTGATCATACAAACTAATGAAAAGAAAATTGAAGAACAAGCTTCTCCTCTCTCTCACATCTAAATCTTGGAGAACTCAGTTGCCATCTTTTTGCAACCAAACAACCGACATTGCAAAGCACTACTCTTGTTTATCTTAAACCTCCACCAAACCCCCTCCATTACTTAAAACTGGACATCTTTGTTCCAATTTTATTGAATTCTCTCAGTAAGTTAAAAAGGTAAGGATTCCTCCAGTGTTATCAAACTGGAGTAATATGACCAGGTCAATAAATTTTCTGCTAAGTTTGTCCCACAAAGACCAAGCAATAGAAATAAATAAAATTCTTCGTGCTATAATAGTCAGAATAATTCTGATTTTCAACAACAAAAAAATGTTCAAATTTATAAGATTTTGTGATAAATTTGTTTGTCGTATATTGATTGGTTTCTCTCATCTGCCAACCAATCAAACAAAGTGATAATTACAAAATACAAATAGAATTTTTTTTATTTTCTATGACAAGTTAAAAATTTGATCAGAGTTTATATTCAACTAAAGTCAATGGAACAGAAATATAGTAGGTTTCATTTTCACTTTTCAAGGATAAAAAAGATAAAATCACAATTTAAGACCCAAAATGTCATATCATTAAGCTATCTGATAAAAAATATAATTATGATTCGAATAGGAGCGGCGGCCTATTGTTATTGCTGACCTAATGCTACTTCATGAAACGGCGATTTAGACTTATTAGATTAGACTGGACTGATAAGGTTTAAACAATGGATTTGATTTTTTAATTCAATTTGAATTCATATCTATTTCCCAAAGAAAATATGAAAAATGGCTTTGTTTTATGGATAATAACTTGAGCAGAAGAATGTTGCAAAAAAATCAAATCATATTGAGGACAAGATTTGACGTTTCGGAAGGTAAACAATGATGAATGAAGATTTGGGTATTTTTTGTTGCTCATGTCAAACATAAGTCAATCAATATTGATGGGTTCGTGCAAAATCTGATCATTTTGCGTATCGAATACTTGGTTTCATGATTTGTAAAAATTGTAATTGTTATAATATGAAGCCAAGAGAAGAGTAATTTTAACATAAAAGATTTCAGGTTCAACAAATTATAAAATTTCTAGTTACAAACAATGATAAATTTGAAGGAAAATTCTCAAGAAACTGCAATTTGAGAAAAAGGCCTTGAACTACATTATTTTATGGGCCAATAAGAAGGCCTTGAACTATATTATTTAATGGGTCTATTATAACGGCTTATGTAAATTATTCTATGAAGCGATATTTTTTTGTGGGCTGTGATATTGAAAAATATAAAAAATATCTATTTTCAATATCATAGCCCACAGAAGAATATCACTTCATAGAATAATTTGAATAAGCCGTTAAAGATTGGGTTTGGATGACCTGAGCCCATTTAAACCGGAAAATGAATACGGGTTCGGGTTTGACACTATCCGATCCGCGGATAACTCAAACCCGAATCCGAAACTTAAATTATTAGTTATATTTTAAGCTTTAATCTCTCCCATCTATTTTTTTTCTTCGAAATCAATCATGGCCATCTATTCCATTTCTAACCCATTGCCCAACCCATCTCTACTCTTGAGTCTTGTCCGATTGTCTCACTCCCCAGTCCCCCAGTCTCTTACCCACCAAGCTCAAGCCAAAAAGTCCAAAAGGTCTTCATACATCAGCATCAGATGAAGCATCTTTTGATAAATAAGTGAATTGCAAAAAAAAAAGATACTACATCTTTCTTCATTCTCTGTAGTCCGAGAAAATTATCAATGCCTGTCCCTAATCTTACTGGCGTGGTAGTAAAGCTAGGTGATCTCCTAGTGCAAGAAGGAGTTTACTTATATGGTGTGGATGACAAAATTAAGTGGGTGAACACAGAGCTCACAAGGATCCAATTGTTCCTCAGAGACGCCGAGTCGAAGTGGAATTTCGGAGATGCCATGGTGAAGAATTGGGTCAAGGAGATCACCGATGTTGCCCACCTAATCGAAGATTTGATCGATCTGATCGAGTATAAGAACGAGAAGCGCCGACAAAGGACTGGTATTATTGGCTCTATCTCAAGGTATTGTTGCATCTCTAGTTGTTTACTGACCAATTATATCTAATAATGACAACGATTAGTCTAAAATACTTATCAAGTTGTAGTTGCAATTATGTAGGTCTTTCATAATTTATAGGGACCGGGAGAGATCATATACCTCCTCCGCCCAAATCCCATAATTTTTTTTGATAGGATAGGGTGTTTAGAGTTCTAGAGGATATTTTTTTTGAAATCTTGTCATTAATTATTTTCTCTCAATTTGTTCCATGTTGTAACAGCTATGCTCATTATCCCGGTGAAATTATCACTCTTCATAAAGTTGGAGCAAAGATAGACGAGATAAAAGCCAAATTAGAGGATATAAGACAGAGCAAGGATAGATATGGGATTCTTAATCCCGGTAAAAGTAGCAATAGAGATGGAGAGAGTAGTAGTGGTGATGATATGGTGAATGTAACGAGACTACATTCTCCTCATTTTGTTGATAATACAGATGTTGTGGGGTTTGATGGTTATGCGGGTAAAATAACCGGACGTTTGTTGAACCAAGGAATTATGACTCGCACCGTCATCTCTATAGTAGGTATGGGTGGTTTAGGTAAAACAACTCTTGCCAGAAAAGTTTATGCTTCTCCTCAAGTTAAAGAATCATTTTCTAGTTTTGCTTGGGTCGCTGTCTCCCAAAAAAGCAGGCTCGTCGACATGTTGAAGGAAATTGCAAAACAAGTGATGGAATTAGGGAAAACGAGCTCTGCACGAACTGAGGGAGAGACTTCCTCGAGTTTATCCGTTGAGAAGCTAAAGGATATGGGAGAAATTGAGTTAAAGACAGTAATTTCCGAGTTTTTGAAAGGAAGAAAGTATCTTGTGGTACTTGATGATGTATGGAGTCCGGATGATTGGGAGAAGATAGGCCATATCTTTCCTGATACGGGCAATGGGAGCAAGATCATGTTAACAACCCGTGATATGGAAGTTGCTAAACATGCTGACCCATGGAGCTCTCCTTTGGAGCTTCATTTTTTGGATGATGAACAGAGTTGGGAGTTATTAAGAAAGAAAATATTTCCAACAAATGTGCCCAATCTTAATGAGTTGCACGTTTTGGGGCGTAAGCTCGCGAGTAGATGTGGCGGTTTACCTCTTGCATTGGTGGTTCTAGGTGGCCTTCTTTCGAGAAATATCGAATATAATTCATGGTCGAAATTAGCGGACACAATGATTTGGGAATCCATGACAGGTGGACAGAGATGCAAGGAGATACTAGCTTTGAGTTATAAGGATCTCCCGAATTCCCATATCAAATCGTGTTACTTGTATATCTCCTCTTTTCCAAAAGATATTCTTATTTCACCTTCAAAATTAGTTAGATTGTGGATTGCAGAAGGTCTCATACCTCATGATGAAATATATAGTTTGGAAGAAATAGCGAGGGGCTATATAGACAAATTGATTCAACGGTGTCTAGTTCAAGTTGGCAAATTGAGCAAGACCGGTGAACGGGTCAAAAAGTTGTATATTCACGACATGTTGCGTGATTGGTGCATTGAAGAGGCACGGTCTTTTGGGTTTCTAAGGATTATCAATGCCCAAGAAAATTCAATGTTATCCACGGGTATTTCAAATGATAATCGTGTTGTTCTTCATAACATAAATTTGGGTGACCCGTTCGTGACTAAACTTGGCAATCCACGTACTCTTTTGGGCTTTAACCTAAATTCGGCTGGCAAGTCCGGAAAGACTTTTGGTTGTTTCAGTTTGTTAAGAGTGCTTGATTTGCAGGGTTCATGTGGTGCATGGTATTTACCCGAACAAATTGGTGAACTCATACATTTGAGATATTTGGGGTTAAGGAACACAGAAGTGTCAAAAATCCCGTTTTCCATAGAGCAGCTACTATATCTTAGAACTTTTGATGCAAGGGGAACCAAAATAACCGAGTTACCTGCAAGGTTTTGGAAAATTAAATCGCTGGAGTATGTCTATTTGCCTTGCTTCTCACAAGAAGTTCCAAGGAATGACATGACAAAGAATCTCCTAAAGTTGTACATAGGATATACACAGGCTGATAAAAAAATCAATTGGAAAGCATTTTCTGATTTGTTGTTGCAGCAAGATAAATTGGCCTCGTTAACCATTGATTTAGCCAAATGTTTTCAAGTGAAGCATGTCAATGTCACTTTTTCGCAAATACCATCGTTGGTTTATGAATTAAAACATGTTCGTTTTTTTAAGGTACGTGGAGACATGGACCTAAAATTGGAACCCGAGATTCACACGAATCTCACTGAACTCACCGTAACGATGGCTTTTATTGACACATCTACAGTTGAATCACTGGCAAAATTGCCTAATCTCATGCTACTGAGGTTGGGCGTAGGTGTATGTGCTTCTACAAATGCAAAGTTCTTTTCTTCCGGTGGATTCCCTCAGCTAAGGCACCTGAGTACAGAATGGAGGCATATTTCCTGTGGGATGGATGTGGAGGTTGGCGCAATGCCCCGTCTCATAACCCTTCACATAAATGGCTGCTTTTATATGGACAAGATTCCAGAGGGATTGAAGAATCTCGTTGCCTTGAAGGAAATGCGTCTCAGTGACATACCAAAGAAGATCGAGAGAAGAATAGCGAATGGCCAGGGAGAGGATTGGCATATAATCAAGCACATCCCATCCATCATTATCCGACGGGTTTGGTAGTGATATAGAAGTAAGTTATTCGATTTCAAATCACTTAATTTTTACTTGCTGGGTGTATTGGAAGGCTATCATTTTCCATCTAATGTTCAGTTTCAGGGGTTTGACTAGCTTTAAGAGTGCTTCCTAACCGTCCATTTTCTTTTGCAGAACGTCATGAAATTTGTTGTGCTAGAAAACCAAATCTAAGTGGCGATAAATTTGTGTTTTGTCTTTTGAAGAAACCGTGTGCATTTACCACGCCTTGATGGAATTAATGTGTTTGTATATTTTTCTTGTCATGTATTTGTGTGTATAGTTTGAATAAGATTGTTAAGATACTTTAATTGTTGCAAATGCAGATTTAGCATTTGCAGTGTGATTATTATAATATTTGTTACTACGTTCTGATACATCTTTCATCTTTAACAGAAATTAACCACCGACATTATATAGATATGCAGAGTACCGGTAACGAGATCCAAATTATTACGATCCTATTCTTTGATCCTATTTATCAAAGAGAAAAAATCAAGCAGATTGCAGCCTAGAAAAAAAGGAAGAATCAAACAAACTTAACATGTTAAAAAAGATCTTTGATCCTATTTATCTCTAATAAAATCATCATGACATTTTCTCATATCCACATTAATTTTTCCTCTCTTATTATCAAACAAAGAAACAATATTAGCCTCATCTCTCTTCTTACAACCCCCACACTTTCCCCCAATTCCTCAAAAACACAAACCATCTTTTAAAAAAACAAAAAGAAAAAAGAGTTAAAAAGAATGAAGACACAAACATCCGTTCTTCCTTCCCTTTGTACTACTCACACAACTCAATCAGTTAGCATCAGATTATTATTATTATTAAGATCGGAATTGTTATTAGAAAATTGGCCAAAAATATCGGGGCAATTATCCCAATTGCCCTTCGCTCTCGCCTCCCAATATCCTCCAATGTATTTATAACTCTCGCTCCCTTTCTCCTTCGCAAACCATCGCGGTTTCCACCCACTCTCTTGCATTTTCCTCGCCTGTTAATAAAAAATCTCACCATTAATTTCATGAAAATATTATTGGTCTTTTTGTAAATTAATTAACCAACCTGTCGCTGTCTCTGCTCGAGTCTTAGCTTTTCTACATTGGCTTTATCATACTCTCCGTTTTCAAGACATCTCTGATCCGGCCTCAGTCTAGAGTCGGTCGGCGGCAATTTCTCCTTCAAAAACAAATAATAAAATTCAAAAACTAAAAGATAAAACATAAACAATATCACATATAATATAACCCTACAAAACATATTATTATTATTATTATTATTATTATTTGAACTGACCTTGAGGTTGGGAGTGAGTTCATTGAGGGTGATGGCGAAGCGGGTGAAATTATACCGGGTGGGAAACTTGGCGGGCCGGCTCCGCCTCCAGATCTGATGCGCGTCAGAGATCTCTTTCCCTTTCCCGTTTGATAGATCCCCACTCACATAATGCATGCTCTCGTCCCACTTGCCGAATATCGTCGACACCGTCTTCCCGCTCCTGTCCTGCACCACACCTTGCACCTGGATAAAAAGGAAATTATTTAAATATTACAGACTTTAATGAGAAATATGCAGAGAATAATTAAAACCCTTAGGGGGTTTTATATAAATATGGGAAAGTATATGCTCTTTTTGACAATTTTGCCCTTGATTTACCTGATGAGGGTTTCGATCGATGATCGACTGCTCTTTGAACTTGATCTTGCACGAATACTCCCTGTTCCCCTGAATCCTCATAGTACCGTAATGATCGCAGTACAATTTCCCCAATATCAGGTTATAAATCGACGTCGTAACCTAAAAACAAAACAATTTTCCAATCCAGTCACCGAAATTATTTTATTCCAATTTATTTTGTAATTAACTACCTTGCTCCACTGGAAGACTTCACCGTCGTCGAATTCTAGGGTTAGGATTCCGACGGGATCGAGCTGGATGGATCTTCCCCAAAATTTACTTTTGAGGTTACTGTCGCCGTAAAATCTCCACCCGTTTCCCTCACAGTGACACGCCACAATCATGGGGTGGTGACTCACCTGCCCAAATATAGAAAACCATCATTAATTCCAACTTCACCAAAAAACAGAAAAAATAAATAAAAAGCCCCCTGCATTATCAGAAATTTACAGCAAAGCCCCTGCATTGTGCCTAGATTGCAAAAAAGCCACTACGTTATTAGATTGAAAAAAAGAGGGTTTTCTTTTTTTTGCAATTTCTGATAATGTAGGGGCTTTAGTACAGGCGTAACGCAGGGTCTTTTCTGCAAATTTCCGAAATTAAAATTGTTGAATTATTAAATATTGTTAAATGTGTACTTTCTCGGAGAAGAAACGGAGGCCCTTGTCGGGGAAATCAGCCTCGTAAGTCTCGCCCAAAAGCGGGTTGAATGGCTTGCACGTTCGGCCTTCCGTAGACGCGTATCCCGACACCGCAAATGCAGCCACACATAATGTCCTCATCAAATAATTCCCCTAATTATAACAAATTTGTTATCATCAAATTACTCTTTATTAACCATATACTTTTGGAAATGTCTCAAAAAAACCCCTATATTTTCTCATTTATGAAAAAAAAACCCTCTCTTCTTTAAAAAACGCTAGTTAACTATGCAAATAATATATAAGTAATTATGAATAACACAAAAAAACTTATTTTTGCGAATTATTCACCTGTTATTTCAGAAAGTTAAAACTATTTTTTTCCCCCAAAATATAGAAGATTTTCTTTCCATAAATAAGATAAAACATAGGGGGTTTGTGAAAAAAAAATCCCTATATTTGTTGACAAACCAAGAGAGATTTAAGTACTAACCCTTTTCCCGTATTCATAAGCGCGGTCCAACAAATACGAGTACTCTAAATCCTCAAAGCACTTCTGCAGACTACTCAACGGCTCATTAAAATAAACCGGCAAGCAAACCTTAGTCAAATCTTTCCCAATATTATCCTTGATCATCGACCAGAGACTCACGCCCTTCTCTTTCTCCGCCGGCTCCGGAAGCTTCCGCCGCCTCCTGATTGGTTGGTAACTCGTGCCGACAGCTGTCATTGACTGGTCAAACTCGTCGGCTGGAAACGGGTCGGAGTCGGAGTCGGAGGAGTCGAGGCCTGAGCCGGACGATTTGAACGAGCTGGAGGAGAGGAAGTCGCGCGTGTCGAAGTACGTGTTGTCTTCTTCTTCGGTTTCCTCTTCCTGACGGTCGTCAGACTCGGTCCCGCTTCCCTCTGCACGGTTTTTAAAGAAGGGTATAGTGATTAATGTTTAGTTGTTAAGTTATTTATTTATGAGATATTGGGAAAAGAGCCTGTGTTGATGAATTTGTTAAGGGTAGTGGATCCTCTACAAATGGGTCAATTTAGGAGTGATGCGTGGCTTTCTTTTTGCGAATTTGCATTACGCCTAAAATGCAAAAAAGACCCTGAAGTCTCGGAAATTGCAAAAGCAGTTTTAACCCAAATAGCAAAAAGACCTTGTAAGAATAATGGGGTTTTTATATTGAAATTTCCAAAACCGTGAAAGGGCGTTTTTTGCAATTTAGTTATACTGTACGTTTTTTTTTGTGCAAATTTCTGTTTATTCACTTTTGAGGGGTTAAAATGAAAACTCACCGCTGTATTTTTCGGGCCGGGTTCTGGAAGCAGATCCGTGTTCGTTTTGTCTCTGGCTCTCATCCACCAGCGTATTCTCTAAATCCACCTTTTCTGTCTATGTCCAAATTATTACAAAATTTTAACAAATTCACCAACAAATTTATCATTTTTACGAAAAGACTCTTACTTTATTTATTGTACTACTATAAGAGGGTAAGTGGATTCTCTGAAAATTATTTATGAAAACATTAAAATATTTAATAAAAAAACATCAAAAATTCAAAAAAAATAGAAAGAACCCTGTATTTTCTCATATTTACAAAAATAAAAATAAAACTAACTTCACCGGATCAATCATTTATAATAGTGCAACAAGTTCAGTTTTTTTTTATTTGAAAAAAGTTCAAACTTCAAATAATGCATTTCTTTCCTAACATTTCAACTTTCCATAAATACGATAAAACACAGGGACCATTTTGTAAATTTCCAAGTACCTCTAAATGCCTCAGCGTGTCCAAAAGTGACGCGTGTCGTTGTTTCAAAACGTTAAGCTGGGTGTGAAGAGTGGAAAATTCGTCTCTGACGAGGCGTTCCACATCAGCGATCGCGGCTTCCGAGATGCCTTCTTCTAGAAGCCTCTGTTTGACCCGGTCAACGACCGCCGTGACCGCCGCCAGCCCCGACGCGTCAGACTTGTCAGAGTTTGAAATCCTCGGAAACATCTCCTTTACCGCCTGATTAAAAAAAGGAAAATATTTGTAAGGATTATTTAATGGGATGAATGCGTGCTTAGTCCCTGTAGTTTAATTGGTTGCACGTTTAGACCCTGTACTGTTGATTTCAACTTTTTGAACTTTGTAATTTATAAATTGTGCATGTTTAGTCCCTCATTTAAGGGGAGTAGTTAACTTTTTTTATGTTATGATCATTTTACCGATTTAAATGATATCAAAACAAAATGATTTATTCAAATTCAAAAATAATAAAAAATATTTTGTATATTTATTACTATTTTTGTAGAATAATTTTCTGGGTAAAAATAAAAAATATTTTTCCCTCTTAAAAGGGCAAAATAGTCATTTACAAAGAAATTTAACGGTGCTACCTTCTTCCGTTAAGTAAGGGACTAAACATGAACAATTTATAAAGTATAGGGACTACTTAATATTTTGTAACAATTTTTTAATATATTTTTTGTTTTATTTTTATTTACGTGGAGGCATTCGAGCCAGCGGATTCGGTCGTCACGAGTCTCGGCGCGGAGACGGAGAGTTTTGGTGCCGGAAAAAATGGAGAAGCGTTTGTCGTCTGATTTGCTTTCTCTTATTTGAGACACCTGCATTAATTTGCAGAAAAAATATGTTTTAATTATCTTAATCTCATTGCTCTGATGATTTTAATGGTGTCATGATGCCTTGTGCAAGATTGCAAATGAGGATTTGTTTTTCGTGGTGTCTTAAGTGTGGGAATTTCTGTGGCGGGTCAATGCAGATTGATTACAAGCACAACAGAGGATATATACAAGAACTGTTGAGATCAAGAAAAGAAAAGAAAACAATGAAAAAAAAATGTGAAAAAAAGGATCGAAGATCTCTTTCTTCTAAACAAGAATTCGAATTCAAAGAACGAATAATCAAATTCGAATCACATTCCCGTATGAATTCAAACGATGAATAGTTCAAAAAAGATCTAATCAAATCGAACCAAATCAAATCGAATCGAATCATCTACCTTGAGATGCACTTCTCCGATGGGTTTCCTCGCGTGATTCGGCGACCCGCCATGACTGTTACTATGCCCATGTCCATGCGCATACCCATTATTGATCCTCGCGCGATTAACCCGCCTCGCGGATTGCTCCCCGATGACCAAACTCCCCTTCTCCTTCTCCGGGTTCAAATCAATCCGATCGGGCCCGTGAATCTTGTAATACGACAGCACCCCGTCTTGCAAAACAAACCATCTGGGCCGCCACCCCTTGCCGTAATTAACCCATTTGTAGAGGATCCCGGAGATGTCGGCGTGGGCGGGGATGAGCGCTTCGCGGAAGGACGCGCGCAGAGCGGAAGACAGAGATTGGTTGAGCGAGCGGGAGCGGAGGGGAGGCGGAGGCGGCGGAGGAGACATCGTCGTCGTCGGAGGAGCCAGCGGGGATGAATGGTGGTGGTTGTTAACGGCGGAGGGAGAAACCGGGA
The DNA here is from genome assembly GCA_027726005.1 of Juncus effusus. Classification (NCBI taxonomy): domain Eukaryota; kingdom Viridiplantae; phylum Streptophyta; class Magnoliopsida; order Poales; family Juncaceae; genus Juncus; species Juncus effusus. Next base: position 1,136,719 of record CM050905.1, on the reverse strand, counting down.
TTGGAGAGGCGCAGCAGAATGGGTGCATAGGAAAGTAAAGGAAAAGGAAAGGAAAGGAAGGGAAGGGAAACGGTTTTTGGTTGTGATTCTGTTGGGGTGGTTATTGCCTTTGGTAGTAATCTGAAATGGAGGGGAAGGGAGGGGAGGGGAGGGGAGGGGAGTTAGTGGCCGGGCACAAAGGCGGAGGGGAAGGGAAGGGAAGGGAAGGAAGGGGAGGGAGTTGGGTCAAGCGGTGGGAGATTAATTTTGGGTTTGATTCTGGATTATTATTATATTATGTTGGTTTGTTTGTTTGACTGTGGATGTTTGTTGTGTGATTTGGTTCAGGTCTCCAGAGTTACCAAGTTTTTCTTCTTTGGATGAGAATGTATTGTTGTTGTGTGTGAATCTCCGACTACTTGTTATTTGTTTATGTTATATGTTTAGAATGTTGCGAGGTTTTTTATTTATATTGTAAAATAATTGTTCTGTTTGATGCTTATGATATTGCGAGAAAAATTTTAATTTTAAAAAAATTAAACTTTAGGTCATATTAGTTAGTGGTTAGTATTAAATGATAAGATACTTAGTTTGTTGATTCTTTGATCTATAATTTTATATTTAATAAATAACAAATATATTTATGAGATTAACCGATAATTCAAAAGACTAAAAATAGTAATAGAACGTTATCTTTTTATTGAACTTCCGTAAATATTAGTTTAAAATCCCAACTACTAAGTAAAATGGGCATCTATTAAATTTCTTTTAGAAATATTTATTGATAGTTCTCTCCAACAGATTAGCACCGTGCTAAAATAAACTAATTAGCATTTAATTTTATAAGATAAAGTAATTATTTTATTTAATAATTAAAATGAACCTAATAACCATTAATTAAAAAGTAAAAAATAGTAATAAAACGTTATTTATTTTTCATTTAATCACTGTAAATATAAGTACATTTTCCAACTAAATAGAGACAAGCATTAAATTCCTTCTGGAAAACATCCGGGGACAGTTATCAGGTCCCAACAGATTAACCATTTTAAGATATACCATTCGGTGTTGGTGGACCATTCCAGATTATAATGGGTTTCACAACTAGTGAAACATATTCTTAATGGTGTTGGTGAACCGGGTCTAACAAAGTGATTGTACATTTCCAGGGAGACTGGAGAGGAGAGAAGGCTTTTAAATGGGTGGTTAGTGTTTGGTACTTTGCATTTACTTCCATATAAATTGAAGATTTCTTATGAATAAACTTATGTATTTGTATACAAATCTAGTGATTTACACATATTATAAATATTTTTTTGTGTGAAATGGGCATGGGCTTTAATTCTTTTTTTTAATGTGGCTTTAATTCATTAGATTATGCATACTTAAAAAGACTAGGCATTACAAAGAAATATTGAGTGAACCACTGAACAACATAGCCTTAAACGAAGATTTATGTATGCTACATTTACATAGTTTGTGTAGTGAGTAGTGCTATATGTAAGTATATATGGAAAGGGATAGAGAAATATCATGGTGATAATTACAGTCTACACGCGGCAAAAATTTCTTGAGGCGTGCTGACTTTGATTAATTTATAAATTATGTGTATTTTATTTTCCATTGGGGTGTTTGCAATTATTTATTAGAAATTGTTTATCACATAAAATGTCAATGAAGTAAAGCAAATAATAGAAAGTTCGAAGGCATTTTTCTCGCATATTTCTTTTGACAATGACAACAAATGTTAGGGTGGAAATTGGAATGGTATAATTCTTCTAGAATCAACCAAGAACCAAAACCTGGAAAAAGGGGAAGGAAAAAGAAGAGAAAGAAGTTTTATTTTATCTTTTGTGCCTTCCAAGTTAATCAAACTTAATGACAAAGGGATGAGAAGCCTGAATTGATAAGCAACTCAATAAAAAGCCTATTTGATTGGGGACTTTGGATCTTGAGCATCTATTTATTCTTCCCTTTTAAGATAATATCTAGAGAAAATCTTACGATGCATTGCACATTGCGAAATTTTGAAATTAATAGTTAAGAAGAAATTTGTACTGCGCTACGGATTATAATTTTAAATTTGGTATTAATAAAAATAAAATAATTCATTATAATATATTTAAAAAATCAATAATATAAATCTAATTATGTGAAATACACATATCTGTACTGCGCTACGGATTATAATTTTAAATTTGGTATTAATAAAAAATAAAATAATTCCTTATAAATGTTGTTCTCAGTTTGATGATATTTAAAACTATTCCGAGCTACTAATATATTTGTGTGAGAATGTCTTGAGCTAGATATCGGACGATCAAGTTCTCGGAAATGTCTCGGTCGCATACTACCTATCTCAGAAGAATAAGACGTCGTCACGCAGGCAAAGGATTTCAAGAGAGTATCTCAAGGCGTGGGAGTAAGCTTCTTAGTCTTCGTGTGTGTTTCTTTTTCTTTTTGGTAGGCAATTTAATTTTTTATTAAAAGGGGAGTATAATCTGCAATTTGCCTTTTTCTGGCCAGTTCCGTTATCAACGGAAGTGGTCCGTTCCCAACGGACCACTGTGTTGGCAACGGAACGCTCCGTTGAGCAATCTTTCGTCCTGACTTTGTTTTGGCTGAAATTGTATACAGTCCATTGGGAACGGAACTATTCCATTGCCAACGGAACTGTAGGAATTTAGCCGTTTGGTTTGAAATCTTCCTTGATTGCCTTCTGTTTTTGTCAGTCCGTTGGCAACGGACAAGGTCCGTTGTCAACGGGACTGCGCAGTTTTCCTTTTCTAGGACTGCTCCCTTCCTCCTTTATAAAGTGGAGCCGCCTCTCTCAGATTTTTTTAACGATTTCTACATACAAAAAGCAAAAATACTCCTCTCTTAATACTGTTAATTTGCTCCAAATCTTAAAGTGAGATTAGTGGAGTTTTGAGCGTGTTGCTCGTTGGTTTGTTGAAGTTTCAAGAGATCGAGTTTGTAAGTTATTGTTCCACCGGCCGTCAAGAGATTGTTGTAAGGCGACGGTGGTTCGAGGTCTACGATCTTGTTTGTTAGTGATAAACGGAGCCGCAAGGCAAGTCCCGGAGAGTAGGCAACTCGTGAACGCGGTAAGGACCGCTAGTGAGTAAATGGGTGGTTAAGGCTAACGCAACCATCTCGCCGAACTCCGTCATCAGATCGTGTGTTTGGTATCTTCTACCTTTTTATATTTACTTTAATTTCTTATTTATTTATCTTTCTTTATTAATTGATATTCAAACAACTATCAATAAAAGTCTAAAAACAATAAATATATAAAATCCTAAAAATACAAATAGTCACGTTTCCGCACTTTAGGCCTTATTAAACCCCCCTATAGGCCTCAACTGAATAACAATAATATATTTAAAAAAATCAATAATATAATCTAATTATGTGAAATAGACATTCTTTTAAATAAACATTTTTTTAGATAAAAAGCTAAATTGGAATCATATTAATATGAAGTTCAAAATGACGAAAAAACTCAAGCGAACTTATATATCAAATTTTAGCAGGAGAATTACAATATTTGATTACAAATTACTAATTTTTTGAAAAAATTAAAAAAAAAAATTATTTAAAAAAAATTTACAAACTACTCATATATGTATTTGTATTTACCCTTTACATCTTTGATGGAATTATTAATGTAGCATGATATGATAGAAAAGGTCAATGATGGGTGAGAAATAAAAAAAATGGACTTATGGAATATGAATATGATGCTTTTTTTTGTTTGAAGGAAACAAACTTATGGGATGATGCTTATCAAATTCCTACTTATTATAAATGCTTAATATTGGGAGGGAGGATGTGGCATTGACACGTGTTCCACAGAGTATTGATATTGATCCTCAATTTGCACCCCACTATATTTTTATTCAATATTAGTACCCATTTTGAACCCAATAGTATCAATTCATATTCGATATTATGATGTTTTATGTTTGATATTATGATGTTTTATTACTAATAAAGTAATAATATAACATATTATAATATTGAATAAATTATAATAAAATAATATGAATCTCACTCTAAAAATGATTTTTTTCATAAACTCCTAAAATATTTTTATTACATGTTTGCATTTTTTCCCTATTAAATGAAATATTTAAAATCATTTTAATATTTAAAAATCTGATGTAATCCCTTAAGTATTACAATTTTACAATATAAAAAATTTTATAAACTACTAATAAGATATTTTCTGTGATAGTTTTGTTAGTCAAACGTATGAATCATGATATTTTTCAATCAAGACAAATACCCAACACATAATTCGTCACAGCATTTTAATTTCTTAGTAACGCTAGATGGGTGCAGAACATTTAACATGTGGTCTTTTTTAAGATTTTCTATTAAATTTTATATAAATAATTTTTGTATAATAATGTAGAGTGATATTAGATTTTTTATAATACAAAATAAAATACACTGTGTATATATGAAATTATATTCAATGTTCCGAAGTAGAGCGAGGGCTCCCTTAGTATAATTATTACTACTAAATGGTCAAAGTCATGGACGATAATTATATAAAGACCAGGACGATTATTGTTTCCCACTAACTTTTTTGTATTGTCACATGTGCAAAATAATTATACAATGCAAGTATTTCAGAAATATTACATCCTGTTTTCTTTGTCATTTTCGACTTTCTCTTTGTTTTTGTTTTGTTTTTTGAATTATAGACACATTGCCTACATAGACTTGCATTAAATAATTGAGTTTTTAATTTACATGAAATATTTACAAGAAATGTCTAATAAGACATGCCCCATTGGGACAATATTTCCTCCTAATCCTATGTTGGAATGCGACCCTTTATCCTCTGTGAGACGTGGGTCTTGGATATTGAGACACTATATTTCTCCGTTTCATTCTTCGGATGTGGCTAATGCTTCTTCGAAGGCTTAGAGAGTTTTCCTTCTATGATGGAAGATCATGTTGTTGTGTTTTTTCTAGATTTTCCAGCAACAAGCGGCACATATGCTTCCCCATTTCTTGTGGAGTGTCTTTTGTAGGCGTTTTTTACCCCAATTGTACAAAGTGAAAGGTGCCTTGACCTCAGTTGGTGCGTGTAGGCCTACATGAATACATGCTATTCTCCATACTGAGGTTGCGTAGTTGCATTTTGCAAAAAGGTGGGAGTGCGTTTTTTTTTTTTAACTCTTATCAGCATTAAAAATGATAAATGAATTAATCTACAAAATATAAAAAAATGCACGTGTTACAATTATCTATTATGTTGATAATAAATTTTTTTGAAGAAATTGAAAAAAAAAAAATTAAAAAGATTTACAAATTACTCATATATGTAATTGTATTTACGCTTTACATCTTTGATGAAATTATTAATGGAGCATGATATGATAGAAAAGGTCAATGATGGGTGAAAAAAAAATGGACTAATGGAATATGAATATGATGCTTTTTTTGAAGGAAACAAACTTATGGGATGATGCTTATCAAATATAAGTATTACTACTAAATGGCCAAAAGTTATGTACGATAATTGAATAAAGACCAGGAGGATTATTGTTTCCAACTAACTTTTTTGTATTGTCACATGTGCAAAATGATTATACAATGCAAGTATTTCAGAAATATTACATCCTGTTTTCTTCGTCATTTTCGACTTTCTCTTTGTTTTTTTTTTAACTCTTATCAGTATTAAAAATGATAAATGAATTAATCTACAAAATATAAAAAAATGCATGTGTTACAATTATCTATTATGTTGTTAATAAATAATAAATTACACCTTTGCAAATATATTCATCTTAATTTTTTTCAGTTAAGATATTATTTCTATGTTTTGTTTCTATCTCTTCTTTTACCATATAATATTACCATCTAGAAACCATCTCCGAAGTTTAAATATTAAAATGTAGCTGACCATGAAATCCATAATTTAAATTTAAATTTATAAAAATACTATATATTTTTATATTTATTTGGGGAACAAGTTTACTCGACTGTAACATTATTACTTATTTTCTTTTTTCAAAGAACCAAAACCAAATAATTAACGCTTTGAAATGTTTCCTTGGTTGATTTGTTATGTTTGTTGTTGTTGGATGTAATCATTATAACTGTTGTTAACATGTTAATCACATGCTTAACCAGTTTTGTGGCTGTCAAAGATCCATTTCATATGATTGGTTTGGTTGGAAAGATAAACTCTGCATTCAATTATATAGTAGGCAATTGTTTTTTAATCTTTATTTTATTTGATAAAAGACAATTCTTCTACATGCTATTTGTTTATTGGTCCAACAGATTTTTTTTCTTCAGAAAACCTCACCATAATCATTTCTTTTCCAATTTCATCATGTTCAACATTTGGTTCTCTATAGCTCTCATAATGGGTTGAGCCATGAAATATGTATTTATTTTTGCTTGAATGCTTATTTATTTTATACAATATAACTCCGTAATTTATTTTAAAGTGATGTATATTCGATTGGAAACAGTAATCAACATACATGATACAATGGTTCTGAACAAAACATCAAATTATCTCTCGCTATAAATTATAAACAATTTTTTTTTGGGAAATCTTAAAGCCCGACCGATTAAACCACGTCGAAAACACGACATAATTTTACATATACTATTTTTTCCACTGTTCAATATATTATTTTTTTTCCATAGACTATTTTTACTGCTTTACATATATAATGTGTATTGTTTCTATAACCTCCATTACTCACCATCAACATCGGATCCAAATTTTATTTTACTTCATCACTCTCGATAACTCACTCATAACCACATCCACTATTTCTCCTAATATTAAGACATAAACCAAACATATTAAAATCCATCATCAATGCATAACAAACACATCCTCCACCACCAATATTTCATCTAAAATTCACATAAAAAAAAACTTTGGGGATGAACACACAGTCCATCTAAATCATAGCCACATACACTCTGAACAGAAGAAAGAAAGGAGGGGCACAAAAGTTCTCCAGGTCACGTGAGGTGCAGGCTGGTGGGCGGACACCGCACGTGAGCAGACGCGTGTTTGGCGCCGGCGGTCAAACCTACGCTTTCCCACGTGTCGCATGATTACTCGACAGTACGGCTGTTCTGTGTATGCCCCACCGCATCTCATCTCATCTTTTCTGGTGTGAACTTAACTTAAGACGGATTCAAAAAAAATTCACTGTTTTATTCCACGCTCTGAGTTCTACTGACATTTTTACTCACCAAATGAGGTGGTGAGTTCTGTGCCTGACAGAATCTGACTGTACTCGTTTTATTAATATGTTTTTATGTATATGTTTAGTCAGTACTTGATAGTTATGTAAAGGATATTAAAATTCGTTATTAAGCAAAAAAGATGAGTAATATAATATTAATAGCAAGCGGGTCAATACATATACATTAATTAGCCAAAAGGATGACTAGTAGAAAAGTTTTACAAAGGTCAAAAGAACAGTGCTAGAAATTAATCATAAATCCCGTGCTTCACTTGGACTTTAGCATCCACAGTCATTCAACAACAACATCATCCTTCCAATAGTAATACACTAGTGACTAGATAAAATACACTACAAAGGAAGCATCCATGGTCATGGAGATGTGTCAAAAGTTATTGACAGCGTGTAATGGTAATTATGTTGTTGGACTTGGCTGTAGAATGTTGATAAACGTTATTCCATTCACGTACAAATAGATGGGTCCAATTTTGATGTCTCCTCTTAACCATACCACTATCATATTCATGGCAGTTCTACAGCCGTTCGATCTGAACATGTGATGATTTCAGGCGGCCTTTCGCAATGAACTTTTATCAAAACCTTTTATATTTTTACATAGTTTAAAAAGTTCTTTAGCTTTTACAATAGTTGAAAAAAATTTAATATTTCAACTTTTTTATTTCGAAAAATCCCTAGTTTTATTAATAAAAAGTTTGTACGTTCAATATTTAATTCTAAAAAATTACCCTTATGGACTACTATTTTTCACAAAAACTCCTGAGCTCTTTTTTTAAAAATAATGCTCTTTGTAGTTTCTAATGCACATAAGCTAACAAGTCAAATTTTGAACCAAATAGTACATAGAAATATTTATACAATTATATCCCTAAACATCAAACCAATCCACAAACAAATCGAAAACCATGACATACAACATAAAAATTTCTTAAACATGAAATTCAATTCTACCAAATCAACTACAAACCAAGAGATAAAAGACACCACCATACCAATCAAGAAGTTGAAGATACTCGTCAAGAATAATTTTCTTTCTTTCTTCTAAATAATTTCCCTCATTTGAGGAGTTAAAAAAAAAAACCTGCAAACCAAAATCAACCCACAAAACACCTCAAAACAATAATCCCAAAAACTAAATATTTACATCACACTTCCCACACCAAACCATAAACTCCCCTCCCTAATCACTCATTCTCTTTCCATATCCACACTCTTCCCCTCCTCCTTTTCCATCCTCCTAAAGCTCTTTCTAGTTTCTAATGCACATAAACAAGTCCACTCTTGACACAAAAGAAAAAAACAAGTCCATTCTGAAACTAACAATACAAAGAAATATTTTATAAAATTTAACCCAAACACCAAATCAATCCACAAACCCCTAGTAAATCACGACTACAACATAAAAAATCTCTCATACAACACAAGACTCAAATCTAACAAATCAAAACACCTCAAAACACAAATCCCCTCTAAATATTCACAACAAAAACCCTCCCTATTCCATATCTACACCCATCATCTTCCCCTCCTCCTCCTCCTCCATCCTCCTTATCACCTCCCCAATCTCCCCACACAACCTCAACACCTCCGGCCTATTCCAACAAACCCCACTACTCTCCATTCCACCCATTCCGCTCGGCAAAACAGGCGGCTTGAGAAACGGATGCCTCAGCAGCTCCTCAATGCGCCACCTCTCCGCCCTCTCCCACCTCAAACACCTCCTCATCAAATCCACCAGCCACGGATTCCGCACAGGCTTATAAACAATCTGATGATCTTTGTTAGTGACGACTCTGAGCTTGGCCCAGAAGGAGGTGTAGTCGGCGAAGGGGGTCTTGCCGTAGACCATCTGGAAGAAGATGCAGCCCAGGGACCAGATGTCGGAAGGCCGCCCGCACTTGATGCGCGCCCCCGAGGAGTCCTCCTCGTTGCACATGAAGGCTTCCGGAGACATGTAGTTCAGGGTTCCCACCTGTTCAAGAGAAATAAATAATAAAATAATAGTGATAAAAATAAATAAATAAATAATAGTAATATTATTATTATAATAACAAGTTTAAATAATAAAAGTAGTAATAATAATAAATATTTAATAACAAAATAATAATAATAACATTAATACCAACAACGACAATAATAATAATAAAATATATAATATATAATAATAATAGTAGTAGTAGTAGTAGTAATAATAATAATAATAATAATAATAATAATAATAATAATAATAATAATAATAATAATAATAATAATAATAGTAGTAATAATAATAATAATAATAGTAACAATAATAATAGTAATAGTAATAATAGTAATAGTAGTAATAGTAGTGGTAGTAATAATAACAATAACAATAACAATAACAATAACAATAACAATAACAATAATAATAATAATAATAATAAGGTTGGAATTTAGGGTTTTGGAATTAGGGAGGAAAATGTGATTATTTTTATTTTATTTTTACCTGAGCGTCGCGTTGGATATTGGTCGTGTCGTTCATTATGGCTTTTGCGATGCCAAAATCGATTAATTTTAAGGAGCCTTGTACAAGTAGAAAATTGGCGGGTTTTAGATCAGAGTGGACTATTCTTTCTTCATGGATCGTATTTACCGCTTCCAACATTTGCTGAAACATTAAAAGAAATAAAAAAGTAAAATAAAATAGAAAAATAAAATAAAATAAAATAACAAAATATATAAAAAATAAATAATATATATATATATATATATATATATATAAAATAAAATTGTAAAAAATAAATAAAACAAATTATTAGCATAATAAAATCTTCTAGAAGCAGTTCACAAGGATATTCTATTCTATTGTATATTATATTATGTTATATTAAGTTATGTTATTATACCTGCCAGTAAAAACGGAGCCAATTTTCATCGATTTGAACAGGATTTGTTGAACTATGATTCAATTCCCTCCATTTTTGTTGGACCATGTGAGCCAAGTCTATTTCGCCATATTCAAGCACCATGAATATGTAATGATCCTCTCTTATTCTTCCCTCATTTAATAATGCATCACTAGATCCTTCTAGAAGCATCAAACTCTTATCCGTTATCTGTATTTCCAAAACATAAAAATAAATCAACAAATAATTAATATATTCTTTCAAATTATACAAAATATGAACATGTTCCAAAAATATAAAAATAATTCATAAAGTAGTACATTCTTTCAAATTATACAAAACAATAAAAATAATTCAAAAATTAAAGTAATTCAAAAAGTAATACGCTCTTACAAATCATATAAAATGTGAAAATATTTCAAAGATATAAAACAATTCATTCTTTTAGTTTATACAACAATGTGAAAATATTTCAAAAGTAAAAAAAAAAAGTAAAAAAAAATAATACATTCTTCAAATTATAATTATTCGTTTCGTACATACCTCATAGTCAATGAGTTGAATAATGTGATTTTTGCCCTTGAGTTTGTTAAGATACTCGATTTCCTGACAAAACCCTAACGCGGTTTGATAATCGCGCCCTTTTAATTTGATTTTTTTCAGCGCGTAAATAATTTTATCGGCCGAAATTACTTTGTGAACCTCGCTGCTCCCGCCCGATCCGATTTTCCCCAATTTCTGATAATATTTTCCGTTTACTTTACAAAACGCTTCAGAATCATAGCCCTTCTTTTTACTTTTCTCTTTTTCCTTCTCTTTTTTCTCAATTTTGTCAATTTTATCCTTACTAGGTTGGGGTTCAGACTGAATTGAGATTTTTTTCTCAACAGGGGCGTTTTGGTAATTTGCAAGATGTTTTGTGATGCAAGAGGAGTTTACAATGGAGCATTGGGTTAATGGATCTTGATTTCTTATTGGGTTTATTTGGGTTATTGGATCCTTTGAATTTGAGCCTTCGAATTTCAGGTTTGGATTTTGAACCTTTGGAAGAGGATTCGGATCGAGTAATTTTGAATTTGAACCTTGAAATTTTGTGTTCAGATTTTGAAATTTTTTATTTGGATCCATTATATTTGAATTTGAACCATGAAAATTTGTGTATGGATTTTGAAGATTTGGATTTGGATTCATTTCTTCTGTTAAAGCGAGAGAATGCAAATGAGATGACACTTTGTTTTCCATTTTAGTATCTGCATTAAAAATTTTAAATGAAATATTCATGTAAATAATAAATTATTCATCTAATCAAAAGGATTAAAAAATAATAATAAATAAATTTACCTTGAGGCGCATCAGGGAGCCTAAAAGCCAATTTATCACCAAAATTATTATTTTCATTTGTATTAATTGGTGCATTTTCATTGGAATTAGACGCCTTCAAGTTAAAATCTGTCTGTTTCAAATCAACAAGCATTTCATCTCCAACTTTCTTCTCATGATTTTCCAATCCAATTTCTTTATCAATCCCATTATTTTTATTATTATTATTATTATCATTTAGGGTTTCGGTCAAAGAGGGTGGAGTGAGAAAGGGAGGGTTGACAAAGGGAGGAGTGAGAGAGGAATCTCCACGAGCCGTACCAACTGGTACGGTACCAGCATTTAATTGAGGCCATTTTGGTTCTTTGTTTTGGGTTCTAGAAGAAATTGAAGGTCTCGCAAGAGTGCTTTTTGTCGGTTCAGGTCTGGAAACCAACACACGTCTTGCTCTTGGTAAATTCGATTGCATTGTACCTATAACAAACACAAAATCCAGTTTAATTAGAGCAATAAATGCAGTATTTATGCTTAAACCCTAGAAACAATCAACTAATTCACTAATTTACGCCAAAGCACACAAATTAACCCAAACCCTAGCCCAAATCATCTCAAAATCAGAAGAAAAATTAGGTAAAAACAACTACCGAGAGGTTTGTGGCGCTTCAGAGCAGCATAGAGCTGGCGGTAAGGATCGGAGGGGGAGAGAGAAGACGAGGAAGTAGACGACGTGGAAGCCGTCGTGAGGTTCGGATCTCCGCCGGCAGCGGCGGGGATGGGTCGGGCCGAGGCGGAGGTCGCCGGAGGAGGAGGCAGGTCAGCGGCAGCCTTCCGTTCCATCGGCGCCGGCGCCCAACTGCATTTCTTTCAAAAATGGCGAATGAATTGAATTGAACTGTGCTCGTTTAGTTATTAATGGGGTTTTGAAAAGAAGAAGAAATCCCGCCTGATTGTGAAGCTTTGAAAGAGAAAGAGAAGAAGAAAAGCCCAATGTAATGTTGTGTTATTGGGCTTATTTGTGGGCTTTGGAGATTTACTGTAATGTTGGATCGTATTTTATGTGGCCCAATGTAAAAGGAATCTTATGTTTAAATCTTGGAGTATGATTAAATGGAAAAATTATCAGATTTGGCTTTCGTATAAAACTGTTTAGGATTCATTCCAATCATTGATTTAATCTTCCTACACCAGTAAACATACTCACGCATAGAGTAATAATAGAGATAGTGAGGCGTAAGTCGTAACCACGTAAAGTTGGGTTGAGAACAGGCTAAAAAACATATATTTTGTTTTCATAAAGGAAAAAAACAATCATCTTTGCAGACTATTATGAAAAAATATTCAATTTGTTTGTAAAAATATTTCGAAATAAAGATTATATCAATGCACCATTTATTTCACATACAAGGCTCATTAACATTTCAAGCCATTGATCTTGAGATTTTCTTTTTGAAATTCAACTCATCAAAAAAGAAAAAAAGAGATACTCTACTACTCAGGTAAGGAACAAGAACAATCCAGCTCCTTAAAAGCAGTCAGTTCCCTCAAATGCTCGACGACTTTATCAATCGTCGGCCTTGCATCAAGTTGCTTACGTCGCATTGTGCACTTGATACCAATTCTAGCCAATCTGATTGCATCTTCCTTGTAAAATCCACATTGGTCCGAAAATCCTGGATGAACGATCGAATTTTTGCCTTTCAATTTTGCTTTCTTCCGAGCCCACTAGTGGATTCCTTTTTCGCCGACCACGCCTTGTTTCATTGACACAAGGGATAGTAATATCGCCCCGAAAGAGAAGACATCAACGGCACGTGACACTTGACCTGTCATAACAAATTATCACAAAACAATGATTTTGAAGGGTATTTACATTTTTATAGGGTAGATATGATATTTATTGAGGGATAAATATGAAATTCCCCATATAATGTAGTAATAATAGTAACAACAACAACAATAATAATAATAATAATAATAATACCTGAGGCGAGTGTTTGAGCATCGCAATAACCCTTTGTATTAAATATATAATGCTTTGTATCGGCACGCTCGCCAAGAATGCCGCCTGTAGCCCTTCCAATGTCAAACACTTTTGCATCATAATTCTACCAAAACCCCAAAATTAATCAATTAATAAATGATAAATCCTAAATAATCAAATTTGTCATAATCAGAAATATATACTACCTCATCAATCATTACGCTGTGTGGTTCCAAGTTAAAAGCGATAATAGGCGGTTCCATGTAATTATGAAGACCGAAAACGAAATTTGCGAGTTGTATTGCTACTTTAACTCTCATCTTCCAAGTAAATGAGTCTGCAAAAGAAAAAGAAATTCAAAATCGTTCAAATTATACTATTTAATACCGTAAAACATAAAAAAAAAGGTATATACTATTATTTGATAAAAGACTTTCCTTGAGCACGCAATATTAGATCTCTTAAATTATTTAATAATTAATTGGCATATTAAAAGTTTAAACAGTGGATTACCTTTGTCAATGGCATCAAACAAAGTAATTTGACGCCTACAATCGTAAACAAGTCCTCTCATAGAGTCGTCCTCAAAATAACCCAATAATCTTGGAACATTAGACCATGTTCTTATTTCCGGATCAGTAAATAATAGGATCAAAGTCTGAATAAAAGTTAGAAAATCAATGCTTCAAAAGTAATTAAATGGGCTTAAAATTTAAGAAAATGTTATTTGCAGTATGATGATAGGGTCTAAATTGTTACGCATCATGCTGTCATAATGCGTAATATTATTTTTGAAACAAATTTTGCCTGAATTACATGCATATATATCAAAAAAATATATAGAAAAATGATTAATTACCGTCCAATTTCGCCTGTAAATATCAGCGAGAAGAGGTTCCCATTTATTCATTCTATCCCAAGTTTCGACTGTTACATACTTTGGATCTTGTTTTTTTATCAATATCCTGAATGATTCCTTTATATACACCGCCACGAGTCGATTTAGTGCGACCAGCGATGTTATCTGTGTTGAAATCATTCGTGAATTTCATCAAGTCTTCATAAGAGAATCTGGTCAGGTCGCGAGCCCGTAATCGAGGATATGGTACTATTAGGAAAACAAATAAATTAATTAGAACAATAAAATTGATGGAAATCTAATCAATTGAATCACAATATGGTCTCGTCCGTACATTCGTGAAAGATCTCCCCAAGTTCTTTAGGTAAGGAATCTCGAACATCTGAAACAAAAAATAGAAGATTGAATCACTAATTGAAGAACATAGTACGAAAGATGGGAAAAACAATGACGGGGAAAATATTTTGGTAGTTTGAAAAAAGAAAGGGGTTGATGCAGTTTAAAAAATGAGAAAACAGATAAGAATCTCGAAAAAAATATGATAATTATTTGAAAATTGCTCTTATATTTTGCAATTTAATAAATAATTTAAGAAATCTAAACTAAACCTCCTACATTTTGAGTAGAGTAGCTCCGGTGATTTGAGTTCCACGGTCCAAAGAACGGTCCTGGCCATCACAAAATTCAAGCAATTAAGCCGCTTTGTTCCTCTCCAAACAAAATTTTTCGTTTTTCTTTGTCAATTGTAAGTTTATATGCTTCTTAATTTTCTCACTAGCTAATCCGATGATATATTTGTAATTTTCTTCAAGGAAGCTATATATTGAAATAAATGTTTTTTTATTGTTGAAATGTTAGTTACGTGCACAGCCATTATTTAGTAAAAAGAAATTGACCGAGTTGCTTGAACTTCAAAGCATTTTTTGTTACTATATATTTTGTTATTTTATTTTTGTAATATAACACGTATTAATAGGGGCAATTAATAAAATGAAAGGAAACAAAAACTATGAATCAGATCTAATCTACTTACTTATTCCCAGTTAAAAAAAGATTACCACTGTGGCATCTATTAATGTGATTACTCTTCCACTTTCTTTCTGTTTTCGAGTTTTTAAGTGTGGATTTCTATTTTTTCTTTCACCCACTTATCCATTGTCTCTCTATTATATATAGATATAGATATTATTCTCTCTAGGACTGAGTGAGTTTTTGGGCATCATATCACTCATACATTTCTAATGCAGCTTTTAGAAGGCTACGAGCTTTATAATTCATATCAAACATGTGACTGTGAGTCTCTTTTTTGTTGCTGCAGCTTTTATACGGTTATAAACTTTATATTCATATCATACATGTGAGTCATGACACAAAACAAAATAATGAAAGGTCAGCACGAAAATGGGGTGCTGATACAGTTTTACAAATGATAGGCATGGAGAAAATTAATTTGCCTATTTCACCCTTGCATAAATGCACCAACTAAAAAGAATAATTAATCAATGGATGAAAATTTTCTGATTTTATATAATTTGTATTTTTTCTAAGGAGATATAATTTGTATTTCACGAGGCCACTTTAACTATATTAACATATCAAATTCATTATGGATGAGAACGGCAAATAATATTACTTTTTACTTACAAATTTAAAATTTCATAAAAAGAAATTACAAAATTAAATTAAAAAATATCCTGTATTGAAAGAAGAATAAATCCTTCCTGATTGAAAGATAAGCACTCATTTGTGAATAACTTACAAATCTGGGCTTTTATGAGAAGTAAATTACTGGAATTGTTATTATTTCATCGGAATTTTACAGTGGGCTTTAAAAGTTTATAATATAGGCCTACTTTTGGGACATGTAGATTTTTCTGTAACAAATAAAATTATGTGAGATGACAAATAAGCCCATTTTCTGCCTGGTATAAGAATCTTCAGTTCAATTTTTTTAGCTAAAAAAACTATTAAAAAAAATAAGGCTAAAAAATATATATATTCGATTTTCTGATTTTGTATGGCAAGCACGGAATTATGGAAGATAATATTATATTTTTCTTACAACATAGCATAGCATGACATACTCAATTTTTCAGGAAAATTCATGTTATGTTTCCATTTGGGATTTATAAGCAACACAAATTTCAAATGCTGAATTTATTAAGACCTTAATCTTGCTGGTAAAACATAAACCTTAAACAAATGAGGAGAAAAAAAATAATAAGAATATTAAGAAATGAAATTTTTTTTTATTCACAAGTGCCTAAATATTAATATTACTAAAATAATTGAATTTTTTTTAATATAATCTGACTCAATGTTACATAAAAATAATATTTTCAAGATCAAGGTCTACATGAAACATGTTTTTTGTCCTCACTATTGCTCTTCCAATTCCTATGACTATTTTAGTAGATTTTCTCCTGTCACAACATTTCCATTTCTGAAATAAAAAAAGAAAATTATATAAGAGAAATTATAGAGTGGAAAATTATACAAGAAAAATTAATTGACTTTTATAATATTGTTATGGCATTTTATTTTGGTTGAAAAATAAGTAGATTGTGACGGCATTAATTACCCTATAGAGATACCAGTAGTGAAAAAGTCCTCTTTTAAACTTACTTATCACTTGGCTTAGATCTTTGTGCTTGCAGTATGGTTGTACGATATAAGATTTAGACATGGCCTCATGAAAATGAAACCCTTGTATTTTGGCAATATTGGAGTCCTTCAACTCACTCAAATGCTTCACCTTAGACTGCATATGTATAAAGAAAAAGAAAAGTTGAAAAAAACGAAGTACGAAAAGAGTTTTGTATAACACTCTATTTAAGACCATCACTAGGTTTTATGTTAATTAAGCTTGTAGTTATTCTTGTTTAATTAATATCTTCTACTCTATTGTCCAAGAGAAAGAAATTAGTTTTTATATACATCCATCAAAGAAGATAACATATGAGTTGAGGCTCTGATGATTAATTGGATTTTTATTTTTTATTTATAGCATTTTAATTTAAGGATGATTTCATAGTTAGGTCAAAAACTCAAAATCTTGAAAAAGTACTTTGTGGGAAATTTTTAATTATGTTATCATAATTATTATGTCTATCATTACTCATTAGTAAATGTTACGAGTTCACTGCCGTGGGATCTTTGATTATAAATGAATCGGGTTAGGCCGCCTAATTGATACGGGATAAACTAAAACAATACAAAATTATGGAAGGCCATTATTTTGTATTGTTTTATGAACAAAACGGGATAAACTAAAAGAACCATTGGAATATCCAAGGAAGTCAATGGTCAAAAACCTAAAACAGACTTTTCCATGAATATCATCATGTGTAAAACAAAATGAATCTATCATGCACACCAAAACATATAATATAATAATCAAATATAATGAGTAGTAAAAATAATCACCACCTGGTGGTTCCTATTGCAGTACCCATTGCATTTTTTTAGAAGACTATCCCAACATATTCCATTGCCTAAGTCAATGTAAATCCGGATAAATGAGGGACAAAGTCCTGAAATTAGAACATAAAATTTGTTTCGGAGAGGAAATTTTGATATTTGCAGTATTAATAGGGTAGATTTGAGGTTTTGAATTTCTAGGTATATATATGGGTTCGAAATTCAAAATGAAAGTGTGTTGTTGTTTTCTCCATTTTAAGATAACGACAACGGTGCGCTGATTTGTCAAAAAAATAGTCTGGGTGTAAAGACCAAGCACGAAAGATCTAATGCGGTTCATGCAGAACATGTCCATGGGATATATATATGCAGGAGGGCAGCGCGCGTTTACCGAAGCATTTTAGGGTTTATAATTGATAAATAAATCCCTACAAAACATAAAATACGTATCTTATATTTTTGTAAGTTAAAAATGACACATAGGATTCCTTGATATAAAGTTTCTGAATTTCATATGGTTTCGTAATTACAGAAATTTTTGAATGACAAATTTGCGATTTTCTCTTAAATGTTTCTACTATCATTTCCAAACCCAACGCACAACATCCCTCAAAACAAAAAAACCCAAAAATAAAAAAAATGATGAACAACGGCGGAGAAGAAGAAACTTTCGAGATCTCTGACGAGCTGGGAGGGGCAGGGAATTCGGAGACGAGAATCCAGAGCAGAACTGAAAGCTTTGTCCAGAACCCGACGGTCCTGGCGCCGGGGATCGTTGAGGGCGGCGACGAAACACCGTCCAGATTCGATGTTCAGAGAAGTTTCATGGTGTTCGTTAGGGAAGTGGAAGAAGGGCGTGCGAAATCCAATAGGGCGCTGGCGGCCGCGAGAGCGGAGGTGAAAGGATTGCGACAGAGGGCTGTACGAGCAGAGCTCCAGTTTTTTCATTAAAATTTGAGATTATGAAAAATGTTCTTCTATTTTAGATCCTTTGTAAAATTTAGGATCTAATATACAAAGACATAAGTTGAAAGGAAAAAAATGTTTGCATCATTTGCAAACATCATTTGCATGAAATAACAATAATCATGAAACCGGATACATAGATACACATGTGCAAATCCTCTCTCTCTAACTAGAATTCACTTCATTTGTATGACCTAACGAATAATCATGAAAAGTACAACGTTCACACTAAATGATCAAACTCATGAAAACATCCTCAAAAAAAGAAAGAAAACAGAAAAATATAAACACTTCCAAAGTGGTAAATAGAAACTCAACTCAATTGAAATTAAACAGCAAAAAAAAATTAGTACTTAATGGAGACAAAATGTTTGTCTGATGATTTTCTCAACGGTGAATGTTAGTGTGAGAAATTGGAGGGAACTAAGCTCTGCCCTTTCTTGGCTCAGAGGATTTCATCGGTCAACGCAATTTCTGTCCTTAGTTAAGCGACTGGTGCGAATGTTGTACTATAAAAACATTACTGGAATTATAAATTTTTTTGAATTTAATTACCTGTATAATTTGGCTTAAATTTCTGTTCTTGAACAAACGGTTGTTCGATATAAGATTTCTCTCTGTCCCGATGAAATTCCAATTTCACTTTTCTCTTGAAATAATAAAATAAGTATCAAATATGAGAAATATATTAATAAATCATATTCTGACATGAATTTTGTTGCACAGGAAAGCTGTTTTGTATCCACAATGTATAAGTCACAAAAAAATCTTAAATCAAGAAAGAAATAGAAATAGGGGCAATTAATAAATGATTTTACTTCAGGAAGAGAAAACAAAAAACTAAGAATCTGAAATAATATTATTTTTTTCCAGTTAAAGATGATTTACCATTGTTGCATCTACTGTGAATATCCCCACTTTCTCTCTCTGTTTTTCTGGTTTTAAGCGTTTCTTATTTCTCTTTTTTTTTTTTTTGTCTCTCACTTCATTACTCCTTTCCTTCTCTATATATAGCAGCAATCAGTGCGGTCATGTGGTGCCCCCTTGAAATCTATGGACAAATTAATCCAATAAACATTTGCCAAGTCATCCTTTATATCTTTCCATGAGAATGGCACAAGTTCATCCCTGTAGCTGATATATGGATCAACCAATGAACATGAGACACGTCGATAGATTTTTCATTCTTTCAGAATTTTTTTTTTTTTGAAATCGGGTTGTAATTATATTTAATTATCCTTCATCATTTAAGAATCTAACTTTTTATTGAATACGTAAGATTCTACTGTTCCGTATTCATTTTTTTGCCAATATGATTTGAATTTTGAACCTTACAACTATAATTTTTTTATGTTTATTAGCACTCAATTGATTAGGGAAAATTGAAAATCACGCCGGATTGAAATTATATACTGTTTTCTCACGTTCCTATATACACTATATACCGTTTTCATTTTTTTAAATATATACTGTTTACCGAATATATTTTTATATACTGTTTGGTTTCACTTTATATGCTTGTATATACTGTTTTCATTTTTTTTAAATATATATTGTTTTATAGAATGAATTTTTATATACTGTTTGTTTTCAGTTCATATGTTTGTATATATTGTTTTCAGTTTTTATATACTGTCGCCACATGATTGCTACAGTAATATCATGCAATATCAACTCCCATTGATTAGCTTATGAGTCCATTAACTGGGCTATATTACAAATTCTTATGAACTTGTCTATTCTCCTGATAATAATTGTGCAAGTTTATAAAATGTGAGACACGTCCATAAATAAGTAACGCAACTTTGGTTATAATTTCTTTTTGTATAAAGAAAAAAAAAAGCCAGTCCTTAGTAGGAGCAGAGAAATTATGTTGAAAGTACTGTTTGGCTTGTTTCTTTATTAAATTGCATCGTGTCCTCTCTTTTTTTAGTGCAACTTTTTGACGGTTATAAATCATGCCAAACTTTTTAACACATACATAACACTATAATCAGAATCAAACACAAAAAGTAACAAAAATGTATAGGACAACAGATAGATATTCAGTTCACATTTTTATCATGTGTATCTTTTAGTACAAGAGATCAAATACGACCCTGTAAAGAGATTAGTTACAAGAAAAAAAAATGTAAAACCTGAACTGAATAGTGCACCAATTAAAAAGAGTAATTAATCGAAGGACAAATCTTCTAAGTTTATATAATTTCTACTTTTTTGAGATATAATTTGTATTTTATGAGGTCAATTTAATTATATTAACATATGAAATTCTTTATGGATGAGAATGACAAAAAGAATATTATTTTTTACTTACAAAATTAAAATTTCATTAAAAGAAATTTCAAAATTAAATTAAAAAATTCCACTATCCTGTATAATGGAGATGAGCACTTATTTGTGAACCATTTGAAAAAATCCACTGTCTTGTACGGTGGGCATTGAGAGTTTAAGTTTATAATATGGGCCTACTTTCGAGTTTTGTAGCTTTTAATGTAACAAACATAAAATTTATGTGACATGACAAGTAAGCCCAGTTTCAGTCTGGTATAAGAATCTTCCCATCAGTTTTTTTTTTGAACTCCTCGAGTGAGAAGAATTATTTGAAAAAAATCATTTTTAGTGAGTATTAAATCCGTAATCTCTTGATTGGTGGGATGTGTTTACTACTTGCGCTAGCAAGTTTTGACTTGAATTCAATTTTTTAAAGCTAAAGAAATATTTTATTTTTTGATTTTCTATGGCAAGCATGGAATTATATCTTGTATATGGAATGTAATATGATATTTTTCTTACATTATAGCATGATGTACTCAAGTTTTTAGGAATATTCATGCTATGTTTCCATCTGGAATTTATAAGCGACACAAATTTCAAATGCTGAATTTATTAAGACACGAGATTGAAATTCTTAATCTAACCTTATTCAAATGAAGAGAATAAAAATAATAAGAACATTAAGAAATGAATGATATTTTTTATTGACAAGTACTTAAATATTATTACAATAATAGAAGAAAATTTTAATTACTATTGAAAAGAAAACACTCGAACAAACAAGAAGAAGCAAAAAATCAAGAAGAAAATTTTAATATCATCTCACTCAATATAACATGATTTATTTTTTTTCAAGATCAAGGTCTAAATGAAACAATTTTTTTGTCCTCGAGTATTGTATTGCTCTTCCAATTCCTATTACTATCTTTAGTAGTTTTTCCCATATCACAACCTTATTTTCTGAAATTAAAAAAAAAAGAAAATTATATAAAAGAAATTATAGGAGTAGAAAATTATACAAAAAGAGATTAATTTTGTAAAATACATACATGACATTTTTATATTACTTGAAAAATAAGTAAATTATGGTGGTATTAACTATCCTATTAAAAATTATTTATGGTGAAAAAGTCTTTTCAAACTTACCAATGACATGTCTTAGATCTTTGTTTTTGAAGTAAGGTTGTACCATGTATGATTTCTCCTCATGAAATTCTAACACTCTTGCAATATTTGAGTGATGCAACTCACTCAAATGTTTCACTTTAGACTGCATGTTTAAAGAAAAAGAGAAATTGAAAAAAGAAAAGTAGGAAAAAATATAAAAGCACTATCTAATGTTAACAATATTTGTGTACGGATTCAATAATATAATAAAAAGCAATAAATCCTTTATGTTATCAGTTTTGCTAAAGAAGAGTTGTATTCGGGTTAACTTAATATTTCGAGTAATATGTATGAAAATAGGGTTCGTCTTTTTTTTTTTTTTCCAATGTTGGCTCGAGGAAAATAGGGTTTGTCTTGCCTTTCAATTGCTTTAAAATTAGTTTACCTGTAGCGTCGTCGAGACAAATGACTCCATAAGTTCCAATCATGGGAAAGATGCTCGTGTCCCAACGTATTCCATTGCCTAAGGTAGTCCGAGATTATAACAAAAAGTTTATTAAGTAGTTTATAATAAGAAAATTTCCCAACATCAAAAGAACAGATCTTGAAAATGCACAACACTGATGCCAATTATAGTACTTCTTTTTCTCTAGTATTTATTGCTCTGAATTTCCCTAATATGACATTTTAGTTTCTAGAATGCATATATATGTTGTCTATTAGTAAGATTATTTCTAGATCTATAGATCTGATCTATAGTAGGGTTTCGTTGGGATGTAATTTGTTGAATCCTTGTAATGATTGTTGTAAATACTGAATTGCGTTAAAAGTTGCCGATTGGCAACTATTTCCTTAAAAAAAAAATTATTTCTAGATACAACAAGTTATTGCAATGACGGAGCTTAAAAAAATTGATGTTGTAAAAATGTTGTTTTGGGGGGGGGGGGGGGGGGGCAATACATATAAATGTATATATTCTAAATTTTTCTTATGCTAAAATTCAACTAATATATACTAGTTTGTCAAAAAAATTTGGGGGCCGTGATTCTTCTTAGTTTCTATTAAGCTCCGTCTTTGAGTTCTTTTCCTCATCAATTCTAAATTTTTTCTTATGTCCCATGTCAACTCATTTTTTACTATAATTAAACAAAAGAAAATTGTGGAAATCCAAAAAGAAATTATCTGCCTTGTGAAGGACATCATGTAACTTTTAGTTTATTGAAAATATTCAGTTGTTCTATAAAAAAATTTTACTATAATTAAAGAGTTTTTAAACTAAATTACCTATATAATTTGGCTTAAATCTCTGTTCTTGTACAAGCGATTGTCTGCTGAAAGACAGAAGGGAAGTCTTGTAAGGAAGATAGACTGATTCTGCTCCCTGAAGATCTTGGCGTTCCTAGCTTTCCAGGTGGACCAACAGATGGCAAGCCACTTTGAGTCCCAAGTTCTCCTTTGTTCCTTATCCAAAGGCTGCCTTTTAGTGTACCAGAGCTGAATGATGGATGTTGAATTTGTAGTGTCTATTTGAAGTTGCCTCCAAATAGTTTGAGCAAAAAGGCAGTGTAAGAATAAATGGTCAGTACATGCAATGGTGTTCAGTGAGCATAACACACATGAGGGCTCATGAGGCCAACCTCTCTTCATCAGATTTTGTTGAGTCAGAATTTTATTGTGAGCAATGAGGCAGGCAAAGAATCTGACTTTTAGGGGACTCTTGATTTTCCATAGGCTGAGTGCCCAATAGAAATTAAGATTGGTGAGGTGAAGATTGTGCCGAATTTCACTTTTCTTTTACTATAGTTGAATAACTGTCAAATAAATAATAATGACAGCAATAATATTAATATTAATAAAATTATAGTAGGCCAGGGACTTTTTTGGATCTGTCAAGGAAGTTTTTTTTTCTTCTTTTTGAATGAAAAGGAATTTTGTTCTATATTCACTGAATCACAATTGAACTTATATCAAGAAAGAACTAAAAATATGTCAATTAAATATATAAAACGATCTTTCTTCATAAAGAAAAAAAAAACTATGAATCAGATCTAATACTATTTTTTACCACTTAAGAAAAAAGATTACCATTGTCGCATCTATTATTTTGATTAACCTCCGACACCTTCGCTCTCTCCGTTTCTCAAGATTTAAGTGGTTCTTTGTTCTAATGGGTACGGGACTGACCCATCTCATTTATGTCAAAAAAATAGTGGTTCTTTATTTTCTTTCTCTGATTTATTTCAATCTGTTAGTTTCTTATCTATTAGTTTCAAGGGTAAATTTCACCGTAGGTCACTCAACTTTCATAAAATGACCAAATAGGTCACCCAACTTTCAATTGTCTCCAATAGGTCACTCAACTTTTGATTTGTCCAAATTAGGTCACCCGGTTAATTTTCCATCCATTTATTGACGGAATTGACACGTGTATGACACGTCATCGCTGATTTAAGCAGTCCACGTCATCATCGACTTATAACTCAAATAATCATCTCAAGTATACCAAAATCACAGGAGGTCATCAACTTTATAATTATTTCACTGTAGGTCACTCAACTTTGAAAATTTATCACCAAAGGTCACTCAACTTTAAAAATATATCATGGGAGATCACTCAACTTAAAATATATCACGAGAGGTCACTTAACTTTAAAAATATATCATAAGAGGTCACTTAACTTTACAAATATATCACAATGGGTCACTCAACTTTAAAAATATGTCACCAAATATCACTACCTTTAATTATATGTTGGTTTAATTTGTTAACACGATTATAGTTCATGTGAAATTATTTTTCTTTAAATTTAGCAAAAACAAAATATTTATAAAATATCATTTTTATGAAATAAAAAAATTACAAAAAAATTATAAAAAAATTATATCATTTTAAAAAAAAAAAATCTAAAAAAATCAGAAAAATATTTTTCCAAAAAATATTTTCAGAAAAGAATATTTAAAAAAAAAACTATTTTCATTTTAAAAAAATTATGTTTCAATTTTTTTATAAACAAATACTTTTAATAAAAGTATTTTATAACATACTTTCATTTTTAAAGAAAATATTCTCTTATAAAATATTTTTTGAAATGTAATTTTTTAAAAAATGAAAATATTTCCTTAAAAAATATTCTTTTCTAAAAAAAAATTTCTAAAAATTTTTATAATTTTTTAAAAATGATATAAAATATTTTTGTAAAGTATTTTTGGAAAAATATTGTTCTGTATTTTATAAAAATGATATTTTATAACTATCTCATTTTTGCTAAATTCATGTAATTAATATTTAAAAAAAAAAAATAAGTTTCACATGAACTATAATCGTCTCAACAAATTAAAATTTAACATATAATTAAAGGTAGTGACATTTGATGACATATTTTTAAAGTTGAGTGACCCATTGTGATATATTTGTAAAGTTAAGTGACCTCTTATGATATATTTTTAAAGTTAAGTGACCTCTCGTGATATATTTTAAGTTGAGTGATCTCCCATGATATATTTTTAAAGTTGAGTAACCTTTGGTGATAAATTTTCAAAGTTGAGTGACCTACAGTGAAATAATTATAAAGTTGGATGACCTCCTGTGATTTTGGTATACTTGAGATGATTATTTGAGTTATAAGTCGATGATGACGTGGACTGCTTAAATCAGCGATGACGTGTCATACACGTGTCAATTCCGTCAATAAATGGATGGAAAATTAACTGGGTGACCTAATTTGGACAAATCAAAAGTTGAGTGACCTATTGGAGACAATTGAAAGTTGGGTGACCTATTTGGTCATTTTATGAAAGTTGAGTGACCTACGGTAAAATTTACCCTAGTTTCAATCTATTAGTATATAATAATATAACCTCTCTCTCTTTAGGCTGAAGCTTTTTGACGGTTTATCCTCCATGTAAAACTTGCCAGTTCACAAAACATCATAATAGAAATTAAACAAACAAAAGAAATAAAAAATGCATAGGACTGCAGCCTTTTGACTGTTATGTCATCATGAATCATGTAGAACTTGTGAGTTGTTCACATAACATAATAATATAAGAATAAAATAACAAAAAGAAACAAAAGTACATAGGACAACAGAGAAATTAATTCACACTTTTGGCATGTATATTGAGTATGGCTAAATAAGATATGTAAAATTTTTGATTACGGTTCAAAAAATTATACGTATCATCAAAAATTCAAATTTCAACCGTACAGATGGAATATATATGTTTTAAATATATTGTAGAATAATTTTCACAAAAATCGAAATATAGCATTGCCATTATGTATCATCAAAATTCATCACTATATATATATATATATATATATATATATATATATATATATATATTCCAATTATATATATTTTGATGATAGATGATGACAATGATATAATATTCCGATTCTTGTGAAAATTAATCTACAATATATTCAAAATATATATATTTCATCCGTACGGTTGAAATTTGAATTTTTGATGGTACGTATAATTTTTTGGACCGTAAGCAAAAATTTTATTTTGCTTAGGTAATGTTATTTAGTATCTCCCATGTATATTATATCCATTGGTCCAGAAAGATTATATACGGACCCTGTAAAGAGATGTAATCGGTACCAGAAAGAAAAAAAGGTTCCTTTCATTAGTGAGATGACTGATTGGTGAAAGTTTATAAAATGTCAGTCTTCAAATAGGGTAATAAGAATAAATTTGTAAAAACAGCTCATAAAGTTTGAAACTAATAATACAAAAAGAAATATATTTTATATTATTTGTAATATATCTCACTTTATTTTATATATAGCGTAGTTAGGAACCACCATGATAGTATGTTTAAGAGTATGAGTGCGTATATAATTTTTTTTTTACTTTTTACTGTATCTTTTAGACGGTTATAATTCATATCAAACTTGTGAGTCGTGATGAGTCGTGAATCCGTGACACATGGGATAAATAAGGACACTCACATGGAAATGGAGCATTGATACGGTTTTAAAAGGACATGCAAGGAAAAAAGATGAATTTATTGATACGTCTTAAGGTTATGTGCAATTCAATAATGATGCAATAAAGTTAGTATTAATAATGCCTACGGGCTTTTTTACTGCAAAAAAAGAAGATGAATTTATTAGTTTACCCCTTGCATAAATGCACTAATTAAAAAGAATAAATTAATGAACAAATTACAGATGGAAATTATATTCAGTTTCTAGTGAGAGATATATAGTGTAATAATTGTGCTTTTACGATGCCTAATATATCAAGTTCTTTAGAAACGAATAAAAGAATTATTAGTTTTTTTATAGAACTTTATCAAGAGGAAAGTTTCATAAAAAAAAAGCAAATTTTTTTCAGATAAAGTTTTAAAACTAAAGTTATAGAAAAATATATGAAAATGTTTGATCATATTTAACTAAAATTAGTTTTATTTGCTCCTGTTATAGTGCATTTTTGTAGACTTTTTTTTTTTTAGCATTTTTTCCGAAAAAAATGAAGCCAATAGCACTGCTTTGCAAAAAATTAGCTAACTAGCACTACCGCCATCTCTTGTGGCGGTAGAGACCTTCTACCGCCAGCACCAATGGCGGTAGTGCCTAATTTTTTGCATTTTCCGTCAGCGGCCTTAAAACTAGGTAATTAGATACAAATTAGCCTCTACCGCCAGGCCGTCTGGCGGTAGTGGCATTGTTGTAATTTTTTTTGATCCAATCGGGTATCAAACCCGTTAAAAAAAAAAAGAAGAGGAAAAATACCTCTACCGCCAGGCCATCTGGCGGTAGTGGCATTGTTGTAATTTTTTCTGATCCAATCGGGTATCAAACCCGTTAAAAAAAAAAAAAAAGGAAAAATACCTCTACCGCCAGGCCATCTGGCGGTAGTGGCATTGTTGTAATTTTTTCTGATCCAATCGGGTATCAAACCCGTTAACAAAAAAAAAAAAAAGGAAAAATACCTCTACCGCCAGGCCATCTGGCGGTAGAGTTGGGGCAATATAATAACCCACCCGACCCCTCTGCCTCTCCCCCCATTTCTCCCCCAAACAACCTAAAAAAAAAACCCAAAAAAAAGAGCGAAATTTCTGCGAAAATAGAAGAAAAATTTGTGGAAATTGAAGCGAAAAGAGTAAGATTTGTAGAAAGAATAAAGAAAAAAATAGAGTGAATTCAACAAAGGTTAGATCTTTTAGTTTGTTTTTGAGTTTAGGGTTTAGGGTTTAGGATTATTTGTTTAAATTGATAGAAATTAGTATGAAATAAATTTGAGTTTGTTGAAATTAGTTGTATTTCTTAGAATAGATTGCTTCAAATTGGTTAGAATTAGTTTTATTTTGAGTTTTTAATTAGGATTTTTTGTTTTGAGTTTTTAATTAGTAATTTTTTTGTTGTTGATTTGTTTGTAGAAGGAGAGGAAGGAGAAAGAGAAGGAATTGCAAATTTTTTGCAATTGAAATTTGAGGTAATTTTTTTTTTCATATTTATTGGTATATTATTTAATTACGTTAATTTAATGTATTTATTTTTAAAAAAAATTCATATTGTATTTATATATGATTTGTTTTAGTGTAATTTATTTTTTTTACTTGTTATTTAAATTATTTATTAGTAATTAATTTTAGTAGTTATTATTATTATTTTTTGGGTTTAGTTCATGAGGTTTTTTTTTTTTTTTTTAAAATAGCACCCGTAACAAAAAAATTAATTAACTAGCACCAATACGCAAATATTATTTATATTTTGTTAGTAGAAATAATTATTAGTTATTTTACATAATAATTTTTTTTATGAATTTTTTTAGATGTTTCTACTTGTAGTTAATTTTATTACAAATTAAAATACTTTGTAGATATTTTTATTTTAGATAATTATAATTGTAAAATTGTAATCTTCATTTTAATAATTATTTTATT
The DNA here is from genome assembly GCA_027726005.1 of Juncus effusus. Lineage (NCBI taxonomy): Eukaryota > Viridiplantae > Streptophyta > Magnoliopsida > Poales > Juncaceae > Juncus > Juncus effusus. Next base: position 1,107,787 of record CM050905.1, on the reverse strand, counting down.
ATTTTAATTTTTAGAAAATAGTGACCGATGGCATCTAGAGGCGGACCTAGTCGACCTAGTCGAGCGGACAAAGGAAAAAGTCGTATGATTGATGAAAATAATTCTCCGCCATATTCGCTCAACACACTACAAGCCGAACATAGGACTAGCCAGTTTACGAGAGAAGAAGGCTTGATATCATTCGAACCCTACCGTTTCAGGCCATATCGTCTTGCGGTACTTATTTTATAATTATATAATATAAAATATTACTTCCAAATATATTTATTATTTTTGCTTTCTTTTATGAAGGTGCCTTGGAACGACCTTTATATCCCTTATCTAAAAAGGGCTAATTTGTTCCAAGTAGCGAAGATTGGATATATACCGTTAGACGGTATTTGTTTAACCGCATTGCAAGAACGGTGGAGAAAAGAAACGCACACGTTCCACATGGCACACGGGGAGATGACGATTACATTAGAGGATGTGTCGTGTTTATTGGGTTTGAGAGTCGATGGAGCGGCCATGTGTGTAAGTAATAAAGATGTGAATTGGGGCCAAAAAATTACGGATTTATTGGGGATAACACCCGAGATAAATGATTACCGGCATGATAGCGCGGTATTGCTTAAAAGAAGATGGTTTACCCAGAATTTCTCTAATTTGGAGGTCGGAGCCCCTGAGTTGACGGTACAACAATATTGCCGCGCATATATACTTGCTTTATGCGGTGATATTCTATTCACGGACCCGTCGGGCGATAGTATATCGGCAATTCCACTGGTATTTTTAGAGGATTTGGAGAGATTAGATGAATGGGCATGGGGGAGTGCGGTATTAGGATATTTATACCGGGAGTTGTGCAAGAGTACGGCGCCTGAACGGAAGAATATGGGGGGTTGTATTATGTTACTTCAGATGTGGGCTTGGACGCGTTTCAAGTTCGGACGACCGACTCCTCCCCTCGGCACTAGTCCGGATGCTTTAAACATCTTCGATGATCCGGATGAGAACGATACGGTTGGATTTATTTGGATTGGGGCTACAGTGAAGGAGAGACCCGGAGCGACTCATTTGTGGGGCAATCGAGACCAGTTGGATAACCTTCATGAGTCGCAGATTGAGTGGAGACCTTACGAGAAGTACCGCACGAGACTTCCACCCATTTGCGAGTTTGAGAGAGATTCCGCACTTATTCGGTCCAAGTTGATTTACATGTGGATCGTCGAGCATTATCGCCCGCAACGGGTGATGCGACAGTTCGGGCTTCATCAGAGGATACCCCCTCAAGGAAAGTGCGAATACAATCATCTCTTGGAAAAGATGATTAACGGCCGCGGAGGTGATTGGGATACAGTTCACGCGAGATATGTTCAGGATTGGGAGTTTGAAAAGTGGCAATATTGGACGAACAACTCGGAGAAATTTAAGAGAAGGGCATATAATCCGGACAAACATTTGGAGTATATGGAGTGGTACGGAAAAGTATCGGAGGCGAGATTGGTGCAGTCGACCATCTCGCATGATACAGACTCATATCGTCCTCTTGTTCCCGACAAACGAAAAGCGGTATGTGAAATAATTTAATAGCTTAATAATTTGAATAATATTACATTTTAACAATATTACATTATTAATTTAATTTAGATGACACATTTTACGGAGGCGTGTGAAAAGGGTTTGAAAGCCATTCGTCAGAGATGGAACGGGGCGAAAATGAGAAGTGTCATGCTGGATATGTTGGGATGCATGCGAAAAGGGTATATTGAGGGTAATGAATACCCTGCCGGTCTTCCATGGCATTATCTCGACACTCCTAATGAGTATGATGAAGATAGTGACGATGATGACGGTGGAAATGAGGACCGTGACGAGGGCGTAGGCGTCAGCCAACTTACTCAAGAGCCTGTCAGAGGACATGGTGTGCGACGCACTACTAGAATGGGTGCTGGACGTGGTGTTGCACGGTACACGCCTAGTTAGTGGTTATGTGTAATTTTATGTATTATTTTTGGACTATTTATGTATTATGTTTGGATGGACTATTTATATATTAGAATTTAATGTATTTATGTTTATTTTGTTCGGCATAACAACATAATATACGTTTTTAAAATAATACATAGTTCGAAATAAACTAAAACAACAAACTACAAGTTCCAACAAACAACAATTTCTTAAAATAATACAAAGTTCGAAACAAACTATGGCCCATTGTATCGACCTCCACCCCTTTGTGTGCATCTTGGTTTTGTGTGACCCGGCAACTTGCACACACTACAACACTTTGCACCGACAGATTTGTGCATGGTATCCATACTGTTCTTGAAACGTATCTCCCGACGCCGTCCACGTTGCATTCTTCCGTTAGTATCTTTTCTTACGAGTTTATCGCCCGGATATAATGTATAATTACAACATTCTTCGCGTGGCCTCCAATGTGATCTTTCCTTAACAGGACAAAAACTTCTTTCGTACGTATGTTTCAGATTATCCAAGGAATAACATGGATGAATAAAAGGCTCGGATGATACTACTTTATGCATGCTAACAGATATGATGTGAGAACACGGGTAGTGATATATCATCGGTTTCTGACACTCGCAATTACCTTCATTGAAGTTAACTTCCCAAGTCTTTCCCGGAATTCCGATACCACTCGTCGTCCGACGAGGTCGTGTCTCCACCTGATAAACACCTTCGTCTAAATTGTAACACGTAACGATATGCGTAGCGGCCTTATTTCTTCTCCGTTCCATTTTTTCCATCACCATATCCGACCACTGTTTATCCCGGCTTTCAGCATCCGCCCGATATCTCACATGATAACAGTTCAACTTGTAAAATGTCGCCATAACAATTGCCGTAACCGGCAGCTTTCTTATACCTTTGAAAACATAATTCATAATTTCAGCGTTATTACTAGTTGTTAGGCCCCACCGACGACCATTATTATCGTGCGAGAGGGTCCAATTTGCTTTAGGTACTCTCGATAACCATTCAGTCCCCTCAGGATACTTCGCTTCCATTTTTTCCCAAATTTTTTTGAATTTATATTTATTGTGCGCACATACTAATTTCGGTACCAACGGAATCACTGTTTTGTTAGTCGCGTGGCTACTGAAATTTGCTTCGAGATGCCGCATGCAATAACGATGAAAACCGTAAGGGGGCTTCCATCTATCACCTCTCATTGCGCTAATTATACCAGGATGCCTATCCGAAATAACACAATAACTATTTTGATTTCCGATTACATTTCGCAAACAATCCAAAAACCACTCCCATGTCTCTTTCTTCTCTCTCTCAACTAACGCGAAAGCTAGAGGGTATAATTGACCGTTAGCATCGCTACAAATTGCCGTCAGCAAACATCCTTGGTACTTTCCAGTTAGAAATGTTCCATCTACTGTTATGACTGGTTTGCACCATTGAAAACCGTGGAGTGATGGACCAAATGCCCAGAAAAGACCTTCGAACTCGAGCTCACCTGCACTATTTGGATCTCCCGTTCTAAAAAAATATACTGTACCAGGATTTGATGATGATATTGCCGCCATCAATTCGGGAAGCAAATTATATGCCTCCCTCCAACCCCCGAATAAGAATCGAATCGCATGTTGCTTCGCGTTCCACGCTTTCCAATATGAAATGGTATATTCAACCTTTAGTTTAACTGCTTCTATTATGGTTACAGGTTTAATTTCTAAATCCGCTCTAACTATATCTAGAATTAATCCCCCAACAATCGCACTCGTTAACTGTTTGTGGTCTTTTCTAGGAGTCTGATTAGTACACACATGTGGTTGTTTAAATGTTTTAATCTCCCATAATTCATTTTTCTTATTAATCGAACCGTGCATCCTCCATCTACATCCTATACCTTCATCTTTAAGCTTGCAGACTACAATGTATCTCTTTTTGCTTGAGTGGTCGACTATTATTTCTCGGTGATGCTTGACACTGTACGCTCTTACAGCCGATTGTAGTTCCAATTTTGTTTCGAATGTATTCCCCTTATATAATATTTCGTCATCCTTTTCAGCCACACGCCTACCTGACACAACATCATTTATTGCATATTCCCACATTGAACTATCTTTGAACTCCTCTGCCGGCGGATCGTCAAAAGTCCCTACACTAACCATTTCACCCGTTTCCGTATATCGGAATGACGCTACCCTTTCTTCTTCGTTAAGCTCATAAATTTCCTCTTCCTCTTCGTCCTCTGACCCCATTTGCGGTTCCTCATCCAATTCATTTTCTTCTTCATCTATTTCTGGAAGAATATTATTACTCGCTCGGGCCATATCAAACGCCGCAAAAATGTCTTCATTCTCACATTCATTTCCATCCTCGTCCAATTCATTTTCGTTTGTATTTGAAACTACATTCGATCTACTACTAGTTCCTACATGTGATTGTTTATTCTGGACGCGATCAACATATATTTCTAATTCAACCCCAACCCTCGTAACGTGTTCCGCAAATTTAACCCATTGTGTATCGTTCGTAATTTTCAATAACCTATAATTTAACCCGTTGTCACGTTGAACAGAAGGAAATCTACCTCGGATTATAAGATCATCACTATAGGACCAACCGATATTCTCACAAATCTCGTTACACAATTCGTAATAATCTCTGTTTACATTCGTATTTTCTGGTATATAAGACGGTTCAGGTGGATCATAGTTTATTCCGTTCGATAGATGAACAACCCGACCATCATAATATACGAGAATTGATCCGTTCTGTGCCATTTTCTTTTAAGAATTTACTCTTCTTTTCCCCTAAATACAATAATATTTCAATTAATAAACAACAAGATTTTTCTTAAATAATCATAAATTTCAAAATAATCTATAATACAAACAAACTCAAAACAAAAAATCCTAATTAAAAACTCAAAATAAAACTAATTCTAACCAATTTGAAGCAATCTATTCTAAGAAATACAACTAATTTCAACAAACTCAAACTTATTTCATACTAATTTCTATCAATTTAAACAAATAATCCTAAACCCTAAACCCTAAACTCAAAAACAAACTAAAAGATCTAACCTTTGTTGAATTCACTCTATTTTTTTCTTTATTCTTTCTACAAATCTTACTCTTTTCGCTTCAATTTCCACAAATTTTTCTTCTATTTTCGCAGAAATTTCGCTCTTTTTTTTGGGTTTTTTTTTTAGGTTGTTTGGGGGAGAAATGGGGGGAGAGGCAGAGGGGTCGGGTGGGTTATTATATTGCCCCAACTCTACCGCCAGATGGCCTGGCGGTAGAGGTATTTTTCCTTTTTTTTTTTTTGTTAACGGGTTTGATACCCGATTGGATCAGAAAAAATTACAACAATGCCACTACCGCCAGATGGCCTGGCGGTAGAGGTATTTTTCCTTTTTTTTTTTTTTAACGGGTTTGATACCCGATTGGATCAAAAAAAATTACAACAATGCCACTACCGCCAGACGGCCTGGCGGTAGAGGCTAATTTGTATCTAATTACCTAGTTTTAAGGCCGCTGACGGAAAATGCAAAAAATTAGGCACTACCGCCATTGGTGCTGGCGGTAGAAGGTCTCTACCGCCACAAGAGATGGCGGTAGTGCTAGTTAGCTAATTTTTTGCAAAGCAGTGCTATTGGCTTCATTTTTTCCGGAAAAAATGCTAAAAAAAAAAAAAAGTCATTTTTGTAGGCAAGCTTTGTTATAAGTTACTTTTAGAAATGCTATTGATAGAAAATATTATAAGTTACTTTCAGAAATGTACTTTTCTATTATTTAAAAAAAAATCATCAAGCAGCTGTCATAAGAAAATACCAACCTTTTATTCTGGTAACAAACTTTTGAGGATCTCCGTATGATGTACGTGCTAAAGCCTAAAACCCATGAATTTGTACCTATTATTGACATTATTATTTTCTTTTAGAGAGAGACAGGGTACTAATGTGCTATATATATCTTTTTTTGAATAGAATAGAATGTGATATATATGTCATAATATCAACCCTATATAAGTGACAATACTCATAAGGACTAAGGAGTACTAATTAATGAGAGAGAAAAAAATGAAACACATTTAAATCTTTAAAGAGAGATAGTGGAAGGGATAATTCATTTTGCAAAAAACGGGGATCTAAGCCAAATAATAGGTAAGTTTGAAATTAAAATCCTTTGCGATTAAGTTCTAATTTTTCTAGGGTAACTGATAAAATATGTATGAACACCATTTGCGTACCAATCGCTACATTTTGAAGCTTTTTGGTCACATAAACGTAACATGTTCATACATAATTTGTCAATTATCATATAAAAAAGAACTAGTAATAGTGAAAGATTACCAGTTCTATCAAGCTTATCTATAATTTGGCTTAAATTCCTGCTTTTATAGAAATGTTTGACAACACAATATGTTCAATGTTTGAACGGGTTATTTGAAAATTCAGTTAGTTTATTATACTTAGTTTTTCGTAATTTGTTTTACTATACATATCTTCATAAATTTTGGATATTACATTTGGGCTGCTGGTTTCTTTTACTTTTTTCATTTATACTTTCTTTTTTGAGCTCGTCTATGGTACTCCACTTCTTTTTTTAACTTAATAATAGATTTAATCAAGACCGTTAAAATGAGGAGGGTATTTTCGGTATATGTGGTATTAATTACATAGATTCAATCTTAAATTTATTTCCATTTTATTCTGTTTTTCATTTCAATCAATGAAAGAAGACCTCAATTATATTCTTTCTCTCCAATCCAAGTCAAAAAATAACCCGCCATCCTGATTTAGTGAAAAAACTTCGAAATATATGCATTTCTATGTATTTGGCCCCCCAAATATCTTATGCAGTATTAATCTATAGGGAGAAATTTTATGGCCCCCAGAAATTTCAGTCAAATTCCGTCGGTGTATGATACATATTTGATATTATATACTATAATATAGTATGATGTAATATAATATAATATAATTTAATATGATATAAGTTAGTATAGTATAGTATAATAAAGTATAATGCAATATAATTTAGTATGATATAATAAAGTATAATATAATATAATATAGTATAATGTAATATAGTATAATAAGATATAATATAATATTATGCAATTAATATAGTGTACAATGTAATGTAATGTAATATAGTGAAATGTGATGTAATATTATAAAGTATAATGTAATATGGTATGATATAATATAGTATAATATAATATATTGTAGTATCATGTATATAGTATAGTGCAATATAGTATAATGTAATATAATATAAAATAGTATAAAATAATATAATATAGTATGATATAATATAATATAATATAATATAATATAATATAATATAATATAATATAATATAATATAATATAATATAATATAATATAATATAATATAATATAATATAATATAATATAATATAATAAGAAAAAATATAGTATAACTGTATAATATAATATGATATAGTACGATATAATATAGTATAATGTAAAATAGTATGATATGATATAATGTAGTATAATGTAAATAATATAGTGTAATATACTAATATTGTATAATGTAATATATTATAATATAATATAATATATTAAAATATAGTATGATATAACATGGTATAATGTAATATAATATAGTATGATGTAGTAATATAAACTAGTATAATGTAGTATAATATAATATAATATAGTACAATGTAATATAATACAGTTTAATATAATAAAGTATGATTATAATATAGTGTAATGTAATATAATATAATATATTATTATACAATATAGTGTAATATATTATAGTATGATGTAATATAGTATAATGTAATATAGTATAGTGTGATATAATCTAATGTACGATAGTAACATGTATAGTATGGTGCAATATAGTATAATGTACTATAATATAATATAGTATATTGTAAAATAATTTAATATAGTATAAATATAAAGTAATATAATATAGTATAATATAGTACTATGTAATATAATATAGTATGATATAATATAGTATATTGAAATATAGTATAGTATGATATAATATAGTATAATGTAATATAATATAGTATAATATAGTACTATGTAATATAATATAGTATGATATAATATAGTATATTGAAATATAGTATAGTCTGATATAATATAGTATAATGTAATATAATATAGTACAATATAGCATAATGTAATATAGTAAAATATGATAGTATAATATAGTACTATGTAATATAATTTAGTATTATGTAATATAATATAGTATGATATAATATAGTATAATGAAATATAGTCTAATATGATATAATATAGTATAATGTAATATAATATAGTATAATATAATATAGTATAATGTAATATAGTAAAATATGAAATAGTATAATAAAATATAATGTGATATAATATAGTATGATGTAGTATAGTATAGTGCGATATAGTATAATATAATATAGTATAGTGTAGTATAATATAACATAGTATAATGTAGTATAATACAATACAATACAATACAATATAATATAATATAATGTTGTATCATACTATATTAATTATTGTCATGCTTAAAAAAGAAGAAATAAATCCATGCCAAATATTTTATTTCTTGTTATAGATAAATACAATCTTCTAGAATAAAATAATTAGACACTAAATTACGATTTTACCCTTTTATCATTTATTTTATATAGAAAAAAATTTCTATAGTACTCCACTTTTAAGCTAATTTGGACCGTTCATCAGAACTAATATTTTCAATGTGGAGTATTGTAGACAAGCTCTTCTTTTTTATTATTTTTTCCACTCAAGTACCAATCCTTTATTCGGGTAATTTTTTTCCTTTCTTACAACATTTTTGTGAATATTATTTGTAGATATTTTTCAATATATTTTTGTGAATGGTAACTATCATATGTATTTGTATAGGCTCTTTCTTTCGGATGTAAACTACGTGCTACTTTTAGTTATAATTTATGTGCAAAAATCATATCACAATGGTTTAATAAATTTGTGTACACTCAACTGGTATGATATATAGCTGGCAAAATTCAAAATTTTTAAAAATTTGTATACCATGAATTATCAAGAAATTGAGAAAGAAATTATATTGCACATCATGAAAAAATTACACTTGTATTACATGGCAGTCTTGCATACCAGCTGGTAATATAAATAACGTCAAGTTACAACCATGTTATATCCCCAAAGTTCAAGTTAGACATTTGTTATAAATCACAAAATCTAATATCTGTCTTATAATCTCAGATAATATCACATCCAAATTTTGTCTTAAAATTATCATCACATCTCAAATCTTTTGATCTCTGGAGCTAAACATCACAACATTAATCTTCTTTCAATTTGTCATCCTAGATTAAAAAAACTTATAAGAACTAATCAAACTTCAGATAGCAACTACAAACATAAACAAAATTATTTTACTTCATGTATTGGTTTGAAAAATTGTACCACTAGCTGTACCATGTATCAATTAAATATCCATTCCGATAACATCACATGTTATCTGCACAAATATACCAGATAAATGCCATAAATACCTGTTATCTGAACAAATAGCAATGAAAAAGTACGGCTCTGATCTTCCTTGTTTAATTCATCTTTGATTCAACTCCATTTGATTGGTTTCTACTTTCTAGTCCACACTGTATTAAAAAAAGAACAAGTGTTAGATAATTTGAAAAAATCTGCAAAATATTGATTACACTTCAATACCAGGTTGAATTACTACAAGTACTGTTGGTACCAAAATGTACCAGCACCGATGTACCAAATGAGACATGAAAATTATTCAAACAATTGTAAATTATGGTTTGATTAAGCAAATAATCTCTAATTGACACCTTATTAAGCAAACAGTAGCAAATTATGCATTAACTAATCAAACTTTACATAAAAGTACTGGATTTTCAGTAATAAACAATTAAAAACCCAAATCAGCCATAAAACCTAAACATAACCCTAATTAAGCCACAAACACTCGATTAACAACCAAAATCAGACCAAATTCCTTCATTTCAAACAAAATTCAGCTGCATTTTTAAGAGGCAGAGGGTGCCAGCTGCTCTCCATTGAAAGATCTGGCGAATCTCTACATCAGGCGATTTCGTTTTTTGTCACTGGGTAGCTAGGCCTTTAATTATTAAATAGGCCTAAACTTTGGCCCTGTAAGAGAAGCCCAACTAAAGTCTCTTTAAATCCCAAATTTCTGAGGCCCATTATGCTAATAACAGCCCTATACATAAAGCATCAGTTCAATTTTCTGTAGGTGAAAATCCAACTTCTCTATGGACCCAATTCACAAAAATAATTATTCCAGTATAAATATTTTAATACGAATGCTAATGACAGGTCACAGAATGAAGAAATTTTTGGCATATTAAAGAAATAATAATTTGAAAATTGGGTACAAGCAACTGAATGCCCATATCCTGCCTTTCATAATTCATGCCAGGAAATTCAATACCACAAACAAATTTGATTTAATTAATTTTTTAATAATATGAGAACAAATTTTGTTTTTTGTTATGCTGAAGGACAAACAAATCAAAATATTTAAACAAAATATTATTGATATCAATCTGAGTGTAATAGTTAGGTTGGTTTTATTTATAATGGCCTCAACAAAATCTTAATATTTCATCTACAGCAGTTCTATATGAAATGAAAATATCATAAATTTTTTTTGAGAATTAAAATGAAAAAAAAACATAAAATATATTATAAATGAAAATATAGTTGAAATGAAAATATCATAAATATTCTTGCAAAACATAAAAAACAATATATATATATGCTCTAAAAGATGAACTTTTCTATTTGATAAAATATATTATACACTCAAAATCAGATATCCAACTATACAAACTTGATCCAATAATAATAGTAGGTTGTTTGTGCTCCATTCATTCAAAGTGCAAGGTGTCTCCTTTGCCACCTCATCCTTTAGATCCAAAAGAGATAAGCAAGAAGAAACATAGAAATAAATAACTCAATGAAAAATATAAAAAATACATGAGAAAAAAATATTCCAAGTAGGAGGTAGGCTTCAAAATTCACTCCCCCACCCCCCCCCCCCCCCCCTCAAAAAAAAAAGAATTTTACAAAAAGAAGAAGTTTCAAACAATCATTTAGGAATCTATAAACCATTCAAATTTTTAAATAAATATTAAATTTTATTTTTATTAAAAAAATATTAAATTTTATGAATTTCATGAATAAATAAAGGGATATTTTATAGAGAATTATGCTCCCTTTGATAGAAACAAATGAGGAGTTGGTCCCACAGATAAGAGAAGGAACGGTTGTACGGACGAGACAGGTATTGATATGGGCAACCCTAGCCAGATTCAATAATTAAATATATTTATATGCAATCATTTATATATATACAAACATATTTTGCATGACATAAGCTAACTTTGATGTGTGTCTTTCTCAATCAAAATATTGCATGTATCGATCTTATGTGGCCATTTGTATTTTCCATTTTTGGTTTTATAAACTTGTGTCTCTCTGTGTAAATTCCATTTTTTTTTTATTAAAAAAAACTGTCTAAATTTTAGCCTCATATTGAGTATGAAGCTTATATTTAACATTGAATTATTTACATAAACTAGAAAAGCATGTTATCATTATATTTAAATGTTTAATTTAGGTTACTTTATTGAGTTTTGATTATCATCTTTGATCAATATAACATTTAAATAGTAGAATGTGTGCTGACATAGTAAGAGAAAGGGGACAAAAGGGGAATAATATCTGTAATTTAAAAGCAAATATATTCTTTTTAAGATGGTCCTCTTATGTTTCGAAGAAAGAGAAAAAAGAACATCTTCTTCAAGGTTACGAGCACCAAGGCAAATGATAAATAGATCTTTATATTATTGCTGAACATTTTGGCACTGTTATGAGAATGAAATACAGATCATTATCTGTTGTTATGGGTACATTGTAAATATATATTTCAGTGATTTAATTAACTCTATATATCTCTGTATTTTGGATGACTTGTTTTTGGCATCTTTAAAAATTGTCATTGTTTAAATTTCTGAGGGTTAAATATGTTTTTTGTCCATTCTTTCATGTATTCAGATACTTTTTTTGATTTTGTAGGAATGACTTGTATGTTCTCTACCTATATTCAAAGATTTTTTTTTTCGATAGAAAGCCGGCTTATATTCAAAGAAATTAACTTTTGTTAAATTTTAAACTACAATTTTTGCGTTGGTAGGCTAGTGACTAACCACTCATACTAGAGTAATATTTATTTGAAATAAATTAACACAATATAATATACTGACACACAATTGTTAATGATTCAAAACAGAATTAGTTAAGTGAGTTTGTATGTGAAAAGAAGTTACAGAGATACAAATTTTATTGATATCAAATTATGAAAATGTAAAAGAAATATTTTTTACTTATTTGAACAATATATAACTGGGAAATTTTGGGTACGCAAGTCAGTAAATAATATGATGCTTCCATTATACATATGACTAGGTTTAGACTAAGCATAGCCAAGTGATTCTAAGGATTATGTTTGCCCCTTTTGGGTACCATTTAAAATCAAACAAATCTTTAGGGACCAAACTACATGTGAGGAACTTTTCCATAGACATTGACATGAATCGTGATTCCTTTTTTCAGAAATATAGAGGTTTTATCTTTTACAAAATTCAGTAAAATTAGGAGGGCTTTTGAAAATTTCCTTTTTTAAAGAGTAACAAGGGCCATTACACGTAGACTTTTAATTATATAATCTGCTCTGCCTAATAAAATTTAAATATAAAATAGTTATTCATCTAGTGATTAAATATCTTGACTGATAATATATATTACGTTCGAAGAATATATATTTTCCATTAGCACCAGTTAAATAAAAGGGTTGAAAGTATTTTCTATTTTCTTATTACAAAAATTACAACGAAAAACTATGTTTTTTACATAAATATTGATTAGTACATAATACATTCTTTAGATTAATTTCTTGAGTTATTTCTTGAAGCAATATCTCACCACCGTCCATTACCATCTATTGGAAGAAACCTTACCTGCCACGATTCAATGATGATCTTAAATGAATTTTGCACAAATATATCAACAATTCAAAGAAGAGAATAATTGTTTGAAGGAGAAATGGATGGATGGACAAAATGTTGTATGCCATTAATGTAAGATTTTAATGTTCACTTAGGGGAGACATTGACATTAGACAACATAATGACAAGCTTCAATCACCACCAGGTATTATGTATGGGACCAACTATTAATCTCCCGTAAATTGGGGCTTCTTGGCTCTCAACCAACGAGACCGCGTCACGTGTCACAAAAATGAGAGCCATTTAGAAATCATTAGGACTCTCGATAAAATGGATTCCGGAACTCCCATATTTGCTGAATAGATTAGGAGCTCCCAAAATGGCTCCCATGAAATTAAATATATACTTTTTTGTAGCTCCCTATGGCTCCCATTGAATTTTTTCATATAAGGTATATTGTTGAAAATATAAATTATAATATTTAGAACCTAAGAAATATTATTGTAATATAAAGATATATTGTATCTTTTTGCATGAGAGATTTCTTGATTAGTCCAATCTTCTAGGTCTGGATTGGCATCTTATCACAGAAAAATACCTATATTGTGAGATAAAAGGTATATTGTTATGAATATAAAGGTATAATCTTTAGAATGTAACGTATATTGCTGGAAATATAAAGGTATAATGTTTATAATATAAGGTATATTATTGTGAATATAAATGTCTAATAGAAACCAAAATAAAGTTATGAAAATTTCGGCTGAAAGATATAGGAGCCCGGGAACCAACAATATAGGCCGATTGAAACTTTGGGCTGAAATATGTTGGAGTCATTAGGAGTTAATAGAAAAATATTCAAGTGTATGGAGCGGCTCCCAGTTTTGATTCTCATCCTATTGAGAGTAAATATGAGCTAAATAAGATGGGAGATTCAAATCTTTTTTCCATTATGTATCATGTAAAATTAAATATAGAAAGGGTACCGATGCTACACGAGAGTGTTTGCGCGATTTTCCTTTTAATTCTTGGACATACAAATATAGAAAAACAATATGAATTTTTGGAAAACAGTATATAAAACTCACAAGTTTTTAAAAAAAAATAATATATAGATATCAACAAACAATATATAAATGACACATTAATATATAAAGATAGTATAAGAATTACCAAAAAATAGTAAGCAATATATATAGGTGGAGAAATATACAATCTATAAATTACCAAAACTATATCGATGTGTTAAAAAATGTATTTATGTAGGTATTAAAAATAATATATAAATGACACAATATATATAAGGGATATAAAAGTAATATATATATATATATATATATATATATATATATATATATATATATATATATATATATATATAAATACCTTAAAACAACATATATATGGGTACCAAGGCAAAACAATATATAACGAGTATCTATGGTTACTTTGGTTAGTACAAAAGGGTTGACCTACATTCTCTCCTTCGCGAAGCATGAGTCATAGTAAAATTTGGTTTATCATTTCTTCAATTAATTTTTCAAACTTTTAATGAAGAACTAAAATAATGGTCCACTTAATTTTAATTAAGAATTAGAAGAACATTTATTACAACTAAGTGTTGTGGTCCTAACTCCAAACAAATAAAAACTCGAGATCTTTGGACTTTTATCACGAAGTATAGGATTCCTGTTGCACACAAAAGGAAGGATTTTTACTTATTGCACTTTTGTTTGTCCCTTCTCTCTTCTAGATTTGGTACAATAACCTCTTTAATTTCCTCTCCATTATTACATTAAAATAATAAAATGGAGAGTCCAATTTTATATATCAAATGCTATTGTCTTGTAGTACCGGAGTTTTATATATACCGTAGAGGATTATGACCTCTCAAAATTTTAAGAAAACAATATATATCATAGTGTTTTACTGATTTTTTTTTTAAATATATATATTTTTATGTATTTGACTTCTCAAAAAATTATGGACAATATTAATAAGGAGAGAATTTTCTTTTTGTTCCCCAATAATTGGAGGCAAGCTCCGTCATTGTTGCCTTGCTAATTTATTTGCAATGAAAATATCATTGTATTATGATTCTATGAAATACATATATAATTCATCTTAAATGCAAGGCTAAACCTTGTCTTAGCCTTTTTTTTCAATAAATAAAAGTTCGACATGGGGACAACTAAAAAAATAACTATGGCACACAACCAGGAGCAGCACTATGAGGATTAAACTTAAATTTAAAAACAAAATTATTCCATTCCCCACTTTTATATTTTTAATTAAACCTCCTAATTGTAGGTCAACATCATTATGTCAAGCTAATGATCTCGTTAGTTGCTAAATAAAGAGAAGAAAACCCTAGGCAGGGTTTAAGCATACATCTCGTCTTTTTGTGCCATTTATATATATATATATATATATATATATATATATAGTTTTGAAAAAATTTACAAGAAAAAAAATAGATAGTATTTTTCTCATTATGCCACTGAATAGTAAATTTATCTTAGTAGAGATACAAGAGAATGTTGATATATATATATATATATATATATATATATATATATATATATAATTATACTACTATATTTTGTATATAATTGAAAACTATATATGCCGACTCTCAGATTTGTAGTGCATTTTTCATTATGGCCCCATAGGTTTTTAGCCAAGATCCACCATTAATTGTGGGGTTTAAACCTCTATATCATCAACTAAATGAGAATTTTTTCACTTGAAAAATCTTAAAAAGCATAATTTTTTGTCATAAGAATATACATCACATTTTCAATTTTACAAGATTATACATGAATTTTCATGTTTTTCCTTTCATATCTCTAATTTAATTTTGAGAACAATGCATTTGATGAACTGCGCCATATTTTTTTTTTCAACTCTTTATAAAAAAAAATATATATTTTTTTCAACTCAGTGTGGTCCAAAATCACTTTTGTATTGTGAACCATTGACCTAAATGAAAAAGAAGAACAAAAGATAGACAAAATGAGAAAGGAGAGGAACCATTGACTTCCAATTTTGAGTGTGCAAAAATATGGGCACTAAGGAGAAAGAAAGGTTAATATTATTTTACATTGTCAAACATTTAATTATAAAATTAAATGAATTCGTGCAAAGTTATAAGTCGTAATCTTAGATTAATGTGATTCTTCCTTGGGCGGTTTCTTCACTTTTTTTTAGGAAATACACAACAGGCGATTCGCCTATTGTTGCTTTTATATATTAAAGCAGTTGTATTTACATCAATTGCAAGTTACACTTTTAAATAGAATGGAAGGGAGACAATACAAGGTTTCTTAACATTTTTAAACTCTAGATTTGAAATGGAGAGGAAATAAATTGAAAGAAAAAACAGAGAAAACTGAAATAAAACTTACAAATGAATAAATTATTGGAAGAACTATAATATTGAAAATAATTGGAGAAATACAATAATTGAGCCACTTGTGTGGTGTGCCTCTTTTTTATGAATTATTATGAGCCACTTTGCTTATTTATGGACAGACACATGACTTGTCAAACATGAAATCACCAAATGGAATAAATTCAGCATTTCAAACATAATTTGATTTTTTACTTTTTATATCACTCTTAAATATTTCGTAAGAAACAAAGTATATAGGAACGGACCAATAATATGACCAAATCACCATAGATCTTTCTTGGATATGAATCGTACAAATATGAGATTTAAATCAAATGATTGAATCTTTCTTCAATCATGTCTTCCATGGTCATAGATCTTGAATCATGCACATGGATGGATATTCTTTTACTGATATTTACTTTCTTGTAACTTAGTAAATGATACATTTTTTTAGTAAGAATAAGAATTTCATTAATTTAGGTAAAAAATAAAGCGTTCCAAAAAGTTTAGTAGATGTTCAAACACAAAGGAAAAACAGACTTAGAAAAGCACAAACTATGAAATCAAGCTCATGCAAAAAAAAGTTGGGAAAACTATGAAATCAAGCTCATGCAAAAGAAAGTTGGAAAATAGGAAATCACGACGGGGACACTGTAGCGACTCTGTAACGCCGGATTGAAATTATACGCTTTATACTGTTTTCATTTTTTTAAATATATAATGTTTACCGAATGAATTTTTATATATTGTTTATTTTCAGTTTATATGTTTTTATATACTGTTTTCATTTTTTAAAATATAACTGTTTTACATAATGAATTTTCTATATACCGTTTGTTTTCAGTTCATATGTTTTTTTTTTTCAGTTTTTATGTACCGTCGCGCAGTATCAGCTCCCAAAAAAATTTTGAGAATAGACCCTGGATTAAGCTCATGCAAAATTAAGAAAAGAAAGAAAAGCAATGGACTTGCTCTTTTGAACCCTAACTAGAGCTGGCAAAATCTGACCCGACCCGAAAAACCCGCCCGACCCGACCCGAACCCGAGTGACCCGAAACCCGAAACGACCCGAACCCGAAACGACCCGAAACCCGAATGACCCGAAACCCGAGCGACCCGCAACCCGAATGACCCGAAACCCGAATGACCCGCGACCCGAATGACCCGCGACCCGTGACCCGAATGACCCGCCCGATTTGACCCGAAAATAATTTTTTTTTTGTTTTAATATTTAAAAAATCTCGAAATTAAGAATTTTATGGCTTGTTCTAACATAATTGACCTGATAATACTGACCAGAATAACTCAAATGACCTGAAATATCAATTTGGATGAATAACGACCTCTAATCTGAGTGACTTTTGATCAGAATATGACGTTGATCATAAGTCAACTGACCCGCGACCCGAATGACCCGAAACCCAAAATGACCCGAACCCAAATGACCCGTAACCCGAACGACCCGAAACCCGAACGACCCGAAACCCGAACGACCCGCGACCCGAACGACCCGTGACCCGAATTGACCCGAAACCCGAATTGACCCGAACCCGAATTGACCCGACCCGACCCGCCCGTTTGCCACCTCTAACCCTAACTCCAATTTATCAAAACAAAAAGAGAATTCACTTCTTGACTTCAATATTCCAATTTACCGGCAAGTATGTTCGATGTTTCGATTCATGGGAGAAGGACTTGGTCGTTATATTTCTTTCCAAGAAGGTGAATATGAACTTAGTCCAAGTACACTGAGAAAATTATTTGAAAATGTAGTCATGTACTAAGGACTAAGTACAATGAATGTATGTGGTATGAAAATCAAGTGATATTTTCAACAATGTTTTGACTTCGTTGTATGCACGATATTCATGATGGCAATCTTTTTCATTAGATTTTTCCTTCAAATTTTATGCTATTCTATCAGCAATATTGTGTCAAAAGTCAAAACTCAAAAAAATGAGTTCACTGTACCAAATACAGTAGTTTGACGATAATCGAATAGGAATGGATGTTTGTTGATTTTATTGTACCATAACATATTTCTAAAACATATAATTTTTCGATATCATTTTTCAATAATGATATATATAATATATTATGATGGAATAGTCCGACTGGACATGATTTATTATACAAATATTATAACTAATTAAAGAAACAATATTTAAACTATAGATCTTGTCAGGATGTCGTCATGATTTTCCGTCATATTGCATAGTATTATTTATTAGTTTTTAACATGACTAACCATATTATTTGAATAAATTTGATCGGCAATTAACATGAACAAGAACGCTGATACTACTAAAATGCAAAAACAATTTTCTGTATCAATTTTTGAACCGATAAAACCATATTATCTGAAGAAATTTGACCGCCAGGCAAAACGAAAAATGGCGGTGATACTACTACAATTCGAACACGGGAGATACTTAACACATCCTTTTCTTCTTTTTTTTTGGGTGCAAATTTGGTATAAAAGAGACATATTTTTGTGAGAGATGGGGGCCAGCTTAGATGTAAAATGACAAGATTCTCATTCAACTTATAATGCAAAGTGATAATGTTCGTTTCTTCACCGAATCTCTCTAGGACAGAATCTGTCCCCCATACGTTCTTCTCTTGGTGTGGGAACCAACTCATTTTTAATTAAATTCAAAACATAAAATTCTTCTAATTATTCCCTTTTAACCTCCAATTCATCTTTATCATTCCCTGATTAAATACATTATTCAAAGTAAAACATTACATAATTAAGTCACACTGATAAAAAATTGAATGGTCTAATCTCAAATCATAATATATTTCAAATCAAAATGGAACAACAGACAGTCAAAATTACAAGACACTACAAAACAAAAGATCAAATTACAAAAATCCCAATTACCATCCCAGCAGCCACCAACAAAAATCCCATCTAAATTTGTCAAAGAAAATGAGGAAAAAAATTAAAACAACACAACCCAAAATAATCATGCAAAAATTGCATCAATTATATCATGGTCATGTCATAAAAAACCTCATTAGTGGCTCCTGTTTCTAGTCCCGGTATTCATCAATGATCAATTATTATTCAATAACAATCATAATAATATAAATATAATTATAATATCTTAAGTTACCACCTCAAAGGTGCAACTAAGAAATATAATCTCCTTAAACTTAACCATAGAATAATATATAAACAGCGATATGAATCATGATTAAGCATCAGTTGGTGAAATCAGGAGGAGGTGGCAATGCAACAAGGCTCCCAGAAGAAGAGCGGTCGCCGGAGCTGGCTGCACCGCCGCACGCTCCTCAACAGCTCCTCCGTGTCTCTTCTCCGTGAGGTGAAGAGAAGCTTGGTGTCTCCCAAATCATACCCATCAACCGCTTCATTGTCGTTCAAGGAGGAGGAGGCGGCAGCGACCACTGCAGCAGCAGCGGAGGTGGCGGCAGTGGCCGCTGGACCTCGTCTGGAAGGAGATGGTGGTCGGTCGGCCGCGGCCTCGGCGTCCGGCGTCCCTCCGAGGAACTTGTTGAGTACTAGTGAGGAGCGATGAGTTTTCACGTTTTGTGTGCTGACCTTCACTTCTATTACGGTCCTTCTTTCCACCACTTCCACCTCTTCTTCTTCCATCTCTTCTTCTTCTTGTTGCTCCTCTGTTGTTTCTTTTTCTTCTTCCGCTACTACCTCTTCTTCTTGTTGGACTTGCTTCTCAACCTCGACCACCTTCTCTTCCAATGGCAAAAACTCGGTGGCATTTTGCACTTCCGAATCCGATGAGGCGTTGGAAGATGAAGAGCTCAGGCAGTCGATGAAAGAGAGGCGGAGGCATCCGTTGTTTCTGTTTGCATGGAGATACGTGTTGGACTTCACCGGCACCGCCTCGACGACTAACCGTCCATCTTGACGGTGGGGCCTCATGCGGAGGCACGGGCGGCCATCCCGCCTCGCAATGGATGGAAGTGGCGGCGGAAATGCGCGGCCGCCGCCTACTCCGCCGGAGCAATGGTAATTGACCGTCGTCATTAGTTCACTGTTGTACTCAGTTTTGTATTTATATGAAGAGATGTGTTCATTCATGGATTTGAGCTCTGATGATTCTGAGTCGGATTCGGAGTCAGAGGAGGCGGAGTTGTAATACTCAGAGTCGGAGGCCGAGAATTCGGAGCCGGATTCTGAGCCGAGACTCTCGGTGCAAATTTCGAGGCTTTTCTGGCTGAGAAGCTGAGAGGACTTCTTGACGAGAGGATGGATGTAGGGAGGAGGAAGTTGGCCGCCGCCGGCGGACTTGGGTGAGGTGTCAATCCCCGATTGGATGGCGGTCCATATGTCGGCTTGATCAAGTGAAGGCATGATCAGAGGGAGAAAACAGAGGTCGAGCTAAAACCTCTGAAGGAAAGGAGAGGAAGTGCAATGGAAGGGTTTGGAAAAAATTGATGGTAATAAATATATCACTCTCCTTTCTTTGTTTTTGGAATGGAAGTGAGTTGAGTTGGAGTTGAAATGAATTGAGTTGAGATGTGTTGAATGGAATGAAGAGGGTTTGTGGGGGTATTTGTAGGAGAGGAGTGTGCGAACCTTTTTGGACGGTCAGGGTCCCCTTTACCACCATCTCTCTGTCTCTCTTTGTTCTTTTTACTTTGTTTACGATGGTCTGGGTGGCTGCATGTCTGGAAGCAGAAATGAATTGATGATGTAAGTTTACAACCGTAGTTTGATTGTTTTCTTACATACAAAAATAAAATTATTGACTTTGAATGTGAGACAGTTTTTTGTAATAAACACACTTTAACAAATACATTATAATATATACCCAATTTATATCATTTGATTCATTTTGAAGTGTATGAAGTTATAATATCATCACAAGGGAATGGAGCAGGAGTACTCTGTTGGAAGTTAGATTATGGGAAATGATATTGACATAAAATTTTGTGTTATATGCATGTGCATGAATTAATATTTAAATGATGATTTATTACTGTGTTAATTTTAGAAATCATTTTTTATGTTTAGTAAAATAATGTTATGCAACTAACCAATTATTATTAGTTAGTATAATTATGTGAATTCATGTTTTCCAAATGAAGAAGAGTTTGTGCTAAAACAATGAAAGAGAATAGATTTCTTGCTTTGTTCTTCAACAAGAGCAGACAAAAGAAATCAAATAATCAAGGTTGCTCTCAAGATTTGTAATAGTGTATACATCAAAAGATGTTTGAAATTTTTTTGTCATCAAAGATTTCTGGATGTGTAATATACACAAAAAATGTTTAAGAACTTAAACAAAATATTTTCAAATATGTCACGTGAACATCTCAATTCTTCCATGAAAATTGCAAATGGCTTGTAATCTAATTAGTTAAACTATTTGGGAATAATATCATATTTGCCATTATAAAAATCAAAATATCATATTTGCCATTACAAAACTTAAAATATCATATTTGCCATTCCAAAATTTAAAATCTATCAAATTTATTCAAAACTTGAAACCATCCATCTTTTTTCGTTAAAACTAACGGTCCATTATTGTAATTACTATTTTACACCTAAATATATTTTATCAAGTAAATTATACTTACCGTTGGTTTGATTGAGTTATTCCAAATTTATCTCCCTCTCTCTCTTCAAGGAGATCCAAATATACAAACAAAGATTTTTCTTTTCTTTTTTTAATATAAAGTCAGAATTTAATATGAGAAAAAAATATGTATTCAAAAGAAGAATCAACTATTCCATCTCTATAGAGTTTTGAAATAATTATTTTTGAAGAGAAAAAGTGAACAAGGCGAATATATTATCTTTACAGTTAAAATAATGTTGTGAGAAGAAGGTATGAAAACGGGGACGAGAGTTTAGGTCAAAAAGATAGTATGTATATTTGCTTGTGAAGAAAAAAATAAAAGGACATTTTGGTAATATTAAATAAAACTTAACGGAAAGTTAACGGTTTTGGATATATTTGATATTCTTGAAGTTTTAGAAGGGTAATTTTGATAAATTTTGTGTTTTGTAATGGCAAGTATGATATTTTAAGTTTTTCTAATGGCAAATATGATGTTTTAAATTTTACAATGGCAAATATGATATTTTAAGTTTTTCTAATGGCAAATATAAAATTTTCCCAACTATTTGCATGTGTAATAAGAGATCGTGGATTCAATTCCCGATAAACATAATATAACATATATTTAGCAAACTTTCTAGGTTGAACATAAAAAAAACATAACAAAAGATTATTCACCGAAAAACTATTTTCTTTGAAAGGTGTCATATTTTGGCACTTCCCCTTTCTCAAAGGAAAAAAAATTCTCAACCATTACATTCAAACTTCTTAATTGCTCATTTAAATTAAATAAAAAAAATCTATTTATTTTTAATTGAAACAGCATCCGATCAATTTTTTAATAATCGATCTTTAGAATTAAATATAGTTAAACACCAATTTAAGAACTTAATCCACCGCCCAAAATAAAGGTAGTGAAATGAGTAAACAGAATATGCATTCATATAAATTAATCATATAGCCTCAAAATTGGGGGATAAATTCCCCTTCTCCATTGTGCCGTTGCTCCGCAAAATCCAAGTTATAACAGTCCCCCATCTCTCACCATCCTCCTGTCTCACACTAGTTTATAAAAAAGATAATAAAATTCTTGACTTGATGTTGCAATAATAAACTATTCAAAATTCCAAATTTGCAAAAACAAGTGGAGAGAAAGAATTACAAGGAAAGGTAGATCCCCTTAATTAATTCCACTCCTTTTATATCCTTTTCTGCCCCCTTTTTCCTTCTTTCTATACATGTTTATGTTACTCATATATACACACATCATCAAAAACTTTATATTTTTTAATTTTTTGAATAAAATGAGACATCACCAAAAACTTTTATTCCCCTTCCACAACCTTATAGCGAAAAGTTCAGTCAAGTTGCCTTACTATTATTCCAGCTCATCCATCCTACACCTTCAGTTACATCATTTAACTGTTCAATAATTCTAAAAACTCACAAATCAGATTAATAATCAACCCTATAATTAAAAAAAATATATTTCTCTTCCTTATTTCAATGTTAGAATTAACTATCAAATTGATTTACCACCACCACTAGGAATTAGGATAGCCTAGTGATATGATACTAATCCCGTATTTTCATGTGTAGGAGTTCTAATCCTATATCTAGCATAATTAATTTAAAAATTTAGGAAGAGAATATGATCTCATCTTAAATAAAACGAAGTAGGTGATCGTTTGTGGTTCTCACTCGATTTGTGGCTTCTTGGTAATTTTTTTTAGAATTAAAATGGTGATACAGTGGGCTGAGTTTTTTTAATAAAATTATTAACTTAACTTTACTTACATCATACATTGGGGTTTTAGGCCCACCCAAAAAGGCCATTCCAAATTGCCACAAAGTTTTAGGTTTCAACGAACAAAACGACGCCACGTGGAGGACGGGGAATTGTGCACGTCATTCCTCTGCCCTTTTAGAGCACACCATGGAATTTGAGGGCCTCATGGAGAAATCTCAGCCCTTGGATCAGATCAGAATTTCTTCCTGTTCCTCTTTTTTCTCAAGCAAAAAAAAATGTTCCTCTTTCTCTCACTTTCTACTATTGCTTTCTGTATTACTACTTGGGTTCGTACTCTTATGAGTTAAGTAAGATGCCTTCTTTTGTTTAGTGGATATATTTGGTATATAATAATATATTGCAAGTTAATTTTCAGTTTAGGCCTCCTTTCTTTTTTAAATTCATCTTTGGACTTTTTGATATATGTACCTAAAATGTATCATGTATAAGATAGTCACAACATGTCAAGTAACTTGAACTTGTATGATTTTTTATAGTAAAAGATTTATAGTTTCATCAATACATGATTGCTATGTTATAAAAACTTTATGTGGTACTCTAATTAGTTGGATAAAAACATTATAATTTTGAAGATGCATATGAACTAACAAAAACTTTCGAAGCTCGATTTGTAAAATTGTCAAGTTCTTTTTCATATATTTTTTTTAC
The DNA here is from genome assembly GCA_027726005.1 of Juncus effusus. Classification (NCBI taxonomy): domain Eukaryota; kingdom Viridiplantae; phylum Streptophyta; class Magnoliopsida; order Poales; family Juncaceae; genus Juncus; species Juncus effusus. Next base: position 1,083,364 of record CM050905.1, on the reverse strand, counting down.
TCCTTTTAATTTGTGAGGATGCTAGGGTAAGCAAAACGCACCAAAAGAAAGGACATTCTTTTAGGGTTTCCTTTTTAATAATTTAGAATTATTTATTGTTATGCCGTTGAAGTTCAGATGCCATTACATAGTCGTGGTCCGGCGTCTTTTTCAGTATAAACTTTCTTCTTGTAAATATCATTAATAATCTCTTATAAATTATATGCCTTCTATAACCTAACATAAATATGAGTTCTAAACATTTCTTGAGGAAATATTAGTATAAATTTTGATAATTTTTTTTTACAATCGTGTGGCAAAGAGCCTGCAAAGCAAATTAACTGATCAATTTTAATCAGCAAGTTTGATTTTAATCATCAAGTGAAATATTCCGGAATAATACGAGTCTTTTTAATGAGTGGTTCGACATCGAAAGTATATATTATATCATGATAAGGGTAAGTTTGAAGAGTACACATACCAATGAATTTTGGTACCACCATCATTTTTGAAACAAAAAAATGGAAAAAAGAATGCATGAACAACAAGTGGGAGGTGAAGAATGGTCGCTGTTCTCCCCTTTTGGCTGATGCATACTCATCCCTCTTTTAGTCTTTACCTCTCTTATAAGTTACAATGAGACATCTTATTTTTGTTTTTATTACTTTTAATATTGTATTTTAGTCCAGTCCGACCATTGGTTGGAATTACATTTTTTATATGTTTTGAATTTGAAATTATTAATCTTTCTAATTTTATTATGATTTTCTGTTTTTTGTTGGGTCATTTTTTAACTGGTGGTGTATTATTTAATTTGTTTATGATTTAGTTTTGTGCCCATATATATGTACAATGATATTTTGTCTAAATCAGATATGACATTTTTTTAAGAAAAAATCTCAAGCTAGCAGCCCTTTGGGTGGCTGTCAATGAAGTTTTTTTTTTCTTTATAATTTCTCTCTTTTTTTTTTGTTGGCATTCTAGCTCAAATATTTTTTGACATTTCATGAAAGTATATATAAATGTCAATTAAAATTATAAAGAACAATATGTTGACATATAACACATCAGTATCCAAAAAGAGATCTAAAAAGCTATTGATTGAAAAGTTACATATATCGTATGGCTCTTTCATACATAATACATTCTCAAGATATTTTCATTTCAAATTTCCAACATTCTTCCTCATCATACATGTGCAATACTACACAATGAATATTAAACTAATATACCCAATAAATTTTGATTAATAATAATAATAATAATACCAAATGTCCAAAACAAGTAAGTGCATAAATGATTCTCGTCAGAAAAGCAAAAGAAAGAAGACATATTCTTGGAGCCAATAAGAGGACAGTATAAGGCCAATAGGCTTTTTAGGCCCAAAATATTAATTTCACGTAAGACGTGTCAAGAAATGAGTGGTTATGGGAGGTCGAAATGGATTTTGAGGGCCGACAAAGAATGACATGTGGGGCCAGAATTGGATTCGGCCTGAACGTGCGAGCCCAAACCCTCCGGGCCCTGATTTGACTCTTTCTTTTTTATTAACAACTTTTTTCATTTTTTTTTATTTTAGAAAATAAGTGAAATTTGAAAGCGGGACGGACTTGAGCATGCCTGAAACGCGACGGAATTCTGTATATATTATTTTTTCCGTTTTTTAATGTACTATTTTCAATGTTTTATGTATATATTTTTTTTGTACATTTTTTACTGTTTATGATGTGTATACATTGTTTTTTTCGTTTTTTAATATACTATTTTTCTATTGTTTAAGTATATATTGTTTATGGGAAATGAATCATATAGACTGTTTTATTGTCTCTATATATTATTTTTTTCACGAAAAAAGAAAAAAAAAAAGAAAGGTTATGTCGCACGACGGGAAACTCGCCTTGTGCAACATCATGTCCATTTAAAGAAAACCTTTCTTTGTAAAAAAAAATTGTGTAGGTTCAAAATATTATTTCGAAAGTTTACATTACATAAGAAGAACTTTTTTATATTCTTTTTTAGTCCTATAACTATTTTTTTTATGCTCAACACACACTATTAGAGTTTTTTTTTTTTTTGAAAAATTACGGAGAGCTTGAGTGTCTCTCGCGTAAATCTATTAATCAAAATTCAGTTTAGTTACAAACCATCCTTGATAATAGAATTAAGTTTTCGGTGAAATAAATAAAACATGACAAACAAAAGCGGTGTTCTCACAAAGTCCACACCTCAAAAATTAATGCAGACATAAAATAATTGAGAGTTGAGAGAGACTTGCTAAATAAATCAAATGTGCTAAATGTGCTTGTCGTGACATGAACTCGGGATCTCTCCCAAAGTTCAATGGATACTTACCACTTGAGATAGTAAACTTTGACGTTTCAGTCCTATAAAATGAATTGAATTTCTGGTTAATTTAAAGATTTCATTCATTAAATATCTTTTGACCAAAATAATCTCAACAAACCTTTTTTTTCATATTTTATTTGTAGACTATGGATATTATATACAAAAGTATATATGTTATGCATTTATGTTATCTTTTGATATAATTGTTTGACAAAGAAAAATGAAATAGTTCTTTAATTATTATAGTCTAAAAGGGGGTGCACAAATACTTCTGAATAATTGTGCACAGCAGTAATTGGCTTCTTGCCCGGACGGTGCAATATCTCATGTGAGATTTACATGTCATATAGAATTATGTGACATTTTCTAAGTAAAACTAAATACTAAACGAGAATGATCCACTATAAATAAAATATTGAACATATATGTTTATTTATTTCTGTAAAAACAACATACTTATTTATGATATTATTTCTCTTGTACTTTTACCATATAAAAAAATATTACTTGATGTCCATGTAAAATGAACACCATAAGTATATCTATAAAAAGTGAGAAATACTAGCTATTAAAACTAATTTTTTAATTTTTTTTAAATAGATAATTGAGGTCCCATCATCAACCTAAACAATTCTTAACTAGGAAGTATGGCCATGAATCCCCAAAAAGTAATTATGTCACAAAAATAAAGGAAAAGGTGGGAAAGGGAAAATAAATAAATAAATAAATAAGAAAACGTGGTTATGAAAACAGAAACCCCCACCATCCAATAATTGAAAAAGACATGGAAAAAAAAAGAAAAAAAAAAGATTTGTAAGTTTTTGAATTTGATTTGGAGCATTTTGACGATATAGACAGTAGAGCCAATTTCATGTATATCCTCATGAATTTCATTCAAATATCATTTATCTTAAAAGCAATTATTACTATATAGGTTCTTCACGTAATTAATCTCGAAATATAAGCCAGTTATAAACCATGATATTACCAATTTAGTGACTAATATTGTGCTTATATAAAAAAAATGAATATAATTAGTAATATTTTAAGCTTCAAAAAAATTAGTAATAGTTTATGATGTCATAAGGCAACCACTAATTATCCACTAATACAAAATATATGTCATTGAAAGGTACATAAAGTTCCTTAAAAAATATATATAAAGTCTTTTTTCTTGGTTATTTCTGCCCAAGTAAGATTTTGAGACCACGTTTTTCACATTTATAATATTGAAAATGTTTGGCCAACACATTTTAAGACAACATGTAAGTCACAAGATGATCAATATGATCTTCAAAGAAAGTTATGTTTATCCTAAAAAAAATAATCATCCCTATCTCGCCCATATAACTCTTGTTATTCTTATGCAACTAAAATGACTGTGCAGTCTATGCTTATTGTAATTTTCTTTTACTTAAAATTGTCAAGTATTATGCAATTTTTATGGCATCATATAATCCTCGAACCAACTACACTAATCAATATTAGTCTCTACTGCAATGTACATTCACATTTTCAATTTTCCATTGATCCAAAAAACTTCCATGCGTTCATAGGATGAAGCTAATTCTTTTTATATTCAACATAGATGAAGCTGATTAGAGATCCAATTGGGAGCTACTTAACATTTATTTAGAAAATAACTACACTAATTATTCAAAAAGAAAATAAAATATAAAAATAAAAGAGGAAGCCACTCGGAACAGCATTATCCATCCACAAAACATTAATAAGTGCGTCAATTAAATTTCCATAAACACAAAAAAGAAAGTACCAACCACTGTACCAAAACAAGGAGAGGAAAGAACTAGGGTTTCATGAAGTCAGCATTCAACCTAACACCACATTCTTAATTTGGGTCCATTTTTATTGGAATAAAAATTTCAAAAAGAAAAAAAAACTGAAAGTTCATTATAGTGCCAATATTATTACTCAAATATGTAATTAATAGGTCGACGTATTGCCAATATAATTAAACAATATGTATTTAATATATCATTATGTCACTATGATTAAACAAAATGTAATTTATACATCATTATGTCAATATAATTAAACAAACGGAGCAGATTATATACGAAAAATCGCAAAAGGGTGCAATAAACATATAAGAAGATATCATGTGTATACTCATGTCATTCGGAACTTTATAATTTCTAAATAAGTATAATAGACATATGAAAAAAATATAATAAATATATACAAATGATAATGGATACATAAAATGTTTACTCTGAGGTGGATGGCGTTTAGACAGCGGACAACTGGCGTTGAGAATCTTTTTCCCAAACAATTATGTAATTAATTAATATGTCAAGAAATTATAACTAAACAAATATGTAAATAATATGTCATTATGTTAATATATTAAACAAACTTGTAATTAATATTTATATATAATTGAGCTAGTAACTATATAACTAAGAAAGATGTTTCGTTAATTAGTTATTACTTAATTAAAGACAAGAAGATAGAAAATGATGAAGGGTCAGTGTCTCATGTTCCTTTCTGGTCTCCCACAAGATCAAACAAGAAATCTCATGCATTTAATTGTCCCTCCAAATTTGACCTAAAGCTTATGCATGCCACTCTATACATTTTCTGAATTATTGATCTTTTTTCCTTTGTATTATTAGTACAAAGTCTAGCTTTTGAGGAGATCTACCACAGATCCCCTCTGCCTCTCTCTCCACTTTTTCCCTCTCATTTTTTTGTTCTTTTCATTTCTCATTTCTTTTCATTTCTTTTCCTTGTAACGGCTCTTATACAAGGTACATTCTACTGTTATGTCATAGTAAAACTTTTTTCTAAGATACATCATAGTACACACTAAAAAAAGATATATTATAGTAAAACTAAATTTTGTTTTATTAATTTTGGCTAAAAATTTACAGTAGATCCTTAATTTAGCCATAATTCATCTACAAAAGCTCATACCCAATATAATTAGTCATAATTTCCCATCTGTTCTCCACTTTACATTTTTTTTTCTTTCTTTTCTTCTATTTATTTTTTTTTCTTTACTTTTCATTTTTATTCTTACCTACGCGATTATATATGATAGGTATTGTGACTTTGTGAGAGTATTGGTTTACATTAGTGGAAATAAAGCAACATTTTGCACTCTTTTGAATTATCACATAGCACCAGTCTTTCAGCTCACAGGCTCGATTAAAGAGAAAGAAAAAAAAACTCAAATTTGACTCTCTCATTTAGGCATTAAGTGGTTTCTGGATGGTGGGTGCAGAAACACACACACACAAACACAACACACACTCTTTGAGGGCAAGTTGGTTGTGCGTTGTCTGGCAGTGATTGGTCAGGATAAAGAGAAGAGGAGCTTTAAAACGCTTTATAAAACAAGTGACCTCTCTTTTTTTGTGTTTCTTTTATTTCTTGAATTAAAAACAAGTGAGTTCTCAGTTGGAATGAGGTGAGCGATCAATAAAGGTAGAGCTTTACAGAAATGTATATAAAATACATGCATGCTTTTGCATGGAGATATAAATAATCTTTGCATGCTTTAATATAATTAGGTTAATGACGTTTGAATCTTTTTTTTTTCATACTATTTATAAGATGTTTCAATTTGTTGAGTAAAATGTTTAATTTGACATTAGGTACAATTGCCAAACCAACAATTCTAATAATATCTATGAGGCTTTAATTAATCGGTCTAGAATTGAGATATACTATTTATGAGAAGTGTTTGGGCTGGTTCTGGTTCCATCTTTTGATATAGTGATAAGTCCAAACTCCTTGCACAATTTTTTCAAGTCAGGCTTTGTATTTGTTCACACCTTTAGTCCAAGATGGTCAATTCAATTGGTGAACAAAAATTTGGGCTCTTGGGCTAATCTATAATTTCATATTACAAACAACTTACAAGGCATAGATGTTGATTAGAAAGAGGGCTCACAAGCATCCAAAATATAATACTGGTGATAAAAAAGATTTTATTTCTTCAGAAGATAATTACAATAATAAGCCGCCATGGTCCAAAAAGAATAGTCAGATTCAGATTTCATCACTGACGAGATTGGAAATGATGGACCAGATAAAAATATCAGGATTATTTCGTATCAAAAATTTGATTTTAATTAATCGTGCGAATTAAGTATTAAATCCCATAGGGACTTAACAATTTCGATCCAAATTAATTGAATTGGATCGGAACTGGGCGATTTTTCAAACCATTAGAGCTCATCTAAACCTTTTGTGCCTCAGAATTTGAAATAATATGTTATTTGCAAAAATATGTTATTTGTAACATGAATATTAATTAGGTACTATCACAATTGATGAATGGATGTCTTTTTTTTTCATTCCTCTCATACCAGATGCAATGCACATCAGTTAGTGCAAAATGTACCTGCCAGACCACTCACATGTTTTTCATCATAGCTATTATTATTTCTTTTGAATTGTTCATCATATCTATTATTACTAAGTTTAATCATAATCACTACTATAATATTGAATCATATCAGGTTGATGTGCTGATCAATTTTATACTATTGAAGCTAATTATTAGTGGCTTTAAGAGTAATTTTAATTTCGAAAAAGCTAAAAAGGGTAATTCATACTAATAATATATTTCCGGTTTATCGGTTTTTATTCCCTTTATTTAAGACAAGTTTCAATTTATTTCTCTATAATCAATCATGTCTCTAGTTTGGAGTTTCAAATTCTGTCTCAAATAATAAAAACAAGATTTCAAATTCCGTCTTAGATTTTATGTAGCTTGCAGTTTGGTAGTCTTAATAACTTAACCATTTTTCAAATTATTTTTTTTATTTTATTTTGAGGTGGGATTTGAAACTCCAAATCGGGCTAGTGAGCGAAATAAATTCATGGATATCTAAAGAATGCACTTATACCTACCTCCGACTACCGTTAGCACTACACAAGCCAAAAAATTGGTCATCTTCTTTCCCTACTACAAAGCCACCAAAACAGACTAACAGCATGTAAAGACAGACTGTTCCCACTACAGGGAAGACTTAACTTCAACCAATCGATGCTTAATGTGATATCATTTACTATATAGAAAGCCAAATAGCTTATTAAACACACATATATACCAAATCAAAACATGTAGAACACTAGGTGTCTGTGATATTATTGAAGTCCAAAACTGAGCACTGGTCATGAAATGGCTGCGAAGAAACAGATGGATAATGAAACAAGACTAAGCATGCCATTACGATCATGACATTACAATAATGGAAGACTTGTTCACCATCAGGAAATCCCTGCCTATCTGACCTAGCAAAACTATATGCATGACTTCTATCATACCTATGTCCGTAAAGAAAAACCAATCGCTTAACCTTTGGAGATTAACCTTCAACTGTTTTCCCTAATGGCTAATGCATCCACAAACGTTCAAGTAAATGAAATTGAAAACACGTTTTTTTGTGTCAAGTGTTGACAATTTTGGGGAAAATGTAGAAACTTTATCTGATCCATATTCATATGCTTCAAATCATGTTAAAAAGTCGATGTCTCTAAGGTTGGATTCATAAATCATTCAATTGCGCAATGGGTAGGAATAACCTCGTCTGATATCTATTTAGGTTTTGATTGTGTCCAACACACGACGAAATCGACCACCTTGAATGATCAGCCGTTAACTATCTTTATGTATTCCTGGTTAATTATTTGACTCCAATTCAAACTGAAAGTATAGATGTGATATTTGGAACTTTATTGAATATATGCGCGTTTTATCATTTTGTTGTAATAAGATATCTTAGATGGTTGCAATACTAGATCATAATCCTTGACTCCTTGTTACTGTTATGGTGGCATCATCCAATTAATCCATATTTAGTTTTTATATGACAAACCCTTACGGTCTTACGTTATATCTTTGATGTCCAAAAACTACCAATTGTTAATAATTTGTACCTTTTGTAATAATAAAAAAAATTCCCCTAAAATACTATAATAAATTTGTTTTGAAAATTACTAAATAAAACAGCTGAAGGAAGATGTGGACGCCCATTTTCATCTCTTTCATCTTCAAACCCTATTCATCGATGTTTCGAAGAACACTACTCTAATAATGTTATGGCAAAGGTCAAAATGAATTATTATATTTATTATGAGATATTTCATTGCATAAAAGTTTGATTTGATTAATAAGATAAAAAATATGCAATTCAATTTTGCTTCAAATTGCGTTTGATTATCCTAAACCAATGGAGAATGGGAGGAAATTATTAGAGGAAAAGGCATGAAAAGAGAACATTTTGTTTGTTGATGGAGAGTCCATCAGGAAAGAGAGAAACAAGAGAATATGACGATAAAATTTTTGTCAAATATAATTTGGAGTAAAATATGAAAAATGGTGTAGTTTTGATGATATAATTATATGTAGAGAAATTATATGCACCACCCACTTTATATACCACCTAAGCATCACCGACATGCTAGCAATTAAAACAGCGCAATTAAATAAGACGGCGCATTCAAACAACACCGGCCTATATTAAGCCTTCTAAGTACGCGGTTTCAATTTAACCATGCGATCCGTCAAACACATGACCCAAATTATTATCGTCTCCTTCAAATTCAAGAATCATTTATTCTCAAACTCCATCTTTCTATGTAAATCTTTTCGTGTTGCTGATATGTCTTTTGTACTTAAAGATATATTTTTTTGTATTACTGTATGCCTTTTTGTATTTTGCTGATATACATTTTGTATTGCTGATATGTCTTCTGTTCCGCATTAATGATATACATTTTTGTATTGCTGATATGCCTTTTCTTTCTTTATTAATGATATGTCTTTTAGTATTTCCCACATTTATTTTCGTATTTTAATTTTCTCTATCTTTTTAATAGCTTACACTTTTTCGTATTGATGTATGCCTTTATGTATTATTTATATGTTTTTTATATTGCTCACATATTTTTTGTATTACTCGTGCGTTGTGATGTGTCATAGGATCAGTAACACATTAACGTGTTTCAACCACACGCGCGCACGTGAGTGATTCTTTTTGGTGACGTGTAGCGCGCATGTTTTTTTAGAAGACGTGACGGCTTCTAAGTGAGTCGGTAGTGCGGGTAATATATAAGCTGGTGGTATGTAACCGGACCTTTATATGTATTAGTGCACCTCTTTTCTTTTTCTTTTCTTTTGTTTGAGGTAATATTGCACCCTTTTTGTTTTACATTTGTTTTTAGTTTTTAAGGTTTTATTCTTTTATTCTTCTATTGTTTTTAAGCTTATTGCATGAGTACCATTACTGGCCGAATTTGTCTTATTTTTTGATCAATCTGAGAAATAAAACAAGCTTGACAGGCAATGGATGTATCATCAGTCTTTATCTATAGTGTGGGCTCAAAACAAGTTACAAGAAAACTGAGATGGGCCCAATTCAAACCACCTCTAAAGTAACTCTTGTCTAGATGCATTTGGTAACTATTATGAGCAGTAAGTTCTTCAATCCCGAAAGGAAATGACAATGACAGCTCTTAGTCCATTAGAGAACGAGAGAGAGGAGAGAGAGAGAGACTGGAAAGAGAGAGCAATTATGTAGTGTACAACAAACCAATGAGAAGAGGCCACATTAACATAAAGTATTAGATTGAATAGATAGAGAGAGAAAAAAAGAGAAGAATTGTATAATTATGTTTGATTGAATTGAATTGAATTATATATTACAAAAGTGAGATTCTATATATAGGATGAGACTCTATCTAATGCTATTTAATTTTATACAATTCAATTCCTACAAATCCATACAATATACTCCATATTCTATACAATACATATAACTACCCTTATACATCTTACTACTCCAACATCCCCTTCAAGTCTAATCGGGATTAATCACGGTGAGTTTGTCACGTAGTAGATTGAAGCGTGGTGTTGTAAGGCCTTTTGTTAGAATGCCGGCGACTTGATCTTTAGTACTTATAAATCAGACTTGGAGAGTTTTGAACTCATTAAGCTCACGTACAAAGTGATAATCTATCTTAATGTGCTTCGTTCTTGCATTAAACACTCCCAACCGACTAAATTTTGTGACGAGTGAGAAGGATTAAGGACTCATGTTTTATTTTCAAAAAGTGCATTGAACTCGGCTTGCGTGGCGTCCCGCCATTTGGGATCTTTGTTGGGTTTGTTGAAGCATATCGGTTAACTCTCTTGATCGGATATAGAGGATGAGTAGATCGTTGTGGTGCTGGGGAAGAAGAGGGAGGAGATGAGTCCTCACTTGAGGGTTGAGATCCTTCAAGTAAAGATGTAGAACTTTCATGCGATGATGTAGAAACCTCATGTGAAGATGGAGAACCCTCATTTTGAGGATTATGGTTTGTTGGAATGAGTGTGCAAGTGATTTGAGTTGGAGGTGGAGAATTTTGAGAGGATGATGGACGTGTCTAATGTATGAAAGGGAAGTATGTTTCTTTGAATATGACATGGCGGCTCACATAAATTTTGTTTGTCGGTATGTAAAAATATTTGTACCTTTTTTGGTTTGGCGCATATCCATGAAATACAAGGTAAGGACCGATTTTCTAACTAATGTGAATTATATGATCGTGTATATGAGAAACACAAACAACCAAGGACTCCCAAAAAGTTATAATCAGGCTCTTTGTGGAATAAGATTTCAAAGGGAGATTTTTGCGGATTTGCGGAGTTCGGCAATCCGTTGATGAGATAGACAATGTTATAGAATATGGCATCCCAAAAATGAACCGGAATGGAAGGTTGAGACATAATAGAGAGGGCTAGCTCAAGGATGTGTCGATATTTTCTTTCAGCTTAGCCCGTTTTGTTCAGGTGTATAGGCGGACGTGGTGATGTGAGAGATAGAAGGGTAAAGACGCATAATGGGTTTAAACTCGATTTGAAGTATTTTTCTGGAACACGAGAGGAAGTTTTCAGCTTGAGACTTAAAAAGATTAAATGCCTGAGATACTTGATCTTTCGTGGTGAGGAAATATATCCACGTGTAGCACGGGAAATCGTCTGTGAAATGCACAAAATAGTGGACTACTTCAAGAGGCTTTGAGAAGCAAGCCATAGCTCGATTAAACGGTAATTTATGAACCTTGTCCGCACAATGTGCATCACAAAAAGCCAATTTTTTATTCGAATATAACAACTTATTTGCCTTTATTAGATTTTGAACGATGGGGAAGGAAGCATGGCACAATCTCCTATGCAATATATCCGCCGAGACCTACTCGCCAAAAATGCAGAGGGTTGAATTATTGATGCCGGTGTTTTGAAGAGACGATAGAGAAACGCAGATGGGTTGGAATTCGAGAACAACATTGTTGTCTCGTGTTATCTCACTCTTATGAGGCTGACTCCAATACCAAGCCTAGTTTCCAAAATGTTGCGAGATGCTAATGAGGTTTTCGTAATTTGGGGTACGTGAAGAACGTTTTTGAGCACCAACGAACATTTTGACAATTTAATAACTATCTCGCCCATATTTTGATTCGGTATGCATGTTCCGTTACCGACTCGAATGAGACCTTTTCCCGAATATGGTACATGAGAGGAGAGATCATTTCGGTTGGCCGTCATATGGTTGGACACACCTGAATCAAGAAACCATTCGTCCGATGAACCAATAGGCGGTTCCGCAAGAAGAGCGGTTTACGATTTTTGGTTCAACCTTATTCAGCAATGGTGCGCAATATAGTTAGACTCCTTACACATTTAGCATTTGACACCGTCATAATTTGTATTTTTTGCATTAATTACTTGATCGCATTTTTCTCGTTTTCTGTGCCCATAAAAAATATTTATCTTTTCAAATTGTGCCGCAAAAGTCTCAAAAAGTGACTTAAAAAAATATCTAGCCCGGGACCGGAGCGTAAAACCGAGCCCAGCGGAGAATTTGCCTGATTATATATTGTCCAAAGTGAAAACGATTGGAAAAAAAATGGAGGGAAGGGGAAAGAGAAGGAACGACCTGACACTCGTTGATTGTTTGAAGTCGCTGATCGATTCTTGATCTTTTTTTGATCGATTCTTGATAGAATCTTGATGTATTCTTGATCAATTTCTTCTTAGTTTAGACTAAGTCGAATCGATTTGGGGTTGAATTGCCTCAAAGTTCCTCACAAACGAATCATCAACACTATTCTACTACACCATTTGATTGTCTCAAAGCTCTCAATTACACATTAAATCATCTCAAAATCTCTTCTAACAAGGCTGAATCTTGGGTAAAAACTCCTTTGTTGATTGAATCTTGAAAAAAAATCAGTCAAGAATCGCTCTTCAACAGTGATCTAGAGGCGCAAGAATACAGATCTCTTAGATCAGACGAGTGAAAATTGAGAGAAAAGAAGGAAGAATAATTTCTTTTTTGTATGTGGAAGCATGAAAAAGAAATTAAGGCATTTACCATATTAGATTGAACGGATAGAGAGAGAAGAGAGAAGAGTTGGATAATTATATTTGATTAAATTTAATTAAATTGAATTGAATCATATGTTATAAAAATGAAGTTTTATATATAGAATGAGACTTTACCTACCTCTATCAAATTCTATATAATTCAATCCCTATAATTCCATACAATCCACTTCATATTCTATACAATATATACAACTATCTTTATACACTCTTGCTGCTCTAACAAAAAGCCCAAGTGTGCGATTTGTGGATTAACCAATCATGGAGTGATAAAGTGGGATACTGCGCCTGAGAGCACATGCATGTGCGAGTCGCGCCATTGAAGGAAGAAAGAAAGAAAGAGTGTGACATGACTTCAGTGGGGGTAAATCATGGGATAAGATCCAAACTTGGTAGGGTTACCAGCACAAATACAATATACTTTCAGAACACTGTCACATATATCTCCCTAATTGATGCATTTACTCTAAGACACAATTAATTAATGTTTTGGGTAATGAGTGAGTGAGTGAGTGAGTGGGTGGGGTGAGAGAGAGAGAGGTTCATATATGGGAAAGCTGAGGAATAGGAGTAGAAGAGACACTGGAGATGAGTGTGTGGGGAATATTTGCGCTGTTTGAGTGCTTTGTTTGTTATTGGAAAGGAATTGGATAGGTTAGGTTTCCTTCGTGTTTACTAGTGATTGGCTTCCACAAAAAGTTCATCCCCCCTCTCCCTCCCCATCCATCTCCTGTGTAGTTCTAGAGAGAGATAGAGACAGACATAGAGAGAGAGAAAGAATGAGAGAGAGAGGGAGAGAGAGAGAGAGTGTGTTAGGGTTAGCAGAGTAGGGTGGCAGAAGACCATGCTTTGGATTGTACGACCAGCACCCAACTCTTGACCAGCAATAGTAGTTAGGGTAAAAGGCGTGAGAGGAGAGATATTTGTTTCTTTTCTTTTTCTTTTCTTTTCTTTCAAATAAAAATAAAAAAGGGACAAAACATACACATGTCCATCTCCTTTTGTCCTAAAGTTGCAAACAGTTTGATAACGTGCCAACTCAGACACTTTCATCTCAAATCTCATATTTTTTGGTCATTTCTGTAGTGAATCATATAATCTAAAAAACCACTGTTGATGTTTTAAGCATATAATAATATTTCAAAATACAAATAGATTAGTGAGTGGTGATTCATCAGAGGTGAGGACCATACAAGACAAAGGCAGGGAGAGTAAAGAGAAGAAGGGTCAATAAAAGTAGAGATAAGGAGGATTTGTACTGGTGGGGCTGAAAATAATTGTACGGATGGCACACGTGTAGGAAGTAGATTGAACAGCAGTCGTACGGACCTGACAAGCATACTGCTCATATATAGTGACGCTAGATTGAAAAGAAACAAGAGAGAAGAGATAGAAAGGAGAGAGGGAGAGAGAAGCCCTTTTTCTTGGATTGAAAGAGAGAGAAACCCTAATGCTCCCCATGTAGTGAAAGAAAGTGAAACCCGGAACCCCTCATTTCATTTCATAGAGTAGCTTTTTTCTTCCAACCAGTACTAACTATATACTGTACGTACATATATTTATATATGCTATAAATGATATCATATTATTATAATCAGGGCATTGGTCGATTTGAAAACTGTGCACCTCTAACGGCCTTGAACTTGTGCCTTTAATCCTGATCATCTGACTGAAACTTTGATCTTATATGCCCTCTGACTCTGACTGACTGTGTAGTATGTACAATTTAGGTTTTAGTTCCTATATAATTTGCAAAAGAAAAAGAATTTCAATAAACCCTACAACTTTTTTGTCAATGTTCTGACCTAAATAGACTATAAATATGTCTAAGATGAAAAGTATGTAAATAAATGATTCAAATATAAACAAAATAAGATGAAAGATTACACTAATTGAGAAAAGTAAGAGTGCATCAACTTGAACATATAGAACGATTAAAACTACTTCAAGATTTTCTCAAAATAGAAATCATTTTTTTAGACTCAGATCAATCAAGTTCTTTTTAATGCTTTTTAATGCATAACTGAGGTGGATTAATCCCATACTCATGAGGAATTGAAATTCATTCATTAAGAAGTTGTCATAAAAATTACAAGTGCAAGATCCCATATAGAGAAAAAATTGGTTATAAAAAATGATAATTCAAATTGCAACTGTACGGATAAAATATATATGTTTTGAATATATTATTGATCAATTTTCAAAAAAAAATCGGAGAATTATATCATTACCATCATATTTCATCAAAATATGTATATATGTTTGTAAACATATTTCTACAAATATAAATATATATTTTGATGATACATGATGATTAAAATATAATTCTCCGATTGTCTTACAAATTTTACTACATTATACTTAAAAACATATATATTCCATCCGAGTGGCAAAAATTTGAGTTAGTAATTTAAATTTTAATATACAGCCAAATACTGTCACCGTTGTCCATATATATCACGAACGAACAATAAAAAAAATATGAGCATACAATTAATAATAACAATTTTTCACATTTGCATATATAAAGATAGTTGTATGATGTGATAGTTATGTACCTTCATTTTGAAGACACAACCCGATTGTTTTAATGCTACAAAAACATCTTCACCATTTCACATGACTTGCTCCATTTGCAACATCAAAATCCTCTCTACAAAAGATCAAATAGACATTTGATTAGTGAACAATGAATCAATGATGCAAAATCTTAAGTACAAGAGACAAACAACATTGTCTTTGTTTTTCTCTATCAAAGGCTAATCATGATGAATAGTAATTACTCCTTCCATGTAATAAATAGACCACAACGTTTCAGCCCCCAATTGTACAAGCTAGTTTCTAGCTAGTCCTACCAAATCCTCCTCTTTTCTTCTTCTTCTCCGCAAACACCATTTCTACATTTTTAATCCCTAGCTTCTCCACATGTCTTTCTCCTAGAGTTTGAGGGGAAAAATAATACTCTCTTATCAAAAGAGAAATCAGAGAGAGCTCCTCTATGTGAACTCCTTTTCTCAATATCTAGTCTACCAGACTCTACTCTAAAGGGAAGAAACCAGATAAAAAAGGAGAAAACAAAGAAGATGATACCTTTATCAGATGATTCCTTTACCAGACTCTATTCGCAATTAGAGCTCGGTTCGCCAGCTTCATCTCAACACCCAGTACCTCATCCGATTAACTTTTCCTTCCCTTACCCTACTCCTACTTTCATCTTAGAGGGCTTCCAACTGCCACGCCCAGACCAATTACTCAATGATCCAATGTGTAACACCATTTTTGACCCGAGTCAAATGAACAACACCACCGAAAACCCTAATTCTAGAAGCAAAAGGGCAGGGCGGAAAGACCGCCACAGCAAAATACACACGGCCATGGGGTTAAGGGACAGGCGTATGAGGCTCTCTCGTGAGGTGGCACGCAAGTTTTTCGGTCTGCAAGACATGTTAGGGTTTGACAAAGCGAGCAAGACGGTGCAATGGCTTCTCGCCAAGTCAAAATCTGCGATAAAAGAACTAGGCGGTGCATCAAAAGGCATGCACTCCAACAATGGAAATTCCAGCCCTAATAATGGTGATTGGCCAACCTCGGATTGTGAAGATGCATCAACTGTTTCTGATAATAAACATAAGATTGTTAGTGAAGAAAAGAAGTCAAAGGCTAAAAAGTCAAATGCTAAAGCACCAAGAAAGAGTAATGCGCATCAAACACTCGACAAGGAATCAAGGGCTAAAGCGCGAGAGAGGGCAAGAGAGAGGACCAAAGAGAAACACCGCCTGCAATATTGGGATAATTTGGTCTCATCAATTGGTACAATCGCAGTAGGAGGAGAAGAATCAAGCTCACACTGTTACACAAATTATTCATCGAGTATTTGGATTAATGAGAGATCTTCCTCTCCGGTAAACAAGTACAATATGCCGATGAATGAACATTTACATGATTGCACAATCAGAAGCGAGCCGAGTGAGATGCTGCCATTTAATTATGCCGGTCATGAAAATGGCGATGTGAATTATAATAATGTCTGCACGTATCAAGAACAATGGGAAATGGAAGGAGCGTTCTTTAGCGCCACGCAATACCAACCGAGACCATGGTAGCATTTTAATTTGTACTTATGTTTTGAAATTAGGTTTGATTATGATTTCTAGCTTTTCTCAATTTCATCAATGGTCTTATGCCTAAATTTTTAGCTTTTGGATTTAATTTGTGTTGTTTAGTTATCAGTCTTTGTTGTAATATAGGAGATTGTTATGTTGGAGTTGATTTGATAACTCACTTTAGGTTTTGATAAATTGATGAAGTTATTTCCATGTTTAATTTGGATATGTAAACTAGTTAGTTTCCATCCAATTCCTAATGATGAAATGGTTCGTTATATATTGATTAAATGGGTTCATGTTCATTATATATTGATGAATGAATTGTATGGTCATTTAATATGAAATGTATCTAGATTAAGCATGGATTTTATACAAAAAGATTGCATATTTAGTAGGAAATAGAAACATTTATCACAATTACAGTTGGTTTGTGATCATTCTTTGAAATTGAATATTCTTCGGGGTCAAGCGATTGATATTCTAATATTAGTAACTTTAAATATACCTAATTTTATTAATCTATAAAAAATTATAATTTCTTTTATATATTTTTTCGAATTACTTTCTATATTGCAGTTATCAATATTCCTTACCCAAATAACTTTCTGTACTGTTTTACTACAAAATAACACAATCAATATGTTTATAGAAAACCTATAAAGCCAAGAGTGCATAAAATTTTCAATGTATGCTAATTATTTGTCATAAACTATACCTTAATTTCAAAGTATATGTCATCTCATAGTAACTCATTTTAATCAAATTCAAGAGCAGGCCTAATGGAATCCATTATTGAAAAATGGTTTGATTGCATTATATCGACTACTTTGTGTGGTGGATTATTTCTGAAAAAAAAGAAAATAAAATCGTGTGATATTGGATTCTTACGGTTGATTGGATGCGCATTAATAATTTATCAACAGTTATTTTCATGATTTAATAAAAAAAATGACGTAAAATATGTCAAGAATAATTGAGGACCATGCACGTGAAACGTTGAAAGTGATGATCAAACTTTTCAATGATAAAGACATTGCCTTTTTCATATTAATTTAGGTATCTTTCATCAAATTGTTGCGTTAACTAATCAATGCAATCCACATATATAGATAAGAATTATGTTGCTTATCACTTTCATCGTAATTACTTGACGACGACTTTTTTCATATTATTTTTGGAAAAATATAAGTGAATGAGAATTTATTGGTATTTCTGGAAAGAAAATATATAGCTTATCATTTAACTATAACAAGCGACTACATCAAAGAGGGGAAATATAAAGTACATGAAAAACTACACAAGCTTGTAAAAATGTCAATTTTACTTGTTCATTTCCAGTCTAACAGATAGATATTTCTTTAATTTGTGATTATATTCCCGCTCAAAAAAAATTGTGACTATGTTAGTGATAAATATACTGTAAGATTGTCTCAAATAAAAAAGTGATAAATATACTGAATTTTTTGTATATAGTTTTCTAAAGTATTGGGTTTTAAATATTTTAAATTTTGATTAGAAAGTCAAAAATATATATAAATAGCTAATCTTTTTTTTTTTGAGGCAAGCTTGATAAATAGCTAATCTTTTTTGTCAATAAACCAATGAAAAGTATATAGAAAAATTTATACATACTATATATTATGTATATGTAAATTTTTTTTTTTTTCTCAATAAACCAATTGAAAGATAATAAGTGCAGCCCTTAAAATTGTTAAAGATAAACTAATCGTGCTCACAAATAGTAAAGATTACCCAATATAAATTAAATTAAACTAACTTCAAGTTTATGTACAAAGTGGCTGTAAAATTTTCTTATTTTTGTATCATAGAAGGATATGAACAAAAGTATAATGATTACTACATGCATGTTTCTCTCATTATCAAAAAATATTTTTAAATTTTTAAATTTATTTGTGTAATATAATATTAAATTATATTATAAAACAAACAAAAAGTACAGACATGATAGTACATATCATGGTGCTGGGTTTATAATTGCATTCAGTACTTTGCAATACATCATCAGCATCCAGCACACCAAAGTTGACAATCCATACATGAGTTATAGCTTCATTTCTTTCAAAAAAAATATCAGGTCAGAGTTCCTGATCATTTATGGTGCAGACAACTTATATATAGGTCACTAATATTGTTGAAGTATATATATGAGACATATAAGGTAATAAGGAAAATTATTGTCCAAATTTCAAAAATAATAATAACTGTAATCAGGGAAAAGTCATAGTACAATAAATCTCTTTTTACTAGTATGATAATTAAAGCTTCTATAATAAGTAAAATATAGGTGGATTTGAAATTTATTTTTATTGATAATTTTGTAAAGCATACTTTATTTCATGAAACATGACCTATATTAGTTCCTTCTGTAAAGAAAAGTGAATTTGAATATGTTTTCAAAGAAATTATGTAGTATCTGAAAAACAAAATTGTAAGTTATAATCAATTTTACAAGCACATGCAACAGAATGATCTTCTATTTATACTTTCAACCCTTCAGTTGATTATTTTCTTTTTAAAATTAGTCATATTGACAGATAAATGAGTAAATTACAGTAGATGAACCATAAATGGAACTTACAATTTTTGCAAGAGTTCATGAATCTATGAGAGAGTTTCAAACCTTTAATTATTACTTTCTGTGTTGAAATATAGTAACTAAATACTTTAAGGAACTATCTGTTACTTATATATTATCTGCTAATTTGAAGAGTAACATGAACATGGTATTATGCAAAGAAATAATATCTTTACAATGATTATGCCCAAAAGAAAATTTAAGAAAACCAAATAGCACATATAATTATGCACCAACTACCAAATTGAACAATATGTTCTTTGTATGAGACATAAAAAAATTTAAATCAAGATGGGAGAACTGGATTTGGTACGGAACAGTGAATTGTGGAAGCAAGTTGTAAGATCGAAGAAAAAAAGTTTTTCATTTTTTCCTCACTATTGTTTCTTTTTCTTCTTTCTTTTTTTCTTTGATTATTTTGATTTATAGCCAATTCTCCTGGCAAACATTTGTAATAAACATTTATGGTTTGATCAATTTAATATAACTACAGACGCTCAGGTATAACCTCATGTCTATTTCACAAGAAAAGATTTAAGAAGAAAAAGGACTCTTCTGAAAATGAACTGAATTTGAATTTTGACAATATGAATTGTACAAAATTAAAGGTTTTTTCCCTTGATGTATTGATCTAAATTTAGAAGGATTTTGATATGAAGTTTATGTTGATGTGATGTCCATTTATCATGGTTCTGAAAATCGCCGATTTCGATTCCGACTCGGGCGATTCGAGTCGGAATTGACAAGTTCCGATCTGATTAATATCCGATTTTCACAATTATATAAAATTATTTTTGTATATTAATTGGTCTGATTTTTCATCCGATTCGGCCGATTCTGATTCGATTCAGCTGATTCTAAATTGCTATCCTAGGGACCGACTCCGATTCCGATTCCGATTTTCAGAACCTTGCCATCTATTCTAATGGAGTATTGTTGATTTTCCAATTAATAATGCACAGATATAATGAATGATGATTAAACCCTAACTTTGGTTTGTATGCCTCTTTTTGTTTTATTGGTACTTTCAGTTTTATTAATAAGATTTAAATCCTATAAACACATGAATCAAGTTATTCTATGACTAGTTTTAATCTTCTCATTTTACTTTTCTTTTAGTGACTAGAGATAGGCTTTTCATGGATATATTAATATTTTACTTATTTGGAAAAAAAAAAAACACATTTTGATCACTTATTCTTGAATTTTTTTAATCATCTTATTCTTTAATTTAGTACAAAAGAGAAGAAATTTACATATACTTTAGTTTTTGAATCATCTTGTTAACCTGAAACTTATTCCTTCTAAAAACCCCAGCTAACAAGCAAGAAACCTAGGATTTATTTGTTTTATTTTATAGGCAGATAAAAAGAAATGAAATTTGGAAAATAAATATTTGAAAAAGAAAGAAATTCCTTTTATATCATAGTAAAAAGAAAAAAGAATCAATGAATGTAGATAAATATGTAGTACTAATTATAGTACTTAGTATGTACCAGTCATGCTGAATTAATTTGGTAGTAAAATATAATGATTCATCTCTTATTTTTGTTCTTTTTATGAAGTTTATTCTTTTTATTATCTGTAGTAAATGTTCTTTTTTTATGTTCTTCAATTTCATGGTTTTTATTTAGAATTTAATGTGAATGAGTTCTACTGAGACCAAATATAAAGCTAACTCATTGGATTAAACTTATATTTAGTGATTCCAAATCATAAAATTTTCCATAATAATATTTTTCCTTGCAAATATGTAGGATAATACGAAATATCAGGGATAACTTCAATGAGAAATTGCGTTAGATTTTTAGAAATAATATTGCCAAACTTTTTTTTATTGCCTAAAACCCTAAACTCTACGATTGCCAAAGTGATTGCAAATAATATTCAGGTTTCAAAAAGGACAATAAATACATCAACAAGCATGACTAAAACTAGTCGGCATTTAAATTTTTAAGAACTATTTGAATGGCCCTTTGCTTTCCTATTTGAACTTGAACAATTTATATAGTTTGTGTGTTTTATAGACAATTTTTAATTTAAATATTTGTAATAATTATGAAAATTGAATACTTGATGTGCTATATTGTAAATTTGATGCTTATTGGATTCAGATAGTAGGGTTTATCTGTTTATATCGGGTCCGGTTTGGATCTTTTGTAAAGCTTAATTTCATCTTCTGTAAAGCTAATTAATTTTAATTTCATAAATTATTTTTGTGTAGATACAATACAGAATCTTTCATACATAACAATACAGTCTCATTTTTTCCTCTGGAAACTCTTTTGATACTTCCTTTTTATTTGTTATATTTTTTTAAGTTTGTAAATATTTTATATTAAATAAATGAAAGTATGGTTGTTTTGAGCCTAAGTTCACTTGCAAAAATAAGAAGTCTCATGACATGAAAGGGCAATACTGCTCACCACTAATTACTGCTAAGGAACCACTATTCTTATTATATTTTATGAATTTATGTTTAGTTGAGACATTCTATTTTTCTCATGTCTATTTCAGGTTCTGTGTTGTTCTTAATCTTAACTAGGAAAAACAACCCTAATGCAATAAATGGATTTAGTAGGATGCGGCTACATTATTTCTAGGCTATATACTACACCACACTCCTCTCCAATTATACAAAACAAAAGACCAATCTAAAGCTGTTATACTTAAATGGAGGCGTCAGTCAAAGTTAACACTGGAAAACATAACTATTTGGGAGATTTAATAACCTACAAATAGGAGTATGGTTCAAGAGATCCTAACTGTATAATCCAATAGTGCATGAGATTTTCACAATCAGTTGAAAATATATTATAAATCTTATTAACTATTATTCATATTTGTTTGAAATCTATTATTATTTATCTACTTTGAATAAACTCGGGGGTATAACATTGATGTATAAAAGAAACAAAGCTAAGTTTTTCAGTAAAATTACTTGTTAGATCTGCTAAATTTAGTCACTAGATGGAAAAGGATAATAATTATAAATATGAGATTTCTCATGAGACTTTCACAATCTGTTGAATATCACAAATCTTATTAGTTTATGCATATTGTGATGGTCTATTTTATTTTGAATTTATTATAGTATGATGACTGTTCCAAAATAAAATTGTTTATTATGATGGCTCATTAATGGGTTATGAATTACTAGCTAGGTTTTCACTAAAATTACTTACTAAATCTGCGCTAGATTTTATTCACTCAATGGAAAAAGAATAAATTGGTATATTTTATTTACTAAATGGAAAAAGAATAATGTGGTAATTATATATTTTAAAAATTCAAAATAAAAAATACAAGAAATATAGAGAT
The DNA here is from genome assembly GCA_027726005.1 of Juncus effusus. NCBI lineage: Eukaryota > Viridiplantae > Streptophyta > Magnoliopsida > Poales > Juncaceae > Juncus > Juncus effusus. The sequence continues at coordinate 1,060,611 of CM050905.1, read as the reverse complement.
AAAGATGCGCAGTAGAATCTCATCACAACTCAACTCATCAATCAAGCATGAAGAACAAAGAATATATAAAAGTTTGATCACTACTTTAAAAAGCCAAACATACCCAAAAATGAAGGAACTAGATCTTGACAGAGAAAAGAAAGAAAGAATAAAACATACCTTTAAATTTGATTCGAAATGTGGACATATTCTTTGCCAAATAAAGACAAAGTCTCCTAAGCTCCATCGCCTCAAAATAGCATATTCCAACCCAAAAAAAGTATATTCCAACCAAAATACCTTACAACTCTTGTTCTCTCTCGTCTGAAACTCACAGCTTTTAGAGAGAGACAAAGAGAGAGGGAGGGCGTACAATTAGAACTTAGCATGAAGAAGAAGGTCAAACAGGAAGAGTAAAGAGAAAAAGATAACTGTTAAATGATAAACAGTTAAAAGGACAAAATGTACTGTTCATGAAAAATTCGAAAAGAGAGTTCAGAAAAATGTTGGGCTATTTTCCTAGGTTAGTGATTTTGCACCAGTATATTTTCTTGAAAAAGCCGTTGATATTTTGCTGTTATATCCCTTTATTTTTTGTGGTATTGCACATACATATGCTTTATAAATAAAATAAAGGATTCTGTTACAGAACGACGCACTGTAGTACGACTGTTCACGACGGAATTCAATAACAGTATATATAATTTATTTTCTAATAATAATATAATCATATAATTTATTTTTTTATAACAGTATATATATAAAAAGTGAAAACAGTATATAAAAATGGAAAAACAGTATATAAAATAGGAAAACAATATATAAAAGTAAAAAAATAAAAAATACACAAAGAATAAATAACAGTATATTAAATAACAAAATAATATATAAAATGAGAAAACAGCATATAAAATAAAAAAAATAACAGTATATCTACAGTGCGTCGTGCTACAATCGTACTATATAGTGCGTCATATTTGCACATTTTCCTAAAATAAAATTATTCAAAAGAATCAACAGTTCAAATTTCAAATCATAAAATGTATGGACCAGTGCAACAAAAGTGAGAGTAACGGACAAAATCTGGAAGAAAATAAATATTTTCCCAATTTGGGCTTTTCTTGCCCTTAATCTTTTTGGGCCTTAATTTAAGAAACATATATTTTAAGATGAAAAAGTAAAAGAAAAATACAAATACAATTTTATGAAATTCAAGTGAGAAATTTATTTCCATCCAAAGAACAAATGAATTAAAGTCTGTCGCCAAATTTAACAAATACACAAAAAGACAAATAAACTTAATTTCATAATAAATATACAAACAGAAAAAGTATAATATTACACTCCTTTACTAGCACAACTCACAAACCCTAGAAGGACCACTCAAAACATTTCAAACACTTCAAATTGGCTTTTTAAATTATAAATATATACATACATTATATAACAAAAACAACACAACACACAAATTGTGAACTAACTAAAAAAAGAACTATCAAACACTATATATAATATATAATTTTTTTTCCTTGTTTAATTAGGGTTAGAAAATATAATTTCATACATCAAAAACAGGCATTCGCTCCTCAATTGGAACCCTACAAATCGGACACTTCTTGCATTTATCAGCACATGACCTATCATTAATTAATTATCCAAATATTAATTATTAAATAAATAAAACAAAAAAATAAAAGTAAATATATAAAAAAGAGAGAAATAAAATATACTTGCAAAGAGTGCGGTGCCTGCACGGTATTAAAACCATGCATATTTCTCCCTCATAACATATCCTACATAATATCTTCTCCTGAAATTACATCAAATTATATTAAATTAATGCAAGTGAATATATTAATATGAATTAATGAAATAAATAATATATACATTTTGGAGTCTTTCGAACTCTTGTTGGGTACATTTCGTAATTTCAGTTTGCTCTCCCAGAGCGGCTTGTAGTCTCCAAACCTAATTACAAAAAAATTATGCAATATTACATTTATATAATAATTAATAAAGTAAAAAAAAATATTAAAATACCTCTTCAGCGAGATCTTTTTTAGGCATTTTCTTCACCACTTCAGGAGGGTAGCCACAAAATGTATTATACCTATATTAAATATGCCTCGAAAAATTATTTCCAAAATTACAAGGACTAAATTGCAAATATATTTATCAATATAAAAATTTTAATTAAATTAATACCCAGTGGATTCGGCCTGAAATAACCGAGCTTGCTCTTCCTTACTTCCTTCATCAATCGACCACCATCCTAAAAGCCTGACAACATACCAATTTTAAATAAATAAAATAAACAAATCAAAAATTACAAAAAAGCCCTCCATTATCCTTAAATCACAAAAAAACAACCTTGCATTATCCTTAAATTGCAAAAAAACAAAAACCTCTGTTCTTAAGAAAATCAAATTATACGCTAATTAAACGTAGGGCCAAAATTTCGATTTTCTCAAAAACAGAGGGACGGACTCTTTCGTAATTCAGTACATTTCAGGGACCTTTTCACAAAATTCCCACAAAAACATTACCGTGAGCCATGATGTAAAAACGCGAAACAATCGCGGACTTTGGAGGACATAACTGAATATCTCGCGCTGACGGGCCCGCTTTTTAATAATAATATTAATTTCTCGATTAATCTCGACACGGAAAATAAAGCGCCGGCTGCTTGAAGGATGAAGAGCGGGCAGAAGAGGACGAGGATCGGGATGTGTTGAGCGCCAGCTGGCGTGCCCTGAAAAAGTCAACAGTCAATAGTCAAAGTCAACAGTCAATAGTCAAAGTCAAACTTGTGTGTTTTTTTTCAGGATTTACCCCCTCCCTCATGTTGTGATTTTGAAAAAACTGGCAAAATCATGAATTCTGTCGGTTGTTTATGTGTAAATAATTACCATTTTTAGGGGTATAATTATAATTTCGAGATTCATTTTTTCACATTCACTGTTTAACAAGAGCGTTGAGATTACGATTACACCCCTGAGAAAATTGAAAAAGGTGATATTTCTCATATCCTAACTTTTTTTTCAATGTTAACGAAATATCACTTTCTTCAATATTTACAATTTTTTCAGGGGTATAATACTATAATTATAATTTCAATATTTTTTTTTGAACATTTTATCTCTTCATACCTCAAGTTTCATTCTCACCCTCATTATTACTATTAATTATTTCTTGGGTTCCTTCATTTATTTCTCTATCTATTTATTTACTTATTTATACGCGATTTATCATTTTCTATACGACATTCATAACCTTCCAGGGGCATAATCGTAATTTCAAAATCATTTCTAAGTTTTCATTACCTCTAATTTCATGCAGAGAAGCACTTGAAAACAAACCAACGGCACTTTCATAACGTGGCCCCCGATATCCTGCAGCCCACACAGAGCACTATTTCCACTCTCACCCTCGTTATTACTATTAATTATTTCCTGATCCTCGAAAGAAGATAATAAATATCCGCTCTCCCAGTCTCTGTATCGGATCGCGGAAGAAGAAGAGGTGCTAGGCTCAAAAGAGGAGTTTGAGGGCTTGTGGATCATCGGATTCGTCCATTTCGTGCATACTAAGAAGGCAAAGCATTCTGCGATTCTGCAAAAAAGGAAGGTGAGTTTGATATTCTGCGATTCTGTGTAAGAAAGAGGAAATAATAAGATAAGAATGATATTCTGCGATTCTGTGTAAGAAAGAGGAAATAATAAGATAAGAATGATACTCTGCGATTCTGTGTAAGAAAGAGGAAATAATAAGATAAGAAAGGAAGGTGAGTTTGATATTTCGGAGTTTTTGAGGGGTGGGATTGTGAATTTTGTGGAGTACCCGAAGTTTATGAAGAGGTCCCACCAGCCTAATGCTCCCACGTCACCTGAGTTTTTATTAATTATTTATTATTTATTATTTATTATAATTCAAGCATAGTAATTATTAGTTAGTAATTAATTAAGCGAACAATATTTAGTACCGCAAAGTTTGAGAAGAGTGAATATAGTGGCAGCTAAAAGAAACACCAATGAAATTGCGACCCAAAAATGCTGAAAAAAATAAAGAAAAAATAAATATATTATTAGTCCGTAAACTAGAATATTATAATTATTTTTTTATTAATTAGAAAAAGAATAATAAAATGATACAGGTAAAGTTTCCCAAATCGCTTCATCACTCATGGTCTCTTCATCTCCAGGCATTAAAGCCCTGCACATTCTGAATTAAAAATAAAATAATTAAAATTATATAGTTTTTTGTTAATTTTTCGGACTATATTAATTGTATAAATTCATTACCTGAAATTGTCAACAAGAATAATTATTTCAAACGCGAGCAAAGGTAGAAATACAATCTTCAAACTATACGCCGCATTAGAATAATCTACAAAAATTATAAGAAAATTAGGGTTTATTTAGAGAAAAAAAAATTAATTTTAAGGTACTAATTTATCAAAAATTATATATATTTTTACCGTCTTTAGTTTGAAGATAAATACAAAGAAGAAGTTCAAATGAAATTAGAAGAGGAGCCGCAACTATAGCATGACACGGGGCCCACTACAATTAAAAAATAAAAAATAAAATATTAATAATTATATTTCTTTTTTCATAGTAAATAAATGAATAATTAATTTGAAAAATAATATTACGTGGCGGCCGTGCGGTACAGCTGGCGCTGGTAAGGAAAACCGGCCTCTTGAAACGACAGAGTGAAATAGCCAAAGAGGGATGAATATTATCCTGATTTAATTTCATAAATTAGATATTAATTTTGAAATAATAAGCAAGTCAAATTGTGTAATTGTGCAATTAGGATTTAGATCAGGAGAAAAGTGGACACTGAAAAGCCTCTTTTGAGTAAAAAAGAGAGAAGTCTTTGCTCAAAAAGAAAGAAAATTTTGAAGAAAAAATGGAAATATCAACCATAGATTGTAATTCTAAGTTAAATAATTATCTAATTTAAGGACGAATTATTAATTGCAATTTAGGGTAGTTTCAATGTATTGAAGAGACTGAAGAAAACCCCCCCCAAATTTTCCAAAATTAGCATACCAATTACCATGAGAAGGAAAGAGAAGGAAAAAAATAGCTAAAGTTTTCTCTTTTAGGAAAAAAGAACGTGAAAAGCACGAATTCACTAAGAATAGTTTCAATTGCACTCTAGCAATGTAACTACATTCACCTAACAATTAAAATTCCCATTAAATCGATCACAAAACCCAAATTTATCACCAAATTCACGAATTTTCCGCCTACCAAATCATCCCGAAATCATTGCCCAGCTCAATTATCTCCACCCAAAACCCTTTAATCAAAGAAAAAATCAAAAGTAAAACAACATACCACCAAGAGAGGGAAAGTCTCCGATCGATTTTGAGCGCGAGCAGAACCGTAAAACAGAACAAGAACACGTGCGCCGCCGCGCCCTGCGCCGACTTCCCCACCCCCATCCAGGTCATCGGCCGCCGTCTCTGCTGCATCATCCCCCCTTCTTAATTCCACTTCTAATTCCCCTTAATCTCCTCCTTTCTCCTCCTCCTCCGATTCTTCTTCTTATTCTTCTTCCTTTCTGATTTTGGTTCAGAATTGAAAATCTAATCCGAAACAGTGAATGGTTTTATTTATTTGTACTTTGTTTTCTTTTGGACTTTGAAAAAACGGGAAATAGTTTAAATCCGGTTTCTGTTTTTTCGTTGGTTTTGTTTTGAATTTTGATTTTGATATCTGTTTTTTTTTCCTCTCTGACAAAATCCTCTTCTTTTTTTATCCTCTCTCTGACAAAATTATTCTCTTTTTTTCTATCTTAGTTTTGTTTTTGAAAGTTGTCTCTGTACAGTCTTTTTCTTCGTCTTTTTGTTTGGATTTGGGGATATTTTCTTGCAAGGAAATATTTCAGTAAGATACCTGTGATTTTCTGAAATTGGTTTTTAGGTATGATGTGTGTTTAATTTAGAGGAATGTGATGGAATTTTGGTTATTTGGAGGGGTAGAGTGTGATTTGTGAAGGGGGGTATTTACGTGCTGGTGCCAAAATTTAATTGATTTCGCTTTCGGCTTGGCTTTCACGCATAAGAAATGGGTAGAAAGTTTTCTCTGAACTTGGTCTTTTAATTAATGTATAGATAAGCTAGAAAAAATTAATTAATGCAGATTGGATTACGTTAATGCTTCGTAATCAGAGATTATCTAGGTGAATGATTTGATGATATACATTTGAAGATATAATAAATTGAATATTTGTTATTGTTATTATTTTAGGTTTGAATCATTTTTATTTAAATACGAAAATAAATTAATTAAATTGAAATCGACTACTATAAGAAAATACAAGATTTTACATTTAAAATGTTATCGAAGATGATTAAATGACCATTGAGATCTTGATTGGATCTCAGTAAGTTTTTCTTGTATGATCAAAAATTAGGTATGTATGTTTTAATATTACTGGGTTTATATATGAATTAACTTTAATTCAAAAATAAAATTTCTTGTAATGACACTTATAATTAGCATACACTAATTTACTAAGAATTTCTCGAATTGAATTTGGATCCTTATCGAATTAGAGTATCTAGAAGATACGAGTCACACTTTATATCATTTTCTGCATCTTTGCTTGCTCCATATTGTTATTTCAAATGAAAATTCGGAAGTAAAATTTATGCAATGAGGTCGCCGATTGCAAATCTTTAATTTTCAGTTCAATTCTGGATGTAATCAGAGATGTGAGAAAGGGAAAGAGTGAAAAAAAATAAGCACTGATTGAACTGACTTCTCTTTATATTTTTCAACTCAGTTATTTCTTATCTTAAGTATATTCAACAATGCTAAACAAAAGTGTTAATTATTTGAAGAAGGTTTTCGTAAGTGATGTTCGATCCATGATTTTTTTTTCTTTTATTTAAAATAATTGGGTATATTGGCTGCATATTTCATACGCATTGTTGACTAGCGTAAATAATTTTTTATATTCCAGAAAATTATATATAGAACATATAAAAAAACCTCACTTCTACTTCCTGTAGGTTACTTATAATTTAATATTGATAGATTTTATGTATTTTATGTCTTTAGTGTCACAAATCAGCACTTGTTGGTGCAAATTTTATACAATAGAACATGTCTAGACAATCATGTGTACAAATTGAGTGCCAAATAAATAATGGAGTAGCACTAAGCATACACAAAAATATAACAAAATATATGGGAGCTGATACTGCGCGACGGGTACTATAGCGACCATGTAACGACGGTATATAAAAATGAAAAAAAACATATAAACTGAAAACAAACAGTATATAAAAAATTCATTCGGTAAAACAGTATATATTTAAAAAAAATAAAAACAGTATATAAAAACATATATACTGAAAATAAACAGTATATAAAAATTCATTCGGTAAACAATATATATTTGAAAAAATGAAAACAGTATATAGTGCATATAGAAACACGAGAAAGTAGTATATAATTTCAATCCGTTGCTATATAGTCACTACAATACCCGTCATGATTTCTCATTTTCCAAAATATATTAAACTCTTCAAATATCCCCATCAAACCAGACTATAGAAGTCTCTTTCAATATAGAAGAATATTCTCAGATACTAAATGACTCAACTAATCAGAACATGATATCATTCATTATATTTTTTCTCATTGGTAAGGGGCCATAATGGACCCCTCATCTAATAATTTCTCCCCGCCAACAAACTACATCCAATAATTTGATTTTACTAAGCATTAGCTAATCAATAACAAACCAATTTAATATGAAGCTTTTCAAACAATCAATGTAAAATTTCAATAAAACCCCTGTATCATAAATTAAAAACTCTGGAAAAAAGTTAATGGTTATATAATAATATTATATTATTTGACCCGATTGAAATGAAAAAACAACTAGATAAGATTATGCCCCACTAACATCTTGCTAAATTCAACAATACTTTTTCAGTTGAATTTAATATTATATTTTTGGCAGTTGCCAACCTAAACTCTTAGATTATTGTTGATTGTTTCATGGGACTTCATGCACCAATAAACAAACTCATTTTGATGGTTACATAGGAATATTTTATTTTCTTCTTGTACCGGAATCTCAAAACTTGAAAATTAAATGATGGGTAAATCTCATCTTAGGTACCTCAATTTTAAAAAATGACCAAATAAGTCACTCAACCAAATCAGTCACTCAAATAAGTCACTCAACTTTAAAAAATGACCAAATAAGTCACTCAATTTTCAATTATCTCGTAGAGATTACTAAACTTTCAAAAAATATCAAATAGATCACTCAACTTTCAATTGTCCCCAATAGGTCACTCACCTTTTAAAAAATGACCAAATAAGTCACCCGGTTAATTGAAATTTGAGTGACCTATTTGATTATTTTTGAAAGTTGAGTAACCTATAGGAGACAATTGAAAGTTGAATGACATATTCGATAATTTTTGAAAGTTGAGTGACCTATAGAGGACAATTGAGAGTTGAATGACTTATTTTGTCATTTTCGAAAGTTGAGTGACTTGTGATGAATTTTACCCTTAAATAATCTACCACATTTAGGCCTGAATATTATATGGCCCGTTTTAATAAATGTTTTATGATTGGCCCAATAGTAAAATAATTTATTGGGCCTTTCTGTAGTTGAACAGATTATTTTTCAATATTTGTAAAGATTCCAACCCATTTTGATTATATTTCTCCAGAAAAGTCCATTTTATCTACGATTCAAAATAGGCCCGATATGAACAATGTTTTAGGCCATTTGTGTTTTTTAAAACATATAGTCTACCTCATTGTAGCCCAAGTATTAAATGATGGCTGCATTTTAATAAATTAAATGCTTTTTATTAGCCCAAAATAAAATAATGTATTGGGACTTTTTTTGTAGTTGACCCTTTTTCTCAATATTTGTACGATTACCAACCCATTTGGTCTCTACCTCAATAAAAATATCCATTTTCATTACAAATTCAAAATAGCCCCAGTTTGATTTGAAGAAATATTTTGGGCTATTTTTAACATAACTTCATCTTCATAATTAACTAGTATAGTATAACAATTTTGGGCTATTTCGCGGCGAGTATTTCAATTTTAATAGTTATTTCAATCTAATAATGTATAATTTATAATTATGAAGATTCAAAATTAAAGTTTGTAAATCCATAATACATAAATAATACATGAGATTTCAAAATTATTTTCTTTGATTATCTTATGTCATTATGTCTTGACATAATATATTAGGAAAACAAATTAAGTATTAATCATGCTTAGATGAATGAAATCAGAAAAAATAAAATGCAAGATAATTTATTTCGAAGATTTTAGTTGAAACTACATAAGATTAAATAATAGATGATTAACTTTAAAAAAAATAAAAAATATATTTAATATTATATATATGGGAGAAAATATGTATACTACATAGGAAAATGTAAATTATTCATTTTCTTCAAAAATTTGTCATCGCTATTTTTCTTATTTTTTTTAGATGTTAAAATGGTATGGATTACACATATATTATTATGAAACCCGTAATACATTAAGTAATGTAATATAGTTTTCAATATTCTGAATTTTTTTTGAGATGATAGTTCTCACATAACGGAGATATAACACTGAACATTATTCTAACTAATCATGTGATATTATGATAATAATTTAAATTAAAAGCTAAGATTTAATAAATTTTTTGATTCGACAGCGGAAAGAAAATTGATAAATAGTTCTCTTGGGAATTTTCAAAGAGGGGAAAAAAATATTATAAGAGTAAATGACCTTATCATTTTATTACATGTTCTTTTATATAGTCTGTATTCATATATTTTATCAAGAAGAAATGAAACTGAAATTATAACAATATCTTTATGTGATATTGTGGTAATAATTTAAATGAAAAGCTAAGATTTCAAAAAAAAATTGATCCAACGCCCGAGATAAAATTAACAATAGGTCTATTAAGAATGCTCAAAGAAAGGTATAAGGTATAAGTTAATGAGCATATTATTTTTGTACATCTTCATTCATATAGTCTATATTCACATATTCTAGCAAGAAAAAAATTGGAACCATAATAATATGAAACTCAAAATAAAGAGAAAATTATAACAAATTTATATTTGATGATTTTAACCTAAGAAATAAAATATTTCATTAAGAATTATAATTTTTTAAAGAAGAAAAGAAAAATTATTTATATTTTAATGAGTAAACGCTTCATTAACTATTGGTACATGTGATATTGTGGTAATAATTTAAATGAAAATCTAAGATTTAAAAAAAATGATCCAACGCCCGAGATAAAATTGACAATAGGTCTCTTGAGAATGCTCAAAGAGAAATGAAAAATAAAGTATAAGGTATAGGTTAATTAGTATATCATTTTTGTACATCTTCTTTTATATAGTGTATATTCATATATTTTAGCAAGAAAGAAAATTCAAACCATAACAATATGGAACTCAAAATAAAGAGAAAATTCTAACAAATTTATATTAACGATTTTAACATTAAAAATAAAATATTTCATTAAGAATTATAATTTTTTAAAGAAGAAAAGAAAATTATTTATAATTTAATGAGTGAACTCTTCATTAACTATTGATATTAATAATTAAACATAACCATCTGATTAAGATCTGATGGTCACAAACAAACTCACAACAGTTCTCACTAAATCGGGTATAGAACACAAAACATCAATTCAACAAATCATATGCTTATGTTTTAATAACCACATAAATGTTGCCATAAAATATCAATAAATTTGAGAAAATGAATGATTAAAATTTGACAAAAAAAATGATCCAATGGTTGAGATAAAAGTGATGATGTGATCTTTTGAGGAGGCTTAAAAGTAGATGAAAAATAAGAGGTTGTGATTAATTATAGATTCAAATTAAAACACATAAACATAATTAAAACAAATTAAAAGTTTAAAAACATTCTGCACGTGTGTTTAAGTATCTAACACAAGACTCCTTCAAAGCCACACAATCCAAAAGTCAAAATTATTTGGACCCAATAAATGAAAAAAAATCAGACTGTGTGAAAATAAGCAGCTGTCTTGTGGGTCTCATGAACATCACATTTTGAACTCAATTTTCAAAATTCGAAATTCAAATAATATTTTGTTGGCAACCAACCAAACATGGACTGGAATTTCTCTGGTGTTACAATCATATGACAGGGAAATAATAATATGAATCAACATATGATTATTTGAATCATCTCCATTTTTACAACAACATTATATATCCCTTGAGAAGAAGAAAACTTAAATAAATAAATACAGTACATTATATATGCATTGTTTGTGTTATATATAAGGGAAATGTGAAAACTCGACGGGGTAGAGTACGTCAAAACACGACAAAATTTTGTATATTAGTTTCCACATTTCAATATATTATTTTTTTTCTATATTTTGTTTTCATTGTTTTACATATATTTATTTTCTGCATTCTGTACTGTTTGGAATTTGTATGTGCTGTTTTTTTGTTTTTCATTATGCTATTTCTTTTTTATATATATTATTTTCACTATTTAGACATATATTGTTTACAAAAAAAATAAATCATGTATATTGTTTATTGTCTTTATATACTTTTTTTCAATACCCCTGGTCATATCCTAATTCCTATTAATATGTTCTATACATTCAAAAAATCATATGAAAATGGACACCCCATTTATTTTGTACTGGAGAAGAATAGAGCACTAATATGAATATCCTCGTGTCCACCAATCACATTTCTCGGACAATTCCACGCATACAAAAATCTCCACCAATATAACATTCGTCAAATGAACCCGATTCAGTAAACCTTTTATACAACAGTCCGGTGCCATAACATATATAGACCATGAACTCAGTCTACTCAAAAACCTTCATTATAAAACTTCAGATCCCAAGCCACGTGTATCACTCAAAGAATCTAACGGTCGAATTCCCAACGGTCGGATCAATATCCAACGGCTATTAATTCACAGAGTGAATTAACTCTTCCCTCTCCATTCATCCTCTTCTTTTTATCTTTTCATTCCACTTCAACTTCACCATTGTTCAGTAAACACTAAACAAACAATCGCCATGATTGCTTCTTCATTCTCTCCTCAAATCGCACAGTATCCTTTCCTCAATTCGAAAATCAGGAGTAGTATACAGTTTAAGCGGATAATCAAGTGTTCGTTGAAGGAGAACCCGCCTCCGAATTCGGATTTTGTTGAGTTTCTTCAATCGATCAAGGAGAGAATAGACGGGATTAAGTCGAGTTTGGATCTGAAACGGGTTGCGAGGACCAAGCGGCAGTGGAAACGGATCTTTTTCGCTTCGAAGAAAGTCAGGAGTGTTATTATTCTCAATGTTCTCACTGTTATTTACGGTAATTGAATTGAATAGATTTCTCTTGTTTAATACCTTTTTTTCGAGAATTTAATCTGTTAGGTTTTGATTTGTGTTATGGGTTTAGTAAATTAATGCAAAATTATACTGTTTTTGCTTCAATTTTAGCGAGTGATATACCAGTTCTGAAAGAAGTAGAAGCAATAGCAGATCCAGCGTTCTTCAACATGGTTAGATTCGGGCTCTCTGTTCTCCCATTCATCCCTCTTTTACTCAGGTCAATTAATCAAGTCAACACAAATTAACAACTAAATCAATCATCCAAACTCTTAATTATTTCTGATTATCACAGATCGAGTGGGGATTTTAAGATCAGATCAGCTGGATTGGAATTAGGGCTTTGGGTCAGCTTAGGTTATCTCTCTCAAGCCCTCGGTTTACTCACTTCTGACGCGGGCAGAGCTTCTTTCATTTCCGCCTTTACCGTAACTACATTATTAAAAAAATTAAAAAATATATCATTATTATTATTAATGTGAAATTTGGATAATAAACAGGTGATAGTTGTTCCATTAATAGATGGAATAACTGGAGCCACCATTCCTCCGTTAATTTGGTTCGGCTCAATTGCTTCTCTTTTTGGAGTCGCATTTTTGGAATCTAGTGGCTCGCCTCCTTGTGTAAATATCATTTAATTTATTATTTATTTAATTTAATTATCATTAATTTAATAATAAATTATAATTATTTTTCAGGTTGGAGATGTGTTGAATATTTTAAGCGCGTTATTTTTCGGAATCCATATGTTAAGAACAGAGCAAATCTCTCGCAAGACCAAAAAGGAGAAGTTCGTTCCCATTCTTGCCTTTGAGGTAATAATAAACCCTAAACCCTAAACCCTAAATCCCAAACAAATAATTAATTATTGCGTGAATTAATCAATTAATTATTTAATTATTTCAGGTGTTGGTAGTGGCCATGTCATCAGTGCTCTGGTTCCTGATCAGACAAAACTCAACTGGAGATCTCCAGTTGAATAATAATTTTTCATTTTCCCTTGATTTAAATGAAATATTTGATTTTGTGATTACGTTTCCTTGGATACCGGCTTTATACACCGGATTATTCTCCACCGCCCTCTGCCTTTGGGCCGAGGTAGTAAATAATATTATAACAATTTAAAATATTTGCAAAAAAGCCCTTGTGTTATTCTAAATTGCAAAAACACCCTTCTGTTGTTGAGAAGTTCAAAATTTAGTTAGTCGCACTGTCAATTTACGCAACGCAGAGTTATTTTTTCTTGCATTGAAAATCCGCCTTTTAATTTCAGAAAAATAAATGGAAAATATATCCTTAATTTGCATAAAGAAAAAACCTTACATTATGCCTACATTTTTCTTTAAAAAAAAAAAGAAACTATTTTGTTGAACAATTCAATATTTACTAGTCTCTACTTTTGTTAGTTCGTGTCTAGCATTTTCATTCTAAGCACAACGCATTTATTTTCTCACTATTTCAGAAATAAATGGAAAATAAAATTAATAATATTTTAACATAGATGCATGCAATGAGAGATATATCAGCGACAGAATCGGCGATTGTATATGGAATGGAGCCGGTTTGGGGAGCCGCATTTGCATGGTTTATTTTAGGAGAGAGATGGGATTCAACAGCTTGGTTTGGAGCCGCCTTAATTCTCTGTATATTATATATATTATTTTATTATTATTATTATTTGATTTGACTTATTTTGATTTTGTGGTAAGTTTGATATCTGTCTGTTGAAAAATCTCGAAATGTTGTGCAGGATTTTCTAACTGGCAAGAAAGGATATGTCGAGTTTCAAACTAACCTACTTTATTTAATTAATTTGACTTATTCCAATTTTATGGAAAATTTCATGCATGCCTGATAAAATCTCAAAATATTATTCAAGATTTTCTAGCGCGACAAAAAAGATATCTAGATTTTTCAAAATAACCTACTCTATAGTTTCTACTGTGTTCTCAAGCTGACGCGAAACACACTAGAATCTGTTATTTTACTAAGAAAATAACAAAATACAGCATTTTGAGAAAAAATGTTCAGTATTTTGAAAGTTTGGTAATTTTTTTAGTGGGCTTACAATGCTCAGTATTTTTGTGAAAAAAAGTAACGGGATTTCGAAGTCCGTTTTGGGTTAGTTTGAAAATAGATTTGAAAAGTTTGAAAAGTTTTAATTTAGTTAGTTTCGGAATTTTCAAATTATTTTGGGTTAATCTCATAATCATACCGTTTTGAAGATATTGAAATTATATCCTTATTAGTTTGAGCGTAATTTCATTAAATGAATTTTCTATATTTCCCTATTTTAATGTGTTTTTGTTTCATTTGCACTTTTTTCGTACAGGTGGGAGTTTGACGGTACAACTTTTCGGAACGGTCCCTGAAAAAAGCAAGAATTTGGAAACAAGTAATAACGAGTCCTTAAAATCTTCAGAGAAGGATAAATATTTATCTCTCTCTCCTGTAGTTGTTGATTCTAGAAAAAATGTTACCACTAATCCAATTAAACGGTAACTATAATTAATTTTGAATTTAAATTTACATGTTTATTCATGATATTTTTTCACTAATTAACTCCAATTATATTTCTCTTTTTTACAGGCAGGATAAGTTATGATGGTAACTTTGCATAAACAACCCTAGTATTTATTTATTCGACTGACTTGTATGAAGCTTAGAGATGAGATTAGGAAGCTATTTATTGTATATTATTTTTAGTTGTATATATATACACACTTTTATATTATTGTAAATATGAAAAATGCATGATATTATTGTAAAGATGAAAAATGCATGAGTTAATAATATAGGATCCTTTTGCGTATTCTATTTAGGGACTTGATAGAGCACGACGGCATTGTAACACGACGGATCCAATAACAATATATATAATTTATTTTCTAATAACAAATATATACAAAACAATATATATAATTTAGTTTCTAATAATAATATATACATAAAATTTGAAAACATTATATAAAATGAGAAAATAGTATATAAAAGTAAAAAAAAAAATACACAAAGAATGAATAACAGTATATAAAATGGCAAAACAGTATATAAAAATGGTAAAATAATATGTAAAAAATGTAAAAACAGTATATTTACAGTTCCGTCGTGATCTGTGGTGTTACAGTACCGTCATGATATCACATTTCCCTTCTATTTTATATTATGTTATGAAATGAATCATGTGATTAAACATTTCTCACATGTGAATATCTATAGTTTCTTCCCAGGAAACTTCCTCTCGATTTTTGTATTCTGATAAATATCGATAAACATAACCATGTGCTTTGACATATTTAGTAGCCTAATGATATTATTAAATATATATAGGAGGTTATTTTTTATCTTTAGCTTAGTCATAATTATTCATAAGCTATTTTTAGGCAACATAAATAATCATACTAGTTATACTATTCAAATTCAAACATTATATTGGTATAAATAAACCCCCCATTGGATCCATATATTAACTAATGTTTAATTATGCTTAAATCAAGGAACATATTTTTATATCTCTAAGTTTGTGATTAATATATTAATATACGACGCATGGGCAGGCAATCCAACACTTGAACCTAAAAATTCTTCCTGGCATTCTAAATCTTGGGGTCTTCACATGTTCATCTCTCTCTCTAATGAAGATAACCATAATCAAAGGATTAGCTAACAGTCACCAACCCTTAACATGAACTAAATAAATCATATTAAAATGTGTAATTTACCAACTTGATAAATAGTATAATATAATATAATATAATATAATGTACGCAGCTATTCTTGACTCCAGCTAAGATAAACAAAACAAATAACAATAATAATAATAATAATAATAATAATAATAATAATAATAATAATAATAATTTTGAATAGTACTATGCTCAAATAATAATAGATTTGTTCTCAAATTTGTAGTTATCTTTAGCAACTATATTTATGATCGCATATCTCAATCTAAAAGCAAAACTAAAACTAAGTTAGGCTTGTGATATTAACAGAGAAAAGGATTGATTAGATTATAGATAGTAATATATTGCATCAGACCGACAAGGGCTTTTAATTGGTCGTTAGGAAGAGCCTGCCTGTGGGCCCCGCATCTCCAGAATTATATTGCACATTGGAGATTCATTATGGTACTTTATTATGTGGCTGCGAGATTTTGATTCATCACCATTCTCTGTTAATATAAACTAATTTGACAATATTTTCCATTACAAGAGAGAGTCATTTGATAAAAAAATTCTTTTGATTAAGTTGATCTTAAAATTACAATATATGATATTTAACATTCTGATTTATGCTCTCTGATCTATTCCATTGAAATGGATTAGAGTCTCCAATCATCCATCAATCATTAAATAAATTTAAATTTACAAAAAAATATTAAAGGTGATTATATGTAATTCATTTAACAAGAAAATAGAGAAAAGAAATAAATGAAACAGTATTAAATCAGAAAACAAATCATTACTACTTTTTCTAACTATATTATACTTATTGAACACAAATAAAGCAAGAAAAAAAATACATACAAACAAACATGATTATTTTGGTGTTAAGGGCATAGAAGATCTGGATTTTGTGGCATTTTCAATGTGATCCTCTAATTCCTCATATTATTATAATTAAAGGTTACCAAATCCCAAGTTACAATAGTTTAGAAGATAATTATGAGCCCACCATATACTTTTTTTTTTAAATTATAAAGAAAAAAAAAGGAAAAAGAGGAGGCAGTCAACCCTCTTGTGTACTGCTTCCTTCATATGATGGTCACACAACATTTATTTTTCAAAATGAAATTACAATCAACCCCCACATAGTTTTATAATCACAAAAACTCCTATTTTTTAATTTCACGTGGTATTTTGGAGCTTATTGTTTGTATTTCTAATTCCAACATTTATTTTATTTTACTTTTATTTAATAAAGGACTCCCTAAATGTGATACATGTATCATTAGAATGTAATAATCATAGTAAAGCTGATTACATTATCTAATTTAATTTTGATAAATATGAAAATTAAACAATTTTCAACTTTTAAATTTAAATAATATCCAGAAGAAATTTAATTCTGATATTTCATTGTTGTCTTTAATTTCGGAAAGGAAATCTTCATCAACGCAATTTCAGAATTTGGCCAATGGTACCGAACATTACGTGTTTGATTTATATAAAGATTTACATTCTCTCTTCTTTCATTTTCTTTGTAAGCTCGTTTCCGCAAAGGAGTATTTCTGAATTTTAATACAAGTCTCAGCAGGCGACTTACCTACTACCTCAAAATTGAAATATTTTATTATTATGGTCATTGTAATACGCTGACTGGACATAACCATTCAACATCCTAAGAAAATTTAGTCTTTGGATTATGTTTTAAAACTTAGGGGCTTATATGCAAAAGTATTTTTATATATTTTTTTACAAGTACAATATTTATATATATTTTTTTACCAGTGCAAGTTATAGTTTAGCGTGACACAATAATATAATTTACATGGCCCAAAGCGACATTTCTCACATCATCCTTATCCCTCCACCACCCTACCTTTGTATTGTCAACTACTAATCCCATTTTAATTATTTTCTTGGTTCTTTGATCGATACTGATTACGAATTTATGATTCAATATTCCAATTTGGTGGATCAGATAAGATTACTAGTTCTTACTATCTTCAATATAGGTTAATTATTAAACAATTTATATTATTAAATAACAATTTATTACCAAGTACAAAATACTTGGTTAGGGAAATAATAATTTGGAGTGAATTAAGTGGACTAATTTGAAATATTATCATTTTTTTATGTGCCAATGATTGGAGGCTAAATGCTATACTATACGAGGTCCCCAACTCTTTTTCATAAAAACCATAGGTTTTAGATCCAATGATAAATTATTTAATTCATATCAATTTTTGGATAGATTTCTATGGTGCCTGTTACAAACCATGAAAGAAAAATTATCATTTGCTGTGAGAATCTCTTCGGATCTTATGTGCCACTCACACTCTTTCTTACTCAACACTAAACCAGTAAAAATCTCATTTTCTTTAATTTATCTTTTGCAACAAATCTGTACAAAAGAAAATCTTACTGAGACTATTTTTTTTAATATACTTTACATATTTTTAATTACCTCATGTCATAATAAATTAAATCAAACAAATGTGCCACTCATAATATTTTTTACTCGACTTTAAACGAATAGAAATATCTTCTTTTCTTTTCTTTTATTTTCTGCAACAAGTATGTAGACAAGAAATACAAGAAATTATTATTAAGAAAGTATTCTTTAAAATATTATATAACCAACATATTTGTACAATATCTATTAGCATAACAATTTAAAACCAAAAAATGGTTTATGATCCATAAATTAGCAACACATTAACATGCACAGACAATCAAAAAAAAAAAGAAAAAAGGAGATGAAATATGGTGACGCTTAAGCCGGAGATATTTTCCTCTTTCAAAGTCTCTCCATTATCACAAACTCTCAATCTCCATTCCACTCAACGAACAACTTCTCCATTTTCTCTGAATTGGAGGGGATGGAATATTCGACTTCCAACGAAGGCCGTTAGGGCTGCCGTCATCCGTTCCGTAACGTGGTTGGCGAAGGGCGACCCATCAAACGGCGTTATTAATGGACCCACTGCTTGTCTCCCACCTTGTAATGTGACGTGAACCGGAAATATATTCCCCCCCTGTTGATTGTTCTCTCCTTTAATTCTTACACCGAACAAGGTCTTTTTCTACTGATGATTCAACCTGCCAATTCCCTGATTTTTTGCCCTTTTGAAAGAGTAATTTATTTATTGTTATTTTATAATTGTATGCATTTGGCATTTTTTATTTTGAAGGAAAAAATTGTTGTCATCTGTGTTCTTTATAATCTTAAATAAAATTATGGATAATAATACAAAATTTCTCTAGGATTTTATTTGCGACAACGAAAGACACAGACGAAAACAATATATACTAGTATAAAATAGCAATAAAATATTACGGAGAATAATACAAAAAATAATAACTTTCTTTGGAAAAAAAAATACAATTATCATATGCTGGTAAGAATATAAAACACTAGCAAATAAGTTCTTTCTTATAAAAAAAAAACACTATATATCCAAATCCAACACACTTCAACAAACCAAGCAGAAATACTACACACTATCCATAACCGTTCCAAGCATTTAATGTTAAACCAGAAGAAGATCTTTCCTGAACCAGACAGCAAGTTGTGGGCTGGTGGACCCACCATTAAAAAAAATACCAAAGAAAAAAATTCCCAAAACAATGAACAGTTCTCGTGGGACCCATCCCACGTGTGGTGGTGCAGTATCGGGGCCCTCTATCATTTCTGTATATCTCTTCACCCGCTGCTTTCCTTCCACCTCACCTGTCTCCCATTTCCCCTCCCTCTCTCCGCCCGCTCCTGGCTCACAACACCGCGGGAATAAAAACTCTGTTTGTCAGTGAGAGAGGAGTAATATGCCGGGTTCAGGGAGATAGAGGGATGAGAGAGGGTACAGTCACGCAGAACGCACACTCCCCGAAAAGTTACTGGAGGCGCAGAAGATAACGATTGGGGAACACGTGGCGCCACCACGTCGCCTGGCGATAAGGATTCGTGGCCCTCGTGAACCTCTGTCCTTCCCTCACCTCTTCCCTCCCTAATCCCCTTCCACCACTCCCCCTCACTGACAGTGGGACCCACCTTAAGATTTTTACGACGCCGGGCGCAGGGAGGAAATGAAGGAGATAATTGAGCCTGAGAGTGGGGCCTGAGTGTCAGAGTAATGGCGCTAATTACAGCTGAGGCGTCTGAGATTTGCTGTCATTTCGGAAACAGTAATAACCAGAAATTTTAAACGGGATTATTATTTTTCGATTATTATATTCCAGATAAAATTGCGGGGGCAGTACGGTTTCCAGCTCAGATTCCTGATCTTCTGTCTACTCTGCCACTCTGTGCAATTACCACGTGACAGTTTTATTTCCTAACAATTTCTTAATTTTAATGTTTTGTGTAGTAATTATTCGTTAATAATGCTGTTTATATAGTCATTTTGACTTGTTTCATCATAAAATCTGTGGCAATATATTTGTCTACAGAGTTGAAGACGCAGCGGATCTCAGATGGGTCCGGCCTGAAAGAGGATTAAATCGTTAATCTTGGTTAGTTAAAGAAAATAAGAGAAATTAAGCAGAATGGAATTGCTAATTGAGCGCGATGGGTTGGCGGATCGCTTCTTTTCTTTTCTTTTCTACTGGCTGTTACAGAAAACAATAAAAAATCATAATCACCTAAACGAATCACACTAAACACTAATACACGCAGAAAGAGAGAGAGAAAGAGAAACAACGCAATACAATACAATACACAACAGAGACAAGAGAGAGAGAGAGAGATGCTCTCTTATTATTATTATCATTCCTCCTCACAATAGCAATAACAAGAACAAGAACAATAAGAATCCCATTTGAATACACACACACAAAGAAGCATAAGAAACGAGAAATCTCATTTCAATGAAGAGAGAGTTTCCAGACAGTTCCGATGCGGCGGCGGGCAAGGGGAAGATGCCGGCGACCTCGCCGGAGGAGGACGTGGACGAGCTGCTCGCCGCGCTGGGGTACAAGGTCCGGTCGTCCGACATGGCGGATGTGGCGCAGAAGCTGGAGCAGCTCGAGATGGCCATGGGGTTCGGCGGCGCCGCCGGAGGAGGGGTTCCGTCGACGTCATCAGTTCCGGTGAGTGATGACATGGGGTTTTTTTCGGATACGGTGCACTATAACCCGTCTGATCTGTCCACGTGGCTCGACTCGATGCTAACTGAGCTTAACACTCCGCCGCCGCCTCCTCCGCCTCCGCCGGCTCCGTCGCAACGGAGTTCAGTTCTTTCTTGTTTTGATCCGGCGGAGTCTTCGACTGTTACGTTTGATCCGAACCCGATTTCGCCCGATCCGAGCAGGGAGAGGAAACGGATGCGCACCGGATCCGGATCCGGATCGTGCTCTTCCTCCTCCTCTTCGTCTCTCAGCCGAGGAGGCGCAACCGGAGCCGGTTCTGAACCGGTTAACCCGGCGCCGGTTGGGGCGTCAGTTGCGCCGATTGTGGTGGTAGATCCACAGGAGGCGGGCATACGCCTGGTCCACGCATTAATGGCGTGCGCCGAGGCAGTGCAGCAGGACAATCTCAAGGCAGCTGACGCGCTGGTGAAGCAGATCTCCATCTTGGCTTCATCTCAAGGCGGAGCCATGAGGAAGGTCGCCACGTATTTCGGCGAAGCTTTGGCTCGCCGGATCTATAGAGTCCGGCCGGCGATCGGTTCGGCGGCGGCCGATTCGTCGACGTTTGATTCTTCATTCGCCGATATTCTCTACATGCACTTCTACGAAACCTGCCCGTATCTCAAATTCGCGCATTTCACGGCGAATCAGGCAATTCTGGAAGCTTTCGCGGGCTACAAAAGAGTACATGTTATAGATTTTGGCATCAAGCAAGGGATGCAGTGGCCGGCTCTCCTCCAGGCGCTGGCTCTCCGGCCAGGCGGACCGCCGTCCTTCCGGCTGACCGGCATCGGACCTGACCATCCGGAAAACTCCGACTCGCTCCACCAAGTCGGGATGAAACTCGCGCAATTCGCGCATTCAATCCAGATCGATTTCAAATACCGCGTATTAGTGGCCAACTCTTTAGCAGAACTCAAACCCTACCTGCTCGAAGAAGAATCCTCCTCTGCCGCCGGAGAACCGCCTGTGGCGGTGGCCGTCAACTCCGTCTGCGAGCTCCACCAATTACTCGCTCGCTCCGGCGAGCTCGACAAAGTCTTCGAAACGATCCACAAACTAAAACCCAAGATCATCACAGTTGTAGAACAAGAAGCCAGCCACAACAACGGATCCTTCTCGGATCGCTTCACCGAATCGCTTCACTACTACTCCACAATGTTCGACTCCCTCGAGTCCTCCGCCACTTCGCCGGCCGGCGACCCCGCCGGCGCCGGCGCCGACCAGGACCAACTCATGTCGGAACTCTACCTCGGCCGCCAGATCTGCAACATAGTCTCATGCGAGGGCTCCGACAGAACGGAACGGCACGAGACGCTGCTGATGTGGCGCACCAGGTTCAGCCAGGCGGGATTCGAGCCGGTCCATCTCGGCTCCAATGCTTTCAAACAGGCCAGTACTTTGCTGGCGCTATTTGCCGGCGGAGATGGGTACAGAGTGGAGGAGAAGGACGGATGTCTGACGCTCGGCTGGCACACCAGACCGTTGATCGCCACGTCAGCATGGCGGATCGCCACGTCAGCGTGATGGGGTGAGTGCAATTGAGGTTGTTGATAAGTTTTCTATCCCCTGATAGGAATTAAATTTAAAATGAGAATAATATGAAATTGGGATCGAAACGGGTCGGGTTGGAATGAAGTGGATCGGGTTGGAGGAGAGGAGAGAGAGAGGTGAGATGGATTTTTTTTGGTTTTTTATTTTTTTTGGGGGGAAAGAGTTTATTTTAAGGGGGGTAAATTAGGAGGTTAGTAATGTTTTTTTTATGGGAAATTAATGTGTATTATGTGCGTTTGGAGAGGCGACGGTATGCTGAATAATAAGAGGATGAATGAATCACAAAAATGAGGCCATTTTTCATTTCCTTGTGTTTTTCTTGATTTAGTTATATTTATATTTTTTATTTTTCCCTACTTTGAAATGAGTGAGAGAAACAGATAGAATTCGTTCGTCCATGGTCCCAAATTATATCATCATAAAAAATACGGAAATTATTATTTAGATGAATTATGTGATTTTGATTGGGGTCCTTGGAGACAGGATTGGCCCGCCACTGAACTAAAGGGATGATCCATCCGTCCATTCATCCATCAATTCAATCCTGACCGTCCATTTAGCACTGGGAATGAATGAATGAATGATGATGAGATTTGATCAGCTGTCCTCTCGCTCTCGCTCTCTGATTGAACTCCAGAATGGAATCCTATTCTCTCTTCTTCTCCTTCCTGTGGCTTTCCCTGTTTCCTGTTGTCAATTCCTGTGGCTTTTTTCACTGTCTCTTTCCTGTTGTCATTCCTGTGGCTTTCATGTTGTCATTCCTGTGGCTTTCATTGTTTCCTGTTGTCATTCCTGTGGGTTTGGTTGGTTGGAAACAGAGGATCAGGAAAGGGAGGGAAGGGATAAGCTGACAGGTGGGGCCACGTTGGATTTTGAGTCAAATCCGTAGATTGTGACTGGCCCATCTTAGCACTCACTCACATGTAGCTTGATTCGATGTTTCATAACATATATAAGTCTAGATTTAATGTGAAAAAATATTGAAGTTTGTTTAACGAAAAATTGTCAAATTTACGTTTTCTTAATTTGTTTAATTTTAATAAATTCTTATAATTAGATTTGTAGATAAATTAGAGATTTAAATATGAAATTTAGAGTTTATTTAACAAAAGAATTGTGAACTTTAACATTTGATAATTTGTTTAATGAAATTCTTATGATTTTAGTTTATGATAATAAAGTTGTGGGTCATAATTGAGCAGTATTTTTTGGGATGTCGAGAAAAATTACTAAGAAAAGGAAGGGAGTTGGTTGGAGGAGAAAATGGTGATTAAGAAACCCAAATAGGGAAACCTTAGAATAAATAAAGATCAAGTGCTTTGAATTGTGCACCTAACCTAACGTCTATCAAATTTAAACCTATCTCTTGCACCTAACTGTTAAGCTCATGCATTTATTTTCATTCTTGTCCTACCAACATTTTCAAAAAAATGAAATCATGTCTAATATATGAGTATATTGTATATTTTCATGTTTTGTGCAATATGTCCATCTTTAGAGGATGTGTATATGGTATTTTTATGGTGAATTGGGCAAATATAACATTGTTGCCAATTAATACAAGGCAAGTATTTATATATATAACTCTCAATTTCTTATTTAGTCATATTAAATTTTCAATTTATTTCTTCAACTAATTTAGTTCACAAATAAAAAACTTGATTTTGAATTGCTTCATGATTGACAAGTTAAAAACATTAAATAACTGTGCGAGACGGAACTTGAAACTGAGTTCATATTTATATCTCCTATGTTACATCTCACTTTTACTAGGATTGGATTTCTTATTCCAAAAACTTTTTACTTGGATTTGATTTCTTATTCCAAAAATAAATGGATTCGGTAAAGCTAAGCTAGCTAGAGAGAAAGCATGGAATCTATTATCTCTTGGGATGCATAAATTAATGAGAGGGGCACCCTATATTTAGAGAGTTCCTCAAAAATAAATGGCTACTTGAAATAAAAGTTAAGTACTTGTCTACCTCATGTTGTCTCCATTATTGGTTTTCCAATCTTTTGTGGTCGTTATAGTGTAGTCTTATCTCAATTGAATTATTGGTTTTGTTCAATTTAATTTACAAGAAGTAAAAATTTTGATATCACATAAATTACATATACAAAAAGAAAAATGTTTAACTCTTAAATACGTTCTATTAAGGAAATAAACTCGATTCTTTCATTTCAAGCCCTTTTCATTTTTTTTACTCGACTTCAATGTTTTCAGCTTGAAAGTGAAGAAGAAATTTTTCATATCATTTCATTCAAAAAAAGAAAAAGAAAATTTCATATATTGAACAAACAACGTTGTAACTACAGTTGACTACCACCAAAAAAGAGTAACAAAAAACTGACTTGTATTATTAAGCTAGTATTAGGCTAGAAAAGTTTTGTAAACTATGGTTGTACTCCATGCTCCTTTTTTTGCTCATATCTAAATTCATTTTATAAATTTATATATTTGATTTATGTTATGTGATTAATGAAAACACTTCATTATGGTATACTCTACCATGTTTGAATGATTCTAATTCAAGCATCTGCCATGAATATGATTAATTCCTTTATTTTTGAATACAATATCGCCATCCTTCTGACAGATTGTATAGTTACAATGTTTTGATGAAAATAGCACTTAATTGTTTGTGTTTTTAATAAACAAACTTATTTTTTCCATTATTGTTTTTCCTTGTTTATTGATGAAAATAGCACTTTATTTTGAAGTCAATTGAAACAGTGTTGTTTGTCCTTTTTTTTCTCTGTACTTCTCCTTCAATTCTTCAGAGTACGAGATATAAGACTAGAGAGAGAGATGATTGTCATGTAAGATTAAACATAATAGACTCATCTTGTGTAATGTTGCTTTCAAATGTCTCCATGATTAGTAAAGTCATTGTATAAAAGAATCTGATATACAAAAAGTTATTCGTTCGGTTCGGTTTATTTCATAAGAAAAAAAAAATTAATTTCAATTAATTGTTTTGGTTCACATTAAAAATTAAGGATTGTTTAGTTTTGTCCATTTGGTTCCTTTTTGGTTTTTAAAATTGAATAAACTGAAAAGATTGAATTACAATTTATGATGCTAATTTGTAATAATTTAAACTTATTCTTTTCTGAATATGCATATTAGCATTAACTGTAAAAACCAAACTATATTCATTATTTGGTTTAAAATTTGTTTTTTTGCTTACTAAGGTTATATGTAGTTTGGTTCAAATGTATAAACCGAACTAAAATTGAGTTTACTTGTTCAGTTCTATAATATTTAGTTTGGTTTTAGTTCAATTTATGACAATTAAAAAAAATGTCATAAAAGTTTTATGTGAATAAAAAAACCCTACTCGTACAAATTTCATCACTAAAGTGGGTCCCTTGATCCGTTCGTGCATGAATGAATATCAGTACTTTCAAATCCAAGAAAGCAACCCTTCTTATGATTATAATCCCCTCAAAAGAATTAATTAAAAAAAAGAAGCCAAGTCAAACATGCGATTTTAGACTTCTCAACCACAGATTTTAAAATTTTATTCAACACATTTGAACTCATTTCTGAATAAAATAGATTCAGAATCAAAGTTGGCTGTTTTCAAAAATCGAATTTCGTCAGACGCCCAAAGTATAGCTCCATTTCAATTAAACTAATACTCATACAAGTCTTACAATTTTAAACCCCAATTTTGATTCAATCTCACAAAATTTAACATAATACTTGTTTATTTATTTCCAATGTTTTTTTTTTTCCAATTTTTGAACAAGTACCTTATAATTGAGGTACTAATCCACAACCATATCCTTGTTAAGAAATGTACCAATCAGAAAAAAGCAAGTTTGGAAAATTAGCATCTAACCATCGCAATCAATCACAGCCGTCCATTTCAAATTAAGAAAAAGAACCCTTATTTTCTCATGCCCAAAAATATATAGTGTACAAAGAAAAAACAACCGTACGCCATTTCAATAGATATTGACAGGTTCATTATATTGGTAAATTTTGATAGCAACAAATAATCAACCATATTAATTATAAGTTTTCTTATTAGATAGCTGCATTTAATGCATTGTTTGGATAATTATCCATATGATAAAATAACAAAGATTTCATAGGAAAGAACATAATATGAGATTTTTACAAATAAGATACGCAATTAGGTAACGCAACCAAATAAAATTTATGACTAATTAATTTATCACCTATCATTTTCAATAACTGATTTTACTAAACTCGTTTCAAAATCAAAATATTTGACTTTCGACATCAACAAAAATATCTGATTTATATAAATCAAAATTCCATGAATAAAATAAACACAAATGATAAACAAAAGAAAGTTATTATATGATAATTTATACCCTGTGCTGCTAAAAAGTTAAGAAATTAAATAAAACAAAACAAAATATCAAAATTCAACTAAGTTTAATTATTACATTTCCTACAAACAACAAATAAATAAACAAAACTTGAGGGGCCCATATCACAAAATAATCTCCAACCCAAACTCAAAATATGGCACACCAATATTATATTCCAAAACTAATTTAAAACAAAACATTTTGCAAGTCTACCCTTTTCCTTTTCCCCCTCGAAAATATATCTAATATCACATAATTAGGGTATCATAATTTTCTAAGCTTACTGAAATAATTTACTTAGTCTATCTACAGCTAGGTGAGCTGTCTTGTTTGTTGGCTCTAGAACCAGTGCATACTTAAAATCTACAAAAAAGAATATTTATATTAAAAAAATATAAAATATTTAGTTTCATTATTCAAAAAATTTGGAAAATAAAAATAAAGAAAAACCTTCAATTGCTTCTTTATAATAACCAAGAAATTCCCTCGCAGTTCCTCTCCTTAAATACGCTTTCACATTCTAATAAAAAAATAATAAATAAAACTCACAATAAATGAAATAAAATAAAATTATAATAACAAATAATTCACCCTTAATAAAATTTAAAAATAATAAAATTACCTTAGAGTCCAGTTCAATGGCGCTAGTACAATCTGTCTCAGCTTGGCGATAACTAAAAAGTACAAAAATTCCCCAAATAAAATAATAATATTTATTAGAAGAAGGTAAGGAAAAGTATAAAGAATTGCAGGGAATTGTACCTTCCCAATTCTAGATAAGCAGCGGCTCTGTTACTATAATAAGCTGTTTTTTTCTTATTCAATCGAATCGCTTCACTATATAAATTCACTGCTTTTTGATACTGTTTCTCTCTAAACGCCGCATTTCCCTAATATAATTTCATAAAATATTAGCACAATTATACACAGTTATTTTAGGGTTTTTTTTTAATAAAAAAACACTATTTTTTGTTATTTATGGAAACCTCTTTTGTCTCTTGGAATTAGAAAAAAAAATTACAATTCAAACTTTAAATGTTTTTTGGAAAATCCCATGATTCATTTATGAAGAAGAGAATAACACGTAAACACATTATTTTATTTTGAAATAATAGATAAATAATTACAAAATATGTTTAAATATAATTTATTGATATTTATATATTATTTGAATGTTATATATACTTTTTTAAATAAAAGCTAGAATTAAGGGTTTAAGTTTTATTTTTTTGAGACCATTAAAATTCAGGGGGGTTTTGGAAAATGGAAAAGTTAAAAGTACTTTTTTAAAATATTCAAAATGTTAGGATTTTTTTCAAAAAAAACCCTTAATTTATTTTTACATCACCTTTTCTTTGGCTGACTCGGCGGCATCTTCACTCGAGATTTGTTTATTATTATTATTTAAATCAGATTTAATTAAATTTTCAGTTTCTTCTTGAAAAGTCGCGTAAATAAATTGAGTTGCGTCAAGCAAAAATCTATCATTTCCGTGTCTTGCGATTAATGAAACTGAAACCGGACTTTTCTCATAATTTCCCAATGGAATTGTGACCTAAAAAATAAATATTTAATCATTAACAATATTTAAATTATACAAATCTAATTAATAGAAAAGATATTATTGATGTATTTAATTGTCAAAAAAGATTTTATTAAAGTTTTCAATTGTTAAAAAAGATTGTAATAGTTAAAATAATTAATTGTTAAAAAAAATTTAATTATCAAAATCAGCAATGAATCTGAAACCGGACTTTTCTCATAATTTCCCAATGGAATTGTAACCTTTTGATTATTAAAATGCTTAATTATTAAAAAAATTTAATTACTGAAATCTTATTATTAAAAAAGATTTATTGAAATTTAATTCTTAAAAAGATTTTATCAAAGTATTTAGATATTAAAAAAGATTGTAATAATTAAAATTGTTAATTGTTAAAAAAATAAATTTAATTATAAAAGTAAGTAATTATAAAAATATTTAATCATTAAAAATATTTTAGTTGTTAAAAATTAAAATATTTGATTACCTGACAGCAGCCAGAGAGACTGGAAACAGAGGAGAGAGAAAATATGCGAGAAATAAAATCTTTATTATTAATTTCTCTAGAATTAATTTTAGGAGCAATTCCTAGAACTGTAGGAATGACTAGAATTCCGTCGTCCTGCAATTTACTCTACACTTATTACCACAAAAATGAAAATAAAAAAAATAAAAAATGAAGAATGAAAAGTTACCTTTAAGAGAGAATTAATTGCAGTTCGCATCTCTTGTCTTATGGATTGTAATAATTCCACTTTTGAATTTTCATCGAGCGATAAAATTGATTTTATTTGAGGGTCTAAAGTGGGTTTGACCGAGTCAATCCATGCTATGTGTTGGTTTTTGAACTCAATCCTGATTAAAATAATAATTATATTAATTATACGGTAATTCAAAAGATTAAAAAAAGGAAAACTAAATTAAAAACTTACTTTTGAAGCAAATGCATTGCGTTTCCAAGCGAAAAAAGAGTATTTTTTGTATTTTCATTTTCAAGTTGTTTCAAACTTGAAACTTTAGAAGCCAAATAATTACCCAAATTCATATTACTCAAACCTTGCCCTAAAAAATATTTTTTTTATAATAATTAATAAAAGATATCAACAACAAGATATTAAAGATTATGAATTGTAAAAAAAATAAGACATCCTTGCCCTACAAAACTAATTTATACAACTAATATAAATATCAACAAAAAAAGAAACTAAAAGTATGAAATAAGTAAAATACTTGCCCTAAAAGGTTAATAACATAATAATTAATAAATAAAAATAATATAAAAATGGACGTACTTCCAAAGAGTTTTTCAATGGATTTAATAACGACTTGAGTCAAACGGGTTGACTGAAAGTTGACCAAGTCAAAGCAATCGTCAGCCAAAATAAATCGCCTCGGTAAATTATTATTCATATAAGGCAATCTTAATAATACATGCCCTACTTTATGCAGTACACTTGGTTCTTTTGCAAACCAACCTACAAAAATAAAATAATGGTAAAATTTCATATATCGTAATACCAAAAAATAATCTTACCATTCTGAAATTCAAAGTATACCAAATACTTGTCCATCTAAGATTATTAAAAGAAAATTTGAAATTCATCCAAATTGATTTATGTTCGAAGAGGTAATAATACTAAGTTAGAATAAAAGTTTAACAAAAAGGCGAACATTTCATATATATAAATATACACTCTAAACATTAAAAAAGTATTAAAAATTTATGCAAATTTTAAAAATCTGCATACTACTGAATTAGGCTTTATAGAGAAATACCTATACTGTCAAGACTAGATGAAATATAAATAATTCCAGCACTACACACAACGGCAATATACTCTTCACAAATGGTCAATATACCAAAATTACCCCTCGAAACTTCAAACAATTTACACAAGTATTTAACAAAATGGCGTGTTTACGAAAAATTAGGGTTTAGAGTTAGAGAAATAAACATACCAATAGTATCAAGACTAGGAGAAACAGGAATAACTCCAATATTAAAAACGGCAGAATGAGAGGGCTTAAACCCTAAAACCCCGCAATACGACGCTGGTATTCTCACTCCTCCCACCGTATCAACACCTTCATCAAAACGAAAAATAAAAAATAAAAAAAATGAGTAATAAATAAATTAGAAATAATTATTATAAACAATGAATAAATTGCAATCGTGATTCAACGCGTGTTTTTAGCTAAATCAATCACGATTCAAATAGTTACATTGTGGGCCAGAATAATCACATTAAACCAGTATGCCGCTCAGGTAGTAAATGAAATTAGAAACCCTAATTTTGAGTCCCACCCTAATTTTACGAAAACCTAATTTGAAGTCCAACCCAAATTTTGAAAAACAAAAGAACTAACTTTAACCCTAATTTTGAATCTTAATTTTGAGTCCAACCTAGCGCAAAATCTACGAATCATTCTACTGGACTATCATACCACATCACTGAGGTTGTAACATTTATTAATAATGACTCAAAATGATGAAACCCTAAATTTGAATCAGAAATCCTAATTCAGACCTAGTGCAAAATCCACAAATTGAGCCGCAACAGCAACGGCAGACCCGCTAGAGGATCCGCCAGGAATCCGATCAGGATTTACAGGATTCGTCGGCATTCCAAATTGCTTATTTTCACCACTTATACTGAAAATTAAATAAAAAAGAAAAATAATAATGGATCGTCAGTGATTTTTCTATAAATGAGAGTTGGATTATAAAGGGAAATCTTAAAAAGCTAGCTATATTTTTTTGGAATTTATGGGAAAAAGACCTATCTTTGAATATTCAGAAAACACAGAACTGATTGATAGAGAAATAATATGTAAACAACTTAATTTATTTTGGAATAATAGATGAACAATTTGCAAAATGTTTTTACATACTATTTATTATTATTTATATATTACTTTGAGGGGTTTTTGAAAAAGTTAAAAGTAAGGGGTTTTTCGAACATTCCAACAGTAAGGGGTTTTATGACAAATTTGCGAAAACACAGAGGGGTTTATGAAACAATCCCAATTATAGATAATAACAAGAAAAAGTGAGGACCTAAATGCCATTTCATCAACTGTAGTTTTTCCCACGCAACTCGCGCCGTGCGAGACGAGAGACGAGATCACCGGCGAGGTTTCGCCGGCCAGCTGGTGAGATTTCGCCCAATCCGAGCTTCCAAATCCAGTAACCAATCCTTCTACATCAAACCTAATCACACAAACAAAACCAAAATTGGTGAATCATAAGTTTGCTATTGATCAATTGAACACTGGATTAAATAAAGGAAGCCTACAGATCGGCGACGGCGAAGCAGAGGCCGGAGAGGGGGTGAGGAGCCTTAGGAGGCGGCGGAGGCGGCGGAGGGAGCAGTTCCAGGCGGTGGATGAAGGCGCCGAAGTCCTCCTTGATGACACGGCGGAGGCGGCGCGTCATGAGGAGGACTCCGGCGAGGCCGAGGCCGAGAAGCACCCACAGATTCGCCGCCGGTGAAGAAGCAGCCATGGCTGGAAGAAGAAGAAGAAGAAGAAGAGAGTGGATGGATAACAGTTTGCTTGTTTTATGTTTCTGAGACCTGCGTTGTTATTTTGGTTTTGGTTTATCTGTTTTTTATTTTGGGGGCTGGTTTTGTATAATTGAGACTTGTTTTTTCTTTTTCTGTGTACTTGTTAATTGAAGGTTAGTTTAATATTAATTTTAAAACGATTGATGATGCATAAAGGCTGTGATGAGAAAAGTTCACTCAACTTGTAAAGCGGCAATGCTTTCTCTTGCTTTAAAAACTTTTAAAAGTATACATTTTATGAAAAAACAAGTTTAAGACTATACATACATATGTTGTTATGTTATATTTTCTTTCTGCTTATACTATCAAATACTGAGTTATTATGTTATTTTAACAATTTGTTTTGCTTTTCTATTCTTCAACTGACTAAATGAGCATTATTTAATCAAAATATATATTATATATATCATATTTATAGCTAGTGTTTAAATAAGAATAAACAAATATTTTGGACCTTTTCAGACTTATGTGGGCTACCATCAGGCCTAACTTAACTTCTGAAATCCAACCCATTTGCCATTCGAATCATGATTCAAATTCCAAAACAGAAGATTATCACAATCTCGAATAATTAGTATCTGTCAAGATATTTTTGCAGAAAGCTCCGTGCTATATTACTATGCAATATATATTTCAAGCTATTTTGGGGAGCAAGGCTATGAGTATAAGGGCATGTTGCGGACTTTCAAATACTAAATATTTTAGATTTATTGCACTTGATAATTCATGTATTTGTCAATTCAGCTAAGTTATTTGATTTGATGTATTTTGAGAGGATAGAGAGCCCGTTTTGTTATACGACTTCCATGAAATTTGGGATTTCAAGATACAAGATATACATATTTGAAAATCTAGAAAATCAAACAATAAATTTAAAACAAGGGAAATATGAAAACAGACAGGCTTGAACATGCTCAAAATGCAATGATATATTATTTTTCATTTTTCAATATATATTTTATTTTTTATATATTATTTTCATCATTTTATTAATATAGTATTTACTGTCTCTAAAAAAATGAATCATATATATTGTTTATTTAATTTTATATATTATTTATTGTCTCTATATATTATTTTTTTCTCCGTCGTGTTGTATGTTTGGTCTCTTAAATCAAATTCATGATTCATAAATACATATACTTTAAAATATATCAAATCAAACATGCCTTTAATAGAGTACATATGCTGATAGTAATAATACCAGGGTCGGTTCTATATTTTCGAAGGTCTTTGACGACTATCACAATTAGGCTTTAAAACTTTAAAATATATTCATCCCAAATTAAATTGCATAGACTTTTTTCCCTAAAAAAATTATATAGACCTTTTTTATAATTAAATAGTTATATAATTAGTTAAAAATATTGTATGCCAAATTATATACATCCAACATCATCATGTTTATCAATTTTTAATAAATTCTCTTTGCGTTTTTTCTAATATCAAATTTCAGTGAGACCCAATGACCCAATAATATTTTCAGGCTCAAAATCGCTCAAGATTTTTTAATTCAATAAATTTCAATGGCACAAGAAACTTTTTTGTGATGTGCATAAGCACACAATCTCATAATAATTAATATTGGTAGTCAATATAACAAGATATCTTTTAGACATGTAATAAAAAAATCTTCCGAGAATAAGCTGAACAATCCAAAGATTGTGCATACAAAACTTAGCAAAAATTATTTTTTTTGAGATATAGATGCGGGACATATGAATCCTCCCTATAAAATAAAAAAAATAGAAAAAAAAACACATTATACATTCATCATTATGGATGTATTATTTCCAAATAAATTCAAATACATGTTCAATTTAAGAAGCAATAACACGAATTTGGCATCCTGAATAACAATATGCTATATCAGGTTGAACGTATATGGATCAAGCACGTAAAAATTGCCTCAGCGAGATTAATAACATCTAATATCATGTGACTTGGCAAACAAATTTCTTCACGCAATACTTTCCATTATGTGCGAGTTCTTATTCTTCTTTTGTATTCTCATTTTTTATTGCTTTACACGCTGGCAAGAGGATTTCATAGTTGAATAACGTCGCATCACAACAATTGCAGGATTCAAAATCAGCTCGATGAGATGTGTTGCTATGTAAATTAAGTTGTGTGAGCTGAACTTGATTTATTGGGTTTTAATTATTATTTTTATATTATGTATAGTATATATAACTCAGGAAGAAATGAGGCCCTTCCAACTGTGAAGCCTTTGACGAATGTCAGAAATGTCTCACATTCATAGCAGGGCCGCCCCCGAGTAATACTATTCATGTTCATATTATTCTTGCGGATATAAGAATTTAGTTTAGATATTATAAAAATATGAAATACAGCTGTGGCCGCATGATGAGCTGACAAATGATAATAAAAATATATCATTTTATTTTTTATTTTTCTTTGAAAGTTATTTTCCTACTTGATATTGTCGTAATTAATTTTTTATGTTCGGAATTTTAGTGCTCTAGCTGTTTTTTGAGGAATCGTCTTCTTTGACAAAGTCCTAAGATATTTATTTGAAAATTCCCAAGAAATCCTTATAATTTCTCATATTTATAGAAGTCTCCTCAATTAAGAAAATATTTTTTTTATGTTCAATTCAATGATTGAGAGATTTTATTAAATATGTGCTAAATTATGTTTACTGAGACTTGAATCTATGATCTCTTGTTACACATGTAAATACTTTAACCAATTATAGATAGACCATTTGCTAATTAAGAAAATATTTATAAAAATCTTTTTTTTTCTCTAATGTTAAAATTTCATTACGTTAAACTTTACATTTTCCTAAACCTCCCAACTTTGAAGTACTCACCCCCTAGTGTTAACCCAAGATTTCGTTTTTGAAAATAGAAACTAAAGAAGTTTTTAGTACTTGAAAGTGGGGATTTCTTGAAAAATGAACATTTAAGAAAGAAATATTTTGTAGGGCGGTGCTATTTCTAGAGCGGCTTTTTCTTCGTCTAAAGCGAGATTTGAATTTTTCACTAAAATGCCGAAAATGTCTTTGCTTTAATTAAGCAAGATAATTATTACAAAATTATTGATTTCTTTGTGCATTATTCTTTTATTAATTAATTCCAACAAAATGGACAACAACATTATTGCAAAAATAAATGCAAGATTCCATGCTAATATTTTGTTTATGTTTCCCTCCATTTTCCAGCGCCGACCACCATGATTAGTTGTTTGAATTACACAATTTGCTTCTTCTTCCATATCATTACATTGATTAGCAAGGTTGTTTTCATTTGTACAAATGATATTGCCTTGAGAACCACCTAACAATTTTCTTTTTGATTCATTCACAAGTTCAAATGTTGAAAGATCACGATTTGTAGAAGTTTTTGTCATTTTTTTTCTTTGACCTTGGTTTACTATGAGATTGAATATTGGTTTAAAAAGTACAGTTGAATGATCTACAAGTTCATAAAATAATTCTAGCGCTTTCTTTTTAATTATAAGACCAATTTTGATTATTTTCCTTAAACTTGGTTATTAGATTTTCTATTGCATCATCATCATTATTAGTTGGGAACTAAAGTGTTCTTTCACTAATCCGTAATCCTCCATTGTCGAAAAATAAAGAAAAGTTACTATGCCTCTATGGTAAAGCATGACGCAAAACGGAAATAAAAGATTAGAGATTGAATATGAATATCGTATTTATTTGCAATAATGTTATTTCCATTTTTGTTGGCATTAATTAGGAAATGAAAATATACAAATAAATCAATAACTGTTAATAGAAATCTAGATTAATTGAAGCAAGGACATTTTTGACATTTCAAGAAAAAAATTGAATACCGCTCTAGACGAAGAAAAGCCCGCTCTAGAAATAGCGCCAACCCTATTTTGTATTATAAAAGTTGGGATTTTTGTATAAATCTGATGAAATATAGCCTTTTTTTTTTTTTTTTTACAAAACACGAGGTTGTTGACCCGGAATAAAGGCTTTTTTTAATCAAAAAACCCTCACTTTTCTTAAAATCATAAATCGATTACTTTTGAGATTTCCTCAGAATCCCCTGTAAAGTTGTTTGAAATGTTTTTTAGCCCCCTCTTCCGTTAACTATAACATTTAGTTGTATTAGAGATTTAGTTTGTGAACTCCGTAACTAATTGTTTTTATTTTTATTTTTAATATTTTCAATTTAAAATAATAAATAAATCAACACATATTAAATTTTTTTATGATATATTATGTGATAAAATATTTTTATTTTTGACTTTTATTTTATTTACATTTATATATTATTATGATAAAATATTTTCCAATATAATAAGAGAAATAATAAAAACTAATATTTATAAAAATATTATAATCTAAAATATTAACTTCTCTTTTATTTATATCTTGATCTATTTGTATTTATAATTTAAATTTGAGCACATAAACAAAAAAGTTAGAATATATAAGGATATTTTGGTCTAAAAATAAATCTAACTCCATTAGATGTTAAAATTAACACACTATAGAGGGCTAAAAAATTCAATTGTCTTTATAGATTTTTTTTTTGTGAAGAAATCTAAAAGGAGAGGGCTTTTTTGATAATTTTCATAGAAGTTAGGGGGGGAGTTTGAAGAATTTTCCTTTATTTTATTTTATTTTATTTGTAAGTCAAGGTCTTCTGTAGCTAACAAGGTTATTACAACTGGCAAACCGGGCCAACTGGTTTTATCTATTACTCCTTTCTATTACTCCTTTCTATGAAGTGGTTTGACTATTTATACATTCCCCCTTGATCTTTCACCTCATTTTTCATTTATATCTACTCTTTCTCAAACAGCTTCATTTAGAGTCTATACTCCATTAATTTTTCCTTCCTCTAAATTTCTGCCCATACGTTCCTCAACCTTCACTTCATCTCTATGCGTGTCAAATCAAACAGAAGAGGAGATTAGGCAGCTTGTTTGTAAGGTGAGGTTAACTTTTACCAAACAGATTAAGAATTCTTTTTTTTTAATAGCAACACAGATTAAGAGTTCTTAGTGCAAATTGTAGAGTAGCTCTTTATTTTACTCAAAACTCATTATCATTAGAGTTGAGACTTAATATTAACTATGCTAAATGTGTTTATGTTGACTCAAAATTGAGATCTCTTTCAACGTTCAAAAAGATATCTATTACTTGTGCTAGCAAAATAGCTAAATAAACGAGATCTATTCTTTTTATGTTCTGTTTTCTTAAAAATGAAGTAGGCTATATGTTAGTGAAAAAAAAAAACTTTATTTTCTCTTCTAAGAAAAAATCTGTAGTTTTGGAATTTCTACAGGCTAAAAAGATATACAAATAAAAAGGCTCAAGTACTCCCAACCCGTTTGACCGAGTCGTAAAGGCTAGACCGACAGACAGAACTCCCACTTGTCTCATGTTCTGTCCACTCGCCTATTCTCCCTCATCTCTTGCTCGCCTCTTCTCTATTCTAAGAAGAAAGCTGTAGGCAACTCGCTTTTGGAATTTTAAGTGAAGATAGAGATCAGGATTGTTCATTTTTTTTTCTTTTGATTGTAAACTGTAACACGAACACTCCATCTAATTATAGAAACACTAACACTTTGATCTTAATCTAAATTATCATTCAATGACTGCGGATGCAAAATCTGCCCTATTATCAATTATGTTATCTCAAAGTAAAACCCATGAAACATCAGATTTCTCCTCTAGATTTATATTCCTAATACAAGTAATTATTTCTTGCCCCACTAAAGTTTGACCCTAGACTTTTGGTACGTTTTGTCAAATAATCCTACAAACGGGACACTTATCTCCCCCATTAAACTCTATTATTATTTTTTCGAGACTTAAATTCATGAGTTGAGAGACTAGTTAAATATCAGTTATGCTAAACACATTTTTGTCATGACTCGAATTTGAAATTTCTCTCAAATTTCAAGAGATGTCTACCGCTTGAACTAGTAAATTTTGACATTAAACTCTATTATTTAATTAATTAATTTAGATTTATTGTTCTTTTTTAGATATCGATTGGTACTGATTTTGAAGTAAACCAAATTCCTACAAGAAATGATAACAGCTCGACTTTTTTTTTAGTAAAGGTGAGGTTATTTTTCCATTTTCCTCTCCCCTCATAGTCAACCAATCGTAAATCTCCGTTTATCTAAACTCCACTAATTGATCTCATCCTTAATTCTTTTTCCAGATATAAATTGTAATAATCAAATGAAAGTCACGCAAAAGAAGAGGTGATACTACTTTTCTAGTGCAATATTCGAGTTTGCATTGGATGTTCCTCTTACTAGAAGCCAAATAATCATATATCTTCATCTAAAGCCCCAATTAATCTTAATATTCTACTCATCCCTCCATTGGATCAGATAATTACAAAATCACAAAAGCAGAGGGTGGGACTATTTCTTTAGGCAAGTCTAGATTCCTTTCCATTTTCTCTTCCTTTTTCGAGTCAACTAAACATGATCTCCACCTACAATCGATAAGTTATATACCCTTCTTTTATTACCCTAATTAGATTCTGTTTGGTTATCTCCTTTCCAAGTCAACCACCAGTCATTATTATAAATTAGAATCATTAAAGGAGAAGGAATAAGACGAAATCTTAACCATGGAATCTCCTTTTAACCCCCTCAGATGTTTTACAATGTCCGTGTTGGATTCTGTGCGTAAAATAATACCAAATGACCCTTGTTCCACAGCAATCATTGCAAGAGATATAGAGAAACTACAACGGTCGTTGATGTGGATCAAGGCGACTCTAGCAGAGGCTGAATATAGGGAGATTAAAGATGAATCACTGAAACTTTGGATTCGTGAGTTAAGAGAAATTGCCTATGATTCGGAAGATATTATGGAGGAATATAACTATGAGATTCTTCGTTCTGAAGTGGAGCATGGAAAGCTTAGCACTTCCAAGAGGAAATACGATGAGACAATTAAGGAAGGTGAAAATAGCGATGATGATGAATCAATGTCCAATTTGGATTTTATAATGCAAGACATAAGAGGGGTTATTTTAAGTGGAGGAATGGAGGAATCATATGATGACAGCAAGAGTGTTCATATTGGAAAGTGGAAGCATAATGATGAGGTCAGCACCGAAAAAACTTGTCATTTTTCCTCCATAGAAATATGCCATCTAACGAAAAATATAAGAGAACTTAGGAGGAAATTTAATGAGATAACATGGTTTAGAAAAGCTCTTGGATTGAGACCTGAAGATGGCTCGAGAGTACCCGAGGCCTCGAGCAAGCATCCAACCAGTGGTTTCTTAAACGAACAAAATATGGTTGGAAGGGAACTTGACAAGAAGGGGATAGTGGAAATGCTTTTGTCGGATAATAATGCAAGTGACGTTAACATTTC
Source organism: Juncus effusus (assembly GCA_027726005.1). Taxonomy (NCBI): domain Eukaryota; kingdom Viridiplantae; phylum Streptophyta; class Magnoliopsida; order Poales; family Juncaceae; genus Juncus; species Juncus effusus. The sequence continues at coordinate 1,021,047 of CM050905.1, read as the reverse complement.
AGTGATACCAATGGTCGGTATGGCTGGGCTCGGAAAAATAACACTTTCTCAACTAGTATATAATGACCAAATGGTTGTTAGCCATTTTAAATTAAGAATGTGGGTACATGTCTCTGAGAACTTGGATTTAATAAGAATAACTAATGCTTTAATAGAATCTATTACTAGAGAGCGGTCTAGGCTTGTAGAATTGGACCCTCTTCAACGAGAATTGAGTGAAAAGTTAGAAGGCGTTAGTTTCATGCTAGTTTTAGATGATGTTTGGAACGAAAATCCGGAACTGTGGATGTCCCTCCGAGCTTCACTATGTTCATGTGCTAAAGGCAGTAAAATCCTAGTTACCACTAGAAGTCAACAAGTAGCAAATATAATGCGCACAGGACCAACATATAATATGAGATATCTTTCAGACGATCAATGTTGGTCTTTGCTTAGTCGAAATGCGTTTGAGGGGCTAAACCAATCTGACAACCAAAATTTGGTAGATATTGGAAGAAGAATTGCAGCCAAATGTAAGGGCTTGCCATTGACAGTTAGAGTTCTTAGTGAGTTTGCGAAATGATTATAAAGAAGAGAAATGGATGGAAGTATTAGAAAGTGATATGTGGGAGTTTAGTGAATGTGAAAATAGTATATTACCGCTCTTGAAATTAAGTTACAACCACCTTCCAACCCAAATTAAGAGATGTTTTGCTTATTGTTCTGTTTTTCCAAAAGGCCATGTGTTTGAAAGGGATAGACTAGTCCAACTATGGATAGCTCATGATTTCATTGAGTCACGTGGAGGGAAAAGGCGGGTAGAGGATATAGGGGATGAGTATATCAGAGTTCTTTTCTCTCGGTCATTTTTTCAATATTGTGATTGGAAAGAAAACCCACAAAATTTTGTTATGCATGATTTAATCCATGATCTTGCCGAGTCTGTTTCAGAGAAAGGATATTTTAGAACAGACAAGTCTACCTACGAGTACAATAAAACAGGCCAACAAAGTCTTGGTGAAATTTTCTCAAAATTACGTCATTGTGTAGTACTTTCCAATGTTATTGCTAATCCAATAAATTTCAAACCCTTTTGTGAAGCAACTTCCTTGCGAACATTGTATCTTAATCGGTTTTCGGTGTGTCGCAAATATCCAAATGCTCTAATTGACCTTACTCAAAGGCTAAAATGTCTACGTGCTTTGCATTTGAACTCCGAAAACCTTACCGAGCTGCCTGAGTCACTTGGGCAATTGAAAAGCCTTCGTTACCTCATGGTTATAGCCGAAAATTTAAAACACTTGCCTGATTCTATAAGTTGCCTTTATAACCTAAAGACCTTGAGGTTGGATGAAACTACTATTACCAGGCTCCCTAAAGGAATATCGAAATTAGTTAACCTAAGGCACCTCGATCTTCCTGAGTGGGGACCACTTCCCAAGGGATTCGGAAGATTAACAAATCTTCAATCACTCCAATCTTTCACCCTTACCAGAAGGCTTGATTTTGCGGGAATTGAGGAGTTAAAAGACCTAAACCCTAGGGGAACCCTTGAAATTAGCAGGTTGGAGAAAGTGTTTAATTTTGAAAATGTGAAGAGGGCAAATTTGCAAAAAAAGGAGCATATTAGTGCTTTGAATTTGAAATGGGGAAATGAGAAGATAAAAAATGATGAGATATTTAAATATCTAGGTTATGATTGCCGAAAAACCGTCCTCAAGACTCTCCGGCCTCATATGGACCTTCACAAACTGGAGATACAAAATTACATTGGCATAGATTTTCCAACTTGGATTGGAGAATCCTCTTTCAACAAGTTAACATCAATACGTCTTTTTCAAGGTTGTTTTCAAGAACCACCCACATTGGGAACCCTCTCATCGCTTAAAACTCTTCACATTGAAAACGTTTCTGGTATTCAAAACATCAGCCGCAAATTTTTTGATGGTGGTTTTCCATCATTAGAATTACTTGAAATGCATGGTTTGAGGGATTTCAGAGGATGGTGCGGCGCTGAAGAGGGTGAGTTGGCCCGCCTCAAGGAACTGAATATTTCCAACTGCTATTATGCAACATCTCTTGCACTAGACAACTTGAAGTCATTAGAGAAGGTCGGTATCCATACTTGTCCTATGCTTTCGAGTTTAAATCTACCAAACTCGAAGCATTTGGGACTGAGGCATTTTAGTTACCTTAAAAATCTCGAGATTATAGATTGTTCTCTGTACAGTATATCAAGTCGGGATCAACTGCCGCCATACCTTCAACTTTTGAACATACACAATTCTGAGAGGCTAGTTGATTGGTGTGGGAGAAATGTCGGCAGCTTGATGAATATCTACAAAGTGAAAGGTACTTTTTTTTACTTATTTTTTTTATTAGTTTCTTAATTTCAAATCTTGAGAATATTTACATATTTAGGGCTTATTTCACTTGAAAAGTTTTCCATAGAGTTTCTAAACATGAATAAATGTACAATGTAGAAATTGATAAATCATTCACCTGAATGAAGAATTGGGAAGCAAATCGATTTTGTTTTATTTTTAAGTAGCTTAAAGCAACTATTAGATGTTAATAAATATCAAACTCAAGTCTGAATCTGCAAACTGTAGTTACTGATGAGCATATAAACTAAGATTGATAATGAAAATTTCAAACTTTAAAAATTAACAAGTTCTGGAAACAAGATTTTAAAAATCGTAATAACTTATTTCTATTCTACAGGCATGAATAATAGAGAATTGGCGTTGACAAATGTATTAGCAACCAATGAAGCAAAGAACATATATTTTGAGCATGTTCGCATCTTGAATCTGAAGTGGGACCCTACCACTCTCGAGTCTAGAGGGATTACGCATGATACAGCGAATGAAATATTACAATGTCTTTGCCCCAGGACTAGCCTCACAAATCTTACCATAGAAGGCTACATCGGCTCGCAATTTCCTCACTGGCTTGGAAATCCACAATTTTCCAATATAGTATATGTAAGGTTAACCGCATGTCCTAATTGCACAATTCTCCCTCCTTTGGGGCAATTACCATATCTCATGGGGCTTTATTTGGACACATTGACTCGAGTTAAAACCATCGGTAGCGAGTTCTATGGAAATGGCACAACCAAAGGGTTTCCATCTCTTAGAAACTTAGAATTGATGCATATGAATGGGTTAGATGAGTGGTGGGGATCGGAACACGGCGAGTTCCCAACTCTTCAAGAAATCAGGATCGCTGATGCTGGCATGTTACGAGGACTCCCTCGTTTTATAGCCACTTTGAAAGAGATGAAAATTAAAGATTGTCCCAGTTTAATTTTGGACTTAACTCCGTCCAATTACTCCTCGCTTCAAATTTTGTGTGCTTCCCATATTCATTCGGTAAAGCTATCGAACAACCTCACTTCACTTACAGATTTACTTCTAGATGGGTGTATGGATTGTAGACTCGCTCAACTTCCTTCTCTTCATAGCCTAGCCATGAAAGAGATCGAGGTGAAGGCTTTTCTCGATTCATTACAGGGGATGAATAACATAACATCTCTGAAGATCTCATCCCTCGCAAATCTCACAATGATCCCTCTGCATAACCAGCCAATTTTAACAAAGCTTGACATTTCAAATTGCCCCGATCTCGTCTCAATCAGTTGCTTTTCCACTTCATGTTCTTCATCATCGTCATGGTCATCATCCGCATCATCATCGTCATCGTTATCATCTCAGGATAGTATCTTTGAGGGCCTGCAATCTCTTTCATCCCTCAAGTTCTTATCGGTGAGTTCATATCCGCGTCTCTCCTTCTCAACCGGAGAGTGGCTTCCTATTTCATTAGAGGCTCTCAAGGTGTTCGACTGTCCGATGGTCAAGAGTTGGTGCCAGAAATATCCAAACAGGGTATCGCACATTCGGCATGTTACAATTTAGGTGTGCTTATTATCTTATCTTTTCTATTCTTTTGTTTTGCCTTTTGTTTTGAATATGATAAATGTTTGGAATTTTTTTTTTTAAGCTGAAGCAGTTTCTTTTTGTTGTTGTTTGAATCCCTGCATGGAAAGCTATATTTTCATTGTTTATTATTAATGTCTGAATTGTATCATTTGATATTGAGATTCCTTGAGCCTTGAGGTGTTAATTTTGTTAAGGAAATTCACACAATCATGAAAATAGTCTTACATCTAAATTTAGAGCTAAAAGAATATCATCAGAAAATATATATATTTATAAATGTTCACTCACCTTACAAAGTTACAATAGTAAACTTTTTGTCAATGTGTCCTTTCTTTTAAAGGTTTATTATATATACATATATCGTATTTTCCTTGCTATCAGAATGATGTATTCTCATACTGGACTGCTCAATTATTAAATTACAAAAATTGAATATATAACTTCAAAAACATTATTTAAATGGCCAAGCAAACATTATATTATATTATATTTTCTTTCTGTTATCAAAATGATGTAATCACATACTGAGCAATTATTAGATCACAAAAATTATATAATATGAAAATAGTACTTAAATAGACAAGCAAGCATCTTGGTCCCTGCCAAAGTACTAACTCTGGGTTTCAAATCAAGGCCCAACTCCTAAAATCCAACCAATTTTAGCGTTTCTTTAATGCAATCTAGTTTTGCAGATAATATATCTGACATGTTCAAATTTTTACGTATTTATGAGATAAAAGATAAAAGTTTTATCTTATTAAAATTGGTAGGGGTGCGCCAGGCCCAAGCAATAGTGCAACGCCAGGGCGACGCGTGAGAGACCCAGCAGCAAGCTACTGTGGCGGCCTCTCCCCCAAAGAAAAATAAATTTAATATCGTTGTGAGCACTTGGCCCACATATCAGATATTAAACTGATAAGAACAGATACTACACTTGATCTTAGCCAAAAGGCCGAGAAAGGTATGAGTTGGAAAACATCCCAGCTTCGCTTTTTATAGGCGCCGGATGTTTTGGTTTCGATGAGTTGACGGCTGTGGGACTAAAGTTACACGGGCTTAATTCGTTTTGTTTTGTTTTATTTTGTTCCGGACTTGGAGGCGATTTGATGGGTGGGGTGGGTGGGAGCGTCTCCTATGGAATGCTTCCGATTTCAGAACTTTGGAATTTAAGTTCTGAGCTGGTTGTATGTTGAATGAAGGATGGATATTTGAAGGTCTTCTCTTCGTCTGTATAGTATCATTCAAGATGGAATATTTGGAAAAAAAAAATATATATTTGAATATATTATCTCTGCGTTTCCTTGTGAAATGGCTGAATTTGATTTATAACACCTACATATCTACATGAGAAAAAGTAAATATTAACTACAAAAAACATATATAATATAGATTTTTACATTATTATATAACCTTTTAGTCCTTCAAAAAAATATAACCTTTTAGATTATTCTTCATATTTACTAAACAATTCTACTTTACATTTCCTCAAATCAATACAATCCAAATGTTTATTGGGTTTCAAAACTCTCATGTTTTTTCTCTCTTCTCTCTACTTCGAAGTTCAAACAATTGCAAGTACATTAAATCATATCTATAATGTTTTTTTCTCCTCTCAACTTCAAAGTTCAAACAATTGCAAGTACATTGAAATCACGACTCAAATTCCAAAACGAAGATTCTCATAATCTCAAATCATTTGTCTTTCTCTCAAGATATTTTTGCAAAAAACTCCACATTTTTTTATCAACTGCAAAAAGTTTCATCTATGCAAGATATTTTTCAAGATATTTTTGTACCATAGTAATAAAGTTGGCCATGGTGGGGACTTATGCACCGACAGAGCTATAAAACCTATGTTTTAACATAAAAACAAATATTAAATTTGCTACATCAGGCAAAATTTACACAGCCATCAAATTAATTAACTAGCTAAACAGATATATAGAACTAGAATTTTAGCTATAAGTATACAGTTTTGAAACCCGTGATCTCTGAATTTCTTCATCCATTCTAGATTTTCTTTGGCCTTAATTTCGCATGTAAATTGTAATTTCCTAATTAAACAATACATTTGGCAATTAATACCTAAAATACATATCTATAAATAAAAAGTATTTAATTGTTTATCTATTGACAAGTGTAAGATATGTAAAACGTGTTATGTAATTCAAAATTTGAGCCACACAAAATGCTACAAAATTCATAAAAGTAAAGAATATATTTACTACAAAACAGAACTAGTTCACGAGCTGAATATGAACAAATTCCACCTAAGCCCTGCATGTGCATTTCTACCTTTACGTCTGTTATACTAGACCCGGTCTTCATACACCGCTCACTATGATCCTCTATTAAGTATAATATCAGAATGGACCTTGTTCATACAAAGTATCTTCTAAGAAGAATGAAACCTTATCTTCTGTTCTTCGAAATTTCTCTCTTAGACATGGTCTATAACTAACAACTACTTTAAAGCAAAAAAACAGACTATTCATTCCTTCTTCTTCTACTCTGATTATAAAGTTAATTAGTTAATTAGCTAATTAACTAGATATATAGTCATAACCTACTCTCCCGAAATAAACTACTCAATTATTCTCACAGTATAAATAATTCCGAGGTTGGTGCCTTTGTAACGGGAGCTAAACAAATTATTAGTAGTTCACCCAATTCCCACAAACAACCATCTTAATCATTTTTCTCTCTTTTTTCTCCCAGGAGAAAAGCTTCAGAGAGAAATGGAAGAGAGAAGAATGAAGCCCTTATCTACAATTTTATGTTTCTTTTTGGGGTTTCTTGTAATATTATCTTCACCAGCTCGAGCACTTAATCTCGGACTTCAATCAGTAAATCCTGGTGGATATTCAGTGGTTAGTTTTGATTATTTCAGTTTTTTTCATTATTTGCAGTTAATTATATCTAGTTGTTTTATTTGAATTAATATTGTTTTCTGTTTTTTTCTTCGATTTTTGTTGCAGAGCCAACAAGAATGTAGCCGCACTTGCGAGTCAGACTACTGCACAGGTGTGTGTGTGTGTGTGAATTTCAATTTTCTAATTTTGCTACAACATTACCTTTAAAGATCTTAGATACAAATAAATATATATTTGTGCATAATTGCATATATATTTTATGAATTCAGGTCATAATTTGGTTCAATTTGTTAATTTTTATTTGATGAGAGTATCTCTTGTACCTGAACCGGTGATTCTTTTGTTATAAACAGCACCTCCATTTTTAAGATATGGAAAATATTGCGGGCTTTTGTATAGCGGGTGCCCAGGCGAGAAACCTTGTGATGCTCTCGACGCATGTTGCATGGCGCATGATATTTGTGTGGACCAAATTGGTATGTATAATTAATATAATTAATTAATTGATGTATTATCATAATTACAGTATAATGCTATATATAATTTATATAAAATATTGAAATTTTGGTCATATATGTAGGTTATTTGAGCACAGAATGTAGTGAGAATTTATTAATTTGCATGGCAAAAATAAGAGAAGGGATACCAACTTTCGTGACTAATCAATGTGTGGTTCGTGAGGTTATCGACGTGGTTTCGCTCGTAATTAAAGCCGCGGTTCTCGCTGGCCGAGCTCTTCACAAACCCTAAAAATATTCAGAATGTGAGAAATTATAAAGATGGTTGTATAATTTTTGTACGAGTGTAGTATTTTGATTTGTAATTTATTGTCTATTTTGGATGAGATGGAATTAGTATTAATTATTAGTAGTCATATTTTTCAAAACTAAACCAAAAATAAATTATTCATAATCAGCACAATTGTACTTAAATGGTATGTTATTTCCTTCTTTTTTTACTAATAATCCCTGAAGGTTACTCCATAAATAATGAAATAATTTATTACATTGGAGATTACAAAATAAATAAAACCTAAAATAAACAACCATTAAATCGTTATAAACTTACCAATACAATCAAAATATAAATTGAGACCATACTTTTTCGTCTGATGATTTACTTGCGAGTCGATCTCTTTCTCTAATGAAAGCATGCTATATGCCATATCATTCAGGCTACACTAGTGGAGGCCTTTAGATTCCATCCATTCATTTTTTTCATATCCAGTCAAGAAAATTAAAAATAAGCATACACCCTTCAGTTCACTATAAATTGCAAATTAAATGGTTATCTTTTTTTAGAAAAAGAGAAGATAACTATATAATTTATGTGAAAAAAAGATAACGATCTATTGGGAAAATCTAGTGTTATATGGCACTATAAAGTACAAATTATATTTCTTTATTTAATGCTTAACTATGTGACACTATGAATTACAAAATATATTTCTTTATTTAATGCTTAATTATCCGGAAATCATATTGACCGGTCTAAATTGTAAATTAATAATTAAATGAATTGTGATGCATTCCTTCAATTTGGTAAGGGGTAGACCCACAATGGACCTAATTAATATTAATATTAATATTAATATTAATAATAGATTATAAAATTTAATATTTTTCTCTAATCTTAGTGCTTTGGAAATGGAAATTAAGCCTTAATTTTTCTTCTCATTATTTCCTTTATTTTTGTTCCTGTGCAGATTTTTTGTGTGTGGCTCATTTCTTGCAAAACAGTGAAACAGTTCAATCATGATCTGTTTGCAGTTCGTGCAGTGTAATTATTCTCTAATTTAATTTTCATGAACCAGTAGGTACCTGTTAATTGATGCAATACTTCAATCTTAATTGTGGTATAATTACATAATTGGGGGTTAATTGATGGAAGACTTCAATATTAAGGGGCTGTTTGGCATGCTGCATATATGGCAGTTAGAAAGTGTAGTTACCGTAGTTCTTGTTTTTCTTTTGTTTGGTTCATAGTATTTTGTTGAAACGCTGCAGTTTGAGATACCCAAAGTCCTCCATCTGCAGTAAGTCTACCTCTCCCCAAAGTTACGGGGGCTGAAAACTTTTGGCGCGAGAAAATACTCTTCCGCTGAAACCTCTTCTTCTCTTCGCAAGAGCTTCTTCATCTCTCCCACATCCAGCCCTAAACTCTTCACTTTGTCTCCATTGGTTACTTACTTCCTGTTTGAATCATCTCCCTTTCAAAGATTAAATCTCATCTCATTCAAAGATTAGATCTTCACTTTCTCTTTGATTTCGGCAGTTAAGATCTTCTTTCGCTTCATTCATAAGTATAGTTCTTTTTCTGCACTGAGCACGAAATTTGACTTTAGTAAGAGCTAAGTAAAGATAAAGCAACCTAAATTGGTGTTTAATTGAGCTAAGTGCTGCTTAATTGAGTTCAATTGGCGTTTAATAGAGCTAACCAGTGCTTACTTGAGTTACATTGGTGCTATTGATGCTAAATATTTGGTGCTTAGTATGGAGTATAAATTGATGCTTTTGAAGTATAATTAAGGCAAAATGCTGTTTAATTAAGGATAAATATGTGGAACCCAATATTCAGTATGAAGTTGTCTAATTGGTGATATCTGCAATATAATTAAGACAAAAGTAGTGTTTAATTGGATGATGTTAAAAAAAATGTTGATTTTGCATAATTTCTTTTACCGGCATGTATTAAGTGCAAAGGAGATGATGTTAAAAAAAAATATTGACTTTGCATAATTTCTTACATCAATCCAAACATAGAAACTGTAACCATGGTAACTTCAACTTTTTTCATCCAAACACTATAACTGTATGCAATTTTAACATTCTCTATTTCAATTGATGCAGAGATGTCAAAGATAAGTGTGTTGCTATGAAACTGACTGCAGCTAAAGGTAAATAAAAAAAGCATTTTATTTGATATATGCCCTAGCAGTTTTGTATATTGTAACGTCTGAAAACTGATGAACTTGAATAGAATGAATAAATCTATTGAGGAAATACTTGATAGGTGTTATAACTGAAGAAATAGACAATGATGGAAAAGAGGAGGAAAAACCTGAGTCATCATACAGTGCCAGGCAATGGAGATCTCCAGCCATCAGTTCCTTCTGCAATTTAATTTATTTCATATCATTTTTTTTTATTTTAGAAATATTCGTGGAATTTGCAAAAATGCCCCTGCTTTTGTGTCTAAAATCCAAAAGTTCCTCTCCATTTCTAAGAATTAAAACAACTTCCAATATTTATGCAACTCACAATAATTAGTTTTTTTTTTCGATTTAGGACCTAAATTTTAGGTACAATATAGGGGATTTTTTTAATTTTCCAATATTTAGTAAGAATGTAACTTTTTTGACATCTCATGTAATCATTGTTTTCAGATGCAAGGATTAGAGTCGGATATTGTGTTCATTGTGGAGGGATATTTTTTAATTATAGAAAATTAGTTAAAGTTAATTTACTCAAATTATTTTATTATCATTTGTTTTTAAATTGATATTTTCAGAGCTACTTTTTAATGATTTCAAGCATATGACTGAATTTCCTGTATTACATGAATAAAATTTTCATAGCATTTTTCCATTTTCTTTAAATTTTCTGAAATTATAATTTTTCCCTTGATATTTTTAGGAAGAGAGGTTTTATGGTGCCATGACGTGCTAGGAAAAAAATTCACATTTTATATATCGCATTGGACAGCTAAAATCATCCGGTAATAAATTATTTTTAGTTTATATTAAGTAGGCATTATTTTTTAATTTTGCAATGATAATTGAAACTAATATTAATTAGCACATAATACATACTGTGCCATTTTTTCAATAATATCAATATCATTTGTATTATGTATAGAGTGAGTGGATTTCTCAATTTATTTTTTTTAGATTCTTTAGTTTAATTTTAGGAAACTACATTAATCAAAAAAAACTACAAAACGGATGCAATCTCTAAATTCTTTCATTTGATTTCCTTCGTTTTCCCACTTTTAGTGATACGATACTAGGGGCCAAAGCTTGGCACAAGCCTATAGACTCGAAATGTTTATGATATATTTGTTACAGACATAACAGAGAGATAAAGATTGGTGCTCTCCATTTCGACTACCATCATGAGCAGCAAAGCCCGACAAGAATTCTTTTTTTTCACAATTTTGGGTTTTATTTATCAATTTGAATTAATTGAAATGTTCATTCAGTGGTTATTTTTTAGGAATTTTTCAATTGGCATGATTGTATTTTATGATGAAACGGAATTCTAGATTCAATAATTGAAATAGCGAGTTTTATGTACAAGGTCAATCGCATGATTGCAAAAGAGATGTTAGTCTTTTGTGAGTTTTATATGGTGATATGTCCTAAAAAGAGAAACTAAAATCTTTAAATGAAATAGTGCAAATTTATATATTGTTGGGCAATATCAAGTCATCCCAATTATTTTCTATAGTTGGTGTGTGGAATTTGTTCCTTTTGCTATTATTATTATTATAATTTAATTGCTGTAGAAAGAAAATTCTGTAGTGATTTTAGGAAAGTATGTATTTCATGTAAAATATTGAACATCACTTCTAATCATGAGGTAATAATAAATCGCGCAAAGCGCGAGCCACATGATAGTTTAAGAATAATTTTGACAATAATTTTGGTCACGTGGTTAGAGGGCAGATTTTTATGTTTACAAATCAGGCCATATCAGTAATATGACTATGCATTTAATTTGAACAAACAGGGGCTAATAAACAAAAAATTAGTTTAAGGGTTACAAATTTAGGGGCCAAAAAAAACTTTTCTCTTAACGAAATTAATTAACAAAATATTTAATACAAACCAATTCTGCTCGAAATAACCATGCAATTAAGCTTGCATTATAAATAATTATAAAGTTGGCGCCTTAGAGATGTGTTGAACCAATTATTAGGATTTCACCAATTCTCAAAAACAAACCCTCTCATTTTTCTTCTCTTCTTTCTCTCTCAAGAGAAAAAACTAGAGGAAGATGGAGGGCAAAAGAATGAATTTATGTTTATTTTTGGGGGTTTTTATGATATTTTCTTCTCCTGCTCAAGCGCTTAATCTCGGTCTTCAATCAGTAAATCCGACTGGGTATTACGCGGTTTGTTTTGATTATTTCAGTTTATTTATATTCACTCATTGTAGAAAAGTTTTATTTTGATTTAATCTTGTTTTTTCTTTCTTCGATTTGATTTTTGTTGCAGAGCCAACGAGACTGCAGCCGCACTTGCGAGTCGGACTACTGCTTAGGTGAAAATTGAAATCATTTTTTCTAAACTTGGCTAGAAAATTACCTTTTAATGATCTTAGAGAAATAAATAATGTGCATATACTATATATATACATATCATGAAAAAAGATAATAAATAATTCGAATTCGGCTTTTGATTAATAGTTATTCATTTGTCATTTTTCTGTTTCTTTTTTTTTTTGGTTATAAACAGCACCACCATTTTTAAGATACGGAAAATATTGCGGGATTTTATATAGCGGTTGCCCAGGCGAGAAACCGTGTGATGCTCTTGACACATGTTGCATGGCACATGATATTTGTGTGGGCGAAATTGGTACGTATAATAAAGTGGTCATAATTCTCATCTCTTAGGCCCTGTTCGGCAAAAGGTGGAAGAGTGGTTCTTTCATTTTATCCCATCATTGTTCGGCAAGTTTCATGAAATAAAAAGTTGATTTCAAAAATAGAAATAATTGTTAATTACTATAATATCCTTATTTTAATTATATTCTATTAATTTATTTAATAACCTCTAATTTTTTTTAATTAAATAAGATAGAAAATCTAAAAACATAAATGTTCAATTAAAAATATAATAATAAAAGATAAATAAAATTTTATTTAAAAATATAGAAAGACATATCCCTTTAGATAGAGAAAAATGAGTACAATTCATTTGCACATTTCAAATTTTTGATTTTATGAAATTATTATCGAAAATTAGTGGTTTTTTCATCCATATTTTTTTTACAAAAAAATTATAAAAAGAAAGGAGAGAGAGAAACAGTGCATTAATTACTAGTGCCATGACATCTCAAGGTGGAAGGTGGTATTTTATCATAAATTTTGCCTTCTTCCATGGAAAAAAGATCTTCCACCCCCCATGGAAGAAGGAAATTTCACTCTTCCATCTATTTATTCCATTTTCTTCCACCCTTGTTCGGCTAGAATAAACCACTTCTTCCACTCTTCCATCTCAATAGTCTATTCTATGTTGCCGAACACTACCTTTGTTATGTAAGTATTGTAATTAAAATATATAAATGAAATATTAGCATTACGCTAAAATACTTTATTGAATATTTTACACTTGGTATTTAGGATTTTTTTAATCAATTTGTTTCACTTTAATAAATTTTGAAGTTAGATTCAATAAACCTGTGTTCATCATGCATGGTACGAGATCTCTAAATCAAATTCAATGGCTAAAAAATCCTAACATAAGATTTTGATTGATTTTATGGTAATATTTGTAATGTTTTATATTTGTAGGTTATTTGAGCACAAAATGCAGTGAGAATTTATTAATTTGCATGGCGAAAATAAGAGAAGAGATGCCAACTTTCAGGGCTAATCAATGTGCGGTTCATGAGGTTATTGACGTAGTTTCACTCGTAATTCGAGCGGCGGTTCTGGCCGGTCGAGTTCTTGGCCAACCCTAAAATATTCTCTTTGAGAAAGTCCACAGACCCTAGAAATATTCTGATGAGAAATTTCAAAGAGATGATTGATGTGATTCGTTCTTGAAAGATTTGTAATTTATTGTCTGTTTTGGATGAAATGAAGTTGATAAAGAGTTTACAATTTGTTGTTTATTTGTCGTGAAATCAAGTTGGCAACTATTAGTTCATTTAGCCATGACAATCTAAGATTACCGTCACGTAGAATTTCAATACAATCCGAAACATGAAAAAGTAATTCCAATACTTCAACAATCCCATGGGAATCACTTACTTGCCCACAATCCAAACACACCCTTAGTTCATTTAGCCAATGAGTTTCCCAAAAGAATCCATACAGAATTCCAATGATTTAGCCAAAATACAATCAACTAGGTTTGCTTTTAGATTTTATTGCAACTTTATCATATCACATTATCAAACAATCTAATTCATAAAGCTATTTATATAATGCCAAATTGCATACCAACTAGAAAGATAATACAAATAATTAAACAAACCCACATTTCTCTTCGTTATTATTATTGCTTATTCAACCAAAGATATAGTTACAGATCAAACTAAAAGAAGTCATGACATAAAAGTACAACAATACACCTTTCTTTCTCTCTCTCTAGATTCAAGAAGCATAGAGGGGCTCTGGTCCCTTCTCTCTCTGTAACCTGGTGAAAATCAAGACAAATAAAAAGCTTAAATCAATTCGAACACAATACAATCAAGGGGTAAACTAATTTTTTTTAAAAGAGGGGTAAAACCGTAAAATCAAACTAACCAATTCTCTTTGGACCAAACGCATCCGTCCGTCTCCACCACATGCAAGCTCAACGCGTGCCTCGATTTGCACGACAAATTCTCAAAACTACCAATCACCAAAAATAAAAATAAAAAAATAAATAATTTCCTTCAAAATAAATAAATTAAACGAATAAAGGGAAATTTGCAAAAAAAAAACCCTACCTTATTCATGAATTGCAAAGAAGTCCCTACATTGTTGATAATTGCAAAACGACCCTCCATTTTCAAGAATAAAGAGGCCTTTTTGCAATTTTCAACAATAAATGGTCTTTTGTGTTATTTACAAATAACAAAGGATCTTTTCGCGAATTTCCCACGAATAAAATATTAAAATAAAGTACCTTTGATGAACAAGATCGCCGTGAATAACGACCAAATCGCCCGATTTAACTTCTAACGGAACAAATTCATTTTGTTCATAAATTGGAGACGGATTATCGAAGCGGGACCCATTTTCAGTCCTTAGCATTCTTCTCCGCAACCCCTCTATAAACACCAAAATTATTGTTTAAATAAATATAAGGGCAAATTTTCACATATACCCTTCCGAAATTAGAAATACGACGGATACCCCTCATTTCCGTATTTAATTTCAAAGCGCGGCCCAGAATTATTCTTTATTCATTATTTTTTATATTTAAACTTTACACAAATTAAGGTGACGAAGAAAGATATTTATTAACGTAATTTCTTTTGTTTTGTATAGGCCTATTAATACTATTTAGTATTTTCACATTTTTGCAATTGAAATTCGGTTAAGTTATGAAATAACCACAAGCTCTGAGGACTAAAATGCAATTTCAAAAAGTTTTGAGGGGGCGAAACGTAAAAAAACACATACTTTTGTGGGACTCAGGTATGGCCCAAAGGCATCCGTTCTGTACCGTTGCATTTTCAAGAGCCAGCCAAAGACCGGTACAAGATGTCGGTACGGTGTGCAAGAATGAGTTGTCTTGGTGCGGTACCACTTCTCCCCCTATTCCCGGTTGCTGATAAAATTAAAAAAATAAAATAAAATGATTAAAAAATAAATGAAAAGAGAAAAAAAGAAAATTGATGATTGGTTAAAGTAGTTAGTCGCGTGAATTACGATGATAATGGAACATACAGAAGAAATAGTGTAAATTATGATTAGTTTAAGTAATTAGTGTAAATGATGATAATGAAAAAAATTATTAATTGATTAGTTTAATTAATTTGAGTAAATTGTGATAATAAAGGTGTGTGTTAGGTTGTTTGTTTTGGTTGGGGAGGGGCGTTTCTGTGATTGATGAAAAGATTGGTTATTTTTGCAAAATTGATAGTTAATAATATGAAATTCAAATTACCTTGAAAATGTACATGGATTGAATCACGGCAGGTCTCTTGTAGTTCAGTGACGAAAATAAGCCTTTTATATTCTCAGAAAATGAGAATTTCTTAAAAACCGGATCCAATTCATGCAAAGCTTGTGTTTAAAAAAACATTAATTAATTAAAATTAATTAATTAATAAAATCTAATGATAAATAGAAGAAAGTTACCGTGGCCGACTTTATTAATGGAGAGTTCTTTTGGCTGTTTCAAGCTTCCATCTTCTCCAAATGCTTTTTCTACAATTTTCAATTTTATTTAATTTTTCAATTTTATTTTCTTCTCAATTTGAGCCTATATCTATATATGAATGATTTAAGGCTTGAGATGTCTGGTACTGTACTGGTTTGGTACCAAACAAATTGTTGAAACTTGGTACCGGTAAAAAAGGTATAATTTTCAAAGGAAAAAAAATACTAACCTTCGAAAAAGAAAGATATATTTTCTGCACTTTTGTAGAAATAATCATCCTTCACTTGCCTCTGCAGTAACAAAAAAAGACGAGAATTAGAATTCATGAATTTTGTATTTTCTTATAAAAAGGTAATTTTGCACATTTTACCTCACAAATTAGACAATTGCTAACTGAAAACACATTAGATTTAGTCTTTTCCAATAGCAAAATTATCAATCCATAAAAAGCCAAAAAATAAATTTATGGGAATTAAACAATTTCAGAGAGTATATTTAACAAATCTAATCTCGTTTTAATGATTAATACAAAAAAGAAAAGAACTTGTGTTTTAAGGAACAACAAAATATACATGATCTTTAGTGGAAAAAACGGAAGAAACACCATCGAAATCAAACCCCTGCAACAGCTCAGCCATGTGATCTCTCATCTCCTTCACTTCTTCTTCGTTTGAAAACGACTCCATCACCAAATACCCTTAAACACAAGAAAAACAATCATCACAGATTCAATCAGCCTCATTCTTTCTTCAAATTTCCTCAAATGGAGCATTGATCAGAGACTAACCATTGGAATTGAAGAACTCGAGCTGATCCGGAGTCAAATTGCTCTCAATCCCCATTGCTCGAAAGATTTTCTTCTCACTGACAATTGCAATTTACGAAAGAGTTTGGACTTTTGAAGAAATGAAAAGCCTGACATTTATCTTTCCATTTTTGGTCATGTTATATATATCAGACATTTTCTTTTGTAAGTTATAATTGTATTTTCTGAATTAAAAATTATTTACACACGCTCGGTGTATACACTGACGAAAGTATTCCTTCAGAAAATAATAGTTCAGACATGATTACGGTCTATAATCAAAGAGAAAAACTGGTTTATGCAAATGTCCACAGATTACAGGATATCCGGTGAATCTAACTTTGTGGAATTTCATGTAGTGTCCACAGATTAAGGATATCCTTAGAGAAAGTAATTTATTAGTTTAATTAATATGTGTAAATTATGATGATGATGATGATGATGATGGAGTGTATAAAGAAAAAATATTAGTTGGTTATTTGTTTGTGAGAAAGTTAGTTTCATAAGTTCATGAATAAATTGTGTATTTTTGCAGAATTAGTAGTCAATAAAATTAATCATATAATCAAAACTAATCCTAAATTTAGATTTTGTGTATAAACCTTCCTCGTGAGTCTTGATCAGTCTCTTCATTGCGATCATTTCTGAGCTTACTCTATCTATCTCTTGAGCGCTCCTCCTTGATCGTAATATCATTTTTTCCTCCTTCCTCAGCTTATTCCTAGCGTACATGATTTTGATTAGCGTAGCAGTGATATAGATCTTCATCCAAATGTACATGACTTGGCACTATCTTCTTTTTGATCTTTTGGATAAGTACTAAATAATGTAACTTAGAAATCTGCAAAATTTTTTTTGTAATGTACAAATTCGCCAAGTTCCAGAATGAGTGAAATTATTTTCAAAATGATCCTGCACGTTTTACGAAATTCAAGAAACCTCCCTTCTTTTTTACTCTTAGAATCTCTTTATAGTTTATTTTTTCTGTTAAAAAAATTAATCATATATAATGTCTCTTTTAATCCCGCAATTGATAATGATATGCTTTCTTAATCCGCCTTCGTCTCTCTAAACCTTTTGTATTTTCAAATCCTAGATTCTAGAAAAAATAAGTCTTGAAACGCACGGAACCTGAACCTATAAACATCTTTAACAATATCACATAATATGTCGATGAAGAAGATGTAGAGGAACAAGGTGAAGGAAATGAAAAAAGAACCATCCTTGAAATCCACGGATTCGATCAAGAAATCTGAATCCGAAGTTCCGAACCGAAAAGAAAAAAGATGAAATCAACAGCATGTCCATCTCAATCTAATGGGAAATATATTAGAATTTGGAGTCCTGATGATGAGTTGGCACTGAAAGGAATACAAATCGGTTCTTAATTCCTTGAAAGGAAAACTCAAATTTGTCATCACAATAAATCAGATGATAAACAAAATGCGTGCTTTAAATAATTCTTATTATGAAAGGATGAAGAAAAGGAAATGAATTAGAGCAACTTCTTCCTTAAACTCACATGCAAAAGATCTTTTCAAGATTTCAAAAAAATTGTGGGTTAATGCCTAACTGCTCCTACTAAATAAACTTTAACTATATAATATATATACATATTAAGTTATCATATTTATTATTATAAATAATTACTTCTATATTGTTTTGTAAATTTTAATACCTATACATGGTGTCTTGCTTAGTACATCTCACCGCTCCGGGGCAGCTCATGGAGGATAACTTCTCAACTCAACATGAACAAACTTGTCACACAAAACTCTACTGAATGATCTACACAGTAAATCAAGATTCAATACTAATAGGGCCTAATTTCAAAATTTTACTAAATAACTGAGGCCTTTATAATTAATTGGGTCTAAAAGCCCAGTCAATTCAGTGGACTTTTAAAAATAATACCAAAATGTGGTGTGGATAAAAAGCACACTGGTGGCCTAAAAACAGCCGTATATACTTTTCTTCCTTGATCTGCGTTACAATATTCCTTTTTTACACTGCTGACGTGGATCGACTCCGGCCTCTAAATTCCCGCCTTTTTCTTCGTACCAAATTATCCAGGGCTCATATGCAACAGCTTCGCCTCTGTAAAAAGCTTCGTACCAAAGGATTATTAACAGTTTGAGAGAGAGAGAGAGAGAGAGAGAGAGGTTAGAGAGAATCAATGGGAACTGTTTTGGATTCGCATTTTCTGGCCTTAACTGCCATTGTTACGGTATGCTTATTTATTTGTATTTGAGTTTTTATGTTTTGGAGTTTGTTTGGCATATTAATTTATGTAATTTAAAGAATTATTGGTTTAATTAGGTGGGATACCAGCTCTTCTTCTTCATTATTACAGCGCTACTCAGATTTGACAAGGTCACTGATTTTGCAGGTATTTTTTTATCAATTTATTTTCGATCGATTTATTTAACATTCCAATGTTTTGTTAAATGAATCAATCATTAATATTGAGCTTAATGAATCATTGGTTATAAATAATGAGCCTTTTCTCTCTGCAGGCAGTACAAATTTTGTGATTATAGCTGTTTTAACACTGATCCTAAAAGGAACATGGCATTTCCGACAGGTAAATTAAAATCAATTTATCAATTTTTCTCTTAGCATTATGAAAATTTCAATAAAAACACATCAATCGTAATAAATTCCCTGAATTATCATGCTCAAACTTGAAATTCAAATTCTGTAGATTGTATTGACAGTATTTGTGGTGATTTGGGGCCTTCGATTGGGCATCTTTTTGTTAATGAGGTACTTGATTATTTTACAACTCTGAATTGAAACAATTCTGAAATATCGAAATCCTCTCCAGTACTAATTTCTCGAGTTGAAACAAATCACAGGATTCTAAATTGGGGAGAGGATAAAAGGTTCGATGAAATGCGTGATAATTTAGCCAAGCTCGCAGTTTTCTGGATTTTTCAGGTAAAAAAGGAAAACATTTCTTTTAATTTAAACAAAAAATTAAAGTTTTATAATACATTTCTTGATTATTTAATTCATATATTCATTTAATAATTTATATACGAAAAAATTTCAAGAAAGTCCCATGCATTATGTCTGAATTGCAAAAAAACACCCCCGCATCATGTTACTAAATATCATGGGCCTTTCTGCAATTTTCAACAATTCATTTTTTCGCAATTTGGACATTACGCAGGGTCTTTTTGCAAATTCCCTCTATATATTTATTTATTATTTCTTTTATTTCTTTCTTTATTATTTCTTTTATTTATTTCTTTTAAATTATTTAATTAATTTATGTATATATTTATTCATTTATTATTTATTTATATATGTGTTTTTGTTCATTTATTATTTATTATTCATTTATTATTTATTCATATATGTGTTTTTGTATAATTTATGTATTTATTAATTTCTTTTATCCAGGCTGTGTGGGTATGGACAGTGAGTCTACCAGTAACGGTAGTAAACGCCAGCTCACGGGACCCAAGCGTCAGAGCTGAAGACATAATCGGCTGGATTATTTGGATAATCGGGATTTTAATCGAGGCAACTGCCGATCAGCAGAAACTCAATTTCAAGAATGATGTGAATAATAGGGGCAAGTGGTGCGATGTGGGAGTGTGGAAGTACTCACGCCACCCTAATTATTTCGGCGAGGTAATTAGTTAGTTAATTGATTATTAATTAATTAATTTATTGTTTAAGGGTAGTTTCGTAATATTTCACATTTTAGAGGTGGTATGTGGTAGTTTGAGGATTTGTAAGGGGGGTTTAATGTGAAATTCCGTTTATTATTTATTATGGTTTATTATATTTTTAATATGTTTATTCCGCATATTATTTTATTATGTTTTATTATATTTATATTAATGGAATAGTTATTTTGGTTTGGAAATTAGATTCTTTTGTGGTGGGGAATATTCTTGGCATCTACGCCGGTTCTACACGGAGCGGAATGGCTCGTGATTTTGGGCCCGACATTTCTCACTTTATTGTTGTTGTTTGTTAGTGGAATTCCGCTTCTAGAGGTTTAATTCATTCTTTTAAAATTAATTATTATTTTTTAATTATATATTAACCATTAAATGTGTAATACCTTTTTGTCGTTTTTTTTTTAATTTAGAAATCGGCAGATAAAAAGTATGGTGGGGTGGAAGAATATCGTGTTTACAAGAAAACAACGAGGTAATAAATAGTTTGCATTTTTTTTATAATTTTGTTTGGTTTTAGTAATTTTGTTTTATGAGTTGATATATTTTGTTGTAATCTTGTTTAACAGCCCTCTGATTCTCTTGCCTCCGTCGATTTACGGAAATGCCCCTGGATGGATTAAATCGGTGTTCTTGTTTGAATTTCCGCTTTACAATAAAGGTACTTCTCGCGAAGGATTTTTGAGTTGATGTGCTTTGTCTGAATTTATGTTCCATTTAATGTGGTGAAATGTTGTTGATATCGGAAATATTTTTTTTTTGTTGAAGTTATAAATAAATGTATAATTGGCTTTAATAGAATGAGATTGAATTAGTGTGGATTTGATTTTGAATGATAAGATGAAAATGAAATCTTGTGAATCTTTGTTCTCATATCATTAATATTAATCAAACATTAACTATATTTTTTATTTAATGAACACCAACAATTTGATTGATATATTACACTAATTTGTCAGCTTAAACATGACAGGAGCTGAGACAAAGAGAGCATAGATGCTGGAGCTTTTCCCTTTTTCTTTTTTCTTTTTTGTCGAATTTTTTTTTTCATAATCTTTTTCTTGGCTCTTAAATTAAACAATTCATAAGCAATACTATTGAGATTTAGTATTATTGAGATTTAAAATTGATAAAAGCACATTTTAACTAAACCGTATGGGTGAAAAGAAATGACAAGAATATATGTTCTACAATTAAATCATAAGAAACATTATTTAGCCTGAACAAGAATACTCAATTGATTCTTGAAGGTGTTCCCTTTTAGCAAAATATATGCAAACATACATAACCAAAACCATTAAGCAAAAAAACTAATCAACCCATTCAACATTAGAAGTTTGCGCATCTATGAGAAAATAGTTGTGTGGTTTGAGGTATGCATTGGAGCGCAGAATTGAAAAAAAATGTATTGCTATCTTCCATTGACCTGCACCCTTTGAACCAAAGAAATAGAAAAAAGTCAGCTTCTCAGGATAAATCACATATGGAAAAAGAAATCATGAATTATGATGTTTCAATATCAGCTGATTGTTTAATATTTATATCATCAAATGCAAAAAATGAAGAGTTAATGAACAGAATAAACAAATTTAGCCAGAAAAACAATTCAATGCAAAAATAATGAATTTAGTTTAACCATCCAAGATTAGTTACAATCGTACCACAAGATGCTATTTGAAGGGAGAACATTAATATGGTAAGGGATTTATTTAATATAAATAATGATTTCTTCCAATATCCTAAGGGAATTTAAAAGAAATTGTTGAGCGAGAAAACATGCAAATAAATTGGCGAAATATAAAATATTAAGGAGTTGTGGTTCTTCTAAGCTCATTGAAAAGTTGGTCAATGCGCCATTTAAATTATTGCCTTCAAAGCAAAAATTGTTCAATGTCCTTTGCATGAGAGGCTTCAAATTCTTACGGTGTGCAATGCTAGTAGCATGGAAAAATCATGATTGTTTTTTTTTTTTTTTAGTTATAAATAAATGTATAATTGGCATTAATAGAATGAGATTGAAATAGTGTGAATTTGATTTTTTAATGACAAGATGAAATCGAATATTATGTTGCATTTCAGATTAAAATATAGATTTCCAAATTTAATCTAATAAAACAAGCATAAAATCATATTCCATTTCAGATTAAAAATAATAACATCTCGATTCAAACAATAACAACAAATTGAAAACATACCTATATACTCTTTCCACACAAAAAATAAGAAAGAAACAAAGGAAAACCAAAAGGCATTAACTTTTAAGCTCAATCAAGCAGGTGCAATAGACACCTTATCAACTTGAACAACAAACTCCAGCTCTTTCCCACCCTTGACTCCAACTCCATCTCCAAAATCCGCTCCTTCCTCCCCGAACCCTAATTCCGCCGGCACAATCACCCTCCGTTTACCACCAGCACGCATAGTTCTCACCACCTGCTCAACGCCCTCACACATCCCTCTTGTGTAAGGCCTCGACCCCAAAACTAACGCCAGAGGCCGTTTACCTTCCCCAAATGTGTCCACAAAGGTTTCTCCATTGAGGACTCTTCCTTTCAGGTCTAGCACCACCAAGTCCCCTGCTCTTGGAATTTCTCCTCCCCCGATTCTCATCTCGTAATACCTGAATTGGTAAAATTGATATAATAAAAGTTGGTACATTAAGAATCTTGTATTTTGTTGAGCGTTGAATGAGTAGATATGCATACCTGATTCCATTAGGTAATACCACTTCTTCCTCTTTCTCTACATCCCTGAAAATCACAGAAAAATGATAATAAAAAAAAACTAAATTAGGTAGATTAATTGTTACTTAAAAGTGATAAACACTAAACCTAGTGTTGGATTGTTGCTGTGAGACCTCAAATCTGGTTTTAACTTGCTCAGAAACGACTCCAAATGCGAGAAACCCGACCCAAGCTAACCCTGCACCAATCCCAAATCGCCTTGTCAGACTCGACGCGACCCAATCGGTCGAGTCAGCCTCAGTTTTCCTCTTCGGCTTCACCTGACTCGAACTTGAATCAGAAGAAGATTGAACTTGTTCTTGCGCTAATTGGATCGGTTCGTTCTGCAAATTCTGTTTCTGAATCGGTTGGTTCTGCGGGGTCTGAGAGCAAGACAGAACGTGCGGTTTTTTGGGGAGGAGATTATGAGAGAGAGCAGCAGCTGGTGAAGCTAAGAATGTAGTAGCCATGGATGGAGGATTAATGGAGAAGAAGAAGTTGAGAAACAAAGAAAGATAGCATATATCCGTTCCCTTTAATCAATCAATTCATTTTTCAAAGAAACAGAAAACTTGATATTTTAGCGGGAGAGGCTGAGGTGCTGCCACGTGTAATAGGTTTATCCATTACCATTTCCAGCCCAATTATCGGATCGTCTAATTGCATGCACAAAACCCGGGAATCCTTTGTAATAACCAGTATTTGGTTTCCAGGTTCTGAGCTTTAAGTTTGGAATCCTTTGTAATAACCAGGATATGGTTTCCAGGTTCTTAGCTTTAAGTCTCAAACCATTCGTAAATCTTACAGACCGAACTTTTACTCTTTTCTATTTCTATTCCCCAAAGCCATGAAACCCTCTTCTTCTTCTTCTTCGAATCCGGCGGGCGGCGCCGCCCCGTTGAAGCCGGTGTTCATCTCCAAGGCGGAGAGGGAGCGCCTCGCCCTTGAGCGCCGCCAGGCGCAAGTCGCCGCCCAACGCCGTAACTCTTCTTCCACCGCCGAACCTGAATCGGAAGATCCGCCCAAAGATTCCGACCGCGATCATAGAGACAGAAACAGGGAAAAAGATCGTGATAGAGATATTAGAGATCGTGATAGAGATATTAGAGACAGAGACAGAGATAGGGACAGAGATATTAGAGATAGAGAGAGGGATAGAGATAGAGAGAGGGATAGGGATAGGGATAGGGAGAGAGACAGAAGAAGGGATAGAGACCGGGACAGAGATCGAGAGAGGGAGAGAGATAAGGACAGGGATGAGGACAGGGAGAAGGCGCGGCAAGCGAAGCTAGAAGAACGCGAGAGGGAAAAAGAGCTCGAATCGATCAAAGAACAGTACTTGGGCTCCAAGAAACCCAAGAAACGAGTGATCAAGCCGAGCGAGAAGTTCCGGTTCTCGTTCGACTGGGAAAACACAGAGGACACCTCGCGCGACATGAATCCACTCTACCAAGCTCCAGTCGAAGCGAAATTATTATTCGGTCGAGGGTTTTTGGCCGGAATCGATCGACGCGAGCAGAAGAAGCAAGCGATCCGATTAGAAAAAGAAACAAAATCAGATCTGCAGATCAAAGACACGCCTGAACAGATCTTGATCAACAAGAAACGCGAAGCAAGATCGGATCTTTACGATTCTTTCGACATGAAGATCGACAAGCACTGGTCTGACAAGCCGCTCGAGCAGATGACGGAACGAGACTGGCGGATTTTCAGAGAGGATTTTAATATTTCGTACAAAGGCTCACGGATTCCGAGGCCGATGCGGAGCTGGAGCGAGAGCAAACTCTCGTCAGAATTACTCAAAGCCGTTGAAAAAGTGGGGTATAAAACTCCGTCTCCGATCCAAATGGCTTCGATTCCTTTAGGGTTGCAACAGAGAGATGTAATTGGAATCGCTGAAACAGGTTCAGGCAAAACT
Source organism: Juncus effusus (assembly GCA_027726005.1). Lineage (NCBI taxonomy): Eukaryota > Viridiplantae > Streptophyta > Magnoliopsida > Poales > Juncaceae > Juncus > Juncus effusus. Next base: position 996,065 of record CM050905.1, on the reverse strand, counting down.
GCTGCTTTTGTTTTACCCATGCTTGCGTATATTACCAAATTGCCCCCGATTAGCGAGGCAAACGAAGCTGAAGGCCCTTACGCTGTTGTGATGGCTCCAACGAGAGAACTCGCGCAACAAATCGAGGACGAAACGGTAAAATTCGCGCATTATTTAGGGATCAAAGTGGTCTCAATAGTGGGAGGCCAATCGATCGAAGAACAAGGGTTCAAAATAAGACAAGGATGTGAGGTTGTGATCGCGACACCTGGCAGATTATTAGACTGTTTAGAGAGAAGATACGCTGTGTTGAACCAGTGTAATTATGTGGTTTTAGATGAGGCTGATAGAATGATAGACATGGGATTTGAGCCGCAAGTCGTTGGGGTTTTGGACGCCATGCCTTCTAGTAATTTAAAACCTGAAAATGAAGATGCTGAGCTGGACGAAAAAAAGATTTATAGAACGACTTATATGTTTAGTGCAACCATGCCGCCAGCTGTCGAGAGATTAGCTAGGAAGTATTTGAGAAATCCTGTGGTTGTTACGATTGGTACGGCTGGCAAAACCACGGATTTGATAACACAGAATGTGATAATGTTGAAAGAATCTGAGAAATTGTCGAGATTGGAGAGGATTTTGACTGAACTGGGAGATAAAACCGCGATAGTTTTTTGCAACACGAAGAAATCGGTCGATGTGCGAGCCAAGGATTTAGACCGATTAGGGTTTAAGGTCACCACATTACACGGCGGGAAGAATCAAGAGCAAAGAGAGATAAGTCTAGAAGGGTTTAGAAACAAGAGGTTCAATGTTTTAGTCGCTACTGACGTGGCGGGAAGAGGAATCGACATTCCTGACGTCGCACAGGTAATTTTTATTTTATTAGTTTCTTTAAGTTCCTCAAATTAGAAATTATTTTAAAAAAGAAAGAAAACTGCTTATTTATACTTTGCTCATTGTTGGTGCATTCGGAGTTTCGAACCGACAACCTCTCGATAATTACGAATTTATTATGATCATAACAAAGTTTGGAAATAATATATGAATTTTGCGCAGGTGATAAACTACGAAATGCCGGGGACGATCGACGCGTACACGCACAGGATTGGCAGGACGGGAAGGGCGGGAAAGAGCGGGATCGCGACGACTTTCTTAACCTTAGGGGATACCGAGGTGTTTTACGAGCTGAAGCAGATGCTGGTGCAGAGCGGGAGCCACATCCCGCCTGAGCTGGCCAGGCACGAGGCCAGCAAGTTTAAGCCGGGCTCCGTTCCGGACCGGCCAGCTAGAAGAAATGATACTGTGTATGTCCATTGATGAGTTAATTGGGAATTGTAATAATTAATGAGAATAGATTGGATGGGGGATGTAATGGGTTGGTGAGGGAGTGGAGAGGGTTTTGGTGATTTGGTGGAGTTTATGTTTGGTGTGTAGTTTTATTAGATGGAGACTGTGTGTGGATTTTTTTTTTTTTTTTTTGGATGTTTATGATTTGTGTAATGTCTGTGCTTTTTGAGACCCGCTAGACGTTGTTTTGTGTTTGTGTATGCAGTTGTTTCCGTATGTTAGCATGTAAGATGTTTACAGTTCATTAACAATTCAGCAACAGATGGAAGCCCATATGATGTACAAAAAAGATGGAATCCAATATAATGCAAGAAGTATGGAAACCCATATAATGTAAAAAAGATGGAAACCCATAATAATGTAAATAAAAGATGGAGGCCTATATGATGTAAAAAAAGAAAGAAGCCTGTATTTACAAAGAGTCTGATTAGCTGAATATGGAAGCCTATATTTACAAACAGGCTGATTAGATGAATTTACCACGAGCCCAATATATAAGATTCACGGCCCAGATTAAATCAATCCAAATCGATAAAAATTGAAGTCCGGATCATCCAAAATCCACGTGGCACGTAACAACACACTTGTCACTCGCACCGAATAATCAATCTCCTCTTTACTCGGTGTGAATAAATTCAAAAGTCTCAAAAGAGAGAAAATCAGCTGTACAAATATACACTCTCAATTCATATCATCACACTACAAACTAGAGAACCATCATAAGTAAGATAACTAAATAACATGGCTAGCACAGATACTGTAATGGATCCGCATGACAAGATGCGGGCGAGGAGCATGGAAGCGGTTATGAAAGGTCAGCAGGCTCCACGCCCGGCCCATGAACCCGGTTCGATAGCTGACTCACCAGCCCCGCCACCTGAAATGACTCATGATGGGTCTGATAATAATACGACAGTTGAGCTCAAAACTGCACCTGTTGATATGCGGTTTCCATTCACCAACCAGACTCGCCATTGTTACACCCGCTACGTTGAGTATCATAGGTTTGATTTCTTGATTAAGAAAAATGAGTTTAGTTTCAATTAATAAATGTTATATGAGACACAATTGTAAACGATAGTTGGTTGAGTTTATTATCATATTGTGAATACAACACATTGGATTCAAATTTTGTTAGCAACAACCGAGAAATAGATGTGGGACTTGAGTCCACTCCATTATATAAAATAAAATGGAATAACATTAGATAAAAATTTAATGATCAGGTGTATTCAAGCTAAAGGCAAGGATTGCAAGAAGTTCGCCCGTTACTACCGTTCTATCTGTCCTACTGATTGGGGAGTGATATTGGAAGGTGCAAATTTGATGTGTACAGGCATAGAAATATTATATGACAGTTTTACCCCCATTTAATGCTTTATTTGTAATTTTTTCCTAATTGATCCTTCTATAATAATTTTATGTGTAATAAATGCACCACAAAATCTTAACTTTGCAATATGTCTTGTTTAGAATCAAATGAAAAATTACCATTTTATTTTGCAAAAAAAAAAAGAAGTTTGTATCTAAAAGATGCACATATACTTTTTTCATAACTATTGTTAATAGCTTAATTATAATAAAGAATATATTTTTTTACGACATCATAATAATTTTTTTTCATATTTGTAGTAGATTCTTTGTTTTTCCAATTTAGACATATCATGGTCTTATATTTCTTTATCTTCTTAATATATTTTTATCATTATTGATTATAATTATATTTAATTTGATGAGTTCGTTTTTACTCTTTTTACCAAATATTACACTGGTAGTGATATTAAATTTATTGAATTAAATTCATTTCTATACCAATTTATTCACTTTGCTAATTATTTTATTAGGAAATTTTTTAATAGATTTATTTTGTTTTATTCTCAACTTCTTGTCTCTTTGGCAAACTATTGTAGTGAGATCAATTTATTTCAATTTAGTTAACCTCCGAGTTTTTGGAAAAATAACTTCTTTATTATTTAATTTACTTTTTGCAAAAAAAATATTATTTAGTTTACTCTTTCATGATATATTATTTCTTTCTGAAATAATATTCTTATATTTAATTATTAAATAATATCACATATTATTATTGATGTGTCCATCCAGTTGTTCATTTTTTTGAAAATATAAGAAAGAAGTTAATAATATATGAGATTTATATTAAGGAGTAAAAAAGAAACTTCTTAATTTTGGCATGAGAAAGAAAAGAGGTAAATGAAGCATTTAGTGTAAGGGTAAAATAGTCATTCAATATTTCATATGTCTGTACTCCTCAAATCTTTGTCTGGCAATATCAATTCTCACTGATTGGGTGAGTATATTAATATGTGATCTTATTTTAAAGGAGAAAATATTTGAATCATGTCTATAATACCTCTATTACGTGAAGTACGTTAAAGAGAAGATGAAGACAAACACGAGTTAATTTAGTACATAATCATTTATTTACTTCAACGGTGGCATTTTATTCACTTCTGATATGATATGACTTGATTAATTTTAATTATTTTGCAGATTGTTGAATGGAACAGGCAGAGGGAATTGGGGATTTTTCCTGGTCCAATTTGAGCTTATTGTGGAAATTATTGAAATTTTCATGGGGAATGGGCAAATTATAGTTTCTTTTCTTTCCTGATATGTAGTTGTTTCTTTTATCTTTCTTTGCATGGAAAATATGAAAATAATAATTTTTTGCTCAATATTTTTTTATTTATTAATATGTGATAATATTTAGGAATAGAAAAGAATATTAAAAAAAAAACTGTCATCCTAATAATAGGAGCATGTCAACCTTTTTTAATGTCCAATACCTTAATTCTAGCATATTTTTAATTAAACCATTTATTGATTATATTAAATTTGATGTGTTATATTTGGATTTATTAGTAATACTAATAACTAATAAGAAATTATTTTTCTATCTTGTATAATAATATATATAATAAATTAAAAATAAATAACTGAAATAAAATATAAAATAATTTTATTTTATTATTTTTTTTATTATCCAAATTTTTATGTAGTTTAAATATTATTTGTAGTTAGTAAATTAGATGTCCCATAGAAACCAAAAATAATGAACTCTCTAATATTGAATTAACTCTGTTATTTTTCCGTTAATACAATGATGGCAAATTAGATGGGCCATTATTAGCCCAATGATGTAAGGGTTGTTACTAGCGTAGTAGTAAGCTTCCTGCTTTGCTAGAGCCTAGAAGCAGGGTCCCTGCTCCCTACACTACAGATACAATCTTGTAAATCTATATATATTACTTGTTTGTTTTTCTTATTTTTCTTTTGTACTCTGGCTGATTTTTTTGAATAAAACACTCATTTGTTGTGCGGGCAATTCTTCATTAATTAAAGTTCAATTATAAGACGCAATCTGATTTAAGATTAAGGTTGCAATGCTTCATTAATTCAAGTTACAAGATGAAACCTAATTTAAGATTAAGGGTTCCTAAAGTATCATTTCGGTTGGTATTTTTTTTTCGCAATCATGATGTTTAAGCTGGATCGTGATTTACATCATTCGTTTTAGCAGATTCATAATATTGCACGTCATTTTAGACAATGAAATGAAAACATTATCCTTATAAACTAAAAAATCATCATAATTGTTAGAAAAATATAAGAAAAAACATCATGGAAAAAGAACTCTGATCATGATTCTCCCATGAAGAATTCATCAACTTGTTTTATTATAATAAAACATCATATGCAACCAACAAATATGACTAAGATTCTACATTAATTGAAAATCCCTCAAGTGGCTTTATTATAATCATGGCACCACGTTTGTAAACGTGCAATCTTGTTTGATTTATGAACTAATTGTTTTGTACGACAATGGTTGTTGGAATAAATTTACAAATAAAAAGGAACGAATTTCAGAGATCTCCGGACTTGAAATCAACACAGAAAAAACTTCAATTATGAATTGCTTTCAAGAGGAGGTAGACTTACACTCGTCAAGTCTATACTTAATGCAATACCTACTTACTACATGCAAGTAATTAAACTACCCACTTGGCTAATTAACCAACTAAACAGGATAATTAGAACATTTCTATGAAGAGATGACAAGAAATGTAAAGCAAAAAACGGTGTGCCTGCCTAAGGCAACTGGGGGACTAGGTTTGCACAATCTAAAAGCAAAAATGATGCGCTTCTTACCAAATGGTTATGGAAAATTTCTAAAGACCCGGACTCTCCATGGGCACAAACAATATCCTACCTGTATGGAATAAGCAAAGGTAGTGAGATCGACAACATCGCCACCACAAGATCGTCTTTCTTCCTAAAGGATCTAAAAAACCCAATCCGTTCTACCGCTCGTCTTGCACAGATGATAACACAACGGCTGACACTAAGTGGCGATGTCGGAAGGATGGGATCTTCACATCTTTATCCGCCTACAGGCAACTCATTAATCCAGGGATTAGGATACACTGGGGCGAAAAGATATGGTCGGTAAAAGCTCCCACAAAGGCAATTTTTTCAAGTGGCTATGCTTATTAAACAAGCTACTCACATGTGACAACCTAGAGGAACGTCATTGGCCAACAACAAAAAGTGTCTGAACTGCAAGATTCAAGATGAAAATGCGAGCCACCTCTTCTCAACATGCAATTATGCGAAGGGAATGTGGAGGAAAGTAACGAGTAACGAGCCAGGTTCCTCAATAAGGCCTGCAAGTACACCAATCTAACCTCAAAAACTGGCAATCTAATAGACGGAAGATTGATGTAGATCATAGGAAATTCTGGGACACACTATGGCTATCAGTTACATGGGAGATATGGAAAGAGCGCAATCGGAGGATCTTCCAAGTCAAAGACTACACCGACCATGGTCTTCCACACAGCCTAGACGCAAGCTCGTCAATGGAAAGCAAATTGTTGAAAGAAAATAGGAACTAAGGAAAGTAAGAACTATAGTAATAGACACTATTTAAATATGTAATAGGAACAGTGCTCTTAGCGGGTCTAAGAGCCACACAGATTGTAACCACTTAATTTTTCATCAATGAAAATTTCCGAGTTGTAGGCAATCGCCTACTTATCACTCAAAAAAAAAAAAAATTTGGCATGGAACGCATCCTCAAATCGAACATTAGAATATTCAAGTTTTTTTTATGGAAACTTTCTTAATTGAAATTTAAAGAAAAAAATAGAACATATATGTTTTTTTTTGATTCAACTCATGTTTGATGAATTAAAAGACTTTGTTAAATATATGCTTAATAAGATTGTGTTTACTGGAACTTGAGCTTATGACCTCTTGATTCATATGTAAAGATTTTACCAACTAAACTATGAGACACTTGCACCATATATATATTTTTTCTGAAGTACCTGAAGTGAAATGTTCATAAGATTTTTTTTTTTTTCAAATGATCCAAAGGCTGGTTTGTAGAATATATTGCATGTGTAGAAAGATATTATGTGTTCAATCTTATTTAGTAAAGTCTCTCAATGCATTAAATATGGATTTAAATCATTGAATCTCTCAAAAAAGAATGTTTATACTTCACCTCAATATTGATGTATATAAGATTTGAACCTACGACGTATTATATCTCAAGAAAGATATTCAAACTACTAGCCTATGATATTAGATATTACGTAAAACTGAAAAATCATTTTCTCGTATCTCAATCAAAATATTCGATTACTAAACTAAGGTCATTGATACAAATATTCAAGGTTTTAAAATAGAATAAATTCAGAATTACACAATACAACTATGATTCTTTTAAATTATTACAAACACTACTTATTTAAATAAGAGTTCGTCTACAGCACTCCACTTTTTTTAATTTAATGATTTCAAGCTCTAATCGAGACCCTTAAATTAGTAGGGTTATTTTCGGTATATAAAATATTAATTAGAAGATTTAGTCTTTAATTTGTTTCCATAATATACATGTTTTATTTCCTCTCCATTTGATTTATTCAAGGTGTTGTCCATTAAATTTATTTTTCTACCAGCACAATAGAATCCGTACCTTCTATTGTGTGTTAATCAAATAAGCTAAAAAGAAAATTAAAATTCATAAAATAAATACTCATCCTAATATCTCTCTCTATTATTCAGATTTTAGATAATCATTTGTCTTATTTACCATATCTGTTTTGTCTCTTTAATGGACTACTTTAAATCAAGTCTTTAAACTTCCAAGTAGAAAAAAGATATCCAACAAAAGAAGGATTCAAAAGAATCTTCAATCAAATAAGTTCATATATATATATATGAACTTATTTGATTAAATATATGAATTCTCAAAATTCAATTATGCATAGTGAATGAATCAACAACCTTTGTAATTGAACAAGCATATCGATATTAATATTTATAATGATATATGAATAAGAATTTGATAGAGCGGTAATTGATCCAGTTGTCACGAGTCGAGCTGAGAGAAGGGAACTGTAAAGCGAGTTAGGAGAGGGAGAAAAAACACTTGAATTGGAGAGGAGATAAATAGTGGAAATAGAAATGAATGAAGGAAACGATTTAAGATGATGAAATTACTTATTTATCCTTTTTCATATATTTAAAAAAAAAAGAGTCTACTGTGCTCCATTTTAAATTTAATATGGACCGTCCGATCTAAATAAATTTATCAATGTGGACTAAATAAATTTATCAATGTGGAATAGTATAAATGAGCTCTTTAAATAATAGTCATCTTACAAAAGTTATATTGTGTTACAGTCACTAATATTTGAGGATTGTAGTACGATACAAATAGTTTCATTCTATCACCGACCTCTTCGTCAATTCAAGCTAAGTCTGCTCTATCATATACCAAAATTGTTAAAAAAAACAATATGTAATTAATCATACTATTTTACAAGCGTTGAAATTAAACAATAATCATAATTAATTAACAGAGTAATCATAATTAATTAAGTAAAGGTACTTACCCTAGGTTTGGGACTTCGGTTTTAATGGCAAGAGGCTTTATTTCCTTATCGGGTTGAGGTGACTCGAGATCAATAGGTTCATTTGTCTCATCAGATACAATAAATGCCAATGGAATAGTATTAATTGGTTTCATATCGATGTTCACTGTTTCGTTTGATCCATTTCCTGCGTAAAGCTGGTTCAAATTTACATATATTAAATTAGGATAGGGAAATTAAAAATATCCATATATATATATATATATATATTATTAAAAAATAAATCACAATAAAAAATTGTACCTTGCTGTTGAGCTCCTCAATTTCTTTGGTGTAGATTTCCTCCTGAAAGGTCGAAACAAAGTCAACATATAAGATACAGTAAGCAATTAGTAACTTAATTTCAAGTATAACACAAACAAAGATATCAAAATATAACTAGTCTTTTCCTACAGTTCTTTTTTTAACATAAAAGAGGACTTTTGTCTTTCTTCTTTCTGTCAACAGCCTCACACTCAGTTAGAGATTTGAATCTCATTGTCGACAAATAATTTAATTATATTTCCAAGCCAATTTGCGTTCATTTATAAAAAGAGACAAAACCTTTCTCTTTCTGACAGAATGCGCGCTCATCTCAAGCTGGTTCTCCAAAAGTTGGAGGTCTTTGATGCTTAATCCAGACAATTCTTCTCCCATCAAATGGCTGCAGTTAAATTTGTCAAGACAAACTTATTATTTAGCACATATAATATGAAAGATATGTGATTATATATTAAGATATCATTCATAATTTTCTAGTTTAGAAAAATAACTGAAACCAAGTACTGCAAAAATATATTTCAACTGTTTTGCGAGATTTTCAAACCCAAGTTTAACATAATGATTGTCATTCATTAATATTATACAAACATGAGACGTTTTTATCATTTTATCAAAAGAATGCTTAATATTTCTAAGCATCTCAATAAAAAAGAATGCTTAATATTAAAACATGAAAACTATATAGCTTATGTAAAGATTTTTAAAGAAAAGATGAAGTACAAACCGATTAGATTCTTGTAAAATTTGCAGTTGCTGTCTCAAACTTGCGGCTTCGCTTTGCCAAAACTACAAAAGAAAAACGAAAATAAGCATAATAAAATACAAAAACCAACCTAATAAATATAATGATAATATTAACCTCATAAAATCAATGAAAATATGAACTCACAAAACTAAAAAAAGAAGATAAATAAGTACCATAACCTCTGAACTTGGATTCATCAAAGCGCATTTCTCTTCCTTTGCCTTGTTGTAGCAATCAATCATCGTTTTCATGCTATCAAAGAAATTAATAGGTCAAAAATACATAATAAAATGAAATAGATTTATTTCAATATGTATTAAGTTTTCATAGCATCGTTTTTGGATAGAAAATGTAAGGTTTATTGTGGAGGTTATTTGATATTTTTGAACTATATAGTAACATGATTTTATGATTTATCCAAGCTTTTATAAATCATTACTACGTACTTAACATGTATAAATGTTCTAATTATTATATCATTCTGATATTAATTAATCGCAGATATTAATTAAGTGAGAAAAATGTTATTAATTTAGCCTCATAAAAAAATGCATACCAGGTTAATCACACTATTTTTGTGTTGTTTTTTGAGGTGTTTTTACTGCAACATGGAAAAGATAACCATAGAAATTATAAATAAACGGTAAAAGTAGAAAAAAGTACTAAAGAAAGTACTAAAATCTAAGAAATGCATGTGCAGATGCCTCCTTGAACTTGTTAGGGTCAACAACTGATCTATTTGAAATATTGATTATTTTATCCAAAAGATGCCATTTCTAATTGTTATTTGTTAACCCTCTTAATATCTCTAACCAGAACTTTATTTCTCTAACCTTTGATTCTATCTATTTTGACAATAGATGAAGAAAACAAAACCGCGAATATATAACACTAGCGCAAAAAGAAAAATTATTCTTATTAATTAACCTTGAGTTATTTGTAATATTTTGTAAATACTCTTTTTTAATAATTATATACATTTCCTGGAAAAAGGATTTCCGAGACTAGTCCATTAAAAAAAACCTTGAGCTTGAGTACTCGTAGAGGCGGCCAGTGCATGAAAAGATGATAACACCGACATGAGCATCACATAATATGGAGAGTTCGCGAGCTTTTTTGAGCAATCCGCCGCGTCTTTTTGAGAAAGTCACTTGACGGCTCGTTGAGTTGTCGATCCTTTTTATTACTATCTTCCCTCTCCCCATTTTGAAGTGTCAATTTCTCCTAAAATGAGCTCTCTTTTATTTAGGATGAACTTAAATTTAATATAGTTTCATATATCAAAATAAGATGAGAGTATCAAAGGGAAATAAACTATTTTTTTTAATAAACTAATTAAATGGAGATATGATAAGAACAAAAAGTCTTACTAAAATAATAGGTGAATAGTCAAATTAGACAAGAAAAATAGGATCTAGTCTAATTTGTTGTAGGGAAAAAAGATAGAAATTGTGAAGGCGAAAAGGTTGAGGAATTAGTGGTAAAAAAGAAAAGGTAATTAGGAAATTAGGGCACAAGAAAATAATTAACTATTAATTAACTTGAATTGAACAACATTGATGAAGAGAAAACTAGAGATGAAAAAGCACAAAAAGATGATTAGGGTTTAGGAGAAGACTAAGAAGAGGAGTAGAAGAACAAAAAGGATTTGGTTTAATAAAGTAAAACACAGGCAGATCCAATCAAAATAGAAACAGAAATAACAGAAGCTAATTTTCCCTAATTTCGACGGATCTTTTATTTGATTAATTTGTGAATTTATCCAAAGAAAATATAGTTGTAGTTTTTTCCCCCTTAATTCCTTATCAAAAGATTCGATTCTATGTTGTCTTCTTTTACCTGTCTACAAATTAATAGAAACGCAAAAAAAATCTACAAATTAATCAGAAAAATTATTTCTCTTGAACTTAAAACACCAATAAACAAGAAGAGAATGAGATCCAACTGATTTCTTTCCAAAAATGCTAAAAAGCTTAGATTTTGTGTCTTTTTTAACCTAAAATGAAAACGATTCATGTTGACTTTAAGAAAATAAACTTTCCACTGAACCTATACCAAAAATACCTTCACCATACAAAAAAAAACCCCCCCCAAAACTAAAGGAAGCAATCACAATAGAAGGAATTTATTTTTGGAAAAAGGAAAGAGGATGGCGAGAGATGTGAACCCTACGTACCAAGATAGTAGACTCAAATAGGATGGCCCTCTTTTTCTTCTTCTTTCTCAAATAGGGCTATTATTTCCTCCAATCCTTTGATATATAGCTCTCTCTCTCTCTCTTTTGGTCAACCTCTCACCTAAAGTCACTCTCCCTCTCCCTCTCTCTCTCCTCACCTCTTCTCTCCTCTCTACATTTTTTTTGGGAGATGATATTTTGAGCGCATAATTCTTAGGTTGAGCGCAATATCTTGCATTTTCTAGTTAATACCCATTTTACCCTTTCTCTCTCCTCTAATCCTCACCGTTACCTATTTTACCATTTATCTCCCCTTACGGCTATTGTATTCATGTTTATAGCTTCATCTGAAAAAAATCGAACAAAAAAGAAGAACAAAAAAAAAAAATCCTCCCCCACTCTTTTTTCTCTTCGCCCAATTTCCCTTGCATCTCTCTCTCTCTCTCTCTCTCTCTCTCTCTCTCTCTCTCTCTCTCTCTCTCTCTCTCTCTCTCTCTCTCTCTCTCTCTCTCTGATTTTCATTTTTGAATCTCAATTGTCCTCTCTCAAAGAATCTGATAAATATAGCATTGACGCCACAATCAAATTACTTGGTCTCAATCGATAAGGACATCGACATAACTTGTTGAGAATATGCTCAGTAAGAAAGAAAACCACCAAACACCTTGCCACATCTCATATGATAGTGTTTTGTAAGAAGCAAAGACAAGTGTTAAAGAGGCTTCAAGATAATCAAAGAGAGCATAAACAAACAACAGGCACAACTACAAATTGCTTCAAATATAAATTCGAAAATTGAACATCAAATATAATCTAGAAATGTCATTACCCTCCTAAAAAATGCAAATAATTCCAACATAATTCCTCTGTTAGACAAAAGCCTCCTTCCCTTTTTTCTGCCCTTCTTCCATCCTATCAGTTGGAATTGGAGTTGCTTCTTCTCCTCCTTCGGCTCCCTCACGTTCTTTCTTTCAGACACCGCGGTGAAGTTGAGATTGATATTGAGATTAAGATTTGGATTTGGGTATGGACGGCACAGAGAGAACACAAACTCTAACTCTGCTTTTGTGAAATGATAGTGTGGTAACTTAAATTGCTTTAATTCTTTTCATTTCCCCTTTTTTTTTTAAATTTGAATAGTTCTAAAAATGTTGTTGCTTTCATAAAGTTTTGATTTGTTTTTTTTTCCTTTTGATCCGTCATTCTGCGAACAACACAATGTTTTTTTTCATAAGGGCCATTTTTGTTTATATTATGTATCTCTAACTTTTATTTTTGGTGATTGTTAAGTGGAAAAATGGAAGATTGGAACGGGAGGAAAGAAGAGAAACGATAGAGGCCTGAGGGCAAGAAAGAAACAAAAGAGAAAGCTACGGACCGGTCAACAAAAATAGAGAAAGAAAAGAGCGGTCAACAAGAAAACAACTGTGAGGGTAAAATAGGAAGAAACGAGAAAAAAATTCTCTCAGCGCCCAACCCAAGAATTCGTGCGCTCAAAATATCACCTCCCTTTTTTTAGTATCAACAAACCATTTTCAGTCTCAATATATCATTTTTAGTATTTAAAAATGTCAATGCATCATTTATATATCATTTTTAGTGGCAATATTATCATTTTAGTATAAATATAAAGATTTAATTTTTATTTCAGTATTATTTTACTAATTTCAGTGTTAACTTACCTTTTTTTACTGCAATATAAAGCTGCAGGTTCCATATTTTAATTAGCGTCAACTTATTTTTTTTAGTGTGATATAAAATTTTAGGGTCAAAATTCATTTCTTAATGTGAATGCACATTTTTTTGCGCCAACTTATCTTTTTTTAGCGCAATATAATATTTCAATGTTAATATTCTTTTTTAGTGTTATCATATTAATTTTGTGTAGTTTATGTCATTTTTAGGCTTGACAATGAAAAAGATAAAAGAAGAAACAATTTTTTTTTATTTTCAAAATCATGTTTAATTTTTGCCATTTGGACAGAAAAAATGGAAACAGAGTCATTTACCCAAACACGTTTTGTTTTGTTTTTTTTTTTGGAGAAAAAAAATAAGAAACGACAACGATACCAAACGAGGCCTTAATTTTTCTATCTTTTAGGGTTTATATATGGGTTGTTCCAATTTTGTTTTTGAAACTTTTTGAATTTTTTTTAGCGGGCTTTTGTGAAATTGCTGGTGATAATTTCAGCCCTGATAATTTGGCTCATTTTTTGCTGAAAACAGCTTTTGCAAATTTGTTCCGTTAACAAAGCTAAATTATCAGCATAAACCTGATGACATCATACTGATGAAATCAGCACATTGAGGGGGAAATTAGGGGGTTGTTTCTATGAACTCTATTTCAAAATGCGATAAAGATATTAGAAATAACTTTAGTTGGTTGAGCCCTCCGATTTATTGCGTGATTAGGTCCAAACTGAAACTGAGATGTGTAAAATATATCCTAAAATCATTTTATGAAAATCATATATATTCCCCTTTTTAGATCAAACTCACAATTGAGTGGATAAATTTTGCTAAATAAATACTACAAAAAATTGCGTTTGCCGAGAGTCAAATTTAAAGCCTCTCTAAAATTTTTCTAAAATATCTTATTGCTTGAGCTAACAAACTTTGGCCATATATATTCTTCTTATCATACTTATACAATATGGTTAGAAGCTAAATCTAGAAGTGATGATGCAATGGTCCTATATTTACAAGCTAGTGATGAGCTCTCTATACGGTCGATTTGGTATTAATCCAGAAAGTTCTATAACTGAAAGTTTATATATTGTTTCAAATATTATAAACTATAGTGTACATATATATTTATTTATAGCTATATATTATTTTTTATTATTGTTTTATAATACTTCAAAATGTACATCGATTGCTATTGTCATATACTGTTTCATTATTTATGTTTATTATATATATATATATATATATATATATATATATATATATATATATATATATATATATATATATATATATATATATGTTCTGTTTAGGATCGGGCCAAAAATCACGTGCGCATGGCCGTTAAAATCTCCTCACATGAAAGGAGAGATTATCGCATCGCGCATGTTCGTGTGATTTAAGGACAGTTGATCTTCATTGTTTGCAATATGAGTGAATGGTCAGGATTTGAGGATTGTAAATGGAATTGCATGGAAAGGTCAAAAAGACAATATCGTATGCATGTGGCTTAGCATTGTTTATTAAGAAGGATTCAAATTTCTAATTGGTTGCTAATTTTGGTAGGAGAAATGACCCAAATTTCAAAAAAAGATAAACTAAAATATTGAAATCGCCCTTTGTCTTATAGATTACTGACATGTGTCACAGCTTTGTTGGAATAATTCTTTGCGTACGCAACAAAGTATCGAGGGAGAAATGCTTCATTAATCCATGCATGCGAATATATAATTTTAACAAAGTATCGACGGAGAAATGCTTCATTAATCAATGCATGCTAATATATAATTTTATTGTCATTATTTAAATCTTCATATTATTGATTATTTTTAATATTTTCATCTCTTTCTTTATAAAAGTGTGTTGTTTGCTAGTCTTTGTAGCGCACTGGCTACGCCTAAAAAAAGTGTGCTGTTTGCTAAAAAAAAACTTGTTGCATTATCTACTTTGAAAAATTATTAGCGTCTTTTTATTTAGCTCCTAAACAGTATCGGCCCATATAAACACGCGGGTCTAATTTAAGCAGGA
The DNA here is from genome assembly GCA_027726005.1 of Juncus effusus. NCBI lineage: Eukaryota > Viridiplantae > Streptophyta > Magnoliopsida > Poales > Juncaceae > Juncus > Juncus effusus. The sequence goes on along the minus strand of CM050905.1, from coordinate 980,872 downwards.
TCACAACTTAACTACGTCCGCTTCTCATTCACACTCGCTATGTTCCGCTTCGCGCTGTTTTGACTTTTTAATTACTATTATTCATTTTATTTGGATTGATATATCTTTTTGATATTGTATTGGATTGATATGTTTTTTGTATTATGTTGGATTGATATGATTTTTATAGTTGTATTGATATGACTTTTAGTTACTGAATATGTTTTTTTGTACTGTGTTGGATTGATATGTCTTTTAATTTTATTGATATGTGTTTTTAGTTACTGATTATGTTTTTTGTATTTATGCTGGAATGATATGCCTTTAAGTTGTGTTTTATGATTTTTTTAGTTAATTGTTATTTCTTTTAGTAAATTTGTTTTTTTATTGTGTTGGATTGATATATCTTTTAGTTACTGATTATCTCTTTTTAGTGGAATATTATGCATTTTGTATTGTGTTAGATTGATATATCTTTTAATTGTATTTATATGATTTTTTTTGTTACTGGTTATGTCTTTCAGTGGATTGTTATTTTTTTTGTGTTGAATTGGAGTGATATGTGTTTTAGTTATGTTTATATGACTTTTTAGTTACTGATTATGTCTTTCAGAGACCACTTGGTAGAATATATGATTCCAAGGAATCTTATTATCCCTCTTCATGGGAATGTGGAAAATTATCAATTTTGATGGCTATCATATTCCTACCAAATATTCTCACGGGCATCTAGGATACCTACCAAACGTGGGAATGAAATATATCCTACTTAGATGTCTTAGCATCCTCATTTAAAAACACGAACCAAACACCCCTTAGTGGAATATTATGTTTTTTTGTATTGTTGGACTATAAAATAAAAGAGAAATTATTAGGAATGCCAAACTTTTGGAGTGTCAAGAAGCGCCCACAATACAGTTTTAGCTGTACACATATATATTTGCACTTGGATGTACATTTTGTGTTTATAAATATACATTTTTGTAATTTTACTATATCTTTTGTGTTTACAAATATACATTTTTAGAATTCCATCATACTTTTTGTAATCGAACGCTTCTTGACACTCCAAAAGCTTGGTACTCCATATCTGAACCCAAAATAAAAAAGGAAAAACAAACTAAAAGTAGCAAGCGGCGTAGAGGTTTGATACGTCGTTGGAACAACTTAGGACGTGTGTGCTGGTGGTACTTCCTAGAGACGCAAATTTAGCTAGGACGTGACACGCTTGGTTGGCCGGGCGGCGCTAGCGCTAAATAGCATGGCGGTGCGTATCGGGACTCATCTACTTTTTCTAAAGTCTATTTCACAATTTTCACTGTTCTGATAATTCGATGCAGAAAAATGTAACTATCTACTACTGTACTACAATTATAATTCTGATATTTTGCTTGACGATATTAAGATAACCCAATTTTATTCCATTGCTTGGAGAAATATCAAAGAGGGTACTTTTCTTCTTTCTTTATTTTGGAGGGTACGAAAAAAGACAAATTTACGGTGTAGAAAGAAGGGAGAAAGCGGTCAAACAAAACAGTTATAAACTGGAAATATGAATTTCCAGATAGAAGAATGATAAATGTAGAGATATAGCATTATAGAACTTGATTGGAAAACTCGAAATGAAAATGTAATTGTATTAATTACATCGATCAATATTTTAATTACATTTGGATGGGGACAATTCGGTTCATCATTTCCTGACTAATAGCAATTAGGACCATATAGCAATCTCCCTTGATCAATTGAAATACAATTGCAAATTTCCTCAGTAACACTAGAATTAGGACCATAATAGCAATCTCCCTTAATCATCTCCTGACTGTTCGGTTTATCACAAACATGTCAAATTTATCTTCTGTATTTAAACTCAACTCTCAAGAGTTGGTTTATCGTCTGTCAAATATATTTGTGTGTGTTAAATAATTGATTAATCATATGTTAAAAGTTGGTTTATCATATGTCAATTGTGATTATGATTTTCTCATAATTTTTTTATTTCCCAAAGATAAATTTATAACATACCAATTAAGAACTATAACGGGTGTATAAACCGCGGCAAGCTCCCCGATTTCTCTCATGAGTGAGGGAGATTGAAAAGCTTTCAATACAAATTCAGTATTGAATTAGATATATTTATCTATAAGAAGCAAATTAGATATTCTGGTCAAAGTTGGAGACCCATCATAATCATGTAGAAACTACAATTTCAGGTCACCAAAGAAATTTCAACCTTAATACTAGTGTTACTTTCGCAACTTGCCTCTTTCTTGTTCCCCTTGAATTTTCATTATTTTAAGAATGAACTAGAAAAAAGTGTAGCTCGTGAGCCATATGACAAACCCAAAGGGCGTAACAACTAACACGTGCCTAGAACCTTTTACTTTCCGAAAATGATTTATATTGATCTTAACAAATATTACAAGTTAACTAGAATTGTGTACAGAATATATTGGCAGGCAACATTAAAGTTGGAGAAAAAAATGTTCATAAATTGTAAAAAGTACATATTTGGGTCTCTGTAACTTGTGATGTTTAGTACTGCCCCACCAATGAGATGAGAGCCACTTGTACCAATACGGACGAAGAAAGTACATGAATTATGATGAAGTCCTCGGGGAAATGTACGACTTTTTTTCTGAAATGGCCAAAAAAAAAAAATTAATTAAGGGAATGACCAAGTTTTAAAAATATTTGCAAAAGTAGCCATTTCGCCCAGCCGCCGGGCGAAACACAAGTAGTTTCGCCCAGTAACGGGGCGAAACAGAGCGTAATGTGAATTTGCTTAATTAACTCTATTTCGCCCAACAGTGGGGCGAAACAAGGAGTTTTTAGTATCGGTTTTTCAAAATAACCGTTACAGAATAAACGATTTAGTATCGGTTTTTCTAAAATAACCGTTACAAAATAAAGAGTTTTAGTATCGGTTTTTACAAAATAACCGTTACAGAATAAACGCTTTAGTATCGGTTTTTTAAAATAACCGTTACAGACTAAAGACTTTTAGTATCGGTGTTTAGAAATAACCGTTACAGAATAAAGACCTTTAGTATCGGTTTTTTTATATAACCGTTACAGAATAAGGACATTTAGTATCGGTTTTTATAAATAACCGTTACAGAATGTTCTTTCGCCAATTCGCTGGGCGAAACAGCTGTTTTTTCGAAAATTTTCCAAACAACCAAAAAAAGGGCGACATAGAGGCGAAAAAACACAGAAAAATAAATAAAATAAATCTGAGGACAAAAAAATAATAATAAATAACTTATTTTGATGGAGAATTTCTTTTTCATATTAAAATGACATGTTAGGCTATTAGTACATAAACAGAAAAATAGGGTACTAGAGAATATTAGTACATAAACATTGATTTAACATGCTAGAATATAGGAGGAATCTGATGATTTTTAGGTGTTTAGGGTTCAGATATAGGGTACTAGAGAATATTTACTTTTTCAGATTGAAATGACAATTTGGCTTTTTATTTAGTGGGTAACATTGATTTAACATGCTAGAATATAGGAGGAATCTGATGATTTTTAGGTATATGATTTAGATTTCTATTTAAAGAGTCCTCTTATTATACTTGATCATCAAAAAATTAAATCTCAGAAGTCTCTTTTGCAAACTTCTTCTCTTTATATCTTTCTCCTTATCAAGAAAATGCCACAAAATTCAGAAATATTTCTATATTACAATGGTCAAATTGTTCAAGATTCGAGCGGATACAATTACGCTCCACAACAAGGTGTTCTTCTCCCGTGTAGTAGAAATAGAAATTATTATAGATTGTGTTTAGAAATTTATGCTACCACCGGTTGGCCTAATAGTGACGATCTTAAAATTAGTGGTAGGTTTCCTTACCGTCAGAATGATTGTTTGTGTTTTAATATAGTCAAAATTTCGAATGATTCACAGTTAGCTAGTTTTGCTCAGTACATCAAATATGGTGAACACGGTTGGCCTGAATTAGAAATATACGTTAAACGCATCCAAAGTAGAGAATACTATGTAGGAACTAGTAGTAGATCAAATGTACCTTTTAATGATGACGAGCTTGAGAGGTTAGAACCTGTAATAAATCGTGATGAAGATGAAGTGCCAGAAATGGAAGAAGGCGACGAAGATGAGTTTGAAAATGTTGAAGAGGACGAATATGATGAAGATGAAGTGCCAGAAATGGAAGAAGGCGACGAACCAGAAATAGATGTTATGAACAATTATACGGAAGTGGGTGAGATGGTTAGTGTAGGAACTTTCGGTAATCCTCCGGCGAAAGAGTTTGAAGATACTACTATGTGGGAAGAAGCGAAAATCGATATCTTGTATGGTAAGAGCATGCATGTGAGTAGCGATAATAGTTTGTATGAGGGACAGACGTTCGACACGAAAGCAGAGCTACAATCGGCCGTAAAATTATACAGCGTCATGCATCACCGAGAATTTGTAGTCTCCAAATCGAACAAAACGATCTACACTGTAGTCTGCAAGCTACAAGATGACCGCACTGGCTGTGATTGGAGGCTGTATGCATGCAAAAATAAACGACATGTGTTTGAGATTAAAAAATTGACACAACCACACGTATGTGTTAATCAACAACCTAACAACGACCACAAACAATTAACAATTGCATTTATTGCGGGGCTAATTCTAGATGTCGTTAGAGCAGATTTAGCAATTAAACCAGTAACCCTAGTGGAAACCGTCAAATTAAAATTTGAATATACCATATCATATTGGAAGGCTTGGCACGCCAAGCAACACGCGCTTAGATTCTTGTTTGGCGATTGGAAGGGGGCATATAATTTGCTTCCTGAATTGATGGCAGCAATATATTCAGCAAATCCTACTACTGCATATGCATTTTGGAGAGGTCCCAAAAACCGTGCTGGTGAGGAGGAGTTCGAAGGTCTTTTTTGGGCATTTGGTCCATCACTTAAAGGATTTGAGTTTTGCAAGCCTGTCATAACAGTAGATGGAACATTTCTAACCGGAAAATATCAAGGATGCTTATTGATGGCAGTCGCTAGCGATGCAAATGGTCAATTATTTCCCTTAGCTTTTGCTTTAGTTGATAAGGAGAGGGTAGAAACGTGGGGTTGGTTTTTTGGGTGTTTGGGTACTTTGATCGGCCATCGCAAAGGTTTATGTGTGATTTCGGATAGGCATGCCGGAATAATTCGTGCAATGAAGGATGACAGATTGAAATGGAAGGAACCTAACAGCTATCATCGTTATTGCATGCGGCATTTAGAAGCAAATTTCAGTAGCGCTGTATCAGACAAAACATTGGTTAAATTGATTATACCACTAGTTAAGGCGCCCACCAAATTTAAATTTAAGAAGCTATATAAAATATTAAAGGATAAAAATATAAAGGCGTGGGAATGGTTAAATAACAAAGATAAATCAAAATGGGCGTTCGCGTATGATACAGAAGGTCGCCGGTGGGGTATTCCTACTAGTAATCATGCAGAAGTGATGAATTATGTTTTCAAGGGTATGAGGAAGCTTCCCGTTACGGCTATTGTGATGGAGACATTCTACAAGCTGAATAGTTATTTTGTCAACAAGCGCGAGATAGCTGCAAATATGGAAATGAATAATAGAATGTGGGGAAAGGAAGTGATGGAAAAAATGGAGAATAAAACAGTTAAGGCGCGTGCGCATCGAGTCACTACCTTTCATGTCGAAAACGGTGTTTATGAGGTGATAACAGGATCTACTGGTTCCAAGGTAGGGGGAAAGAGCTTCCATGTGAATTTCAATGAAGGCCAATGCAGTTGTCAGAAACCGATGCTATATCACTATCCTTGTTCGCATCTGGTAGCAGTTTGCATACGCAGAGGTGTTAGTCCCGAGTATTTTATACATCAACATTTTTCGCTGGATCACCTTAAACATACATATGAAGGAAGTTTTTATCCGATAGAGGATAGAGAACAGTGGCCTGAACGTAAAAAAGTTTTTAATGGTGGTACGTTAGTTCCTCCTGAGAAACTTATGAGGAAAAATGTCCGTGGAACCAACAAGCGTGGAAGAAGACAGGAGAAACGCTTTCATAATAGTATGGACGTCATGGACAACGCAGATCGTAGAAAACATTGCAGTATTTGCGGAGTAGCAGGGCACACGAAAACAAAATGTCCGAGAAGGTTGTAGTGTTTTATGTATGGTAGTTTATGTTTATTTATTGTGGGTTGTAATGTTTTATGCTTTGTATTTCTAAGTAATACCCTAACAAAAAAAAAATTACCGGAACTTCATGTTGTCGGTAGCGCATGGGTTTGATAGTTACATCTTCAGTGTTGCCAAATTCGTTCGTCCGATGCATGTGTTGTTGTGACTGAAGCGCATAATTTGGCCGACTAGGTCCCGCGTCAGATGACATCTTTATTTAAAAAATAAAATAATATAAATAAATAAATAAAATAATATTAATAAATAAATAAAATAATATTAATAAATAAATAAAAACTACTAATAAAAACTAATAATAAACATACATACATAAACATACATATAAACATACATACATAAACATACATTTGATTTTTTAAACATTTGATTTTTAAAAACATAAATAAATAAAAACTAATAATAAATAAATAAATAAATAAATAAATACATAAACATAAACATACATAAATAAATAAATAAATGCATAGCATACATTTGATTTTTTAAACTTTTAAAAAATAAAACTATAAATAATATACTAAAAAATATATCTATAACAAAAAAAATATAAATAAATAATCCTAAACAAGAAAAATAATTTATAAAATAAATATATACATTACCTAAACTACAAAAATTAATTTCAAAAATAAATATGTATCTAAACTAGAAAAAATATTACAAATTTACTTGTAATTATTATATTTTCTTCTTCTTCTTCTTCTTTTTCTAACAATATCAACAAAATCAACCAAATAATAAATCTAATTTCAAATCAACCACACAAATGGAAAACTAATTTTGAGCAAATAAACCTAATTTGAAACTAATTTTGAGCAAATAAACCTAATATGAAACTAATTTTGAGCAAATAAACCTAATTTGAAACTAATTTTGAGCAAATAAACCTAATTTGAAACTAATTTTAAGCAAATAACCAAAATTAACTAAATCTAAAGTCAAAGAAATCAACATACCTTTCCCTCTCCTTTTTTCTGTTTTTTTTCGCCTCTTTTTTCGCCTCTGCGTCGCCCTTTTTTTTGCTGTTTCGAAAATTTGCGAAAAAACAGTCGAAGTAACGGCAGTGGGTTTGAATTATACAGAGCTGTTTCGCCCAGCGAACTGGCGAAAGAAGTTTCTGTAACGGTTATTTGTAAAAACCGATACTAAAAGTCTAAATTTTGTAACGGTTATTTATGAAAACCGATACTAAATTTCTATATTCTGTAACGGTTTTTTATAAAAACCGATACTAAAAGGCTATATTCTGTAACGGTTATTTTAAAAAACCGATACTAAAAACGGCTTGTTTCGCCCCACTGCTGGGCGAAACAGACTTAATTAAGCAAAACGTGATTCCGCTCTGTTTCGCCCCGTTACTGGGCGAAACTACTTGTGTTTCGCCCGGTGGCTGGGCGAAATGGCCACTTTTGCAAATATTTTTAAAACTTGGCCATTCCCTTAATTAATTTTTTTTTTTTGGCCATTTCAGAAAAAAAGTCGAAATGTACTAGCTCAGGTGCTCACATCTTCTGTGGATCAATCTGTGTGGTACAAGATGCAATTAATGGATTTGTCTAAACATTTTAACCTATGTTGTTAATTGAATTAGCGTGATAAAACAGTAAATCATGAATACAACTAAGACCTCCATTTCTCGAATAAAATATTTAATCTAATGAATTTAAAATATTTTAATCTTGCTAATTAGTTCCCCCATCTGACGTGACCACCAAGTATTGTTGGATTTAAGGATTTTTTTTGTTTAATTCGGAGAGTTATAAATAATTTATTTTTCTTTTAATTATATAGAGAGCTTGTATGTCCTCCGAATGTCTCCAGAAAAACCCCAGCAAGTTGGGTTCAAATTTCGGATCTCTCCTTATTCGAATAGTGTCTTGAATATTTGAGCTAGCAAATGTTGCTATTTCTTTGTTGTTTTAAAATAAGTCAGTAGGCAAATATAAATTATTTGTTATGAAATGAAGTTCCCATCATGATATTTTTCACATCACTTGTAACTTGTAAGCATTACCATATTAATGCAAGAACTCGAAAATTTGGAAAAGATCCACTAGTAGAAATTCAGACATCAGGGACGGCCCCGTCCCTAAAAATAATCTCCCATCCGTGATAAGTAAATTTCACATACGGACCCGTCTCTAAAACATTCACCGTCCCTGATATATACTTAACTGAGACGGGCCGTCTCAAATAACCAGAAACCGTCTCTGATATGTTATTTTCACGGACGGTGTTTTATTTATTTCAGATGGGCCGTCTGTGTTACATTCATAAAAAAAATGCGCGTTCAAAAATTTCAAAATACCGTCTCAAAAAACTAGACGAACCGTCGCAGAAAGTATCACAGACGGGAATTTTATTTCGGACGGCCCCGTCCGTGATGAAAAACCTGGAGCTTCCCCTAATTTTTTCCCTTCTATTTTCCGAACCCCGTCCCCTTCTTTCTTTTCATTCTATTTTCCCTTTTCTCCTCTCTCTCTCCACGAGCCCTTCCTCCTCCTAACCCTCCGCCCCCTAACCCTCCGCCGTTCTCCACCTCTGTCCCCCTACCGTCGGCCTAACCCTCCGCCCTAACCCTCTACCCTAAATCCTCCAGCCGCCGTAAAACCCTCCGCCCTAAACCTACCTAATTTCTCAGTCAAACTCCAGCCGGCCAAGCTCCATTAGCTGGCGGTGGACGGCCTTCCTCGCCATCTCCAGTCAGATCTGCCGCCACCAATCCTCCCCTTTTTCCGCCCAATCTCCTCCCTATCCGCCCAATCCTCCCCTCTTTTTGGCCAAGTTTTTTTTCCGCCCAAATCTACGGCTAGAGTCTCCCCTCTCTCGTCTCTTTTGCTCGTGTTTGTGCTTCACTCTCTTCGCTTCTCTTGCCGGTGACTATTCAAGGTATGAGTTTTTTGAAATTCATTTTTTTGTGATTTTTGGTTAAATTGAAATGAATTATAGTTGAAATTGGTCTAGTTTAAGTTGTATTTCATGTTTAGATTGTTAAATATTATTTAATTCGGGTTGTATGTAAATTTAGAAATTATGTGTATGCATGAATTAATCTCTTTTGAGAGTTAGGGTTTTGGGGGAATTTATTTTATTATTTGTGAATTAAGTTTTGTAAGAAATATGTTTACATTTAGGTTCATTATGTTTATAGTAATGTTTATTGAAAATAGCAATTTTATTTTGTGAATAAAGATGGTTTTGTAGGAAGTAGGTTTTTATTTATCAATTATTGATAAATTTAATTATATCATGTTATCTAATTATTTTCAAAATTATTGTAGGTTATTTTTTTCGGATTTTCAATTGGTGAGGAGCTTTTATTTGCATAAAATTATCGGAATTCATATCTTAAGGTTTGCTCTCTTCCTTCATTTTTGTAGAAACTAGGTTTCTTATTTATGCCAATTTAGGGTTCTAATTATATCATATTATGTAGTTAATTTTGAATTAAAGATTTTACTTACTTAGGGTTTATATAAAATATCATTATATAATAAAAAAAGATGAACAAATAATTTAGGGCATTTTATGGATCTTTTACGTTTTATGAGAATTTAGGTGTTAATTTACCATTTAATAATAATTTTAATGATTATATAATATCTAATTAAGTTTTTAAATTTATTGTATATTTATTTTAGGATTTTAGATTGTGCGAGGAGCTTCTATTTTCGCAAAATCAAAGCCGGATTCATATCTTTAGGTTTGCTCTTTTTTTCTTAATTATTTTTGATAGTGTGAATTAGGTTTATTATTTATGCAAATTTAAGGTTTTATATGATTCAAATATTATTTTTATAGCATGTATGCATGAATTAGGGTTATGCGAGAGAATTAGTGTTTTGTGAATCCGGAGGTTGTAGGAGGGAGTGGATTCGGAGGAGGAGTCCCGATGCCAACATATTCACAATCTCAGGTATACCTAAAATTTTGATGCATGAATTTAACGTCATTCATTTAAGTTTGACTATTTAATTTAATTTTTTTATTGATATTAATATTTACGTAGCAAATGATGCAACAACAATTGCAATGGATGTCGCAACCGTCCGTACCAGAATACGGACGGCATCCACAAAATATGCCATGGATGCAACCACCACTATTTCCAGGATATGCTCCGGGAGGATATGTGCCGCAGCCGCCATCAACCCAATTTGCGCCTATTGGGACGAATGCGACTACAACATGACAAATTCACCTTCGGTACGTTCATTTAGAGTTATAGTTTAAGTCCAGTATTAATTATTTACGTATGGTTCAATTTTGAGTTTATATTATGTTTTTGATTTCATAGGGACAGATTGCTCGTTCTCACGAATCTGCAAATGCATTCACTAGTGGAGCTGGGAATGGTACCGCGGGTGATGACGATGAAGTCGAGGATTTGGGACGTTGATTTGGTGGACTTTTAGTACGCTAATAATTTAGGTTAATTATAAACTTTGGATTTCGAACATAGAGTGTGCTTGTTTGTGCTTATTTGTTGTTTTGCGTATTTAGGGTTTGTAATGTGTTTGATGTCGAACTTGAATCTTGAATGATTTAGATTTAATGAATTTTGTTTTTTTAGAAATGTGGGTAAAATAGGTCATACTGTTATTTTTTTTGTTTAATTGGAGAAATTTCAGAAAATGGGCAGCATTTTGAAAATTCAAAATCGACATCAGGGACCTTCCCGTCCCTGAAAAGGCTGTCTGTAATATCTTATCTGAGACGGGCCGTCCCTGAAAAGACCGTCTGTAATATATTATCTGAGACGGCCCGTCCCTGAAAACGCCGTCTGTAAAACATTATCTGAGACGGCCCGTCTCTAAAAATGCCGTCTGTAATAATTTATCTGAGACGACCCGTCCTGAAAATACCGTCTGTAATAACTTATCTGAGATGGCCCGTCCCTGATAGTACCGTCCGTTATATATTATTTGCGACGGTATATTCTTCCGTCGGTAATAAAAATGACCGTCGCTTTTAAGTATTAGGGACGGGCCGTCCGTGTTTTTTAGTATCACAAATGGGACTAACACGGACGGCGCATCAGAGACGGGGTTGACGAGTATCAGGGATGGGAAAAACCGTCCCCGCTGCTGATTTTCTAGTAGTGATCAAAATTCAATTATATGCACGCAGGAAGTAAGCAAGTTATTTTCATAAATTAATCGATTCTTCAAGACCGATCAAAGAGAAACATATTTTGCTCAATAAATTATTTATGTATATCGTATCAATAAATAGTTTCGTATCTCAAAATTATTGCTCCGGTTGCTATTTGTTTCGAATAAAGTATTTTCATCTCCTTACAAAAATAATGTTCATATCATGCAATCTACAATTAAATTCTATTTTAAAATTATTGATATTTGTTTCCAGTAAGATTAATATCGAACATCTTAATATAAAAAACAAAAAAATTGTCATGCGTGTAACGTGCATCCTCTGATTTCAGGTCAGTTTAATTTTTTTCTATTAATAAAAAACACTCTCTTGAGATTTAAAAAGTCACACAAAAATATTTTCGTCAGAAACTCAATAAATCAACGTAGGCTGCACAAAAATTACAATTTCTAAATTACTGAAATAAAACTATATTCGTGCTACTTGGAATGTCCGTGTTCCTCTTTAATACCCCTTTGCAATGAAACTAGTACAAGTTTCTACTTTAAAAATTACATACTTTGATGAAGTAGTCGCAGAGCAAAAACAAAAATGTAGTCATGATCGACCTAGGAAAAAAGGCCTCTAAGAATCCTTAACTTTCCAAAATTGACCCATGTACTGCCTTAAAAAATTGACAACATGCTAACAAGAATAAAATTTTGTACATCAAACACACTGGGAGGTAACATAAAAGCTAGTTGGAGAAAGAGAGGAGCTTATAAACTATATAACAAAATGCAACTGCCTCCTTGTAATTTGTGATAGTTAGTACTATGTACCAACAAGTGCGGCACCTGTACTATTATAGAAAGAGGAAAGTACATAGATCCTAATTCAATCCACGTGGAATTACTAGGGCTAAGTGCTTGAGATTTATGTGAATAAACCTGTGTGCTCATCGATGTAACTACAAGATCCAGCAACTAGAGGAACTTTGTCTGAGTTTTTCTTTAGAATTTGATGTGAAATATATTCATAAATTTATATTTTTATGTTAGTATGCAGTAAATTTAGTGATAAAAATATTGACAAAAATTCAAATATGTCTAGTGATGTATATAAATTTATTAACTTAAATGTCATATAAATACATTTATTTCAATAATGTTATTTCATATACATATGCACACCAAAAATATATACTGAACTTACTAATGTATCATTTGATTGAGTTTTTCAAGATGCGAAAAGTCGCATTAAAAATCATGATAGTTGAAAACATGTCTATAATAAAATATATAAGAGATTGTGTACAACTGTAAAGCTAATAAATTTGTTTATCTATTGTGAAACTTTGCATATATTTATCTTGAAATATTGAATAAGTTTATTTTTGCTAAAATGGCGTCATGACTACTACCTCGCATATAATGGACTTTGTCAATAATCTGTTAACTGGAGATAAATTGATTGTCGGATATTACATTGTTGATTGTCTAATATCAAGTGCATATATTTTTTTATTGTAAGTAATATCAAGTACGCATAATATATTATAAATCATTTATATAAAATATATAATAGATAAAGGAGAGACTAAATACACAAATCACCACACCATGGTTACAGCTCCAATGCAAAAGTTTCCAAGTGTCAAAAGATCTTTCTATCCCTCCCATATATTATAAATCATTTATATAAAATATATAATAGATAAAGGAGAGACTAAATACACAAATCACCACACCATGGTTACAGCTCCAATGCAAAAGTTTCCAAGTGTCAAAAGATCTTTCTATCCCTCCCAAATACCCAAAATAACATGAAAAGACTTTACCTAGGACCGATACTTTCAAAGTTTTTGATTTATAATTAAATAATATTTTCAAAGTTAAGTTCTTAGTGTACCCAAAGTTAAAAGATTACAAATCCTCTGGAATATGGTGTATAACATGTATAACGAGTGATTGAAAACTTTAGATGTCAAATACAGTTACGTTTATCAAATATAAAGAATTTGAACTTTTTACAAAATTTAAGACTATATGAAATATGCAACTTATAGATGTCAAATGCATTTGTGTTTATTAAACTATAATGTATATGAACTTTTCACAAAGTTTAAGACTATGAACTGTGCTAGTGACTCGCTATATGAGTCACTGGCAAATAAAATTTCAAACTGGTAAAAGGAAAGAATCATGCCAACAAAGGTGGCTGTTACACATTCTAATTCTATTCTATTGTGAAAGGAAAGATTCTAGTTCAAATATATATTAAGAAAAAAAAAAAATAACACCTGTCAGTGATCTATGAGGCTGCCAATCTTTTCTATTATTTTAATTTTTGTTGCCCATCCTCGTACCACAATTAGCAACCCACCACTGGCTGTTGCTCAAGTAGGGAAAAGGGAAGATTTTCTTATATCATATCTCTCACTACTCTGCAATTTCTTTCTCTACAATTTTCATTTCTCGACTGTTTGGCGCGCAAACGACAGTCTTCCTTGTGACACGTCGAGCAAGATGACTAAAGCAAATCTACGGAAATTGCAACCGATCATCGTTCAGTAAACGACAACAATGTATCATTTTTTTAATCATTATGATTGCAAGTATATTGCACGGAATTACAGTGGCCCCGGAAATTGTAGAACATAATACCAAATAAAGAACCAAACACTTGGACTTTTAAACTATTTAATTGTTTTTGTATGTTATCTCTTATTTAACAAGGCATCTAATTGCGATGCGGCGGTTTAGATCTCTCCATTTCGTACATATGCTGGAGGTGTCCCTGAATCAGTCTGAGTTCTCACCACGTCATTGCAGACATTAACAGTCGTCAGATTGTTCGAACTAATGATTTGTCACTCCTGTATTTGATGAAGAGACACCTCCGTCATCGGTATGTACCGGAGACAATCGGAATGCTTTTCATTGGTACCAACTTCTCATCATAGATATTGAGATAGAAAGAGAGATAAGAGAGGGAGAGGAGGGTTAGATCATTGACCAAGAGAGAGGGAGAGAGAGAAAACAAGGGATTATTGGTGGAATTGCCCCTCTTTGAGAAAAAAAAAGAGGAAAAAAAATAGAAGGCTTAAGGCATCCTATTCCAGTCTATAATTTTGGTATGTAGTGTGCAATCTCTCACCATCTAATCTATCTTTTTTTCTCTTTATTTTGATTGAAGTACTTACGTTTCCTTTTTTAAATTGTATTTTACTTTCATTTAGCTTTATTTGAAAAAAAAAATGGTTTTTTTGAGTGTTTATTGAGAAAAAATGTTTTTGTTAAAGTCAACCAATACTAGATTCTTAATGTTTGCTGCAACAAAAACAACTAGGAATCAGTTATTTGTAGAAAAGTTTATGAAAAAAATGCTTGCTTGAAACAACTTTTTTCTGATAATTCGGTAATATATCAAAAGAAAAAAAAATACAACATAAACCTAGCTATCAATATATCAATATCACCGCATGAATTAAATAGCTAGTGGTTTCTGCTCCATTTTGATTAGAGCTGTGTTTTGAAATATTTAAGCAAAAAACCCTTCTATCTCTTTCTCAGTCTCCCTTAATTTATACCCCTAATTATCTTTTTTTTCTTTACCTTTGTTCTCATCTTTAATTTTCTTTATTTCGGATTATTATTTTTTTTTTTTGGAACTTCTTCAAATTGGTTGCATAAAATGAAGTTATTAAAGATGAAGATGGATATAGACTATTCATTAATATGTTATTTCTTCTACCTCTCTCTCACACTCTCCTTATTCTTTCCCTATTTCCTGATCAAAAATAGATTGTAACTTCAATTATTTCTATCAATTAATTTTGTGATCCCCCCCCCCTCCCCCCTTCTCTCTCATAATATATGATACATAGTTGATAGTTAGTAAATTAACTATCATTAAGTAGAGGGAAGATCGATGCAACTCGCTGATTATTTTATGAAATTTCTCTTTTTTAAGCTTTCAAAATGTTAGTTAACTTATATTAATCTTACCCTAATTAGTAAAATTAGAAATTAAGATGGGGAGAGGGAAGATTCTTATTAAGAGGATTGACAACACGACAAGTCGTCAAGTCACTTTCTCAAAAAGACGCAACGGATTGCTCAAAAAGGCACGTGAGCTCTCAATTTTATGCGATGCTGATGTTGGTCTGATCATCTTTTCGTGCACTGGCCGCCTCTATGAATACTCAAGTACAAGGTTAGATTTAATAATATGTATTGCTTCATACATCTTAATATATATTGATGGTTTGTTTGATTGGTTTTACTTGATTATGTGAGGAGAAGTTGAAGTTCAATCTGTGTATAACCAAAGGTCAGCTTGTGAAATTAATTGAGTTTTAATTTTCTTTTCAGTTGACTTTAGTGGGTGTAATTTTATTCAGGGTTAAGTGATTCTTAGTGGCGGATTTTGATCCTAATCATTAGAGGGGAGGGATTGCAATAGAAAATATACCAAAAACCTTAGGTGACGAGATACATATAACTTATAAATCTATTATAAAATGAAATAGTATTACCGTATATATACTAAAACTTCAAAATCTAGGAGGGCGGCTGCCCTCCTAATCTCTATTGAGATCCGTCACTAGTGATTCTATACAAGTCTTAAACTTTTTATTTCATTCAATACTACTTCAACTTCAAAAATGAGTTTTAGTCAGAGAAAAAACATTATCATTTGTTGCTTAAAATAACCATATTTCAATTTCACTAGAGATCAGACTTTTTACCCTATTAAGGAGACATATACACTTGCATCTCTTTTTTTCGAGGAAAATTACGAGCGCTCGCTCGCTTTTATTTTCATTAATATTAAAAAGGAAGAAAATTACAATAGTTTGTGAGTTGCAAGCTCAATAACACGTCCCAAGTGAAAGGAAAGAAAAACGAGAAAACAAAACGGAGCAAATCGAAAGAGAGCTCCAGTCAGCAATTGTTGAACCACAAGTCAGCTAATTCATGAGCTTGCCTTACTACCCTACTATGAATTTGCGCCTTCTGTTGGAAGATCCTCATGCTCCTCTCTTTCCATAATGCCCAGCACGTAGCACTTGCATCTCTTACATTATAGTACTTTTTTGGATTAATTTTTTGTTTTAGAAAATTAGATTTTCCATTTCTATTTAGTTATTTGAATAGTCAAATTTCTTTTAAATTTAATTATACCGTGCTAGTTAGAATCTCATCGAGGAATTTCGCCTCCTGAAGCTTCAAATAATATGTTACAACTTTCAAAATCATTCAAATTGACTAGGTTTCTCCTGCCTTAGTTCAAAACTTCCTCATTGTTTTGTCTCAAATTCTAAACAAACCGTAAATTATTGTATATATTACATCCTTATAAAATTGTTAATATTCCAGCCAAGGTGAAATTTATCCAATACTTTGTTGTCATTTACTCATGAGTCGTTTAGACAGGGTTTAGGGTTTCAGGTCGTTATTTCTTTTCCTGAGTAATAATTTATGGTTGCTATGAAATTATTATGTCTTAATGAATAATAGGAGTATAATTAATGCATTTTTCGATAGCATAAAAGCAATCACTGATCGCTACATCAAGATGAAGGAAGAACACAACCCTTTACTTAATGCAAATTCAGAAGTTAAGGTATATATACTTCTTTTTCTTATTAATTTTTTGTGAGTTTATATTATTCATGTTAGTAAAGTTATTATTTGTGGTTAATTTTTATATTTTATTACGCTTATATATTGTTTTGTTTCTCTTTTTTGGTAGTTTTGGCAAAAGGAAGCTGAAATCTTGAGGCAGCTACTGCGTAACTTACAAGAAACTCATCGGCACGAACCGCCTTAGTTTTTTTCATCATTTATTTACACTCAATATGCTATAATGCTATATATCACCTGTTGTTTTTATTTTATATTTTGGAATAAATAACTTCAGACTAAACCAATTTTCAAATTATCAATCTACATCAAAAGTTAATATTGACGTAAAATTTGGTAGATATCTTTTTTCATAGTTGAACATGAACATGATAAACAAGTCACTGTTATTTTTGTTTTTGTTCTAATTAATATAAAAAAAGGAGGTTAAATATGTAATTTACATTTTTTTTTCTTTCTATATACTAATTTGAAAATTTATACAAAATTAACTACAGGCAGTTGATGGGAGAAGAATTATCTGGCTTAAGCGTCAAAGATTTACAACTTCTAGAGAACCAGCTCGAAATGAGTGCGCATTCTATCAGAAAGAGAAAGGTCTGAACAAAAAAAAAAAATTAAAAAATAGAGGAGTATTTTGATCTACAATTTTCTTAATTTTTTTTTGTATACCAACTTATAATAATTGGTTAATTTCTTAACTTTTCAGGACCAATTATACTCAGAAGAAATTCAAGAGCTGAATCGGAAGGTGAAGACACATATTTCATGATAAAATTTCAAAATTTTGCATTGGGCTATTAATTTTATTATGTGTAACTGTAGGCACATCTGATCCATAATGAAAATGTTGAGCTCTACAAGAAGGTGAATCGTGTTCATCATGAAAATACGGAATTACAAAAGAAGGTATATAATTAAATCCTTAATCTCAGTGTTTTTCTTGAAGGAGTTCTTAATTTCAGTATTATTTTTTATTAAACATATAAGAAATGTTATGTACATCTTAAATGTAATTAACCAGATGTCTGAATGGCACCATTTCGTTCTTAGTTCCTAAACTAACCAAAGGAGTTTCTTTGATTTTTTCTATAAACAGGTCAAATATATTTATATAACAAAAGAATATGCATATCAATTTTCTTATGCTAATTTGTAAATGAATACACAGATTTATGCTGGAAATGGATCAAGTGCGCAAGTAAATAATAATACTATAGTTCCATATACATTTAGCATATCAAATGATACGCTTGAACCGATTAATCTTGAATTATCTCAGCCTGAGGGAAATCCACTTCCCATCAAAACTAAAGCTCCAAACTTAGGGTAAGTGCCTTCCTTTAATTATCATTAATTAAAGTAGAGGTACATAATTTATCATTATATCAATATATACTATTTTATATTGCAAAGAAAATTATAATTAATATTTTAATTTTTGCAATTATGTGGACCCTAAACCCCAGCCTTTAACAGAAAAATAGGTCAGGCTTCCATGGGGCTGAAGCCCAATTAATTAAAACTCAAGGAAATAAAGCCTCAATTAATTAATTTAATTTGGGCCTGTTGTAATTTATTCAAATTAGAGTTTTCTTGTTTAGGTCAAATTTAAGATATTTTAGTTTCGAATGGATTTTATTTTAAGGATAATTTAAACATTTTTGGTACGTTGCAGCAGACTTGGCTTCTTGATCTGAAGATAGAGGATTTAAACTATTTCGTGTGAGTTAAAATGTTTGGCGCTTCATTCTGCGAGTTTATTAGTGATTTGATTAGTAATGACAACTATGCGAATTATCTGTGATGTTTTTTTTAGTCTTTCTGCAAATGTTATGTATTGTATTTTTCTGAATTTAGCCTGTTTTAAAATCTCAAATATTTATGTTTTTTTCGATTTATTTTTTTTCTAATTTTTTTGTTACAATTTTTTTCAAACGAACGGTTTTAGTCAAAAAGATATAATCAATGCGGCAATGCACTTAAAGTGTCTCATGAAAAGCCTGAACGAAGGACTAGACACTGACATGAGATGCTTTTGGTCTTTTTTTTGGGTCCAATAAACACTGGAATTAGGGTTGAAAATGGGTCGAATATTATTTGACCGAGCGGTATTCATATCCGCAAAAAATCCATATTCGAATCAAAATATTTGTATCCGGACGGATACGGATACAGATACGAATTGTTTTATTCAGATACTGATATGGATTCGGTAATCAATTTGGCTCCCGAATACGGATACAGATAATATCCAGATCCCGATATTTGCTATTCGGATAATATCCGTTTTCAGATATTTCATGTATCGGATATGGATACGGATATCTATACGGATACAATTTTTTTTTTATCATATTCGGATACGGATTGTTATATTTTATTAACTTTATCATCATAAATAGTTAAATATTTAGAAGAATGTGATCCATTGAAATATTAATATATCCATTTAAATATCCGAAATGAATCCGTATTCGTACTCCTATCCGATAATATCCGAACCGTTTTCGTATCCACGTATATAGCCGAACCGAATCCGTATTCGGACTAATCCATATTCGTATCCGTATCCGAGAAAATAAAATGGATACAAATATAATATGACTCCGATCCGAACCGTTTCACCCCTACACTGGATACAAATCATGCAAAGTTACTAGGCGATCATTATACTTTTTTGAGTGTCAAATATATAGTAGTTACAATTATACGTGATTAAAGTCACAATATTTCATACAAACTATTCACATTATAAACACAAAAACTAATGCGCTGCTAAAATGGCGGAAGCATATTGTACTTGTATTATAATACAATTGAGAAATTCCATGTTTAAATGCAAATGTGCCTAGCTGTTTGAGATAAGAATTAGTCATAAATAAATATTAAGAATAAACCCAAGTAAAAAGAGGCTTTGTTTAAGAGAAATTTCCTAATTATTTTAGCCATTATCTTAGGAGGAGGTGGCATGCATGCATTCATACATTGAATGTGGAGCTTCCACAGAGAGTTATAAAAATAGATGATAAAAAAATACTGATGTACTAAATATAAAAAATAAAGAATTGTCTGTAGAATGAAAATCTGATCAATTCATGTAATGGTCCAAACATATGTATACTTTTTATAACTTTTGGAAAAGATAGTTCCTTCCACTATATCTATTTGATGGACCATGTGTCATGATTCTAATTTGGAAATCCAGTCTTAAAAATAGTAGCATTTTGGTCTGTCATAAAATTTGGATTTCTTCTAGATTGTTCCAGAATAGTTATAATATTTAGGGAGAATTTCATATATGCCATTACAAGAACACGAAATATCATATTTGTCATTATAAAAACTTAAATATCATATTTGCCATTGTAAAAACTTAAAAATATCATATATGCCATTACAAAAACTTAATATCATATTTGCCAACAAATTAAAACCATTCATTTTTTCCGTTAAAATTAATTGTCCAATAAAATAATTATCATTATATCTCTAAATTTATTTCATGAATTGGTTTTCATATTAAACATTCATTTGGATAAATTTTTTACTTCAAATTAAAAGAAAGAATTTTTTTGTTCATATACGAATCTAAATCATGAAGAGAGAGAGAGAGAGAGAGAGTAGGAATAAATCATCAAATGAATGTTTTATATGAAATCTAATTCATGAAATAAATTTAGAGGTATAATGGTAATTATAAGAGTGTATTGTTAATTTTTAACGGAAAAAATAGATGGTTTTAAGTTTTGAGTAAATTTGATGGCAAATATGATACATTAATTTTTTATAATGGCTAATATGATATTTTAAGTTTTTATAATGGCAAATATAATATTTAAGTTTTTGTAGTAGTATATATGATATTTTGAGTTTTTGTAGTGGCATATATGTAATTTCCCCTAATATTTATTGGGTTGAAAACCAAAATTATAGATTGTGTAGGGTATAGATGCAAAAATTGGAACACAATTCTCATTTTTGCAAAGATATATATGCAAGAAACCTCATTTATTAATATATTTATCATAATTGGCCCACATAATATTGCGTTTTTTTTTTCTTATTTGGTAAATTCTTAAACATGAAGCAATGACCATTTCAAATAATTTCACCTCCTCATAATACCATTTTTCCATTAATCAAATTCAAATGCCTAGACCTGGTGTAAAACTATAATTATCAACACAACTATACAAATGTATCTTAAATATTTAATTCCTTTTTGGCCCACCATTACTAGCTGGAACTCTCTGGCAAAAAGAAATATCCTTCAAATTATTGATCAACTTCCAGAAATACTCAGGTAGACCCAGTCTGCCACATCAACTTTTGATTCATTGAATTAATGAATCATAAAAGATTAAAGGGATAATTTTAGTCTATGGTGTACCATATACCAAGTCTATCTAGACATTTATCTGCCAGAACCAATAACCAACTGATGTTCTGTCCACCAACTAATCATGATTTCATTCATTTAATATAGTTGGTATGAAGACATTCTCATTTCTAAAAAATAAGACCAAAAAATGAAAATAAATAAAGTAAATCCACAATCTTATCAAGATAGTCAATAACAAGCTTAGTCACATATAAAATATATATACATGAAGTATTTCATTTCACTTCCAAAATGAGGCTCAAATGAGGTTTCACCTAAACTCTTACATTACCAAGAACAAATACAAATTATATACTCAAACCTCATGATCAAAAAGCATCATTACAACTAGACTTTACCCTCCTTTATCCCAAAAAGGCGCAAAAAAGAAAAAGTAGTAAAAAAATAAAAGAACAAAAAAAGCACAACTTAACCCTACTTTTTTCTATTTTTTTTTTCTTAATAAGATATAATTACATCTACCACGCTCAATCCACATCATGAGTGGCTGACCTACCACCCCTCTTTGCCCTAGAAATAAAACATAACACAACCCCACAAATTAAAAAAATAAAAATAAAAATAAAAATAAAAGAAAAAGAAAAAAGCCCCAAAAAGTTAAAAACCTAGGGCTTTTTGGAAAGCAGAATTCTTCCCATGTTCTGTTTCCAAAAAACAAGACTAGAAGAATAAAACAACAAATCAAACTCAAATTTTAAAACACAAAAAAACTCACATAAACCATCCTTTCATTTCAATCCACCTCAACCTGAAAAACCAAAAAACAAAAATCAACCATCCTTACACACACATAAAAAAAACAACTCAAAATCAAAATCTTGAATTTCAAATTACCTTTTTATACGGTCAAACACCCAAATCCATCGTTCGAATTTCTCACTCTCAATTCGACCCGTTTAAGATCTCTCAAATGTTGCAAAATCTCTTGAAGCAAATCCAAACCGGCCTCTCCTTTTTTCAATGATTTAACGCAATTTCTCAA
The DNA here is from genome assembly GCA_027726005.1 of Juncus effusus. Classification (NCBI taxonomy): domain Eukaryota; kingdom Viridiplantae; phylum Streptophyta; class Magnoliopsida; order Poales; family Juncaceae; genus Juncus; species Juncus effusus. Next base: position 958,557 of record CM050905.1, on the reverse strand, counting down.
GAACTCTCGGTCCGCTTCCAAAGCTTGCAATCTCTCATAAACCTCACCAACTTCCTCTTCAATCGTGATTCTCTCTCTCCTCTCCATTTCCTCTCCATTTTCCATCGTGATTCTCTCTCTCCTCTCCATTTCATCCTCTCCATTTTCATAACTCACTTCGTCAAATAGAGGTAGGAGCCTCTTGCCTTTGCATCGAGATCCGTGCTTCACGCTCCCGTTTGATGATTGTATGTGTAGTACATCCTCTAAAGATTCATAATCCTCATGATTATTATTATTATTATTATTATTATTATTATTATTATTATTATTATTATTATTATTATTATTATTATTATTATTATTATTATTATTTAATTCGTCGGTATTTTCATTTTCTTCACCTTCATGATCCAATTCGAAAAGTTTTTCTTCCAAGCCCTTCAATTGTTCCAAAATCGAAATTCTCTCCTCTTCAAACTCGTCCAAAGTCTCCTCAATCGACCCCATCTGCAAATCGCTCTCAATTTCAGGGGTATTTTGGTCATTTCCATCAAACAAACCCAAAGAAGAAGACGAGCTTGAAAAAGACGAACAATTCTCCAACCCCCTTTTACTCCCACTATTATTACTACCCTCATTCAACCTCGCGATTTTCCGCTCCAAAACCCTAACTTTGGTCTTAAACCCTTCCAACTCTCTCTCCACCTCTCTCTTCTCTCTCTCTCTCTTCACAACCAATTCATTCAACAAATGTAACGCTTCTTGATCATACTCGCTCTGTTCTTCCATCATTCTTTGATACTGCAAAGCCTCCATTTGCATGGCGGCTTTTTCCTCTTGAAGTCTATTAATCATGGCCATCGATTCATTGGCTGAAATTGCGGAGGAAATTCGTTCTTCCTCCAATTCTGAGTAAATTGCGCGCAATTGAGATTGTTTGGATTGTAGAGCGGATTTTAGTTGGTCAAGTGTTAATGGGGAGTTTGACTCGGTCAACTCGGTCTCGCTTAGTCCGTCGAGAGATTCTTTGAAGTGGGTCAAACGGGTAGGCGTTTCTGGCGGTTTTGAATCTTCAATTGAATCTATTTGTCATAAAGAAGTGATTTTTTTAATTAGAAAACATGAAAATATTGAATAATATTGCGATTAAATTGAGATTTGAGTGGAAATTAAATGATCTTACGATTGGAAGTTTGGATATGCAAATGATTTTGTGATGTTGGTGTGGGAGAATTTGCTCTTTCAAATTCAATTGGCTCAATAACTATGGACAAAAATGGACAAAAATAGATAAATTAATTGCACTGTGAAACCCAAAATTCATGTAAATACATGTTGAAAAGATAGGGAAAATGTGTATAAATACCATGAATAGACTCATTATGGACAGGAGATGAAAGGTCAATTAAGCTCACCAATGTATTATCCAAAGTTTGGGGTTCCATAATAATCTCTGTTTGAAATAAAGCCGCAAAAATATAGAAAAAATATTGGAAATTTCAATAATGTATAATAAAATTAGTATACTAAAAAGAAAAATTGTATTTTTTTTCTCACCTCGGTCCAAATTAGGAGCAACATAGTGGTCTTCTTGCTCTGGAATTTCACTTCCAATCGATACGCTCAAGTCCTCTGTTTTATTCTCCTCTTCAAACCCTAATTTTCAAAGGGTAAAATCATCATTTAGTTATATAAACATAACAATGACTTCAATTTGTTCCTATAAATATAAAAAACAGAGCATGAAAAATGAAATCTTACCATTAGTTGTTGCAACAATGGAAACCATTTCTTTCTCTTCTTCTAAAACAACACAAATATCAAGCGGGTTCAAATCTCGACCCATTAACCCGTTTGACTCGTTTCCTTCACCAATGGCATTTGATTTTGAATCAGAAATGAGAGTCATTGAATCAATCAATTCAAGAGGAATGATTCTTGGATTTTCAACATTTGTTGGTACAGAATTTTGAGCTGTAATATCTTCCAAATGATCAGTTGGTAAAACAGGGGTTGGAATTGAATCGTGAAGCTCAATTAATGGTTTCTCTTCAGAATTAGGGATTAAATTTCTCTCAAAATCAACCTCAAAAATAGCGTCCTTATCACTCAAGATGGATTGTCCCTCTATAAATTCATCTTTCATAAAATCTGAATGCACCATTTCTCTCACCTTCTCTAGCTCAAAGACTGTATTTCCATTTGTTTCTTCATGATTTACTATTTCCCTCTCTAAGGTTGCCTTTCTATCTCTTTCTCTCTCCTCAACCTTGTCAAACACATCAAAACTCACGAGTTTTCCTTCTTCAACCTCAAAAATCGCGTCTTTACCTAAATCGCCTTTGTGGTTATACTCCAAAACGCCCCAGTTCGGTTTCAGTATGAAATAAGGCGAATAAAATCCGCTTTCTAATGCGACGCCACAACAAGAGCACTTCAAATCCTTCTCACCCATTTCACTTCTCCTCATCCATGAAAGGACGGCGCCACCGCCCCCTGGCGCCGGTCGAGAGGTGCCGCAATCCTCACACATATCTCCTGCCTCAGCTAACCTCTTATGCAACGAGCAAAAACCCAATTGGGATACCTCTATTTTGTGAGAATCGCACAAATGGGTCCTGATGGAAGAAGAAGAATCGGATTCAAATAGGTGGTCTACTCTCGAACAGAACATGCAAGGAGGCGTTAGACCGAAGTAAGACGCGAACTTTGAGATGAGATACGAAAAGAAACCGTTTAGTAAGAGAAGAAGAATGAGAATCCATTCGAGAAGAGAGTAGACGAGAATCATGGTGATTTTGTGGGTGTTTTTGTGAAGTAACGTTGCAAATTTGTTGGTCGCCATGGATTTGATTCTTTGGTGAGAAATCTCAATTGGGTCTTTGTTACGACAAATATATTTTGATATAAGGAAAAGAAAATGAAGAAAATGATGGATGGATGTATTTACAAAGGGAAATTGGAAGGTCTTAATGGAGTAAATAGAGAAACAACAAGGTGAATTGAACTTGCAGAAAAATATACAGCTGAAAATATAGATTTTCAGAATACAAAACTGAGAAAATCTAAAGGAAGAGAAGAAAAAGGAAAGGGTAAGGGAAGGTGAAGAGTTTTGGTGGAGAAAATGGTGGGAGAGTCAGAGAAAGAGAGAGAGAGGAGGAATGAGAGGAGAGAACAGGTGTTTTAGGGGTCCTTTGTGGTGGGTCTACACAGGAATCCATTTGATTGATTGTGTCATCTTTTCTTTTTCATTATTATTTTTCTATGTTCTCACTTTACTCTTTTTTTGATAGAGTGAGGATTAAGATTAAGATATGGGGGGAAATTATGAGGTAATGAGATGACTAATAATAAGTATTAGTAAGTATTTATCATGCATTAAATGAAATTCATCTAATATTATTTCATACATAAATGATATTTTTAAGATTGTGGATATAGTTTCTAAGAATTGAAAGTTATTGACTTCCTTAAAATGATGAGACAATGGTAATTTATTGGTGGATGCATGAATTTAATATAAGAAACTATGTCACCAAATAGTTAATCATTTCGGATTAAGACCACTCTGTACTCTCTACATTTAATCATTGAATCAGAAATAAATGAGATCATCAAATCTAATGTAAAACTAAAACTCTTTTTAAAAAAAAATTATATATAGCTAAGACAATAATAATAATGTTCATTTTTTTATTTAACTGAAATGCAGTATCTGATAATTTATTCTTCTTTAATTCAATCAAAATATTACTAAAATAAGAAATGCATCTCCATATTTCTGGAACATCCAACTCAAAGCTCATCTGATAATAATTGTAATTGATTGGTTGGAAGGCGAATTTGGAATTTGGAACAATATTAATTGCTGACATCATCTATCAGTCCAAATTTACACCAAATTAAGAATTAACTACACAAAACGCCTCGTTCAATCCAGTTCAAAATCAATTTGATACTGAATTCATAATAAACCTCAAAGTAAAACAAGTAAAAGTTGACACGTTCATTTTTATTTTGGTCAAAAATAGTGTGTTTTCCGTCTTTGCTACTAATTAGTTGGTAACTCTTTTTTGAATAATTCATAATTTTTTAATTAACACTATCCAGTGTTCATATTATAGTTTCATGCTTTCGGCTGTACCTTCTGAGAAATTGTTTTTTGGTCCTTGGAAAGCTTTTCACTTTAATAAACCAGGCTACACGTATCCCCACCATTTTGAAGCCAACAAGTTTCCTTTTTCTTTTTCATTTTCTTAAATTTGGTTATTTTTGATAAATTACAAATTTAAAACATAAATGAGGGATTTAATACAAAATTCTTAACACTTTTTTATAAAGTGAAGGAATATAAAAAAAGTAAAGAGAATAAGACTAAAACCTTGAGGATTTATTTATTTTTTAAAAAGAAGCATTCTTCATTTACTTGATATTTTAGACATGGAATTTGACTGAATTTTCAAATATAATCTAACATATATTATCATTTCATAAATTTATATTTTAACCTTCAATAATAACTATATAATACTACTTCAATAAGGAATAAATATCATTAATAAAGATCTTAAGAATTTTATTACATGAAATCGATATATGTAGATCATTATGCTTCCAATCAAATATTATCTACAAAGCCATAAATTTTTTTTAAGAAATATATATAAATATTATTTTTTGGCGTGAAAATTTTGATAAACATTATTTTTTTTTGGGCAGCTCATATATTTAAGAAATGGTTATATATGTACAGTGACAAAACTTGACTGTAAATATTGAGGGGGGGAGGGGGGAGGGATTTTTATCCTTAGTGATTAATATTGCACAAAAGTTTGGAGGAGGGAAACAAATATATATAAATACATATATTTTAAAAAAATTCATTAAAATACTACTTATATATATTATTCTATTAAAAATCTTGAATGATAATGACCCTCAAGTCTTATACAGCTTTGTAACTCTATACGAAGAATTATCCAGTTATAAAATAATGTTTTTATTTATTCTAAATTTGTATACATAATCATTTAGTGAAGTTCGTACCCGTTTTGAGACGGACCTGATCTCACCACCAATTTGGTCTTCAGTAGTATAGAGATTTTTTTTTTTTTTTTCAATAGTATAGAGGCCTTTTCATAATTTAGACATAACGCAGGGGCTTTGTTTGCAAATTCCCCTATTTATTGCATTAATTTGCCAGTCTGATAGAGAGTGCTTTTCTTTATTGACTATTCCATTATTCGCTGAACAAAATATTACTCTCTGATTTCTCCACCTCAGTCCGAGCAAAACGGTCGTCTTCCGCCGCCGCCTCCATCTCTCTCCGCCTCCGCCTTCTCTCCGCCGGTTCTTCTTCTTTTATCTGTTTTTCTTTTTATTTCGTTGATATAGAATGTAATATGTTATTTTACTTGATTCGTTCAGTAGATGAAAACTATTCCTTAAAGTCCATTATTTCCTTGATTCCTTCTGTAGAGAAATAAATTTCTTCTGGAGGATCCAGTGATTGGACTGATTGTATAACCGCCACTGAAGACTCCAGTTATTAAAAGAGATGGGTAAGCCTACAGATAGAAAGAAGAAGAGCTCGAATAAAACCGTGTTAGACCAAGAAATGTCTCTGTTTATCGACATGTCTGTTCAATTAAAAGAAGAAGGAGACAAATTACTGCAAAAACTTGATTTTCAAGGGGCGATTCTGAAATACGACAAGGCGATTAAACTCCTGCCCAAAACCCACAAAGATATTCCCTTATTACACGCTAATATCGCGTCTTGTTACGTGCAAATGAAACCAGCGGAGTATTACCGCGCGATAAATGCGTGCAATTTGGCCCTTGAAGTTTCGCCTAATTACGCTGAGGCTTTGGTTAAAAGAGCTCGCTGTTTTGAGGCGATAAACAGGGCTGATTTGGCGTTTAAAGATGCTGAGTTGGCGCTTAATTTGGAGCCGAATAATGTTTATGCTTTGGAAATTTATGAGAGAGAGAAGAAATTTATGGAATTAAATGGAATTAAATTCGCCGAAAAGGAAATTCCGTCGGAAATTATTGTACCGAAAGAGAAATCCAGAAAGAAAAAGAGGGATAAATCTGAAAAATCCGCAAATAAATTATTTGTGAAAGAAGAAGAAAAAATTACAGAAGAAGAAGAAACACCAAAAGCTATTAAATTTGTTTATGGAGACGACATAAGAAACGCGCAAATACCGAGTAATTGCACGATTTTGCAATTGAGGGAAATTGCACGGTCAAAATTCCCAGGTTTGAACGCCCTTCTTGTAAAATACAAAGATTCTGAGGGCGATTTGGTAACAATCACTGCTTCTGACGAGCTAAACTGGGCAATAAACTCATCAGAAACAATCAAACTATTCGTTACTGAAGCAAAATCTGACCAAGAGTTGAGCTCAGAAGGAGAAGGGTATAACGGTAATTATTCAATTAATGGGTCAGAAAAAGAGAAAAATCTTCGTAATAATAGTGAAAATGAAGAACGAGAGGACTGGACCCTCCAGTTCGCGAGGCTTTTAAAAAACCATGCAGGTTTGGATTCAGATTCGTGCCTTTATTCACAAGATTTGGGAATTAGGTTAAATTCTGAGGCGATGGAAGAAACCCTAAATTGCAAAGAAGCTCAAGAGATTTTTTCACTATCGGAAAAAAAATTCGAAGAAACGGCTTGTTTGGCGTTTTTCAACTGGGGAAATATTCACATGTCTCGCGCTAGAAAAATGTTACATTTACCAGAAAATTTAAACAATAATAACCCAAAGGAAAAAAATGAAATACTCGAAACGGTAAAAAATGCGTTTGAATACTCGAGAAATGAGTATACAAAAGCCGAAGAGAAATACAAGGAAACTCTAAGGGTAAATCCAGAATTTTACGAGGGGCATCTCGCGCTGAGTCAGCAATACTTCGAGCAGGCCAAACTCCACTGGTATTATTCACTCGGATCGAAAACAGATTTTTCCGAAAAAATCCTTCATTTATTCAACCAATCAGAAGAAAGCATGGAAAAGGGAACCGAAATCTGGTCAACCAGCCTTAAAAAAGTCAACAATGCTGAGCTGGCGGGGAATTTTGGGTCGCAAATTGAGATATTTTTGGGGACTTTGTTGTATGAAAGATCGGTGGTGGAGTTCAAATTAGGGTTTATGAGTTGGGAAGAGTGCTTGATGGAGTCGGTAGAGAGGTTTAAGAATGCTGGAGCGGGCCCCACTGATGTTGCTGTGATGGTCAAGAATCATCCCGCTCATGAAACCGCTCAGGACGGTGAGAGAACGAAACCCTAATTTTGAATTTTGACATGCTGATATAGGAAAATTATTAATTTTAAGAGAAATTATTCGGAGTGCTCAGCTTTTGGAGTGCCCAAAAGCGCCCACCATAAATTTTAGTTGTACACATATATATTTGCACTTGGATATACATTTTTTGTTTATAAATATACCTTTTTGAAAATATATTTTTTTGTAATTTCACTGTACCTTTTGTGTTTACAAAAATACATTTTTTTAATTTCATCATACCTTTTGTAATCGGGCGCTACTGGGCACTCCAAAATGCTGGCACTCCATATCTGAACTCTATTTTTAAAGACCTGTATATTATTATTAAAATCCTTGACTATAATGAATACTGCCAACAAATCTACATATTATGCCAAATCCATTATTTATTTATTTGTTATTAATATATTAACATTATTATTATTATTATTATTATTATTATTATTATTATTATTATTATTATTATTATTATTATTATTATTATTATTGATAATATTAAGTTTTGTTTCTAGGGTTTGGATTCAAAATTGACGAGATAATACAAGCATGGAACGATATGTATGATGCGAAAAGGTGGAAAAGCGGCGTGCCTTCATTCATTGTGGAACCTTTGTTTCGTAGAAGGGCTCCAAAATTACATAGTGTATTGGAGCATATACAATATGTGTGAAAAAATATTATATTTGTGTTATATAGATATAAGTATAACATGAATTGCATAATGGCTTTAATGGAGTGAAGTAAAAGAATTTAGGGGAGTTAATTCTTTGTAGGGTGTGAGTTTGAAGCTCCCCTACATAATATTGTTGTTTTTATTTATTTATTTATTTCTGAATTTGTTTGGTTATATGGTTGTTTTTATTTATTTATTTATTTCTGAATTTGTTTGGTAATATACAACAGTTTGTCCATGTATAACGATAACGTTATGGGCCATGTTGTATATTTTTCTCTAAATTCATGTGGGTGACATTTATTTGGAATATGTGTTATGCATTAAGTAGAAGATTGTATTAAATACATTACCAGTTTGACTGAATTTTCATATATTATCTAACAGCTATTTTCATTTCATAAATTATGTTTAAACCTTTAATAACAACTATACAAAAAAAAAATAGAATACTCAGTTCAATACAGGAATATCAAAAAAAATTAAATAATTTAATTTTACGAGTCCCAAACTATATTAGCTTGCTCTACAAGATTAGAATAAATATCTTCCGCAACATTCAAAAGGAATTGATCCGAACCGTGTTTGGCCAAAAGAGAAATTGATACAGGCAGATCATTATGCATCCCCAACGGAATATTAATCTACAAAATCACAAAATAAATAAATAAATCTACATATTATAATACATTATTGTATAATTTTTGGTACCTGACAAAAACCAGTCATTCCAGCAATAGAAAGTAAGGAAAAAGCTTTTGCGCGATATTTTTCACTTAAAATTGGATCCATTAATAATTTTGGTGGTGGGCCCGGTACAGTAGGTATTGCAAGTATTCCGTAATCCTATAAAAAAAATTATTATTATTATTATTACTATTTTAATAAAAGTTGACTATCATATCCATATTTATTTTATTTTTTTTACCCCTAGAAAAGTGGTGAGAGCGGATTTTAATTCAGCTTTGATTGAATTGCAAATGTTTAAATCAGAATAACTTGCATTTAATGCATCATATATGCGTTCTTTTATTCCAGGCCCGAAATTTGGTGTTGTAGTGTTTATCCATTCTTCATGGTTGTTTTTAAACTCAAACCTGAAAAAATATATATATATAAAACAATTATAACATCACATAATTTATGAATTTATATATTTTAATGGTTTTTCTTTTTACCTTTGAATTAATCGCATGGCATGAGAAATAACAGCCAAAGCTGGTAAAGTTTCTTCCTTTCCTTGGTAATCATTAATAAAATATTTTACACTCGGTACATTTTTGCAAATATACCCCTCAAGATCTTCATTATCTACACGATGAGCTGTCATAAAACACATCACATAAACCCTTAATCATTAAATGAGAGGAAAATAAAAAAACCCAAAAAAATAAAAATTACGGATTATTAACTTACATCCAAGTATTTTTCCAGCTGAGGCATTAATTATCTGAAAAGTTTGGTCGGTTTGAGAGCCCAAAATTTCAAAAATATCTCTTGGAATTGAGATTCTAGAAGGTTCTCTTTTGGTTTCCGAAGGCAGTTGGAGTAAAAATCGACCGACCCGTGTCAAAGTTTGGAGATCTCTAGCAAACCATCCTTTCAAATAAAAAAATTAATAAACTGGGTATTTTTGCAAAATGGTCCTTCCTTTCAGAATTTGGCCTAGTTTGGGGTCAAGAATTCATGTTAAAAACCGGGAATTCGATTTATGTTAAAGAACGGTAAGATAAATTTGACTAAAATATTATTTTTTTTAAATAGTTCGATTAAAATGTTAAAATGAATAATTACCAACAGTATCAAAGCTTTGAGCCATTGGAACCATTTTCTCTGTAGAAATAATTCCATGTGAGGGTCTAAATCCAAAAATCCCACAATATGCAGCTGGAACCCTCACACTCCCGCCCGTATCAGTCCCTAATTCAATAAAAGAGGACGTATATGTAATTTTGAGATTTTGCAGGGGCACAAAGGGAAATATCCCATCATTGATTTCGTTTACCGAGTGAAAAGTCGGAAAGATTTGCAGCCACTGCCACAGCGGATCCGCTTGACGATCCTCCAGGGATCCGATCTGGTACGCACGGATTTTTCGGGGTACCAAAATGCACATTTTCCCCATTTATACTTCACAATAAATAAATACATAAATAATAAATACACAAGTATATATATATGTATATATATATATATATATATAAAATAATTAAATAAATAATTAAATAATTAAACAAACAAACAAAAAAATATAAAAAAATAAATGATAAGTAATAAATAAATAAAAAGAATTCTTGTTAACACAATCAATTTTATATGACGAAATATGTGTGTTTACTGTTCTAACCTATAGGCCATTTCGTCCATGACTGTTCTGCCAAGACACGTGGCGCCAGCCATCACAGTGGACAGGACGACTGGAGACGTCCATTTGGCGGGCTCGTGCGTTCTCGCCCACTCCGGATTCCCGAATCCACTCACAAATCCCTCCACATCAAATCTGCAACGTAACAAATTCAATTCTCATCTCGCTCGGTTAATTTTGAGATTTTATGAGGGGCGAATTGTGAAATTGACTCACATGTCTTTCACGACGAAAGTGAGGCCTCGTAATGGAAGCTCGAATTTCTCCGTGAATGCTCCGTAGTCTTCGTTGTTCTTCTTCTCTTCGTCTCCCATTTTCGCTTCAGTGACACTGAGAGCTGAGCTGAGATGAGATGCCACGTGTTATCTTTTAGATAGAATTTATGTATGGGCTTGATAAGGCCTAATTGATATTAGAGGGACCTCGCCGTAATATTACAATACAAAAAATTATAAATCACATTTCATTTTCAATTTTTTGTTCTTTTTTATAACTATGTATTCTAAAGCGAGACATATTTTTGCTTGTTTGTCCACAATTTTTCTTGCGTTTTTTCTATTTTTTATTTTTAGAGATGCATAGATAAGGTTATGAATATAGGTGATATTTTCTATGACTCTACCTCTACATCATTAAAAATATATATATTATTGTGAGTTTTTCCTCTATTATTGCGTACCAACACAATAATGGAGGATAAATTATTAAAGTAATTATATCTAAATAAAAAATAAATGTAAAAACTTAAGCCTACAGTCTTAACTGCAAAAAAAGAATGCAACTCTTAATAATAAAAAAGAATGTAAGTCTTAATAATAAAAAGCAGCAATGAGCAAACAAATAACTAAAGAGAAAGCATAACAAAATTCACTTCATAATAATTGTAAATAAATATTTCCATCTAATTTCAAATTAAGAATTAAGAAGGAAAATACAAGTTCTCATTTTGACATCTTTTGAAAATGAGCTAAAACTAAATGTTGAACAAAGATATATGTTTTTTATTTCAATGTTAATTTCATGAAATTTTATTCGGAATAAAGATAACTGAAAGAATGAATATATGATAAGCCGATGAATGTAGTAGGTTATATTTAAAACAACAAACTGAAAATTAGAAAATAACTCATTAAAATTAGTTTAGTGAGAATAAATTTATTAAAAAATGAGATGCTATATTTTTTTCTATTTTGATATAGTAATATGATATTTTAGTATATAATAAGAAAATAATTATATATTTGTGTCTTAATTTTTTATTTTTTATTTTAATTTGAAAGAAAATAAAATATGAAAAATAAAGAAAATTTAAATGAGGGATATTTTAATCCAAAATAAAATCAAATAAATGTTATATTAAAATTAACATATAAGGGGTAAAAAAATTCAATCAAATTTATTAAATAATTTTTATAGGAATCTAAAAGGTGAAAAATGTTTTAAAATACTAAGAAAAGTCGAGGGGTATTTGTGATAAATATCCCTTCTTTTTTCAATGTATTTTGATTTGGCTCCTTTTTCTTTAAAAAAAATTGCACAACTAAATTTTAGGACTTTTTTTCATTCATATATAAATTACAAAAGGGAATACCAAAAAAACATATTCTTTGAAACATATTCGAATAATAACAATTGAACTTTTATAAACTTCAAATGGAATACTTACAAATTGGTCCAAACACCACTAAGTATCCTCAAATTGTACCAAAATATTATTCATTTTATAATTTAATTTGCATGATATTCACATTAAAAAAAAATCAAATCTTCAATATGTTCTAGAGAAAGTTTATTTAATTATTTTATTACTGATTTAGAATTTTGTATGCTATTTTAAGACAATAATTATAACTATGTGTTGCATTATAGCACTATATATTTTATTTGAAAATAATATTTTTTATTTCAAATAATAATAATTTATTCTCTAAATAATAATCATTAGTTTATTTGAAAATATGAAATAATATTTCAAAGTAATATTATTTTGAAATAAATATTTGAAAATAATGAATATTTCTTATTATTTATTTCAAAATAAGAAACAAAAATAAAAAATGTTATATTGAATTAGTATATAAAATATATAAAATATAAAAAAATAATAATTAAATAATTAAAATTCTTTATTTAATATCTGTGGAAATTTTGATTATTCGTATTGAATATTTTGCAAAAAGTTTAAAAATTGACATTTGTTTGGCACAATTTGAAGATGATCAGTGGTGCTTGGACTAATTTGCAAATTTGCATTTCAACTTGGGAAGTCAGAATGTGTGGGTTGAAATATGCTTTTGGGACCAATGGCAAAAAATATACTGTGGCGAGTCAGTTTATTTCCATGAAAATAACTCACTATACATTAAACTCTACAAATTTTCATCATGATGTACATTTCTTGTGGGACCCAGTGAGGAAAGCATTTTTTTTTCTTTTTTCTGTCTATACGTGGTATAAAATACAATGAATCAACTTTTCTTTATATTCTTGAGTGAATTTAATATAGTCTACAAAGTAACTATTACAGAAAATCAATGAAGTGTCCAAGTGTCAAAATTCTCCCAAAGCATAAATTGGACTGGAGTCTCCATTACAGCCTCATCAAATAATCTCTCCCTTTCTATTTTCTTTTCATTCAATTATTATATAAACTAAACATCACAAAATAAATATAAAAAATTCACAAACCTTTTTTTCTTACGAATAAAATCACAATTTAAGATTCATACATAACTACATTATTAATGCAAAACATAACAACATACCGCAAAATAACACTAATACCAAAACATCACATAACATATCACAACCAAAGCAAAATTCCAAACAAATACCAAAAACAACCAAAAGCAAACTGATAAATTATTCCCTCGCATGAGAGGGCTGCATCCTAGAAGAAGGATCCCTCTTTCCGGTACTCAACTTTCTGTACCCTTCAAATCTGGAATTCCCAATTCCATCATCTCCGTTTCCTTCATCATCTTCAAATGCTCCATCTGATTCATCCTCAAATTTAATACTATTCCTCCTATTATTGTTCCGTTTTGGGCTTTGCCAGAGCCGACCCTCCAACTGGTCGCCTCCAGTTCTAGCTCTGTTTCCTTCAAACTGGAGATCTCCAGTTCCTGGTCGCTCACAGTCGCATTTTCTGCACACTACGTTCCTCTTGAAGTTCACATAATTACATCTGAAAAATTAAAAATTCATGTCAGATTAAAATAATAATAATAATAAAAATAAATAAAAATAAAAATAAATAATAATAATAATAATAAAATAAAAATAAATAATAATAATAAAAATAAATATAAAAATAAATAAAAATAAATAAAAATAAAACAAAAACAAAAACAAAAACAAAAACAAAAGCAAAGACAAAAATAAAATAACAATAAAAAATAATAAAAATAAAAATAAAAATAACAATAAAAATAAAAATAAAATAACAATAAACATAAAAATAAAAATAAAGAGGATTAAATGTAAACAAGTATGAAATGAAAATTACTTGGGACAGTCCCATTCTCCTAAATTACGCTCTAATTGATGACGAGGCTTTTCAAACTGGACACGTCCAGTTCCATCCGACTGGACATCTCCAGTTCCTTCAGGACGCTCACAGTTGCATTTCCTACACGCTGTATTCCTCCTGAAGTTCACATAATTACACCTAACACAAAAATAAGAATTAAAAAAAAATTCGATCAAAATGATGCAAAAAATAATCAAAATAGTATTTTTTTTTATTATTTAATTAATTACTCAGGGCATTCCCATTCGCCAAAATTAAGCTCTCTTTGATGGGGCTCTTCACATCTGAAGCACTCTCTGTTCCTTGAGAAATTCAGAAATTCACATCTGTCCCCAAAAAAAGAAAAATAAATTAGCAATTTATATAAATTTAAATTATTTTTTTAAATATTAAAAAAGAGATAATTGAATTATTTACTTTGGGCAAGTCCAGTCACCAGGTTTCATTTCAACATTATTCTCAACAGTTTTCGGCCCGTTTTCATTGCATTTAAAGCATCTCATATTTCGCGCGAAATTCAAAATATCACACCTAAAACAAAAAAATTATCAAAAAAACTTAAAACATTAACAAAAAAAAGAATAAAAAATAAAATAAAAATCTTACTTAGGGCACATCCAGTCGCCTTTCTTCATTTCAACACCAACAGAGCTGAGACTACTGCTGCCTCTTCTTTCTCTCTCCTTATTAAACCTCCCCTCTTTCTCTCTCCTCATTTTGGGCGCATTATCAAAAACCGGTTTTGGAATATTCGGATCGATCGCCATATCGCTCAACTTAATAATCTCAGTTAATAAATTTCGCGCCGATTCTTGTATATTGTCATTCACAACATTATTATTCTCATTTTCTGATAAGTTATTTGGTTCCAATGCGAAAGCTAAAATAATGCGAATTATATCGACAGTTCTTGCACTTTCTTCGCCTCGTGATTCTAAATAGGCTTTGTCACATGAGCCTCTTAATTTGCACACACCACATGCCTGGAATAAAAAAAAAATATTTGATAGGGGCTTTTTTGCAATTTAGAATAATTCAGGGGGTTTATTTTGAATTTGTTTTGTTTGTTATAAGAATTGAGATGGGCTTACATCTGCTTCCACAATATGCAAAAAGGCCCTCAATCTTTTTGATGAGTTGATGAATTTCCGAAATAAATTAGGGCATCCAGTTTCCACTATAGCTTTCATATCTTTCTCAGGCAGAGAACTATAATAAATAATCAACCAAAAATTTAGACGAAAAGCATAAGCTAAATCATTACAAATATTTTTTTCATAAATACCTAAGAATATCATATCTCTCACGCGCAAACTTGAGACAAGCATTTTTTACTGTATTAGTATCCGTAAAATCAACTTCTTTTGAAACCGAGACGGCCCCATCTTCACCTTGTTCATCAAATCAATCAATTTCAATTTTTAAGCAGATCTATTATTAAATCACAATTCGACTCATTACTCAAAACACACTCACCTGTACCACTTGTCGATTTTTCAAAGTACCCCTTGCTCTTCAGCTTCTCAAGGAATCCATCCCACTCAGGCCACGGATGCCCAGTTACCGTCACCTCCCGCTGCTCCTCAACCACCGCCGGAGCCGAATCCACGGCGGTGCAGAAGCGAAGCGAAGGTTGAGACTTGGCGAGAGGAGAGAAGGTCGGGATGGGGAAAAGAAGATGCGAGGAGGAAGAGAGAGAAGTCCGGCGGTAGGAGCGGAGGAAGGCGGAGCTCAAGTGCACCAGCTTTGACGAAGCCATTGTTGAAGATAATGAGAGAGAGAAGCTCTGAGTGAGGAGGAGGGGTTAGGGTTTAAGGAGGAATAGAAGAGGATAAGGTTCTTAAAACCGGGAATTCATTTCCCGATTATTATAAAATCCAGGTAATTATTTCCCACTTGAAAAGGTTAACACAGGCCCAAAATTCTCCAGATGGAGTCCGTCTGAGCTGGTCTCCTCCACCCAGAAAGCGTGTTGCTCCTCCCAACCTCCAGATCGAGTCAAATCAATTCAACTCAAATCAAACCAGACCTTCGAAATTCATCTCCTCTGCTCTCTCTCGTCTCGTCTGATCTCTCATGGGCATGGCTACCCCTAACCAAGTCCCACTCACTCCCAATCCAGCCGCACCATCCATTCAAACCCCGACTCAGACTCAGACTCCAACTCCATCCGCGAGCAAGCTCCCAATCAAGCGAAAACAATCCCCTCCCTCCGATGCCTCCGATCAACTCCGCTCGCCGCCGCCGTTCAAGTTCCAGCGGATCTGGTCGGAGTCCGACGAGATCCGCTTCCTCCAAGGCCTCATCGGGTGCAAATCCCAGGTATTTATTTTCCTCATATCTCGACTTTCTCCTCTTATACTACGGCTGACACAGCTTGGATGATTTCCCAGGGTCTGGTGTTTCCGCGGGACCTGAACCTGTTCTACGACCAGTTCTCGGCGAACATGCCGCAGCCGTACACGAGATCGCAGCTCTCGGAGAAGCTGAGGCGGCTCAAGAACAAGCACAAGTCCGCCACGGCCAGGATCGCCAGGAAAGGGCTGGATCCGTCGCGGATCGCCCCGCATGATCGGGATGTTTTGCATCTCTGTTCAAGACTGTGGGATCCTCAGAACGCCGGTTCTTCTCCGTTTTTTTCGACTACTCCTGGCGTGTCAGGTAATGTAGAGATAAATCTTGATTCTTGCTGTTTGTTTACCTGTTAAATTTCATTTAGAACTCTAATTTCTAAATTAAGGGTTGAACAAGTAGCATATAGAGTATTGTTGCTTATGAATTTGTTTTGGTACTATACTAGTATTTTTGCTTTTTTGAGGAATTAATTAGGGTTTTATGACAGGTAATAAACGTAGGCGTGCAAATCCTCGGTCTTTACCAAATAATGAAGATGGCAGTAATAGCAATAATAATAACAACAATAATAACAATAGTGGTGATAATAGCGAAGATAACGAGGGTAATTTCGTAAATTCAACCCTCTCAGTCCCAATAATCGACGAACGATCCGATCTTGTCGATTCCATGCTCGTCGATCCAGAACCCCAAATTAAAATTCCACCGCCAAATGAAGAACCATCACGCTCTCCCATTAAAACTGAACCAATCACTCACAACATTAATAAAATCAATCATATTAACACAAATGTTAACAACGGTGAGAAGGGAAAAGAGAAGGTAATAAACGGAGAAAATGTGGACCTGATTGCAAAGGCCGTGTTGAATGTGTTTGATGAGTGTTTGAAGGAGGCTGGAATGAGAAATGGAGAGGATGGGATTAGGATGAAATGGAGGGCTCAAAGGGCGGCTGAATTGGATGTGCTTGCGAGGAGAATGAGGCTCATGGTAGAGGATTCTTTGTCTGTGGCAATTTGAAATGAAGTGAGGTTTTGTTTTTTTTTTAGTTTATTTATTTTGGGTTGGTTTTGTTTGGTTTGGTTTTACTTGTAAAAATGGGTTGGTTTTGTTTTAGGATTTGGAGTTGTGTGATTGTATGTTTATATTTTAGTTGTGGTTTAGTTTAGGTAGATTCGGTGTGGTTTGGTGACATTTTGATATGAAATTCATAATCTTTATTATACCGACATTTTCCATGGAGGCAGTTGTATTTGATAATGGGAAATGGTATCATTTAGACATACTTTATTGTAGACTAAATTTCATAATGTTTTAAATGTTGCATCTTTGATTTACTTTTCAGTCGCTCTCTTTTTGTTCATATTATGCTGCTTGATGATGAAGTAATAAAAAGCTTCAGATACTAAGAAATTTAATTTAAAACAAAAAATATATATTCATCTATTCTAACTAAAAATTGATTTAGTCGTCTGTTGAATATATTGGCAGTAAAAAGGATTGGATATCGAACAAGGTTATTTTCCGTGAATCTATGTAGATATATTCACTATCTCAATTAATCCCAAGAAAAATAATAATAAAGGAGCTACTCCCAAGAAAAATAATAATAAAGGAGCTACTCGCAACAAATAACGAGGGGGCGTTGTTTCTTTTACTTTTTCTTGTTTTCTATCTTCGTTCTGTAAAATTAAAAAACTATTCTTTTTAATGAAAATCAGGTACGGGATTGACCCGTCTCATTTTAGTCAAAAAAATAAAAAAAAATAATAATAAAGGATGAAGATGAACATTAAAATTGATTCAAAGAGGACTCTACTCGTGTCATTTACTCCCACCAATATTACAGAACGCAAAATCTAGAACATGGTGCAATCAAAGTCCAACCACTCCATTAATACAAAAAACCAGACAACGAAAGAAAAAACAGAAAAAAAAAAAAACCATAATATAACCAAAAACTAACTAGCAACTGTATTATTATTCATCATATCACACACTCGAGAAGGCAAACAAAGCACACATCTCAAAGCACGTCTTTGATTATCATCTGAATCCCAAAAGAAGCGGAGCAGATCATGAGGCCAAACAACGCAAGGAAACTAAGCCCACTGTTAGAAGAAAAAAAAATCAACAAAAAATGAATCAATCAATCCTGTAAATCCATATTTCATATTTTCACTCCATTATTAAAGTGACTAAGCTCAAGTATTGAAGTTAATTGAGCAATATTAACAGAAGAAGAATTGTAAATAGAGAGAAATAATTACACTGGCTTGAGGCGGCTGTCAGGGTTTCCCTTGGAGTAAAGCTTGAAGTAGAAGAAACGCGCAACGGTGTACAGCGCACCGAGTCCAGCTGCGATACAAGGATGCTGAACACCGCCGACCAGTAAGGTCGTGAAGAACACCGCCATGAACTCAATCGAGTTCTGATGCCCTCTCTGAACAATTAAAAGTTCAAATTAATTTGATTCTTGATTTGATTTTACAAATTGAAGAATGAAATTCAGCTCAATTGATTTCAAATTGATTCAAAACAATTGTTTTAAACCCTAAATGAAAGAATATAGATGAATTGGATGGAAAAGAAGAGTAATTTGAGGTTTTATTTACCTGGACGCAGTTGAAAAGCTTGGCATCCTTGTTTTCTGTTTCTGTGACGTACATAGTGGGGTAAGGAACCTTATACCTGATTCAAAATTCAAGAAAATTAGACAACTAAATCACAATCCATGGAAAAATAGTCAAAATTACTCTGAATCCAGACAAAATTGAAGGATGAAAGTAAGAAAAAAAAAAGGATGATTAAAACTGCGTACTTCCTGCGAGCTTTTCCGACCTGGATCCCCATCCACATGTTCATGAAGGCGTACACGACCACCACCAGCACGACGTATCCGTATTCCTTCGGTATTTCCACGCTCACCGCCATTTTCACACTCTCTCTATTTCTCTCTCAGATCAGATTGGAATGTAATGAATAGAAGGCTTTGGTATGTTTTGATTATTTTCTTTGTTTGGTTCGTTTATAAAGTGGTTTGTATCTTTGGGCGCAAGGCTGAGGTGACGTGGCACATTCTAGAGAATTCTTCTAGAACCTTCGTTGAGACTTTATTAATCTGAATTCTGAAGTAAAGAATTTAAGAAACTGGCTTTTGCTCCAAGCTTGGCATGACTTTTTATAAAAGAAGAAGATCAATGTGGGCTCAGGAAAAATTAAATTATTGAAAGAGAACAAAATAATGATATTTATTTGCTAATTTCTAGGTTAGGAAGATTATTACCCGTTTATAGCGCTATTATAAGGTGACATGTGAGGTCATTGGTTACGTGAAAACAACATTTTGGGTCAGCTCACTGAATATATTTTAAATTCATAAATATTGGTGTTAAAATAAGCCCAAGTTTAATTGGGCCATTTTGTATGAAAATATATGATCTGGCCGGTTATATTTGAATAAACCAGTGCTAAAATGGCGATCATAGTTTTTAATCATGATTTGTACATTGTTTTTGTCTGAATATTGTACTAACATTCACAGGGAGAATCCTCCAATCATTTTATCTTGATTTTTGTTCATAGCAAAAGTTTAAACAGAACAACAGAATGTTGATTTTGAGCTGATTTTTCTCTTATACTTCGGCAACCTAATTAAATAATTTGATCTACAATTAAAACTTTTACTGAGCATTAGAATGTTCACAAAGTTAGTTTCACTGATAAAAAATAATTTGATGTTTCTTTTAATATATTTGTGCGAAAATGAAGTGAAGATTTTTCAAGTAAATCCATCTAAAAGTTATTAATAGTGATTCAGTGAAACAGAAAGTTACAGGACCTTATTTCATCAAATACTTTTAAAATAACATTGATGTGGAACATAATTCATCAAATATCATCGTTTTGAAAATAATTAAAAAACTAGCATTTCCGCCAACCTTTTGGCGGAACATACTCCGGGCCATTTAGCAGCCTTAAATAAACTTAATTAGGGAAAAAATAATGTTCCGCCAAACTCTTTGGCGAAACATGCTAAAATTTTAATTTTCAACGTTAACTGCAAATTTAGCAAGGAAATTCACTAAAAAATATAAAAAAAAATCATGTTCTGTCAAGCCTTCTGGCGGAACAGCCAATATTTTTTGCCCCTAAACAGTTATGAAACTTTAGCAAAAATAAATAAATAAAAAAAATACTGTTCCGCCACACTATTTGGCGGAACTTTTTTTTTTTTTTTTTGGTTGCAAAATTTTCTTACTAATTATCGGTTAATACTGAAAATTAAAATTTTAACCTATTCCATCAAAGAGTTTGGCGGAACAATATTTTTTTAACTTAATTAAGATTTTTTTTAAGGAAAATTAAAAAATATATCATGTTCCGTCATAATCCTTGGTGGAACAGCTTCTGTTCCGCTAAAAAGTTGGCGGTAATGCTAGTTTCCTAATTATTTTCAAAACGATGCTATTTATTGAATTATTTTTCTAACCGATGCTAATTTAACAAAAAAAAGTCCAAATACAACAATAAATCATAAACTAAAACACAATTTATTCAAATAAAAAGAAAAACAGTAACTCGCATCTCAAGGCATTTATCTGAAAACTAAATTAACACCAAATGACGCCGTGTAGTACATCAGTCCTAACAATGCATAGTAGAAGTTAATCCCACTGCAAAAAAAAGAAAATAAAAAAAAAAAAGTTGATTGTTAATATTAATCCCTCTTTATCATAAAGTATAAATCAAATATGTTAAAAAAAAAGAAATGAGCAAAAATTTGCTAGATCAAGCGATATGACACTCCGTTAGTTTTAGAAGAGATCCAAATTTTAATTATGACAGACGCATTTAACTCAATATTTATCAAGTCTAACAATTCATAAATAGTAAGTTGTCTTTGAAAAAAAGAAATGGAAAAAGAAAAAAGAGAATAATACCCAAGTTTATTACAATTTTCTGGTACACCGGCAGAATAACCTCTGAAGTAAAAGAAACGGCCAATGGTGTACAGTGCACCAAGTCCAGCCACAATTAAGGGATATTGTAATCCACCTACTAATAGCATCACAAAGAATACTGACATGTATTCTAACGAATTTTGATGCCCTCTCTGCAAAAAAATAAAACAAAATTGTCTATATTACAATTTTTCCCTTTTTTCATGAATAGAGAGAAATTTCTTCTATGAATGAAAGAAAAAGGTGTATATAAGTGATGTTAGAAATTTTTTATATTAGGATTAATGCTTTTTTTGGGGGGATTTTGTAACTAATTAGGAGATAATTAAAGCTTGAATTAAGATATGAGCTCGTATATAGTACTTTATTCTTCTTTTTAACTTTTATGATAGATTAAATCAAGGCCTTTCAAATTAGAAGAGTATTTTGGATACTTCTTGATTAATTACATAATTAATCACAATTAATTACACCGGGTTCTTTCTATATTTTCTTATTTCACATGTGTGATCTCATCTCTCTATTCTTTCCTCTCCATTTCGTCCTATTAATCTCATGTTCTCTCTTTTGCATCTCCACGAGGAAAGAGTATATTCATACATAAAGTAATAGATTAACAATGACACCACACAAAAAGAATACATATCGAAACTTCAAAAATTATATATATTTTTTAGAATAGACCCTAGGTTGTACCTAGTAGCCTACAGTTTAATTAATAGTGAATTTTAAAGTATTCATTACATTACATTACATGACTCGCCATGATTCAAAAATTATATTGACACTAAACAATAATATATTCGAACTTAAAAAAGAAAAACATAAGTTAATACTCATATGTCATCCAAATTTTTTTATTTCAACATCCAAAAAATAATTAGACACAAGTTCTAAAAAATAGTATTTACTTAACATCAAAAATTATATTCAGTAATCATAAAATACTAAAAATAATTGAACTAATTTATATATAATGGTGTATTGACATGCACCAAAATAGAATATTGGCGCAAATATCATATTTTGTTCAATAACTGAATGAGCATTAAAATGATGCATTGACATTAAAATTTTATATTAGAAAGAACCAATATCATATTTGTTTAAAAAGGACATATTGACAATAAAATGAAATATTTACTCTGAAAATGGTATATTATGACTGAATTTGGTATGAAAAAGTATAGATTAGTATTTAGAAAACTATATCACCATCAAAAATAGTATAATAGAACTCAAAAAGATATACTATGACCTTAAAAACATATTGTCACCCAATCTCTTCACTCAACAGCCAAAATAATAATAGTTGAATAAAATTCTTCTTCAAAAAAGACACCCCCAAATCTATACAGTTATCAAAAAATAATGAAACTAAATCTATCATTCTGTCAAATAACGTACATATCAACTATCCTACCAAACAACTAAAAATAAAATAAACTAAACAACGGTATTCTCTCAAATTCAGCCTCTCAATCAACTCCTCTTCCTATTGAGTCGTACATTTTTCTTGTGCTCCAAAGAACTCATCTTTTATGAAATTGAAGTTCAATACTTCAATTGGCCCAAACATTATTTTCTAATAATCATCACAACACATTTGCCTTCAATTAAGTGCAAATAGAACAGTGTTTATCAGCAGGTTCCAAAATGATGTGGACCTCACCAGCCAAGTCGACCTGTAAATCCAATAAATATTTAAACCAGGGTTTTCGACATAAAATCAATGGAATTGAATTATATTTGACTACCATTATTGTGACAAACTCATAAATTCACAAACCAACTATGATCATTCACTATTTTAAACCCAAATAAGCTGTAATGGATTGATACCATCTCTTTCTTTACAATTTAATTAAAACATTTAATTTATACAAACCAATTATGATCACAGAAAAGAATGATTCAAACAGTGAAAAATGATCTAATCAAACAATTACTAGTCAAAATAAGATAAATCCAACAGAAAAATAAGCAAAGAAATACCACAAATGAGAGGAAGAGGAACGAACAGTAAGCGATGTGCTGTAATGTCTGGCTGAATCAGAATCCCGTGTCAGATGCGAGCTACTGCTGCTCAAAACGCGAGATTGGTGGAACCCCAACGAATCGACTCGAGACAAGAAATTGGACGATAAAACGAAGAATAATAGCGAGATTCGAAATATGAGAGAACTCACCTTGCTTCGCTTCTAGAGAGACACAGAGAGAGGATAAGTAGTGAGAAGAATTGGAGAGGAGCGGAGGGGCAGGAAAGAGTGGCTGCGGAAAATTACAGCTTTATCCTTCTTCGTACTTAAAATAAATGTCTATAGTGCTCTACTTTCGATATAATCTGGACCGTCCGATTAAATATTCATATAAAAAACGGAACACTATAGAATTTCTCTTAAGATATACCTGGATACAGTTAAGGATAATATCACGTATACCCTTCCAAAAACTCTAAATATTAAATTTACCCCTCTAAAACTAGAAATATCAAATTTACCCTCTCAAAATTCATTTTATATCAAATTTACCCATCCAAAATTTATAAAATATCAGATTTGTCCAAATCATTAGATTTACCAAATTAACCATAATTTAACATTCTCAATACTAAATAACTTATTATTAATATATTTAGTGGACAAAAATGTCTCTTTCCCTTTCTTCTTATTTTTCTTCCTGTGACATTCAACTCCATTAACTCAAATTCTCATTTTTGTTCCTCTCGCCATTTTTCTCCCATGGCTAACTCCTCACCATGCTTCCTTTCTTCTACACGTGTTCTTCCCTCTTCCCACCTCTCTTCTTATGGTAGATGTGTATTTTGTTAAGGAGATGCTCTTTAAGTATCTAATTAAGAACATGCAATTCAAACTTCCATTTTTGTACTTTTTAAGCAATTATGAAAACTGAAGCTGTACCTCCTTGTATTTCCACTCCTTGAAACAAAAAGACACTCACAAAAAATATATTTCTCTGACCTTGAATTATTTCATTTCAAACTATATATACAAGTGAATACAATTTATTTTCTCCTTCAAAAATATATTAAGAAAATACACACAAAAAGAACTAGCCACACATTGTTTCTAACATCAAACTCTAGTAATTTTGTAACCATTTACATCAATGAAATATAATCCAAAAGCCCCTTCACACCAGATTTGCGATAGTTCTCTTATTTCCGCTACTACAGTTTTCTTGGTTGTAGCCATCTGTCGACGAAGTTTGTAGAGTTAACGTATGTTGGCAATTGCGACGGGGATGGACCCATACTCTTGTGATAGTTCTCAAAAAGCCCCTTTTCAATGAACTATAATTCTTAACCTACATCAATTATATTATAAATAAGACAATGTAAGCAGCTTTTTCATCTCTGTATGACTTATATGAGCATCTCCCATCTCTCTATCCTCACCTAAATCATTTCAAAAAATCAAAATAAAAAAATAATACTCGAAAGATCTTTTTTACTGTAAATATAATTGAAAAATTTAATATAATTGTAAAAATTCAAAAGGCAAGATCTTTCCCAGTGAGGAAATAAATCAAATACTTAATGCAAGAAAATTGGGGATTATTACAAGGGCGATTCGAATAGAGGGAGAAGATAGTAAGAAATTATATTAATATTTATTAAAACTACTATAAAAAAGTTAAATACAACTCTGGATTTTGAGTTATTTTCAGTAGAAACAATACTAATGAATCATACTGTCAAGGCCAAGGACTGGTCTCTGATGAATTGTGAGAGGTGAGTGATTCAGGCGTGAAGAAGACAAGCGGGAGGAGAAAATAACAGGAGTGGTTAAGTTTGGAGAAACGAGGCGAGTGGAGAAGACGGTTTAGTGCTTTACGGGTTGAGAGACCCAGAGAAGACTCGACGAGTGGAGAGACATTGAAGTGGCGAGTGTGAAGATTCTGGAGGAATTTGGACGTGGAGAGAGAAAGATCATGGAGGGTAGGATTGGAAGTTCAAAACTTTTATGTTAATCTTAATAAACTAGTAGTGTTTGGGTAAATTTGATATAAAATGGAATTTGAGAGGGTAAATTTGATATTTCTAATTTTAGAGGGGTAAATTTGATATTTAGAATTTTTGGAAGGGTATACGTGATATTACCCCTACAGTTAAATACATAGGCGTTTTTATTTCTTTCCTCTGAGGCGTATAAATTCGGGCACTTTATACATAAATATTTCAAAAAAACAGAAAAAAAGCATTACGCTAAAATTAAAAGTATAAAATACCAAATATCAAAATAAAAATTAAACTAAAAAAGGAGGGTACTTCTTGCGAGCTTTGCCAACTTGGAGGGACATCCAAATGTTGAGAAAGTTGTATAATACCAGAACCAGAACTACATATCCGTATTCCTTTGTTATTTCCACTGCTTTTCCCATTTTCTCCCTCAGCTTGTAAAATCTCTTTCTCTGCTTGTAACACGAAGGTTGGACTCTACGTTCAATTTTTTTCAGTTGTTACTGTGCAGTTGTTTTTTGACTTGGAACAAATCAAACTACGAAAAGATCAGACTAGCACGTTTTCTAGAAAAGTGGTTCCAAATAATGTAATATAATTGCCTAAGAGAGGGGTGATATTGAAGCAAATATAAAAATAATAAATTTACTTTGATTTTGAAAAGTCTCTAATGAATTGCTGAGCCTAGACTGCTAAAACCTACATCGATTTATTTTTCAAAATAAAAATACAAGATAACGATGTAATGGTAAACAAAATTTGAAAGAGTAAATGGGGTTAGTATAATGTGATCATACAAATTACAAAAGAAAATCTCTTTTATTACATGGGGATGATACAAATTACAATAAAATTTCAAATTTTACAAATTCTTTTTTGAAATTAAATCCTTGAAATTTTACAAATTCAACCATCTAAATCTTTGAAATTAAATTACATAGCATTATTTCCTCAAAAAAAAAATATATATATTACATAGCATTAACAGCAATCTTCATTCCCAAAGCGCAGTGGTCATAACGGCTGCAAATGAAATAGCTGGTACCGGTACCAAGGGCAATTCCATCTTTTCCTGTGCTGTATTCATTTGTAAAACTCGAGCTTGAGGCGGTACAACTGTTGTACCCGTCTAAATCAACTTGTACCACGTTGTGATATGAAGGATTATAACTGAAAACTGCGGCATAAATATAGCATTTAATTATAAATTTTCAATATAGAAACTTAACTATAGTTATATAAATATAGCATTTAATTATAAATTTTCAATATAGAAACTTAACTATAGTTATATAAATTAGAAGAACAGATTAATTTTTCTACCGGCCTTGAAAACAAAAAATATTTGGTAAATAAATTGAAAACAAAAGAATTAGTTTACCAAGCGTGTCACCAGCATTAAAGGTCTTTCCATTAGGCCAATCTTGAGAATTAAATGTCCATCCGCGCCTTTCTCCCACTATGTAAGTTTCAGCTTTACTGGTCTCCAATTGTATAACAAAGAAAATAAGAGCTAACGCGATAGCGCCATGTGTAAGTTGGCTCGCACTGTCTCTTCCCATTGTTAATATTGTAAGAGAATCAGGAAAATTCAGGAGGAGTTGTGGAACTTAATTGTGTTTCTGAAGAGAGTTGATTTTGAATTGGTTATATATAGAAGCAGAGGAACCCGAAATTCGAAATGATGTAAATTGGATCCAACTTGCCACCTTTATTCTTTAGGAGAAGGGACTAATAAATAATAATTTGGGTATAAAGACATGGAAAAGGACAAGAAAGACCTAAGGTTATGAGTTGTCCAGGAACTCGTGAGCTTGTAGAAAATGGAATAGTACAGGTTGGTTATTCTACAACTTTTTAGGCTCTCGTCTTCTTGCTGAATGTCATGGTATGTATTACAATTTAGAACATATATTTTATAGCGAGAGCTGATTATTTATTTATATTTATCATTATTTATGTACTTTCGGTTTGGTTGAGGATTTGTCACTACTTTGTTAAAGTTCTTCAATTATGAGAGACAGCACACCATCTCCAATATATCGTTTATTTATAGTAAAAACACTCATCTTCATGCATGCAGAAATGATGTTCCATGTAGATTCTAATTTACAAGAACGCAAAGAATAAATGATCATCATCAGGTCTAAATATTGTTAATCTCATTCTATATATCGAACACACCAGCCCGCAATTATAATATATATCAAATACCGCACTACAATTGATGCGTCAAGGCTTAGTATTATTAACAAACATATTTAATTTATGTTAAACATATGTGATAGTAATACAACTCATTACTATTTTACATACAAGTCTAATGTTGAATAATGATCAAACATGATTGAAAGACTACAAAATTCCTCCATAAGTTGGATCAACCTATACAGCCAGAAAGTTTCGATGGTGCCAAAGAAGCCACCGGCTCAGACGGTCGGACAATTCTCTTGGGCTTCATGTCTGACAATCTGCTATCAGGCAATTTTGGTACTAGAATATGGTGATCATTGCTATAGGTCGAGATGATGGTTCGTCATTGTTCTTCGTGTCGAAAATTTCATTTGGCAACTTGAATATTTGCTGGAGAGAATACGATGAGGGCTTTTCTGTTTTTGCATCGAGCAGACGAGCCGATGCAGCAGAAAAGAACAAAACCATTGTTACTGTGGAAAGAAGCGCATAAGATCTATAACTCCTTTGAGAAATCAGTGAGTTCATTTTTTCCTTTCAATTGAGCTGCTATTTATTTATTTTTTGAATAAAATGAGGCAGGTTTATCCCGCACTCATTGGATCGCTAATTGATTGAGCTGTTATTTTGTTGAAGCATCTGTTTAGGGCTTTTTATAACGAGTTAATTTTTAGGAAAATATTTACTGAACTTTTTTTATGAATTAAATGTTAACCAAATTGATTTAATACGCGCAATTAACACCGAGTCTCATGCATGTACAATGCACCTGATGTATTATCCAATCTATTGCCTTGAAATTTGAGTAGGGTAAATAGAAAACAAGAAAAAAGATCATGAATTTTAAATTATACTCTGAATTTATCACGCATATAAAAACAAAAAAATGAACCTTAATTCCTGCAATATATAAGTCGAATTGCTAAAAATGATATATTATTAATAGAACTTGGCTAAACTAAATCACACTTATTTCAAAAAAAGAAAAACAATAAATACCCACTAAATCAATAGATCATTAATGAAACCATAATCAAAAGTATTTCACATAAACAAACAATAGGCCACACGCACAAATGCACAAGCAAATATAATCATCTCTTTTATTTATCACTGTATCTTTTAAAGTCAAACCACACCAAAATACCAAACACACAAAAAAAAAAACCAAAAACATCATAGAAGAACACTCTCATCATAACTAGACATATCACTACCGTATGCAATATGCATCCACTAACTTTATTGAAACTATATAGAATACATTAATAATAATATATTTCTCATTTTCGTCAATTAGGCGGCAGTGACAGCGATCTTCATGCCAGACTGGCAGTGTCCGGCAAAATTACAGATGAAAAAGTTGCGACCACGAGCGAGCGTGATTCTGTCGTTGCCTGATTTAAAGACTTTAGCGCCGCCTGGAGCCCTGCAACCTTTGTATCCAGCCGCATTTGTTGATACGACGTTGTGTACCGACGGATTGTACTTGAACACTATCACAAGTCAATCAAATATTGAGATTTTGTTAGATCAAATTGATGAAATTAGGAAGGAAAATAGTTCTCTAGTTTTGTAATTTGGAACCATTTCAATGTACTTTTGCTAAATAAATATAACACTCCAGTATAATTTTAGTTCTCTGGTTTTGTAATAGAAAATAAAGTTATTTAAATAGTTAAAGGAATATACTACCAGTATAACATGATCAAGTATTTTAAGACCAGTTGTTGAGTCTTAATAGTCGTAATGGATCATCAGTAGACACTTTGTACCCTAACAATAACTTACAAAACACTGGAAATATCACATATATCTTGAAATATGCAGGGTATATTTTTATTGTGATGTTTTATAAGACACTGGAATGGAACAGGTTCAAAAGTCGACATTTATTCATGACAAAACTATTGTAACGTACCAAGAACGTCGCCGGCCTTGAAGTTCTTGCCTTTGGGCCAAGTGGCCATATTGAACGTCCATCCTTTGCCGTCGCCCACAGTGTAAACCGCTGACTCGGCAATCTCGATATGAACAAGGAGGAGACAAGCGAAGGCCAAGACAAGGGCCATGGTTTTGTTTGCACTGCCTCTTCCCAAAGCCATTGATGAAGATCAAGGTGGACGGCTAGGATTGAGTGGTGAAAAAATTGAAAGTTTAGTGAGCAATGGAAGTGGATTGAAGTGGTGATGAAGTGTGCAAGCTTTTAAAGGGACTGAAGTGGAGGGAAGGAAGTGGTGGTGGGCAAAAATGGGACCCAATTTGCCTCAAATTTTCTATTTAATCTAAAGAAACTTTATACTCTCATTTTTCCATCAAAATATGACTTATTAGCTACTAGAAGCAAAATTCTGTATCAACGAATCCAAAGATGTCGGAAAAAACAGGACTTACTTTCAAAATAGACATATAATATTTTGTACGTAATACATCAAAGAAAAATTTCGTACTTGACGCCACTAAATTCATTACCTCATATTTTAGCATTTGTTAACAAACATATATATTAAGGTCTTATAAGATTAAATATTTATTCTGTTATGTGGGGGATGTTCAACATATCTCTGGCTTTACCTGTTGAGGTCTAAATGAAATCGGCCAACCACCCACTTTGGCTTGGTCATTAGTTTGACCGTTTGGAGATTTATTGTGTTAATAAATGAGGTATGTGTGAAATGTGAATCCAGATCCAGAATTCAGACCATCATGATGAAATTGGGAAGAGGAACACATTCACATCCATTTATGATAAATGTGGCCCGCCCTCAAATAATTTAACTTCACAGCATTTTGATACATCCAACCCGACTGGCAACTAGGTTTGGTAAATAGATTAGTTTTTGGTTTAATTATAATAAAGATGAAGGGTAGTATAGTGTATTTCTAGAATGATCTGTTATTAATATAACTTATGTTTACAAATTTATTTTAGTGCTTGGGCCCAACCAAAAGTTTTCATTCAGCACGTTGTTATTGCGAGTCGGACTCAGGAGTACTATTACGAAAGTTGTTACTCTGAAAGTAGCAACTCTGTCGTTCCAGTCTAATTGAAATACTAAAATAACACAAATAACATCCATAATCAAATATAACAATGTAAATATCAACCATATATGTACTATTTACAATAGTATAACACTGTAAACATGCGAAAAAAGAAAGAAAAGATGATCATCAAATTCCACAAGGCTAACTAGCCTAACCTAAAAATCAAAAGAGAAATCAGATTAAGTCATGATCAAGTCCGTGTTCCCACTTAGCCAAATAATTTAAGACAAAATTAAATTATTTTACATATTATAGGAGACTAACTATATAGCCTAACTAGGATTAATGGTAAAAACAAAAAAAATATGTAAAATATAAAATGATGCGGTAGAATGGGAAAACTAAGCATTACGCCAAACGCACTAAGGTAGAAGGGGTCACGAGAAGAAAGAAGAAAGAAAACACACACTTTTTTTTGGTTTGAAGCATGATTGACCGTCTATCTGTGCAGCTCTGCGTCAGACTCCTGTCTTTTTGCTCCATCCCTCCACTCACTCTCATTTAATAACTTTTGGTTTTCTACCTTCTTTCTTTCTTGGTTGATTCATGAGCTTCTCTTTGCGTCATCATCACGTATATATAGCATTTTTCTCTTTAAAAATAGCATTTCAAATATTACATTTATAGATATACAAACATATTAGTAAAAGAATAATATACTAGGTAGAAAAGTTCTTTCATTTCTTTCACATTTATTCAAAGAAAAATTATTCAAAAACTAGAGAGAAAAGTACTTCAAAAGAACCAAATTGTTTATTACTCAGGGCTACATAGATTAATCATCAAAAATCTTTATTAAATCAAACCCCAAAATTCAAAATTATTTCTCCCTAATCCTAATACAACAAACAACAAAAACCCAAAACAAAATCCTCGCTCTAAGCCCTAATTTTTAAACTCTAATTTGAAACTTTCCGCACCAAAATTCGAGTTGTTTCTGATCCGAGCCGGTCGAGCCGTAAGAAGAAAAATTATCGACCGCATTTTCAACTCCCAAAAATTTATAAACATCATTTTCGAAAATAGGGTTTTTGCTCTTTAAATCCTCAAGAGATAATTCCGCCAGTTGGCATTTTTTAGCGAAACATAACGCGACCGCTCTTCCAACCACCTCATGTCCGCTCCTAAATGACATACCCTATTAAAAATAAAAAATAATAATAATAATAAATATAAGTGTTTAAATATGAAGAAAGTGATTTGGTTTACGGAATTTACGTTCCCAACTTAAAAATATCATATTTGTTCCACAATAATGTTTTATATTTTATATTTTATATTTTATATTTTATAGAGATGATTCATATGTCCCATATCTATATATTCAAAGAAAATTTACTTTTTCAAATATTAAATGCACAATCTTTGAATTAGTAGGGTGATGCTTTACCACTTTACTTTAGGTGGTTTAACATTGAATGATATTCTTTTGGCTATTGGATTATATATAAAAGAAATTTGTTAAAAATTTAAAACATGTCATCTGTAGGCCAAGAGTACTTAAAAAATGTTAACAAAGAGTGCGTATTGTTGTTTTTGTCAAAATAAGTATAAATCTTTATTAAGGAAATAATTTGAAGTTTCCATATTTACTCTTTGTAATTACTAGCACAACTCATGAAATAGTATTCATTTATTTATTAGGGATAAAAAGGTTAATTTAATTTGTGATTTCCTGCTTTCATCAAAAGAATCCTTGTCCAAATCAGCGCCCATTATGATATATATATATATATATATCCTTCAAGCTCCGTAATGAACTGTAGATATCAACCAAGATGATCAGATGAGGATTCTAAGTTTATTATATGCTTTTGTATAATATATTTTATACTAAATAAGTTTCAATGTTAATTTTTTTGTAGGAAATGATGATTTGTCTCCAGAAAATGCTTCGTGGAGCAGTCGACAAGATGATAGACTCTGACGCCAAGGTATGTGAAGAGGTTCACGCACATCTAAAAAATCGTAGAAAAAAGTATTATTTAAATTAGAAATGTGTAATCAAGATGATTAAATTACTCTTATATCCCTTCGGTCAAAGATCAACTTCTACGTTCAGTTATATATATATATATATATATATATATATATATATAATTCTTTCTTCATCACCTCTAGTTCTATTCAAAGTGTTTGTAACAAACTTGATTTGTTCATCGACCGTTTTATAGACAGCTTGAAGAAGCTCCCATACCTCTTTCGACATTTCTGCACCGTCAATTTTCTCGAAAGCAGATTTATTAATAATATAGTAGAGGGAAGTAGACTTTCTTATCATTTTTATGTTAATCTTTTAACTTTTTCAACACATAAGTGTTCAGTTCGGTTGTCTACATTTCCCTATGATATCTATTTAGACGCATCCTTTAAAAGCCGCTCTTGACAATGCATGTCATTCAACAAGCTTATGAATGTACGCATTTGCTTGTGGATATACATTTTTTCACATCAAAGATATATCTTTTAACACACAGATACACTCATAAAACATTATAGAACACTACAAAGACAATTTTTACTATTACACAAAAAAATAATTTATTCAACAAGCAAAGAATTATGAATTATAAACATGCCTAAAAATTACAGAATGATAGAGAATATGTAAACCATACCCATCAAATCTCGCATGAACAAAACTAGATACATATCAAATAAAATGAGTGAACAAATAATTAAGGTACAGTACACTACCATGTCTGAATTTTTAGAAAAAAAAAATAATCTATAATAAATTGTTATTTGTATTCATGTATTTTTTTTGTAGCTCGGTCGTTACAAGTCGACTCATGACAACAACTCTAATTCTCCACCTAGCAATCTTCCAAATCTCTCTCGATCCATTGATCAGTTGGGAGAACAATTACAGACCTTATCCCGTCAACAGGATGAGCTTGCTAAAGCTACAAAAAATGTCGTGTGATGATGAGTATGCTGGCGCATGGAATCCTATTCTTCGTGCCATATTGGATGAGCTTTGTCATTAACCAGAGAGAGTTTAATCTGAATGTGTTTTAATGAATAACTTTATTTTATTTTTTTTGAAAGAAATTAATGAATAACTTTATATAAGAGATGTGCTGCAATATAATGCTGATGAAGACTTTAATGTCATATTATGTAAGTAGCATAATAACGCAAAGCATTATTGTGGAATAAATATGAATAACATTTGATGAAGTGAATTTTTTTTTATGTATATATTGACTTCATTCTCTCATATAACTCACTTGTGAAGCTCTATTATTGTAATTATCCACTTATGATATTTATACTGGTTAAAAGTTGATCTTTGACTGAAGTGATATAAGAATAATTTAACCGTCGTGATTACATATTTCTAATTAAAATAATATTTTTTTATGATTTTTTAGATGTGCGTCTACACATACCATGGCGTCGAATTCTATCATCGCGTCGACTCTTTCACAAAGCATTTTCTGGAGAGCAATCATCATTTCCTACAAAAAAATAAAAATTGAAACTTGTTTAGTAGAAAATGTATTATACAAAAACATACGATAAAATTAGAATATATATATATATATATAAACTTTGTCAAATTTGATTTCGACTTGGCTTACAAAAAATCAAAATAATGTATATGAATAAGGATCAATTCCCAAAAAAAAAATCATTCTAACACATCCAAAATGATAATAAATTCACTGTTTTGTCTAAACTTTGAAAAAAAAATTAATTACGATCATGTACCGACTCAATCGGATTCAGGTCACGGGTCAACCGAGTTCGGTTCTCAGGTCATGTTCAAGTCATATGGCATTCTGGTCAAAACTACATGTCGTTTGGATCGACATTTAAGGTCATTCAGGTCGGGTCAGTATTATTTTATTTTATTTTTATTTTATCTTTCTATATGTTCCTTTTCTTCATCCCACATAAAAAAACTGTGTGAATTAACTGAAACAAATAAGCATGAGTCTTGAGGTGGTTAGGACATATAGATGACATGACTTGCCTCTCTTAGAACTTAAATATCAACCTCTTGTGGAAGAAAATAAATAAATCTAATTAAATGTTTTACAAAGCTATATAAAAGTTTAACAATCTTCTGATGAGATATAGGTGCAGGTTTAAATAAAAACGTAATAAGATATTGAAGAGAATCAAGAAACAAAGGTAGCAATTCTTTCCTAAAAACAAATAAGTACTCTCTAAATCAAAGTATACGTACCCGTTCTTTTGTTTTCATGGCTTCAGATTCAAAATTCTTGATCCTGGGAAAAATGCCTCAAGGTTACAGATATTAAATGTGATCAGATAAATGAAGATTGCTCGTATATATTTTGCGCATTTTTCATCGTATCGTATATATTTCTGTGGATTTCAGGAACGACAATGCCATTTCATTTTCGAAAAGAAAACCAAAGAAAAATGTCGATCGTGCGGGGCGGAGTAGCGATAACCAACGCGAGCGGCGGAGGGGAGGAATCCGGCAAAAACCCGACGATCGGAGGAGTGATAACCAACACGAGCGGCGGAGGCGAGGAATCCGGCAATACCGGGATGGTTGGAGGATCTGCGGCTGCTCAGGGGCCAGCCATGCCTTATTTGGCCCTCCTAAGGGCGGATTTTCGGGCCAGGGAAGACTATCTGACGAAGCTCCTGTCAGATGCTGCGAGGGAGGAAGGCAATCGTTCCCAGCAAACAAATCTCTCCATCCAAGCGGCGATTTCTCAAGCAGAGGCATCTGGGGCCCGCGCACTCAGGGCTGAAATCGATTTGCAGTGAGAGAGGCAAGCCAGAACTGTAGCGGAGCGAGATGCAGAGGCTGCTCGAAAGGAGATGGAGGAAGCTCGGGCTGACGCAACGAGCGCTCGCCAGCGTGAGGAGGCAGCCTTCGCCCGAGCAGAAGATTTGTGGATTTGTGGATATGTGGATTTGAGCAGAAGATATATATATATGTATGCTCTCTTAAAATTTCTAAGGTTCTTTCTCTGTTTAAGGTTTATTTAAGGAATTTTTCATTTTAACACCTACGAAACATCAAAATATCATATACACCTCTACAAGATATCATAAGCATCTCATTTTAATGCTTCTCAATCAGTTAGTAATCAGTTCAAGTACATTAATTCCACTCTCCTAATTCACAAAAATCACCGTTATTTTGAATTTCTTGAAGGACAAAGGTCTATTTGCAATTCAAACAACATACTCAATACTCATCTCCAATTCGTTCAAATGCATCAACAAAATTTCTCATATTCCCACAAAAATATATCTAAAACACGAAAGTTATTCAAACAGTTCTTAACATTTCAATGTTTATCTTGAATTTTATTTTATAACTACTACAAACTGTAGGAGCAAACATTTTCCCTCAAAAGCACCCTAAAAATATTTGAAATAGCCAACACTAACATGCCTACAAAAAATCTCCAAACATAATTAAATCAAATTTTTTACTTTTTTATTTAATTGAAGAAATTAAAAACATACATATAAATAAATTCACTTCATCAAATTTTTTTGTGTTGTGGGGGGGGGGGGGGGGGGGGGGGGGGGGGAGTCTCCAATGGATCAGTAGACACTTTGTACTCTTCAACAATAACTTCGTAGTTATAATGGATCAGTAGACACTTTGTAACAATAACTTGTAGAGCATCGGGAATATCACGTATATCTTGAAATATGCAGGGTTTCTCTTTATTGTGATGTTTTGTAGGACACTGGAACAAGTTCAAAAGTCGACATCTATTCAGGACAAAATTATTATGACATACCAAGCACGTCACCTGCCTTGAAGTTCTTGCCTTTGGGCCAAGTGGCCATATTGAACGTCCATCCTTCACCGTCACCCGCAGTGTAAACCGCTGACTCGGTGATCTGGATATGGAGAAGGAGACAAGCCGAGGCCAAGACAAGGGCCATGGTTTTGTTTGCACTGCCCCTTCCCAAAGCCATTGATGAAGATGAAGATAGAAGGCTAGGATTGAGTGATTAGAAAATTTAAAGCTTAGCTCAGCTCAGCTCTGATCAGGTTTCTGACCTGTCTTTTGCTCCATGCCTCCGCTTCATTCATTCAATTTCTTTTTTTTTTTTTTACCACCTTTTTTTCTCATCTTCTTTTCTTGGTTGATTCATGAGCTTCTCGTTCCGTCATCATCCTGTAAAGACAGGCATTCTCTAGTAATATAATACCCCATTTTTTGAGGTAAATCAATATTAAAATATACCATTTTCTTATATCACATGCACAAAAAACATTTATATACTAGGCATAAAGTTCATTTTTTGCACATTCACTCAAAACCTAATGAGAAAAAGGACTCGAATATCAAATTATTATTCAGGCTACATATAGATTAACTGCAACCAAAATTCATTAAATAAAATTCTGAAACTCAGAATAAATAAAACCTAACCCTAATCCAACAACCAAAATTTATTCAATCTCTAACTAAATAAAAATCTCTCATCTCAACCCTAATTTTTAAACTCGATTTGCAACTTCTCGCACCAAAACTGAAGTTGTTTCTGCACCTGATCCGAGCCGGTCGAGCCGTAAGACGAAAACTTATCGACCGCGTTTGCAACTCCCAAAAATTCATACACATCATTCTCAAAAATAGAGTTTATGCTCTTTAAATCCTCGAGCGATAATTCTGCCAGCTGGCATTTCTTAGCGAAACATAGCGCGACCGCTCTTCCAACCACCTCATGTCCGCTCCTAAATGGCATCCCCTATTTAAAAATAAAATAATAAAAAGAATAATATATATAAGTATTTGAATGTGAAGAAAGAGATGAATTTTTTTAAGGAAGAATTTCAAATTTACCCTCCCAAAACTTAAGATATCATATTTATCATATGTATATGCTGGATTTGGAAGGATAAATTTGATATTTACATTTTTAAAGGGGTAAATATGACATGTTTTATATGTTGGAAGGGTAAATTTGACATTTACGTTTTTTAAAGGGGTAAATATGACATTTTGAAATTTCAGAAGGGTAAATTACTAAATTTCCCATATTTCTTAATGATTTTTTAAAATATTGTTGTACCTTTTTGACGAGATAATCGGCGAGAGTAGTTGCGTCCAGATGGCCAGCTGGCAGTGATTTTTGTATTTTGTCCTTATTAAATGAAATATTTGCGGCAAAAACACTTGTCACCTCAAGCATTCCTATTATTGCCTTCACACTATCAAACAACGGTTCCTTATCTTCCTGTAAAAATGAAAAAAATAAAATTATGCAAATATTACTAATTTGAAAAACTTAACATAATAGTATCAATTTGAGTAAATATAAATAATTATCAACCGAAATCCTAATCAGGACTATTTTCTAATCTTTTTTACTTGCAAAAGCGACGATTTCATATCTAAGCCTAGAAAACTTGAAATATCATCCAAACACCCCTTTCCAATTTCTTCAAATAAAACTAAAATGCTCCTGCAATATGCTTAAATTGCATAAAAGCCCCTCCATGATTGGAAATTGGCAAAAAAAAAAATCTATTCTTTACAAATTTGCAAACGTAAAACCTACCGTTTGATCTAAAGAATACTTTTTTTGCAATTCTCGAATAACAAAGGAACTCTTTTTGCAAACTTCCATAAAACTACCATTTGTCCGTCTCACAAGAGCCCACACATCATTTCCACATTTCTAAAGGATCCAAACAACAAAATCACCTTAAGATCGCGATTATAAGCGCTCACTAACCCCTCACACAAAACCAAAAGGCACATACGACCACCAATAATTTCATATTCACCCCTAAAAAATCAAGTATCATATAAACCCACACCAGAATATCAACACCCCCTCATCTAATTTTATAAACAACAACTCTTATCCCCAATTCGCACAAACACACCAACCAAATTCCTCATATTCACAAGGACCCAACCAACAAAATTACCTGAAGATCGCAATTTTACAATCCCGAATTCTTCATATTACCCCTCATCACATCTTCGCCCAGCCGAGACAGGTGACGCCCGAGATCAAGTCTGACGCCGCAGAAGACGAATCCGGACCCCATGGAACCCTAAAACCCTAAACCCTAAATCCCATGAAACTTGTCAGGGGCAAGTCGGCGAGAGTTATTGGGGATTCTGTGAGTTTGTTGGTGTTGTGTAAGGGCTTGCCGAGCGCTTATAATCGCGCTCTTTCACAGTAATACTACCTTAACATGAACAATTTCTTTCCAAAAAATTGAAATTTTCAACTACCAAAACAAAAACACACAATTCTTAAATACCTGAAGATCGCGATTATAGGCACTAGGCAATCCTTTACAGAGCACCAACAAAGTCATAAGATCGCCAATAACTCTGGCGGATTTGCCTCTGACGAGCTCCATCGGATCCGGATTCTTCTTCTGCGGCATGATGCTGCTTCCGGTGGAAACGGAATCGCTGGGAGTTATAAACCCGAATTCTTCTGACGCCCACAACACCCATTCTTCGCCTAAGCGGGACAGGTGGACGGCTGTGATGGAGTTGGCAGAGAGGAGTTCGAGCACGAAGTCTCTGTCTGACACCGCGTCGATGCTGCAAGAGAAGGGGGGGGGGGGGGGGGTTATTTTATTTATTTATTTATTTATTTGGAGTTTTTTTTTGTGGTGGTGGTTTTTGGGGGGGGGGGGGGGGGGGGGTGTAAAATCTATGTATTGTTTGTTCTTGTGTTCGTAAAAAATTACTGGTTTAGTGCCGCCGCGTCAATACGGTATTTATAAAGTATTTCTGGGTTTAAGTTTTGATTCGATTTGTGGAAAATTTTTTGGGGATTTTGGAGAGAGGAAAATGTGTGATACAGCGTTTACTCGTAGTTCAAAAATAAAACTTAAGAACTAAATTTTGAAATATTAAGAGCTCTTTTAATGAGTTTTCGTTTTTAGATATAGTTTGTGGGAAAGTCGGAGATTTATCAGTTTTAGAATTTGACTTGTTTTGTGTATGGGATGTTAAGTTAACAGATAAGATAATAATTATATATGCTATTATTTATATTACAAAAATAGAGTAAGGGGTTTTTGAAAATTTTAAACCAGAGGGCAGGGGGTTCAAAAAGAATAGTTAAAATTAGGGTTTTTGAGAAAATTCTAAAATTAAGGTCTTTTTACAAAAATCACAAGCTAAAAATAGGTTTTTTTAATAATCCAAAAGCAACGGTTTATTTTTGTACAAATATAAGAAAATATACCATTTTCTTTTACAATTTTCCTTCTATTATTTTTCGGGTAATATACAAATATTCACCTGTTTCTAAGAGGAGCAGTGAAGGATAATTCTTGAGAAGTCATTAAACGGTCAATTGGAAGTCCCGTACCGGCCAAAGCACAAGCACCCAAAGGACAGTAATTCAATCTCTCTCTACA
Organism: Juncus effusus; assembly: GCA_027726005.1. Taxonomy (NCBI): domain Eukaryota; kingdom Viridiplantae; phylum Streptophyta; class Magnoliopsida; order Poales; family Juncaceae; genus Juncus; species Juncus effusus. Next base: position 918,805 of record CM050905.1, on the reverse strand, counting down.
ATCACTTAATCTCCCAGCATCTCTCTCCAGCTGAAAAATGTAATTGTAATCTTTAGTGGGTTTTTCTGTAAATTTGTCAGGAGGGTAAGGAAGTAAATTTACCTGCTCGACGTAGGAGAGTAAAAGATGCTGTAACAAGACCGGCTGAGCTCTCTGTAAGTGCGTGTAGCCTGGTACGATTAACCCCTCGTTTTTCAACGCTAATAACACCAATTGCACCTGAAATTCACAAATCAAATCCAAAATCCAAAATCACACTCCAAAGTTACAGTCTTTATTGAAAGGTTAAAAAAATTAACAAACCTGGAGGGTTTGAATGCGAGTTAAGATCCGACCAATGGCGTCGCGACACCACAGCCTTAAATCAGTAACAACTTGGTCGTTTCGGCTCCGAGCTGTGTGGAGTTTTTTCGCCGGCTCGCCAATCATGTCGGTCAGAGCCGCCTCAATGTTCATGTGCACGTCCTCTCTGTCTTTCCTCCATTTAAACTCGCCTGATTGGATCTTCTCTTTGATTTTGGTTAAACCTTCTGTGATTTTGTCTCTGTCCGATTCTGTAATCAATCCCTGAGATGAAAAAGATGGTTAATTTGTGATTTGTAGACTATATTGCGATTAAAACGAAGTTGGTTTGAAGATTTTTTGAGGGTTTTATGATTGAATTTGAGTGATTAAGTACCTGAGCGGCAAGCATATTGGCATGGGCAATGCTGCCTCGTATATCATGCATGCAAAGCTCCTCAGCTTCGAACGAAACCGACTCAGTAAACCTCTCAACAGATTCATGAACTCCTTCTTCAAATCTTCCTCCCCAAAGCTTATTCTCCTTCTCCAGTTCTCCTTTCGCTTGCACAATCGAACGAACAACAGAACTCGATTTTGGGTCCATGAGTGGGAGGAAGGAGAGTCGCCGGCGTCCGGCGAAGGTGGCGGCGGCGGCGGCGGTGTTGAGTGAAGAAGCCATTTGAGAAGGAAAAGAAGGGTTTATAATGAGGATTGTGAACAGAACGTTTTTGTTATGAAAGGTAATTTATGGCAAGATAGATTTTGGGATTTTTGGAATGATGTTTTATGTGTAATGTTTGTGTTGTGAGTGGAAGTGATATTGTATATGACTTTTATATGAATATGTGTAGGGAAGTTTTATAGAGGGATTAGGGTTTAGTGGTTTGTTGAATGTGTTTCAATTCCCCAGCACATTCCCCTAATTACCCAAAATATCCTCATGCTACTTCAAATTAGCAACAAATTATCAATGAAATTTTATAGAATTGAGAAAATAAAGACACAATGATTACTATTTTATATTTTCTGGTTGAGTCTTCTTGTAAAAATAGACCTTTACCTTTCAATTTTTGAAGATGTATCGATCTGCTTTCGATGTGATGGAAGTAGAGAAGAAGAGGGGCTATGTCGATATTTTATGACAATATTTATGTGGTTATTAAAACATAAACATTTGATTGGTTCAATTAGTATTTTGTGTTCCATACTCGATTTAGTGAGAACTATTGTGATTTGTTTGTGATCTTAATCAGATGGTTTCAATGAATCATGGTGCAAAATTATGTTCAATTATTAATGTCAATATTTAATGAAGAGTTCACTCATTAAAATATAAATAATTTTTCTTTTCTTTTTAAAAAAATTATAATTCTTAATGAACTATTTTATTTTTAATGTTAAAATCATCAAATATAAATTTGTGGGAATTTTCTCTTTATTTTGAGTTTCATATTGTTATGGTTTCAATTTTTTTTTTGTAAAGTATGTGAATATAGACTATATAAAAGAGATGTACAAAAATGATATGCTCATTAACTTATATCTTATACCTTATTTTTCATTTCTCTTTGAGCATTCTCAAGAGACCTATTGTCAATTTTATCTCGGCCGTTGGATCCATTTTTTTTTTAAATCTTAGCTTTACATTTAAATTATTACCACAATATCACATGTACCAATAGTTAATGGAGAGTTTACTCATTAAAATATAAATAATTTTTCTTTTCTTCTTTAAAAAATTATAATTCTTAATGAAATATTTTATTTCTCATGTTAAAATCACCAAATATAAATTTGTTGAAATTTTCTCTTTATTTTGAGTTTCATATTGTTATGGTTCCAATTTTTTTCTTGCTAAAATATGTGAATATAGACTTTATAAATGAGGATGTACAAAAATGATATGCTCATTAATTTATACCTTATACCTTATTTTTCATCTCTCTTTGAGCATTCTAAAGAGAGATATTGTCAATTTTACTGGACCATTGGATCAATTTTTTTTTTTTGAAATCTTAATTTTTCATTTAAATTATTACCACAATATTACATAAATACATATTGTTATGATTCCAATTTCATTTTTTTTTTGATAAAATATGTGAATATGGACTATATAAAAGAACATATAATAAAATGATAAGCTCATCTACTCTTATCATATTCTTTTACCCCTCTTTAAAAATCCCAAGAGAACTATTATCAATTTTTTCTCCGCCGTTGAATCAAAAATTTATCAAATCTTAGCTTTTAAATTAAATTATTATCATAATATCACATGATTGGTTAGATTAATGTTCAGTGTTATATCTCCGTTATGTGAGAACTATCATCTCAAACAAAATTTCAGAATATTAAAAATTATATTATATTACTTAATGTATTACGGGTTTCATAATAACATATGTATAATCCATGCAATTTTAACATCTAAAAAAAATGAGAAAAATAGCGGTGACAAATTTTTGAAGAAAATGAGTAATGTTACATTTTCATATATAGTATACATATTTTTTCCATATATATAATATTAAATATAATTTTTTTTCAATCCATCATCTATAATTTAATCTTATGTAGTTTCAACTAAAATCTTCGAAATAAAATATCTTGCATTTTATTTTTTCTAATCTCATTCATCTAAGCCTGACTAATATTTAATTTATTTTTCTAATATAATATGTCATGACATAATGACATAAGAAAATCAAAGACAATAATTTTGAATTCTCATATATTATTGATGTATTATGGATTCACAAACTTTAATTTTGAATTTTCATAATTACAAGTTATACATTATATTAGATTGAAATAACTATTAAAATTGAAATACTCACCGCGAAACGCGAGCATTATCCTAGTGGTTTCTAATTTTATACCCTAATTTATATCTATTATCTCCAAATCCAACACAAATCATGAATAGTATGTTGGAATAAGGCTTTTATTTAGGGGTACTTTAGTAAAATTCAATAAAATGTCACTTGTGTTGGAAAAAAAAATAATAAATAAATTAAATTAGATATTAAACTATACATTGTGAAAATTAAAATATAACAACTTAATGAAATTTGAGTTATAAAATGGAAGTTGTCATTAGTCAAAAATTTTGGGACTAAACTGAATAAAAAGAAAATATTTAATTCCTCCATGCGTCTCTTTTCATCCTTCCATCTGTTACTCAAGAGATTAATTAGGGGATTAAAAGAAAATTTAATGAAAAAGAATATGGCAAGATACATAATATATATAGGGACCTGATAGGTCACGACCACCGTAGCATGACTATTTACGTCGGGTTCAAATAACAGTATATATAATTCATTTTGTAATACAAATATATACATAACAATATATGTAATTTAGTTTCTAATAACAGTTTAAGCATAACAATATATAAAAATGAGGAAACATTATATAAAATGTAAAAACAGTATATAAAAATGAAATAAATAAAAAATATACAAAGAATAAATAACAGTATATAAAATGACAAAACAGTATATAAAATGCCAATAACAGTATATAAAAAGTTAAATAGTATGTAAAAAATGAAAAAATAGTATAACTATAGTACTGCTAGTGGATTTTTGGCAGTTCTTCATTGATTCCTTACTTGATACTTAGCTTTTAACTATTATTTTTATATTACTCATTTTAATCTGTCTAGTTAGAAGTAGATATATCAGATTATGTTGTGATCATAGTGATGATTAAACATTGTTTCATGGGTTATTTATCAATCTCAGTAGCTTCTCTGGTTATGGCTTTTATAGACGTGGTTCATTTGGAATCAAATTTTATTCTCTATAAACTATAAAAGAAAAATTATAATAATTAATATCTGTCAACATTTGTGAATTACGAGAGATATATTAAGGAATATAAATATGAGTCAGCCGCACACGGGATAGCAAAACCGTGGCCACATAGCCGCACATAGGATTGCGAAACCATGACCGCATAATATTGAAAAATAATGCCGCACACGGGATTGAGAAGCCGTGGCCGCTTAGCCGCACATGGGATTGCGAAACCATAACCACATAATATTGAATAATAAAGCCGCACACGGAATTGCGAATCCGTGACCGCTTAACCATACATGGGATAGCGAAACCATGGCATCTGATTTAGAAATAAATAAAAATTTAGCCGCACATGAGATGGTGAAACCATGACCGCTTGATTTAAAAGTGATTATCCCAACAATACAAAAGAAATAAACAAATTTATTTTTATGCTAAATTGTTGTTTATCTAATGTTCAACTTGTATGGAGAATGAATTTATGTCATTACTAAGTATCTTTCTACTCACATCTTTGATTCTTGTGTTTGTGCTCAGGTTAGGATCAGTAGGTTTGGGTTGCGGATAAAGTGACGACGCGTATTTCAATAAACTTTAATTAAATAATGTTGAATAAACAATAACTATTTAGGCTCAATTTTATTTTAATATTACTGAACTTAATTAAATAAATATGGTTAGATATTATTTTGATATTTTGGATGGTGTTTGTAGTATGTCGACTTAAGTTACACTTCAGTCTGTAAATTGGATGTGGGGTGTAACATAGTACATTATATGTATGAAATGAGATAAAATTGCAAGTATAATTGAGATTCATAATTTGTTAGAAAAAACAAAACCTTTTACATCTCAATTTCATCAACAAGTATTCTAAAAAAAAATTCATCAAAAAAAATATCAAATTTGTACAATTTGCAAATACATCTCCCTATCCCGATCGTCTTTGTAAACCAGAACCTTTATACCCTCCCAAATTGCGTAACAAAAATTACGAATTATACAGTGTTAAGAAATCTAAAAAAAGAAATAACTACATAAAAAGGTAACCTAAATTAGCAAATATAATGATAATTTATTTGATACTTTGAATGTAGCCACATTTGGAGGACAGAGAATACATTAGAGTAGAGAATTACAAACTACCCACGAAGATTACATGCGTAGGCACGAACGGCGTACAGGTTCGTCGTCGGGCAGTGTTGGTGTCGAGAGGCAAAGTGTCGAGATGGTTGGGGCGATGGTAGATGAGAGAGCCGATGGGAGACCGATCGCCGAAGAAAGGCCATTTTGGTTTTGTGATTGACAAGTTTCAGTTTCGAATTCATGCACCCACACAGACAATTTGTTGTGTGATTATAAATTTCAAGTTGAGATGTATACTGCAATAATTTAAATAAACTAATGATAATATATAAATCTAATATAAACTTAGTATTTACAAATATTTTGTATCATGTCCAAAAAAGAATTATTAGGTTTGAAAAAAAATACATGTTTAATATAGATGTAACAAACAGAAAGAGCAACTTACATGTGCATTGGTTTTCTCCAATATCCAAACTTAGGTATGTAGTATTTATTTCTTTTGTTTTTGGAAACCCAATGAGCAATTTCTTATTTTTTATCATGACCGATATATATTTTTTATTTTTGGCATTATTTGTAGGCTACCATGGCCGATATTGTTGATTATTATAGAGCAAAAGAACACACAAATCATGATCTACAAGTAAAAGACTAAAAGTACAACCTTCTTTTCGCATGATCAATCTTCATTAGGTTGATCATGCAAAAACACCATGGAAGGGGGAATTGTACAGGCATGAATTACTTGTGCTGTGCTTGATAATATTACATGGAGGATAAAGATAAATTTGTAGAAATAACATATTTTTGTGTGATAAAAAAACATATTTTCTTATAAAAAAGTACAACAAAAGTAGAACGGCACAAAAAATAAGCATTTTTTCATGACTTTTTTCCTGTTCTCGTTAAATCTCACGTAACAAACTATCCATGACAAAATCAAGCTATCTTGGTAGAAAATGAAGATAAAAACACAAGCATGAAAGAATAACAACACAAAGATATACCGTTCCATGAGCTAATGTACATTATGGTACCTGCCATAGCTGATACTGAACAATTAGTTTGGTACCGAAATTCACATCTTTATATAATAAATCCACAAACTAAATATTCAGTTTGCCAATTTTCTAGGGGAAATGAGAAATGCGACAGGGTTGTATATGTTGAATGTAAGGGATGATAGACGCATTAAGCTCGAAGTTGCAATAAATTATTTTTTCACTATGGAAAAGCTTCCGGTAGCTCTCGCAACACATTCAAACGTCACAGAAAAGACGTCACACGGTAGGGGATATCGAATATGTTCGCATTAATTTTTTAATTGACACAGAAAGTTTTCTGATAGATAGAACTTCTCCATTATAAAATCGCTAATCCTTATCAGTACTGCGATACGCATTACATCTGGCTGACAGCAATCAAACTCACAGCCTGCTAATAAATCCAACACAATACTTAATGGATATGGATTCAACATTGAGTTTTATAAAAATGAATATCCGAATAGAAATATTATCCGGATACGGATAATATCCGTATCCGTATCCCTATCCGCCTCATAAAATAGATATTGTATATGTATTCATATCCGTATAAATTATCCGTATCCGTATCCGTCGGATACGGATAATTTTATTCGGATATGGATATTTTGCGGATATGGTACGGTTCGGATTCGGATATTATCCGCCCCGTTTACACCCCTGTCCCCACCCCAATCATAACTAATTTCATCCATTTCTTTTCCATTCAACAGTTTATGTGTTAAAGGCTACTTAGCGGCACGTCGCCACATGAACATCACCACAATAAGTCTGATGACGGAGAGCGGGCTGCCGTGCTTCAGCCGCAGCAATCCGATCGGGAACTTCATGATTAAGACGTGTGGCGACGCTTATAACAAGTGGACCACGGCTGGTTATGATCACATTCAGTATCTCCAGCAGGGCATCGAAAAATAAGTTGGTAAATGGATATTATTGATTTTTGTGATGATTTTTTTGGTTTTTGGGGTTGTAGTTATTGTAATGATTTTGGTTTGTTTTTATTAAGTATGCAAAATATTGGTTTTAAGCTTTATTAAGTGTTAAATTAAATTTATGTTTATATTTGAGTAACATTTCGTTTGTAGATTTATCAAATGTTTGTTTGGTATTATTTTGTGTGGTCCGCTGGATAATGACTACTCTATTTAATTGCCAGAAAAATGGAAAATATGACTTAAATAAAATTCAATTTGTACATTAAAATCCAAAATTGTAATAATTCGTTAGGAATAAATGTGACATGTTAGAAAATGAAGTTATCAAAAGACGCACGCCCAAATTTCTTTTTCATTTTCTTTTTGGATATTTCTAATATGTAAGAATTTGTTAAAACATATTTTTAATCAAATTGTATATGTTTTTTGTTGTCAAAACTTGCTAGCTCAAACGGCAAGGCATTCCATCAATTTTGAGAAAGACTGAAGTTTGAGTCACGTTTAACGCATTTAGTTTAATATTTAGCAAGTTTAATGAAAGTATCCTTTGTTATGGTTTTGTCACAGTTGACCTCAAATGAAAAAAGTTCAGGAGTTGCAATGCAACCATCACTCGAGCGACCCTTCTGAAATTTGGCTATCTTAAACATACTCTTCCTCTGTTGAATTGTAACTGCATGATAAATTGTAAAAACTCATTTGATAAGCAATTAGAATTGATTAAGGACAATTAATCTTTTCCAAAAAGTGATTAAGGACAATTACATACAATTTTATTCTTTTTCCACATAATGCACATAAAATAATAAAATAAAATGTGCCTTTGTGGGACCAGACGGGCCATCTGATAGTAGACTGATTACAATCAAATGTCATAGGAATAGCCACGTTTCACTTTACAGATTGCTGTGGGTCCCTCTCTCTCACACACAGAATTAATCAGCCGTGTGAGAAAATAAATTAATTGAAAAAGTAGAAATATAGATTATGGTAGAAATTCAAATTTCAAACAAATGGTTCTATCAGAAGGATATTGACTGCCAAACATCTGTTTCGCTGCCCATGATTGATGGAGACACTAGTATTAGATGTAGATGTGGCTCATATATGAAATAGAAATCTTGTTCATATAATAAATCATAAAACACCTAAATTATAACTCTTTCGCTAATTAACCACCTCAAGCAAGTATTCAAAAAAAAAAAACTCTTTCGCTAATTAGTCTAGTTGAGATTTTCTTTGCAACTTTCCTCTTCATAGGTTAGGAGGAAAATTGCATTTTGTTATATAGTACGTATCAAATATTTATTCAAAAATGCATTCGTAATTATATTATACAGCGTAGTGTCGTAAAAGAACAAGAATAGTTGTAAATTTTGTGAATGGATAGGATCGGAAGATTTCAAAACAAAAACAAGCTTTGATTCGATCCTTGAAAAGGACTTGCTTTGGTTGTATCCTGAAATTCGATCAATGCTTCATGTCGTTACGCTTATCGGTTAATTTCAGGTTGATTATATCCAACACTGCCGGTTCTGACTCAGCTTTCATTAATTGAAATTATCAAAATTCTTATCCTGTATCAACATTTTTGGTAATTAATTTCTCTACACTCATAATTTTCTAAATTTGATTTGAGACACAAACTTATTTTTTAAACTTGTTGGTAAGTTGTAAACTTAAGATGTAAAATAAGTCACTTGTTATCACCTCTAGGTTAGCCTAGTAGTACTAATCTCATATTTCTATATGTGAGAGTTTCGAATTTCACGTTTAGCAAGATTAATTTAAAAATTTAGGTTAGAATATATGAGTTCATCTTAAAAAAAAAGAAACAAACGATCACTTATAGTTCTTCCTCATTTTTCAAAATAGATCATTTGTCAATTAGTTAGATAAGCATCATTTAGAAAGTAGTCCTTTGATTATATAATTATATGCTTCTTAAAAGGAAAAGAGAAGTGTGCAATAAATTTGGATTATATACTTGAAACAAGATAATCATTTTGATTTGTGAACTAAAAAAAAATACATATATCTTCAGAAGTACAAACAATAGATTATAATCCATCTTAGCGTATTTCTTTTTGAAGCCAAATCTTAGCCTATTTCATGCACCATTTCATCTAAAAAGAACCTAAAAAGGAGCATTTTTAAGCTTTAATGTACTTCCATCTAAGTTCTAATTAAACATCCTTAATTACACATATGCCATCATATTTACAGCATATATGGTACAAAAATTCACATTAAAAAAGATAAAACAAAATAAAAAAGAACTATTTACTTATTAAACGAGATAGAGACTTGATCATCAAGGCTTGATAATTTCTCCATAATTCGAAAATAAAAAACCAAAAAGAAAAGAAAAAAGAAAAATCAAAGGACACTTCAAAAAGAAAAGTGTCCCTGCATAACCGGAACCGGTACAGGCAACTGCATCTTCATTTGCACTGGTACGACCGATAAAGACTGACAGTTGGCAGATGAGGTGGCAGCACGCTTTACGAACCGGCCCTTCATGCGGGGTCGCTTCTCAGCGTTGAGCTTTCGAACCTCGTACCGAATCTTTTTTGAAAAGAGCCTTGTTCGTCTTTTCTCACGGTACCTTGAAACCCTAGCTTCTCTCCCTTCGCTTGTCAGTGTTTGTCTGTACATGGGCCCTACTATGTCAGAAGTTCGTCCAGTCGGAACCTAGAGAAGCAAAAAACATGATGTTCATTAGTTTTTGTTATACTTTTAATCAAAATATTAACATGTATAAAAGGATGTGGTTTATTTAGTTTTAATCTTTGCATGCTGCGTTTGTATGGAAGTTTAGATCTACTTATGCATGAACTAAGAAAAGGATGAAATAAGATCACGAGGGAATCGAATATATTGGTAAATAAAATAAATTGAACTTGTTGAAATATAATGTACAAAAGATAATAAGAAATATGATGCGAACAATTAAAACATTTAGAACAAATCAACTAATTACAAATATTTGAAAACAAATAGTGCAAACAAACCATGTTCAAAATCTAGACAAGCACAAACCATGTTCAAAAGCAAAATATAACTTATCATTAATTAATTTACAAATAATCTTACCTTATTGTCAGGCCAACAGTCATCCAACCTGAGCCGAGGCCGCTCGCCATTGGTCCACGGTGAACCACCTTTACACCCCCACTCCGTTATAACATCTTCATAATCGAGTTTCAACATCAACTCTTTCCTCTCTTTCTCTCTCTTCTCTCTCACATCTCCCTCTCTACAAATCTCCATCTCCATCAACCCTTCAAACTCGGGACCTCCGAGCAAACTCTCCATATCGGCCGCGAATTCCTCAAGATCCATTTCCGATATTTGAAACCCCGCTACTCCATCGACTTGATTGGATTTCACTTCTAAATTATTACTCATCTCTTGTTTAATTTCTTCGGCCGGTATTTGATACAGCTGATCAGCAAGATCAGGATCGTAAACCGGCACCTGATACAACAACTCATCGTAATTATAACTCTCTTCCGACAAATCCTCCTCACTATTTTGCGCCTGATACAAATCCGGCACGTGAGTCCCATGACTATCATGATGACTCATCAAGTCGGGTTTTGAAGTAACGGGTTTCGGGCGAGGAGTGCGTGGTTTGCGATGCGACCATGAAGGGGAGGATAAGGGAGGGGAATCAAGGGGAGGGGAAGTGAGGGAAAGGCGTTGGTGGCGGCGAGCCAAAGGGTTTGCCGAGTGAACGGAGGAATCGCACGGCGCGCAGAGAAACGCATCGTCTGCTATGCAGTAGACTCTGGCTCGCCTGCGGATACAACTATCGCATGGACGTGTTGTTCGCGCACCGAGTGCGTTTGCTGTTGAGATTTCCTTAGTCATGTTTTAGTTTTGATTTTAAGTATGGTTTATTTGTGTTTAGTGTGTGTGTGTGTGTGTGTGAGAGAGAGAGAGAGAGAGAGAGAGAGAGAGAGAGAGAGAGAGAGAGAGAGGAAAACAGTGCCAAGAGAGGGAGCCTTCGGAACTTATATATAAATTAAGTGAAGTCGACTTGGAATAATTAAGAGGAATTTTAGGCTACTAGTAAATAAGATAAATTGAGTGTTGAAGAATAAAATAACTATGGCGGTCAAACACATGCTATGTAGAACTTTGCAAATAGGACTATATATATATATATATTTCGAGATTCAACCTATATTTAATGGGTGGAGAAACTTTGCTAAATATATACCGCATAATATTATAGTTTGTTCGGATTTAAATTCATAACATCTTGTTATACATCTAGATTTGAACCCATGACGGGCAGTAAAATATTAACAAAGGATAATTTGTTTCATTAGTTAAATTGCATCATTATTGCCAAATAGATAAAAGAGTACTTTTCTGTGTTGCATACTGCAGTTTAACTCCACAAAATGGAGTCCGGTACAGTTCCGTAAGAAAGTAAAAAAGAGAATATTTAAATTTTAATTAGGTAAAAACAAACAAAGTCAGTCAAGCCAAGGCAATAATTAATACCAGTGGGACCCAGATGTGCTCTTTTGGCCACGTGTCATCCTACAATAGGTCCTTTTTGTACATTCAGGTCCCACATAACTGGCCTTATCTCAAATCTTATTGGTCAGGTCTGAAAAGCGTATCCGTTTCTCTGTAATGCTATTGGTCAGAAGGTCTCAATTTCGGATTTTTATAGGACCCACTTAAATTGTGCAAAATGAACAGAAACTATGAAGAAGGAAAATTATGGTGGAGATTGAGTTGCGTCGACTGAAAATATGTAAACAGCAATCAAGTTCATGTGGAGCCCAGTTGAATTGTAGTTCTCTGATTGGTTTAGAACCGGTTTGGTGTGTGATTTTTGGTTATGGTTTTTTTTTTTGATTTTTGAAGTTGGTGACTGTTGGTAGAAAGAAAGAATGGGAAAATAGAAATGTGGAATTGAGAATGCTTAGTTAGTTTGTTTTGTTATGAATTTGGGAAGTTGGGTGTGTAGGATAATGAGATAAATTGATATTTTTATTGAAAGATGAAAGGGAAAAAATTAGGTTTACTCCAACATATTCGATATTTCATGTCCTAAGTAATTTTTTTCTACGTCTTCAATCGATTCTATTTTAAGTTTTTACATTCTTGCTCAACAGACACTTTATATTTCACTATTTCATTCTTGCCGAATATGCACAAAGAGATCATTTTGCTACAGTTACTGATGAAATAACTAATATATTTGTAATCAAATTTTAAATTATGTAAATTTATTGATATATTAAGTTTCATTTTTCTAGTACAATAATCAAAATCAGACTCTAATAACCCAATTTGTAGCTTTCGCTGTAATTTTCCCTGGCTCGGCTTGTAAAGTGGGCCATTAATTCTGATTTTAATTAATTGCCTTGCGGCGATCCGATCCGTGTAATGATATACATTAAATGGTCCCAGCTTTTGGCCTACCAAAAGAGTCATTCCATTCAATATATGACTTGACATTTTTGTACTGGCACAATACAACAGGACCACACAAGAACTTTCATTTTGGCATATGTCCCCATCTTGATTATATAACAAACAAAAAATATTTTAACTATCTTTCAGCCTTTCAGTGTAACAAGGTAAAACAAATAAAATAAAGGAGAACAACGAAAATTTTTGAGGAAAAAAAAATAATTTACTTGCGCATTAAACTTTTTTTTACATAATTTCTCTCATAGGATAGAAAAAAGCAACCTTTTTAATAAAATAAGTCGATTAAAGGATACGAGCTAATGTTTGGTTTCCAGCGTCGAGAATAATTTCATCGTGTTCTGGCGTCATTCTGCAAATAAGTTTACATAATTAACAACATAATATTTTAATATAAAGTTTAAACAATAAATTAATAAGTAAGGTAAAGTAATAGAGTTTACCTGAAATGGCTTAATGCTGACATCTTGTAAAGCAATGTGAAAACTAGAAGATGCAATCCAATGGAATAGAAGAATATAAACGTTCGTGCGTATCTGTTTAAAAAATAAAAACAATAAATTATATTAAAATTCATTTTAAGTAATTCAAAAATTCTTTCAAGGAACTCAAAAAAATAAAACTTAATTAAAAAATAAAATAAGATCAACATACTTGTTGCCAAGAAGGAAGCGACCGCTACTCAGCGTGATTTTATCCCTCAAACCAAGTTCCTTGTACCTCTGATCTCTTTCCTGTATACATACATTATTAAATTAGATCACAATATACCAATTAATGAAATACATAACAAATTATAAATAATAAATGAATTTGTATTTTATAACTCAACCTTTTTAGAGAAAGCAGCAAATGGGTTTATATCCTCTTCATACATCTTCTTGTATTTCGTCTCCACGTCTGAACTCGATCCGCTCTCAATATCTTCTATATACTATCATAAATAACGAAAAAAATCACTTTTGCAATTAGGCCCCTTGAAAAAGTACAATATGAAATTTATTAACTTATTACCTTTTTGGGGGCTCTAGAGACGAGTTTGTCTTGGCTATAATCTTGTACATATCGTATTTTACCGTAGAGCTGTACATTGTCGGCCTTTGTCTTTTCTAATTCCACAGTGAGCATATCTAATTTCTCCTTTAGCCTTCTATTTTCCTAATTAAAAAAAAAAAAATATATATATATATATATATATATAAATAAAATAGGAAAATAAATTAAAATTAATAATGATAATAAATAAATATAAACCTCTTCTGTTTCTCTTAAGCGGTTTTTGAACCGGTCGCGCTGATTGCAAATTACTTTGAGCATTGAGTTCTGATCTTGATCCATTGGTAAATGTCTTTGTTCAGTTCCCTATATTTTTTTAATCAAAAAAATAAAAATAATAATGAAAATGAAAATTAATTACCAAAAATATAATATTTAAGAGAGTTAAGTTGTACCTCAGTTGTTTCATTTGAGCCCATTTCATGAAGGTCCCAGTCAAGTGAGCCTCTCTTTTCTGTTGAACTGTATCCCTGTTTCCAAAAAAAATTAAATAAATAAATAATCAAAAGAATCAGAAAAAAGAATCCAAATTAAAAATAATAATAAAAAAACCTTCAAAATATCTTCCTCCAATTTAGCAATTAATTTCTGTTGTTCATCAACTTTAGCAGTTAGTTCCAAAATCTTTGCTTCAGCAGTCTCTAATAAACCCGTCTTTTCTGATATTTTAACCTAAAAAAACTCAACATAATTAGCAAAATTATAACTCCCAAGTAATTTAATCAAAATAGAAGTAATTCACAAAAATGAAAATTAGGGTTTAGAACCTTCAGCTGGGTGAGTTCATGCTCCATTTTGCGATTCTTATCAAGTAACAGAGCCTCCAGTTTGCTCATTTCCTCTTGATTAGTAGCTAATTCCCAATCTTCAGCCTCAATTGAATTATATCCAACTGCCTGTTTTAACAAAAATCAAAATTCATGAATTTAACAAAAATAAGGACTAATATGCAAAATTATATAAGGTTAATATTTTTGAATTACCTGCAAAATTTTGACTTTTTTGCGCAAATCATCGACCAGCTTTTCTGTAGGTCTTTCATCAAGCTCTTTTTTCATCTCTACAAGCGCATTTTCCTGCCAAAATTATAATAAAAAAACATAACATATAATCAAACTTAGTGCTTACAATACATATAATATAATTCCTTTTGAATAAACAAAATTAAGATTATTAATTTATTTATTTATTACCTTTTCATCTAGTAATGCGTTCAGCTTTTTTAATTCGTCCAAGTGTTGTTCCTTCTCGGTTGAAAGAGTATTTTCCAAATTACGAATTTCAGTGTTTAAATCTGAGATTATTTTTTCCTTTGCATTTAATGAACTCTCTAGTGTGCTCGTGGATTCCAAATAATCACTGCAAAAAAACAATTTTTTAAAATAACTAAATATTTTTTCTTTTAATTTAAAAGGCATAGATTTATATTATTTCATACCTGGTTTTGGTTTCATCTTCATTTGATTGTAATTGGTTACGCAGAAGGCCCTGAATAATCCATAAAGTGCAAATTATATATGGTCATAAATAATTTTAATCAAAATAATAATGAAATATTTTTTTTTGCATTTTCTTTTTACCTTTTCTCTCTCTAGACTGACAAGACGGCCTTGAGCCCGTTCAACCTCGTCCAGTAAAAGACTAAGTTCGGATTCCTTAGCAGCTCTTTCTTCCTCTGAAAAATAAAATAATAAATAGTAAAAAATAAACTAAATAAAACTCTTTAATATATAAACTTTTCTATGTGCATATTTATTTTATATTATACTGATAATATTAAAAGGATATCTTTTCAAAAAAAAACCTAACTTTCCTGAATAGTTCAAAAAACAATATTTTAATATTCCCTCCTTAAGTCCCTATAAATGGGCTGAATTTTTTTTTTTTTACCTGGATTAATTTTTAACTTTCCAGCCCCTTAAAAGAGAGAATCTCAAAATATAGGGGGGTTTTGAAAATTTCTCATATTAATATATGATCCTATGTATAAAAGCGACAATGATGTGAAAAAATAAAATAATAATAAAAATAATAAACCTGATTGGGTACGAAGTTCAAACAATTGTCTTTGAGCCAACTCTTGTAACTTTTGCATATTTTTTGCGCTTTCTGTTGCTTGTCTCAGCTGATCCTGCAATGAGTTTTCCCTGCAATTACACGTACAATTCTCCCATAAAAAATATAATAAAAATGTAAATAATTTATGTTGTGATGATAAAATTAAAATGATTTTTAGTAACCTTTCTTTGAGGGTTTCAAGGGTTTTCTGACTATCTTCAGCCAAGCTGCGCTGCTTCATTTCTACCATCTCTCTTACTTTTTCTTCCATCTAAACACATAAACAATAATTATTTTGCAAATAGTTCGGTTTACAAACAGGGGAAAATTTAAAGATGAAATTTAATAATTTAAATTTTGAATTTTGAACCTGTTGCTCCAGCTGGCGATTTCTCTCCTCAAGTCTCCGAATTGTAGCTTGTTGGTTTTTCAAGTGTGCAGATTCAGTTCTGTACTCTTCCAATTCAAGCTTCATTTTTCGATTCTCTGATTCTAACTCTGACAGCTTTTGATCTTGGTCCTGATTTATTTAAAAAAAAACTAATTTAATTTTCACTCCAAAAAAAAGAAAAGAAAAAGTAAAATGGAAATTAATTAATTTATACAGCCATGGAAGCAAGAGCAGGATAAGGATCTGGAGCCTCATATAATTTCTGATAAATATTAAGAAATGAATTTTCGCCGAATTTAGCTCTCTTTGTGAGATTATCTACTTCCTCTTGATAACTCCTCAGTAATGAGTTGAATAACCCTAATTTATCATCAGCTGACGCTTTCTTAAAATCTAAAAAAATGAAAATTTTAAAAGAAGTTTCATTAAAGTCAAATTTTAAATATTTGTTCTGATTTTGTAAAGTATTGAATAAAAATAAAGAATTGTGAATGATTTTACCTCTAGTGCTTTCAGCAAGTTTGCGTCTGTTTTTCTGACTGGTTTCTTGATTTTCAGCAATTTTCAAACCCTGTTCATCCAAACCGCTTCTTTCTTTTTCCAAGTCAAAATCTGCATTTAATTCAAAGAAAATTAGTGAGATTTGTTAACTTCTAATAGATTGATGAAACAGAAATATTGTAAATTTATCAAATTATACATGGAAAGGTACACAAATTTGTGAAGTGTACTAAAACCATTATGTTTGGAAAGTGAATTTCAGTTTTCCGGCTCAGTGAGACTGACTGAAGATGTAAACTATCCAAACTAGTGGAAATTAATACACAACAACAGATCTCGTGATGCATTACATGTTCATTCAAGCTCAATTCAACAAATGGCGCAAATTCCCTCACCAGATCCATCCATCCTATCCTTAGATCAAATCAATTTCTTCCTAACTAACAATAACCACGTCTAATCAAAATCACACGATCAGACCTACTAATAAATCAACTCACCTTTCCAAAACCCGCAAACGACGGCGAGCGGCGACCCCTTCTCCCTCTCCGATCCGCCCGCTTGGCTCGTCTCCATCGGATCCGACTCCGTAAACAGATCGAGATTTGCTTAGAACTTCAATTGCGCGAGCTTCTCTTCTTCCAGTGTTCTCACTGAGATCTGATGCCGGTTTGTCTTCTTAAATTTGAAGCAATTCTGTTTTTGTATGGGTAGATCGCACGTCTGGTCCAGTGCTCGGACTAATATTGAAATTTAGTCCAACAATAACAATTTGTAATAGTTGAAAAACCAATTGATGGGCCAGTTATACAAAATATAGCCTTGTTTTAGAAACTATTGGGCCTTAATTATTATCTTTAATTGATTATTGGGCTTCGACCCAAAGAAAGATTTTCATATTTAAGTCGGTATGAATTATGATACGTGTCAGTTTAATGGGATACCATGTCATTTAATATTCTGAACCGTTCAATGGAACTGTCGTAAATAAAAGGAGGATATAAAAGAAGAAGCTGGCACGCCAGCTCAGCAACTAAAATCCAAGTTAGCAACAACAACTTGTTCCGAGTTTGTCTTCTCTTCTCCAAAATTGCAACTCCCAAATTTACCTATATATTACTATGTATAAATAAATATATGTAAAAGTGCTGATAGGATTATTTTGTCATCACAATATGATTCATTTTTTTTTGAAGTAGTAGGCAAATTGCCTACTAAAAACTTTAATTAAATAAAAATAAAAAACTACAAAAGTTTGGGTCCATGGCCCTTACCATCATTTGGTACAACTTTCCGAAAATAAAATAAAAAGCATAAACATTAGCTAAAATTATACTAAAAATAAACCTGAAGTAGTGCTAGTATGATTTTTTTCCCATCGTAAGTATGGTTTTAGTAATACCACGGCATGAATAAAACCATAAAAATGATTGAATGCGCATAAAATATTTTAGTTCAAATAATTTGTTTTTTTTTTATTTATAATGTAGTACTAATTTATGATGTAATAAATTTCATAAGGGGTGTGATATAACATATGTATTTTTTTTAATATACATTAATTAAACTCGAGTAATTTTTCAAATATATATATATATATATATATATATATATATACATTAGTAAAAAAAATACTTTTCAATTTCAATAAATTAGCACAATTATATTAAAATATTTCATCAATGACTTATCTAATGAAAAAAAATACTTTTATAACTTTAGTTAGTTATATCCACATAGCTCCGTTAGTATGTAACAAGTGTAGTGTATAAATTGATATCCCTAACAAATCTCACAGTTTTTATAATACTATTTTTAAGAATATATTAGCAAAGCAGCAACACATCATTTGTGCTGGAAATCAACAATCATTTACTTTTCCTTTATTTCCTCACTTTTTAAATATATAAATTATTACATGGAGAAGAGTTGTCATTATCTTATTTCTTATTATTTTATAATTTTTATTTTCATTTTATTATTTTCTGTTGAATTGTTGAAAATTTCAACTATAAAAAACTATTTTAAAGTTGAGACAAAATATAATGTTTATATTTATAATATTATGTGATGCTCTCTAATTTCTAGGTCTATATCTAGTGAAAAAAGAAAATTAACTTCAGTCAACATACTAATCTAATTATCTCTTAACTATAACATTCATCATATAATAAAATATAATAATTATGATTGAATCAAATCCAAAAATACCTAGTAATACTCTTCTATCTCAAACAAACATAGTATATAAAAATATACTTATTTAATAGTGAAAAAAGTTGAAGACAAAGTCAATTAATTAAAAACTCAACAAAAACTAGGACCCTTGTTTTTCCATTTAAGGTACACAAAGTGGACTCATAGTAAATAATACAAACGACGAAAATAAACATGTGTCAGTTTACCGTTAGCTCCACCTGCGCCGACCAATCCAAATTTCCTACACACTCCTACCTGCAGTAAATTATACAAACGAGTTACATTTAAACATAACTCTATATAATTTGTTAACCCACTACATATAAGGACACATTAAATAATCACCAAAAGATCTGAACTCACTTTGAGCCGTTCCAGCTAAGCAATCGCCGCAACTTTCGCTCTCTCTTTATAATATCTCTAAAACCGGTCTAATCCGTACGTTAAACACCATTGAACAAATGGAATATTCAGGGAGTATATTCGAGTTAAAATGTTAAATTCGCGGTCTACACAAAAGAACGTGTCCATCTGATAAATATTCATATTTGTTATAAAAAGAAAAACCGCCTTGATACTCTCCTTTTCTTTTAGCATCTCAATTTCGTTTTCGTTTTCCCCAAATCAGAAAACAAAATCCACAAGTAAGATAAAAGCATCAATTCACGAATCTTCTTTCTCTTCATTCCTCTCCGTAATCTCATCGACAATCAATCCATTCGAATGCTCTCAAGTCTAGATTGATTGTTATTCGTCGATTTGATCAATGGGGGAAGAGTGTTTTTTCTCGTTCAAGGATACGCACGCGACGCCGCTAGCGGCGGTGGCGGAGGCGTTCGAGGAACTGGCGCGGTGGCTGGAGTCCGGCGAGGGGGAGCTTCGTTTATCGTCATTCACCGATGCTTGCTCGCTTGTTTCCGTTTTGTTCAGTTGCCTCGGTTTGGCATTCAAATTCGCTGAGCTTGAATATGTCGCCAAGGTTTGTATTTATTTATGATTAATGCATTTGTTTTTGTTTCATAAATGGGTTTTTGTTTTTGAGATTGGGTCTTTGTAAGTCTTGTGCAAAAGTTCTTGCGTAATTGGTACTGATTTGCATGGTTAAGTCAATCAACTTTTTTTATTGGATCCATCAAAATCAGATTTTTGCATGAATATGATTTAAGGCTTGATATTGATTGCTTGCCATCTCATCACATCAGAATTCATTTTCAAACAACCCATCGAAATCAGATTGCTTACTTGCATTTAATCTTGCCAAACATTTTACCCTTAAATATTTCCAGCAGGCCATGCCTCATTTTCAAAAAAAAAAAAGAACTAAAATAAAATAAAAATAAAATTGTTTTGCATTTAATAACAATCTTTCTCACAACCAATCATCTTTTGCCTACATGCTGACCATTCAGAAATATTTCTGGAATATTTTGACCGTTCCACTTAGAAGGAATATTTTCCTCTAATCTTTGCATTAATGCCCTTGTAAATTTGGATATTTCTACCCAGCCTTGATCTTTCTTTCTTTTTATTCTCAACATAAATCTCATTTTTTTTTTTTAATTTCAGGTGAATGATTTGATGGAAGCATCAAAAACATACGAAACTCTTCACAGTATTTTAGACAACGACGTAAAAAACAATTCAGTGAGACGCAAAGGCAGCCATTCAAGAAATTTACGCAGAGTCAGACTCGGTCTTGATCTAATCAGAGCTTTATTCCAAGAATTCATTTCCACCAAGTAATCAATTAATCAACATTTTATATATATATTTTTTTAACGTAATTTAATATTAAATTTATTTTTATTTTTATTTTTATAGGGAATGTTCGTTGAAAGATGCAGCGTCAAATGCATACGCGCAAGTTTGCGCACCATTTCATGCATGGGTGATAAGAAAGGCAGTTGGAGCAGGAATGTACACATTACCCTCTAAGGAGGAATTGATTTCCCGGCTCAACGAAACCGGTATTTGAAATCCCATTTTATTTCCCCGGATCTGAAATCCCAGTTTTTGAAATTGAGTTTGATTGATTGATTGTGTGGTTGTTGTGCAGATTATACTGTGCAGAAGGAGATGAGGAGATATATTGATGCGTCGGGTCCGGTTATTCAGTACATTGACAATCTGTATTTGTCAAGAAATATTAGCTTAGATTGGTGAAGTTTGAAATTCGAATTTCGAATTTTGATTTTGAATTTCGAATGGGGTGTGGAGATTCAAGAGATCTTAGTTGATTGATCGTGATTAATTCGGCCGGAATTATTTCTTTCGTTTTCTTTACATTTGTGAATTATTATTATTAATTTGTTCTTTTAGTGACAATTAATGTTTGATTGTTCAAAAAAGGGCAAGGAGAGAGGAATAATTGAAGTGAAGTTCGCGATTAGGTTTAAATGTGATCTCATGTAATTAATTAAACAGATGGAATATTAATGTGCTTCGATTCGTGAAACTTGTAATTTTCTAACACTGGAACTATAAACTGAGTGGAATTTAAGGAAGCTATAATATACTTACATAGATTTGACCACTGGGGGGAATGAACATCTTTTCAGCTTGATAGACCATGATAATACATTCAACAAGTCAAACAATAAGTTCTATTTACAAATTTAACTAACGCCAGTCCACTTTACATAAATAAAACAAACTCTTCCTTAAAAAACACATAAATAAAACTAATTCAACACGCTTACAGATATAGCTCTCTTCAGTATAAAAAATTCGTCCTAGCCATGGTCGTAATTCTGAATCAAAAGTGGTCGTGTTGGTTCTAATCATGGTCGTAGTTATGAATCAGAACTGGTCGTGTTGGTTCGACAGATTCAAGTGGATTGGGTCCAAACAGAAATTGAGCCATTTCTTGTGCATAATCATTGATTTGTGCCTCAAATTCATGATCCGGCCGAAAAGCAGTAGCCACTGTCAGAAGCACAACGATGATTATGATTAAAAGAGGAGCAAATGGTGATAAAATGTCTCTTAATTCGTCCAAAAACATTGTTCTTTCTTTTGTATGAATGAAGAAACGACAATACCAGTGTGGGATTATGTTATCATGAGAAGGATGATATATAAATAGAGTTTGTCTCATGAATTTGTGTCTTTTTAGTTTACTAGCTTTCTCATGAGTTTTTGTTCTTTTTCATTTTGCTTTTTGGGTCTGTCATGGAAAGATTGATAAAAAAGAACAAAAAGATGATACTTTATGTTGTTCAACTGTTTTTTCATATGAGACTTCCTCTTCCCCATGTATTAGGCAAGCCCAATTCAAAATTTCTAAAGAAAAGAAGAAAACAAGAAAAAAGAAAAATAAATCATGTTTACAAAGGAAGTGAGGATAATCCAAAAACTGAATATCAAGAAATAAATGGCATACAATGTCTTTTATATTTAATTTTTCATGCATATTCCATCTTTTTGTTATACAATGCAAAATACATCTATAAGTTACAAAATTGCATATTACGTTGCTCGAAAACTATATATTCTTTTTTTTTTTGAGAGAAAACTACAAACGATCGCTTGATATTTGTTCTCTTTTAGATGGACTCATATGCTCTCAGCTAAATTTTTAAATTTTTTAAATCAATCATGTCAGACGCGGGATTCGAATCCCTCACTTATGGATAGATGGGGTTGGTATCATGAACTCAAAAACTATATATTATAATTTATATCCAAACAATTGGGAAAATGTATGGATATTTATCAATGCGAATTTAAATTTATACATAACAAAAAAAGGCAGCCCAAAATCAAATACCACTATTATTGTCAAATTTACATAACTTCATAAAATCCCATCAAACATTTCGCATAAAACCCCCTCCTTTTAAATAAAAATATCTAACTACATAAATCTACTCTAAAGCAGGAGCAACTTCAGTCGGATTTCCTTCAAAAACATCGGAATTTGAACTCTCAGATTCATCCAACAATTCCTTTGATTGGACCGATTCTTTATAAGCTGGAGTTTCTCTGAAATCCGTCGCACCGTCATTATAAGTCGCAACAGCCACTCCACATGCAATTATCTGTCATTTTAATTAAAAAAATCACACATTCCCCCTATATACAATTCTCTAACTTTGGTACATAACTGACACGTGTCTTTTTCCAAAAAAAATTATAGTATATTTTTTGTGTAACGAGTCAGTTTGAAATATTTAATACAGTTAGCACCCATTATATATTCATTTACTATAGAAATGCCATAAAAAATCCAGTAAATGAAGAAGATGATATATCTAAATCTATGTGATAGATATGTAGTGGGTCAACTATTAATACATAGATAACTCTTTATTGTTTACAAACACAACATGTAACATGCCAAAACTTGATCTCATGCACAATATTTTTGGATGTGGTGGGCCTACAGATAAAATAAATATTTAATGCATGTGTCATTGTTCAACTGACGCCTTTTAGAAAAAGATGAAGGGAATTTCTTCAAAACCCCCCAAATCTTTTGGAATATTAAAAAACTCTTCCACTAATTTTTACATTTCTTCAAAACCTCCATATAAAATCAATTGAATTTGTTTACCCCCTTAATTTTAACTCCACCATCAAATATTTTTTTTAAATATTTTTTATGGAATCATATATTTATTTTCATAATTATATTTATTCAATAAAAAAATGAAAAATTATATTTCTCTATGTAATATTTTGGAATATTATTTTGACCATATGATACTATTTAGTGATTCATTATCTTTTTTATGATACTATATTGTGAAAAATTATTTTTCTATTATTCAAAATTTATACTACATTTTTTTAGGTAAATTTTTTTCTTCATTCTTCATTCTTCATTGTGATTTTATTTATATTTTAGTTTTCATTTGTGTAAAATATAAATTTAATTTTTATTTATTTTTTTAATTGAATAAAATAATATAAATATAATTATATAAGGGGCATTGATCCATTAAAATATTTCTCCTCCATCAAATGTTATTTTTTTTATAAACTAGAATGGAATCATATATTATTTTCATAATTATTTTAATTCGATACAAAAAAAATTTCTCAATGTAATATTTCGGAATATTATTTTGACGATATGATACTATTTAGTGATTCATTATTTATTGTTTTTCTCTTATTCAGAATTAAAAATATATTTTTTATTATCATTTTATTTATATGTTAGTTTTCATCTTTTATATTTGATGTAAAATATAAATTTACTTTTTATTTAGTATTTTTAATTGAATAAAATAATGTAAAAAATATTTAAGGGGGATTTTGATCCATTAAAACATTTTTTGAATGGAAATTTTTTCACTAAGAAATATTTTATCCGAAGCGGAGCGAGGTATCCTCTCGTATTTATATAGTTTTTATGGAGATTATAATATTACTTTTGAAGGGGTTAAAGAGTAAATTTTACAGCAAATAGAACGCCGAAAGCCCACATGTATTGCATGAAGAATCCAAAGGCGTTCCATTGAGGTCCTTCCCAAAAGTCCGGCTCGTCTTTAGGAAGAACAGGCATCGGTTCTTTTGAAATTTCCCACAATACCTGTAATATTCACAAAATTTAGTCTTCCATTAGATATGGCCTAACTTGATTAAGCAATGCTTGAATTTCATTAAGTGGCCAGATGTGAATAATACCAAATAATTAGATCAAAGTTCAATACTTTTGTACCAAACATGTATAGACTGGTTTAATAATAGTTTTATTTACACTTTCTTGGCTTACTTTCTGTTTAATACGAGTTCTTTTTTTCATAAGAAAGATACGAGACATAATACGATTATAATTTATAATTGTACCGTACCTCAATTTCTTCCATCTGGCCAGGTGCTCCATTTACCCCCCTTTCATCCTCCTCGTTGATCGATCCCTTCTTTCCCCGTTTATCCTGCCGGCGAGTGCGCGACGAAACTCCTCCGCCTTCCCTCCTCGCAAAGACCACTTGCGAAGTCGAAAGAGGAGCTCTGGTCAGAGGTTTTGCGAGAGATGGGGGCGAACGGGCGGAGAGGCGGGAGAGGGCGGTGAGCGTTCCGCCGTTGAGCATAGACATGGAGGAAGTAGACTGGTGATTGCACAGAGAGAGTGTGAGAGAGAGTGAGGGAGAGTTTTCAATGGGGGGGAAGAAGATAAGGAGAAGAAACTACAAAGGAGATATTTGCAAGGCTAGGAAAAACGGTTTTTGGATTCTTGGATTTTGTGAGAATCCGGATTTACAATTCTGGATGTTCTGATAGGGAAATCTGAAAATGGGATAGATTTGAGCAGCCCAAAACACGATGAAATTATGCATATATTGTTTTTCTTTCTCAGTTTTCAATATACTATTTTCATTGTTTTTACGCATATATTGTTTTGTGTATTTTTTACTGTTTGGAATTTGTATATAATATTTTTTCATTTTTCAGTATATTATTTTTTCAGTATATACTGTTTTAGCTGTTTACGTATATACTGTCTACAAGAAGTAAATTTATATATTATTTACTGTTTACATATATTATTTTTGAGCGAAAAAATAAAAAATAAAGAAAGGTCATGAGAGCTGATAATCCGGATTTGAATTCTCGAATTTAGTTTCAACCCGTTAACGTGACATTCCGTCAGTCTTAACACTTCTCGCCGTTAAAACATTACTTAAAAGGGCAAGCTCACAATCAAATTTGGAAAGAAGGTCATTTGTGATAAAAAAACCTTCCGATAGAAGCAATCTGGTCGAACTTTCTCCTCTTCTTTCCAAAGGCGATTTTCTTCGAAACCCTAACCCTAACCAAATCCACCGGGAAACCCTAACCCCTCGATGGCCGGAGAGGAGCCCTCTTCGCCGGCTGTCTCCGGCGGAAAGCACCAGAGATCGCCGGAGGAAGTTTCTCGTGAAGAATCCACCAAGCGACGAAAGCACCACCATCGCAGTCACCGCCACAGACGGAGTCACCGCCACGGGAGGCACAGGAAGGAGGAGGAGGATGAGGTGGCGAAGCCTGTGGATGGAGATCTGGAGGAAGGAGAGATACTGGATGAAGGAAAGGAGATGAAGGAAGGCTTGGAGGATGGAGAGGAATCAGGCGAGATGAAGCTCGATGGATCGGAATTGGACTTGAGTGAAAATCTGGTCGGTTTTCTTTAACCCTCCCCAATTCCTGCATGCTGTTAGTTGGCGTGAGGTTTAATAGGTTAATCTTTCATTGCCCTTAATTATTCTCAATCTAGAAATGGTTCTAACTTTATAATCAAAATAATGAAATAAAAAGATTCTAACTTGACTAGAAATTAAGATTCCTAGGTCTTAGTAGCATATTTTTATTGTTTTACATCTTGCATACCTTATTTCCATTAGTCTATACATAACATACTCTTATCTATCTGTTTTACTTCATTTACTTTGATGTTTTTTCATTCTAAATTAATTCATTAAAATTGCATTAAGTTATTTACATATTTGCTAATTTCAGGAGGCTTCTGTAGATTCTGATAAAATGGATTATAAATCTCCAACGGAAGATGATTCAAAAGAGATGGATTTGGACAGTGAGAAGACCGGTTCTTTGGAAAATGGCCATGCAACTCAATCTAAAGGAGATAAAATAAAGTCCCACAAGAGAAAAGAAAAAGAGGATTCACATAGTGATAAGAGAGACAGTCATCAGGATGATAAGAGGGAAGAAGAGAAAGTTGATAAATATTCACATAGTGATAAAAGAGACAATCATAAGGGAGATAAGAGGGAAGAAGGAAAAGTTGATAAATATTCACATAGGAGTTCAAAGGATGATTCTTATGATGAAAAAGTTGATAAATATTCAAATAGGAATTCAAAGGATGATTCTTACCATGATAAGTATGATAAATATTCACGTGGGAGAAGTAAAGATAGAAAGGATGTTAAAAATCATGACTTGAGAGACTTGATTGAGACTCATGATAAGAGAGAAAGGAGGGGTGAGAGTAGAGAGAGAGGAGAGAGAGAAAGGGAACGGCGGAGTAGCAGTGTGAGAGCTAGAGATGATGAGAGGAGACAGAAAGAAGTGAGGGATAAGAGATATGATGAGAGAGAGAGCAGGGGAAGAGAGAGGGAGAGAGAAAGAGAAAGGAGTAGTAGTGTGAGAAGAAGAGATGATGAGAGAGATAGTAGGGGAAGGGAGAGAGAAAGAGAGAGTAGTGTGAGAAGAAGAGATGATGATAGGAGAGAGAGAGACATGATGGATAAAAGATACAACAGAGAAAGAGAGAGAGAAGGAGAAAGGAATAATAGTGTGAGAGGAAGAGATAGATACAGAGAGACAGAAAGAGAGAGGTATTATCGTGATGAGAGAGAGAGGACTCACGGTAGAGAGAGAAACTACAAGGATGACAAAAAAAACGAAGAAAAGAAAGAGAAAACTATACAAGAAGAGGAAGAAGAGGAAGATTACGAATCGAAAATCGAGCAAAAATTGTCTCAGCAAGAAGAAGAAGAGAGAATTATAGAGGAAGCCAGGAGAAGAAGGCAAGCCATTCTTGAAAAATACAAACAAAAACCTCAAGACAATAATAACACCACCACCATTAAAGGTACCTTTAATCAAAAAAATTCATCTCATATTTATTATGTTTATTTGTTTTGAGATTTTAAATTTGGTTTTATTATACAGAAGAGGAAGTTAAAAATGAAAATGGAGCAGAAGTGAAGAGTCCAATATTTGAAGATAATACTGAGCAGGACTCTTCAGATGGAGATGGTGGTGCTGACAAGGCGTTTGCTCTTGACAAGTCGCCAGCTCAGCACACCGGTCTGGCCAATGAGAAGGCGCCAGGTGGTGCTGCTGGTCTTGGCGAAGGCTCCCCTAAGGTTCGCTCCTATTACTTTACAAGTTTAAATGAGTTAACCTTTCATTGTTTGTGATGTCGGTTATTTTTTTAGTTAACTTTTATTAATTATTTTTTTGGAATTTTGCAGAGTGAGAGATCAGTAGATATGTTTTGTGACGATATTTTCGGAGAGACACCTGTCAAAGTTGGAAAAGTGGTAAGCTCTAATTTATTTATTTATTTTTTGTTTTTTTCAGTGCGTATTTTTCCTTCATTATATGTTGACCAGTCAACTCAATACAATATAGGGCAAAGAAGATAAGATGCAGATCGAGAGAAGCGGTCTTCACGACAATTGGGACGATCCTGAAGGATACTACAGTAAGTGTCCCTTTTTCAAAAATCAAATCAATTTTCTCTTCTTTTATTCATTTTATTTATTTTATATATTTATTTTATTTAAACAGGTTATAGGTTTGGGGAAGTTTTGGACGGCCGGTACGAAATAATAGCGGCTCAAGGAAAGGGAGTTTTTTCCACTGTGGTCCGTGCGAAAGATCTCAAAGCCGGCAAAAACGACCCTCAAGAAATAGCCATCAAAATTATTCGCAACAATGAAACCATGTAAGTACCAAAAAATAATAACAAAAATATCATTTTTTGAACAAATTTGTAAGTAGTGGTAAGTAAAGTGTGTATATATATAGGATAGCTATAATACTTTGAAGATAGTATTTGAGGTCTCGTACTTTGGACTTATCATTCATTGTATATGCATTAAGATGTGTGGTATGTAATAAAATATTGGGTTTCATATATTTCAAAGAGAGAGAGACACCTTATTTATTGCATAGTACGGATCTTAATACATATTCAATGGATGATAAGTCCAAAGTATTAGACCTCAAATAATGAAATCATGGTCCCACAAAATTTATTCGCAATAATTAAACCTGAAAAGTAACCATTAAAATTATTCACAATACCTAAACCATGTTTCCACAAAAAAATAAAATAACAACGAACCTGATTTTTTTTATAAAAGAAGTGTAATTAATTATTATTATTTTTATATTTTATAAAAAAAGAAAGAAGTTTAGTTTATATGTCTGAAGAAATAACCATTAAATTAACTCGCAACAATGAAGCCACGTTCCTACAAAAAAACAAATAACTCAAATTTTTTAAACAAAATTGTAATTAAGTATTATTTCTTTCACTAAAGGTATAAGGCTGGGATGGACGAATTAATCATCCTAAAAAAACTAGCTGGCGCAGATCCCGATGACCGGCGGCACATCGTCAGATTCCTCTCCAGCTTCAAATACCGCAACCATCTGTGTCTTGTCTTCGAGTCCCTCCACATGAACCTGCGCGAGGTTTTAAAGAAGTTCGGAAGGAATATCGGATTAAAACTGACAGCTGTCAGGGCCTATGCGAAGCAGCTGTTTGTTGCGTTGAAGCACTTGAGGAATTGTGGGGTTTTGCACTGCGATATTAAGCCAGATAACATGCTGGTAAGTTATTGGTGATTTTTTATTATTTCAGTGTATTATTAATTATATGTGACTTCTATGTTAGATTCCCTCTTCTATGTTAGAGACCTAAAAGAGGGAATCTGAAAAGTCAGGGTGTTTTATGAAATACTCATAAAACTCCGCAATTCCTCAAATGCTTCAACGCCACAAACAGCTGTTTGGCATAGGCCCTGACAGCTGTCAGTTTGTGCTGTCAGTTTCAAACCGATATTCTGGCCGAACTTCTTTAAAAACACCATAAAACTAAAAAAAACACGTGGTGCGGTTCCTGTTGAGCTTCAAGTACCGCAACCACATGAACCTGTGCGAGGTCTTAAAGAAGTTTGGAAGGAATATTGGTTTGAAACTGACAGCTGTCAGGGCCTACGCGAAGCAGCTGTTCGTGGCGTTGAAGCACTTGAGGAATTGCTGGGTTTTGCACTGTGATATTAAGCCGGATAATATACTGGTATGTTGATTGATTGGTTCTTGAGTTTGAAATTAGGGATTTTTATGAAATGATGATTTTTTTTTTTTGAAGGTGAATGAGGCGAAGAATGTGTTGAAATTGTGTGATTTTGGAAACGCGATGTTTGCTGGACAGAATGAGATCACGCCGTATCTCGTCAGCCGATTTTACCGCGCTCCTGAAATTAGTAAGTTTGAATATTTTTCATTCTTTTTTTATTAGTATGTTTGTAATAATTGTTATTTTTGTTTTATATTTTGCAGTTCTTGGATTGCCATATGACCATCCGTTGGATATATGGTCGGTTGGGTGCTGTTTATACGAGTTGTATACTGGAAGAGTATTATTTCCTGGCCCGTCAAATAATGACATGCTTAGGCTCCATATGGAGTTAAAGGGCCCTTTCCCCAAAAAAATGCTTAAAAAGGTGATAAAATTACTTATTAATTTATTATGCAATATTTGCTACTTAAATGATTATCAACTTATCACTTGATTTTTTATATTTCAGGCTGCCTTTATAGATCGCCATTTTGACCAAGATTTGAATTTCCATGCGTCAGAAGAGGATCCTGTCACCAAAAAGGTATACATTTGTTAGATATATTAACCTTAAATAAACTATAAGTTCACATTTTTTATTTTTTTATTATCACAGACTATTAAAAGATTAATGGCAAATATAAAGCCAAAGGATATTGGAAACCTAATGACGAGCTTTCCAGGTGAGGAAGCGAAATTGGTTGCGAATTTTAAGGATTTGCTTGAGAGGATATTTGTGTTGGATCCTGATAAAAGGATGACGGTATCTCAGGCTTTGAGCCACCCATTTATCACTGGAAAGTGAAACATTATTTAAATAATAAATGTGATATGTTTATTTTTCTCTGATGAATAAATTACAGTTCTACACTTGAAGAAAATTCCCTTGAAGCTTCTACTTGAGGGTCTTTAGCACTGAAGAAAGAGGATTCAGGTTTTCCTGTTTCTTGTAAGATAAACTCGCCCCTGTGGCGTTTAAGTTTTAAGTTTAATCTATTTGTGTAACCTTTTTATTTCCTTTTTTCCATTATTTGAGCTAAAACAATATTGGTAAGGTTTGTATCTTTATTTGAGATATCTTTGAGATTTGAATATACTGGAGTGTGCTTTTCTTCTCCTTTTCAGGACTATTTGGGAGATGAAAGCAAATTAATTAGTAAAGTTTCCTTTTTAATTGATAGTACTTGTTTTCCTTTTTTAATATTTGTGGGGGCTTAGGAGATTCTAACAAAATGTTTAATTCAGGTTAAAAATCACTGACAGGATGTGGGAGTGTCGGCACGGTTTTAGATGCCAACTAATGAAGGTACCCTGGTTAATAAGATCATTGGGTAGCTTTTATTTGTTTGCAATTCCTTAGAATTGATTTCTTTTTCAATGAACTAATTTTATTTACCTAAAGATCTATCAAAATGGTTTTCCGTGAATTTTAAGTGCTACATCTAGTTAGCTAGTTTAATAACTTGATAGAAGTCTTTACTTCTTCTTTCTTTTGTTCATATTTGTGTGTTGGGTGTTTATTAAATCCCATTTTCGTTTCTGTGTTCAAGCATTCGAGTTGGAGTCTTCTGGATGCTTCCTGGTGTGCTGTCATATTTAGAAAGGTAAAAAAAATTCTTGCAGCTAGTTTCAATTTTAGAATTATCATTTTAAATTATTTTTTGAATAAACTGCATATGTTGTTTTGTCTAGAGTAGAGTTCTGATTGAGGTTTTCACAGTACTAATTGTTGTTTCTTTCTTGTTTTAGGTATGGTCTGTCTTGAGTTGCAGCTCATGTAAGTTCTTTTACTGTCATATTTGCTTAGTAAGTTGGCTTAACTAATCCTATATTCATTCCTTATCATGCGTCCTTCTACCTTCTCTATGCTTCTTCTCAATCAGTTGATTATTCATGTCTTCTCTCCATTATAAGGTCTTGTTCATCATTGAAAGCTCACTATCTTCCTTGTTTTAACGGGCTTTAAATGATTTATTGCTAGATATGCATCAAGTCAAATGTTCAGCCGAAATAGTATTGTTAACCTTTCCATTCTTATTATCAATCATTATCAGCCTCTTTCGGTTTTATGCTTAGATCAGGTTTACCAACTCATTAATACTAGTATTAAACAACATTGTGTAGATATATTGAATCTAACATTTTGAAGCATGTTTGGTAGTGTCTTTTGTGAGGAGAATAAATAAATCTTAGTCATCATACATCTCTTACGAAATAGCATGTTCTTCTCACATCGAAGCACCACCATTTATTACTTTGAACATTAAAAAAAGATTAAAAAACTTCAAATTTCTTACCACGCTGGTACTTGTGAACCTTCAATGGAGGTATCTCTTCATTTTATTCTGATTTACATTTATTGAATTTGGGATTAATTGAGCCTCTTAAGATAAAAGGTAACTGCCTAATTTCACTGGAAGATTTGCCTGGTGATTAGAGTTAATTGCCCTCTGTCACAGACTGGCCAGATCTGGTTCTAGTCATAAATCATGATTGCCTTTATTTGATGATTTTGTGAATATGCATTGAGAAGGTTGTGCTATTGATTATTATTATTCTTTATATTTGGATATGTTAATGTGAAAAATTTGTATATCATTTGATCTGTTGTTGCGAAAAATATGTACATTTCTAAATTGGATTATGAGATTGACTTCAAATCTTTATAAACGAACTTTGATTTTGATTGCATTGTTATTGTCAACATGTACTATCACCGTTCAAGCAGCTTTACCCTGATCTTATGGGTTGCCATTAAGCCTGTCTATAATCAGCAAAGATTCAAAATCACAAAATTATAATTAAAGAACATCTAGTACTGAATGAAAACAACATAATTCACAAGCAAGGAAAAGTTTCAGCCATCTAAAACTTCACAATTATAATAAAAAAGCATCTAGTACTGAATGAAACACAAAGAAGTTCCACTATTACAGACAAAGATACGTTTCGGCCCAACGGTTGGCTGCATGGCCGAAGACCCATAAAGGCCCATTTTAATGTGCTTTAGCTTTTCTAGTTCATTCAAACTGCATTCATCAATTAAGTCTAACTTTGCCTGCTCCCGGTGCAAAAGCGTACGAATAATGACCAAAGTTTAGGCGGGAAATTATAATAGAACAAACAACACGGAAATAAAAAACGAGGCGGTTTAGATACAAAAACATACAAACATCTCTTAATTCTTACAGCTGCTTCCATTTCTTCTAGTCCCTTCTCTCTTACAGCTCCTCCTCACTCCTTTATTCCTCTTTATTCTTTTAATTTTCGCTTCGGTAGCGAGAGTAGAAGAGTGAGATGCCGCCCAAATCCGACAGCGTAGAAGGTTATTCCCCCCGATTTCCTTTTCAACCTCTTAATTCCGTTGATTTTAGTCCTTTTCGTACGCAATAAACTTTTATATGATTCAAAGTTTGTGTTTCTGATGTTGAGTTTTGATTTATTTTTTCAGGAATCGTGCTCACCTTCGTCAATGAGGTATGATTCATCTAGACTTTCTCAGATCCAGTACTATTGAGCTCTATTTTGCAGTTTTTCTGAATCAATTACTTCTTTTATGCGCTATTAGTATCATTATTTATGATTTGATTATTTGGCACATAATTTTCCCCAATTTCTTACTTCTCAGATTATTATTTATGATTTAAATGACATAATTTCTTTGACTTATATATTCTTCAACCCTCGTATCAAATTTTCACTAGCAATCCACTAAGATTCATGATTCAATTTTCATTTCTCAGCAAAATCGACCTTTGAACGTTCAAAATGCAGCTGATGCCTTGCAAAAATTCAATCTCAAAAAGACGGCCGTCCAAAAGGCGCTCGACACGTTGGCGGATTCAGGTCAGATCTCCTTCAAGGAATATGGCAAGCAGAAGATCTACATGGCGAGACAAGACCAGTTCAAGATTCCAAACGCGCAAGAGCTCGATCAGATGAAGAAGGATAATAGCAAGTTGCAGGAAGAATTGGCTGAACAGAAGAAAAGTACAAGCGAAGTTGAATCTGGTATGTTTGTTGAATGGGAATTATTTATTTTATGGTTTTACCCCTCTGAAAGTTTGTAATTGTTTATGTGGCCTTCGTTTTTGGATTTTGGTTTTTGTAGAAATTAAGTCTCTTCAGTCGAACTTGACCTTGGAGGAAATTCTCTCTAAAGATGCTAAATTAAAAAGCGAAGTAAGATTATTTTCATATGTTAAGTTCTTCATAGGAATTTAATTATTTCTTACAAAAGGTGAGAATATTTTTAATGTTTTGATTATTCAGGTGCAAGAAATGGAGGAAAAGTTAAATAAATTACGGACCGGGGTTGTTTTGGTAAAACCGGAAGATAAGAAGCTAATACAAGATGCTTTTGTTGAGAAAGTGAATCAGTGGAGAAAAAGAAAAAGGATTTTTAAGGAGATTTGGGACTCGATTACTGAAAATTCCCCCAAAGATCCAAAGGAATTTAAGGTACTTTTGTTTATTTAATTGGATAATTTAGTCTTTTTGTTTCTTTTAAATGATTTTGGATAATGATTAATGTGGGTAATTTTACAGGAGGAATTAGGGTTAGAGTATGATGAAGATGTGGGGGTGAATTTGCAGTCTTATACTGACTTGTTGAACTCCAACAAGAAGAGGAGGCTTTCTTAATTACACCTTTTGATTGCTTTGGTAAATTTTAGGTGTTGTTACGATTCATAGTTTAGTTATGCAAGAGTATATTTCCATACAATAATATATGTATGTTTTCTTTTACAACTTATATCCATAACATATTACTGTTGTTTCTTTTTATTTAATTAAGCATTTTTTAAAATGCAACGCACCAAGCAGCTAAACTCATACAAAGATTTGTGTTTAAGGATCAAATCTGCACAAATGGACCGCATGTGGATCTATAATATGTAATGTCTAATTAGATCCACATGTATTTTAAAAAATGAAGAGATTTATTGGCCTAATGGATTTAAATATTAATTCAATATTATCCAAATCTGAAACAGAAGATAAAATTTTTCGGGTGTGTTTGGTAACGTTTTTATTTTCTGTTTTTCGTTTTTTTTCTTTCAAAATAAATTGAAACGTGTTTGGGTAAATTACTTGGTTTCCGTTTATTTCAGTCGAAATGCCAAAAAAAAAACGGGATTCTTGAAACATGAAAATAACGTTTCCTCTTTTGCGTTTTCATTTTGCTCCATCAATGGGCACCGACTTAAAAGGCAATTTTATATTCTTGCCGCTTAACACAACCCTAGAGAATATCAATTTAAACATTATTTTTCTTTGGTCAACCCCATCAGCCAAGATGATAATTTCTCGTATTGTATACATAAGTTTGTCTTTTACTAAAATCATTTTTTCTCACATAATGTATTTGCAAACGCTAGGTATATCGTTTCTCTTAATAAGTACATCAAGTTTCATGTCATATTATGTCTTCATAGATTTCTAAAAGAAATAGATCATCAGTGTGATTTATCATATATATTTACGTATACATGTGTACTATTAATATGAATTTGTGTTATATCTCATATTGTATCATCATCCTTAGTAGATAGATTAACCGTTTCACCATAATAAAGTAATGGTAACGTGATTCTAATAGAAAATAATCTATATGCTCTTAAATTTTGATTTTTTTTTTTGGAACATATATTTTTCCAACTACTGTAATTTTGTGTCTTATTAGTTTACTTTATAAAGTGATTCATATACATCATACTAAATGCATTGAGCACAAAATGTATTCAGTTCTAAAAATAAAAATAGTTATTTTAAAGAGAAAAGCTCACTTTTGCCTTCTGAACTATTCAAAATTGTTCAACTTGCCCCCTGAACTTTTTTTTGCGCACTTTTGCCCCCTGAACTCTTCCAAATGTTCAACTTGCCCCCTCCATCCAGTTAAACGCACAGTCAGCAGTTATCTGCTTGCGTGGCATGCTGACTTGGCAAATAAATGATTTTTTAAGCCACGTCCGCGACCCCTTCTCTTTCTTTCTTTCTTTCTTCCCTTCTCTTTCTTCTTCTTCTTCTTCTTCTTCTTCTTCGCTGCGCTGAAGCTCTCTGTCTCTCTTCGCTCTTCTCTCGCGCGACACCAGCCGAGCCAGCACGCGTCGCCGCCCAGCCGAGCCGCCTGCGTCGCCGCACGCGTCTCCAGCTCTCCTCCTCTTCTTCTTCTTCCCGTTCTTCTCTTTCTCTCCTTTGCTTCTGACTCTCCTTCGCTCCTTCGCTTTGTAACGGTTCTTTCAAAAAACCGTTACAAAGTCTTCGATTTAGTATCGGTTCTTTAAAAAAAACCGTTACTAAGTCTTCGATTTCGTATCGGTTCATTCATTAAAACCGTTACTAAGGATTTATGTTTTTGATTTTCCCGATTTTGTAACGGTTCTTTCTAAAAACCGTTACTAAGTCTTCGATTTAGTATCGGTTCTTTAAAAAAACCGTTACTAAGTCTTCGATTTCGTATCGGTTCTTTCAAAAAACCGTTACTAAACGATTTCGTATCGGTTCGTTCTAAAAACCGTTACTAAGTCTTCGATTTAATTATAAGGAATTATGAAAGAACCGATACTAAATCGGGAAAATCAAAAACATAAATTCTTAGTAACGGTTTTAATGAATGAACCGATACGAAATTGAAGACTTAGTAACGGTTTTTTTAAAGAACCGATACTAAATCGAAGACTTTGTAACGGTTTTTAGAAAGAACCGTTACAAAGCGAAGGAGTGAAGGAGAGTCAGAAGCGAAGGAGAGAAAGAGAAGAACGGGAAGAAGAAGAAGAGGAGGAGAGCTGGAGACGCGTGCGGCGACGTCGGCGGCGACGCAGGCGGCTCGGCTGGGCGGCGACGCGTGCTGGCTCGGCTGGTGTCGCGCGAGAGAAGAGCGAAGAGAGACAGAGAGCTTCAGCGCAGCGAAGAAGAAGAAGAAGAAGAAGAAGAAGAAGAAGAAAGAGAAGGGAAGAAAGAAAGAAAGAGAAGGGGTCGCTGACGTGGCTTAAAAAATCATTTATTTGCCACGTCAGCACGCTACGCAAGCAGATAACTGCTGACTGTGCGTTTAACTGGATGGAGGGGGCAAGTTGAACATTTGGAAGAGTTCAGGGGGCAAAAGTGCGCAAAAAAAAGTTCAGAGGACAAGTTGAATAATTTTGAATAGTTAAGAGGGCAAAAGTGAGATTTTCTCTATTTTAAAAACAAAAATAGAAAAATCAAAAACTGTTTTTTATTTTTAAAAAACAAAAAACAGAATCGATTTAGGTAACAATCTTTTAATTAATCTTTCACACCTCGCCAGGAAAAATTGACTCGGCCAGAAACCATCGTTAATTAATTAGCTGAATGATGTTTGATTAACATTATAACATGGCAGCAATCAACATCAAGCTACTTAGGGGTCCTTTCTACTACCGGCTGATGAGTTGGAGCGAGATTTTTAATTTAATATTAACCATTAGATGTGCTCAAATGAATGGACCAGATTATTGGTGGGTATGGAAGAATTTGCCTGCCACTTTTCGCTCTTATTATCTAAAAAACCGTGCTTCCTACGTATATACGACTGTTCAGCGAGTCATTGACTTGTCCTTATGTTAATTTTGATGGACTCACTACACAGAATACACACATCAACATAATCACCTCTCTCGCCTTGGTTGGATAAAAGACCACGTAATAAACCATTTGGAATTTAAGAAGTTGGTCAATAAGAATCACTTTCATAAAAATAAAATAAACGGTAGATTGGGGGATTTTTAGTGGCCCGGTAAACCTACATGATATCGAAAGAGAATGGGTTGTTCCTCTAAATTAAGAGAGGGGGTTTTGCGTATATGCACCCTTTTTGCAGGACGATAATAAAAAACCACCTTCGATTATATATGTTGAGGGAGAGAGGAACCCAAAGACATAGGGACAGAATCTAAAGGGGAGAGAGAGAGAGAGAGAGAGAGAGAGAGAGAGAGAGAGGAAATGGAAGCGGAGAGAGGAGTAGAGCACGCAATCCGTCCCAACCAGCCAGCGAGACAGATCGAAGGTTTCCTCCACGGCCTTCCCAACAATCTCTGTCAGGTGGGTTTCTTCTTCATTCTCATAGCGGCTTCCTTAATCTTGCAAGGGTCGTTTGATGATGCCATGCCTGCTTTCTGTGTGTTCATCGTCGGAGTTTGGTTCATAATGCTTGCACTCGTGCTCCCCATGGCTCCAATGGTGGCTGTGTATGTTCACCCTGCAGTGATGGAGCTGCTGCACGTGTATGTCTTTGACTTTCGTGTTGATCTTCTCTTCTAGCTAGAGCTCCTCTTCATGGTATGTGCTCTGTTTCTCTGATTTTGATATTGTTTATAACTTTATAATGTGTATATGTTGGAGAAATTATAATTGTGATGCCAAAAGTTACTCCAAAGTGGCCTAATCATTTTTATCTTTTCTCTACTTTTCATTTACAGATGTTCGTCTTTGGCCGTAGGATTGATCTTTTCTGGAGTTTCTCCTTGTATTTTCTCGTGTACTCTGTTTTTTGCTATTGTAGTAATGTAATGTTGTGTTGTTTGAGAGAGAGGCTACGTTAGGAACCTTGTGAGTTGAATATTCAGGGGAGATTTTGATTGTGATATAATAATAATTTTGGGAATTTATGGTTGGTTTGTGTTTGCTCTGTTTTGAGTCGAGATAAAAAAAAAATTCTTTTCAAAATAGAAGGGATGGAGATTGGAAATAAATTGTTTTGAGTCAAGATAAAACTAAATAATTTTCCTCAAAAAAAGATAAAACTAAATAAATTCTTTTCAAAATAGAAGGGATGGAAACTGGAAAGCATGAAACCGAAGAAAAGGACTGAATGAAGTATAGTTGGCCTCTTTCTTTTGGACAAGTAGATCAGAAAGTTAATTCTTGATTGCATATCATCTTTAAAAACTTTTTTATTTAAAGTTGAAAAATACATTGAAAATTTTGTGCAATTGTATTTCCCGAAATACCCCGAACATTTAATAGTCAGAGATTGGATTAATCATTAAATAGCCAATCAGAGCCTACGGGCTTCAAAGCAAAAAAAAAGCCCAATCAGAGATCATGATTCACATTAATCGACATTTAACTTTTCTTTTCTTTTCTGAAGAAAATCAACATCTCACTTCGAAATGCAAAATGAAGATTAAACTATATTTTCCTTCTATCA
This sequence comes from Juncus effusus, assembly GCA_027726005.1. Taxonomy (NCBI): domain Eukaryota; kingdom Viridiplantae; phylum Streptophyta; class Magnoliopsida; order Poales; family Juncaceae; genus Juncus; species Juncus effusus. Next base: position 879,988 of record CM050905.1, on the reverse strand, counting down.
GGTTGAACCATAATTTTTTATTGTGGTTGTATAATTTTAATATATTGAACTGACTTACAGTACTTGAAAAAGTAAATATTGATTTATTTATTTAATAGAAATCAAATTAGGTAATGCTGTCTCCAGTTTTTCTCAGTTATAAAATTTCGTGTTTCTTTTCCCTTTTTTTTCTTCTTCTTTACAACACGACACAAAACGCCAACAAATAATCTTAACAGAACACTTCAAATAAAAAAAATAATTAAAGATGAAAATACTCTTTTTGAATTCTCAGCCCCTAGCACAGCACTCTACACAAATATATCAAATGACAAAATAATTATGCATAAATTAATTGATTTCATTTCACAAGCCTCTTCTTGTTCTGACCGACTTTGGTGTTCCTCCAACCTTCGGCTTTTCTTGCAGATAAACATTCTTCTTATCCTACATAAATAAGAAAAATTAGCATCACTTATCATTAAGGATCCTATTAATATCAATATCAATTTTATTATTTTACGGGTTTTTTTAGAACGTATTTTACGGTTTTACCTCTTTTACATCAACATCCTCATCAGTATCTGAAACCGAATCATCCTCATCCGTCAAAATTTCAAATCCCCCCTGCTTTTTTCCGCTTTTTACAATTCGGTCCCCAGAAAATCCTTTGCATCGCTTTAGCAGCTGCAGCAGCAGTAGCTGCAGATTTAAACGCAGCCTGTGCCGCTTCACTCACGTCATTATATTTATGTATTTCCTCCGTTGAAAAGTTATTTGTCTCTTCAAAACTAGTTTCATGCAATTTTTGATCCACCTGCATTGGAAAGATTATAATTAGGCCCTTTAATTGAGAATTATTGTATAATTAAGTGAAAGTACTATTTGAGTTATTGTACTTACAATTGAGGTTTGAATGGAGATTTCGTGATCCGATTGGAGTTTAATTCCTTTTTTGGTGGCGATCTCTCGTAAAATCCTTTGTCCGTTCTCTAGACTTGGCTGCCTTGTTGACATCTTTTGAATCATCTGTTCATAAATTAAATTTTCAGTTTCCCCAAATCAGATTTTTTTTTTTTTTGAGAAATAAGAATATTTCTCCTATTGGTCATAAAATTCATTAATTAAACAGTTAATTAAAATTTATCAGTAATTTACCTTCGGATCTACTGCACATCCATTACGCAATTGAGAGGCGGCCGAAACAAAATCTTTTCCAAATTTGAAAATAAAAATGCTCCTCGCGTCTTGAAGCTCTAGCAAGTAGCAAGTCGCCGCATCTTGAAGCACAAAAAATCAAACCTGAAATTGCTTCTTTAAGCTCGTCAGGACACTCCATGTTTCACAAAAAGAAAAAGGTCAGTACATATACAATCAAATGAAGTAGAAAAAGATGTTAATATGATTCTAAGAATGGATAAATATGAATTGTTTGTGTAATTAAGTTATATTTACTGGGTAACGCTCAAACTTGGTATTTTCAAAGGGTGTAGATATCTCAGAGACCAAGCTACAATAGCTCTCTTTCATCACATACACATCCAGCATGTTCTGCTCCTTTATCACTTGTTCTACCTGAAAAACAAATTAATCCCAAACAAATATTCAAAATCCAGAAAATCAACCCCTCTAAATAAATATATAAATCAAAATACATGTTATTTTTCTCCTATTGTTATGATTATAACTTACACGAAGCAGAGCGTGGTCTTGATGACCGAGACAGAGGAGTTGCGCCACGTCATCACGACAGTTGGTGACATGAGATAATTGATATGTGAAATATTACAGGAGGAATTTAAGGTACTTTTGTTTATTTCATTGGATAATTTTTTTTTTTTTGTGTTTATCGGAATGATTTTATGTGATAATTGATGTGTGAAATATTACAGGAGGAGTTAGGGTTAGAGTATGATGAAGATGTGGGGGTGAATTTGCATTCATACTAGAAAAATATGATTTGCATCCATACACCAAACTTGCAAGAAAATGATTTGCGTCAAAACCTGACTCGTTGGCACCACAGATATGCGTCGAAACCGTTTGCGAAGTTTTTTTCTTTTGACTAATACCAAAAATGACATTAGTTTTCTCCTGACTAATACCAAAAATAACATGTCAAGCCTACATGTTACGCCACAGAATACCAAAATAACATTAGTTTTTTGCTTTTGACTATTTGCCTGTAGGCCAAAATGACTTGGTTGTCGAGTGTGTCCTGTATTTGGAGATTATAAAGACACGGACGAGGACGGACAATAAATTCTCCTGACAGGGATACATCGCAACCATTCGATTCACTACTATATTGGAGAAATTATCACGTGGCAACAAATTATTGGTTCTATTCACATTTATATTTATCATGGTGACAGAGAATGGGGTCAGCCGCTAATAGATTGGTGACAACAATTTTCCCCGCGAGTGATGATAGACTTCTCCCATTTCTTTCCCCCAATTTCTTGATGACATGGTAATTTGAATTTATGAACCGCTAATAAACATAAAAATGAATTTATGATTCCTATATAAGAAAATGAGTTTTAGGTTTATCACATGTTATATTAGATTCATCATCTTATGCCAATTCATAATAAATTTATAATCCTTATATAGAAAAATTAGGTTTAAATTTACCACATGTTGTATTAGATTTATCATCTCATGCTAGTTAACCCTAATCCCTTATTTTTCACCTACTTTTGAGTTTTCTCAAAATGGCACATCATCATTTTTATCTCGATCGTTCGATCAAATTTTTTGTCTAATCTTAACCATTTATTTTCTCAAATTTATTGATATTTTATGACAACATTTATGTGGTTATTAAAATATAATCACATAATTGGTTGAGTTGGTATCTTGTGTTCCATCTCCGATTTAGTGAGAACAGTTGAATGTATTTCTGGTCATCAGATCTTAATCATATGGTCTCAATGAATCATAATTCAAAGTTGTGTTCAATTATTAATACCAATAGTTAATTAAGAGTTAAATCATTAAAATATTAATAATTTTTTCTTTTCTTCTTTAAGAAATTATAATTCTTAATGAATATTTTATTTCTCATGTTAGAATCATCAAATGTAAATTTGTTAGAATTTTCTCTTTATTTTGAGTTCTATATTGTTATGATTCTAATTTATTTTTTTCTTGCTAAAAATGTGAATATATCATATTTCTTTTTTACAAATCATGTTAAATATAAGTATTATTTTTATTTTTTTTAAAGTTAAACATCTGCAATTAAATCCTATGTGATTTCAACTAAAATCTATGAAATACCTAATTAATACTAGATTTTTTTCGAATATAATATGTCAAGAGAGAACGGCATAAAAAACCAAAGAAAATAAATATGATATTTTAATCTTATAAATCTTAAAGCAAACATAAATTAAGATCATAAATTATTATCCAAATTATTTAGTCAGTTATTATTTTTTTTTATGAATTTATTATTTATGTTATTTTATTTATTATATATAAATTTATTGATATATTGTTATCCATCCTTACAAAATTAGATGTGTATAAAAATATTTTTCAATGCATAAATAGATAGAATATCTTATGATGTAATTCAAAATGATTTAAAACATAGACAACTCGCAATTTTTTTTTAACAAATTCCATAATAAACATTTAGAAGTTTAACAAAAAAAAATTACAGCCTATGATCGTTCTATACAATTATGAATAAATTTGATAAAATACACAAATGTTATATTTATATATAAATGTAATTCAATTATAGTCACGCTATAAAAATGTAGATAAATAATTAAGTTATCCGCAACGAAGCGCGATAATGATCGTAGTTCATAATAAATTTGTGATCTCTATATAAAAAAATGGACTTTTATTTTATCACATGTATTAGATTCACCATCATAATAAATTTGTTTTGATTTATTACATATTGTATTGTTTTCAACAGGCTAGAGAGTGCTCTCGCTCCGCTTCGATATATAAAATTAATTAAATTTTCAATTTTTAATTATCATGATAAATTTCATATTTTAAATTTTTGAATGAAAATTTTAATGTCTTAAGTTTGAGAAAGTAAATTATACATCTTGTATTTTAAGTTAAAGGCAGGGATTTCTTTTACTGAGTGGTAAAACTATGAACTTAATGAATTTAAAAAAAAATCATATTTAATGTGTGCAATTTTGATAATATCTTCTCCTCAGGATAATAGATGGAATGACTTGAGGCGAGATCTTACACTCTCTATTATATTACTTTTTGTATAATATACGGAACATATGAGAATGTTGTATGACCATTCTCTCTAGTAAACCCATTTATTTATTTGTTTATATCCATCTTGAATCTTGACCAATAAAATTGTGCTTGTTTTATGTAAACCGTGAATCAATTATGAGTAGTTTACATGTAACGTATTCATTTACAACTAGGTTGACACCCGCACATTGCTGCGGGTATAAAATTATTATAAAAGATAACAAAAAATAATTTTTGTAATGTTTAAAGATATTATTTAAAAAAATTACAAATTACAAATAAAATTTTGCATAGTCTATAATAACTATTACTACCACACCAATCTTTGTTTTAGTTTTTCTAAATTAATGAATAAGGTAATTTTTTTGAAACACACTAATTGTAGACCTTAAAAATATTTCAATATTAATTAATATTTTTTTTCTTTTCTCTCATGACATTTTTTTTCTTTCTCTCATGATATTTTTCTAAAGTTAACTAACTTTCTTAAACTTAAATGAGTAAATTAATATTTTATAATTATGTTTAAGAAATATTAATTAACTTTAAGAATATTAATAATATTATAATACTTTATTAGGTAAATCTTTAGAATATTTTAATAAAAATTCATTAAATTTAAGAATTTTTTCAAGTGATAGAGAAACTAATTGAACTGAAAGATTTTTTAAACTTTTAAGTATTTTTATTAAACACAATATTTTCTTAAAGAAGTATTTCAAGGGGAAGAAATATTAATTAATATTCTTTTTTTAATTATTAGAGTAAAAAAACTAATGTTATTTGCTCATAACTAATAAATTTTTTTGGCAATAATGTATGGCTTTTTAAAATTTCCAATAATGCAAGGACTATTTTTCAAGTTTGACATAATATAGGATTTTTTTATAAATTTTCATAAATATTAAGCAAGGACTTTTTTATAATTTTAAATAATGCAGGAGCTGTTTTGTAATTTTTATTTTATGTAGGGAATTTTTTCTAATTTTCAATACTGTAGGGACGTTTTTTAACATCACGACAAAATAAGGGGCCTTTGCAAATTTCTTAATAAACGTTTATAATTATTGAGTAAGAACTTTTTCATAATTTCTAATAATACAAGGGATTTCAATTTTAAGATAATATAGAGACCTCTTTTCAAATATCCAAAAATTCAAGGGATACAGCATAATCCAAAAAGAAAAATCAAAAGTCCATATACATTCTAAAGTAATGGACATTTCTCTTTCTCTTGATAAATTAATTAAGAGAAGTTTTTTATGTATCGAAATTTGATGGCCGGGACGCCTTGTGAAAATGCAATATCAACACTTGAACTATTAACTTTTTTGACTATGGTGTCCCACCAATATGAAGATATATCATACCATTTGAGAATTATGTCCCACCAATATGAAGATATGGTAAATGATAGATATCATACATATAACGGGTCGGAGTGCCTCACACAAACTTGACTTGATTCCATACTATCTTGAATAGATTCACAGAAAAACACTAAAAAGAAGACAAGTCAACACAAACAACACAAACACGCAGAACAACAAAAACGAAACCATGCTTTATGACGTGTCATGCTCTCATAAGGCGAAGACTATAGTTTCCCCGCAATCTCGCATAGTTTTTCTTATGTAAAGCACATATTATATAGAGAGCATAGATACTTTCATACAGAAATCAGACCTTGTGAGACGAAGAATCACACACACACACACACAGTGAGAGAGATATGGAAGCGGCAAGAGATAGAGAAGAAGAGCATGTGCAAGTGCAAGTGCAAGTGCAAGCCATCCTTCCCAACCAGCCAGCAGCGCACCTCGGAGCTCTCCACGACCATCGCCTCCCCGACAAACTCCGCCAGGTGGGATTCTTCTTCATACTCATAGCCGCCTCTTTCATCATGCAATTCGATTTTAACGATGCCATGCCTGCTTTCTTGGTGTTTATCATTGGAGTTTGGTTCGTAATGCTTTCATTCGCGCTGCCAATGGCCATGGCTCCTATGGCGGTTGTGCATGTTCACCCGGCAATCATGGAGATGTTACACCTGTATGTCTTTGGCTTTCGAGTCGATCTTCTCTTCTAGAGCTGAGAGTTCCTTCTGCTGGTATGTATGTGCTCTGTTTCTCTGAATTTGTTTTCAACTTTAGAATGTAACAAGGAGTAAAATGTTGGACAAATTACAATTGTGACGACAAAATAACTCTAAAGTATAAACCCTAATCGTTTTATCTTTTCTCTGATTTTCATTCATTTACAGATGTCCGTGTTTGGCTTTCGGATTGATCTTTATTTCTGGAGATACTCCTAGTATCTTTTCATGTACTCTGTTTTGTCATTGTAGCAATAGTAATGGAATTTTGTTTTGCTTGAGAGACTACGTGGGAATCTTGTGATTGGAATATTTCGAGGAAATATGATTCTGAAATGATGTAATAAATTTTTGTGGGATTTGATAATTGGCTCGTGTTTCCTTTGATTTGGGTTTGCAATTTGCATTGTCTTCCTTTTTGTTATTCTGTCACCTTACGGCTTTCAGCCAAATACTCTGTTTTTTTTTTTGTTTGAGTCGCCAAATACTCTGTTTTTTGTTTCAGCCAAAATAGGATTTCTCCGCACGAACATGCTAAGTATAAAAAGTTTTTAGAATTAAAATAAAAAATCTTTACAAAGTGAGAGGAGAAATGAAGAAAAAGACTGCGGAAGGTTATAATATTATTTGGCATAAAAAGAGCAAAAGGTTAATATTAATTGCATATCATCTTTATTTTTATTTATTTTTTTATTAATTGCCCTTAAGCTTATTTATTTTAATTTTGAATTGAAGAGTAATATTGAAAAGTTTGAACAATTGTATCTTCCTTTACTACCTTTATACGGTTATACTGCAGAAGGCTTATTAGTCAAAGAAAGGATTAAACAGCCCAGTCGGAGACTGATTCATTTTACTCAACATTAAATGTTCTATGCATAATTAAGATGAAACTAAATTTTTTTTCTTCAAATTAGAGTAAAACAATATATTTTTTTAATTATGGTTCTTGGTTGTATTTTTATAATTTTAATATTTGATATAAATGAACTGATATAGAGTATTGGAACAAGTAAACATGGATTTATTTAATGAAAATCAAATTAGGTAATCAATTCATGATTCATGTCTCTGTATTATATGCTAGACTATTGAATTTTTCAGTCTTTCTTTTCCAATACAACACGAACGATAAAACAAAAAATAACACAAAACTTCAAATAAGAAAAAAACCCTAACCTTAAAACACTTTTTTTCACATTACTCTTAGTTATAAACAATACTCTACACAAATATTTTCAAAATGGGACTTAATGCACAGTGCAGCATGACAATATATAGAGGCAACAAAAAATATATAAAATTAAGCAAACGGTATATAAAATTTATTTTCTTGGAAGTAGTAAAACAATATATATGTAAAATGATGAAAATAATATATAGAAAATAAAAAGTATATAAAAAATGGGAAGAAACGTACTGAACTAGCTCGTGTTTTATCATTTTATCCGTTAAATGTTTATGTGTCAGTTCACATGACGTAAACAATGATTTGACATCTAATTTTAACACACGCAATGAGATGACAACGTTTTTAAAAAAATATAAGATAAATGTATTAAAATATTATTTTTGTTAGAAAAATATAAGAAGTTTTTTATTTAAGAATTATATTGTTAATTTTTATCTTAGAAAATATAAGATAAGTTATACTTTTATTAAAACATTATTTTTATTAGAAAGTGTACAATTTTTTTTATATAATATATTTTTTAAAAGTTACAATCTCCTTATTTATGTGTCAAAATTATATGTCAAATTATGGTTTATATGTGAAGTTAACGGACACGTAAGTAATTAACAAATAAAAGGTTAAAAAATAACTAGTTAATAGTTTAGGAAAATTGTATCCAAAAAGTGTTGAGAAATAAAAAATTGACTAGTTGAATAGTTTAGGGGCGAAAATAGGAAGTCTGTTATAGCTGCACACTTTTGCTTGTTTTGGTAAGTAATCTTTGTAGTTTTTATAGACAAGCAAGAGTCCTTTCATCACAATGGACTGTATAAGTATAGTTTGAGCTTTGCTATTTCTCGCAACTTAGACTTGCATCTATAAAAACATTGCCATAGTTCTGCTGGATGACTTGCTGCACAGGTTTACCTAATTAGGTCATAGAGAATTGGTTTTGGGACTCAAAGCTGATATCTCATCTTTAATTTTCTAGGCGTCACTTTCAGGCTATTTTTTATGGGAGCTCTTTCAGACTTTTTTCCTCTCAAGTCCCAACACCAAAATGCGGATAATTTCTCTTTCTGTTTTTTTTTGAATTGCATGTCAATAGCCTACTTAGACATTACATTAAATAAATACTTGTTATATGAATTATTTACAATCGTTTTTCTTGAGTTTTAACGAGTTCTCAAGATAAATCTAAAAATGTCTACACCCTAACTGATATAGACTAATTGGCCAAGTACCGAATCTCCGGTCTGATCTGGGGCTCCGTGACGGAATTGCGTCTTGCCCATTAGTTTCATCCACTCTTCTGCATTCTTTTTGATGAGCGAGAATACTTGATCTTTCGTATTCTGTCTATTATGAAAAACTCTGGAGTTGCGCTCCTTCCATATTTCCCAGCAACATGAGCTCCATATACTTCCCCAGGTTTTCTTTTGCGTTTTGTCAATTCTTTTAGACATCCAGTTGTATAATTTTACCGGGGATCGTATAGTTGTAGGAGGATTGATGCTAAAAGTATTGCAAACTCTGACCCATAGTGCATGTGAGTATGAACATTGAGCGAAAATGTGCATGTGACATTCATGGTTGCATGAGTTGTATAATGTGCATTCAGCCGTTTTGATGCATTCTTTTCGGACAAATTTGTCTCTTGTGTTGAGTTTTTCATTACTCATTAGCCAAGCAAAAAACTTGACTCGTGGTAAAGTCTTAAGCTTCTATAAAAATTTGCCAAATGTTCTCTTGTGTCCTCTGTCCACAAAAAAATTATATGTCGATTGTACTGAATTTTTTTTTTGTTTTGCAAGGGAGCCAAATTAATCGGTTTTCTTCTTTTTTGGTGGGGAAAGGAAAAAGATTAATTGACAAAAATATATATAATCTTTAATTATCCCAATAAATCCATAATTTTACTTTTAGGGCATCATCAAACGATCTGGAAAATAAACGCACGTATGAACGTTTTCCATCTGAATACATGTAGTAGTAGATCAGCGCACAAGATGTTATTTGAGTGCATAGTATATTATCAAACTCGCACAAATACAATAAAAACTAGCATCAAACTCAAAAAACAGCATTAATTTGTCATTTATAAATTTCTCTTAAATAATTTACTAGCTCTTTAACTAATTTCCTCACTGGCATTTTTTTTATGAATTTAAGTAATAAAAGAGTTGATACAAAAAGTAGATTAGTCAAGAATATTTTGTGTTAATAAAAGTGTTAATGAAAGAGGGAATATTTTGGGGAGGCGAGAATATACAACAGAAATACATGATGACACAAGTTGAGTGCATTTGCGTGCAGCGACTATATGAAATGAAGCTCATAGCTTTACGAACAAACCCGTCTCGCCTCAATCCACAAGATATAAACATACTCGCCCTCGCTACCCCTTTCCTTTCCTTTCCTTTCCTTTCCTTCCCTCCAGTCAATGACTCGCAAAAGCAGTGACGTGGATTGGAGAATGGCACAGATCCAAGCCAGACAAATAATTCTGCTGACGTGGGACCTGTCGAATCCTCTCCTCTATAAGGGATATTGTTACTTGGCAAAATTATATTGGTTCGGTTTATATTATCCTCGTGGCACAGTAACAGAGAAGATTGAGGGCAAGGCGTCCTATATGAAAGAGACGGCAGCATCTATTTCATATAGGAAAAATATATTTATCACCCAGTAAACGTTCCCTCCAGTTCACCGTTTATCACTGATAAACGGGCCCCACATTTAATTTAAAAAAAAATGGGCCCCGTTTACCAGTGACAAACGGTGGACTTGGGGTGGTGTGGTGTGGTGTGGTGTGGATGTAACCCCTTTTCATATAACACGACCCATAGGGATCTTTTGGATCGAAAATTGCTACTGTGAGAGGAGAAAAGGCAGAGAGAGAGAGATGGAAGCAGCAAGAGAAGAAGAGTACGCCATCCGTCCCGACCAGCCAGCGGCGCACCACGGAGGTCTCCGCCTTGCTCACAATCTACGCCAGGTGGGCTTCTTCTTCATCATCATAAGTGCTTTCTTCATTATGCAATTAGAGGTTGATGACGCCATGGCTGCTTTCGGCGTGTTTATCATCGGAGTTTGGTTCATAATGCTTTCATTCGCGCTCCCCATGGCCATGGCTCAAATGGCGGATCTGCATGTTCACCCTGCAATCATGGAGATGTTACACGTGTATGTCTTTGGACGTATTGATCTTCTCTTCTAGAGCTGAGAGTTCCTTCTCATGGTATGTATGTGCTCTGTTTCTCTTTTTTTGTTTTTAATCATAATGTTAGTTCAGAGACTAGACTCTGTTAAGATTGGTTTACGTTGGAGAAAGTACAATCACTTAGACCCCCTTTTGATTTTGATTCACAGATGTTTCGTGTGCGGGTCTCGGATTGATCTTCTTTTCTGGGTTTTCTCCATGTAGTTTCTTTTTGTACTCTGTTTTTGTGTTGGTTGAAAAAACTACGTTAAGAACCTTGTGATTGTAATATTTCGGAGGAGTTGATTGTGAAGCAATCATTTTAATCGGGTTTTAATGTTAGTTCGTGTTTCCTTTGATTTGGGTTTGCATTGCTTTCCTTTTTATTTACCTTGTCAACGTTTCAGCCAAACGTTTATACGGAAGCTGCACGGGTATAATTTTTTTTTTCGAAGTATAATTTATTTTTCAGATAAAATAAAAAATGTTTCAAAAGGTTTTTATGACAATATATTCTGATTTTCGTGGAAAAAAGAAAATTTGAAACTTGAGAGGACGATCATATGCAAAAAAGTAAAGGGATAATTTCATATATGCCACTACAAAAACTCTAAATATCATATTTGCCATTATAAAAACTTAAATATCATATTTGTCATCATAAAAACTTAAAAATATCATATATGTCATTACAAAATCTAAAATATCATATTTGCCATTACAAAAACTTAATATATCAAATTTACCATTAAATTTACTCAAAACTTAACACCATTTATTTTTTCCGTTAAAATTAACGGTCCAATCTTATAATTACCATTATATCCGTAAATTCATTTTATGAATTAGATTCATATTAAATCTCTCTCCCTCTCTCTCTCTCTCTCTCTTCATGATTTAGATTCATATATAAGCAAGAAAAATCTTTCTTTTAATTTGAAGTCAAAAGAATTTGATATGAGAGAAATGAATTGATTATTTTTTTGAATAATTTTTTCTCTCGTGTCAAATAATTTTGACTAACAAATTGAAGTAAAGATTATTTTTATTTATATATGAATTTCAATCATGAAGAGAGAGAGAGAGAGAGAGAGAGAGAGATCATCAAATGAATTTTTAATATGAAATCTAATTCATTAACTAAATTTAGGGGTATAATGATAATTATAATATTGGACCGTTAATTTTAACGGAAAAAATAAATGATTTTAAGTTTTGAGTAAATTTGATGGCAAATATGATATATTAAGTTTTTGTAATGGCAAATATGATATTTAAGATTTTGTAATGACATATATGATATTTTTAAGTTTTTACAATGGCAAATATGATATTTAAGTTTTTATAATGTCTAATATGATATTTTGAGTTTTTGCAATGGCATATATGAAATTATCCCAAAAGTAAATGGCAAATATGATATTTAAGTTTTTATAATGTCTAATATAATATTTTGAGTTTTTGCAATGGCATATATGAAATTATCCCAAAAGTAAACAAAAGTTAGAAGGCCTTGTAGATCAAGAGAAGAGAAGAAAGGGACTTCAAAACACGGCCCACATCTTTGAAATCTTGACGTGTCTATGCTTAAATTTGAACTAATTTATTCCTAACCCAGCAAAAATTATTTTTGATAAAATCACCCATTGCACCCCATGTAATTATTTCTATGTTATTTTTGGCATGATCTATTCTATATTTTTGAAAATACTTATTTTTTCTTTTTCCAAAAAGGGCATTTTTTTTAATTGCAAAAAAAAGGCATATTTTTATTATCCCTGATCTAATTATGTACTCAATATTTCACCTCTTATATATACTATTTTTTTGTCGATGTTCTTTTTTTTTTTGACAAAAATATATTTCTTTCAAAATTAAAAAAATCTTTTTGTACAAATATGTACTTTTTTAATTTACTGTATATGATCACATATACAAGATATATATAATTACATTAAAATATTATGTATATGGATGATCGTAGGGGTGTAGAACTTGGATACCTATATCAATGAAATTAAAAATTCAGTTTCTGTTGTGTGTATATATATCCGCGTTAAACCCATTAACATTCATATTCAAAATGAAAGTTTTTATTTTTTTGCAAAAAAAAAATGCAAGTTTTTGAAACAAAATCTAAGTAATATCATCTTTAATTTTGAGTTAAAAAAATAATATTGATAGATTTCTGCAATAGTATTATTCATAAATGCTCTATAAAACTAATTTTTCCTTCTGAATTGAATACAATTGAGCTGATATAGAGTATTTTTAATCAAAATCAAAATTAGATAAAATAAAAAAAAATCATGATTAGATAATTCTGTCTCATGTTTTTCTCCGTTGTGTGCTAGATGTTTCTTTCCTTTCCAACTTTTTTCTTTACAGTACAACAAGAACAAAAAACTTGAAGAAGACACTTCAAATAAAATAATTCGAAGATAAAAAAATTATCCTTTTCACACATGTTTTACTCAGTCCTAAGACTCATAAAACAGTATACATAAATATTCTCAAAATTACAAAATAAATATGCATGAATGAATGAATTAATTTCCTTTCAAAAGCCTTTTATTGTTCTGAACGACTTGGGTTTTCCTCCAATCTTCGTTTTTTCTTCCACATAAACATTCTTCTTCACCTAGAACATAAAAGAAAAAAAAAATAAAATAAAATACATCACCTATCAATATCATTTATGAATCCTTACAACATAGAACTAAAATCAGTTTTGTTATTTTATGGATTTACCTCTTTTACATCAACATCCTCATCATTATCCGAATTCGATGAATAATCCTCTTCGCTCAAAATTTCAATTTCCCCCCGCTTTTCTCCACTTTTTACAAATCGGTCCCCAGAAAACCCCTTGCCTTGAAAGTCGGATTTTGAGAGCTCCATTGCGGCTTTAGCAGCTGCAGCAGCAGTAGCAGCAGATTTAAACGCTGCTTGTGCTGCCTCACTAACATCTTTATATATATGTATTTCTTCCGTTGAAAAGTTATTAGTCTCTTCCAAACTAGTTTCATGCATTTTTTGATCAACCTGCATTTAAAGGATTACAATTAGCCCTTTTTAAAGAGAATTATTATATAGACAAATTTGTTGTTTGTATTATTGTACTAACAATTGAGGTGTGGAATGAGATTTCATGATCCGATTTAAGTTCAATTCCTTTTTCGGCCGCAATCTCTTGTAAAACCCTTTGTCTGGTCTCCAAGCTTGGCTGTCTAGTCGACATTTTTTGAATCATCTGTTCATAAATTAAATTTCCATATTTCTCAAATCAGAATATTTTTCTTATTGGTAATATAAAATAAGTTTATTAATTAAAAAATTCAAATTGAATTGATCATTAATTTACCTTTGGATCTACTCTGCACCCGTTACGCAACTGAGAGGCGGCAGAAACGAAATCTTTTCCAAATTTGGAAATAAAAATATGGCGAGCATCTTGAAGCTCAGGCAAGTCACCGCATCTTGAAGTGCCAAAAATCAAGCCTGAAATTGCTTCTTTTAGCTCATTAGGACACTCCCTATTTCACAAAAAAGTATAAAAGTTAATTATTTAATGAGATAAAGTAGAGAAAATGTTTTTTTTTTTGAAGTTCAGCCCATTAGATTTAGAAATTTTGTTATATACGTGTTGCGTTTGTCGGGAACTTTAACCAACTTGGCTATAGGCCACTTGCAAATAGAAAAAAATGTTGATATGAACTTAAGATTGGTTATTTAGTTAAACTTAATTATGAACTTTTTTGTGTAATTAAGCTATTTTCAGTGGATAAAAACTTATAAATCACACCTAGAATTTTCAAGGAGTGAAGATCTCTCAGAGACTAAGTTGCAATAGCTTTCTATCATCACATACACATCCAGCATGTTCTGCTCCTTTATCACTTGCTCCACCTGAAAAATAAATTAATCTCTAATATTCAAAATTCACAAAATAAAACCCCCTAAATAATTCTAAAAAATTAAAATAGATGGTTCTCTTTTTTTACTTACGCGAAGTAGAGCACGGTCTTGATGGCCGAGACGGAGGAGTTGCGCCACGTCATCACGAGCATTGGTGACACGGACCGCACGATGGCTTTTGAGTACTGCCAACCTGGACTCAGCGAGACTGAGAAATGATTTGAGCTTCGCATTATCTTTTGAAGTCCTGCCTAGGAATACATCAAGCCTTCTCCCCATCTCTTCTTCTCTCTCGGAAAAACTCTCTGTTTCTCTCACTCTGAAGAATGGTGTGTGGTGATTGAAGTATGAAAAGCAGGGTTTATATACCTGGTGAGGTATTGAAGAAAACTAAGGAAAAATAACTTGCTTTGATGCTAAGTATTTGACAGTTTTCTGAACGCGGCTTGAATAAATAACATGAATGAATGGGAGAGAATACTGGGATATAAGCTACTCGGTATGACTTTTAGATCCTTTGAGGTTTAGCATTCTGTGTGTGTCTATTTGAATGAATGTGATGAAATTCAATAAGTGAAATATCATAAATTTATTGCATTTTTTGAAATATAAATTGGCAATGAATAGTATTATCTATTTCCATTTTTCTTTCACATCCATTTCTTTGTATTACTGCATGTAAGACTACAGAGTTTAGTGTAACAGAAGATCTTTACTCTCATGGCTGCACTTGGATTACTATTTCTTGTTACTACAATAATAAATGGGATAATTTTTCTTAATTGACCTTGTCTTTTGACTATCCATGATTCTAGATCCTGGACTTACTCTAAATTTGAATGATTCAATGCGTCACGCTTAGTCCTGTGGGCTTTTTTCAACAATAAAAAGCTGGGATAAAAAAATTATTGGTTGGATTTTCTCCAATTTTAGCCCATAAGCCTGTAAACCTAATAAGGGGATAAGAGTTTTATTGGTTGGATATTTTCCCATTTTATCACATAGTGAGTTGGGTTTGGTACATCAAGAATTGTCTATGAAGCAACAGAAGTTTTTAAAATTTTACTTTACTTGGAAAAAGAAAGTATTTAAGGCGAAGTTTTACTGTCAAACCATAATAATCACTCCAAACTAAACATGGTAAAATATAACTGGAAGTAGAGTCCACTTACTTAAAGTACACCAATGCACCGGGTGTTTCTTGTTTGTATAGCTCTTTGATTAATCATGTTTTGTTCATATGAAATGCAATTTGTGTCGTAATTTTCTGCTTTCATGGTGCTTGCTTGCTTGCATGACTAACCTAATAACAGTTGTACATTCATAATGCAATAATAGTGACTCGTCATGATTTTTGTGTTTTGTCCGCACTATAAATTAATTAACAGCATATCAACTAACTAACAACACAAGCCATGCTAGAAAAAAATAAAATGCTCTTTTGGTCTCCTAATTTTGGATATTAGAGGAACCAATGTCAATTTTCTAGGGGAAATGGGAAATGCAACAGGGTTGTATATGTTGAATGTAAGGGGTGATAGACGCATTAAGCTCGAAATTTGCAATAAATTATTTTTTTCACTATGGAAAAGCTTCCGGTAGCTCTCGCAACACATTCAAGCGTCACAGAAAAGACGTCGCACTGTATATTAATAGCATGGAGACTTCATCACGCGGGGGTTATAAGGTGTTAAGGTGTGAACATGAGGATGATTCAGAGAGGGGATTAATTCTGCAGATTATGCAAAGAATATGTTACATCCCGGACCTATTTTTTGACCGAGATATAACGGTCGTATATTCTTGAGGATATACGACACTAAAATCGTACTATATAGCGGAATAATACAAGGAATATATAAAAACAAGTATCTAAAACTTTTTATTACATTTAATTATTTTTACATTTATTTTAATTTTTCGATATTGTGACGACGTTCAACCCGATGCCCCGAATAACTGAACATAAAACCTGGGAAGGATGAAAAAAGGGGGATGAGTACGAAACTCAGTAAGGGTATGATTCGCATACGTTAAAAATAATATTAATTTTGATAAATAAATATTTGATAAAATCATAATAAATATAAATATATTGAAAATTATTTTATATTGGGATATCGTCTTTCTCATTTCTCTTCACATATGCACATATACACATTAGATCATACTCCGTGACATCGAGTACGCCCACAAATACAAGTCTTTCCGAGCTCGTTATTGAGTGATCGGCGACCCTAGTTTCTCTCTACTAAGTACGTCCTATCACCTATGCGAACCAGCGGTCCTGGTTTCTCTCTACCAAGTACGGCTGTATCCACTTTAATTATTCTCACACGTTCTTTCAATACATCATCTTATCCCATAAAAATATTTATTTCTCAAAAATATATTGTATTATTCTCAAATATTATATTTAGTATTACCAAAATAATTTAAAAACAGTAAACGTATAAGAGAGCAAAAATTCCTTACCTTAAATCTTACGATAGAAAGGAAGCGACAACTGACTTCTATGCTAACAATACAATCTTTTTGGGAAGTCTGACTCCTCTTATTTAATCCTCACAAATAAGTAACTTGAAACATATCTCCCTTCGACATGAATATGAGGTAGAAATATTTATTTTTGTGAACAAGGCTCTTAGTTGATATTACTGACGTGACTAATGACGTACTTCATTTTATTAAAAATCTTTTTTTGCGACTTTCTATTTCATGTTTTTTTTTTAATGATCAACCTATAAGCCTGTAAACCTAATAAGGGGATAGGAATTTTATTGGTTGGATATTTTCCCATTTTATCACATAGTGAGTTGGGTTTGGTAGATCAACAATTAGTACCTATGAAGCAACAGAAGTTTTTAAAATTTTACTTTACTTGGAAAAAGAAAGTATTTAAGGCGAAGTTTTACTGTCAAACCATAATAATCACTCCAAACTAAACATGGTAAACTATAACTGGAAGTAGAGTCCACTTACTTAAAAATACACCAAGGCACCAGTGACAGATTATGATGAGTCAAAATATACTTATCGGTCATGATAGCACAGTCAAAATATATATATAGTTGAGAATTCTCATGTCAAAATAATTCTATTTGCGATGAATTGATTTTTGAATTCTGACAAGTTTTGATATTTTACTCAGTCAAGGCTGGGCCTCTATCGGCCTTCAAAGCCTGGGCTAAATCTATAAATTTCCCCAATACAAGTACTAAATAGTGTGTGCCATATGAAAAAAATAAAATTACTAGGCCGATGTCATTTCCTAAGGCCCATCACCTGTAAAACTAGAAACTCATTTCTTCTCCAGAGTCCATAATCTTCCGTTGTTCGACCAGCTCATCGAAGAGAAACGCGTTGTTTTTTTCAGCCCCTCTTCTTTCACGTTCGACTCAGCTCATCGAATTAAACCTCAAAATTTAAACTCTTATCTGCAGCTTTTTAAGATTTTGAAGCTGAACCCGGAAACTCACTAGTTGCTGAAATTTAAACGCTCGCTGGATTTTATATTTGGTATTTGCATGATTACATCCTCTTCTTTCTTAATTTTTTATGCTTAGATTTTAATGAAGCATAGAAATCAATTTCATCTGCTTCTTTGACTAACGATAACCTTTATATATTCCTTGCAGTTAACTTATTAAGTTATGACTCTTCTGAATTATGTTCGGGCATTGGATCAGGAGGAATGTGGAACAGCCCGCTTAGTGTATATCTGTAACATTATCAAGCAATTTAATCAAATTAAGTGGTTGTTACCAACTGATTCTCAAGAAAATTCCTATGCTGAGGCGCTCGCCCATGTGGTTCGTGTTCTTTCAGCAAATAATAATAATACTCCATCTTCTCTTGGAGGTAATTGTTCTCACCTGAGCACCCTATTTAATTATAACATGAAAATATGACTATTCTGCTCAGGAGCTTTCTTTATTTACTGTTTGTGAAGAAGGTTGCAGCAAAGAGAAGAACCGTAAAAATTGTTTAAAGGAGATGTTAAACCTTCTGCTCTGCATGCAGCGTAGCCGCTTGTATAATCCCCCGTCTGATCAAGAAATCGGATACTATCTGCTCATCAAGAAATATATTAGGTCTATCATAACTTTCTACGAATCTCGATACGGCACAGGCACAGTTCTTGATTTTCTTTGTTGTTTCTTTTCGTTTTGTTTCCCGAAATCCTTTTTGTTTATTTTTGCAATTCGTGTTTTGGCAGAGCGAGATGAGGAGTTGGGGTGCTTTTCGCCCTTTAGGTACTTGCATCACATGACAGAGCTGGTGGAGCTCAATAAATATTTGGAGGATCTCTTACCAGTCGTATTGAAGATGGACATAAAAAATGGTTGGACATCTCTTTTTTTTTCTTTTTGAAAGACAATAACGCATTACCTCATAATTCACATATAAATATATGTGGAGTAGGTTTCTCCAAATGAACCCAATTTATTAGCAAACCAAATTTTTATTCAGAGGAACTTTTTTTTACCATTTTTAAGCCATTTTACAGAGAATTTTGACCCAATCTTTTACATTTTAAACTAATCTTTTAGCTAATTAATTGGCTTTTTCAAAACGTGCTGCATTCAGTCAGCAAAATATACTATTTATTTTGAACGCCAGGGTATAGACTGACATGACATCGATGTATCATCGATATTAACAGTTTTTGACTAGGCCTCAATTGATCTTTAGTTTTGTAGTTGGTTCTCAAGTTTAAACAAATAAGTCTCCAAGCTACCTTCTGGTACACCCCAATCCCGTTTTTGGTTCTGGGATGTAATATTAATAATATCATTACAATAATTCACTCAAAATATAAAAAAAAAATACACTTATTTTATATTTAATTTCTTAAAAAAAATAATTGCTCCACGACGCCGCTCAAATTCCGATACCCAAAACTTGAAACCTGGGAAAAAAAAGAAGGGAGGGATGAGTAATCAACACTTAGTAAGGGTACCCGTCTCATATGCCACAAAACAAAAAAAATATAATACTTTATACAAAAATACTAAGTAGTAATAAGATAAAGTTTTCGAAAAAAATCATTAATAAAAATATTTCCGAGCTCATTGTTCGATGATCGGCGGCCTTGGATTTCACCACACACAGAATTACTCTTTCAAGTACGGCCTCACACTTAAATTTAACCAGCGGCCTTGGATTCCACCACACACAGACTTACCCTTCCAAGTACGGCTATTATTTCATTACTAATATACTATATAATAATTTATATAAAAAAATGATTAAAGTATAACATATGAGAAAAGTAAATCCTTTACTTCAAAAGATGTATACGACTCTTCCAAAATTCAACATGTAAAACCACTCCAACATAGATATAAGTTTTGAACCAAAATGTATTTCTATTAGACAATACTATAAATATTTTAGTGGGAAAATGATGATAATGGAGATGGAGAAGAAAGAGTAGAATTCTCTTGACTGATTTCTTATTTATAGAAAAGAGGAGCTTGCCGCTCAAGTTAACATTAAATCAGAACATAAATGTGAAGAGTTTCGGTTGCAACTTGACAAATACAATGGTGTAAATGAGATGAATAAAGTATTTGGCCAATTAATTCCCCACCGTTTCATGCATGTCTTAAAATGAATTGATAATTCGGTTCATAATTATCATTAATACCTAGTAACTCTTGTATTTTACAACCTTAACCTATTTCTAGACAACCTAAATGGTATATTGACTTGGTCAACTTGAAATAAATGCATGAAGCCAACATTTATATATAAATATAAAATTTATAAAATTATGGGTTATAACACCTTCAATTATGCAACATGGCACAATGCGCATTGGAACAAGAATTGTTATACCTGGACAAGACTAACTACATGTACAATCTGGCCTAATATAACCGCTGAGGCCAATTAAGTGTTCAAAATGCTCACGTTTTAATTTCAGTAAATTAGTTGAAAAATAGACCATGTTTAAACACTTAATAAAGCTTAAAACCAAGATTTTGGATACTTCAATTCATCAAAAGTTAAAACACCAATATAGAAAATAATAACATTCAAATACCTTAAATCCCTGCTCTCTCTCTCTCTCTCTCTCTCTCTCTCCAAAAAAGAAAATACAAAAAAAAAAAATAACTCTACAGACCAAACAAACCAAAATCATTACAATAACTACAACCCCAAAAAAACACCAAAAAACCAAAAAAAATCATCACAAAAATCAATAATATCCATTTACCAACTTATTTTTCGATACCCTGCTGGAGATACTGAATAAGATCATACGCAGCCATGGTCCACTTGTTGTGCACGTCCCCGCATGCCCAGATCATGAAATTGGCAGCCTCACGCTCGTTCATATCTGGATGGAACCGCTTGCGCAAGTCCCCAATCGGGCTGAAGCACGGCAGCCCGCTGTTCGTCATGAGACTTAGTGGTTATTATTCCGTTCATATGGCGGCGCACTGCCAAATATCCTTTCACGCATAAAATTCTCAATAATCACTTGTTAAATGCAAAGCACAAAATTTCACCATCATTAGCTAGACGCAAATCAAGCGAAACACTTAATAAAATCTAAAACCAACAAATATTCATCCTTAACTTCACGTCTTCAAAACATCAAGAAAATAATAAAAATAAAATGCAAATCCCTCTCTCCAACAAAACCCGAAGTACCTAACTCTACAAAACCAACCAGAACAAATCAATCATATTACAATAACTACGAAACCACCTGCTCATTAAATACAAGCCCCCATTTATTTTTCGATGCCCTGCTGGAGATACTGAATGAGATCATACCCAGCAGTGGTCCACTTATTGTACGCGTCCCCGCATGTCCGGATCATGAAATTGGCAGCCTCACGCTCGTTCATCTCTGAATGGAACCGCTTGCGCAAGTTCCCGATCGGGCTGAAGGATAGCAGCCCACTGTTCGTCATTAGACTTATTGTGGTTATTATTCTGTTCATATGACGGCGCACCGCCAAATATCCTTTCACGCACAAAATACTCAATAATCACTTGTTAAATGCAAAGCAGAAAATTTCACCATAATTAGCATAGACGCGAATCAAGCTAAACACTAATCTAAAACCAACAAATATTCATCCTTAACTTCATGTCTTCAAAACATCAAGAAAATAATAAAAATAAAATGCAAATCCCTCTCTCCAACAAAACCCCAATAACTAACTCTACAAAACCAACCAAACCAAATCAAATCAAATCATATTACAATAACTACAAAACCACCCGTTCATTAAATACGAACCCTCATTTATTTTTCGATGCCTTGCTGGAGATACTGAATGAGGTCGTAGCCAGCAGTGGTCCACTTGTTATACGCGTCGCCACACGTCTTAATCATGAAGTTGGCGGCCTCGCGCTCGGTCATCTCCGGATGGAACCGCTTGCGCAGGTTCCCGATCGGGTCGCCCCGGCTGAAGCACGGCAGCCCGCTGTCCGTCATGAGACTGATTGTCGTGATTATTCCGTTCATGTGGCGGCGGGCCGCTAAGTAGCCTTTCACGCACAAACTGATGGATGAAAAAGAAATGGATGAAATTAGTTATGATTGGGGTTATTGAGTTGATTAAAGCTGTACGGTGATAAATAATTAGGTTTATTGTGGTTATTATTCCGTTCATGTGGATTCAGGCCGCTAAATATCCTTTCACACACAAACTGTTGGATGGAAAATATATAGATGAAAATTGTTTTGTAGTTGAGGTTATTGAGTTAATTAAAGTTCTATGGTGATGAGTAGTTAGGGATAGATGGGGGGTTGGTCTTGGTATTTTAATCGGATTACAATTTAGTCTGTGTACTTTTTATTTCATGCAGCCATGTGCCGCTAAATATCTTTCCACACACAAACTGTTGGATAAAAGAAACAGATAAATGTATGAATAAAATTGCTTATAAATGAAGTTATTAAGGGTAAAATAGATAAAATTATTTATAGTTGAAGTTATCGAGTTAATTAATGCTCCGTGGTGAGAAATAATTATGGATAGATGGACGGTTGGCTAGTCCATGCACTTTAATTGAATTGCAATTTAGTCCCTGTACCACTTATTTGAACTTTTTGACTAGTCAAGGACTAACCGTGGATAGTTCTATAAAACACAGTGATCAATAAGCTTAAGTCACTAGTACGAGGACCAATTGGCAACCCAATTAAAGTACACGGACAAACCATCCATTTATCCTTAATATTAATATCTGGGTAAAAGGTACAAGTAATAAATAAGTACAATAACTTGCCTGACGAATTGGTACCACGTGTCGCTCTTCATAGACCCAGATGGGTCGAGGAGCTGAGTCATCTCGTGACTCAGCTTGAATTGAGCGCTCTCGAATCTCATGTTGCCACCTGGCGACGTCTCCAATATGAACCCAAAATCAATATGAACCAGCCTCCCCTGACTAAAAAGCCAAAACACATTTCCATCACATATTTAACCTTTTACAGAAAATATAATGATTAATTATTGGGATGAATGAACCATTAGTCCCTTTAATAGGATCACAATTTCGTCTCTGTACTATTTATTTGACATGTTTGGTCCTTGTTTGTATCTCAAAGAATATTTTCATAAAGTACAAGGTCCAAACACGACAAACCAATAGTACAGGGACTAAATTGCAATCCAAATAAAGTACAAGGACAAACGGTGAATTTATCCCTTTTAAATATTTTTAATTTACCTGTCGAAAAGGAGGTTGCCGTTGTGTCGGTCCTTCGGCTGGAGCAAAAGACTGGCTACAGCATAACCGGCGCTGGAAATCATAAACATTTCACGAGCTGTTTCGAAAGATGGCGATCCGACCGGTCCAAAATCTTGTTGGAATATCTCGTACAAACCGCCGTCTGTTGTTTCACCCATTTGGCTCCTACTCCTAGTATTTGGCACCACCTGATTAAATAAACAAATATTTTGTTATGTGAACACATGTATGATATTATTATTAATTAAGTAATGAACCTCAACGATGCCTCGGCCAGGGCCGGTCGGGAGAACGCCATAAGGGAATAAATAGAGATTTATTCCAACCGCGTTAAATATGTCGCGTAATAACGCAATAACTTGCAGCGCAAGAACGTCTTGTCTACAGTCATCTCCTACCTGTTAAACAAAAAGGAAAAAAACATTAAGTAACAAGTCACAAACATTCTTCTTCTGCGGTTAATTAGAAAAAGATTATATAATTAATTATTCACACTTTTTTAACCAGCTAATTAGAAAAAAAAATTAATAATAAATAACGTGCATTTCATTTGAAGTTAACTACAAAAACATTAGCAAATAAATCATGTACATTTCTTTACACAGTAAATTGAAATAGATTAAATAATAATATACTTGAATTTTTTTCATGCGGTAAATCATACATAGTAAGGTGGTAAGCGAAACATAGATTTACCTTGAAAATGCAAGCTTGAGGTTTTACGTCGGTCGGGTCCCCGTCTTTATCGACCACATTAAACGTGATCATGATGGGGACTTTGGCGGCGGATTGAAGCGGGATTCCGCTGTCCAACACGATCCCTCTCACTATTTTATTCCTTGCCGTCGGTAAGTATAGATCGTCGCCTTCTATACTTATCTTCTCCAACTCCCTAAATTCAAAATAAACAATCAAATCACACATTAAATTTAATAATTCATTTTTGAATTTTCTATTTTTTTGTGTTTACTTTCGGATGCCGGCACGCCTTTCTTCCTTGGGAAGAGGGAAAAGAACGCCGGAAATGGATGTGACCTTGTCGAAAAAGTCAAACTCCCGGTTGAACAAATCGCGGGCTTCTGATGTGAAACCGTCGATTATTTTCTGCCTTACCAGAGAGAGTATTGCGTGAAACGGATTCGCCTGGAACCAAAAAATTAAAGGAAAATGGAAATAATGATCCACTCGTTATAAAATAAATATATACCAATATTTAAAGATAATTTGAATTTTTACAAATTCATTTTTGAAATCTTTAAGTATGTATATTGTATAAATTAAAAAGAATTCCTTACTTTAGTGATGGTTCCTTCCTTTTCATTTTCATCAAACTCCTCGCCCTGAACAAAGGAAATGTAAAAAAAGAGTTAAAATTCTTACATTGATTTTGAAATAAAAACCCTATCAACCAGAAGACAAAATAAAATAAAATTACATATTTAAAAAAAATATATATATATTATATCGATTTATTTACCTGAAGGTGCCATATCAAGATATGAGCAAAAAAATTACTTCTCCTCGCCGCTCCAAGCAAATACCCTTCCATCAATTTCTGAAAAAAAATACCAAAACAGTCAAAGACTCAAAATCAAAACCATTTAAAACACCATAAAGATTCAAAAAAAGTTAAAAGAGCTGACATCATCATCGTAACGGAGAGCCTGGACCAACTGAGGCATGAAAAACGTGACACTTTCAGGCGGGTACGACTCAAGAACTCTGAGAACATAAGCCATCACTCTGTGGTGGCCTTTGTAAGGAGGAGTGAGAAACTCGAGCGCTTGAGTGATAGAGCAGTTCGCCCAGTGTGGTAACTGGTGAAGCAATATGGAATTCTCATCTACCGCTTTTGGAGTTACGAAGAATGGCAATGCTTCTGGTATCGTTCTGATCTCACATATATGCGTCTGAAAAAAAATATATATATATATATATATATATATATATATATATATATATTGTAATTTAATGTATGGTGTGTTAGTTTATTTATTTGTTTTTGGAGATTTTTGGTGTACTTGAACGAGTTGAGTGATTTCAGAAGCTAAGACGGAATTTGTGGGGAATCGTGAGGAGAGAGAAAACGCGATGCGAGGGTCCACTGAAAAAGCAGTTCTTGCATGCTCGATCCATTTATCGGCTGTGATTTTATTGCTTCGAAATGTCGTACTTTCCCTGTATTATATGAAAAATCCTAGATTAGCTAAGAATATTTTTATGAGCTGATATAAATCAAGAGAAAAAGGGGAAAGTTAAATTACTTGGTGTTTAATGGTTGAGCCCAAACTTCTAGTCGGTCTGCTTCATGCTGGCACAGCATGATGAGCAATTGTTTACGCTTCTCTCTCCCAAGGGCATAATTGTCCATTAATCCCCAAACCGGATGGCAAATATCAGTCTGCACATAAAACAAAACACACTTTTCAATAAAACCAAGAAAAAACAGAAATAAAATCATAAAATTAAGTCACATGCAACACTAACCATGTTACTCAATTCAATTTCACGTCCGTTTGCTTTAGATAAATCAGAACCAGGCTCGTTCAAAAGGTGATGCACAAAGATTGAAACAGAGTGAGCTTCACTCTGCGCGAAAACTTTACTGTTCATTTCGTACCACTCTGGCCTGTTCGCAAACCATCCCAATGCACTTCTGCACAATTATTTTATTATAAAAACACCATAAACTATAGAAAATAACAAAATAACTGATTTGCATGTTAAGAATTTTTTGACTTTACCTATGGACTCGATCCTCTAAAATTTGGAGACCATGCTTAAACTTGCTCAAGTTGGGCTGATTCTGACAAGAGCAGAATTTCAGGCCGAGCAGCATCGCTGTGAAAAACGTGCCGGTTGCAGCCGGATGGTGCGAGAAGTTATGCGGCGATCTCATCGTTCCTTGCAATAATCGGCTCAGAAGCAACAATTGCTCTATACTATCGTGCCTCACCACCTAAAGAAAGAAAAAAAAGAGCGGAAATTAAAAAATAAAGAAAAAAAAGGCAAAAATGAAATAAAAAGGATAAATGCACCGTTAGTCCCTGTACTTTAATTTGATAGCGATTTAGTCCTTGTACTATTGATGTCAACTTTTTGATCCATGTACTTTATGAAAGTAATACAAATATGCATGACAGTAACTGAAGTTAATTAAAGTATATGGACTAATGGTGCATTCATCCCAATTACTAAAATTAGGTCAAAGTCAGACCTCAAAATGGTCAATAAGAACCCAAGCGAAACCCAAGCCAAAGAAAAATAAACAAAAGCAAATAAAAAAAGACATAAATTACTAAAATTAGGTCAAACACCAACCTCAAAACGGTCGATGAAAAACCCGAGCCACAATCTATGAGCAATCAGCCCTTCAACCGGATCCCTCTCCGGCGGAGCTTCCGGCTCGCCCGGCACGAGATGCGGCCTAAGTTTCGCCGCCGGACCGCAATAATTCATCTCCGACGCGAACAGCCCTCGTTTCGTGTCAATAGTCCAGAGCCACGCGTCCACCAATTCGGCCAGGACCAGTGGGCCCAGCGCGGGCGCGGCAGAAACGAGCCAGGTCCAGATGAAGATCCCGGTCTCCATCGCGTCGGGGGAGGAGATGTAGGCCGGACACCAGCATAAGAGGCGGAGGAGCTGCGCGAAGCCTTCTAGGTTCTGTTTCGCGTCAGACTCCTGTTCAGTTTTGAGAGTTGGTTAGTTAAGTGAGTTAGTTGGTGCGAGAGAGTGAATTGTGTTTTGTTTTGTTTTTGGGGAATTTGAGAAATAGACCCTGAATTATCCTAGATTGTGAAAAGAACAACGCGTTGTTTGAAAACTGCAAAAAAGCCCCCCTTCTTAACAAGTTCAAGATTTAGTCTCATGAGTAGTGAATATTTATTATTAACGCCATTAATTAATAAATATTAATTCACAAAAATATAATTCAAAATAATTATAATGAATTAATTGACAGTGCTAAGGGAGCTCCAGAAGACACTAAATTTTGAATTTCTTAAGAGTGCAGAACCTTTTTTTTTACAGAACAGGGCCTTTTTATCAAATTTCCCTTCTATTATTTTTTTAATTTACCATGTGAGAGAGGAGCAGAGCAGTGGCCTGAGAACACGTCTCGCGAAACAAACTTTTATCGATCAGCGAGCCCTTTTCGGCCGTGGCGACGAACTGTTGTAACAGATGCACGAACTTCTTGAGGAGCATCTCATTGAACGACTCCTGCTCCTTCGGCGGAGCAGAGCCACCGACGAGACCGCTGAACATGCTGAAGCCGCCTATGCTGTTGTACAGCCTTCTCATCCCCGCTATCTCGCCTGTAGATAAAAAAAATTGAATAAAATGATTTGAGAAAACTTCTATTATTTGGAGAAGTTGTAAAAAAGACCCTTTGTTATGACTAAATTGCAAAAAAGGACCTTACGTTATTGGAAATTGCAAATAATCCTCTCCAATTAACCTCAAAAAAGTTCAAAAAAGGTCCATTCCTGAGTTTTTTTGCAATATTCGACAACGGGAGTCTCTTTTTGCAATTTAGACAAAATACAGAGGCTTTTGTGAATTTCTTTAGTTTTTTTTTTGTGGTTATCACTTTTTAATTTTTACGTAGTATCATGGTTCTATTCTGCCTAAATTGCAAAAGAAGTCCCTACAATACTGAAAACTTAGCAAAAAAATCCTTACAAACCTTGAGGAAATTCAACAAAAGGTCCATTCAATATAGGAGCATTTTCGCAAAGTTAATAAATAACACAGGGATCCTTTTGCAAATTTCCCTTCTAACTTACCAACATGATTGCATTTGACGGTGGCGCTAACAACAGCAGTGGACAAGACCTCGAGGATGAAATTGTCGGAGAGTTCCTTCTTGGCCCCAGAGGCGGCGGTGGCGGAGTCGATCACGGCGGGCACGTTGGCCGTCCGCGTCCCGCTCCAGTCGTTCTTCCCGCTCGACATCCGGATCTCCGAGAGGAGACTCACCACGTCCGACGCGTGGTGGGTTCTTTGCAGCGCGTTCGGCTTGCACAGGTTTTCCTGTTACAAAATGTTTTGGATGTTAGTGATTAGGGATTTTTGCAAAAAAAAAAACAAAAAAAAAAACTGTATGATGACAAAATTGCTAAAAAGGCCCTGGATTATAGCCAAAATTGCAAGAAAATACCCTACTGTTAGATACAAACGAACCCCATTAGTTTCCAATAATCAGAGTATGAAAACTAATAATGTTAACCTCTAGTTTTAAGTAACTGTAGTATGTAGGGAGTTTTTTGCAATCTCAGTAACAATAAAGGGGCTTTGCATGGGCTTTTTTGCAATTTTGGCATGAAATTAAATACAATTAATGATGATAATGGTATCAAACCTGAAGGAGGCCTTGAGTGGTGCAAGGGGCGTAAGAAAGAGCGTTGGTGATCCAGTCTCGCGCAGTTTTTTGATACAGCGAGCGGATTGTGGCGACCCAAGCCGGGTCGTTCACGTGAGTCGACGGTATTTCGTCGTGGACCGAAATGAGAAGCAGGTCCATGCACGCTGAGTTCCACAAAACCTACACAGAAATCAAAATAAATAAATAAATAAAAAGTTTCCATGATGAATAAATAAAAGAGAAATTTGCAAACAAAGCCCCTATGTTATGCTTAAATCGCAGAAAAACCCATCCGTTGTTGAAAATTGCAAAAAAAAAAAAAAAACTATTGTTTGTTAAGATCTCATCAAATACAGTCTTTTTTGCAATTTCTTTATAGTAGTTTTTTTTTTTTTTTTTTTTTTTTGCAATTTAAGCATAATGCAAGGGCTTTTTTGTTTGCAAATTTCCCTCAATAAAATAATAAAGGGTGAAATGAAATGAAATCACGAGATCAGTAGAACTAATTAACTAGCTAGCTAACCTGTGGGAACCGATCCTTGAGCTGATTCAAAAGATTGACAGAAATATCGCGCACATGTTCGTCTCTTTGCGCCATGCTTTTTATAAGAAAACAAGCATGGCACGAAAGAACTGCTTCCCTTTCGTCCGCTTCCTGCCCTATATCCGATACTCTCTCCTCCTGTACAAACAACACAACAATCTTAAAAAAAAAAAAATAGAAAAAAAGGTTGCATTATAATTTATGATTTAATACCAGCCAGGCGACAGCTGTATCGAAGGCTCTGTAAACGGTCGCGGTCAAGCACTGAAAGACGGCCGGCATTAAATTGGGTGTGAGAAGATATTCAAACACGCAACTAAAAGCGCTCTTAGATTTATTATTATTATTTGAAGAAATCATGTTTAACATTCCACCGTTACAACTGAATCTTATTATCTCCAAAAACGCAACCGCCAGTAAATACGTCGCCTTTACACCTGCCATTCAAAAATTAAAACATGAATATATAAAAATATAAAATAATATGCTAATTAAGACCTGAAATATAAAAAAAATAATAAATATATAAAAATATAAATTATATGCTAATTAAGGTCTGTCAGATAAAAAAAATAAATACATAAATATACAATAATGTGCGTATTAGGACCTCTCGTATAAAAAAATATAAAATTGAAAACATAAATATATAAAATAATATGCTAATGAAGACCTGAAATGCTGTTCATAGATGCCACGTCTACACGGCCTCCAAGAGCGGCGGAAAGAGCGGATCTTTGATTCGCTACGGCTTTTTCATTCGCGCTTCCTCTTTTGCTGCCTGGATTGTGTAACGCGTTCAATTCCAGCTCGTCTTCTAACCACTTCACAGAACTCACAACCTTCATAAAAAAAGTAAAAAATCATCCAAATTAGCTCCTTATTCTTCAGACACAAAACAAAAGGTACTTTATTTCATGCGTACCCCTCAAAATCTCAAAATATCAGCGGTCATTTCTCACAGGGTCAGGGTCACTCTTCAGGGGTACAGTATAGATGATATTTTGATGTTTTGTAGGGTTTACACATGAAATTCTCTCTTAATAAAAAAATAAAATAAATTAATCTTACAAGTGGTGGGGTCCCTTGAGCAATTCTTTGAACAGCAGTGGACCATTGAGAGGCATACATGTAGGGCCCACCGACAGACTGCAAAGCAAGAGAACTACTACTTCCCACACTATGCAAAGAAGTCGAAACGGATTTCGAATGATAATGCATACTGCTGTTGCTGTTAACACTGCCGCCGTTATTTTGCTGAATCGGAGGGGCCAAACCGAATAAAACAATGTAGAACCACAAATTGCGGAATAGTTTGAGCAGAGAAGGTTCCACGTTGGAACTCGGGTCGAAATCTGAGCATATTTCAGCTACAGCTGGCAGTAGAGGGCCCAGAAACTCAGCACCGCTCCTGTAAAAATTAATATAAAGTTATTTAATGAGAAACTAATTTTAAAAAATTTGAGGGGTTTAAATGAAAAAAGTCGTACCGGCCGGATTTAGATTCAGAAGCTAGGCCCACGTCAGAACAGAGAGATAACAATCTGTGGCGATAATCAGCTCTCAGTTTCGGACTGCTTAAGTGAGACGCCACCACAAGAAATCCAGCTGGCAGAGTCTACAAAATTATCCAAATAGTTATATTTTTATATATAAATAACAATATCGGAAATTTACGGGGGGGTTGTGAAAGAGTTACCTCGGTCCTCTCAGTCGCGGCCTCAGCAGGAGGCAAGTTGTTGCTATCAGTGGACCCCACAAAGGCTTTCACTTTGTCTAAATAACTTCTCGTCATTAGTACAGCTGTCTCACGGTATGACTTTTCGAAACCCAAACACGCCACGCGAGACACCGCATCAAGAAGCTGAAAATATTTAAAATTATATTATATTCATTTTTTAAATTATATTTTTTTAATACTAAATTATATTATGTTCATTTTTTAATACTTGTATTATATTATATTTATTTTTTCATTTGTTCATTTTTAATACTTATAATTATACTAACTTTTTAATCAAAGTGATCATATACTATATTTATTTTTTCAATATTTATAATTCGTCCATAAAATAAAATAAAAGAAAAAGAGAAAGATTGAATAATACTCTGAGGCGTAAAAGGCTTGGAGCTGAAGCATCGCCCTCTTCAAGATTCTCAATGAAAAGAGGTAACAACATATCCACTACTTCCAGCTTGTTTACTGATACGCACAGGTCAGCCAAAAGCCGTATCAAGTTCAGTTGCATCACAGGCACTGCCTCTTTCTCCTTCTCTTTCCCATCCTATAAAATTAAAAATTAAAAATTAAAAATTAAAAATAAAAAGAATATATATTAATATTAATAAAGAGAAATTTAAAAAAGCCCCTACATTTTCCCAAAAACGCAAAAAAGCCTCTTCATTATTGGAAATTGCAAAAAATGAATTATTACATAATGCAGGTTTTTTATTTTGAAATTTTCGCAATAACGTACGGGTTTTTTTTGCAATTTCAGGAAAATGCACGGGCTTTTTTGCAAATGTCTCATTAATAAATGGATATATATATAAATACCTCATCATCATAATCGTTTCTTTCGCGAATGCAAGAAGCTAAACCCATGAGGAAAGTATCGACGAGAGCCCTGTCCTTTCCCCAGCCGAACTCAATTATTTCGCAACTTAGTTTCGTGACGGCTTGGAACATCGCGCCAGGATTGGTTCCAAGCATATCGGCCTGTCAGTACATTCAGAAATTTGTTAGTAAGATGAATATAAGAGAAATTTGCAAAAATACCCCTCTCTTATTGGAAATTGCAACAAAAATACCCTCTGTTCGTTACGAAATTGAACCCCCCCCCCAACATCATTTATTAAGAGCTAACACCATTATTTCGAGTTTTTTTTCCCAATTTTCAATAATAGAGATTCGTTCTGAAATTTTAGCCTAATTTAGGGGATTTTTGCAAATTTCCATTAGTATAAATTCAAAAGAAATAATCTTTTTCTGTATATTTACCTGAGCACAAGTTGTTA
The DNA here is from genome assembly GCA_027726005.1 of Juncus effusus. NCBI lineage: Eukaryota > Viridiplantae > Streptophyta > Magnoliopsida > Poales > Juncaceae > Juncus > Juncus effusus. Next base: position 847,718 of record CM050905.1, on the reverse strand, counting down.
AAACAAGAGGTTTCAGCCTTATCAACAAAACCCTCAACAGCTGGCCTCCTCTTGAAACAGTGATCTGACTAATCCCGCTCAGTAAAGTGCTGAAGAGCTCTTCACAAACCCTAATTTTCCGCCAGGAAGAGAGAATGCAGGATTCAGCTGCATCTAAGAACAGCGCGAGGGTTCTTCTCAAGACGTCCTTTGAGGATTTGGAGTCGGTTTCTAGAGATAGAAGCGTCTTGATCTGCACGTTTATCGCGGCCTGACAGCACGAAACTTTCGTGCTTATGCGTGCTTTGAGATGCGCGCCTTGCTCTCTCCAATCCCGCTTCCTTATCTGTTCGAGTCAAAATTCAAGGACCAGATTGAATTATTGTGAAAAGTTCAGGGACTAAATCGTAAATTTCAGATGAGAAACAGAAGAAAGAACCAACCTTTAGAAAAGCGGGGAGAGATTTGATCTGACGAGTAGCGGCGTCGCGAACCTTATCCATGTTTTCAACTTTGGCAGCTCCGATTCTCTCTATGATCTGTGCGAACAATCCAAAGACGATTTCTTGCCTCTCGAGTCCGGCAATTTCCTCATCTTCAAAACCCAACACATCTTTCTTCACCACCATCTCAATCACCCCATCGCCAGATCCAAAGCTGCTTCTTGAGACCGACGGAGAAGCTTGAGACTCCTCCTCTTCTTCCTTCTGCTTCCCCTTGTAAACCGGCAAAGGCACCTCATAACAAGATAGTTCTTGCAGTAACCGATCGATCAAAACCGTCGAATCAGATTCAGAAATTGGGGGACAATTGCGCGAAACTGCAGAAAGAAACGAAATTGATACTTCATTCTGCGGGGACAGATCAAGAGCAGATAGAATTGAAGTCGCCAAGAATGAAGAAAGCTCAGAAGACAACTCAGGAGACAAATCACACGCAAGAAAAGTGTACTTTAAAAGCGAAGTAAAATAATTCGAAACGGAGATGTTGGTTGGGAAAACTGAAGCGTTGAGGGGAGGGTAACGGAAGAAGTTTACAAGAGGGGTGAAGTGAGGGGGGGGCAATGCGACGAGAGAGAGGAGGCGGGCGAGGTTGAGGAGCGAATTGAGCTGCAGGGAGGTGAATCGGGGTGAAGGGGAAGGTAGGGAAGGGCAGCGGGAGGAGAGCCAGGCGAGCTTGTCGGAGTGGAGATCGGGGTTTTGAGAGATCAGGTCGCAGAGGTGGATCAGAGCGTCCATTGCAGAGGAATTGACCATAATGGGCTTTTTGTTTTATAATGGGCGTTAATGGAGGTTAGATCTGACCATCGGAGAAGAAGAAGTGTTTGTGTAAGGTTTATTAATGGCGATTTCTTTCTTTCTTTTTCTCTCTGACAAAATAGTAACGCGGGAGGAAGAAGGAAGAAGAAGATACCACGTCTAAATCCAGGAATTGTGTTCCAGTATTTTAATTCCTGCATTTACAAAATCCAGTATTACAAATACTGCGTGGGATTTCAAATACGAGATTTGAAATCACGGGTCTTGATATATATACTTTTGGCTCGTGTTTGTGAGCTGATTTTGCTGTGGGCGGCGGCAATGGCGTTGTGTCAGGCGAGGGATTTCCTCTTCTGTGCGTTGTGTGGGACGACGCTCACCTTCGAGTCTCCGCTTTATGCTTCTTGCCCTAACTGTGGGTTCAAACGGCCTGCCGAAGGTTATTTTTAAGTGATTTTTTTGAGATTTTTTGGATTTGTTTGTGCTGTTCATGATTTTGGCTGGGTAACTTAAATGAGTTTGAAATTTGAGGGATATCGGTGTTAATTTCGATTTTTGTGAGTATATGGTAGCAAAGAGTTTGAACTTCGTTGGTTTTGTTGTTGAAATACTGAAATTTAAAGGGTTTCTCACTTGCAGAGATTGAAGGGAAAGAGCTCAGCTACACCATCACTGCAGAGGTAAATATCTTTTTATCAATTTTCTTCCTTAATCAAATAAATATTTTGATTTTATGCTAGAAAGTGCCATGTGAAAATGCAAACCTTTCTATATTTCTTCCTTGTATAATTTTTGTGTTGAAATTTGAAACTAAAAATTAAAAATTGAAATTTCTTATTTTATTTTTAGGATATAAGAAGGGAACTGAAGATTGAACCATTTGTTGTGCTTGAATCAGCTCCAAAGCATGAAGAAGGTGTACAGAGAGCAACGGTAAGCATTTTTTCTATCCTTTCCTTTTTTTCTTTCATTATTTTTGTATAAAATGTATCATGACTGGTTTGAACAGAATTCACCCTTTTCTTTTATTTTTTTTCCTTTTTTCTTGGTTTATTTGATGTTTTTGTACAGTTTTGGTTTATTTTCAAGTTTAATTGTACATTCTTTTTCTTAATTGAACTATTATTCTTTAATCATGCAATTGGTACTCTAAACAGAAATAGAAAAGAAAATTAATATTATTACTTTTTAAATCAAAATGGTGTATTTTGCTGATTTCTCTATAAATTATTTTCCTTAGGTGAATGAAGCCTGTCCGGTATGCCACCATCCGCAGCTCGAATACTACACCAAACAGGTTCGTTTACTTTTCTTACTTTTTTTATACTTTTGTATTTCCTTTTCTCTTTTTTACTTGTTTGAAAATAACTTTGTGCAAAAATGAATTGCAGTTGCGATCAGCTGACGAAGGACAGACTGTTTTCTACGAATGTCCGAAATGCAAATACAAGTCCAAAGATAACACTTGATCCAATTCTCTTCTTCAATCTTGTGAACTGGTTGCTTTGTTTTATTAGAAAACAAAATTTTGTTATAACTGTACTCCCATTAATTATTGGAGTGTGAAAGGCTAGTAGCTTTATGTTTAGGTTCAAAAGATAATTATTTTTGTTAGTCGAAGTTATGTTTTGCCTTATTAAAAACATTTTCTGTTATAATTTGTGTTTTTTTATCAAGTTTTGGAGTGTAGAAGAGCTAGTAGCTAGGTTTATAAATAAAATAATTTAAGGGAAATGTTTTTTCTCTTTGTGATTTGTATTTTAATATATTGAATGGTCAAATTGGGGCCCGGTGAAACGAAGTCTCGGCCCGAATCCCGGCCCAGACGGTGCGGGGTAGTACGGACTGAGTGCCAGGCCCAGTCAAAACCCGGTGTTAGTCTATCTATTTATCCTCTCCATTTCTCCCTCATCCATTACGCCTTTCAATACACCCATTGGGGAAGTGCTCTCCATTTTGTAAAATAAATGGAGATCTCCATTTGTATATATATTATGAAGTGTGGTCTTACTATTGTTATGACTTATGAATGGCCAAGTGTATGTATATGTAGTATTTTTTTTTTTTGTTTCTTAGATGAAGTTATATTTTATTGAATGTTTTGTTTTAGTTTATAGAAAGTTTTTATATATTATTGTTGTGAAATCAATAATTTTTGGGAAATCGTAAACGGAAGAAATACATGTAGATAATTTCTTGTGTGTAATATTAGTAAGATATAGTATTTTATATTATATATTGTAAATTGTAAGTAAAATATATTTTTAATGTGTATAAATAATATCGCTAAATTATTAAGCTTGACTTTCATTCAAATGACTTATTTTCAAAGTGAATTTTAAAAAGAGAAACATGATATCACAACGGTACTGTAGCATGCCGGATCACGATAGGCGGTATATATACTATTTTTTCACTTTCAATATATTATTATATATTATTTTTATCATTCTATATATTATTTTTATTCTTTATGTATTTTTTACTTTTGGAATTCGTATATATTGTTCTAACATACTATTTTATTTTTTATATATTGTTGTACTTTTTATGTATGTATTGTATAAAAAATTAATTATATATATTGTTATTACACTATAGTAAATTATAGAGAAATTCTTCAAAAACCCCCTAACTTTTCTCAATATTATTAAAAACCCCCTCACTTTTTAGATTCCCTCAAAAACCCCCTATAAAGCCAATTGAATTTTTTTTTAGCCCCCTACATTCAACTTTCCATCCATTATGAGGTTATATTTATTAAAATAACTATATTACCCTTTTATATTAATTAAATTAACTACTATATAATTAACACAAATTAATCTATACTTAACAAATAGATAATATACTATGTATTAGTTATTTTACTAATTATTGATGCAAATATTCATGTATTTTTTATTAAAGAATATAATCAACAGTATATGATATTATCATATTAATTATATATTATTATTTTTCTTAATAGTAAGTTAATTATTATTTTTCTTGAGCAAAATACCTCTCTTAATTTCTGATTACATCCACTAATATTATAGTACAAAAAAATATTTTTTATTATTCTATAAAGTTATAATTTACTTTACCGTAAAATATTTTTTTTTCTTTTTTATTTATAATTTTTTTTTCATATTTTAATTCTCATTTACTTATATTTGATGTAAAATATTGTTTTTTATTTTGTATTTTTAATAACAAAATTAAATATGAAAATAATTATGAGGGCATTTTGGTCCATTTAAAATTTTAATGGATGGAAAAGTTAAAGCTAACTCCATAGGGGGTAAAAAAAAAATTCAATCCACTTTATAGGGGGTTTTTGAAGAATTTGAAAAGTTAGGGGGGTTTTGATAAATTCCAGAAAAGATAGGGGGTTTTTGAAGAATTTCCCTAAATTATATATAGTGCCGTTGTGACACATCAGCTCCCAAAAATATTTGATCAGGAGTTATTATTTAATTGTACTTGACAATTTTGGAAACTTTAATATTTTGTCTTTTTGTTAGTTTCGTTGTACTTCTGTAGTTGATATATTTTTATTTTGAAATGATAATAAAAACGCCACAAAATTATGAATAGGGAAATTCTTCAAAAACCCCCAAACTTTTCTAGAATGTATCAAAAACCTCCTATCTTTTCCAATTCTTCAACCCCCCCCCCCCCCCCCCCCCATAAAGGTGGATTGGGTTTTTTTTTACCCCTCTATGGGGTTAAACTTTTCCATCCAATAAACTTTTTAGTTGACCAAAATGCCCTTATATAATTATTTCATTATTTTGCATCAAATATAAATATTAAATGAGAATTGAAATATGAACAAAATTATATAAATAATAAAAAAAATATTTTATGTAATATAAAATTATAATTTATTATAATAATATATACTATGTAATATAATATCAAAAATGAATTAATGCATCAAAAAATGATATAATAAAATAATATTATAAAATATATTTAAAATAATATCATGAAATATCATGTTGAAAAATATTATTTCTCATTTATTTATTATTTTTAATTTAATAAAATAAAATATGAAAATAATTACATAAGCGTATTTTGACCAATTAAAAAAATACTTTGGATGAAAAAGTTAAACATAACACCATAGGGTTAACAAATTTCAGTTTCCAACAATTTTTGGTGGATATCATTTCCAACAAGTAATAAACATTTCCATTTTTAGCACCAAATGAAGACAATAAAATAAGATAAATTTCAGTTTCTTTTTCCTCTCCATCCCCTCTTTTCACTCTTCCAGTCGCTCTCCTCCATTTAACCCTTCTTCTCTCAGCAAGCAAGCAGCTAACATAACAAGAGATCAGACCAAACTTAACTAACCATGGTGTTCAAGGGAAGGTTCTTCTCCTCCTCTCGCAAATCAAGCCCAGACGGGTCCAACAGTCCCAAAACTCCGACCAACGGCAGCCCGTCCACTAGACCTTCTTCTTCTTCGAGTAAGAAGGATTCGTCACGTGTTAGTACAAGCAAAGGGGTTGAGAAGAAATTAGGGTTTGATTTGGAACCGGTTGCACTGCCAGCAAAATCAGGTACTGTGATTTAGTTTATTTTATGCTTGGTTACGTATGAGAAAATAAGTATATTTTGTATTATGGATTTCATTAGTATAAGATAGTTGGTACGTGCATTTTTGCAATTTGGTATTGGAATGGACTTTATAAAAGTTTGTTAGGAAATATTTATTAATGTTGTGTGGTTTTAGTTTTGTGTTACTGGCAATAGGAAATATAAAAATAGTATGGCGCCATTTTCTTATTGTCAAGACATATTCTAATTTTGGATATTTATTAAAATTATGTGGATAACATTATTAATATGGTTAGTAAAATTATATAGATAATGCTATAATATGGTCTGCATGTAGATAGCATTGCATGACTATAGCCTTGCAATTATATTAGCTTTACGAGCGCATTAATTAATCTTCTTATTTTAAACTATTTAAAAGAAAAATTAAGATCATGCTTTTAGGATTCCGATTGCCTAAATAATAAGTCATTTTTTAACCGTCTAAACGCGTTAATTATGAATTTATTATACTTTTAAGTATTAATGAGTAAGATTTAATTTTGTCAACCCACATAAAACATTCAGTATGCGGATTGAACCCACATTATTATATTCTAGGTTATTAGTATAATAATAAAAAAAAAATTTATATATTTTACTTATTTTACTAATCTACTAATTTTATTTGCTAATTTTACATTTATTTTGTCAGGGAAAATTAATTCATCAAGTGGCTCCGCTGAAGAAATTAAAAGCCCCGCCACTTTTACACCAGAATCTGAGGTACTTTAATAATCGCTGAAATTCACTCATTACTAGAAATATATACATATATTATATATGTTTATTATATATATATATACCATTTATTACTCATTACTAGAAATATATACATATGTTATTCGTTACTAAACTTATATATACAACTCTCTTTACTCCACTCATAATATTTATTACTAAAGTTTTATAATAATCGCTAAAATTCACTCCCTCTAAACCCTAAAAATATTTCCTAATATTATTTGTTACAAATCTTATTATATAGGTTTAGTAAAAATATATACATATATCATTAAAAATATATTCATATATTATTCATTACTCATTACTAGAAATATATTCATATATTACACATTAAACATATAAATACAATATTTATTACTAAACATATCTTATACAACTCTCTTTACTAAACTTCCATTATTTATTTCTGAACATATACTTTTCATTAATAAACATATAATATACAACTCAACTCTCTTTACTAAACTTCCATTATTTATTTCTGAACATATACTTTTCATTAATAAACATATAATATACGACTCAACTCTCTTTACTAAACTTCCATTATTTATTTCTGAACTTTTCATTAATAAACATATCTTATACAACTCAACTCTCTTTACTAAACTTCCATTACTTATTTCTGAACATATACTTTTCATTAATAAACATATAATATACAACTTAACTCTCTTTACTAAACTTCCATTATTTATTTCTGAACACATACTTTTCATTAATAAACATATAATATACAACTCAACTCTCTTTACTAAACTTCCATTATTTATTTCTGAACATATACTTTTCATTAATAAACATATAATATACAACTCTGTTTCCTAAACTTCTATTATTTATTTCTAAACAATTCCATTCATTTCACAATGAAACTCCGAAAGAATCAGAATCTCCCCGTTTCAAAGCGATCATGCAAGCGACAAGTGGCGCTCCGAGAAAGAAGGGCCCGCACGACATCAAGTCCTTCTCCCATGAACTCAATTCCAAGGGCGTCGACAGCCTAAAAGTGAGTTAAAAAGTTCTTTAAGTTTTTTTGGTTGTTATAAAAAGGTGGAGTTTTGCAGGAAGGCCCCTGCAAAAATGAGAAATAATATAAATACCCCTGCAAAATGTGAAAACTGTCGTTATTGATTCAAGAATAATAAGCTTTGAAGCAAATAAGGAAAGGAGGGTTATACTTGATATTTTCTATGTTTTTAGGGGGTATATATATGTTAATATTATATCCCATATTTTGTATAGTAATGATGATATTTTAACATTTTTTTACTTAATCTAACTAATTATTTTATTATATTTCCTTTTTCAGGAGGTGTCGAAAGTAATCCAAGTGAAGTTCGAAAAGGCCAAGGAAGAAGTGGACGCTGACCTGGCGGTCCTAGCTGGCGAGCTACTAGGCATAATGGAAAAATCCACCGATTCCCACCCAGAATGGAAGGAAACCCTAGAAGGCCTTCTAATCCTCGCAAGAAGCTGCAGCATGATGACACCTGGCGAGTTTTGGCTCCAGTGCGAAGGAATCTTGCAGGATTTGGACGATTGTAGGCAGGAATTACCAATGGGCGTTTTGAAGAAGTTGCATACAAGAATGCTGTTTATTCTGACGAGATGTACTAGGTTACTGCAGTTTCGTAAGGAGAGTTGCTTTAATGAGGGTGAGTTGGTTTTGGAGGATTTGAAGGATAACAGGAAGTTTGTGCAGAGTATTGAGGAGCGAATTGAGCTGCAGGGAGTGGAGATCGGGGTTTGCAGAGGTGGATCAGAGCATCCATTGCAGAGGAATTCATGATAATGGGGGTTAATGGAGGTGAGATCTGATCATTGGAGAAGAAGAAGTGGGTTTACTCTTTTTATACTTTTGTATTTCCTTTTTTCTTTTTTACTTGTTTGAAAATAACTTTGTGCGAAAATGAATTTCAGTTGCGAGCAGTTGACGAAGGACAGACTGTTTTCTACGAATGCCCGAAATGCAAATACAAGTCCAATGATAACACTTGATCCAATTCTCTTCTTCAATCTTGTGAACTGGTTGTTTTGTTTTATTAGAAAACAAAATTTTGTTATAACTTGTACTCCCATTAATTTTTGGAGTGTGAAAGGCTAGTAGTAGTAGCTTCATGTTTAGGTTTACAAAGATAATTATTTTTGTTAGTCTAAGTTATGTTTTGCCTTGTTAAAAACATTTTTTTTGTTATAATTTGTGTTTTTTTATTAAGTTGATAAAATAATTAATTCAAAGTGATTGTGTTTTACTTGTGCGTTTTTATTCTCATGTTTTAAATGGTCAAATTGGGGCCCAGTGAAACGAGGTCTCGGCCCGAATCCCGGCCCAGACGGTGCGGGGTCGTACGGACTGAGTGCCAGTCCCAGTCAAAACCTGGTCGTAGTCTATCTATTTATCCTCTCCATTTCTACCTCATCCATTACGCCTCTCCCTCCACCCATTGGGAAAGTGCTCTCCATTTTGTAAAATAAATGGAGGTCTCCATTTATATGTTTTATGAAGTGTGGGGTCTTACTATTGTTATGACTTATGAATCGCCGAGTGTGAAATATGTATGTATATGCATCATAGTATTTTTTTTTAAGATAAAGTTATTTTTTATTGAATATTTTGTGTTAGTTTATAGAAAGTTTTTATATATTATTGTTGTGAAATCAATAATTTTTGGGAAATCGTAAACGGAAAAAATACATGTAAATAATTTCTTGTGTGTAATATTATTTATTTTTTATATATTGTATATCGTAAGTAAAATATATTTTTAATGTGTATAAATAATATCACTAAATTATTAAGCTAAGTTTCGAGTCAATATTGCCATCAAGAATCGTAGCTTTCAAAAACATATTTTGAATCTTTGGTCCAATTGAATGAATGACTAAGCTTTCAAATGACTTATTTTCAAAGTAAAATTATGATATCACAACGGTACTGTAGCATGCCGTATCACGACGGGCGGTATATATACTATTTTTTCACTTTCAATATATTATTATATATTATTTTTATCATTCTATATATTAATTTTATTCTTTGTGTATTTTTTACTTTTTTACTTTTGGAATTCGTATATATTGTTCTAACATACTATTTTGTTTTTTATATACTGTTTGCATTTTTTATGTATATATTGTATAAAAAATAAATTATATATAATGTTATTACACTGTAGTAAGCTATATATACTGTCGTCGTCATTTGTCGTGCTACAGTGCCGTCGTGACATATGAGGTCCTTTTTAAAAAATATTTGATCATGAGTTATTGTTTAGTTGTACTCAACAATTTTGGAAACTTTTGCCTTTTTGTTAGTTTCGTTGTACTTCTATAGTTGATATATTTTATTTTGAAATGATAATAAAAACGTCACAAAATTATGAATAATATGATACAGTCATGAACCAAATATTTTTGGTGGGTATTATTTTTAACAAGTAATAACTATTTCCATTTTTAACACCAAATGTCGTTGCATTTTTTATTTTTTATAAGTTTAAATTATCTATATTTCAAAATGATGAAAACTAAAACATCACGAAATTATGAACCATATTTCAATCATCGAATATAAAGCACAAAATTATTACGTAATATTTCGATCATCGAATACAAAATATTAAATTAATACAAAAAATAGTACAATTCACGAACCAAATATCTTTGGTGGATATCATTCCCAACAAGCAATAAACACTTCCATTTTTAGCACCAAATGGAGAGAATAATAAAATAAGATAAATTTCAGTTTCTTTTTCCTCTCCTTCCCCTCTTTTCACTCTTCCAGTCGCTCTCCTCTCTCCTCCATCTAAATCCCCTTCTTTTCTCAGCAAGCAAGCAGCTAACATAACAAGAGATCAGACCGAACTGAAGTAACCATGGTGTTCAAGGGAAGGTTCTTCTCATCCTCTCGTAAATCAAGCCCGGACGGGTCCAACAGTCCCAAAACTCCGACCAACGGCAGCCCGTCCACTAGATCCGATAAAAAGAAGAACAAATCCGATCCATCTCCGTCGCCCTCTTCCACTCCCTCTTCTTCCTCCTCCAAAAAACACAAAGACAAAGAGAAGGACAAAGAAAAGGATGCGAAGCAGAGTAGCTCAGGTTCGAAGGATGGAGGGAATCCGTATTTTTCGCCTATACTTGCTTCTTCGCTCGGATTGAATCGGATCAAGACGAGATCCGGACCTTTGCCGCAGGAAGGACTGCACAGGGAGCACCACAGAATATCGGGGTTGGGGAGTAGTAATCTGTCGAGAGGTCAGGCGGATTTGAAGGATTCCTCACAAGCTTCTTCTTCTTCTTCTTCCAGTAAGAAGGATTCGTCACGTGTTAGTGCAAGTAAAGGGGTTGAGAAGAAATTAGGGTTTGATTTGGAACCGGTTGCACTGCCAGCAAAATCAGGTACTGTGATTTAATTTATTTTATGCTTGGTTACGTATGAGAAAATAAGTATATTTTGTATTATGGATTTAATTAGTATAAGATAGTTGGTACGTGTATTTTTGCAATTTGATATTGCAACGGACTTTGTAAAAGTTTGTTAGGAATGTTTATTAATATTGTGGGGTTTTAGTTTTGTGTTAGTGGCAATAGAAAATATAAAAATAGTATGGCGCCATTTTCTTATTGTTAAGACATATTCTAATTTTGGATATTTAATTAAGTTATATGGATAACATTATTAATATGGTTAGTAAAATTATATGGATAATGTTATAATATGGTCTGCATGTAGATAGTATTGCATGACTATAGCTTTGTAATTATGTTAGCTTTACGAGCACATTAATTAATCTTATTGTATTAAACTATTTAAAAGAAAATTAAAAACATGCATAACCGTCTAGACGCGTTAATTATGAATTTATTATACTAAAGTATTAATGACTAAGATTTAATTTTGTCAACTCGCACAGAACATTCAGTATGCGGATTGAACCGGCATTATTATATACTAGATTATTAGTATAATGAAAAAACTAAATAAAATTTATAAATTTTACTTATTTTAACTAATTTTACATTTATTTTTTTAGGGAAAATTAATTCATCAAGGGGATCCGCTGAAGAAATTAAAAGCCCTGCCACTTTTACACCAGAATCCGAGGTATTTTAATAATCTCTAAAATTAAAAATGTATATATATGTATTAATTATTACAAAACTTATTATATAAGTTCAGTAACAATATATCATATATCTTTAAAATTATATATGTATATTATTTATTACTCATTACTAGAAATATATACATATATCATTTATTACTAAACATATATTATACAACTCTTTTTATTAAACCTACATTATACATCACTAAACTTCATATATTTATATAAACATATACTATTTATTTCTAAACAATTACATTTATATCTCACAGAGCGCGTCAGATGCGTATGAAACTCCTAAAGAATCAGAATCTCCCCGTTTCAAAGCCATCATGCAAGCGACAAGTGGCGCTCCGAGAAAGAAGGGCCCGCACGACATCAAATCCTTTTCCCACGAGTTGAATTCAAAAGGCGTCAGACCTTATCCTTTTTGGAAACCTCGCGGCGTCGACAGCTTAAAAGTGAGTTAAAAAGTTTTTAAGCTTTTTTTGGTTGGTATAAGAAGGTGTAATTAATCAGGAAGACCCCTGCAGAAAGGAGAAATAGCGTGAAATGCCCCTCTTGAAAAATTAATTGATGAATAAGTAACAGTTTGGGTGATCTTTGAAACAAATAAGGAAATGGGGTATATAAATGGTAGATATTTCTTAAAATTTTAGGGGTATACATGTAATTCCCCGTATTTCGTAGAATATTCATGATATTTCCTTTTTTATAGAGGTATACATGACATTTTTAACATTTTATTACTTTATTTAACTAATAATTTTATTTTATTTCCTTTCTTTTCCTTTTTCAGGAAGTGTTGAAAGTGATCCAAATGAAGTTCGAAAAGGCCAAGGAAGAAGTGGACGCTGACCTGGCAGTCCTAGCTGGCGAGCTTCTAGGCATAATGGAAAAATCCACCGATTCCCATCCAGAATGGAAGGAAACCCTAGAAGACCTCTTAATCCTCGCGAGAAGCTGTAGCATGATGACACCTGGCGAGTTTTGGCTCCAGTGTGAAGGAATTGTACAGGATTTAGACGATCGAAGACAGGAATTACCAATGGGCGTTTTGAAGAAGTTGTACACTAGAATGCTGTTTATTCTGACGAGATGTACTAGGTTACTGCAGTTTCATAAGGAGAGTTGTTTTAACGAGGGTGAGTTGGTTTTGGAGGATTTGAAGGATAACAGGAAGTTTGTACAGAGTATTGATAGACAGGCTGTCAGGCCGAAACAGAGGAAGAGTACCGAGATTTCTAGGAAGTCGTACAGTCAGGAACAGAGGAATTTGAAGTGGAAGCAGAGTCAGGAATTGAAATCCGGCCCTGAGATTTCAATTCCCAGTTCTGGTACAAACCCGGATTTGTTTTCCCGGATTGAAACTGAATCCAGCAGGGAGAAAATCACTTCCTGGAAACCGTTCCCTTCTCCCGTCTCAAAAAAGGAACCAACAATCACCACTTCAAAACGATCCATTCCTTCAATTTCAACTACTGGTACGGGAACCGGTACAGGAACCGGTACCGGTACGAGTACGCCAGAAATACCAAGTTCAGTTGATTCAATTGTACCGTCACATAAAACCCAACAATCATGGGGTTATTGGTCAGACCAACCAAACGGGTCAGATGACGGGTCAATCATGTGCCGTATTTGCGAAGAATACGTACCGACAATTTCCGTAGAAGACCATTCAAAAGTCTGTGCAACAGCCGATAAATGCGACCAAAAAGGCTTAAGTGTGGACGAGAGATTAATCAGGCTCGCCGAAATGTTGGAGAAATTAATAGATTATCATCAGAAGAATCTGAACGAAGAGTCTGACGTGGCGGGGCCTTCGCCGAAGCTCAGCGATTGGTCGAGACGCGGCTCAGCCGACATGTTGGATTGCTTCCATGAAACAGACAGTAATAATACTAACAGTGAGGTGTGTTTGGATGATTTGAAGAGTTTGAATATGAACTGTAAGACTCGGTTCGGACCGAAATCTGAGGGGATGATGACCGGTTCTTCAGCCGGATCTATGACGCCTAGATCGCCGATTATGACTCCAAGAACCGTTCATATTGACATGCTTTTAACTGGCAAAAATATCCTTCAAGAAAGTGAAGACGTGCCTCAGGTATTTGAATATTTGGGGAAATTTTCAAAAACCCCCTTAACTTTTCTGAATATTATAAATAAAACCCTCAGTTTTTAGATTCTTTAACAAACCCCTACAAATTGGATTGAATTTTTTTTTGTCAATATAGTGGATGGAAAATTTAATACTTAACCTTATAGGAGGGTAAATTTTTTATACCACTCAGTAGGTTATTTTTGAAGGAATCTAAAAAGTGAGTTTTTTTTATTTTTGATAATATTCAGAAAAGATAGGGGGGTTTGAAGAATTTCCCTTAATATTTCCTCACATTTGTTTTTACTTTTAGATAATTGAGCTTGCTGATATAGCGAGGTGCATAGCGAACACTCCGTTAGACGAAGAGAGATCGTCTCCTTACTTAGTCTCCTGCATGGAAGATTTACAAGACGTGATTGGCCGAAGGAAGCACGAGGCTCTGACCGTTCAGACTTTTGGCGTCCGCATTGAAAAACTCCACCAGTAAGTAACTAACCTGATTTAATTAATTAATTTATTTATTCCCGCCTCTTAAACCCTGTAAAAGGACCTTTTTACCCTCTGAAAAAACCCATAACTTTGAAAAATTAACATTTTAACCCCATAATTGTTAAACTCTTAACATCATAAGAGGTAAAAAATTCAGTTTACATTTTTGTTTTAACTTTGAAGAATCTGAAAAGCGAGGGGTATTTTAACTGAGGGAAATTTGCATAAAAAGCCCCTACATTATGCCTAAATACAAAAAAGCCCCTGCATTATTTAAATTATATTAACACAAATAATTACAAGTAGTAGTTAACGGTGTTAGTTGTTAATTGAGGGTATTGACCATTACTGAATTTATTCAAGAATGCAGGGGCTTTTTTGCAATTTATGCATAATGCAGGGGCTCTTTTACAAATTTCCCTTAATATTTAGAAAAGTTACTTTTTTTTTTCTGTAACTTTCCCTATTTCTTTTATTATCCAGGGAGAAGTACCTGCAGCTGTGCGATTCGGTGGACATGGACAAGTCGGAGTCGCAGAGCACGATGATGGACGAGGAGGACGACGTGGTGCGCAGCCTCCGTGCGAGCCCGGTCCATCCGGTTATTAAGGACAGAACCTCGATTAACGATTTTGAGATCATGAAGCCGATCAGTAGAGGGGCTTTTGGGAGGGTTTTCTTGGCCAAGAAGAAAACTACTGGGGATCTGTTCGCTATGAAGGTGGGGAATTGAGTTGTATTTTTGTGATGTTTTGCAAAAACACCCTAAATTTTCTGAATATTTTGGAAAACCCCTTATAAGTTTTATGATGTTTAAGTAAATCCCTATAAAATGGATTTGAGTTTCTTTTTACCGTAGGTTTTTTAAGAATATATAAAAATAGATTGAGGGGTTTTCCAAATTGTTGAAAATATATAGGGGGGTTTGGAAATTTCCCTAATGTTGACTTTAGTGAAGCTTTAATTGATAATTGGATAATAATGAAATGATGGTATGAATTGTAATGTCAGGTGCTTAGAAAGGCGGATATGATTAGGAAAAATGCTGTTGAGAGTATACTGGCTGAACGAAACATTTTAATCACAGTTCGCAATCCATTTGTGGTAAGTGAAATAAATGACTGGATTTTTAGTTTTTATTTATTCTTTTCTCTCTTTTTTTCCTTTTCTGATTGGTTCTTTTTTCTAGGTGCGGTTCTTTTATTCTTTTACGTCTCGCGAGAACTTGTACTTAGTGATGGAGTATTTAAACGGAGGCGATTTATATTCTCTACTTAGAAATTTAGGGTGCTTGGATGAAGATGTGGCTCGCATTTATATGGCTGAAGTGGTAAGTTTTTCATATTTTCAGATTATTAAATTATTATTATTACTTATTTTACTATATTTTTAAATTATACTGTTTTTAGGTACTTGCATTGGAATACTTACACTCTAATCACATCGTACATCGAGATTTAAAACCCGACAACTTATTAATTGCTCATGACGGCCATATAAAGGTAAAAGAACTTCACATCCCTTCATTAATTCATACACATCAAACAAGAAATAATAATTCGCAAAAAAAGCCCTTACATTATAGATGCATTCAACACTAGTTCCATTCTTTAATTTTTTGAAAAAACAGAGGGCCTTTTTTGCACTTAACTCATAGCCCAGGGTCTTTTCGCAAATTTCCCTTAAATAAATAAAACCAACTTGCCTTGTTCCAACTATTTAACATACTAGCATCATTTATCTCTTTTCCTTTTTATCAGTTGACGGATTTTGGACTGTCAAGAGTTGGTTTAATCAACAGCACTGACGACCTGTCGGGCCCGGTTGTCAGTGGGACGCCGTTATACGGAGAGGAGGATCACGAGAGCGATTCTTCTCTGCTGTCGGATTACGAACGGATGGACCAGATCGAACGCAGGGAGAAGCGGTCCGCTGTGGGAACTCCTGATTATTTGGCGCCTGAGATTCTGTTAGGGACAGGCCACGGTAATAACAGTTGATAATATTGATATTGTTTTACTAATGTTGAGTTGTTGTATTATTAATATTGAATTATTGTTTTGGTAATGTTACAGGGGCGAGTGCGGATTGGTGGTCTGTAGGGGTTATTTTGTTCGAGCTTATTGTGGGGATACCGCCATTTAATGCTGAACACCCTCAGGTTTAGTTTCAATTGATTTTATGATATTTTATGAAAGAAGAAATGTTATGTTGAGATATTATGATTTTGGAGAAAAAATTGTGTATTAATTTACTGATAATATTGCTTATTTGTGTAGATGATATTTGACAATATTTTGAATCGGAAAATTCCTTGGCCGAGAGTTCCTGAAGAGATGAGCAAAGAAGCCGCCGATTTAATTGATCAGTAAGAAACTTCTTTTAATAGTTGAATTTATATTGTATGATATGTTGATATATTGTTGATATAAACATATGAATCATATGCAGATTATTAACTGAGGATCCTCATCAGAGGCTCGGTGCAAAAGGCGCTTCAGAGGTAAAAATTGAAATAATTACTTTTTTCTTCAACAATTTCTGAGATTCATATTTGATTTAATTACTATTTTCTTTTCTTTTCTTTCAGGTCAAACAGCATGTCTTTTTCAAAGATATTAATTGGGATACTCTCGCCAGACAAAAGGTTAGGTTAATTTCCAAACAAATTTACATTTTACATCAAACTAGAAAAATCCGCAATAATAGAAAATTATTTTAAATTCCTACTTTCAAATTAATTTTTTTTTTAATTTTTTTTTTTTACATTTTTCAGGCGGCATTTGTTCCTTCGTCAGACAGCGCACTGGACACGAGTTACTTCACGAGCCGGTACTCATGGAACCCTTCTGACGAGAACATTCTAGAAGGTTACGAAATGGAGGACTCCAGCGAAAACGAAAGCGTCAGCGGCGGCAGCAGCTGCATAAGCAACCGCCAGGACGATCTGGTACGTTACGTTGTTCCTGCGGTACCGTTTAAGGAATTTTCGTTTTAAATTGTTTTGTTGGTTTGAAATGTTTGTTCTGGGATTGATAGGGTGATGAGTGCGCTGGACTTGCGGATGCGGAGTTTGATTCGGGCGTAAATGTTAATTATTCCTTCAGTAATTTCTCATTCAAGGTAAATAATGAATAGTCGTGTTTAATTTAATGATAATTATTTCCGAGTATGATTCTCGAACTGGCTTTTATTATTTTTTATTTTTTTATGAGCAGAATTTGTCACAGCTGGCGTCGATAAATTATGATTTGTTAACCAAGGGATTGAAGGAGGATTCAACATCCCGACCAAAAACCTAAATTTCCATTTTTTTTTCTTTTTCTTTTTTTGAAGTTCTCTTTCAGCTTTCAAATCCTTGCATGGTGCAACTGTACAGCTTGTAAATGTAAGTGCTTCAATTTAATTTTGCATATTTACCCTTAAAATATTATAAATTTGTGAGATGTTTTTTTTATGCAGATCGAAGCTCAGGGGCGCGATGTGAGAAAAGTGTATTGATTAAAAAATAGCTGCATAGAGTTTTAGTATGAGATTATATAATTATTGTTATTTTGTAGCCTTGCCTTTCAGTTTTGTCTTTCTAAAGGCAAGGATAATGAATATTCAGAATTTGGAATAGCGTTGCATGTATTAAGTATTCTTGTACTAGATATTTAAGTTATATAAATACCAGATATTAATGAAAATCTTCATTTTGGACAACCTTTGCATTTTTTTGAACTATTTTGAAATTTTGGATTCCATTCTTTTTTCTTTTCTTTTGAGAATTTAAAGTTGCAATTGATGAATGGAATCAATGTTTTATTTTGAACTGAAATTAAACTAGTTTTATTTGTATGTGATCCTAGATTTGATCTTGTGCTTTTATATAACCTGTCTGATTAAACTTGTGTAAATTAGAGATTGAATGAAACTTATATTCTATTCAAATTTATTGATATTTAAAATGCATATTGATTAAGTAAAAAAAAAAAAGAATTGTAATATGATATGAATGGCATAATCTTTTTGATGACAATTCAAAGGAAAGAGTTTCAATGCTTGATCAATAGCGAAAGAAATGATTATATGCATGTGCCTTTGAATTGAATTTATATACAATAAAATCAAGTATTCGATGAAACTCAATGTGTCTTATTAACATATCAAGTATTCGATGAAACTCAATTTGTCTTACTAACATATCAAACGTTTCAAAATTATGCTAACATTACAAATTATGCTAACATTACAACAAAACTAAGTCCCACAATAGCTACATAATTTATATAGATTTATCAGATACAACTTGTTTCATTTATCCTCTTTCATATATTTAGCCTACATAAAAAACTTAACAAAAATAAATAAATAATTACACAATTTTTTCTAATAATAGTTGTTTTAAAAGAGGTGATGGCGAGTGTCGAAGAACGAGAGACAGAAACGAAAACTATTAATAGAAAATGGATAAATATCACCATTTCTTTTCTAAATTTACTATCAAACACCAACTCATTTAGACTATAAAAACCGTACTACATTTTCATCACCATTTGCACCATCTCATCTCACATTCTCTTTTCTTAAACTCAAACTCAAAACCACAGTAATGGAGCTTTATATTCTAGCCGTCTTTTTTCTCTTGATCCTCACCATCCTAGTTTTTCTCTTGAACTCTTGTGTGTTACGTAAGCGGATCGAGCCACCCTCAAAACCGGCCGGGCTGGAGTCACAGCCCGCCCAGCCGGAGCCAGAACCAGCTGAACGAAAGGCTCAACCGACTGAGCCGAATCCGACCGAGCAGGAGCCCGAAATAGAAGAAATCGAAAGTTGGGACAGAGACGTAATGAGTAAGTTGACCCCCCTCATGATTCCTCGTGCTATTCTAAGTCCGAGTGAAGAGGAATTAGAGGAGGGAGAAGAAGAGCAGGGGGGAGAAATAGGGATGAAGAAAAAGAAGGGATTGAAAGGGAAGATTGTAAGAGGGTTTAGGAAGCATAATGATAGAGAATATCTAAACCATACCCATAAAATCTCTCGTGAACAAAACTAGATAGATACATGTCAAATAAAATGAGTGAACTATTTAATAATTAAGGTACAATACACTACCATGTCAGAATTTTTAGAAAAAAATGATTTTACAGTATTTGTATTCATGTTTTTTTTTTTAGATTGCTCGTTACCACTTGATTCAGGACAACAACTCTAATTCTCCACCTAGCGATCTTTCAAATCTCTCTCGATCCGTTGATCAGTTTGGAGAACAATTACAGACCTTATTCCGTCACTAGGATGAGCTAATGCTAAAGCTGCATGATGATGAGGCTGCTGGCGCATGGGACGATCCTACTCTTCGTGCCGTATTGGATATGATTTGTGATGAACCAGCGAGAGTTTAATACGAACTTTATATATAGGGAGATGCTAAAAAACATACGTATGTTCGAACATACATTTTTTTAAAATACCCGTAAAGTGGTTATAAAAAGTAAAAATTCAAATTTCAACCGTATGGATGTAATATATATGTTACGAATATATTGTGGATTAAGTTTCACATGAATCAGAATAATATATCATTGCCATCATGTATCATCAAACTATTATTCTGATATAAGTTTTGAATAGTGCTGCATATATTTGATGATATATGATGGCAATGATATAATATTCTCATTTTTGTGAAAATTAATCTCCAACATATTCATAACATATATATTACATCCGTACGGTTGAAATTTTTATTTTTATTTTTTTAATACGTATTTTGGGTGTGGCAAAAAAACGTATGTTGTGCATACGTATGTTTTTTAGCCACACCCATATATATATATATATATACATATATATATATATATATACATATATATATATATATATATACATACATATATATATATATATACATATATATATACATATATATATATATATATATACATATATATATATATATATACATATATATATACATATATATATATACATATATATATACATATATATATATATATATATATATATATATATACATTTATATATATAGCAAAGTCTTCAACCAATCAAACATGGGTTGAATCTAGAAAAATAATAGACTATTTTATGAGTGCGTCTGTGTGTTTAATATATATATATATATATATATATATATATATATATATATATATATATATATATATATACATATATATATATATACATATATATATATATATACATATATATATATATACATATATATATATACATATATATATATACATATATATATATACATATATATATATATACATATATATATATATACATATATATATATATATATATATATATATATATATATATATATGTATATATATATATATATATATATATATATATATATATATATATATATATATATGTATATACATATGTATGCATATGTATATATATATATATATATATATATATGTATGTATATATATGTATATATATATGTATATATATATATATATATATATACATATATATATATACATATATATATATATATATGTATATACATATATATATATATACATATATATATACATATATATATATACATATACATATATCTATATATATATATGTATATACATATATATATATATACATATGTATATACATATATGTATATATACATATATATATATATATATATATATATATATATATATATATATATATATATATATATATATATATATATATATATACGTATATATATATATATATATGTATATATATATATATATATATATATATATATATATATATATATATATATATATATATATATGCATACATATGTATACATATGCATACATATGCATACATATGCATACATATGCATACATATGCATACATATGCATACATATGCATACATATGTATATATATATATATATATATATATATATATATATATATATATATATATATATATATATATATATATATATATATATATACTGGTTAAAAGTTGATCTTTGACTGAAGTGATATAAGAATAATTTAACCGTCGTGATTACATATTTCTAATTAATTATTTTTTTATGATTTTTTAGATGTGCGTGAAACTCTACACATTCCATGGCGTCGAATTCTATCATCGCGACGACTCTTTCACGAAGCATTTTCTGGAGAGCAATCATCATGTCCTATAAAAAAAAAATAAACATTGAAACTTGTTTAGTAGAAAATGTATTATACAAAAGCATATGATAAAATTAGAATATATATATATATATATATATATATATATATATATATATATATATATATATATATATATATATATATATATATATATATATATATATATATATAGAGAGAGAGAGAGAGAGAGAGAGAGAGAGAGAGAGAGAGAGAGAGAGAGAGAGAGACTAATAAGCATACGTATGCAATCTTCAAATTTTGCTTACACTCGTCAACCGTTGGATTTGCTCCAAGATCCGCTCAGATAAAGATGAAACGGGCTCTCTTTCTTCTCCATCCCTTCGTCATTTCCGTCCCTTCCCTCTTTCTGTCCTGTTTCTTGTTTCTTCTTTCTCTGAACGACGCACGATGGAGCACTCTCTCAATCCACACGAATGGAGCCGCTTCTTCTTCCTGTTTCTCCAGCACCTCTGCCCAATCACCTCTCGCCTTGTTCCGCCTCTCTCTCTATCGACGGTAATTGGTCTCTGCCTCTCTCTCTCTCACACGGTGATGAATTTTACATTTTTTTCCGCTTTCAATAATGAGGCTTGTTTTTATCTACTAATTGAATTAATTTGGGTTTATTTTTCGCGTAATTAGGTTACTTTTGGCCTATTTTGGGATAATTAGGGTTAGTTTTGGCCTAATTAGGGATAATTACGGTTAAGGAATCTGAATTTTGCATAATTAGGGTTTATTTTCGCTTAATTAATTTTAACTCTTCATTTCTTTGCTGAATTCATTTAAATTCTTCATTTCTGTGCTGAATTTTTGTGTTTTTTTTGCTTTTTTTGCTGTTTATTTGCTGAAATTTCCTTTTTTTTTGCTGAATTTCGCATCTTTACTTTATTTTTCCTTTCTTACCTTTTTTTTTTCTTTTTTTTGCTGAATTTTGCATTTTACTTTTAATTATGATTAATTAAGGTAAATTGTGCCTAATTAGGGTTAATTAAGGTGAATCTACTTCTTAATTGAGAATAATTGGGTATAATTTGTGGCACTTGAAGCTAATCAGCAATTAGGGTTGGTTTTGATTTTTTAAGTTTTAAGCTTTCTTTTTAGTCAATTGCCTTAATATATTTTTTTTTATTTGCAATTAATAGGCTACAATACAAGAGTGTTAGTGATGAAAAAGAAACAAGGGATTACAAGGATGCTCACAACATGCTTTATGAAGGTAAAGGAAACGAGGGATTGATTTTTCGCCTAAATATAGGTTAAGTAAGCTGATTTTAGGGTTCAATGGTTCATCGTTATGTATAATGTTTTTATAAGGATTTAGAGTTATGTATTGAATGGTACGTGTAGTAAAATGTTTTAATATCTTCAATGAAATTTTGTATCGAATTTACCCTTTTTTATCATTTCTGAAAATTTGTTTTCCTTTTATATCTACAGATGGATAGGTTCAGGAAGCATATGCCGTACATACTTCATCACAGGGATACTAGTTCTGTTTAGAGTTTTACAAGACAGGTTGATGTGCTTATGGTTTTTTGGAATAGGGTTGATGCGTTTAGGATTTTACTGTTGAAATTTATTTTGGCTTTTGATGTTGAAATTTGTTTAGGTTTTCTGTCTTTTTAAAATTTGACTGGTATAAATGGTTAACTAATTGGCGATCTTTGAAACTGATGATGAAATATAAAATGTGATATGATTTTTGTAAGTATTGTGCTTTAATTTGTATTTGTATTGGATTGGCTTCAAAATTGCAATGATATTACGTTTTTTATTGGAAATGATAGCCGATTATGATTTTTGTTATAAATCTTTTATATGTATTGAAAGTCAACAAAATTTATATCATATTTTCGAGCCGATATGAATATTAGAAGTTCATATATTAATTTACACATTCTAGTATTTCATGAAACTTACAAAGGTCTTTGGTTCCATTCTGCTACCACCCTCAAAAAAAAAAGAATGTTTAAGTATTTAATCATACACACATAGTGTACCAATTATAATTCATATACATACAGAACACTTCATTAAAAAAAGAATTTTCTTTCATTTATTATAAAAAAACAAAATAATATTCCATTACAAATTAAATCATCATTCCATTACACAATCATTATTCATTGAATTCATCATCACAACAACACATTCCGATCGATTCTTCCCCACAAAGCTTCTTCAAAGTCTTGAGCCTCGTACCAGCCTCCGTTCACAGCACCGTACCATCTCAAAGCCAGTACCTTCTCATAAATTATAACCTGAAATAAGTAAATGAATAAATGAATTAATAAATAAATAAATAAATAAATAAGTAAATAAAAATCAGTAAATAAATGAATAAATAAATAAATAAAAAACAGTAACTAAATAAATAAATAAGTGAATAAATTAATCAATTAATTAATTAATTAATTAATAAATTAATTAGTAAATAATAGTACAAATATATTAAAAAATAGTAAAAAAAACAGTAAAACAAAATTGCAAAAAACAGAAGAAAAAAAATGCATAACAAAATTCAGTAAAATAAACAGTGAAAAACTGGAAAAAAAAAGTTAAAAAAAGAATAAAAAATTCAGTAAAGCATGTTGTGAGCATCCTTGTAATCCCTTCTTTCTTTTTCATTACTAAGACTCTTGTCTTGTAGCCTATTAATTGCAAATAAAGTAAAATATATTAATGCAATTGACCAAAAAAAATAGCTTAAAACTTAAAAAATCAAAACCAACCCTAATTGTTGATTAGCTTCAAGTGCCACAAATTATACCCAATTGGTCTCAACTAAGAAGCAGATTCACCTTAATTAACCCTAATTAGGCAAAATTTACCTTAATTAATCATAATTAGACAAAAATTAAGCATAATTAATCCCAAATTAGCCCACAAATTTCAGAAAAAAAAACAGCAAAAAAGAAAAAAAAGTAAAATGCCAAATTCAGCAAAAAAAACTTTAAATTTCAGCAAAAAAAAGAAAAAAACAGGTAAGAAAGGAAAAATAAAGTAAAGATGCGAAATTCAGCAAAAAAAAGGAAATTTTAGCAAATAAACAGCAAAAAAAGCAAAACAAAACACAAAAATTCAGCACAAAAATGAAGAATTTAAATGAATTCAGCAAAAAAAATGAAGAGTTAAAATTAATTAAGCGAAAATAAACCCTAATTATGCAAAATTCAGATTCCTTAACCGTAATTATCCCTAATTAGGCCAAAACTAACCCTAATTATCCCAAAATAGGCCAAAAGTAACCTAATTACGCCAAAAATAAACCCAAATTAATTCAATTAGTACATAAAAACAAGCCTCATTATTGAAAGCGGAAAAAAATGTAAAATTCATCACCGTGTGAGAGAGAGAGAGGCAGAGACCAATTACCGTCGATAGAGAGAGAGGCGGAACAAGGCGAGAGGTGATTGGGCAGAGGTGCTGGAGAAACAGGAAGAAGAAGCGGCTCCATTCGTGTGGATTGAGAGAGTGCTCCATCGTGCGTCGTTCAGAGAAAGAAGAAACAAGAAACAGGACAGAAAGAGGGAAGGGACGGAAATGACGAAGGGACGGAGAAGAAAGAGAGCCCGTTTCATCTTTATCTGAGCGGATCTTGGAGCAAATCCAACGGTTGACGAGTGTAAGCAAAATTTGAAGATTGCATACGTATGCTTATTAGTCGCTCTCTCTCTCTCTCTCTCTCTCTCTCTCTCTCTCTCTATATATATATATATATATATATATATATATATATATATATATATTCTAATTTTATCATATGCTTTTGTATAATACATTTTCTACTAAACAAGTTTCAATGTTTATTTTTTTTTGTAGGACATGATGATTGCTCTCCAGAAAATGCTTCGTGGAAGAGTCGTCGCGATGATAGAATTCGACGCCATGGTATGTGTAGAGTTTCACGCACATCTAAAAAACCATAAAAAAATAATTAATTAGAAATATGTAATCACGACGGTTAAATTATTCTTATATCACTTCAGTCAAAGATCAACTTTTAACCAGTATATATATATATATATATATATATATATATATATATATATATATATATATATACTGGTTAAAAGTTGATCTTTGACTGAAGTGATACATATACATACATACGTATAGGTATGCATACATATGTATAGGTATGCATACATATGTATATGTATGCATACATATGTATATATATATATATATATATATATATATATATATATATATATATATATATATATATATATATATATATATATATATATATACATATGTATGCATACATATACATATGTATGCATACCTATACATATGTATGCATACCTATACATATGTATGTATATATATACATATGTATGTATATATATACATATGTATGTATATATATATATATCTATATATATATATATATATATATATATACATATATATATATATAGATATATATATATATATATATATATATATATATATATATATATATATATATACACATATATATATATATATATATATATATATATATACATATATATATATATATACATATATACATATACATATATATATACATATATATATATATACATATATATATATATACATATATATATATATATACATATATATATATATATATATATACATATATATATATATATACATATATATATATATGTATATACATATATATATATATATGTATATACATATATATATATATGTATATATATATATATATATATATATATATATATATATATGTATATATATATATATATATATATATATATATATATATGTATATATATTAAACACACAGACGCACTCATAAAATAGTCTATTATTTATCTAGATTCAACCCATGTTTGATTGGTTGAAGACTTTGCTATATATATGCTAAATATGTTTGCGTTTGCTAGGATTTGAACCTCTGACCTCTTGATCTATATGTAATAGACTCTACCAATTAGTTTATAGGCCATTTGCCTCTCATAAAATATTCTAGAACACTACAAAGACAATTTTTACAATTGCACAAAAAATATAATTTATTCAACAAGCAAAGAATTATTAATTATAAACATGCCTAAAAATACATAATGATAGAGAATATGTAAACCATACCAATAAAATCTCGCGTGAACAAAACTAGATAGATACATGTCAAATAAAATGAGTGAACTAATTAATAATTAAGGTACAATACACTACCATGTCAGAATTTTTAGAAAAAAAATGATTTTATAGTAATTTGTTATTTGCATTCATGTAACTTTTTTTTTTAGATTGCTCGTTACCAGTTGACTCAGGACAACAACGCTAATTCTCCACCTAGCGATCTTTCAAATCTCTCTCAATCTGTTGATCAGTTTGGAGAACAATTACAGACCTTATTCCGTCACCAGGATGAGCTAATGCTAAAGCTGCATGATGATGAGGCTGCTGGCGCATGGGTCGATCCTACTCTTCGTGCCGTATTGGATATGATTTGTGATGAACCAGCGAGAGTTTAGTATGAATGTGTTCTAATGAATCACTTTAATGTCATAATATGTAAGTATCATAGTAATGCAAAGGATTATTGCGGAATAAATATGAATAACATTCGATGAAGTGAATTTATTTGTATGTTTATATTGACTTAATTTTCTCATGACTCAGGAGTTGTGTTTGACTTTAACGAGGAGTATTATACTATGGAAATGTGTGTTGAGATGGAAAAATGGTGTAAGAATAAGTGGAATCTGTGGAATGCTTGGTTGAAGCAGAATCATTTTAAGAATCCTTTTATGGGATTAATTGCATCTGTTGGAATGGTGATGTTTGTGTGTGGGATTCTTCAAACGGTTTTTGCTGTGCTGGCGTTTGTTAAGCCTCAGACTGTCGTGCTTGTTCACAGCCAAAATGTGTTCAAAATCGCGCAATAAATTAATTAATAAGGCTGATTGAAGAGTAAGTAGTAGGGCTTATTAATTTGCGTGTTTTTGTGGTCGTTTGATTGGTTGTTGATGAGTGTTTAGCATCAGGTAATTAATGAGCATGATGTTTGTTTGATGAGTGTTTGGTGAGTTGAATATGTTCAAGTGTGAGTATTTGAGTTATAGATGATTCAGTGTTAATGTTTAATTGTGATTTGTTCTTGGATTGGATGGTGGTAAGTAATAAATGATTACTGCTAATTCTTTGCTTATGTACTAGTATTTTTGGTATGATTTTTTTCATCATTGTTTTATGTAAATAGTACGATTTGAAGATGCATATCATATCAAATCTTTGAAGATATCTTTTTTGTTGTTGTTGTTGAGGAATACTGATAGGCACCCATTGTATTAATACTTTCCAAAGCTTAATTGCATCATAGATAGAACTTAAGA
Organism: Juncus effusus; assembly: GCA_027726005.1. Taxonomy (NCBI): domain Eukaryota; kingdom Viridiplantae; phylum Streptophyta; class Magnoliopsida; order Poales; family Juncaceae; genus Juncus; species Juncus effusus. The sequence goes on along the minus strand of CM050905.1, from coordinate 819,887 downwards.
TAGATAAGTTAATAAACTAAAGAGAAATTTAAACTAAGAAAAACAAACGTCTTGTGGGCTGTAATTAACCTTATTGTTAAATCAGTGGAAATAACTTATTTAAAAAAAAATATCAATGAAAATACGGAAAAGATTCGATTGGATTGTTTCTACATTACAAGTTGTATATTTGATACGAGGAAAGGAACTGAGATCTATTTATAGGTCTATACATAAGTAACATATTTAACGGTCAAAAAGTCTAATACAACATTCTGCTTATAATGACTTGCCTTTAATTGATTATATTGTTGGCCCTATTTGATTTGTTTCTGTGCATTTGAATAAATTTCTTGCTGGCTAATTCTTGACAATGTAAGAACAATTCCACTCTCCGTTCAATATTATTTTATATAGTTCTCATTAAAAAAATAAATATTATTATATAGTTGCTACGAATAGCAGCACCCAAAAATTAAGCACGTTTATAGTAGATCCCAAAAACCACAAACGTGAAATAAAAAAGCCAAATCTCTCAACAAAATTCTGAAAAACCATCCAAAATTTTGTGAATAATGAATAATTTGGAAGAGAGTTGCAAGAGTATGATTGATACGGGTGAAATTCGATTCAGCGCAATGGATAGAGAAAAATTAATTTCGAGTGTTATACTTCATCAGAACCACGGCAACGAGAGATGCGGTTGAAACTGTTGCAGCTGCAAACACAAATGAAATACTTAATCAGATTATTAACAAAAAAAAATAGTAATATTTATATTATTTATAATATTTATACCGATTAAGCTGATAGTAGTTGAAGACATGGCTCTCGCCCGCCCACCGCTGCCTGACGCATAATCCTACAATTAAAAAAAAGTTATTTACATGATTAATATAATACTTAATTGGGCTTTTTTTTATTGGGGTGATTTCATATTGACCCTTTTAAAATCTCAAAATATCATATGTACCCTTTCAAAATTGCAAATATCATATTTGCCCTTCCAAAAACCACAAAAACATCAAATTGATTACTGAATCAGTGATGTGATGATCAGTTTGTCGATTGAAAAAGAATCGAGTTTTGCCCTTAATTTGTAATTAAAAGATTGCTCTAAAATGAAGACCCAACTTTTAATCACATACAGAGAGATTGAATTCGGAGGTGGATAATCTTGCAAAACTTTCTTGCATTTTGGATATTTCTTACTCAGATGCTTTCTTGATATACTTTTTTGTTCTTTTTATTTGCCTTGTTACTTATGTCTACTGTTTTGTTTCTAGTTTTTAGCTGTTTATTTTGGTCCAAATTTGATGTTTGTATAATAAGGTTAGATACTTGATCTTTTTGCTTAAATTTTCAAATGATATTTACAAAATTTTCTTATTCATATATAATTGAATAAGAAATAAAATTTTCTATTAATTGTACCATTACAATGTGGCAGTTGTAAAACTAAACATAAAGTTATGATTATATAAATACGTATTATGTAAAATCATTTATTTGAATTGTGAAAATATGCACATAGATTGGATCCAATATACCCCCACTACTTGGATCCAATCTATGTACATATTTTGCGGGGGTATATTGGATTCAATCTATCATATCACAGTAATTAAGACAAGAAATACCACAATACGACGTGAAGCAGCGGCTTGGCCATCAGAAAAGGCGCGGTCCATTAATACAATGGTATGTCTATAAGCTTGGGTAAGCCGAAACCGCATATCTTCCGCGCGGGCGAAGGCTGCCTCCTCACGCTGGCGAGCGCTCGTTGCGTTAGCCCGAGCTTCCTCCGTCTCCTTTCGAGCAGCCTCTGCATCTCGCTCCGCTGCAATTCTGGCTTGCCTCTCTCGCTGCAAATCGATTTCAGCCCTGAGCGCACGGGCCCATGATGCCTCTGCTTGAGAAATCACCGCATGGATGGAGAGATTTGCTTGCTGGGAACGATGGCGTTCCTCGCTCGCAGCATCTGACATAAGCTTCGTCAGATAGTCTTCCCTGGCCTGAAAATCCGCCCTTAGGAGGGCCAAATAACGCGTGGCTGGTCCCTGAGCAGCCGCAGATCCTCCGACCATCCCAGTATCGCCGGATTCCTCGCCTCCGCTGCTCGCGTTGGTTATCACTCCTCCGATCGTCGGGTGACATTTTTCTTTTTTTCTTTGGTTTTCTTTTCGAAAATGAAATGGCATTGTCGTTCCAGAAATCCACAGAAATATATACGATACGATGAAAAATGCGCAAAATATGTAATAGCAATCTTCATTATGAACTTAGAAAAATATGTAATTTGGTAATTTTATTTTTTTTAGGGACTTGGGTATAAGAGTTCGAACCCTATAATGTTTGAATAAACGACTTCCACTACACCCGAAGAATACTATCTCGGCGTATAATGGAACAAAAATCATGCACGCAGTCTGCTCGCGTTGGTTTGGTAATTTTATTTTTTGTAATTTGGTAATTTTATTTTTTGTAGGGACTTGGGTATAAGAGTTCGAACCCTATAATGTTTGAATAAACGACTTCCACTACACCCGAAGAATACTATCTCGGCGTATAATGGAACAAAAATCATGCTCGCGTTGGTCATCACTCCTCCGATCGTCGGGTTTTCGCCGGATTCCTCCCCTCCGCCGCTCGCGTTGGTTATCGCTACTCCGCCCCGCACGATCGACATTTTTCTTTTTTTCTTTGGTTTTCTTTTCGAAAATGAAATGGCATTGTCGTTCCAGAAATCCACAGAAATATATACAATACGATGAAAAATGCGCAAAATATGTAATAGCAATCTTCATTATGAACTTAGAAAAATATGTAATTTGGTAATTTTATTTTTTTTAGGGACTTGGGTATAAGAGTTCAACCCTATAATGTTTGAATAAACGACTTTCACTACACCCGAAGAATACTATCTCGGCGTATAATGGAACAAAAATCATGCACGCAGTCTGCTTGCTTTGGTTTGGTAATTTTATTTTTTGTAATTTGGTAATTTTATTTTTTGTAGGGACTTGGGTATAAGAGTTCGAACCCTATAATGTTTGAATAAACGACTTCCACTACACCCGAAGAATACTATCTCGGCGTATAATGGAACAAAAATCATGCTCGCGTTGGTCATCACTCCTCCGATCGTTGGGTTTTCGCCGGATTCCTCCGCTCCGCCGCTCGCGTTGGTTATCGCTACTCCGCCCCGCACGATCGACATTTTTCTTTTTTTCTTTGGTTTTCTTTTCGAAAATGAAATGGCATTGTCGTTCCAGAAATCCACAGAAATATATACGATACGATGAAAAATGCGCAAAATATATAATAGCAATCTTCATTATGAACTTAGAAAAATATGTAATTTGGTAATTTTATTTTTTCTAGGGACTTGGGTATAAGAGTTCGAACCCTATAATGTTTGAATAAACGACTTCCACTACACCCGAAGAATACTATCTCGGCGTATAATGGAACAAAAATCATGCACGCAGTCTGCTCAGAAAAATAGGATAAAAAGCTTCAGATCCTATGCCACGTCTATCACCGGAAGAATGTAACTGTTAGTCCTACAGCCGTCAGATCCGAATCTAACGGATAGTATTGAGCAAAGAACATCTCAAGTTTTAGCAAACTGGAGTTTCAACTAACTCTTTTTTTCCATTCATACCTCTTTTTATCTTGTTATTTCAACTAGGAGAATTTCCGCGCTCCGCTGCGATTTTTATCATATTTATTGTTTAATAATTAATACATTAAATTTATTTTATGAATTAATAATCATAAAAAATATATATAAATTATTTTTAATAGTCATTATGAAAAAACATAATGGTGCGTTCGAAAGTATAACAATTGGGGTCTAGAATGAAAGATTTCATCATCCTTGTTATATTTTTCATTTTTTTTTTTAAATTGAGCTATTGAAAAATCATATTTTGAAAGAAAACGTTAGGAAAAAATTACCTTAGAGAGAGTCACACACATGGAGCCCACATTCTTTTTTTTTTTTGAGAAATGATTTATTTATTTTCTTTTTTTTTTAATTATTTAGGGAGAGAGAAAGAGAGGGCCCACATTTTATTTTTGAAAATTATTAATCTATTTTTTTTAATTACTTGAGGGAGAGATAAAAGGAGTGACACACGAGACCCGCATTTTTTTTGATAAATTATTATTTTTTTATTTTTATTTAGGAATGAGTCATAATGTCATTTGACATTGTGATATTCAATCCAGTTGATTGAAGACAGGAGATATTGAAAGTCATTATGAGAAAACATAATGGTGCGTTCGAAAGTATAACAATTGAGATCCTGAATGAAAGATCTCATCATCCTTGTTCTATTTTTCATGTTTTCACAAAAAAATGAGCTACTAAAAAAATCATATTTTGAAATAAAACGTTGGGAAAAAATTACCTGAGAGAGAAAGACACATGGAACCCACATTTTTTTTTTGGAAAATGAATTATTTATTTATTTTTTTAATTATTTGAGAGAGAGAGAAAGAGGGCCCCACCTTTTTTTTTATTTTGGAAATCATTATTTTTTTTTATTTGTGGGAGAGAGAAAAAGAGAGTGACATGTGGGCCCATTTTTTTTTTTGATAAATTATTATTTTTTAAAAAAAAATTATTATTATTTAAGAATGAATTATGTGTAGCGAGTGTTCGGTGGTTATTGATATTATAACTCACAACACATAAGTTATACAGTTTAGTTTTCAAAATAATTAATTATATTTTTATTTTGGAAATCATTATTTTTTTTTATTTGAGGGAGAGAGAGAGAGAAAGAGAGTGACATGTGGGCTCTTTTTTTTTGATAAATCATTATTTAAAAAAAAATTATTATTATTTAGGAATGAATTATGTGTAGCGAGTATTCGGCGGTTATTGATATTATAACTCACAACACATAAGTTACACAGTTTATTTTTCAAAATAATTAATTATATTTGATTTGACATTTCACATTAAATCAGGATAGAACGCAGAACACCGAATTTCGACCAATCATATTTTGACACAGAAACTACACAGAAACCGCCATAAAATATTAGAAACTCTAAACGATCGAACGGTCCATATCAAACCACATCACCCCATTCAACGGTCACGAAAATGGGGTGACGTGGCCTCTTAAAACCCCTCCCTTGGATGCTAGAATTTGGGGGGGGGGGGGGGGGAATTTACCAGCTGATTGTCAAACGAACGCCATGGTTGCTTCTCTCTCTCTCTCTCTCACAGCTTCTTCACCTCACCTCAATTCGCACAATCTCGTTTATTCCCCTCGAAAATCAGGACTAACAACAAGGAGTTTAAGCGGAGTGAGATACCAGTTTTGAAAGAAGTAGAAGCGTTCTTCAACATGGTTCAATTCGGCCTCTCAGTTCTCCCATTCATCCCCCTTTTACTCAGGTCAATTAACTCAATCAACACATAATTAACACAATTTAATACCTAAATTAATCATCTTTACATCTGAATTTATGACAGATCGAGTGGGGATTTTAAGATAAGATCAGCTGGACTGGAATTAGGGCTTTGGTTCAGCTTAGGCTATCTCTCTCAAGGCGTCGGTTCGCTCACTTCTGACGCTGTTGTCCGACAGAGACTTCGTGCTCAAACTCCTCTCCGCCAACTCAAATCACAGCCGTACACCTGTCCCGCCTAGGTGAGAAGTGGGTTTTGTGGGCCTCCGAAGAATTCGGGTTCATCACCCCCAGCGATTTTGTTTCGAAAAGGAGCAGCATCATGCCGCAGAAGAAGAATCCGGACCCCATGGAGCTCGTCAGAGGGAAGTCGGCCAGAGTTATTGGTGATTTGATGAGCTTGTTGGTGCTGTGTAAGGGGTTGTTGCCCAGTGCCTACAATCACGATCTTCAGGTATTTAAGAAAATTGGGTGTTTTGGTTAGGGTTTAGGGTTAGCCGTACACTTGTCCCGGCTGGGGTAGGAGTGGGCGTTATTGGCGTCAGAAGAATTCGGGTTTGTAACTGCGAGTGATTTGGTGTCGGCCGGGAGTAGTATAATGCCGCAGAAGAAGTATCTGGATACGATGGAGCTTGTTAGAAATAAGTCGGTGAGGGTGATTGGGATTTGGTGAGTTTGTTGGTTTTATGCAAAAGGGTTGCCCAGCGCGTACAATCGCGATCTTCAGGTAATTCTTTCGTTTGGATCCTTTGGGATTGTGGAAATGTTGTTGAGATTCTTGTTCTGGTAGTTTCGTTTTACGGGAAATTTGCAAATAGAACTCCTTTGTTATTAGAGAATTGAAAATAAAGTACTGTGTTCTTTATATCTTAACAAAAGGTAGGTTCTATTTTTGCAATTTTGTGAAGAATACAGGGGCTTTTGAGTTTTATTTGAAGAAATTAGAAGGGAGTGTGTGGATGATATTTCAAGTTTTCTGGTCTTAGATATGAATTTATCGCTTTTAAAAGTAAAAAACAATTTGAAAAAAAAAAAAATGTCCTGATTAGAGTTTCTATTGATAATTTGTTGTTTTAACTTCTTTCAAATTAATAATTTCCTCAAATTAGTAATAGTTGCTGTATTTTTATTTCTACAGGAAGATAAGGAACCATTGTTTGATAGTGTAAAGGCGATAATAGGAATGCTTGAGGTGACAAGTGTTTTTGCCGCTAATATTTCATTTAATAAGGGAAAAAAAAATTACAAAAATCATTGCCAGCTGGCCATCTTGATGCAACTACCCTCGCTGATTATCTTGTCAAAAAGGTAAATATATATTTTTTCAAAAGATCATTGAAAAATAGGGAGAGATTTAGTAGTTTACCCTTCCAAAATTTCAAAATATAATAGTTCCCTCTTTAAAAACGTAAATTGTCAAATTTACCGTTACAAAATATAAAATTTCATATTTACTTTGGCCCCTTGAAAAGATTTAAAATCGTAAATATGATTTATTTTAGAATTTGGAAGGACAAATTTGATGGTTGCACTTTTAGAGGGCAGGAGGGTATTTTGTATTTTTAGAGGTTTAGATATGATATTTTGAAGTTTTGGGAGACTAAAATACGAAATTCTTCCGTAAACTAAATCATTTTCTTCATATTTAAAAACTTACATATATTTATTATTTTTTTTTTTATTGTTTAATAGGGGATGCCATTTAGGAGCGGACATGAGGTTGTTGGAAGAGCCGTCGCGTTATGTTTCGCCAAAAAGTGTCAGCTGGCGGAATTATCGCTTGAGGATTTGAAGAGCATAAACCCTATTTTTGAAAATGATGTGTATGAATTTTTGGGAGTTGAAAATGCGGTCGATAAGTTTTCTTCTTACGGCTCGACCGGCTAGGATCAGGTGCAGAAACAACTCAACTTTTGGTGCGAAAAGTTGCAAATCGAGTTTAAAAATTAGGGTTTAGAGTGAGGGTTTTGATTTATTTTGATTGATTAAATTTTTGTTGGTTGTATTAGGTCTTAATAATTTTGAATTTTGGAATTATCGCTTGAGGATTCGAAGAGCATAAACCCTATATTTGAAAATGATGTGTGAATTTTTGGTTGTTTTGCCGCTCTTATTAGCTATCTTATAATTTTCTTGTGTATGTAAATATGTTTTGTATGCATTTGTATGTTGTCCTATAGAAAAAGAAGAAGATGAAAGTGGTAGCAAAGGTGCAAAGAGAAGATCATGGAACAACCAGGAAAAAGAAGAAGATGAAAGTGGTAGAAAAGGAAAATAAATGAAAGAGTGAGCGAGTGGAAGTACTGTTATCAAAATAGTTGTTACAATTCTATAGATTACAAATTATAATATTAAAATCTAAATAATGATATTAATCCATTTGCCATATTTAATAATTTATAAAGTAAAGCAATAATAATTCTGAATCGGAGCGAGGTTTTCCCTAGTATACTAAATATTAAGAGGACAAGTGTCAGATTCTCGTAAATTCGACAAACTTTGTTGTATAGTAATAATAATAATGTCATTTATTATTTTAACATATGACCAAATATATTATATTCATAGGTGTTATTTTACTATTTTGTATTGCGTGCGCGTCTCTATCATATAATTGTACTATCAAAATTCATTAGCATGTTTGAAGTATCTGCGTAACATCTTAAATTAGGAAATGAAAGCAACAAAACAGTTCAGAATACCAACTATTTTGTTCTTTTTTTTTTTCCGAAATTAGCAAGTGGTTTTGAGACTTCAAACTTCTTTAGAATAATTTTGGATTCATTTATACCTAAATTTAGAAATTGGCAGTTAATTAGAAATGAAAGACGTCTTTTAAGTACTTTTCAATCATTGATAAAAAAAGAAAATCAAATTTATCTGATCACATTTAATATATGTATCCTTGAGGCATTTTTCCCAGGATCAAGAATTTTGAATCTGAAGCCATGAAAACAAAAGAACGGGTACGTATACTTTGATTTAGAGAGTACTTATTTTTTTTTTAGGAAAGACGCTTGCATACGGCTGAATATCCTTGGGCGTTTAAGTTTGCTAATCCAATAGATAAATTTCGATTTTCTTATTTATCTAGATTTAGTTGACGAGAAATTACAAAACTAATGTTAGTTAGGTTAATTTTTTGTTCAATTTGAGTCGGTGCATGATCATAATTAATTTTTTTTCAAAGTTTAGACAAAACAGTGAATTTATTATCATTTTGGATGTGTTAGAATGATTTTTTTTTTTCGGAATTGATCCTTATTCATATACATTATTTTGATTTTTTGTAAGCCAATTCGAAATCAAATTTGACAAAGTTTATATATATATATATATATATATTTATATATATTCTAATTTTATCATATGCTTTTGTATAATATATTTTCTACTAAACAAGTTTCAATGTTTATTTTTTTGTAGGAAATGATGATTGCTCTCCAGAAAATGCTTCGTGAAAGAGTCGACGCGATGATAGAGTTCAACACATCTAAAAAACCATAAAAAAAATATTATTTTAATTAGAAATATGTAATCACGACGGTTAAATTATTCTTATATCACTTCAGTCAAAGAACAACTTTTAACCGGTATATATATATATATATATATATATATATATATATATATATATATATATATATATATATATATATATATTAATTAAACACACAGACGCACTCATAAAATATTCTATTATTTTTCTTTAGATTCATCCCATATTTGATGGGTTGAGAAACTTTGCTATATATATGCTAAATATGATTGCGTTTGCTAGGATTTGAACCTATGACCTCTTGATCTATATGTAATAGACTCTACCAACTAGATTATCAGTCATTTGCCTCTCATAAAATATTCTAGAATACTACAAAGACAATTTTTACTATTACATAAAAAAATAATTTATTCAACAAGCAAAGAATTATGAATTATAAGCATGCCTAAAAATACAGAATGATAGAGAATATGTAAACCATACCCATAAAATCTCGCACGAACAAAACTAGATAGATACATGTCAAATAAAATGAGTGAACTAATTAATAATTAAGGTACAATACACTACCATGTCTGAATTTTTAGAAAAAAATGATTTTATAGTAATTTGTTATCTGTATTCATGTATTTTTTTTAGATTGCTCGTTACCAATTGACTCATGACAACAACTCAAATTCTCCACCTAGCGATCTTTCAAATCTCTCTCGATCCATTGATCAGTTTGGAGAACACTTACAGACCATATTCCATCACCAGGATGAGCTAATGCTAAAGCTGCATGATGATGAGGCTGCTGGCGCATGGGTCGATCCTACTCTTCGTGCCGTATTGGATATGATTTGTGATGAACCAGCGAGAGTTTAGTATGAATGTGTTCTAATGAATCACTTTAATGTCATAATATGTAAGTATCATAGTAATGCAAAGGATTATTGCGGAATAAATATGAATAACATTCGATGAAGTGAATTTATTTGTATGTTTATATTGACTTAATTTTCTCATGACTCAGGAGTTGTGTTTGACTTTAACGAGAAGTATTATACTATGGAAATGTGTGTTGAGATGGAAAAATGGTGTAAGAATAAGTGGAATCTGTGGAATGCTTGGTTGAAGCAGAATCATTTTAAGAATCCTTTTATGGGATTAATTGCATCTGTTGGAATGGTGATGTTTGTGTGCGGGATTCTTCAGACGGTTTTTGCTGTGCTGGCGTTTGTTAAGCCTCAGACTGTCGTGCTTGTTTAGAGCCAAAATGTGTTCAAAATCGCGCAATAAATTAATTAATAAGGCTGATTGAAGGAGTAAGTAATAGGCTGATTAATTTGTGTGTTTTTGTGGTCGTTTGATTGGTTGTTGATGAGTGTTTAGCATCAGGTAATTAATGAGCATGATGTTTGTTTGATGAGTGTTTGGTGAGTTGAATATGTTCAAGTGTGAGTATTTGAGTTATAGATGATTCAGTGTTAATGTTTAATTGTGATTTGTTCCTGGATTGGATGGTGTAAGTAATAAATGATTACAGCTAATTCTTTGCTTATGTACTAGTATTTTTGGTATGATTTTTTTCATCATTGTTTTATGTAAATAGTACGATTTGAAGATGCATATCATATCAAATCTTTGAAGATATCTTTTTTTTTGTTGTTGTTGAGGAATACTGATAGGCACCCATTGTATTAATACTTTCCAAAGTTTAATTGCATCATAGATAGAACTTAAGATAGATAAGTTAATAAACTAAAGAGAAATTTAAACTAAGAAAAACAATAGGTAAGTAGGCAGTAACAATGTCTTGTGGGCTGTTATTAACCTTATTGTTAAATCAGTGGAAATAACTTATTTAAAAAAAAATATCAATGAAAATACGGGAAAGATTCGATTGGATTGTTTCTACATTACAAGTTGTATATTTGATACGAGGAAAGGAACTGAGATCTATTTATAGGTCTATACATAAGTAACATATTTAACGGTCAAAAAGTCTAATACAACATTCTGCTTATAATGACTTGCCTTTAATTGATTATATTGTTGGCCCTATTTGATTTGTTTCTGTGCATTTGAATAAATTTCTTGCTGGCTAATTCTTGACAATGTAAGAACAATTCCACTCTCCGTTCAATATTATTTTATATAGTTCTCATTAAAAAAATAAAAATTATTATATAGTTGCTACGAATAGCAGCACCCGAAAATTAAGCACGTTTATAGTAGATCCCAAAAACCACAAACGTGAAATAAAAAAGCCAAATCTCTCAACAAAAATCTGAAAAACCATCCAAAATTTTGTGAATAATGAATAATTTGGAAGAGAGTTGCAAGAGTATGATTGATACGGGTGAAATTCGATTCAGCGCAATGGATAGAGAAAAATTAATTTCGAGTGTTATACTTCATCAGAACCACGGCAACGAGAGATGCGGTTGAAACTGTTGCAGCTGCAAACACAAATGAAATACTTAATCAGATTATTAACAAAAAAAATAGTAATATTTATATTATTTATAATATTTATACCGATTAAGCTGATAGTAGTTGAAGACATGGCTCTCGCCCGCCCACCGCTGCCTGACGCATGATCCTACAATTAAAAAAAAGTTATTTACATGATTAATATAATACTTAATTGGTCTTTTTTTTTATTGGGGTGATTTCATATTGACCCTTTTAAAATCTCAAAATATCATATGTACCCTTTCAAAATTGCAAATATCATATTTGCCCTTCCAAAAACCACAAAAACATCAAATTGATTACTGAATCAGTGATGTGATGATCAGTTTGTCGATTGAAAAAGAATCGAGTTTTGCCCTTAATTTGTAATTAAAAGATTGCTCTAAAATGAAGACCCAACTTTTAATCACATACAGAGAGATTGAATTCGGAGGTGGATAATCTTGCAAAACTTTCTTGCATTTTGGATATTTCTTACTCAGATGCTTTCTTGATATACTTTTTTGTTCTTTTTATTTGCCTTGTTACTTATGTCTACTGTTTTGTTTCTAGTTTTTAGCTGTTTATTTTGGTCCAAATTTGATGTTTGTATAATAAGGTTAGATACTTGATCTTTTTGCTTAAATTTTCAAATGATATTTACAAAATTTTCTTATTCATATATAATTGAATAAGAAATAAATTTTTCTATTAATTGTACCATTACAATGTGGCAGTTGTAAAACTAAACATAAAGTTATGATTATATAAATACGTATTATGTAAAATCATTTATTTGAATTGTGAAAATATGTACATAGATTGGATCCAAAATACCCCCACTAGTTGGATCCAATCTATGTACATATTTTGCGGGGGTATATTGGATTCAATCTATCATATCACAGTAATTAAGACAAGAAATACCACAATACGACGTGAAGCAGCAGCTTAGCCATCAGAAAAGGCGCGGTCCATTAATTCAATGGTATGTCTATAAGCTTGGGTAAGCCGAAACCGCATATCTTCCGCGCGGGCGAAGGCTGCCTCCTCACGCTGGCGAGCGCTCGTTGCGTTAGCCCGAGCTTCCTCCGTCTCCTTTCGAGCAGCCTATGCATCTCGCTCCGCTGCAGTTCTGGCTTGCCTCTCTCGCTGCAAATCGATTTCAGCCCTGAGTACGCGGGCCCCAGATGCCTTTGCTTGAGAAATCGCCGCTTGGATGGAGAGATTTGCTTGCTGGGAACGATTGTCTTCCTCCCTCGCAGCATCTGACAGGAGCTTCGTCAGATAATCTTCCCTGGACTGAAAATCCGCCCTTAGGAGGGCCAAATAACGCGTGGCTGGCCCCTGAGCAGCCGCAGATCCTCCGACCATCCCGGTATCGCCGGATTCCTCGCCTCCGCCGCTCGCGTTGGTTATCACTCCTCCGATCGTCGGGTTTTCGCCGGATTCCTCCCCTCCGCCGCCCGCGTTGGTTATCGCTACTCCGCCCCGCACGATCGACATTTTTCTTTTTTTTCTTTGGTTTTCTTTTCGAAAATGAAATGGCATTGTCGTTCCAGAAATCCACAGAAATATATACGATACGATGAAAAATGCGCAAAATATATACAAGCAATCTTCATTGTGAACTTAGAAAAATATGTAATTTGGTAATTTTATTTTTTCTAGGGACTTGGGTATAAGAGTTCGAACCCTATAATGTTTGAATAAACGACTTCCACTACACCGGAAGAATACTATCTCGGCGTATAATGGAACAAAAATCATGCACGCAGTCTGCTCAGAAAAATAGGATAAAAAACTTACAAAAGATGCTCTATAATGGTTCTTAAATCTATTCTATATCGGTTTTGAACCGTTACCTATGGCAATGTTACTAAACATATAAAATAACTGTTATTAAATCCACATTGCTAAATCTTACGCGGTCAAACTTTCGTAACGGTTCACAAGGAGAAACCGATATAAACATTAACTTTTAGTATCGGTTCTTGTTAAATAACCGATATAAAATACGTAACTCCGCAGCGGTTCTTTACGAAGAACCGTTACAGAATCCGCATAAACACATAACCTTTCGTATCGGTTCTTAAAAAATAACCGATATACAATACATAAATTTCGCAGCGGTTCTTTATGAAGAAGCTTTACATAATCCCGAAAAAACAACGGTTTTATAAAAGAACCGTTGCTAAATTTACACCGGAAAATTGTTTTTTAATTTATTAATGCACTTAGTATCGGTTTTCTGTTAATAACCGTTACTAATTATATATAATTTTTTTTATAACAACCAATTTTCTGTGACTAGCCCACATTGCTAGCCAAAATGTTTATAAAACAAGCATGCATACAAATAAATCCACTGAAATATATCATCACTATATATATTATTCATAAAAAAATTATTCATAACAAAATCAAATATTTTCTTTTATGAAATCGACAACCATATCCTTCACTTCCTCGATATCCTTCTCGGGATACACATCTGGTCCGATCGACTGTAGAAAAGAAAATCAAAATTTGTAAGAAGTTGAACAAATCTAAAAATTGAAAGAAAATATGAATGAATTTGTAAATTTTTTGTTCATACCTTTGGAAGAGCAGAGCCTTGCTGGCCGTAATTTGTAATTATGTCATACATTATCCTCATGACATAATAACCGCATTCGTGTCCCTCTGGTTGTTGTGGGCACTACAATTTAAAAATAAAACAAATGATTAGTTACCCCTAAACCCTAAACCCATAATTCACGGAATTAAAAATTAAAAGGCCAAATAAGGAAAATACCTGAATCCTTAAATATTTTAAATTCTTCTGACCCTTCATGTTCTTTTCCATATGAAAACGTCGTGTCGCTCTGGAACACAATTAAATTAAGTCAGTAAATAGTGTTAATTAGTATATATTTAGGTGTTGTAATATTTTAAATTACTTACGTGTTTAATGCATTCTGAATAAGCAACCCCGATACGTTTTGATTTGTCGTGTTCACGATGTAAACAACGAACTTTGACATTTGTAGAACAAGAAGAATCCAATGGTTCCTACAAATCATATTAAATTTTAAAGTTAGGTAAATTCGGAAAAAATAAATACAATATTTATTCGTAAAATAATATTCTAAATGTGAAATATAAGGCAGAAAGATGAAACTGTCGAGATTTTCAACACCAACCGACAACCGCATTAAGATCGGATCTGACGTTCGTTTCTGAGCAACAATATGGATCGAGGAATAGAAAATTGTGCTGGTCGAATGCCGTGCAAAGGCGTTCACAAACCCTGCAGGTAAACCCCCATAAGGTCTTACTAAAATAAAATATTAATAAAGACAAAATTATTGAAAATTCATACATGCAGAAGATTTGTAGAATCGAGACGTTGAGCCAATCATCCTTAAAGAGATCATCGATGTCGGAAATCAACAGAACGATAGTGCCGTCAATTCCGAACACCTCTTCACCGAATTGGATCTCGAAACTGAAGATGTTGGAGGGTTGGCTCATCAATACCGTGTATAGCCACTGAGATTTGGAATTAAATGCTCGCACCGTTGCCTCGTCGAGAATCGGGTCCCGTTTGACAGCCGACGACGCACTTTGCACTTTATCGAATTGTTTCTTCTTCACGGGGGCCGGTTTCTTCGCTGTCAAGGACTGCGTTTACAAATTTAAAAAAGTGAGTAGAAATAAAAATTTTACTAGTATATATTAATAAAGTAGCGAAAAGTAAAAATACCTTATCGAACAGCTCGACTAAGTGTGCAGGCCATGCGACATACGTTCCGACCAATTGACCTATGTATTCCGTATCGTTCACAGGACACAGAACACACACGTGAGCTAGGCCTTCGAGAACGCTGTCGATACAAACCCTAATATGATCGGGCAAAAGGGGGTTGTTGTGAATTGCAACGCCGGGACCGGACGGATATAACCTCTCGTGCGCTACGAAAATCGGACCCTCATCCCCTTAGACCCAGAGTTTGCATGGAGTGGGACCCTGAAAAAAGTTTTCACGTTAGAAAATATAATTAATTGAATATGGTATAATTTGCTTTTATAGAAAAAATCTTAACCTGGATTTTTTGGAGATGTTGCTGTGTTTGTGTCCGTGTTTTTAGGGTTTTATATTGTTATTGGTTCTTAAGTTATGTTTGTTATTTAGATTTCGTTTGTAGGTATTTAATTTCAATAATAAGAGAAATGCATTTGCTTTCCTATTTTTCTTTGATGCACTTTGTTATAATATTTTGGCCTTGATTTTTTTATTTAATTTTGACATTGATATTTTTATTCTTATTAATTTTTTGCAATAACAACAAATAATGATACTTCCTTCAAAAAACAAGAGAAAAAGCTCACTTTAGCATCCTTAACTCTTGAGTATGCTCACTTTTGCACCCCCAACTATTTTTTTGCTCACTTTTGCACCCTAAACTTTTTAAATTGAGCAATTTTGCACCCTCCATCCGTTAAATGTCTAGTCAGCAGTTAGATGATGACATGGCACTATGATGTGGCAAAAAATATTGTTTATTTATGCTGACTGGATATTTATTTAAAAAAATAAAAAAAAATATACTTCCCTTCCCCTTCCCTTCCCCTTCCCTCCCCCCTCTCTGCCTCACGAAACAGAAAAACAAAGAAAAAAACACAAACACACCCGCCCCTCCCTCCCATCTCTGTCCGTCCGCGGTCAGTTCGCCGGCCGCCGTCACCGCCGCCGGCCTCTCTCTCGCCGGCCGCCACCTCTGGCGGTAGATTATTATTTTTTTTTTTCAAATTAGTAACGGTTTTTATGAAAGAACCGTTACAGAATTGCTTAAATAGTCCAAAATCTGCAACGGGGAAGGGGCGCAGTTTATTTTTTTTTTTCCAAATTAGTAACGATTTTTACTAAAGAACCGTTACAGAATTAAGCATATTTGTAACGGTTCATTTAAAAAACCGTTACTAATTGTATATTTCGTAACGGGTTTTATAAAAAACCGTTACTAAATATAAAAATTAGTAACGGTTTTCATAAAAAACCGTTACTAATTTTAACAATTAGTAACGGTTATTTCAGAAAAACCGTTACGAAATATACCAATTAGTAACGGTTTTTTAAACGAACCGTTACAAATATGCTTAAATAGTCCAAAATTGTTGCAGATTTTGGACTATTTAAGCAATTCTGTAACGGTTCTTTCATAAAAACCGTTACTAATTTGAAAAAAAAAAAAAAAATTTACCGCCAGAGGTGGCGGCCGGCGAGAGAGAGGCCGGCGGCGGTGACGGCGGCCGGCGAACTGACCGCGGACGGACAGAGATGGGAGGGAGGGGCGGGTGTGTTTGTGTTTTTTTTTTTGTTTTTCTGTTTCGTGAGGCAGAGAGGGGGGAGGGAAGGGGAAGGGAATTATATTTTTTTATATTTTTTTTAAATAAATATCCAGTCAGCATAAATAAACAATATTTTTTGCCACATCATAGTGCCATGTCATCATCTAACTGCTGACTAGACATTTAACGGATGGAGGGTGCAAAAGGAGCAAAAAATAGTTGGGGGTGCAAAAGTGAGCATACTCAAGAGTTAAGGGTGTTAAAGTGAGCTTTTTCCAAAAACAAGTGATGTTGGTTTCTGTTGAGTTGATAATACTTAATTAATTAAGAAAAAACAGTTACAAGGAGATGTTAAAACCTACAAAGTTGAGAAACGAGAAAATATTACTAATTAAAAAGAATTTCATAAACACAAATTGAAAAGAAGTCTCTTCTGAGTTCACTTGAACCTATCTCACAGAATGAGCGCACCTTGCACAAAAATTTGCTTTTTTTTTTTTTTGTTAGTCATAAACATGCAGAAATCAAAATGAATATCAGAATTCTGTATAATCCGAATTTCATTTCTTATGTATAATCAATACTTCAATTCCCGACTCCCTAAAAAACTCAGATTCTCATTTCCACATAATAACGCATTCGAGATCTATCTCGCATTTATACATACATAACCAGTTTCATATCCCGATCCGGATTTGTATATAATCCGAAATTAGAACTAGAATTTCCAAACTATCCAGAATTGAAACACCAAAGTGCAGTCTCAACTCTCAACTCATCACTTATGTATCGTCGCCTGAGCTCCGCCGTACGAACTCCTCCTCACTCTTCCTCTTCCTCTTCCTCTCCCGACCCGAAACTCTCTTTCCTATACGACCAGCTTCAGAAAACCGTCTCTCCAAACAAACCATTACAATCAAAACCTGAAAACAGCGAAACTAAAGAGCTTAGGAAAGAAGAGAAGGAAGTGGTGATATCGCATCCATGGCCGGAGTGGGCAGGTCTGATTGAGATACTCGTCAGGAAGGAGTATGTGAATCGGGTCGGGTTGGAGGATCCGAATCGGGTCCGAACTGCTTGTCTCCAGTTCGCACGAGATAAACCTGGATTGATAAGGTAAGGGAAGTTATGTTTAGTTTTGTGCGTCTTTGTTAATGCACTGTATGTGTTTGATGAATTGATTGAGAGGGAGTTATGTTTGCATTATACTACTATACTATTATTTTCTTTGCGTTATATTGTTTTTTCCATCTTTACTAATGTTTGATGAATTGCTTTAGAGAAACTTATGTTTGCATTATACTTTATCAAAAGATGAATTAAGTTATTAACAATTGTTTTGATTTGATTGAAATAAACAAGATATTTGTCAAGAAATCTTAAATTCACCTTTCGAAAAAGAACTCTTAAATTCAGTTTTTTTTTTTTTTTTTTTTTTTTGTCTTTATTAATGCACTGCATTTGTTTGACGAATTACTTGAGAGAAACTTATGTTTGCATTCTACTTTTCCAAAAGATGAATTAATTAACAATCGTTTTGATTTGGTTAAATTTAAACAAGATATTTATCAAGAGAAGAGATTCACACTGTTGCGAATTTCGGATGCCCAACTGTGGATCGCAAAGTCGTAAATTCTTCCAAGCGATTAAGAGCCCACGTGGGAATCGACGAAGGCGAAGTAAATAAATAACCCTAAAATATTCTCTATTTACAAAAACGCCCCTGAAATTTTACATAATAGTCCTTAAACTTTCTTACAGGTTTGTAGCAGGTGTAGTTTGAGGGGAAATTGCGATAGAGCGTATGTGAAGGCTCGTGAAGAAGAAGGATTCGCAAAAACAATTGATATAATGCGTGTTTTATTAACTTATGGACTTGATTTTATTACCGGATCAGTGCAGAATGGATCTTGTTTAACCAAACCCGTTAAGCAATCCGTTAAGAGGCTCACAAGAGAAATTGTGGGTTTGGATTCCAGTGATGAAAATTGTAATGAATTTGGAAGGGTTTTTTATAGGAGTAATAATAATGAAAATAAAATGGATAAACATACAGTTCCTACAAGACAGGGCGATTGGATTTGTCCCAAGTATGTTTTATAAGATAATTTAGTTTGTTATTATATTCTTTCTTTAATGTAGTAAATAAGTAAATTTTTTGTTTTATTTTGATTAGGTGTAAATTCATGAATTTTGCGAAGAATTTGAAATGTTTGAAGTGCAGTAGTGAATCAGAAGAGAGATACAATGTGTATTGTGAGGATCAGGAAAATCTTCCTCTTAAACCTGGCGATTGGATTTGCCAAAAGTAACTATAACAAATTATTGTTCTTTTATTTTTAAATTGAGAAAATATAAATTAATTTGACTTTTTTATGAAGGTGTAATTTCTTGAATTTTGCAAAGAACACAGAATGCTTGCAGTGTCATGAGAAACCGAAAAACCGATTACTTAATGCTGGCGAGTGGGAATGTGAATCGTAAGTTCAGCTCATTTTTCTACTTTTCTTAATGTTATATTCAAAAAAGTTGATTAGGATTAATTTTTTGTTGGTTTTAATATTCCAGGTGTAATTATGTGAATTTTAGAAGGAATGAGCACTGTAGAAAATGTGGATGGAAAAGGCCCAAATTATTAAACTTTGAAAATACCGCTTCTGAATCCGAATTAAATAATCACTCGTATGACCAAAACCCTAAATTTTCATTCGTTAGTAATAAAAAGAATATAGAATCCAGTATCACATATACTTCTCAGAGAAAAACCACCGAGCCGAAAGAAGAATTGGATTTGGAATCATGGAATCATAACAATAATAGAGTTGCAATGTGCGATTTTCCAATCATAGGGGGTAAAAGTGTAATTTCAAGAGATTCTAGTGAGAGGGAGAGGTGGAAAGAAGAAATGCTTAGAAAAAATAAAGGGATTTTGACGAATGAGAATTATGAGTTTTCTGATTATTCTTGTGATATACCGAAAAGCATGCAGTTGAGTGAATCAACAGATTGTGAGGAAATGAAATCATGGTTTATTCATCACAGTAATAATAATAATAATTAAATGGATTGAGGTTTAATTTTGTAAAAGGACATGAATTACAAACGGATGAACTGTCTAAATTATGTGGCTACAAAAGAATGTGATTTTTTTATTCTAATAGTCTGTTATCATTTATTAATATCAATAATGTACAAACTATTAACACAATTATTGAATCAAACATGAGAACCCTTGCTACTTAATCAAGGCATAAAGATCTCTTTTGCGCTGTGTGCACATTCTTTCCTTTCCACACTCTTTTCAGTCTACTTTAAGAAAAAGGAAAAATATTGCAGGACTCTTTCACAATTTTAGCATAACACACGATTCTTCATCCAAAAAAACATGTCTTTCCACCACCGCCCGTTTTCTCTCTCCTGATAGAATCTAGTAAAATTTACAAATAATCCTCTATCTTTTCTGAATATTACGAATAATTTCTTATTTTCTCAAACTTTACAAAAAAGATTCGGTTAGAAATGTATTCTTTATAAATATTCTCCTCCATTCACTTTCTCATCCATTTAATGGTTAATTTTTTAAAAATAATCAAAATGCCCTCACCTATATTGAATAAATTAAATTAATAAATAAACTTAAATAAACAAAAAAAAAAATAATTAATTAATTTTTTTAAAAATGACCAAAATACCCTTCCCAGTATCCTTATATCCATGTTCATGTTCACAACTCTCTTTGTTACCTAACATTTTGTGAAGTGGTTCGCCTACTCTCTCTCTCTCTCTCTCTCTCTCTCTCTCTCAAGGGATTATAGACTGAGGGGGACCGAATATTACTTCCCTTCTCAATTGGGTTGCTCATCTCTCTCTTTCTTTTCTTTTTAATCGCTCAATAATTGTTAATCGCCTCCAAAGTACAAGCCATGGCTTCCGAAGAATCTCCGGTTGTTGGTTCGTCTCTCTCCTTTTTTTCCCTCGTTATTATTATTATCTGCCATCAATCTTTTCTCTTTCAATTTTTCGTTTTGATTAATCGTGGATTAACTGCTTTTACCCAATAAAGAAGAGAAATTTCATTTCGTAGCATGAGACTGACAACAATTCTTCATGCAGTCCCTAGAAATTTCAGATTATTGGAAGAGCTGGAAAGAGGAGAGAAAGGCATAGGAGATGGAACTGTCAGCTATGGAATGGACGATTCTGACGATACTTACATGCGCTCTTGGACCGGCACAATCATCGGCCCTCCCAACGTAAATTCCAAATTCAAATATACTAAATTAATTGTATAATATGTAAATTAATTGTATAATAATGTGTTGTTTCTATCAGACTGTTCATGAGGGGAAGATTTATCAATTGAAATTGTTTTGCGACATGGACTATCCTGAAAAACCGCCAGCTGTTCGGTTCCAAACTCGGATCAACATGACATGTGTCAATCAAGAAACCGGACTGGTACCAATGCTTTATTTCGTACCGATTATTTTCGAGTTTTAAATGTTTGAGAAATGAATTGAGTTTCTTTTCTTCTTGATTTGTTATATTTAGGTGGAGCCTGGTTTATTTCCAAAGCTCGGTAATTGGCAAAGAGAAAATACAATGGAAGATATTTTAATGGGCTTGAAAAAGGATATGTTGTCTCCTCAAAATAGGAAGCTATATCAGCCTTCTGATGGTAGTTTTATTTTAATTTTATTTTATTTTGAACAATATACTTGTGAATTTATCTTTGTTTTAAAGATCAATAATGCATAATTATTTTCATATTTGGTGTATTTATGGTTATAATAATAATAATGCAGGTAATGATGAGCAGAGGGTGGAGCAGAAAGGAATTGTGGTTAGGTGTTGCATTCTTTAATCATAAACAAAAAACTGTGGCTAAATTTTAATTTATGTTAATTTTAGGGTTATTTGTGCTAAATAGTTCTTTGTAGTTTGAGAATGTTATTTCTTACAAAATAAGTCGTTACTGGTTCATTCATGGCAGTTAATTTATTTGTACAAGCTTGTATGTATTAATTTATTATAATGTACACCTTTGTTTGTATTTTATAGAGCTGTTGCTGCTATTTCTCACCTTATATTTTTTTATAATTAATTTTCCTTTTATTTTATTATGAATTTATCCATTTCTTCCTTCCAATATGTGATAAAAGAAACTTATGATATTGCTCCATTTCTCACTTTTTTTATGACTTTACTTTAAATTTCCCTTCAATTCATTATGATATATCCCCCTGCTAATTACTGCCGCGCAACCTACTTCTCAGCATCAGATTTTCCACTGATACAAAAATTCTTACTCATTGATCATTTTTTTATTTACACTCTCAAAAACCCTAAAATCACCGTATACCTCCCAAAAAACATCCAAAAAAACAAAAAAATCACCAAAATCTCACTCCAAAATCGCCTCAATTCTCGCCTCAACAACATGCATCAAAGGCCTCAGCTCAGGAAACCGCTCAGTACAATCAATCGCAATTTGCAAAAACTCCACCAATTCTTCATCTTTCACATTTCCATCCCTCAAAAGCTCTTCATCAATCACCTGATTCACCCAACCGTCTCTCAACTCATACTGCACCCATTTGACTAAGTCAACCGTTTGACTTTCCCACCCAGTCAGCAATTCCAGCAGCAAAACTCCAAAACTGTACACGTCAGCTTTTTGCGACGGTTTTGTGGGGTCAGTTATTTCAGGGGCCCGATTTAGGGTTTTGATTCGTGAAGGAATTGGAGACGCGAGGAAGTAGAGTCTTGTGTCTGAAACTAGGGATTCGTAGGATTCGTGGGATTTGTGGGATTTGTAGGATTTGGAGAGGAGGATGTTGGAGGATTTGATGTTGCCGTGCGAGGAGAAAGGGGATAGAGAGTGGATGTGTGAGATCCCTCTCGCTGATGTCAGCGCGATGTTTGCCCTAGACGCCCAGTTTAGTGGCACCTTGTTTGATGTCTGGTTGCCTGTTGGGAAATGTTATTGATTAATTAGTTGGAGATGAATTGCTGGTGGGAGTTAAACCTTCCTGTTAAAACTATAGATAAGGGAAATTTGCAAAAAAGCTCCTGTTATGCCGAAATTGCAAAAAACCCCTGCATTAATGGAAACTGCAAAAAAAGACCATGAATTATTGTTGAGATTGCAAAAAACTACCATAATGCAGAGATTTGTTTTGCAATTTCCAATAATGCAGGGATATTTTTGCAGTTTCCAATAATGCAGGGGTATTTTTGCAATTTCCAATAATGCAGGGACTTTTGTGCAATTTCGGCATAATGCAGGGGCTTTTTTTGCAAACTTTTCCTATAACTAAACAGTCGAACACGTAAATATTAAACATACCGTGCAGCACATCGGCAACACTCGTAACAAAATCATAAACCAACAGCGTCTCATCCTTGCTATAATAATACGCATTCAACGGCATTAAATTCCCATGCTCCAACTCCCCGATCCTCTTGACTCCCCGTCAGAACTCGGTTTCCGGTAACTGGACTTCCCGTAACCGTTTCACGACAAGCGTGAGGCCGGAATTTAGAGTCGTTTTGCAAAAAAAAAAAAAAACTACAGTAATGCAGTTTTTTTTTTGCAATTTTCAATAACACACAGGGTTTTTTGAAATGTTTAAATTTAATTTGTGAACCCCTGCATTATGCTGAAATTGCAAACTAGCCCATGTATTGTTGGAAATTGCAAAAGAGCCCTTGCATTTTTGCTGAGATTGCAAAAAAAAATACCATAACACAGCACTTTTTTGCAATTTCCAATAGTACAGGGGCTTTTTTGCAATTTCGGCATAATGCAGTGGCCTTTTCGCAAATTTTTCCTATATCTAAACATACCATGCAACACATCGGCAAGGCTGGTGACAAAATCATAAACTAGCAGCGTCTCATCCTTGCTATAATAATACGCGTTCAACGGCATTAAATTTTCATGCTCCAACTCCCCAATCCTCTCGACCCCCCGTCGGAATTCGGATTCCGGTAACTGAACTTCCCGTAGTCGCTTCACGACGAGCATGAGGCCGGAATTGAGAGTTATTTTGTAGGTCGCGCCAAACGTGCCTTTCCCGAGGACTTCGGCGGAGGAGTTTAGCAGGTCGGATAAGTCGTAGGTTAAAGAGGGTGAGGTGAAGAATGTCAGTTTTTTTGTGACCGGTACAATGGGTTCCTGTATTGAAGAAAATATTTATTATTTATTTATTTATTAGTTTATTTATTTATTTGTTCGTTTGCTTGTTTGCTTGTTTGTGTATTTATGTATTAATTTATTTACTTATTAATTAATTAATTAATTAATAAAATGAGGTATTGGCTTTTACTTATTTATTTTTTGATTGAAGTATTTGAGGAGTTTGAGTTGAAAAATATTAGTTTTTTTGTTGTTGGTACGGTTGGTAAGGGTAGTGAGACGGGTTCATGTTTTGAGAGAAAAGATTTATTTATTTATTTATGTAGTAGTTTATTTATCTGTCTATTTATTTATTTGTTTATTTGTTTGTTTATTTATTTATTTATTTATTTTTGAATAATATGAGGTATGGGATTTTATTTTTTCATTGAAGTAATAATAGTATACCTGAATTTCATTTGTTTTTTGAAAGTTTTTCAGTTCGGTTGAATTGTTGCCATGAATCTGAATCAATAAATGAAATTTCATATTGAATGACTTAGAAAAAAAAAAAAGAGAAAAAGAGAAAAAAACAAGGTAAAATAAAGGGGACTTGAGTTAATGTTTCTTCAAGTTCTGTTTCAATTTCAGTGATTAGATTTTCTCGCTCTGTGACCTCCTCAGTTAATTTTGTGATTTTATTTTCAGCTGCCTCCAACAAATTTGATTTTTCTGATATTCTCGCCTAAAATAATGATAATATTAAATCAATTCAGAAATGAATTAACAAATATACAATAAGTACTGAATATATTGATCCTAAATTAAATTGGAAAAAGGTCAATTAGCTAATTCATTTGGAGTACGAAATTTGAAAAACTAATTAAAATAATTTGATGAATTGAATCATAAAATACCAGCAAAACTGTGAGCTGTTGCCTCATTTGATCAACTAGCTCTGTTGTAGGCCTCTCTTCAAGCTCTTTTTTCATCACCCTAATTGCAGCATCCTGTCAAATTCAAAGAAAACCCCCCAATATTTCAACTAATCAATTTTTGAAACCTCTTTTTCTCAATGAAAAGACGAAAAAATCACATTTGTTCATGGATTGTAAAGACAAGAGAAAATTAAAACGCATCTCTCTACCTTCTGCTGAATTAATGAATTCAACACGTGGATTTCGCTCTTGTGACGCTCTCTCTCGTTCGTCAAAATCGCTTCCAGATTACGAACTCTGGAATCCAAACTCGCGATCGTCTTCTTCCCCTTCGCGTCCATTGCAGATCCGATTCGATCTTTTCATAGATCGTCAGGATTTAATTTCGATTTGGATGAAATGATTGATGAATTTGTGAGATAGCGTAGGAATGCGGTGCGAATTCAAATGGCCGTTAAGATGATTAGTTTATGATTAGGCTTAATTAATTAATTAATTAATTACAGGAAAGGGCTAAATTATCATGAAGACCCTGCTTTTGGAAAATTTTGAGTTCAGCACAAGTACCTTACTTTTTTATTCATAGTGGAAAGGTAAAACTATGAAAGTGACTTTTTTTACTTTTTTTTTTTTTTTGAAATAAGCTGGTATTTGGACTAATGGTAAGTGGTAAATGTTTTATTCAATAATTATTAAGAAAATCATTAAATTAATATGCCATATTTGATATTTCAATATGGAAAATTAAATCTCACATTACTACTAAATCCAAGAATTTTAACATAAATTTGACAATTCTGGGTCCTTGGTAATAGGAATTTACGTGATTATTTATTTATTGCAGCACAATACAATACGTCCACATTACAACATTATAAAAATGCCACAATTATTCTTATTCCAAGCCACAATTGAACATATATTAATTATTCGAATTCGTAGAACTCAAGGCCATGGCACAAGCCATTTTGCGGCAAGGACGAAGCTCGGGCGGATTGAAAAAATTAGGCCCTCTGAAGAATATCTTTTCTTCTTCGTTTCCTTTCAAAAATAGAAAATAAATATCAGTTGTGGAATTGCCAAATCAAACTGCTTTTATTAAGTAAAGATCAATAGCTAAAACTTTTGTGGTGACCAGAGAATTTATCACGTATTGTTACGTATGTAAAACACCGGCGTGTTCATTAAAATTGATAAAATGATATATTATGTACAAAAATTCCACAATATACATACAGAGACAATGTCTATATATACAAGAATATATATTACATACAAAATGATGGGATTTATATAACAAAAAATATATGGGTTAATTAAAATATATTAGAATTTAACTAACAAAATTAATTTGAGGATTAAACCTGTCACTTTGGATGATGCAGGTAGAGGGGTATTCATGGACCCATTTGAGAATGCAGCTTGAGAAATGAGAAATACAACAAAAAATAACAAGAGAGTTTTTGGAGCATATATTATGTTTTCCGTAGATAGTGAGTTGAAGCCTTGTTCATATTTTTCTCTTTATATAGCCAAAGTTCTAACCTATTTTTCTGTATTTGCTTCTTCTTTCCATTTTCACATATAGCCTCTTTATGATTAGTAGGGTTGGCATGCAATTTGACAATGTGTTATCCCTTTCATAAAAATCAATGTCAATATCTTGTTTGGTATTTTTAGCACAAAGAAAGAACACATATCTAAATTAGTATCTGTCTATCCCGTCAAAGCATAAAAATGAACAAAAAATTTCTTTGATTTTTTTTAAAATTTTTTCCATATATTTGGGAGTTTTTGTTTACATAATCCATTATTGAATTTCTTTTTTGAATAAATCCTTGGGTGAATTTTTAAGCACAGGCAGGGACTGAAGACTGAAGTACAATGACAGGTATAAAAACATTACTCAAATATTATTTTAAAAATAACAACTAAAAAAGAAGGCTGGTTTGCAAATATTATTTTAATTATTCCTCACCAACCAAGGCACAGGCTGAAAATTGAAATTCAATATTCTGTCAGGGGCAAATCTATGATTTACAAAAAGTTTAGGGTGTATGAGCAAAACCGTGCAGAAAATTCTTTTAAATTTTTTATCTTGGCCCATAGAAAATTTATATTAAGATTTAGGCCCATACATTTTTGAATCTTATTATAACTAAAGACTAATTTATCCTCATACGGGTTCTTAATATCATTAGGCCTTTATTATTTCCACATAAGCTCATTAGCCCAAGGGTATTTTGTCAAGAATACAAAATTTACCAAAATAGAAGCAGAGCGCAAAAAGAGCTGCCACATGGCATCGCGCCATTAACGAGAATTCTTCTGGAATAGCAAACTCCGGTACTTAATTTTCTCCTTTCCTTTCTTTGAGAGAGAGAAAAAATAATGCAAATTGTGGAAGAACAAAAAAAACTATCAATAAACGACGCTAAGCAAGATTAATCGGTTCGCAATTGCTGACAAGGTTCGCTTTCTCTTTTGCTCGTAGATTTTTTTTTTAATGCAAGCTTGCTTTTGATCGTAGATTTATCAGCCTCTTTATCTTTTTGTTGTTGTTTTCTTTGATATTCAGTAGGTAATCCATTTATCATTATCTGAGGCCAGCTCTGTTTGTAATTATTTTTATCCTTAATTTTGCATTGATTTGACGATCTGTTGTTTAGACAATATTTAGATAAATCTTTTTTTGTTGTTTTCTTTGATTTTCAGTAGGTAATAATATCCTTTTATAATTATCTGAGGTGAGCTCTGTTTCTAATTATTTTGATCCTTAATTTTGCGTTGATTTGACGATCTGTTGTTTAGGCATTATTTAGATAAATCGTTTTGAAATTTCTACCTCTAATCTCAGTTTATGATCAGGATCTCAGCTGATTCCCTCGTTCTTGTTACATGAACAATTTATCACACAATTCATACAATTGATGCTTTTATAGTTTTATTTGATTATAACGTACGTTTAATCGTGCTCATTTGGATCTTTCCAACTGAATTAGTCGAAATGAATTCCTCTTTAACATATTTTCTTGCTTCACTCAATCTTAAATCACAAACTTCTAATTACAAAATACACAACAAAAAACTAACAAATTATCCCAAATTTCAGGATGGATACACCAAGAATCACTCGCACGGCATCTGACGCCTTATCCGTATGATCCACCAGCTCTCCACCAATCGGTCCACCGTGAACCTATTCCACACAAACACAAACCAAACCTTCATCTCCAAAATCCATCCCCAATTCCAAACCTCAGACCAAAACTCCTTCACTCCAATGGTGCTCTCAATCGGCCCTCTCCATTACATCGCTCCATCCTTAGTCTCAATCGAAAAGAAGAAGTTCGACTGTTTGGATTATTTGGTGCGATTAGACTGCAAAAAGGGTTTAAAACATTATTTAAAAGCCATTAAAGGGATAGAAAGAGAAGTGAGGCTTTGTTATCCTGAGCAGATAGGAATGGCTACTACTTTCCTACAAATGCTGTTGCTTGATGGAAGTTTTATTCTTGTTTATTTACACGGTTTAGCAGGAATCGTACCGACCAAAAGAAGAGTTGCTAATAAATCGGTACCAGAAATAACGGAAGAAGAATCGGATCCTGTGATTAAAACCGGTACGGATAATATTGGAGACTGGTACTACAGCTGTATTGTTCATGATCTTTTACTGTTAGAAAATCAAATACCGTTTTTGGTTGTGAAGAGTTTGTACAGGGTTTTGACTGGAAATAATGAGATGGATAATTTGGTGAATAATATCGCGAGTTTTTTGGAGGAGATTTTTTCGTCTTATCCAAAAGCGGTGAGAGAGAATAATCAGCCGAAGTATTTCGAACTTGTTGCATTTATTGCATTTTTATTTCCGGCCGAGCGAAAAACCTATAAGTAATAAAGATCATGAAAAGAGTTGTGAGAGTTCTGGTTTCTTTCAAGGGCTTTTTAATCGGACGGGAAAAAATTCGGGTTTAAGTGAAAATATGCGTTTGATGAGGTGGCGCCGAGCCTTACAGTACCACGAAGCAGGAATTGAATTTGTAGTGAGAGAATTCGACGAGCAAAACCCTAATTCTTTACTCGACATAAAATTCTCAAAAGGAAGAGTTGAAATGCCTTATAAGGATCGATCAAAACACGAGCTATTTATTCCGTAATTTCGTCGCGATGGAACAAACCAGCCCCAAATTTGAGTTGGATGATTCAGTTTTAATGTTTAATTGTGATTTGTTCCTGGATTGGATGATGGCAAGTAAATAATAATAACAGCTAATTCTTTGCTTATGTAATCTGAACTTGTATTTTTGGTAAGATTTTTCATAATTATGCAAATGGTGGCATGATTTGTTTTTATTTTTTTGAGGTCTAGTAAGCGATAGCCTACTAAATACATAATTAAAACAAATTGAAATTACAAATTTCCAGTTCTGTAGAATTAAACCCCAGAGTAGCTAAGCAGAGAAATAAAGTAAATACAAATTAGAATTGACAACAAGATTTTCCACTCACCAATTGTATGATTTGAAGTTGCACATCACATCTTTGGAGATATCTTGTGGACTGTTATTAACTATTGTTATTTTAATGGAAAATTTAAGAAAGATTGGATTGAATTTTTTTTTTGACATTACACATTGTATATTTGATACAAGGAAAAGGAATTGAGAATTTGAGACCTATTGGTCTATACATAAGTAACATAACGGTCAAAAAGTGTAATACAACATTTTGCTTATAATGACTTGCCTTTAATAGATTCTATTATTGATCCTAATTTAATTTATTTCTATGTATTTGAACAAATTTCTTGCTGGCTAACTCTCTACAATTTAAGAAAAGTTTTTCTCTCCGTTCAATATAATTATATGAGAAAATTGTTGCCAAGAATAGCAGCGCCTAAAAAGCACAAACGTGAAAAGAGTTTCTCTCTCCATTCAATATAAGATTTGAAAATTGTTGCTCAGAATAGTAGCGCCCAAAAATCACAAACGTGAAAAAAGTTTCTCTCTCCGTTCAATATAAGAAAATTAATGCTCAGGATAGCAACGCCCAAAAAGCACAAACGTGAAATAAAAAAGCCAAATCTCTCGACGAAAATCTGAAGAACCATCCAAAATTTTATGAACAATGAATAATTTGGAAGAGAGTAGCGGCCGTCTGATTGATATGAGTGAAATTCGATTGAGCGCAATGGATAGAGAAATTTCAGAATTAAAGAAGAAAATTAGGGAATTGGAAGCCGCTGTCTCAAACGATAGAGAAAAGCACATGAATGAAATCAAAAATTTGAAGGCTCTGCTATACCAGGTAAAAAACTAAGTTTTTCAATTTTTTATATCGATTTGAAATGATGAATTTTTTTTATATATGAGAAATCGAAATTGCAATATAATGGAATGAGATTTTCTTGTTTTGTTAAAATAAAGAAAGCTTCTTGTTGTGGATTTATTTTTATAATTCGTTGATTTTTATAAACTATGTTTACAGATGTTAAAGGGGAAGCAGCTTCAAGAGAGACCTCCAACAAATGTACCTTGTAATCTTTGGAAGACCTTGAAGGTACTTTTTTGTGCTAAATTCTTAATTTATTAGGAGGCCAATTTCAACCTTCAAAGCTGGGGATTTATGGCTTTCAATTGGATTGTATCAATGTGGATTGGACTATTTTAAATAGGAAAACTAATGAATTAATTAATGAATTATGAACTTCCTCAAGCTTGCATTAAAAAAAAAACTAATGAATTATGAACTTATTCAAAAAATCACTGAATTATAAACATGTCATTAGAGCTTTTGTATTATACCATACAAATTTTTTGAAATATCTGTTTTTGCCTCTCTGCCCAAAAAAAATAAAAAATAATATATAGAATCGGTTAACGAAAATATGTTTTTGGCATCCATATTATTTCCAGACAAGATCCGTCAGTAACCGTGAGTAAGAAGAGGAATTAATTGAGAAATATGAGAGCAGTTGAATATACTTTAAGGTTCACTTAATATGCTTCTCATTGCAATTATTTTTCTTCACATACAGAACATTGTTTTAGGGTGTGTTCTAAGGAGTGTTGAGGACGGCGATACACAAAGAGTGTCTAAGGTACTTTTGTTTCCGTTAGCTATATTTAATCTTGTTAATGTTTAGCACACTTTCATCTTAAAAGAGAAAAATTACAAAATTTGATTGATTTACTAATCAGTTATCTTTACATAGAATGCTAAACTAACTATTCCAATAGGTCGATAACACAGCAAGTAAGACAACACCGCTACCAACAGGGAGGGGATTGGTGTTCGTTAGGAAAGCGAAGGCTGCAAAGTTCAGTATAGAAGATCTATTAAACTCTTCTGCAGAAGTGCTTGGAAAAGGTACATTTGGCACCACTTACAAGGCGACGTTTGAATCAACCGAGGTAATTGTGGCAGTGAAGCGGTTTAAGGAAGTTCATTTGTCAGAAAGGAAGTTCCGGAAAAATGTTGCTCGGATTGGGAAATTGGAGCATAAAAATATAGTGCCACTTCTAGGGTAGGGTGAGAAATTGCTTGTCTATGATTTCATGGCCGCAGAGTCTCTTTCGATGGTCTTGCACGGTGAGAAAATTCTTTGTTTCTTTCTAGTTTGCTCTTTAAAAGAAATGCACATATGACCAATAGTACCAGATTTCAGTAGTGTAAATGTAAATGTCGAGTTGGTATGCCAGACGGTATTTACAATTGAGGTTGCTTACCATTTACCTTATGTTTACATTATCCTTTTTCCACTTGTGTTTCTGTGTTCTTTGTATGATTCTGTAAACAGAGACTTAATTCACGATTACTTAGAATAAAACATGGTATACACCAGATATAGAACAAATGTAATTTTTAGTTCATAAACTCTTCAATATTCACATCCATATTACATGATTTCTTTTTTCTTTTTTCAAAAACTCTTCAATATAATCACCAACTCGAAGAAAATATCTCAGAAAGCAGATGTGTACAGTTTTGGCGTGGTTGTGTTGGAGTTGATGACTGGCAAGAAGCCTGAAACGATGTTGACTGAGCAAAGGGTTGACTTGCCGAGGTGGGTAAAGTATTTTCCGAGGGGGTGGTGGAAAGGCAGGTTCGATCAGAAAATTCTCGAGAGCTATCACGATGTGTCTCGTGAGGGTTTGTTCTTGATGATGCAGTTGGGGATTGATTGCACCGTTAGGAACCCAGTTAATAGACCGAGTATTGAAGACGTGGTTGTGAGGATGAAGGAGATAATTTTGAAGTACGTGGCGCCGTGGAGGTGATGGCGAGATTTGAGGAGCATTTTTTCTGAAAAAAATTGGTTTATGTTCGAATCCGTAACCTCTTGCAAGATGTGGATGGCATCACATTGCTCCAACTATGAGATCTTTTTTCTTTTTCTTTTTCTTTTTCTTTTTCTTTTTTTTTTTGAATGTTTGCTCGTGTTTTTTTTTTTCTGAAAAAATGCATATTGATTGAGTGCCTATTGCATAATTTCTATTAATCAGTGTTAAATTAATGGTCGATTACATGTGAGTTAAGAGTGGGTTCGAATCCGGTTGACTTTTTTCTTTGTTTAACTAATTATGCAGCAATAGTTGCTTTCAAAAAAAACTTATACTGCTAACTTTCATTTGTAAGAATACATATTGTCTGCATCGTGTTCATCTCCTCGGTTGTAATTTAGGTGTCATAATTCAGTTGTAATCAAACATGAGATTAAAATTTACCGGCGCTGTTCTGCATAATACACAGTAGTTGACAATGACAACTCTCTTTAGTAAGTTGTCAATGCTTGGGAAATTTGGTTGTAATTTGTTCTCTTTTTTAGTTCGTTCTTAGGCAATGTTTTGCTTTGCAATTAATCAAAATTTCATAATGACAAAATAAGTCTATGGACTATGACAAAATAAGCCTATGGGCTATGTTCATATCATTCGTCAATTAGGGATTCTTTAAAACATCCAAAAAAGTTAGAGAACTTGTAAAAAATTTCTCAAAATTCAATGAGTATTGGTGCCCAAAATTTTTTTTTTCTTTTTTTTAAGGAATTAAGGGGTCAAAGAGACCCCTTGCATTCATTAAAATGAGATGTTTTTAATTACAAGAATTGGGACTGCTCTGAGTAGTATCCCATCACCCAAACTCAGATTACAACAACAAAAAAATAATTTAACGCAAAGAAAACGATTACAAAAAATTGGACAGAATCATAAGCCATAAATTAACACTAGCCCTAATTTGCGAAAAGCAACCATCTTCATCCACCACATCACCTCTAAATTTCGCCCAAATAATTAACTGAACGAAATGTTAACCTTAATGCTCATAAGAAGACATTAATATACAATTATATTATATGAAATCTAAAAATGTAAGGTTCAATTCTTTGTTCTTGTTTGTTGTGATCCAAGTGGGATTAGCTCATACAGTAACAAGAGTGCGCGTAAATAACTGCCCCTTATCATGTATATCAATATGATCCTGCCCATTCAACAGAACTCAATTGCTCACATATTCACATGTGGTTGGTTGGATAAAGTCCATAGTACAGGCAGTTTCACCAAACTGAAGATCATGTGTGGCTTCTCAATTTTTTCAGTTTACAACTCGAATGAAAGTTTCAAAAGTAACATTTACAAAAGTTAGTATTCAACAACACAGTTGAAGACAAAAATAATTGTTTTGTAAACATGATGTTGACATAAATTTCCTTTTGAAAGTTCATGTAGAATTAACTATGCTAACATGTGGAATTTATGCGTCCATGAATGCATTAACAGGTTCAGCCTGCTTTTTCCTTTCCTTTTTTTTTCCTTTTTTTTAATTAATGGAAATTTTACATAACCCATATATATAGAGAATTAGAGATTACTATAATAACATAGTAACTAAAAGATATAAGAAAAAGCTGACAATCATAATGCTTCGTATGCAGTAAATCAATCATATTCATCAACTCAGTTGTTACCTTCGGAGCAAAAAGAAGAAAAAAATGTTAACATGATTCCCACACCACTCATGTTACCATCATGCATTATAGGCTCATAACAAGTAATGGTAATTTTGTATTTTTGATAGTTTTTTGCTACAACTACTGTTTATCTATATCCTTTGACCGCTTCAAAAAAGTAAAAGGAAGCAAGTCCCCAACAGCTTCTATCATGTATATAAACATGAGCTATTGCCATTCTAAACCACACAAACCTCTACTACTGCACTTCTCTTCATTTTTGAGAAATTAGAGTAAGACTCACCACACCAATGATGAAAACCCTAGAATCATTTCTTCTTCTTCTTGTTCTTAACCTAACAACATTTAGTAGCACACTTGCCATAAACAAGACATGCTATGGTGATGGTAGCGGTCTTGGTGCAGGTATAT
The DNA here is from genome assembly GCA_027726005.1 of Juncus effusus. Taxonomy (NCBI): domain Eukaryota; kingdom Viridiplantae; phylum Streptophyta; class Magnoliopsida; order Poales; family Juncaceae; genus Juncus; species Juncus effusus. Next base: position 785,757 of record CM050905.1, on the reverse strand, counting down.
CTCTGAATCTCGGTATATATCTAAACACTTGCCCTCAAGCGGAAGAAATAATTCGTTCAGGAGTCGAACAGGCCATTGCCAGTGATTCTCGCATGGCAGCTTCTCTCCTCCGTCTGCATTTTCACGACTGTTTTGTCAATGTGACATACTTAATTTTTTCATAATTTTTAGTTTTGTTATGTTTTGCATATAAATAATATATAACACATATTATTTATTGAATGAAGGGATGCGACGGTTCAGTGTTGTTAGATGATAAACCGAACTTTGTGGGGGAGAAGACAGCTGGGCCAAATCTGAACTCATTAAGGGGGTTTGAAGTGATTGACTCGATCAAGGCAGATCTCGAACAAGCTTGTCCTCAGACGGTTTCATGCGCTGATATTCTTGCCATTGCGGCTCGGGATTCCGTTGTTTTGGTACGTACATCCAGAGCTGTATCCAACATATATTTTTCTTTTGCTGTACATTATTATACCTTTCAAAGAGAAGTATCTGTGGGATGTATAGTCAAACTTTGTTGTCCCTTAATTTCGACTAAAATAATTAACAAGTTCATTCTTGGAATGGAATCAGAAACAGTGACATTACCATTTATGGTTATCATGCTTTATCTTTTTGACTGACATGGAGCGGGTTGAGATTATCATGCATCTTGAAGGCAAAAAGAAAGCATAAATGAAATGACAACTTATAAATACACAACTAGTGATCAAATATTAGGTATCTTATTCTTATGATCTGTGTTGTGTTGGCAGTCAGGAGGGCCCACATGGCAGGTGGAGCTAGGAAGGAGAGATAGCAGGACTGCTAGCCTCCAAACAGCAAACAAAAATCTCCCAGCTCCCACCTCTGACGTGTCCACTCTCATCACCAAGTTTCAGAATCTTGGCCTCTCCACTCAGGACATGGTCGCCCTCTCTGGTCTCTCATTCTTCTTTCTTACCTTCTTTAACATATTGTTTTATGTATCAAATGCACAACATAAATAATAGGCACAAATTAGAAGTATATCTGATACTTGATATTTACATATTTTTGTCTGATTTTAAGGTGCGCACACGATAGGAAAGGCGAGGTGCTCCTCATTCACAAATCGCCTTGGTTCGTCTGGCGATAACTTGTTCTTACAGTCGCTTCAGCAGCTCTGCTCCGGCTCAAACGGGACTCTGGCCCACCTTGACCTCTCCACGCCGGCCACGTTTGACAACCAATATTATATCAATTTACTTTCTGGCGATGGCCTTCTCCCATCTGACCAAGTATATTGAACTGCTAATCTGATTTAATTTTTGACATACATGCCACATTACATGACATTTTCCAATATTTGATATCATTTAATATGCCTGAGAATAATAATTAATTAGTTGAGTACTGGTAGAAAATAGAACATCTTTTTTCAGGGAAACGTGTACCAAAGTTAATATTATTCTTGCTTTGCATTAATGGACCAGGTCCTTGTAAATGGATCTGACGAGGTGGCTAGTCTGGTCCAAGCATACGCTACAGATCCACTTTTATTCTTCGATGATTTTGCAAATTCTATTATCAACATGGGGAGACTTGCCCCGTCCAATGTTTACGCAAATGAAGTTCGTAGTAATTGTCGCGTGGTTAATTAAATGAAAATATATCAATCAAGAATTATGATGTAATATGTAAGGCTAGTTTATCTGTTCTAGTTTGTATCAGTGTTTATGGTGAGTATATCGGACTTAATTTCTTAGTATATCAGAAATGTATTAAGAATTACCCAGTAATTTGTAAGGCTAATTAGTCTGTTCTAGTTTGTATTAGTGCTTATGTCTGATGAGTGTATCAGATGTAATTTCTTGCAATATTTATGATGGCTAATCTATCTTCTTTATTTATCATACTTTTATCTTCTGTTATGGTTACATTTTACATATATTTTTGTAAGAGCTTAGCTTTGTATCAAGGAGCATGATCGAGATTACCATTGTCTGTTTTAACTTTTTAATATGGAGGACGATCTCACAGGACGTAAGAATTTCATTCCAACTTTCTTTTGATTTACTACTAGAAAAACATTCTGCTCCTATCCTCCCTTGTAATCTCTTGATTAATGGCAAAATTAATGACCAATTGTTTTCTCTTTTACTAGATTTCAAGCTATTTGAGCAGTTGAATTCATGCTTTTGTTCATTTGTAATCTTTTATTGGGGGTGTGTTCTTTTTTCTCACTGACATGATTGGATGGAATGTTAAAAATCCAATTCACTTTGCTGGAGTTGTTGAATGAATCTAGTGAAGACATTTATACATGGATGTATGGATAAGTACAAGTACCTGTCTTTTTTTTCTTTAGATTTAATGCACAAGTAGCTTTACACACACAATAAGTATTTCTTATCAGTAAAGATCTTCCAGCCATTCATTTGCAAATCTCCTCAATCATCACCACAACATCCGCCATACTCGGTCTATCAACAGGGTCATGCGAAGTACAAATCAGAGCCAGTTGCTTCAACTGTATCATATCCTTCCACGCCCTCTGATCGCCTGCCAACTCCACATCAAACGCATCTTCAACCCGTCCAATTGAATCAAGTGATCGCACCCACCTCACCAAATCCACCTTATCTTCATTTATTGTTATCGTCTCATAAGGACTCTTTCCGGTCATTATCTCTACCACCAGCACGCCAAAACTATAAACATCAGCTTTTTGTGACATTTTTCTCAGGTCAGTTATTTCCGGGGCGTGATAGCAACCATCGGCATAGCAAGGGTTGGTAGATAGAGAATAAAGACCGTGGTCGGATAGAAGAGCCTCATAGGTGGGTGTGAGAAGCAGCACATTGGGGGATTTTATGTTGCCATGGCAGAATGTGGGTGATACTGAGTGGATGTAGCTTATGCTGTTGGAAATTGATATGATGATTTTGGCTCGGGTCTCCCAGTTGGGCCGAGCCTGATCCGAGCCTTTGTTCCCTAGAGAGAGAGTAGACAATAATTATCAATTCTGTATATATATATATATATATATATTTTTTTTTTTTGAAGTCTTTAAGTGGGAAATATTTTTGTAAAGAAAATATTACATTCCAATTGATACACGTGAGATTTGAATTCTCATTCTCTGAGTATCTCAACTAATATACTCTACGATTAGACTAAGGGATCACTTGTCAATTCTACTCGTTCAACTGAATGCGAGTAGTTATGGATCTTGATTGAATTAAGAGGCCAAAATTTATTCTCATGCTTAGTGAACTTGTGATAAAAATTATGAAGAAAAAATTTAAGAGAAACAAAAGAGGTGACTGACCATGTAAGACCTTGGAGAGTGATTCTGTGGCCATGAAATCGTACACAAGCAACTTCTCATCCCTGCTATAATAATATGTTAGAAGTGGCAATATATTATTATGGTCCAGCTTCCCAATCCGAGCAACATTTTCCCGGAACACATTTTCCGACAAGTCGATATCCGTCGACTTCAACCGCTTCACTAACAATGCCTGGCCAGATTCAAGTATTGCCTTGTAAGAAGTGCCAAATGTACCTTTTCCAAGTACCTCAGCAGAAGCCTTCATTAAATCTTCTAAATAAAATTCAGAGCCATCTACTTTCCTAAAGAACGCTAATTTTATTGTTGATGCTACTTGTATCACTGGTGTTGTCAATGGTGTTGAATTGGTGGTTGTGTTGTTACTGCTAGAGCTCTATTGAAAAAGATAAATAATTAAATATCTCAGTAGGCGATGGAAGTTAATTAATATCAGGGATTAAATATTTGAATGTACCTTTGAGATTTTACTTGTACCAGCTTCTCGATCACGCATTGAAAAAATTCTCTAGATACAGAAAAGAATGAGGGAATTCAGGAAAAGCTAAACTGTGACTGGTTTAAGAAATTGTTAATAAATTAATCAAGAAAAGAACAACGAATTTGTGACTGGTTTCAGAAATTATTCAAGAAAAAAATATAATTTTGAATAAAGAAGAATATAATAAGAACCTTAATCCATCTGTTGCCAGGTTTCTCATTTTTCGTGCTTAATTCAGAAATTTTCTTCTCTGCCGTCTCCAATCGACTTGTTTTTTCAGAGATGTTAGCCTTGAAGGACGATAAATTCCAAATTTAGTTTTTTAATTTAATTAAGATAGCACTAATCCACATGACACAAACCAAGGTAAAATTCCTCACTAAATACGACTTAAATTTAAATGACAGTTCTTTCGAAAAAAGATAAATTTAAATGACAGTAAAAAAAATTTGTTAATAAAGTAATAATTAATAGTTAATAATTAATAAAAAAAGGGATATAATTAATAAAAAGGGGATTTATATACCTCCAAGATTTTGAGTTTCTCCCTAAGATCATCCACTAGTTTTTGTGTAGGCCTCTGTTTAAGCTGCTCCTCCTTCTCAGATAAATTAATCAACATTAAACAAATAAATAATTGTAAATATGAAAAAAAAGTTCTCGGATCCAAGCCAAGGGCTCATAGCCTAACAATTCAATTTTTTTTTAGAAGTCTCAATTTCTCACCTTGTCCTTAAGCAAAGCAGATAACTTGTCTAATTCAGCTGAGTGGTGCTCCTCCTCATTTGAGAGATCGGATTCCAGTTCACAAACCCTCTTTTCCAAGTCAGAAATCACCTTATCCTTTGCATTCAATAAATTGAACGACTCATCTAGGGTCAAAGGGCCGCAACTCTCTCCCGCAAGATTCATTATTTCATCCGAATTTCTCAATGAATTTCCTTGTCTCCTTAAGTCTTCTTCTCTTTTTCTTGTTTTCTTTTAGAGAGAGAGAGAATTGGTTTTCTTAAGTTTCATGGAAATGTTGACAAATTATGATCATCTTTAATTTTCAGTGAGCCACCAAAGTTGACTCTCCCGTGGGCAGGATCTGCTGTGGCTTGCGTACTGGAGCTTATTCTGCTGTGACTCACTGCACCAAAGCACGAATTGGAGTTTTGTTCTTAAACAACAAGCCTTAGGCAAAACACGAATTGGAGTTTCAACTTTCAATGCCAATATTTTGTGAGTCTAAAGTCCAAACCAAAATAATGAGAGGCAAATGCAATGCGTTCCGATTGAATCTTCTGGCAAAGGAAATTCTTGTTTCAATTGGATATTCTTTATTTGTTTTATCTTTTCTTCCATTTCTTTATCGTCAAAGAAAGCACCTTCTTAATTCATAGGGACATGATATAAGAATAAGAATATATATACAACTAAATAAAAACATGTATATAGGGCGTTGGTACATTCTAGCTCCAAGTGCGCCTTACCACAACAGTCATATCAGCCTAAACAATTAAACAGGTACAAACTGAAATTCAGAATACCCAATTTCATAATAATAATGATAATAGTAAAAAGCCAAATTCATCATTGATCTTTGTCACTAATGCCATGTACTAAAACTGGTCTTAGTAACAACTTTTTTCTTTATCAAAATCCCCTCAATCATCGCCACCACATTAGCCATATTTGGCCTGACAACAGGATTTTGAAGTGTACACCCCATAGCCAGATTCATCAACTGCATCATATCCTCACGCTTGCTCTGAGTTTGCACCAGCTTTACGTCAAAAGCATCCGCGATCCTCCCGCGTGTATGAAGCCATGTCACCCTTCTTGGTAAATCCACCCAATTTGCATCTAAAGCTGTTCGAGTTGGAAGCATGCCAGTAAGCAATTCCAGCATCAGTATGCCAAAACTATACACATCACCTTTTTGGGACATTTTACTTGAGTCAGTTACTTCTGGGGCGTGGTAACCATGAGCGAAGGGAGTGAAGGTGGCTTGTAGATTATAAGGATATTGGTCACATAGAACGGGTTTGTAGGATGTTGTGAGGAGTATATTGGAGGATTTTATGTTGCCATGATAGAATGTGGGGCTAATTGAGTGGATGTAGTTGATGGCTCTACAAATTTCTAATATGATTTGCGCTCGGGTCTCCCAGCCGATACATGTCTCCTCTGAACCTCTCTTCCCTGCCACAAAAAAAGAGATTTCAAATGTGTGATACAAAAGATTATAGAAACGATAATAATGAACCTTGATACAATGCCCTTATCAAAATTGTCTTCACTTTATCTTTTGTGCGTATGATACGTCTTAAACGAAATATCTTTTAACGCATGAAGTGTTAAATGAAATCTCATCTAACATTTTTTTCATAAACACAATGGGCAAAGTTGAGGCATTTGAAAGGCAAATTAGAATTATCCATAATTATACACGCACTAAATAATTCAATAACGTTCTAATAAGAGATTTTAAATTTAAAATTTTGATCCCACAAAAAACAAAAAAGAAAGTTCACTCACCATGCAAGACCGCCGAGAGTGAACCAGAAATCACGAAAAAATACAGAAGAAACTTTGCGTCGTTGCTGTAATAGTAGGCTGGAAGCGGCATTATATTAACATGCTTCATTCTCCGAGCCTGAGCGGCATATTTCTTGAACTCTGGTTCACTCAACTCAATATCCTTCAACCACTTCACAACCACTGTTGCATGCGGACGTGGTTGAAGCACCACCTTATAAGTCGTCCCCAAGGTCCCGCTTCCGAGCACCTCAGCCGAAGCATTCAGCAAATCCTTCAACTCAAAATTGTACCAATATCTGTCTAAGAACACTAGTTTCTTACCAGTGGATGTAAATGGTCCCACTAGTGTTGCCAGTGACGTTGCGTTGTTTGTTCCGCAATAACCCTATTGAAACATTTGATTTCCTTAATTGAATTAGGATACGCTTGTAAATGAAAAATAAATTGTGGCAAATATTAACAGAAATAATGGCTGAAAGGAACAATATACTACAATGAGAATGATACCTTAGATATTTTGCTTGTACCTGGTTCTTGAACACGCCTGGAAAAAATCCTCTGAATACAAACAAAAATTAAAAGTTTCTGAAGTGATTTTATACAAACTAATTTTAATTAGAGAAGAATATAATACGAACCTTAAATGAAGTAATCCATTTGTTGTGGGGTGTCTCAATTTTCCAACTTAATTCGGCAATCCTTTTCTCTGCGGTTTCCAGTAGACTTGTTTTTTCAGAGATTTCACCCTTCAAAAATGATAAGTTTCATAATTCAGCTGTTAATGAATTTAAATCAATACTGATCCACAAATGATAACCCAAATAAAAATCCTAACACATATCAAATTTATTTCTTGCACTTAACCAACTAAGATATTAATCATTGGAAAAATTAACAAAAATAGAAACAGTTTATGTACCTCCAATATTTGGAGTTTCTCCCTTAGATCATCAAGTAGTTTCTGTGTAGGCCTCTTTTCAAGCTCCTTCTCCATGTATCTTATGGTAGCAACCTAAATAAACAAATAGATAAATAACAAAAAGAAAAGATCAATGCATCATTGTTATATATATATATATAAATAATTTTTTGCCTTGTCATTCAGTAGAGCATTGAACTTTATCAATTCATCCGAGTGCTGCTCCATCTCAATTGAGATACCAGATTCCAATTCACAAACTCTCTTTTCCAATTCAGAAATTGCCTTCTCCTTTCCATTCAATAAGTTGATCGACTCATCTAGGGTTAAAGGGCCGCAACTCTCTCCCAAATGATGCATTATTTCCTCCCAAATTCTCAATGAATTTGCTTGATTCTCTTTAAGTTTTCATCGAAAAGGTTGACTTGGTTTTGGGAGAGATGAGTATCTTTCTTGTTAAGTGAGACATGAAAGCTGACTAATTCAAAGTCAGACTCAGAATGGTAGGATCTTCTGTGACAAACAGCACTTCAAACTCCAGTATCTATTTTGAACTCTGTCGGAATTAATTTTTCTGTTATTTAACCTTTTTGACATGAAAAAATGATGTCTAACTCACATAATTCATGATAAAAAAGCAAAAAATTAATTTCAAATTCTCAGAGTACGAAAGAATGCAGCACATTAGATTCACCTTAACTTCTTTGATTTGAATCCAGTGAAACTCATTTGAATATTTTGAAATATAACACATACAAAACCAAATAGCTTTATACAAACAAATAATATTTCTTATCAGCAATGAATTCTCTCACTTCCAGCCATCAATTTTCAAAATCTCCTCAATCATCACCACCACGTCTGCCATACTCGGCCTGTTAACAGAGGACGTACAATTCAGAGCCAGTTGCATCAGCTGCATCATATCGTTTTCTGCCATCTGATCTCCCACCAAATCCACCTCAAACACCTCTTCAATCCACTCAACTGAAGCAAACGATCGCACCCACTTCACCAAATCCACCCCCATTATCGCATGATACAGCTTCTTCCCAGTCAGTATTTCCATCGTCAGCACGCCAAAACTATATACATCGGCTTTGTGAGACATACCAATTCTCGTGTTGGTGATTTCTGGGGCTTGATAACCACTACTATAATATGAAGAGGGGTACGCTAGAGAATAAAGACCGTGGTCGGATAGAAGAACCTTGTAGGTAGGGGAGAGAAGCACGTTGGAGGATCTTATCTTATGTTGCCATGGCAGAATGTGGAGCCCACTGAGTGGTTGTAGCTTATGCTTCGGGAAATTGATAAGATGATTTTTTTTTTTTTTTGAAGTAGGATAAGATGATTTTTGCTCGGGTCTCCCAATTGAGGTTGATCTTTTCTGAGTCTCTGCTCCCTGGACATAAAGAGATTTCAAACTTCTGAATAATTGCCAGCTCTACCTGTTCTACCATTTACAGAAGCACGCACCATTAATTTTATTATTTTTTTACGAAACAATAGAGAAAAATAAAGAGCTAGCTTTTATTTAAAAGGAGCTTTGAAACGCTCGACAAAAGATCCATCTAGCATTTGTTCCACAACCCAAAACAAACCTTGAAACTCCCTCAAACAATGAATAAGAGTAATATACTAATATGAAACAAAATAACTTTTTCTTCAAATAATTTTTTCACGAACTCCAAAAGAGTAGATACTATACTTTTTAACTTACCATGTAAAATAGCAGAGAGACTCCCAGTGGCAATGTAATCATACACAAGCAACTTCTCATCCCTGCCATAATAATATGCTATAAGCGGCAATATATTATTATGCTCCAATTTTCCGATCTGAGCAACATTTTCCCGGAATCCATTTTCTGTCAAGTTGACATCCGTCAGCCGCTTCATATAGCCATTGTCAGACCTGAATGAAGTACGGCTTTATAAACAGTGCCAAATGTACCTGTTCCAATAACCTTAGCAGAGGCCCTAAATAAATCCTCCAAACAAAATATGGGCCGATTTTCTTTTCTAAGGAAAATTAATTTGTTTACAATTGGTTCCACTTGTGTTGTCAATGGTGCTGCTTTGTTGATTGTGCTGTTGCTGCTTGATCCCTATTATATTGACAAATAATTAAATATATAAACAGGCGAGAAGTGAATTAGTATTACTGTATTAGGGCTTGAATATCTAAATGTACCTTACTAGTTCCAGTTTCTTGAGCAAGTGAAAAAATTCTCTAGATACAAATCGAGAGAATGAAGAATTCATGAGTGATTTCAGAAATTATTCAAGGAAAAAAATGAGAAATCAGAAGAAGCTAATTTTGAATAGAGAATAATATGCTATAACCTTAATCCATCTGATGTGAGGTTTATCAATTTTTGCGTTTAATTAAACAATCTTTTTCTCTGCCATCTTCAAAAGACTTGATTTTGGTGTGATTTGAACCTATGAAAGATAAGTTCAAAATTCAGTTGTTTTTAATTCAAAATAGTATGAATCCACATATTGGGATAACCCAATCGAATCCCCCACAAAACATGAGAAATTAAGCAGATTAGGAATTAACCAAAAATAATAGTTTATTTCTCAAAACAAAACAAAATTTGCATACCTCCAAAATGTTCAGTTCCTCCCTAAGATGATCGACTATTTTTTGTGTTGGCCTCTCTTCAAGCCCCTGCTTCATCTCTTTTATAATGGCGTCCTAGATAAATAAATAAATTGAAATATGAAAAAAATGTTCTGAGATTAGTAAGATATGAAAAAAAGAAGCAATGAACAATTAGAAAAATTACACTCCCAATCGTAGCGGAGGCAGCACTCGCCGATTTTAATCTATGGAAAAATCTCATTCTCAATATCCACACAGCAGAAACAAATGGAGCAAGGATTCTAATTGTTCTTGTTCCTTTCATTTCTTTCTTAGCTCTTTATTTATTTTTTTATTTTTATTTGTTTAAATAACCAATTCTCTTAGCAAATATTTGTAGCAGACATTTGTGGTTTCATTCATTTAATACAACTCCAGACACCCAGGTATAACCTGGGGTCTATTTCCAAAAAAAATAAAAAAAGTACGTATATAATAAAAAAAATAAAAAAATAAAAACAAAAAATGACACTATTAATGCATTATTCCCATATCTATGAAAAATTGAAAAGTCTCAATTTCTTGCCTGTTCATTTAGCAAATCACGTGACCTCTCCAATTCATTTGAGTGCTGCTGCTCCTCGTTTGAGAGACCTGATTCCAATTCACAAATCCTATCTTCCAATTCAGAAATCAATTTATCATTTTCGTTCAATAAATTGATCAACTCGTCTATCTTTAAAGGACCGCAACTCTCTCCCAAAGGATGCATTATTTCATTTGAACTTCTCAACGATCTTTGAACTTTCTAATTAAGTTATTATCATGGAATCATGTGGCGATTGAGTGTTTTACTTTCTGAATTGGATTTATTCAATGATACTTTTATTTTTGTGAAAAAATATTGAGTGAGACCATTTTGGCGGACAAATTCAAATTGAATGACAGGCAACAGAGATTGGATCTGTTGCGGCCCTCTTTTATTGGCATATTGTGATGCTTATTGACAACACATTTTCAGAAAGGGATGATTACCTCTCAAGTTAAGTAACAGTTAAAAGCGGACTTATTCGAAATGGCGGGTAACATATAAGTACTAGAATATAATGTTTGTGGGAATCTGTGAAATGATTAATAGTATGATTAGATATCTTATCATTTTTTCCTTTCAATAACATATCAGCCATACTCGATCTATCAACAGGGTCAATATACACAGTACAATTCAGAGCCAGCTGCATCATATCCTTCCCGGCCCTCTGATCGTCAGCCAACTCCACATCAAATGCATCTTCAATTTTCCCAATTGAATTTACCGAATCTACCCTATCTTACCATATCTTCATACTGTAATCGTCTGATACGGACTCTTCCCAGTCATTATCTCTACCATCAGCACATCAAAACTATACACATCAGCCTCTTGCGATCACTCCCAAAAGATGCATAATTTCATCCGAATTTCTCAATCAATTTCCTTGATTCCCTTAAGTTTTCATGGAAAGAGTTGACTTGGGAGAGAGATGAGTGAAGAAAGCTGACTAATTCAAAGTCACATTGGCAGGTAAAACGGTAGTATCTTCTGCGGCAAACAACATTTTCAAACTCCGGTATCCACTTTTTGACATGAGAAAAAAATAATTTCCAACTCATATAACTCATAATAAAAAATAAAAAAAATTCAAATTCTCAGAGTTCGAAAGAGTAGAGCACACTATATTCACCTGTCAACATGTTTGACGATAAAAATCCAATGAAACTCATTTGAAATTTTGAATTATAACACATACAAAACCAAATAGCTCTACAAACAAATAATAGTTCTTATCAGCAATGAATTCTCTTTCACATTCGGCCATCAATTTTCAAAATCTTCTCACTAATCACCACCACATCTGCCATACTCGGCCTATTAACAGGGGCAGTACAATTCATAGCCCCCTTCATCAGCTGCATCATATTGCTTACATCTCCCACCAACTTAACTGAATTTAACTGCACAAGTAGCTTTATACATACATATATTTTTTTTTATTTGTCATTACTATTCAAAATCTTCTCGATCATCACTACCACATCTGCCATACACGGTCTATTAACAGGGTTATCCATCGTACAATTTAAAGCCAGCAGTATCAACTGCATCATATTCTTCCGCTCGCTCTGATTCAGCACCAAATTCACATCAAACGCCTCTTCCATCCTCTCAAATGATTGCACCCACATGGGCAAATCCACCAAACCTTCAGACAATACTACTTGAATTGGCGGCTTAGCAGTGAAGACTTCCAGCATGAGCACGCCAAAACTATACACATCAGCCTTCTGAGTTGTTTTTCTCACGTCAGCTATTTCGGGGGCAAGGTAGCCACCAGCGCCATAGTAAGTGGACATGCCTGACGATAGAGAATAAAGGCCTGGATTGGATAGACGAGCCTCGTAGGTGGGGGTGAGAAGCACATTGGACGATTTTATGTTGCCATGGCAAAATGTGGGGCCCAGTAAGTGGATATAGTTTATACTTTGAGAAACTGATAAGATTACTTTCGCTCTGGCCTGCCAGTTGAGCCAGGTCTGCTGCGCCGAGCCCCCGTTTGCTGGAGGGAAAAAGAGTGAACGAATTTAAAATGATTATCAATTGTGCTTGTTCGATTAAACATAAGCTAAACCGATAGTCTGATCGGCTGCTTTTGAAAAAATTAGAAGCTTCATTGTCAATAGCTCATAATCTGGTTAATTGATTAAGTTGAATAGATGATAACACATATAAAAGCTGGAGGTATGGATATAGAACTGCGGGTCTTTTTCTTTCAATAAAAAAAAATAGATACAAAGAGCTGACTGACCATGCAAGGCCTCTGACAGTGAACCGAAGGGCATGAGATCGTATATAAACAACTTCTCATACTTTCTGTAATAAGAATACGCTACTAGGGGCAATATCTTATCATGCTTCATTTCCCCTATCCGTCGGACTTTTTGGTGGAACTGACTTTCTGGAATGTTCATACCCTTCAACCGTTTCACTACCACTGTTTGGCCTGAATCAAGTAGCGATTTGTAAGAAGTACCAAATGTACCTTTACCAAGCACCTCAGCTGGACTCCGTAACAGTCCATCTAGATCAAAATTAGACCCCTCTCCATCCCTAAAGAACACTAATTTTTTACTAGTCGATGCCACCGGTACCACAGGTACCATAGGCACCACTGGTGTGGTCGATGGAGCGGCGTTGTTAGTTGTGCGTGAGCTCTGTATATTGAAATGATTAAATAGTTAATATTGAAGGTGGGGGGACTTATAAATTATATATCGAGTGTTTACCCTCAAACCAAGCATAAAAAAGATTTTCCTTCCTTTCCCTCCTTCCCCTATGTTACCCTCAAACCAAGAAGACCCTAAAGTGGTAATTGAGATTTTTTATATTTGGATATATGGTAAAATATATAGTGATTCATAAACCTCCAACATTTTGAGTTTCTCCGTAAGATCATCTACTAACTTTTGTGTGGGCCTCTCTTTAAGCTCCTTCTTTGTCTCTCTTATGATGGCATTCTGGATAAATAAACAAGACACAAAAAATATTAGAGCGCAAAGATATACTGACTCGGTACAATTAAGCAGACCCAACAACTAATCCAAATTATCTAATTCAAATTATATTAGTAGTAGTGTTTTTTTTCTTAGTAAAGTAATGTTCTTTTTATCCTTGAAATAACTCCACTTTCTCTTACTAAAGCAGATTATATGAAAAATATTGAAGTCTTAATTTCTTGCCTGGTCATTTATCAAAACATGTAACTTCTCCAATTCACCGAAGTGCTGCTCCTTCTCATTTGAAAGCTCGGATTCCAATTCACAAATTCTCTTTTGCAATCCAGAAATCGCCTTCTCCTTTTCATTCAATATATCGATAGACTCATCTAGGGTTAAAGGTCCGCAACTCTCTCCCACACGATGCATTATTTCATCTAAATTTCCCCACAAACTTTGATCTTTTCTTACTTTTCATGGAAAGGATGAATTGGTTTAAGAGAGAGGATTTATTCCTTGTTCGGTGAGACATGTAAGCTGACTAAATCAAAAGTCAGAATGGCATGTAAGTTGGGTAACAGAGAGAGGATTAATTTCTTGTTTAGTGCATCTTGTTGTGCTGTGAGCCTGTACTAATACTAAAGCTAAGAATTGGGCTTTTAATTCAAGCTAGTATTTATTTTGTGGGCTAAGTTTGGCCCAAATGAAGTCATTTCATATTTAAAGTGAAAGGTACAAAAATGATGTATTCAAGTTCTGATAATGTTAATGCAGACAAATTAATTCATGTGAAATGATTGATAGGTATGTTTTTTTTAATAACTGATCGATAATGTGATCTAGTATTTTTTTTGTGGGCTAATTTTGGCCCAAGTGAAACCATTTCATATTTAAAGTGAAAGGTACAAAAATGATGTATTCAAGTTCTGATAATGTTAATGCAGACAAATTAATTCATGTGAAATGATTGATAGGTATGTTTTTTTTTAATAACTGATTGATAGTGTGATCTAGTATTTTTTTGTGGGCTAATTTTGGCCCAAGTGAAACCATTTCATATTTAAAGTGAAAGGTACCAAAATGATGTATTCAAGTTCTGATAATGCTAATGCAGGCAAATTAATTCATGTGAAATGATTGATAGGTATGTTTTTTTTTATAATAACTGATTGATAGTGTGATCTAGTATTTTTTTTTGTGGGCTAATTTTGGCCCAAGTGAAACCATTTCATATTTAAAGTGAAAGGTACAAAAATGATGTATTCAAGTTCTGATAATGTTAATGCAGACAAATTAATTCATGTGAAATGATTGATAGGTATGTTTTTTTTAATAACTGATTGATAGTGTGATCTAGTATTTATTTTGTGGGCTAATTTTGGCCCAAGTGAAACCATTTCATATTTAAAGTGAAAGGTACAAAAATGATGTATTCAAAATCTTAATGCAGACAAATTAATTCATGTGAAATGATTGATAGGTATTTTTTTTTAATAACTAATTGATAGTGTTATCTAGTATTTTTTTTGTGGGCTAATTTTGGCCCAAGCGAAACAATTTCATATTTAAAGTGAAAGGTACAAAAATGATGTATTTTTTTTTTTATAACTGATTGATAGTGTGATTATTTACGCTGCCATTTTTTATGTTAACTAGCATTCTTATATTATAATGATCAAGTGCCACTTCCCATTCACCACACCAACTCCCAAGATTTATTTTTGTAATAATCTTAAATTTAAGTATAGGAAAACATACCTTCTTCACGTTTGTACGAACAAACAGTGCTTTAAAGCTCTGAACTTCAAAATAATTATTTTTGTTTTCTTATTGCAAGTTAGAAGAGCTCGAAATCATTTTTACTTCTTTTTACTTCATTTGACCTGAAAAAATTATTTCGGGCTCAAAGAGTTCAAAATAAATAGAAACAAAAGCCCAATTTCAAATTCTTTGATTTTAAAGACGTTTATAACAATTTAAACATAAAACATTGTTTTTACATTTTTTTTTCCATTCTAACATCATATAGATAAACTACTCCCCAAACAAGAACTCTTTGCATTGAAAGCAAACAAGAACACAAACAAGACAATACATGATACATGGTATTTACTTGTCCACTAATACTTTGAGATTCACACAAATCAAGGACAAACAGTTGAGATATAAAATTAAAATTTATATAATAATAAACCTAGACTAAATAAGATCATTAAAGACGTGCAAGAAACATGCGCCGGAAACCAGATCATATATTTTCTAATTAATTATCTTTTTTGTATAATCCCAAAACACTTCTCTGCATGTCTGCTTAATTTTATTCTAAATCCCATGCCGTATTTTATATCATGTTTATACATATCCCTGGACGGCAACTTATTTTCTTTATTATTTAAGTTTAACGCACAATTATCAAAGGACAATTTGTTACAGGATCCCTCTAATTTTAATATTTACAAAGATGTCTTGAAGTCTTAAATTTCTGGAATTTTCAAACTAAATATATTTTTATTATTTACATTATGCTATTTCAAAGCAGTATATTGTTTTTTCAGTGTAAATATATTTCAAGGGTCAATATCTTTCATCATGCTTGCTTCAGTGTAATGTAATAATGTAAATAATATTTTAAATGATTATTTGCACCCCATCATCATCTTACCTCATATATAAAAATGACACTTGTCAATTTGCTATTATTAAATAAAGAACGTTCAATCAGGATCAAAATCATTGAAAAACAATATTTTATATGGTTTACAAATAAATATCAGATCGGTACAAAAATCATACAATTAATTCGAACTCCTTATTTTTTATTTACTTTTGAACATTTTCAAAAAGTCACATCATTATTTTTATTTTGACCGTTGGATCAATTTTTTTTATTAAATCTTAACATTTCATTTTCTCAAATTTATTGATATTTTACGGCAACATTATGTGGTTATTAAACTATAATCATATGATTGGTTGAATTGGTGTTTTGTGTTTCATCCCCGATTTAGTGAGAACAGTTGTGAATTTGTTTCCGACCATCAGATCTTAATCATATGGTTTTAAATTTTAATGAATCATAGTATAAAGTTATATTAATATAAATAGAATGTGAAGAGTTCACTAATTAATGAAACATTTTATTTCTCATGTTAAAATTGCCGTATATAAATTTGTTATAATTTTCTCTTTATTTTGAATTCTATATTGCTATGGTTCCAATTTGATTTTTCTTTTTGTTAAAGTATGTGAATATAGACTATGTAAGATAACATATAAAAAAAATAATACGTTCATACTAACTCGTACCTTATTTTTCACCTCTCATTGAGCATACTCAAGAGGCCTATCATCAATTTTCTCTCGGCTGTAGGATCATTACCACAATGTTTCGTGATATATATCCAATTACGTGAGAACTATATCATATAAAAAAAAAAATCAAAGTGTTGAGAATTATATTATATTATATTACTTATTGTATTACGGGTTTCAAAAACACATATGTGAATAGTTTATATATGATCCATATAATTTTAATAACTAAAAAAATAAAAATAATAGAAAATAGTGTGGTGACAATTTTTTGAAGAAAATGAGTCATGTTACAGTTTCCTATATATAGTATACATAATTTTTTCCATATATATAATATCATATTTCTTTTTTAAACATCATGTTAAATATAATTATTATTTTGTATCTTTTTTAAAGTTAATCATTTATAATTAAATTATATGTAGTTTCAAATAAAATATATGAAATTAATTATCTTGCATTTTTATTTTTTCTGGTCTCTTTATTTAAGCCTAATTAATACTTAATTTTTTTCTAATATAATCTGTCAAGAGATAACGATATAAGACATCAAAGAAAATAAAAAAGACTGATATTTTAACCTTAGAAGTCTTAATGCAAACATAAATTGAGATCATAGATTAATTAGCCAAATTATTTAGTGGTTGTTATTTTTTTTTTTTTTATGAATTCATCACTTATGTTATTTTATTTTTCACATATAAATTTATGTGTATAGAGTTATCCGCCGTTACAAAATTAGATGTGATATAAAAAAATATTTTTGAATGAATAATAAATTGATAAAATATCTTATAATGTAATTTAAAATAATTTTAAACATATCCAACTTACTTAACATAATTAGTATATATTATTATGTACTATGAATTTATTTTAAACTTTTATTTTAATTTTTTATAATTATAATTTATACATTACATATTGAAAAAAATAATAAAATTAAAATATATTCGCAGTGAACCGCGAGTATTATCTTAGTTAATTTACAAGTTACACCTAATCTAATAATGACAATTTTATTTATACAATTATGTTTGGTGAATTTATTAAACCCAAAAATCATAGTCAAAGTAATTATTCAGCTAATTAATGCAAGTTATAGTAACAGCTCATTTTCGCACATAAATCCTCCACAAAATCAAGGTTCTTTTCACAACTATTTTCAACCAATAGAGAAAGAAATTGAACCTCTTTCAGGTCTTTCGTCTTCATCTCAAAACTCCCTCTGTTTTTCTTTCCTTCTCATTCTTTCTCTAAACCCTACGCTCTCTCTCCTCTCCTATCTCCATGCTCTAATGGAGATACCATCATTCCTCTTCTCTCTCCTTCTCTTCTCCCTCACCATATCCACCACCTCTGAATTCCTCTCGGACGACACGTCGGCCCTTCTCGCACTCAAGTCAGCCGTGGGGAGCCGCACAAGCTCTCTGAATTCATGGACTTCTTTTAATTATACATGTACAGCATGGATTGGTATCACTTGCAATTCAACCGATACTGGGCCTCGTGTATTCGAGCTTCGGCTGCCTGGTACTGCTCTGTCGGGTACCATTCCTTCTTCAACCATCTCTCAACTCACCTCTCTTAGGGTTATCTCCTTCCGTTTCAATATCTTGACTTCACCATTGCCGGACGACCTCTCGAATTCCAAAAACCTTACTGGTTTGTACCTAAACAACAACAAATTCACCGGACCGATCCCCCCTGTTCTTCTCACCCTCTTGTCCCTCCAAAGATTGGATCTTTCGTTTAACCAATTCTCAGGCGAAGTACCAAGTTCCTTCAATAACCTCACGGAGTTGAAAACTCTGTATTTGCAGTACAACAATCTGTCAGGCGAGATGCCACAGGACTTGAATTTCCCCAATCTGGTGCAATTCAACATTTCATACAACAATCTGACCGGCCCGATTCCGCCCGGCCTGAGAAAATTTCCAGCATCGGCGTTTCTTGGCATGAAAATGTGTGGCGGACCGCTTGTTCCCTGTTCAAATGAGACTCCATCTCCTTCTCCCTCTCCATTCGGTCCCACACCATCAACCTCCAGTAAAAACAAGAAAAAGCTCTCAGCTGGCGCCATTGCTGGTATAGCAGTCGGAGGCGCTGCGGTCCTCTTATTACTGCTAATTCTATTAGTATTATTAATCATCCGTCGCAAGAAAGACACAGACCAACAAGCGCGGGATACCAAAACGCCAGAAACAGGGACAACAACCCAAAAAGCAGTACAATCAGCAGACGGAGCTCAGCCCGGGCCGTCGTCAGCTGTCGCTGGTGCCATACCGCCGGTACCGTCCGTATCAACCGTAGCGGTACCGACCGGGCGAAAACTAGTCTTCTTCAGAAAAGGAGAGGTAGTGAAATTCGGTCTGGAAGAGTTGTTACGAGCCTCAGCCGAGGTTTTGGGTAAAGGAACGTTCGGCACGACTTACAAGGCAGTGTTGGAATCCGGCGAAGTGGTGGCGGTGAAGCGGCTGAAGGAAGTCAGTGTGCCGGAGAAGGAATTCCGGGAAAAGGTGGCAAAAGTCGGGGAGTTAGAGCACAACAATGTGGTGCCATTGCTGGCTTATTACTACAGCAAGGATGAGAAGCTGCTTGTATGTGATTTCATGACCATGGGGAGCCTCTCTGCTATTTTGCATGGTGAGTTTATTTGATTATCAACTTTTCTTGGGTTTTTGTGAAAATGTTTGTTTGAAAAAAAAATATTTATTTATTCTCCAAAAAAAAAATCTCGGGTCGTGCATGATATTTTAGAATTTAATGAGTTTTTTGAAGTATTTAAACAAAAGTAGGAGTATTTGTTAGCAAAGTCAATGGGTTTGTTGTGTTTTCTAAAAGGAAAAAACAAAATCTATTTAGGGATTTGAAAATATTGCATAGAGGAAATGTGCGTGATCCATGGATTGAATTTAAATAGAATAAAATCATCATTTCATGATTTCATACTTTTAGTAGCCATTTTTTATTTTTCTTTTGTGAAAGAGATTTTCTTTTATTGTTGTTTAAGTCGAAAAAATGTCTTGGCTTGTTCTGCAAGATGATTAATTATTCCAGTTGTATAAAGATCAAAATAAAATTGGCCAGAAAATCCATAAAACGGGTCTTTTTGATGTCTAGGCCCTTGCAAAAGTTGTTATTTAAGGAAATGTTTGCCCATATGCAGGTTTTATTAGAACGGATCTCCTGTTTTGTCCCAATCTTAGTTCTAATTCTTTCTTTTTGTTTTCTTCTGGTTTTTACTGACCACTGCAGTAGGCTCACATGGGAATGAGTATTTTATGATTATACCCATACAAACCTGTATATTTTATATTCAACATAAATGAGTTGTCATTTACATGTGCACCAAGTAACCACCGGTTAACTTCGTCTCCATTGATGCAAACAGTGAATTACCTCTCTTTTTATTTTCTTCCTTTTAGCATGTTAATTCTTTCTTTCAATGCTAATTACTTCTATATGATGTGAAATTATTGATCATAATGATGAATTCTTCTATTTAACAGGAAGCAGAGGCTCCGGTCGAACCCCCCTCAACTGGGAGACACGAGCAAAAATCGCCTTAGCAATATCCCAAGGCATCCGTCACATCCACTCAGTAGGCCCGACATCCTCCCACGGCAACATAAAATCCTCAAACGTTCTTCTCACAACAACTTACGAGGCTCGTCTTTCTGACCACGGTCTGTACACTCTGGCAAACCCACAAACCCCCTTCACTCGTGTGAACAACAACCGAGCCCCAGAAGTTACTGATCCGAAGAAGATCTCTCAAAAAGCAGATGTTTATAGTTTTGGCGTGTTGGTTATGGAGTTATTAACTGGCAAGGCACCATCCCAGGCTGTTTTGACCGAGGAAGGAGTTGACTTGCCAAGATGGGTGAATTCGGTGGTGAAAGAGGAGTGGACGGGAGAAGTATTTGATATGGATTTGGTGAGGTATCAGACCGTCGGAGATGATATGATGCAGCTATTGCAGCTGGCGATGGACTGCACTGAGCAACATCCAGATAAGAGGCCGGATATGAACCGAGTGGTGGAGAGAATTGAGGAGATTTTGAAAACGATTGGAGGGGAGAGAGATGCGAGTGGAGAGTCCGGATTGGAGTCGGGTGATGAGATTAGACGCTCTCCGATTTAAAGGAGGGGAATGGGGTTGATTTGATTTGTTATTCGTTTTTTAGGAAGTGTAATTCTTTTGTGATATTTTTGTTCATTTGGGTTTTTTATATTTCGATAGAAGAAAAAGGGGACTTGCAAAGTTGTATTGATTTTTTGTGTAGGATAAATACAAATTTGGTTGGTTGTTTGTATTTTATTTTTTATTGTTTCTTTGCTTTTCGCTTTTATAAACTTGTTTCATGTCTGTATTATTTGCAAATGGTTTCTGAATAAGACATAATTTTCTGTCATATACCCACCCCATTAGAAAAGAAAACATCAAAATGTTCTTAAATACTCTTACTCTCTTCACTTCCATATAATCAAAATGTGATAAAAACAAAACAAGCCATACATGTCACGACCCAAAATCATCATACACAACACACACACACACATATATATATATATATATATATATATATATATATATATATATATATATATATATATATATATAGAGCAATAGCAGAGTCAAAACAATACAAACCAGCTCTCACCACGTAAAACTAAAAACAAGATCTACAAACTATAAATACAACTACGACTACTAGATAAAAAAAAAATATATACACTAGTGCTGCGCTCTCTGCTACACTCTCAAAAGAATCTACGTATGCCACCACCTCCTGCCTCAAGCGCTACCTGGGAATATTGGCTGAGCGTCAGAAAAGTCAGATAATAAAATATTATCCACTACTACAGCTACTACCCTACTGGAATGATAAATACTACACTTCTACGAAACACTGCCACCACTTATAAGAACTACCGCTTGCTACAAAAATTACTACTTTTATAATATTATAAGTGATACTACTGAAAATATACATATAAGTATATTTAAAAACTACGATAAGGTTGGCAACCACATGGGACCCACTCATAGACTGCAATCTCGGATCTACTTGAGATAAGTCAGTCTGCTGCACTCTCAACCACACGAGAGTGGTGTCTCCAACTTTGCCACAGTGGAAACACGCCCCCTCTAACCACCCGAGGAGACCGTACTGTTACGTCTAACAGTTTGTAAGTTTCGGTAGCTAGCCGAAAATCACTCTCTGGTACCAGGCCCACTAAAATTGTCCGTACATGTGTCTTCCTCATCCACTTGTATAAAAATAATATTTTTCTACCACTACTAGTTATACCACAAGATTTACCACTGACTACTTATTCTACTGAAATAACTATATTTATATAATATTGAAAAATAAATAAATAAATAAATAACTAAATAAATAAGTAAATAAATAAATAAATAAATACATAATAATAAGATCTTTTAATTACTACCATTAAAACCGCCTCGGAATAAATATTCTAACGACTACAAGAACACTGAAAACGGATACTGGATGGAGAAATTATGAATATTTTACTGAATCCAATTCTACTGATCAGACACGTCAGTCTAAAACTGACCTAATTCTACTGATAGCTACTACAACTACCTACTGAATAAAATAAAATAACTAAATACTCAAATACTCAGCCATGTATTTTATCTTGGCCTAAAAGCTTATTAATCCAACTATTAATTAATTGGATTATTATAAGTAAAAGGCCTAATCCATTTAAATTTAATTAATTACTACATGGCCCAACTCCAAATAAATACCCAATTCAAATTTAGTTATTATTTTCAGCCCAAATTCGAAATATAATTCAGCCCACCATTACTTAAAATTCAGCCTATTAAACTCGGCCCAATAATACTTCTCGGCCCAAACAGATTAATGGATATTTATTTGGTGGATATTAAACCCGAACTAATAACCCGACCCGGTAAGAACAAAACCCGACCCGATAAGACAAGCACCTTAATTCTCTTTCTTCCTTTCTTCCTCTTTCCTTCCGCCTCCTTCTCCCTCTCTTGTTTTTCTTCCTTCTCAAAACCAAGCTTCACTCAACCTCCTCTCTTCCCATGAAAATGAGCCAATAGATGGTCGGAGCGCCACCATTCAAGCGACCGTACCACTCTCGACTCATCTCTTTACTCAAAAATCACATTCCCCATCTCTCTAATTAATTTCATTCATCCCCAAAAGCTACGGTTTATACTATTCCGAGTAATACTCGATTTTAATGGCAATACACGAGTTTCTAACTCATATTGAGAATAAATCTGAGCTATTACCTCAAAAAGCTCAAGCTTTGCGATTAAGGTTACTCGCTCTTCTCCGATACGTGAGTTCCGGTGATGCCGCCCTCTGACCCGAGCTCCGAACAAGTCGTCTCTGCTCGACTCGACCCCTCTCTACAGACACAACTCTTCCCTCTCTCTCTGCCTTTCTCTCTCTCTATTGAGAAAATTGTTTTATTTTTATTTTTTTTTTGTGTTTTGAGAGAGAAGGAATAGTAACAAAATATTATAAGGAAAATAATGGGCACCGTTTAATTTATCCAAGCCCAAAACGAAATGAAAATTTCAGCTTCGTGAAGGTGTGAATGGGTCTTCAAGGTAAGCAGCTTATTAAGTTTTCAACATTTTCATATTATTTCATTCATTCATTTTTTTTTTTAATTATGTTGTATTATAACATTCTTCCCTCCTTAAAGAAATTTCGTCCTCGAAATTTTACGTACCTGTGATACAAAGAGTTCCGGATATTTCTCCTTCACTTCTTCTTCACGTTCCCATGTCGCCTCTCGAGAAGAATGGTGCTGCCAACGCTATCAGAATCACATATTCTGATGACGTATAACGGATATACATATTCATGATTAATTAATAATCTAACAATCTTTACGCACAATTATTATATGAAAAAGTTTATGGGATAAAACATCTAATACAAAAATATAATGTCTGATACATAATCCGCTTCCCACACGGCAAGACAGTTTGGCCTAAGACATTATTACTTTCAATTGTATCATCAAAATTTATTGGCATCTTTGGAGTATCCGCGTAACATCTTAAATTATGAAATGAAAACAACAAAACATTTAAGAATAACAACTATTTTCTTCTTTCTTCCAAAATTAGCAAGTGGTTATGAGACTTCAAACTTCTTTTGAATAATTTTGGATTCATTTATACCTAAATTTAGGAATTTGTAGTTAATTAGAAATGAAAGACGTCTTTAAGTACTTCTCAATCATTGATAAAAAAATAATCAAACTTATCTAATCACATTTAATATCTGTTACCTTGAGGCGTTTTACCCAGGATCAAGAATTTTGAATCTGAAGCCATGGAAAGAGAAGAGCTGGTACGTATACTTTGATTTAGAGAGTACTTAATTTTTTTTAGGAAGGACACATGTATACGGCTGTATCATCTTGGGCCTTTTAAGTTTGCTGAGCCAATAGATAAATTTCGATTTTCTTATTTATCTACATTTAGTTGATGAGAAATAACAAATTCAATGCTAGTTAGGTAAAATTTTTTGTTGAGTTTGACTCAGTGAATGATAGTGATTATTTTTTTCAAACAAAGTTCAGACAGAATTATTTTTCGGAAGCAAACAACACAAGAATTTATTATCATTTTGGATGTGTTAGAATGAGTTATAGTTTTTTCTTCGGGATTAATCCTTGTTCTTATACATTATTTTGATTTTTTTGTAAGCCAATTCGAAATCAAATTTGATAAGTTCGGTTCTATGTTAGTTTATGTATTTAGTTTGGATGTTTTGGTTCAGAACTCAAATCTAGTTTCACTAAATTCAGATCAGCTCTGCTGAACCTACCATTCGAACGCTACCATTGAGGGTTATCGGACAAAGAAAACGAACATTGCATATATACATGAAAATTAAGCGTTTGGCCTCAATTTACCCATTGTTGAAAAAAAGGATAATTATGATAGGGAAGTGATTCAGACAAGAACATATCTTATGATGACAAAAAAACACATATTTTGTTGTGCAGTTTGAGGTCTTTTATGCCCAGTCCTCCACTTTTCTTTTGTGCATGCAAATCCCCATTTTGCTAGATGCCTCCCTCTTTGGTATTCGTTTGTGTCTCCCGAGAGGAAATTGCTCTTCATTTTGTCGATCTCATCAAGCACTCCTTGGGGCAGCAGAATGCTTGCATAAAATATAAAAGGGTTACTGAAATGACTGCATTTAGCAAGGTTACTCTTCCTGCTATTGATAGGAATTTTGTGGACCAGCCTGCTATCCTGGTAGTTGTATTTCAAAATTAACGCATCGTCCATTTAAATATCCTTCCTTTTTAACTTGTGTTGCTTATATTGTCCGCTTCTCACTCTCGAAATTCCTTCTCTAAAATTTCTATTAAAAAGTGAAAAAAAATAATCATGAATGAAAAATTAAAAGCTACAAAATATGCAAATATTTCTAAAAATAATATATAGACATGATAAATTGTTTCTGAGATGGTTGTGTCGATCCTATAGGCCAAAAATATTTATTTGATTACAACATGGAAAAGTAAGAACCCACAATTAATATTCTTCATGGAATGATATTCTTTTGGCTATTGGATTATATAAAAGAAATTTTTTAAAAATTTAAAAGATGTCATCCGTAGGCCAAGAGTAATAAAAAAATATCCACAAAGTATATTGTTGTTTTTGTCAAAATAAGTATAAATATTTATTAAGGGAATAATTTGAAGTTTCCATATTTACTCTTTGTAATTACCAGCCCAACTCATGAAATAGTATCTCAATTATTAGGGATAAAAAGATAAATTTAATTTCTGATTTCCTGCCTTCATTAAAAGAATTCTTTTTTCTCGAAAGATTGCCCAGGTCATCATAAAAATCCTTGTCCAAATCAGCGCCCATTATGATATATCCTTCGAGCTCTGTAATGAACCGTAGATATTAACAAGAGGATCACATGAGGACTCTAATTTTATTACATGTTTTTGTATAATATATTTTGTACTAAACAAGTTTCAATGTTTATTTTTTTGTAGGAAATGTTGATTGCTCTCCAGAAAATTCTAAATGGAGCAGTGGACGAGATGATAGACTACGATGCCAAGGTATGTGAAGAGGCTCATATTATTTAAATTAGAAATGTATAATCATGACGGTTAAATTACTCTTGTATCATTTCGGTGAATTTGTTTTGCTTTAAATATTATTTTTGTGTTGTATACATTAATTTGATATATCATATTTTGTATGAAACTTTTGTCCAAATATTTTTGACTCCTCAATCACACACACTACCTTTTCCAAATTCATTGGTCAAAGATCAAAATATTCTTCCACAATTCGCTCATCACTTGGTTTCTCAATGTTCCTATTGATTTTATTGGCGGTGGTAGAGCCGTTATTACATAGTTGAAAACTTCTCCCTACAATTTTTTTGTCACCTCTAGTTCTATTCGAAATGTTTGTAACAAAC
The DNA here is from genome assembly GCA_027726005.1 of Juncus effusus. Taxonomy (NCBI): domain Eukaryota; kingdom Viridiplantae; phylum Streptophyta; class Magnoliopsida; order Poales; family Juncaceae; genus Juncus; species Juncus effusus. The sequence continues at coordinate 759,574 of CM050905.1, read as the reverse complement.
TTGATTTGTCGATCCACCATTTTATGGGCGCCTTGAAGAAGCTTCCATACCTCTTTCGACATGTCTACACCGTCAATTTTCTGAAAAGCGGATTTATTAAAATGTAGTAGTGGAAGTAGACTGACTTCTTATCATATTCATATTGATCTTTTAACTTTTTAAACGTATAAGTGTTCAGTTCGGTCGTCTCCATTTCCGTATGATATCTATTAAGACACACCCTTTAAAAGCCACTCTTGGCAATACATGTCATCTCACAAGCTTACGAATGTACATCATTTTATATTTGCCTGTGGATATACAATTTTCACATCAAAGATACATATTTTAACACACAAATGCTTTTATAAAACATTCTAGAACACTACAGTATAAACGTACCTAAAAAATACAAAATGATAGAGAATATGCTATCATACCCATCAAATCTCGCATGAACAAAACTAGATATATGTCAAATAAAATGAGGGAACTAAAATTAAGGTACAGTGCACTGCCATGTTTGAATTTAAAAAGAAATGATTAATAATAAAATTGTTATTTGTATTCATTTTTTTTTTGTAGCTTCGCCGTCACGAGTGGACTCATGACAACAACTCTAATTCTCCACCTAGAAATCTTTCAAATCTCTCTCGATCCATTAAACAGTTGGGAGAACAATTACAGGATGAGCTTGCCAAAGCTACAAAAAATGCCGCGTGATGATGAGTATGCTGGCGCACCGGCGAGAGTTTAATCTGAATGAGTTTTAATGAATAACTTTATATAAGAGATGTGTTGATGAACACTTTAATGTCATAATATTTAAGTATCATAGTACCGCAAAGCATTATTGTGGAATAAATATGAATAACACCAGAGGGTATCCTCGCTCCGCTGCGGGTCGTAAAAATAATTGATTTTTTAATTTTCAATTATGACAATCAATTTCATGTTCTAATTTATTAAAATCAATTATACATATTATGTGTTTTGTGTTAAAAACATGAACTTTGTTGTACGATCAAAGGGTTCCATTTAATAAATACAATTTGTGACCATAATAAATCTCTTTAAAGTAAATATTTAAACAAATTATTTATTATGCATATAATGAAAAAAATATTAATTATATTAAATGATTACTTAATGTCATCGATTATTATAATGTAAAGTTAGTCAATAAATAAACATATTTATTCATATAATAATTTAATATAGATATTATCATTAACACTCTAACTAATGATTATTTGAGATATTATAAAGCATTGTATATAAAGATAGTTTTTTCTAATAACATTCAAACACGATGATATTGGGCCTTAATTGTGGGCTTGGTTGACTGGGTGAGGGGGGGAGGTATGGACATGCCACTTCTTGTGTGGTGAAAATAGGAATGCTTAACATACTGTAGTATAATTTAATGAAGTGAATTTATTTGTATGTATATATGGACTTAATTTTCACATATGTCTCAAGTTGTGAAGCTCCATTATTGTAATTATCCACTTATGGAGCTGTTTATACTATGAAAAAGTGATATAGTCATTTTTTTTAATAAATTGCGGCACCTTCAAAGGAAGTGTGCGCAAGCTCTATTGATTAAAGTCTGGTTACAAACTGTAGCCATCGTTGGATGGAGCAAAAATGAGAACCGAAATACAAAAAAGTTGAAAAATTAAAAAAAATAGTTCATTATATATATGTAATTACAAGAATGAATAATGAATACGTTGAGGCTCCTTGATCCCTAGTCGAATTCGCCAACTCATTCCAATAATAATACGCCTGATATTTTATGGCTCGTGAGATGACTGTCGACGCCGACTGGCTCTCGTTCCAGAATGTACGGTTGCACCTTTCCCTCCAAATAGCAAACATAACATTAAGATTTTTGTGTATTTCTCGTCCCGTCCCTCTACGATTTACTAACATAAAAATGTTTCTTTCCGTACCGACCGTATCGGTGCGACCGGCAGCCCACACTTCTACTGTAAACAAATTCTCGGTCGATTCTTCATTCCGGTAGTCATTTTTTTGGATTGAAACGGCTCTTTTCTCTCTTTGGCTAGCTGCCAAATAATGGCGATTTGGAAAATCCTTCGGCAAAAACCTTCGTCTTGGGGGACATCTAACAAACCTCTCTCTAGTGCCTCTCTGAATGCTCTCTAATGCACTGCTCTCTCTACACTGCCTCCGAGTGAGAGAGAGAGAGAGAGAGGTGAGCAATAAGCTGATCTGAAGTACGAGATTTTGATTTAAAGGCTAATTGGATTTATCATTAGTTGAATATGTCTTGTTTAAAGCTGCAATTTTGATCAATTACGAGTGTGAGAATTGGTGAAGTGGAAAGTCCAGTGAAAGGGCGACTCGGCAAAACTGTAGATCCATTCGACCACGAGACCCCATCTCTAAATCAAAGCTCACCCTAGCTGTAGATGATACCCTTCTTCTTGAATCAAAGCTCCGTGTGCAAAGAGGGCTCAGTAAACCGAAGCACCAAGCAACGGCGCCTCCGAAGTAAAGCATCCTGAATCGAAGCGCCCTGTACCGACAGGTCTGAATCGAACCAGTACTGAATCTGGCTGATATTTCTGTAAATCTATAAATCTCAGCGTATTGAGCAAACTTTAAATTTGAGCATGACTTTGAGTGAATGTGGGCAAATAAATCGGACTAGTACTAAGATTTCTAATTTGAGCAAGATTGAGATTTGTTTTGAGCAATACTGGGTAATTTGAAGCGATTTGGGGTTATAAACCGGCTCAAATTAATATCTGTATAGTGTAATTTGAGCAATAAGTCAACATTAGTACTTTCAATTTTTCTGTTTGCACATTTTGCTAAAACTTGTGTGTTGAGCAGACACCCAATTGAAACAAACTTCTAAATTGAGCAAGAATTTAGCACAACCTCCATGTATTATGTAATTTCCAAAAATAGAATGGTTTGCTAGTGAAATATCGGTTATCAAAATTATTATATTGTGCATAATTTTAGTGGAATTTGGGGAATAGATAGGAGCAACACCGCAACACTCATGCAACTCTATAAATCTAATTAATCCGTGAGATGTGGGGGAGATTAATTCATGGATTAAGACGGGGATTTATCAAACGAACAAATGAGGTTGCATATAACTTGGATTTTTGTACTGGTACTGAAATTGTGCCCTTTCACTGATACTAAGTATTGAAAGGAGTTTTGTATTATAGTAATTTATTTTTCCAAACTTATTTAATTATGAATTTAAGCCAATTATCAATTGTTACACCGAATGTTAGGGGTGTGGAAACACGAACATATGCAATATCGTCAAAAACTCCCTAAGAAACATCAAATGCAGTTTAAAATGTGTGCAAGAGACCAAATGATCTCAACTTAATATATTATATTCATAGGTGTTATATTACTATTGCGTAGTGCACGCGCGTCCCTTTCATTAAATTGTTGAAAGGAAATGTGTAATCTCAGAAACACAGCGGAATTAAAATTTACCCGTTTTCTAACCGAGGATCCGTGTATTTTCAATCAAATCAGAAAAATAAATCTTATTTATACCTCGGATTCGGCTAATCCGGTTTGTAGGGCTTCGCGATTCGTCTCCAAACGATCTCCCTGCGTCTCCTTGCGGATCTGATCACGAAAAGGCGCTACGAATCCAGCACCGCCCTCTACACGTATCCACACGCGACTGACTCGTTGGATGAGAAAACGAGATTACTAGATCTGGTTTCTCTCTCTCTCTCTCTCTCTCTCTCTCAATAGGCGGCTAGGTTGAGATCTGAATCTTCTGACCTAATCAGACGAACCCTTCATCTATTTATAGCATCTAATGCTCACACCTCTTCACCTTCCTTTTGATTTTCTGTATCCAACCGAGTTTGTTATGTTTGTGTGCGACCCTGTAGGCTCATTTAATATTGACAATAAACTTCAAGTTTATAAATCATAAGTAGCCTCTAGTACGACGTTATGATTACCCAAATTAAATGAATGACACGTGATCAAAACCTATACATCAATTATGTATTTAGTCCCTTTGTTAAACGATATTTATATTGAACATAAGGCATGGTTTTATGTCATCCTTATTATGATCAATTCTCTTTCCTGAATTATAATTAGAGTGAATAAATTAAAAGATATTAACAACCCATGCTAATTCTTTCATACACGGCCGTGTGTTTTCCTTCAGTCTCAATTTATCAGGGGGCCCTGAGACATCTCTCTCGTATCCGGGAGTAACAAATTCTATCTTGATCATTCACTTTCCGACTCATGGTTTACTAAATACCCGATCATAGCTTTTATAATTATCCGGTTAAAGACAACGTTTGACTATGTCAAAGTATAAAGATATACATGCAGGAATCTGTGATGACCTCAAGTCAAAGAACTACTCATACATTAGGTGATGAGAAAACACTAATGACATTGGTCGATCCAATATATGTTCTCCAACATATATTTATATTAAAGAATTAATATCCAATATCCATGATCAGTAAAACTTGATCATCATCCAAATAACATACTAGTAACTATATATATGATTTGAGATTTTCAAATATGTTTGTCTTACAAACATATCATATATGACTAGAGATAATTTAGAATTGTATTCAGTTTGCTTTACGGTTTTACTATCAGAATCACATATTCTGATGACGTATAACGGATATACATATTCATGGTTAATTAATAATCTAACAATCTTTACGCACAATTATTATATGAAAAAGTTTATGAGATAAAACATCTAATACAAAAATATAATGTCTGATACATAATCCGCTTCCCACACGGCAAGACAGTTTGGCCTAAGACATTATTACTTTCAATTGTATCATCAAAATTTATTGGCATCTTTGGAGTATCCGCATAACATCTTAAAATATGAAATGAAAACAACAAAACATTTAAGAATAACAACTATTTTCTTTTTTCTTCCAAAATTAGCAAGTGGTTATGAGACTTCAAACTTCTTTTGAATAATTTTGGATTCATTTATACCTAAATTTAGGAATTTGTAGTTAATTAGAAATGAAAGACGTCTTTAAGTACTTCTCAATCATTGATAAAAAAATAATCAAACTTATCTAATCACATTTAATATCTGTTACCTTGAGGCGTTTTACCCAGGATCAAGAATTGTGAATCTGAAGCCATGGAAAGAGAAGAGCTGGTACGTATACTTTGATTTAGAGAGTACTTAATTTTTTTTAGGAAGGACACATGTATACGGCTGTATCATCTTGGGCCTTTTAAGTTTGCTGAGCCAATAGATAAATTTCGATTTTCTTATTTATCTACATTTAGTTGATGAGAAATAACAAATTCAATGCTAGTGAGGTAAAAATTTTTGTTGAGTTTGACTCGGTGAATGATAGTGATTATTTTTTTCAAACAAAGTTCAGACAGAATTATTTTTCGGAAGCAAACAACACAAGAATTTATTATCATTTTGGATGTGTTAGAATGAGTTATAGTTTTTTCTTCGGGATTAATCCTTGTTCTTATACATTATTTTGATTTTTTTGTAAGCCAATTCGAAATCAAATTTGATAAGTTCGGTTCTATGTTAGTTTATGTATTTAGTTTGGATGTTTTGGTTCAGAACTCAAATCTAGTTTCACTAAATTCAGATCAGCTCTGCTGAACCTACCATTCGAACGCTACCATTGAGGGTTATCGGACAAAGAAAACGAACATTGCATATATACATGAAAATTAAGCGTTTGGCCTCAATTTACCCATTGTTGAAAAAAAGGATAATTATGATAGGGAAGTGATTCAGACAAGAACATATCTTATGATGACAAAAAAACACATATTTTGTTGTGCAGTTTGAGGTCTTTTATGCCCAGTCCTCCACTTTTCTTTTGTGCATGCAAATTCCCATTTTGCTAGATGCCTCCCTCTTTGGTATTCGTTTGTGTCTCCCGAGAGGAAATTGCTCTTCATTTTGTCGATCTCATCAAGCACTCCTTGGGGCAGCAGAATGCTTGCATAAAATATAAAAGGGTTACTGAAATGACTGCATTTAGCAAGGTTACTCTTCCTGCTATTGATAGGAATTTTGTGGACCAGCCTGCTATCCTGGTAGTTGTATTTCAAAATTAACGCATCGTCCATTTAAATATCCTTCCTTTTTAACTTGTGTTGCTTATATTGTCCGCTTCTCACTCTCGTAATTCCTTCTCTAAAATTTCTATTAAAAAGTGAAAAAAAATAATCATGAATGAAAAATTAAAAGCTACAAAATATGCAAATATTTCTAAAAATAATATATAGACATGATAAATTGTTTCTGAGATGGTTGTGTCGATCCTATAGGCCAAAAATATTTATTTGATTACAACATGGAAAAGTAAGAACCCACAATTAATATTCTTCATGGAATGATATTCTTTTGGCTATTGGATTATATAAAAGAAATTTGTTAAAAATTTAAAAGATGTCATCCGTAGGCCAAGAGTAATAAAAAAATATCCACAAAGTATATTGTTGTTTTTGTCAAAATAAGTATAAATATTTATTAAGGGAATAATTTGAAGTTTCCATATTTACTCTTTGTAATTACCAGCCCAACTCATGAAATAGTATCTCAATTATTAGGGATAAAAAGATAAATTTAATTTCTGATTTCCTGCCTTCATTAAAAGAATTCTTTTTTCTCGAAAGATTGCCCAGGTCATCATAAAAATCCTTGTCCAAATCAGCGCCCATTATGATATATCCTTCGAGCTCTGTAATGAACCGTAGATATTAACAAGAGGATCACATGAGGACTCTAATTTTATTACATGTTTTTGTATAATATATTTTGTACTAAACAAGTTTCAATGTTTATTTTTTTGTAGGAAATGTTGATTGCTCTCCAGAAAATTCTAAATGGAGCAGTGGACGAGATGATAGACTACGATGCCAAGGTATGTGAAGAGGCTCATATTATTTAAATTAGAAATGTATAATCATGACGGTTAAATTACTCTTGTATCATTTCGGTGAATTTGTTTTGCTTTAAATATTATTTTTGTGTTGTATACATTAATTTGATATATCATATTTTGTATGAAACTTTTGTCCAAATATTTTTGACTCCTCAATCACACACACTACCTTTTCCAAATAAATACAATTTGTGACCATAATAAATCTCTTTAAAGTAAATATTTAAAGAAATTATTTATTATGCATATAATGAAAAAAATATTAATTATATTAAATGATTACTTAATGTCATCGATTATTATAATGTAAAGTTAGTCAATAAATAAACATATTTATTCATATAATAATTTAATATAGATATTATCATTAACACTCTAACTAATGATTATTTGAGATATTATAAAGCATTGTATATAAAGATAGTTTTTTCTAATAACATTCAAACACGATGATATTGGGCCTTAATTGTGGGCTTGGTTGACTGGGTGAGGGGGGAAGGTATGGACATGCCACTTGTCATGTGGTGAAAATAGGAATGCTTAACATACTATAGTATAATTTAATGAAGTGAATTTATTTGTATGTATATATGGACTTAATTTTCACATATGTCTCAAGTTGTGAAGCTCCATTATTGTAATTATCCACTTATGGAGCTGTTTATACTATGAAAAAGTGATATAGTCATTTTTTTTAATAAATTGCGGCACCTTCAAAGGAAGTGTGCGCAAGCTCTATTGATTAAAGTCTGGTTACAAACTGTAGCCATCGTTGGATGGAGCAAAAATGAGAACCGAAATACAAAAAAGTTGAAAAATTAAAAAAAATAGTTCATTATATATATGTAATTACAAGAATGAATAATGAATACGTTGAGGCTCCTTGATCCCTAGTCGAATTCGCCAACTCATTCCAATAATAATACGCCTGATATTTTATGGCTCGTGAGATGACTGTCGACGCCGACTGGCTCTCGTTCCAGAATGTACGGTTGCACCTTTCCCTCCAAATAGCAAACATAACATTAAGATTTTTGTGTATTTCTCGTCCCGTCCCTCTACGATTTACTAACATAAAAATGTTTCTTTCCGTACCGACCGTATCGGTGCGACCGGCAGCCCACACTTCTACTGTAAACAAATTCTCGGTCGATTCTTCATTCCGGTAGTCATTTTTTTGGATTGAAACGGCTCTTTTCTCTCTTTGGCTAGCTGCCAAATAATGGCGATTTGGAAAATCCTTCGGCAAAAACCTTCGTCTTGGGGGACATCTAACTAATCTCTCTCTAGTGCCTCTTTGAATGCTCTCTAATGCACTGCTCTCTCTACACTGCCTCTGAGTGTGTGAGAGAGAGAGAGAGAGAGAGAGAGAGAGAGGTGAGCAATAAGCTGATCTGAAGTACGAGATTTTGATTTAAAGGCCAATTGGATTTATCATTAGTTGAATATGTCTTGTTTAAAGCTGCAATTTTGATCAATTACGAGTGTGAGAATTGGTGAAGTGGAAAGTCCAGTGAAAGGGCGACTCGGCAAAACTGTAGATCCATTCGACCACGAGACCCCATCTCTAAATCGAAGCTCACCCTAGCTGTAGATGATACCCTTCTTCTTGAATCAAAGCTCCGTGTGCAAAGAGGGCTCAGTAAACCGAAGCACCAAGCAACGGCGCCTCCGAAGTAAAGCATCCTGAATCGAAGCGCCCTGTACCGACAGGTCTGAATCAAACCAGTACTGAATCTGGCTGATATTTCTGTAAATCTATAAATCTCAGCGTATTGAGCAAACTTTAAATTTGAGCATGACTTTGAGTGAATGTGGGCAAATAAATCGGACTAGTACTAAGATTTCTAATTTGAGCAAGATTGAGATTTGTTTTGAGAAATACTGGGTAATTTGAAGCGATTTGGGGATATAAACCGGCTCAAATTAATATCTGTATAGTGTAATTTGAGCAATAAGTCAACATTAGTACTTTCAATTTTTCTGTTTGCACATTTTGCTAAAACTTGTGTGTTGAGCAGACACCTAATTGAAACAAACTTCTAAATTGAGCAAGAATTTAGCACAACCTCCATGTATTATGTAATTTACAAAAATAGAATGGTTTGCTAGTAAAATATCGGTTATCAAAATTATTATATTGTGCATAATTTTAGTGGAATTTGGCGAATAGATAGGAGCAACATCGCAACACTCATGCAACTCTATAAATCTAATTAATCCATGAGATGTGCGGGAGTTTTATCAAATCATGAAGATTAATTCATGGATTAAGACGGGGTTTTATCAAACGAACAAATGAGGTTGCATATAACTTGGATTTTTGTAGTGGTACTGAAATTGTGCCCTTTCACTGATACTAAGTATTGAAAGGAGTTTTGTATTATAGTAATTTATTTTTCCAAACTCATTTAATTATGAATTTAAGCCAATTATCAATTGTTACACCGAATGTTAGGGGTGTGGAAACACGAACATATGTAATATCGTCAAAAACTCCCTAAGAAACATCAAATGCAGTTTAAAATGTGTGCAAGAGACCAAATGATCTCAACTTAATATATTATATTCATAGGTGTTATATTACTATTGTGTAGTGCACGCGCGTCCCTTTCATTAAATTGTTGAAAGGAAACGTGTAATCTCAGAAACACAGCGGAATTAAAATTTTACCCGTTTTCTAACCGAGGATCCGTGTATTTTCAATCAAATCAGAAAAATAAATCTTATTTATACCTCGGATTCGGCTAATCCGGTTTGTAGGGTTTCGCGATTCGTCTCCAAACGATCTCCCTGCGTCTCCTTGCGGATCTGATCATGAAAAGGCGCTACGAATCCAGCACCGCCCTCTACACGTATCCACACGCGACTGACTCGTTGGATGAGAAAACGAGATTACTAGATCTGGTTTCTCTCTCTCTCTCTCTCTCTCTCTCTCTCTCAATAGGCGGCTAGGTTGAGATCTGAATCTTCTGACCTAATCAGATGAACCCTCCATCTATTTATAGCATCTAATGCTCACACCTCTTCACCTTCCTTTTGATTTTCTGTATCCAACCGAATTAGTTATGTTTGTGTGCGACCCTGTAGGCTCATTTAATATTGACAATAAACTTCAAGTTTATAAATCATAAGTAGCCTCTAATACGACGTTATGATTACCCAAATTAAATGAATGACACGTGATCAAAACCTATACATCAATTATGTATTTAGTCCCTTTGTTAAACGATATTTATATTGAACATAAGGCATGGTTTTATGTCATCCTTATTATGATCAATTCTCTTTCCTGAATTATAATTAGAGTGAATAAATTAAAAGATATTAACAACCCATGCTAATTCTTTCATACACGGCCGTGTGTTTTCCTTCAGTCTCAATTTATAAGGGGGCCTGAGATATCTCTCTCGTATCCGAGAGTAACAAATTCTATCTTGATCATTCACTTTCCAACTCATGGTTTACTAAATACCCGATCATAGCTTTTATAATTATCCGGTTAAAGACAACGTTTGACTATGTCAAAGTATAAAGATATACATGCAGGAATCTGTGATGACCTCAAGTCAAAGAACTACTCATACATTAGGTGATGAGAAAACACTAATGACATTGGTCGATCCAATATATGTTCTCCAACATATATTTATATTAAAGAATTGATATCCAATATCCATGATCAGTAAAACTTGATCATCATCCAAATAACATACTAGTAACTATATATATGATTTGAGATTTTCAAATATGTTTGTCTTACAAACATCTCATATATGACTAGAGATAATTTAGAATTGTATCTTAACACATGTTCCTTTCGATCTAAAATCTCTACTGGCTTCTCAACATATGTCGCATCCTCTCTCAATTCAAAAAATGGTGGCGCAAGTACATGCGACGCATCCGACACATATTTCCTTAACATTGAAATATGAAAAACATTATGCACACCCGCCAAACCTGGAGGTAAAGCAAGCCTAAACGCTACCGGTCCAATCTTCTCCAGTATCTCGAATGGACCTATATATCTAGGCGATAACTTGCCTTTCTTTCCAAAACGCATAACACCTTTTGTAGGTGATACTCGCAAAAACACATGTTCTCCCTCCTCAAATTTAATTTGTCGACGCTTCTTATCTGCATAACTTTTCTGCCTACTTTGTGCGGTTAATAATCTTTGACGAATTAACTGCACTCTCTTCTCCTCTTCTTGTACTATATCCGGTCCAAGAAATTTCTTTTCGCCCACCTCATACCAATTTACTGGCGATCTACACTTCCTCCCATAAAGCGCCTCATAAGGAGCCGTTCCTATACTCGAGTGATAGCTATTATTATAAACAAATTCCGCTAAGTGTAGATGTGAATCCCAACTACCCCCAAAATCTAACACGCAAGCTCGCAATAAATCTTCTAACGTCTAAATTGTTCTCTCAGACTGACCATCTGTCTGAGGATGATACGCTGAACTAAAATGCAAACGCGTACCAAGTACCTTGTGCAAACTTTTCCAAAATGTGGAAGTAAATCGAGGATCCCGATCAGAAATGATCGAAACAGGTACTCCATGTAATCTCACGATCTCTTTCTCATACAACTCCGCCAATTTATCGAGCTTGTCGGTTTGCTTGATTGCGATAAAATGAGCCGACTTTGTCAAACGATCGACTATCACCCAAATTGCATCGTGGCCATTTCTCGCTCTTGGCAACCCCGTCACAAAATCCATGGTGATATGATCCCATTTCCATTCTGGTATCTCCAGATTCTGTAATAATCCCGCAGGTCGTTTATGTTCTGCCTTTATTTGCTGACATTCTAAACACTTAGAAACAAATTCAGCTATATCTCTTTTCATTCCTTTCCACCAGTAGTGTTGACGCAAATCCCGATACATTTTATTACTTCCGGGATGAATCGCAAACTTTGACCTATGAGCTTCATTAAGTAATTCTTGTCTCAGATCATGATTATTAGCTACACACAATCGCCCGCGAAGTCTAACAGTATCGTCATTTGCGATCTGAAATTTTGACTTCTCGTTATGAGCCAAGTCATCACGCACTGATTGCACATAAGGATCATTCAGCTGCGCATCTTTGATTCTTGTTACCAATTCGGATTGCGCCCATATAACGGATAAAAATCCATGCGATTGTCCAGGTAAAATTTTCAATCCTAAATCACCAAGAGCTGAAATCAAATTCCATCTACGTACTGAAATATGCGCGCTATAACTTACTACATTTCTACTTAACGCGTCTGCTACTACATTCGCCTTTTCGGGATGATAATTAATACTGCAATCATAATCCTTCAAGAAATTCATCCAACGTCTTTGCCGCATATTCAACTCTTTTTGCGTAAATAAGTATTTCAAACTCTTATGATCAGTAAAAATCTCAAATTTCTGACCATACAGATAAGGCCTCCAAATTTTTAACGCAAAAATAACAGCAGCTAATTCTAAATCGTGTGTCGGATAATTCTTTTCATGCTCCTTTAATTGCCGGGACGCATACGCTACTACTTTGCCATTTTGCATGAGTACGCATCCTAAACCGCAATACGAAGCACACTATAAACTACGAAACCATCTCCACCAGAAGGAATAACTAACACTGGTGCGCTAGTTAATCTCGCCTTTAATTCTGCAAAACTCCTTTCACAATTTTCATCCCAAATAAATTTCACCTTCTTTTGAGTCAAGCGTGTCAGCGGTAACGCAATCTTCGAAAAACCTTCCACAAATCTTCTGTAGTAACCCGCGAGACCAAGAAAACTACGTATTTCTGTCACATACTAGGCCGCTTCCAGTTGAGAACCGCTTCTACTTTCTTTGGATCCACAGAGATACCTTCACCCGATATTACATGTCCAAGAAAAGATACCTCATTAATCCAAAATTCACATTTACTTAATTTCGCATACAACTTCTCCTTTCTCAAAACCTCCAACACAAGTCTCAAATGTACCGCGTGCTCTTCTCGACTCTTCGAGTAAATCAAAATATCGTCAATAAAGACAATAACAAACCGATCTAAATACTCGTGAAAAACACGATTCATTAAATCCATAAAAGCTGCGGGTGCATTCGTTAAACCAAACGACATCACCAAATATTCGTAATGACCTATCTCGTACGAAAAGCTGTCTTAGGAATATCGTCCTTCCTAATTTTTAACTGGTGATAACCTGACCTAAGATCAACCTTCGAGTAAATCGTCGAGCCTTGAAGTTGATCAAACAAATCGTCAATTCGCGGAAGTGGGTATTTATTCTTTACCGTAACTTGGTTAAGTTGTCGGTAATCAACACAGAGTCGTAACGAACCATCCTTCTTTTTCACGAATAGTACGGGTGCTCCCCAAGGTGACACACTCGGGCGAATAAAACCTTTATCGAGCAAATCTTGCAATTGCTTCTTTAATTCTTCTAACTCCTTTGGCGCCATGCGATATGGTTGCTTCGAAATGGGTGTCGTGCCAGGTATTAACTCGATTGTAAACTCGATTTCCCTATCCGGTGGTAAACCGACTAAATCATCCGGAAATACATTAGGAAAATCACGAACAACTAGTATCTCTTCAATTACCGGTTCTTTTGATTTATCTGACTCTACCACCAATTGGTGTTGAGCACTCTTGTCGGATAAGTGCGTGTCGTGAATTGCCGACAAAACAACGTGTTCAATTTCTCCTGCCGCTGCAAGCTGAAATGGTGGCTGCCCTACTGGATTGAACGTAACGACCTTTCGAAAGCAATCTACTGTGGCATGATACGAGGATAACCAATCCATACCGAGTATGGCATCGAAATCCTGAAAATCTAGGATGACTAAATCGACTAGCAATTCTTGCTCCCTAATTTTCACCACGCAACCTCTAAACACTAACTCTGCTAATAAAGATTCTCCCATAGGAGTGCCTACTAAAAGACTATTATCTAGAGGTTCTGGACTCCTACCCAACTTCGCCACAAACAAAATAGACACAAAAGAATGCGTCGAACCAGGATCTATCAACACACTAGCAGGAATATCGCAAATATTAACTACAGTATGGATAATCGAACCTGAAGCCTCAGCATCCTGATTATTGAGGGCAAAGGTGCGTGCGGGAACAGGTTTTTGCTGCTGCTTCCTCTTCTGACAATTAACTGCAAGGTGTCCTGGACGATAACAATAATAACATACCGGTTGTCCAAAAGGACACGTCTTGGACCAATGGCCGGTCCTACCACAGAAATGACAACTAGACTGATCAGGTCGTGGCTTGACCACGTCATCTCTCTTTGGTGGAAGAGGCTTCTGCTTCTTGAAACTCCTACCAGGTGACTTGAACTGTACACGTGGCGCTCTCATCTCATACTTCCCCCTCTCTAACCTCCCCTCATACTGCCTAATCTCATCAACATCACATTCGGCCAAAACTGACTTGTCCACAGCACTCACATAACTACTACACTGAAAAGCGCGCACTCTCCCTTTTATGTCAGGACGTAACCCGCGAACAAATTTCGACACCTTCTGTGCTTCATTACTAACATCATGTGGTACAAACTGGGACAACTCAGTAAACCTCCGCTCATACTCCAACACAGACATATCATCCTGTGCCAAATTCGCAAACTCCTGCGCCTTTTTCTCCTGAAGCGAATATGGATAATACTGCTCGAAAAATGCACCTTTAAAACCCTTCCAATCAACAGTATTACCCAATGATTGCAGCTTCATAGACCACCAATGATCCGCATTCCCTTCTAACATAAAGGTAATCACCTCAAGTGTCTTTTCGGAATGACGAATCCACTCATACGCCTTAGTTGGATCGGTCGTACCAAAGAACGGCTTCGGACCCAACTTCTTAAACTGACTCAACCTCTCATTCATTCCATTGCTAGATCCCCCACCACTACTACTACGACGAGCCTGAGGATGCGCTTGTTGTTGTGGTGGCTGAGAGCCTTGCTGCCTCATCAGCTGAACTAATGTCTCATTAGTTCTCTGCTGCTGCTCTAGTATCTCCCGAAATAAATCCGACTCAAAACGGGACCCACGTACTTCATCTCCACCACCTACAGCTGTCTCATTCCCAGGATTTCCCAAACTTCCTGCGCCAACTGAGGCAACCTTCTTCAATTTCTGCTTCGGTGGCATTTTCACTACCTAAAGTCAATTAAGACTTAATTAGAAAGATTTCTACGGTTGAATGTTAAGACATCCGCAGGTCCAATAGAACCATTGCTCTGATACCAAAAGAGTTGTCACGACCCAAAATTATCATGCACAACACACACACACACACACACACATATATATATATATATATATATATATATATATATATATATATATATATATATATATATATATAGCAATAGCAGAGTCAAAACAATACAAACCAGCTCTCACCACGTAAAACTAAAAACAAGATCTACAAACTATAAATACAACTACGACTACTAGATAAAAAAAAATATATACACTAGTGCTAGCGCTCTCTGCTACGCTCTCAAAAGAATCTACGTATGCCACCACCTCCTGCCTCAAGCGCTACCTGGGAATATTGGCTGAGCGTCAGAAAAGTCAGATAATAAAATATTATCCACTACTACAGCTACTACCCTACTGGAATGATAAATACTACACTTCTACGAAACACTGCCACCACTTATAAGAACTACCACTTGCTACAAAAATTACTACTTTTATAATATTATAAGTGATACTACTGAAAATATACATATAAGTATATTTAAAAACTACGATAAGGTTGGCAACCACACGGGACCCACTCATAGACTGTAATCTCGGATCTACTTGAGATAAGTCAGTCTGCTGCACTCTCAACCACACGAGAGTGGTGTCTCCAACTTTGCCACAGTGGAAACACGCCCCCTCTAACCACCCGAGGAGACCGTACTGTTACGTCTAACAGTTTGTAAGTTTCGGTAGCTAGCCGAAAATCACTCTCTGGTACCAGGCCCACTAAAATTGTCCGTACATGTGTCTTCCTCATCCACTTGTATAAAAATAATATTTTTCTACCACTACTAGTTATACCACAAGATTTACCACTGACTACTTATTCTACTGAAATAACTATATTTATATAATATTGAAAAATAAATAAATAAATAAATAAGTAAATAAATAAGTAAATAAATAAATAAATAAATACATAATAATAAGATCTTTTAATTACTACCATTAAAACCGCCTCGGAATAAATATTCTAACGACTACAAGAACACTGAAAACGGATACTGGATGGAGAAATTATGAATATTTTACTGAATCCAATTCTACTGATCAGACACGTCAGTCTAAAACTGACCTAATTCTACTGATAGCTACTACAACTACCTACTGAATAAAATAAAATAACTAAATACTCAAATACTCAGCCATGTATTTTATCTTGGCCTAAAAGCTTATTAATCCAACTATTAATTAATTGGATTATTATAAGTAAAAGGCCTAATCCATTTAAATTTAATTAATTACTACATGGCCCAACTCCAAATAAATACCCAATTCAAATTTAGTTATTATTTTCAGCCCAAATTCGAAATATAATTCAGCCCACCATTACTTAAAATTCAGCCTATTAAACTCGGCCCAATAATACTTCTCGGCCCAAACAGATTAATGGATATTTATTTGGTGGATATTAAACCCGAACTAATAACCCGACCCGGTAAGAACAAAACCCGACCCGATAAGACAAGCACCTTAATTCTCTTTCTTCCTTTCTTCCTCTTTCCTTCCGCCTCCTTCTCCCTCTCTTGTTTTTCTTCCTTCTCAAAACCAAGCTTCACTCAACCTCCTCTCTTCCCATGAAAATGAGCCAATAGATGGTCGGAGCGCCACCATTCAAGCGACCGTACCACTCTCGACTCATCTCTTTACTCAAAAATCACATTCCCCATCTCTCTAATTAATTTCATTCATCCCCAAAAGCTAGGGTTTATACTATTCCGAGTAATACTCGATTTTAATGGCAATACACGAGTTTCTAACTCATATTGAGGATAAATCTGAGCTATTACCTCAAAAAGCTCAAGTTTTGCGATTAAGGTTACTCGCTCTTCTCCGATACGTGAGTTCTGGTGATGCCGCCCTCTGACCCGAGCTCCGATCAAGTCGTCTCTGCTCGACTCGACCCCTCTCTACAGACACAACTCTTCCCTCTCTCTCTGCCTTTCTCTCTCTCTATTAAGAAAATGGTTTTATTTTTATTTTTTTTTTGTTGAGAGAGAAGGAATAGTAACAAAATATTATAAGGAAAATGATGGGCACCGTTTAATTTATTCAAGCCCAAAACGAAATGAAAATTTCAGCTTCGTGAAGGTGTGAATGGGTCTTCAAGGTACTTTTCAACATTTTCATATTATTTCATTCATTCATTTTTTTTTATTTTTTATTATGTTGTATTATAACAATACATATTACAAGTGTCAACTATCAATGTTCTCTTATGTTTTGTACGAATGAGTAATACTTCTCACTTCTACGGGAAAATGAAATGAAGAAAAAAATTATGTACGTCTATCATCATAAAAATATTTTTTTATTTAAAACCATTTATTTTTATTTTGATACAAAATATGAAAATAAATATTTTATGAGAAACATCTAACTTTTGAGACCAGGAAATGAGATATTTGGGCCTGTCTCAGTGATCCATTACCAGGCCTAACAAAAATTCCAGCCCTTTTTTAGAACATCAATCCTGCTCGAAACACCATCAGCAGCTCAATTATTGGATCACCATAACATTTAAAATAGCAAATACAAAACGGTTTAAAGCTGTACATGCACCGAGCGCAGTTAAATAATCAATGACATATTCGATATTCGCCCAATAAATCCTCTCCGCATCGTCTCTTCTTCTCGCTCATTCTTTTTCTATCCTCGTCTTCCATTCTTCACCTCCCTTTCTCTCTCAGCCAAAAAAAAAAAAAAAAAAAAGGATCTACAATGGTGGTGTTCAGAGTTACTAGCAAGAAGACGAACCCCTACGAAGGGCAGAAGCCCGGCACTTCTGGACTCCGGAAGAAGGTCTTACTTCGTTAATTAATTAATTAACTCTTCTGTTGTTTGTTTTGTTTTGTGTTTGTGAGATCTTGATCCGGTTTCTTTGATCTATTATTTGTTTGGTTGTTAATGGATCTTGATCTTTGGGGAATTACTTTCCTTGTTAGTTTGAATCTTCTTTTGATCAATAACAAGTGGGAGTGAGTGAGCTGTAATTGATCTTTTTGATACGAATGCTGTCATACTGTAGTATTTTAACTTGATCGAGATTGAATTCTTTACTAACGGATCTGGATTTGTTGATCGTAATCTTAGTAACGGAAACGGTGTTGATAGATTAATCAATTCAGTATACGTTTGAAAATGCAGTGCGTTGAAATTGATTCAGTAGATTTCCGGTCGGTTACGGATCTCTTGAAAATTTGAATTGTTTTAGAATGAATTGAGTGATCGGATCTTGATTCCTGATTGTCTTGTATTATTTGAAAATTGAAAACAAGGATCAGTCTGATCCAGCATTGATCTTCTTGTTTTCACTTGATTTTTCAGAAGAATAACATATTATTCATCCTATTTGAGTGTTTAATACAGTAACTTACAACATGCACTGGATCTTGCAGCAGTTTTCTTCGTTTGACAAACTGATTGTGAAGATATGATAAGATCTGAAACTTTGATTTTGATCTAACCATTTGATATATTTACAAAACAAAAATAGCTAGATCATTACAAGACTATCAGATCTTGATCAAGAAATGTGTTAATTAATCCTCTAATTTGAGTTTGACCTTGAATTAAAAGAATCTTTGTTGGAAATTAACTGAACAAAATTGAAACTTCCTTTCAGGTCACTGTGTTTCAGCAGCCCAATTACCTCCACAATTTTGTCCAATCAACTTTCCACGCTCTTCAAATTGACAATGTCAAAGGTATACTAAACTACTTCTAAAACACTGTTCAATTCTTCAAAAAAAATTCTTCAATATGTATTATATTTTTACAAATTAAATGATGTTTGAAATACAGGTGCAACACTTGTTGTGTCTGGTGATGGCCGTTACTTCTCAGAGGAAGCCATTCAGGTCCTGTCTTTTAAATTATACTTAACAAATTATCTTTTCTAGCCATGTTATATTCTGACCCGTAATTTATACTACTTTCTACTAATTACACAGATTATAATTAAAATGGCGGCTGGAAATGGAGTGAGGCGTGTCTGGATTGGACAGGACGGTCTTTTGTCCACGCCAGCTGTCTCTGCTGTAATTCGTGAAAGAGTCGCTGCTGATGTGAGTTTTGTTTTTTATATACACATTAGTTTCGATTTCTAATTCGAAATTTGAATTTTGAAATTGTGTTTTTGATGAATGATGCAGGGTTCAAAGGCCACTGGAGCCTTTATTCTGACAGCTAGCCACAACCCTGGTGGCCCACATGAGGTATATATGTTTTATTATTCATATTATAAAACAACTTTTATGAATTAAAATTATTTTGGTGTTTCTAATTTACTTGAATTGATGTGTAATTTCTTATTATTTTGTAGGATTTTGGAATCAAGTACAATATGGGAAACGGTGGGCCTGCACCAGAGTCAGTGACTGACAGTATTTTCAGAAACACAACATCAATTACTGAGTACTTGATTGCTGAAGATCTCCCTGATGTATTATATCACTCTTTTTATTTTTAAATTAATTTTATTTTCGAATTTAAATTTATTATTTGACAATTTTGCAATTTAAAAATTTCAGGTTGATATTTCGACCGTAGGTGTGACAACCTTCACTGGGCCTGCTGGTCAATTTGATGTGGATGTTTTTGATTCTGCTGATGATTACATCAAATTAATGAAGTAATTTTTTTTTCAGATCTTTAGTTTTTATTATTTAATTGTGATAAATATGATCATGCTAATTATTTGTTACGCATGGTTTCAGGTCAATCTTTGACTTTGAGTCGATTAAGAAGCTGCTTTTGTCCCCCAAGTTCTCATTCTGGTATGAAGTTTTACTTTGTAATTCTTTAATTCTATTGTACAACTTTTTTAGAGATTTAAAATTCATTTTTTTTGCAATTATGAACAGCTTTGATGGACTTCACGGAGTTGCTGGAGCCTACGCTCACAAAATCTTTGTCGAAGAGCTCGGCGCTGATGAAAGCGCTCTCCTTAATTGCGTCCCAAAAGTACTGTATCTTCTCTGCACATTAAATATATGTTAAACCATTTATATATACTTGACTAACTAATTGACTTACTGACTGATTTGGATTTGATTATTGTAGGAGGATTTTGGAGGCGGTCATCCTGACCCCAATCTGACATACGCGAAAGAGTTGGTTGCAAGAATGGGGCTCGGAAAGACACCGAACTCCGATCCGCCGGAATTCGGCGCTGCGGCCGACGGTGATGCGGATCGTAACATGGTTCTTGGCAAAAGGTACTTGAATTTATCTTTTTTGTGTATACTTAGAAATTAGGGTGTTTTATTTTGAGGAGTGTTTAATATGATTTTTTTTTTCTGCTTTGAAGGTTCTTTGTTACGCCGTCGGATTCGGTTGCGATAATTGCGGCTAATGCTGTGGAGTCGATTCCATATTTCGCGTCTGGTCTTAAGGGAGTTGCCAGGTAAATTTCAGTTAATTAATTAATTAATCTCTTTAATCTTTAAAATAAAAAATAGTATGTTTCTATAGTAATGCATATTAATTTGTGTGGTGAAATTGTTGATTTGATGCAGGAGCATGCCTACATCAGCTGCTCTTGATGTCGTTGCCAAAAATCTCGGTCTTAAATTCTTTGAGGTATAATAAAAATAAATATTTTTTCTTACAATTCCTCATAAATTGCATTTATATTATTAGAGCTGCGCTTAATTTCCTGTTATAAATATAGGTACCAACTGGCTGGAAGTTCTTTGGCAACTTGATGGATGCTGGTATGTGCTCAATCTGTGGTGAAGAAAGCTTTGGCACAGGTTTGTCCATTTATTCCACTTAATTATGAAAACTTGGATCCAATGAAATTTATGTCAAATGCTATGAATATAATATTTTTATGTAATTATAATTGCAGGGTCTGATCATATTCGTGAGAAAGACGGAATTTGGGCTGTGCTAGCTTGGCTCTCAATTCTAGCTCTCAAGAATAAGGACAAACTTGACGGTGATGAAAAGCTGGTCTCTGTTGAAGAAATTGTGCTTAATCATTGGGCTACCTATGGTCGCCATTACTATACTCGCTATGATTATGAGGTACAATTTAAAAAAAATTCATTTCTTTTTTATTCACCGCTGTTTTATTATTCTAATATGTTTTAATTCATTTTTTATATAATTTTTATGTAGAATGTGGAGGCAGAAGGAGCAAAGGAACTAATGAAAAACCTTGTTAGGGCTCAGTCTGATCTTTCTGAAGTGAATGTGTATGTTTCCTTTTTGTTTTATTTATTTTATTCATAATGTTTTTCTGGTATTATTTGAGTGGTAGTAATAACATATGTTTATTTTATTATTATTTTCAGGATGGTAAGGGAGGACAATCCAGATCTATCGTTTGTTATTAAAGCTGACGAATTTGAATACAAGGATCCAGTCGACGGTTCCGTTTCGGCCAATCAGGGCATCCGTTATTTCTTCAGTGATGGTTCTCGCTTGGTAATTTGTGTTATAACTGTTACTATTATTCTCTAATTTTGATACGAGATTTTAGAATTAATATTTAAATTTGTGTTTTTTAATTTTGATTTGTTTTGATAGGTTTTCCGTTTGTCTGGGACCGGGTCGGTCGGAGCGACTATCCGTGTGTACATTGAGCAATATGAGAAGGATCCTGCTAAGACTGGCAGGGAGTCACATGAGGCTCTTGCTCCCCTTGTATGTTTTTTTTTGCTTAAACACTCAATAGTCGTTTATATTCTAATTTTTGTAATTTGGGAAACTTGTTTATTTATTTTATTTATTTGTTTGTTTTGTAGGTTAAGGCGGCGTTGAAGCTGTCGAAGATGGAGAAGTACACTGGCCGCTCTGAACCTACCGTTATTACTTAAATATTTTGATATGAATAAAAATTGTGGACTGATAGAATAAGTAAAGTTTTGTGGTGATCTGCTTTCTCTTTGTTTCTTTTGTTTGTGAATTGTGATGTAACCACATGTTTGAGCTTTTGCATCAGATACTTCTTTTTCGATTCTGTTTCTGTGTATCTTTTTCATGCTGAGACTAAATATAATTTTGAATAATGACATTTGTGTTTTGAATTAAATTAATAGAATAGTGACTTAATTTTTCTTAATATGGAATAATGACAACATTTTATTTTTTTAATTTAGAAAAAAAAAAGGAGGGAAAGATTTCTTTTTCTTTTTTGAGATTGAAGCGAAAGATTTCTTTTATCCATTCTACCTCCCACTAATGAAAAATCATTTTCGGAGAACTTATTTCATATCATTTCAATGTTGTTTGGCGGATACTTGCTCTATAAGTCTTTGATAAATACTGATTAACATTATGATGCAAGTTCTCTTAACTACTACTTCTAGTTAAGATTGTGAAAATCACAGCGCAGCACAGCTTACGTCAAACATGGACAAGAAGTTTTCAAATGTAGACGTGCCTGCTGTACAATTACGTAAGAATAGAGGTACAAATTATGATATCGTTATGATGCTTGAAAATCACAATACTGTCCTTTAAGTTAGAAAAAAGACAAGTGTTATAGCGTTTACTTGAATTTTAATTCAAACAATTAGTAGTGGTAGTTCCATGGAGATAAGAATCATACAATGCTTCAAAGCTACACCTTGGATTGTTATCTTGTTGCAACTGTTTGTTAAGGAAAATAGTAACTGGGTTTTTTCCACTTGGTAATAAAGTGGAGAAGTGTAGAATGATTCTTTGGCTAGATACAGAGGTAAAGAGTCTACAAACACTGGACAGAGCCATGTGATCGCTACCTGGAACTCAATCTGGTTAAGTACGTGTGTCAGAGAATAATAATGTGATTATCAATGTAATTAGCTGTATATTACAAGTTTTAAGGCTTGATTGTCAATGCAATCTACTGATTTCACATGCAAAGAACTATACAAATTCCGCATTTCACTGTACAGAAAAGTATATAGAGACAGTAAAATAGCATAATCAATTATTCCCATATATCAAATATCAAAGTAAACAATGATAACGATAATACTTCTTTATAATTAGTTCTGAAAAAAATTATTTATGAGTTTCTGTTCCTATTATTAGCGCACAACAAGGCGTACATTTCAAATGTTAATTTACTTCAAAATTAGTTCTGAAAATTATTTATGAGTTTCTGTTCCTATTATTAATTTATTAGTGCACAATAAGGCGTACATTTCAAATGTTACTGAATAATTGTGGAGAAAATGACTTTAACCTTTTTACTTTGATATTTACTTTGATATACATGAAATTCCCCCTCAACCTTTTTACTGCCAGTTGGCGCGAATTCTACGGCGCGGTCAAACTGACGTCGCCCATGTCTTCTAATAACGACGACACGTGGATAGTACGCATATGAAATGTCCCATCAAACACTCATTACACATGTCAGTCTAATGTTAGCCAATGACGTCCTCGCATGCACAGCCTCACTCACCAAATCTGGATCTTCAGTCAATAACCGTAACCCCTCCAATTATGACAACATCAGGACTTCAATTCCCGATTTTATTTGAACCGGGGAATTGGATTCCAGGTCGTAGACTTGAAGCTTGTGTTAACTGGAGAGGATTCAAACTACTACGATAATCTCTGTCTATCTCTCTCTTTCATTTTCGTATAATAAATCACACCATAACAACAACAACAACAAACACTGTCTTTTCTTTCATAGCACACTCTCTTTCTCTTCTCTATCCTCCTTAAAACAAGCGACTTGTCTAAACAGTAATTAGATTGATACTCAATACACAGAAACGAAGAAAGAGAGAGAGAAGAAACAAACAGTGCGCGGAAATCAAGGGCTTCTTAATTTCTAAACGACCAACAAAATCCATTACATCAAATCAGTAAATCAATTGATTTGTGGATTTTTGTGATCTGATTGATTGATGTGAGATTGGATCGGGGAGGCATTGGACAGATCCGGAAATGGAGAAGAA
This sequence comes from Juncus effusus, assembly GCA_027726005.1. Lineage (NCBI taxonomy): Eukaryota > Viridiplantae > Streptophyta > Magnoliopsida > Poales > Juncaceae > Juncus > Juncus effusus. The sequence goes on along the minus strand of CM050905.1, from coordinate 735,461 downwards.
GCGAGCTTCGGTGAAGCCGAGCATAGAGGTGGAGGAGTTCATGAATCTGCTGCACGGGTCGGATCCGGTGAGGGTTGAGCTCACCCGGCTCGAGAATGAGGTCCGAGGTGCGCAATGTGGCTCGATCCGCTTCTATTTTGACTGTTTCTTGTTCTATTTTTTGGTTTGAGATTTTGAAATGATTTTTGGTGGTGTGTAGATAAGGATAGGGAATTGGGGGAGGCGCAAGCGGAGATACGTGCGCTCAGGTTGTCAGATCGAGCGAGAGAGAAGGCTTGTGAAGAAGTGAGCAAAAGAAATATATATATTTTATTTTTGCCTTTTTGTTTTCCTAAAAAAAATAATATTTTTACTTTTTGTTATGAATTTCGGTTATTAATTGAGATTTTTGCTCTCCTTGAATTTCTATAATATTTGAAGAAATGTCTATTTGTTTGAATATTAGGTGACATGAACTAATTACACAAATGCACCAATGTTTGATGTTAGTAGGTCAATTGAGAAAATATACTGTAACTATATGAACTATTTTTCGCCTCATATTGTCCTCAAAATTTTCTTACTAACATTTATTTATTTTCCTAGATTTTTGTTTTCAATATATAATGAGAGTGACCTCTGTTTTTTGAAGAAATCTGACAGTAAATTACTAATATGTAATTTAATTTCATGTGCTCATTATTAAACTGATATATTTATTTAATATGTAAGCTCTCGGAAGAGCTAGCAAAGGTCGACGGAAAACTGAAACTCACCGAATCTCTTCTAGAAGCCAGAGTAAAATTTCATTTCTTCCCTCCTTATCTTTTTTACCATCAATTTACAAAACAAAATTCCTATTGAAGTCACTAATTTTTTGGTCCAATAATAATAATAAATGCAGAATTTGGAGATTAAAAAGATAAACGATGAGAAAAAAGCGGCGCTAGCTGCTCAGTTTGCAGCAGAGGCAACGCTCAGGAGAGTTCATGCTGCTCAGAAAGACGATGACATGCCTCCTATTGAAGCCATTCTCGCTCCTCTTGAAGCTGAACTCAAACTCTCTCGCACAGAAGTAATAATTTTACTTTTTATTTTTGAATAATTTTATTGTGTTTATTTATTCTTGATCTGTTGACAGCTGGTAAGCGGAATCCGATGTACCGGTAAGCGAATTTTGATCTCAGGCAAATTTGATGATTGAAAGGGAAAATTTTCATTTATGAAAATAAAATTTATGAGATTGTAGGGTTATAATCATCAAAAAAAGACTAAGAACAGACCTATTATTATTAATTAATAATTTATTTATTTTTATTTATTATAGTTTTTTTTTTTGTAGATTGCGAAATTACAAGACGACAACAGAGCGCTAGACCGGCTCACAAAACAAAAGGAAGCAGCTTTGCTCGAAGCAGAAAGAACAATTGAGGTTGCCTTAATCAAGGCCTCTTTGGTCGACGACCTTCAGAACAAAAACCAAGAGCTCATGAAACAAATCGAGATCTGTCAGGTCCTCAAATAATTCCATCCGTACCTCCTACAAAACATCAACTTTTCATTTACACCCCTGGAATTTTTAATTCTACAAATATTATATAATATACCCCTATAAAACATGAAAATATCATTTATATTTTATACCCCTGTGAAGCTACAATCGTCTTTTCTATTTTCCCACTTGTTGGTTTGATACTAAAATACCAATATATTATATTATCCCACTGTGATATAAAAAAAATTGAAAGATTTATTTTTTACTATTGTTTTTTATTTTTGTAGGAGGAAAATAGAATATTGGATAAGATGCACAGGCAAAAGGTGGCTGAGGTGGAAAAGCTGACTCAGACAGTGAGAGAGCTTGAAGAGGCGGTCTTAGCAGGCGGAGCTGCTGCTAATGCTGTCAGAGATTACCAACGCAAAGTCCAAGAAATGAACGTAATTTAATTTAATAATCTTAAAAAAAAATTCGGAAATTCGCAAAAAAGCCCCTTCATTATGCCTAAATTGCAAAATAAAACCTTGCATTATCCCCCAAAACTGCGAAAAACCTTGCATTTTTTTTTTGCAAATTTCCCTTGATGTATTTGTTTAATTTAATGATTTCTAGATGTAGAATATTTTAATCTGCAATGTGCAATTATTTAGGAGGAGATGAAAACCCTAGATAGAGAGCTATCAAGAGCAAAAGTGAGTGCAAACAGAGTTGCTGTTGTGGTCGCGAATGACTGGAAAGACGCCACTGATAAAGTCATGCCTGTTAGGCAATGGCTCGAGGAAAGGCGATTCATGCAAGTACGTAAATAAATAAAATAATCACTTATCTTATAAAATGAAATTAATTAAAATATTTCCTATTTTACATTTTTACCCTTTTTGTTAATAATATTAATTTTGTTTTTTTTATAGGGTGAGATGCAACAACTCAGAGATAAGCTCGCCATTGCCGAACGGACTTCCCGTTCCGAAGCCCAACTCAAGGTAAAATAAAAATAAAATTAAAAATAAACAACAATACTAAAATTAAAATCCTTTAAATATGAAATTAAATTTACCCTCACACTTAATTACCAGGAAAAATTCCACCTGCGCCTCAAAGTGCTAGAAGAAGGCCTTAGAATATCCGCAAGCGGGGCCCGCCCAAAGCAATCCACCACATCAAAATCCAACGGGTTCTTAGCCCGCCGGCCCTCGTTCCAGACCCGATCCGCCAACACCGCCACAATCGTCAGCCACGCGAAAGGCGCCTCAAAGTCGTTCGACGGAAGGCTGGTTAACGGGTCGGGTTGTGCTAACGGGTCGGGCGTGGATGGGGAGGGGGAGGAGGGGAAGGAGGGGGCCAATGGGGAGGCGACAGGTGGCGAGACGGGGGAGGATACGGTGTCGGGGGTTTTGTATGATATGCTGCAGAAGGAGGTGGTGGGACTGAGGAAGGCGTGTCATGAGAAGGATCAGAGTTTGAAAGATAAAGATGACGCTATTGAGGTAGTTTAACTTTTTATTTTTTATTTTTGAAGGCGGAATTTCAGTTATGACCCTGCAGACATTCAGAATATCGTGATTTCCCTTAGGGAGCTTAAGAAATGTTAATAATACCCCTGTCCTGTTTTCTTCAAAAGATGACTAAATTACCCCTTCATTCATCACTTACTTTTAGGGGTATATCATATATGTGATATTTTTTATGTTCAGGGATATGTCATATTTTGATGATATTTCTTACTTTTAGGGGAGTATCGTATATGTGATATATTTTTATTTTTAGGGGTATGTGCGATATTTTGATGATATTTCTTATTTTTAGGGGTATACATGTTTATTTATTTATTTTTGCCTTATCAACACCTTACTATATAAATAAATATTGTAGTAAAATTAATTATTTTCTTTTTATGTAGATGTTGGCTAAAAAGGTGGACACGCTGACGAAAGCAATGGAGGTGGAGGGGAAGAAAATGAGGCGGGAAATGGCGGCCATGGAGAAGGAAGTTGCGGCCATGAAACTCGACAAAGACCAAGATAATAATAGGGCACGAAGGCTGAGTATTTCCACTTCCAAACCCGTTCCGTCCAATAATAATAGTTCCTCTGCCGCCAGGTCAGCATTTTAATATTTTGTAGGGGAATTTGCAGAGAGGCCCTCTGATTATGACTAAATCGCAAAAAAGTCCCTCTATTTTTGAGGAAATTATAAAAAAGCACCAATTGTATGTTAGGATCTGATGATGTTAGTTTAGTCAGCTTAATTTCTGGGATTAATATTTTTTTTGAATAAAATGTGGAGGGTTTTTTTTGCAATTTGAGCATAATTTAGGGGCATTCTTGTAAATTTCTCTTAGTTTTGTCTTCTTTGTAGTTTGTACTGATTTATTTTCTTTTTCTTTTAATTTGTGGTAGAAATACGCCAAGGGCGAGTCTGATGCGAAATGGTCAAGACTAATTATGGGTCAGGTCAGTTTGGTCTCATCTTATTTAGCCTGAGCTATATTTCCATGTATGGAAATTAGATGTAGTGCTAGTAAGTATGAATTAGGGTATGTGACAAGGCTAAACAAAATATATGTCGGTTTGTTTTTGGCCTGATTAGCTTAACCCTTTTAAAGAGCTAGTTGGGTCGGTTCCGTTGCCTTTCGATTTGGGGCTAAGTGTGTGTGAGACTTGTTATTTTATTATTATTAGGGTTTGTTTTTTTAATGTATTGTATGGTTGTTTTGTTGTTGTATAGGTTTGGTTGTGTGTGTTTGAGTATTGTTTGTTTTAATTTCAGCAGAATTTAGTGCTTTTTTTTTTACCTTTTGTGTGAATAACTATATTGGTATTAATGAATGGCGTGATTTTATGTTAAAATAAATATATCATATTTTTATTTTTATATAGAAAAGTATTTGTATTTAAAAAAATTTAACAAGTGCAATAGAATTGTGATACCAAAGTGAATGTTTGGAGAATCAAAATTCTTAGTTAATATTGTAATATTTTATCAACTAATAATATATACAGCTGATTGAGTATTGAATGCAATAAAAATGCAATCTTAAAGAAGACAATATAGGATCAAACATTTTAATTATTCTTCATTTTTTTTCATGAATGTGATAAAAATGTGATCTAAAAGAACATAATAGTATGATCCAAAAAATTTTCAATTATTATCATATGAATTTTCGACTGAGACGCGTTGAAATTGTGTTTCAGTCTTAAAAAATGCAATCCAAAAGCAATCCAGTGGAACTGGAACAATGGAAAAAACGTTTCACTACGTTTGGCAACAACAATCCAAAGGTGACTGGTGCACTGATAAAAAAGGCAGAGAGTTTGGCATGACTCCAAATCAGAGCCAGGCAATAAGACAAGTCACGAGTGATTGTCTCCATAAAATAATTCGTGCACTACAAAAATGTTTCAGTGTAGTGTTTTGCTTGCCATACATAGAATATAAAATGACTTAAATAACAATGCTCAATTAATTGCCTCCTACATTTTTCACATATTATCCCTGAAATTCATATAATAATTTATTGGTATATTATGAATATGTTTGGAGGACTAAGCTTTTCAAGATGAGTTGAATTTCAATTTGATAATGTTAATTATTTTTTTGAAACAGCTTAGTGTTAATTATTCATACATCTTCAACTTTTCATAATTCTGATTTGAAACAGTTACACTATTCTGTTGATAGATGTATAAAAAATATATTAAATAGCATTAAGCAAACGACAACGAAATGAGTACATAAATTATTACCAAATTTTGCAATAAAAAAATATTTTCAAATAAAATGAAAATATTGGAGTATCAGGAGATGAATTACAAGAGACAAATAACATCCCAAGTTCTTCCCAGACAACAACTATTTCCAATTCCATCGGTCTATAGACCAAGTCTACCTACCACTCATCCAATCACACTTAGCTAATGAACTTCCGCAACAGATTCTATGAAGAAAACCATGTAACTAAATCAAATCTTCTCCTCTTAATCACATATCAATATATCATTCTCTCACTAATACGCTAGAGAAATGAACACACATTAACGTCCATAGAAGAAAAGGATTTCCCATTTCCGAATTCCGAATTCCTCTTGCACGTTGATGGCGGGACCCCGCCAGGAACCATAAACCAAGACCCCAAAGTAGAATAAAATAAATAAAATCGACCCTCAAACGAAAACCGAAACGGAAGTGAAAGAAGAAGAAAACACAAAATCTTTCCCTTCTCTTCTGTGTCACTCATGGCGACTGCTCGTGCCGCCGCCTCCTTCGCCGCCGCTACAACATCACTCCCCAATCCACGGCGGCGCCGCCAACTCTGCCGCAGCGCCCTCTCCACCCCGACCCCGACCCCGACCACTTCCATTTCCGTCTCTTCCTCTTCTACTCCTCCGTCTGTAGCGCTCAAGAAGGTGGCGGCTGATTCATTACAGTACGAGAGCGGATTTTTAGGAGGTTTATCTGAAAACACGCAGAAACTGCTGGATGAAGAGGGGAATTCAAACGGGTCGTTGCTTGGGCCGATGGAGTATTTGACCAGTATATTATCTTCCAAGGCTTATGATGTCGCCATTGAGACTCCGCTTGAATACGCGCCGAAGTTGTCTACTAGATTAGGGGTTAATTTCTACCTCAAGCGCGAGGATTTACAAGAGGTATTACAAATTTAATCGCTTTTTATCGTCGTCCATTAATTCGCTTAGATAAGAATAACATGAAAAGAATTAAACTTTAACATCAAGAGGCAAAATATTTAAACTTACAATTCAGGGTATTTTCTCCTCACAGAAAATAAAATATTGTATAACTAATCATTTTCTTTCGTGTTTATCCAATTTGACAAGGTATTTTCGTTCAAATTGAGGGGGGCTTACAACATGATGGCAAAGCTGCCGAAAGAGCAGTTGGAAAAAGGAGTGATTTGTTCGTCGGCAGGAAATCACGCGCAAGGAGTCGCCTTGGCAGCCAAGAAACTCGAATGCGATGCCGTCATCGTCATGCCTGTCACCACTCCTGAAATCAAAGTCCGTCACAAAATATTCCTTCATATTCTTTTTTTTCCCAAATTTTCTGTATTTAATAATTAAGAGAAATATGCGTAAAAGCCACTGCACTATGCTTAAATTGAAATAAAGAAACCTTTATTTTTGGAGATCGCAAAAATAAAACCCTTCATTAAGAAATTGCGAAAAATCCTCTCTAAGAAACGGTTAAGTTTTTTCTTGCAATTTCCTAAAGAATAGAGGTTTTTTTTGCAATTTCCAATAATGCAGGAGCTTTTTTGCAATTTTAAGCATAATATAGGGTTTAGCAAATCCCAATTGTTAATAGTATAATAAATCTCAAATTTCTCAAAAAAGATTAATAATATAACTGGAGATCAGTGGAGAGATTATGTTTTTATTAACATTCCAAAACTTAGTGGCTCTTTTATAAATTTGATTAAACATAGGGCCTCTTTGAAAAACTCCCTTTATTCTTATAACACTTATCCTCTATTTTAACAATTTTACTGAAACTTACAGTGGAGATCCGTCGAAAGGCTCGGCGCGACAGTTGTCCTAAAAGGCGATTCCTACGACGAGGCCCAATCCTACGCGAAACTAAAAGGCGAGCAGGACGGTAGAACCTTCATCCCGCCGTTCGACCACCCTGACATCATCTCCGGCCAGGGCACCGTCGGAATGGAGATCGTTAAACAATTGATGAACCAGCCGATTCATGCGATTTTCGTGCCGGTTGGAGGCGGGGGATTAATTGCGGGGATTGCTGCTTACGTTAAACGTGTCTGTCCTGAGGTATTTGTTTTGGATGATTATTTCGTGGTTTTTTTTTTGTGTGTGATGATGTGCACCGTAATCCGTGCGGTTATATTATTTGTTGTTTGAGAGAGTCTGTTCTTGATGGAGATATGTTTATGGTTTGACACTACTGATTATGCATTGTTGCACGGATTTCGATGCAGATCTTATTATACCGCTTATCTATCTTTTCAGCGCTCTTAACTTCTTACCAAATGATCTGCGTCAAGATCCTTGCATTAATCTTGATGTAGAGGTCTTTATAGTTAGTTTCATAAGCAATTTGAGTTAGCCTAATATAGTCCTTTTTCTTTACATTCATCCAATATTTTATTTCCCTTTTCTTTCAGATAAAGATAATAGGTGTGGAGCCGTGCGACGCGAACGCGATGGCGCTGTCGTTACACCACGGGCAGAGAGTGATGTTAGAGCAAGTGGGCGGGTTCGCCGACGGAGTGGCGGTCAAAGTGGTCGGCGAGGAGACTTTCAGGCTCTGCAGGGAGTTGTTGGACGGCATCGTGCTCGTCAGCCGTGACGCCATTTGCGCTTCCATCAAGGTAGTTGATTGTTGAGAGTTTTTGTACTATTTTTGTTTGTAGACTGGGAAATGTTAGAATAAGGATGAATGCACGGTTGGTCCGTGTAGTTTAATTGGATTGCAAGTTAGTCCTTGGACTATTGATTTGAACTTTGGGGTCACTACACTTTATAGAATTGTGTATGTTTAGCCCCCGACTCAAGGACTAATTGTGCATATTTTCACAAAGTACAGGGACCAATAAGTATATGGATAAAAAAGTTCAAATCAGTAGTACAAGGACTAAACTGCAATCTAAATAAAGTACCTTGATGGAACCCATGGCGGCATTTAATTTATGTGCATATTTTCATAAAGTACAGGAACCCATGGTGCATTTTATTCCTTAAAATATCACATCTAACCCTACTTAACAGAAGAAATGTCATGTGCAACCCTTATAGTTTTTTACAAATAGGGGGGGGGGGGGGGGGGGGGGGGGGGGGTTGGGTTGGGGGGGTTAACAGATTTTCCATAAATATAGAGTTTTTTTTCCAAAATAGTCAAAATACAGGGTTTTTTCCCATAAATATATGTCCTTTTCCATAAATATAGTTTTTTTTCCAATATAGGATATGTTTGAAGAGAAAAGGAGCATCCTAGAGCCAGCCGGCGCTTTATCCTTAGCCGGCGCAGAAGCATACTGCAAGTACTACAACCTGAAGGGCGAGACGGTGGTCGCCATCGCCAGCGGGGCCAACATGAACTTCGACAGACTCAGGCTCGTCACCGAGCTCGCTGATGTTGGAAGGAAACGAGAGGCGGTCCTGGCGACTATTCTGAGGGAGGAGCCTGGCACCTTCAAACGGTTTGCTCAGTTGGTATGTAATGTGTGTTGGTTTGTGATGGGTTTTGTCGGTTTAGTTTTGGGAATTTTGCAAAAGAGACTGTGCAAAAAAGTTTGTGGATTACTGATGATTGCTGCTGTTTTGAGAGGGGAACCTGGCGCTGCCTTTAAACGTTTCGCTGAGTTGTTATGTGTGTTGTTTTGTAATGGGTTATGTTGGTTTAGTTTTGGAATTTTGCGAAAAGGCCCCTGTGTTATGCATAAATTGCAAAACGGTATGTTGGTTGTTGGTAATTATAAAAAGGCCCCTGGATTGGTTAGGAAAGATTTATTTTATTAATATTTTTATTTTTATTTTTTTAATATTTTTGTTGATTTATTTCAGGGAATTTTGCAAAAAAAAACCCTGCATTATGCCTTGATAATAAAAAAACACTGCTTTGTTGATGATTGCAAAAAGGCCCCTGGATTGTTAATAATGCAGGGGCCTTTTTGCAATTTAGGCATAATGCGTTTTTTTTTTTTTTTTTTTTTTTTTTTTGCAAAATTCCCTTTATTTTGTAAAGATATTGAGATATTATTTTTTGGAATGTGTTTCTACCTTTTAGGTGGGGCCCATGAACATCACGGAGTTTAAGTATAGATATGACGGGCATAAAAAGGATGCTCTTATTCTTTACAGGCAAGTGCTATAATATGGTTACAAGATTGAGAAAATAAAAATATTTGACAAATTTGTTCATCATCTGTATAATTTTGAGCCTCTTTTTTATTTGTGCAGTGTTGGTGTTTATACAGACAGTGAGCTTACATCGATGATGGATAGAATGAAATCCGCTGAGCTGGACACGTTTAATCTCACTGATGATGACTTAGCAAAGGGCCACCTCCGTTATTTTGTATGTTTTTTTTACTTTGGTCCCTGTACTTTGTATAAATTTCATTGTGATATATGTTCTTTCTATTTCTATCTCTAGATGGGTGGAAGGTCGAGTGTGAAAGAAGAGATTCTTTGCCATTTCATATTTCCTGAAAGGCCAGGCACTTTAATGAAATTTTTAGATGCTTTCAGCCCTAAATGGAATATCAGTCTCTTTCACTATCGTGCTCAGGTTTTCTTTCTTTTCTCTTTCCCTTTTTCTCTTTTAATCATTAAAATAGTAAAAAATAGAAAAACAAAGAAATGATTTTCTATTGTTATTATATACAGGGTGAAACAGGAGCAAATGTTTTGGTCGGACTCCAAGTTCCAAAAGAAGAACTTGATGAATTTAAGACTCAAGCTGATAATCTTGGATACGAATACAAGTCTGAAATGACAAATAAAACCTACAGGCTTCTCTTGCAGTGAGAGAGGGATGAAATGAACAAAATTCAAGTGAGAGGGATGAAATGGATGAAATTAATTTTGCTGTAGGCTTTGCTTAGAGGAGGTTCACATGAGTTAATTGAACTGTTTAGAGTGTGTTGTGCTTTTCAATCCTGTCGAAAAAAAACTTGTTTTAATGCTGTAGTATTCTATTATATTGTTGTATCTTTTATTTTTGAGAGGAATGCTAGAAATAAGGACCTGTTTGTCCGTTTCAATGTTCTGTAATAAAATAAGTTGTTTGCAGTTGAATTTTATTATCAAGTAACCATGCTTTATCATAGATTTTAGATTCTTTGTTTACTCCGAATTTCAAATTATAAATTGTGCGGTTCTACACCAGGCGCAGCCAAACTAGTTATTCCATTCAAAAGGACGTTTGAATACGACTTGCGTAAGTGCAAGTCTGATGCGCCACCCACTTCAGAAAATTTAGTACATGGTATTGGTTCATTATAGACCAGCAATGACAGAAAGACACGTCAGGAATATGACTACGTGGCATCATATAATTGGCTGTACGAAGTGAACAGGTGCCACAATTATTTCTTCCAAATTTGACGCACCGTCAAAACTCAAAACCATCCAATTACATTACATTATTATTTCTCTTGTGCAGGATACACAATCGCTTTCGTTTCGTTTCGACGATCCATCCATCCCGCTTTACTATTTCTTTCTTGTTTTTTTGACTCCAACCTCCTCTCCTCTCCTTCCTCTTCGGGATCTGATCTGAGATTCCTCTGTCGAAATGGCGACGATGGAGAGCTTGATCGGTCTAGTCAACCGGATCCAGCGAGCCTGCACTGTGCTAGGTGACTTCGGTGGCGATGGCTCTGGATCCTCGCTCTGGGAAGCTCTGCCTTCCGTCGCCGTCGTCGGTGGCCAGGTAATATAATCCCGATCCCGATTTGATTAAGATCAGATTCTTAGCATTCGAATAAATAAATGAATAAATGTCAGATTCTTTAGTTTTGGATCTGGATCTGAGTTAGTTTGAACTGTTAGTTGTTGATTGACACATTTGAGTGATGTTTTGTTTTTCTTGTTTGAAGAGTTCTGGAAAATCATCTGTGTTGGAGAGCGTTGTCGGTAGAGACTTCTTGCCACGTGGATCTGGTAATTTGGATCTTATATTCGCTATGTTTTTGTAAATTGAGTTGAATTTGAATTTGGGCTGAATGGAAAATTTGAAGGTGTTTTGGTTAATTGAGAGTTTTTTTTTATGAATAGGCATTGTTACAAGGAGGCCTCTAGTGCTTCAGTTGCACAAGACTGAAGGAGGACAAGAATATGCTGAATTTCTTCATGCGCCTAGAAAGAGATTCACTGATTTTGGTAAGATCCAAATTCTATATTTTGATTTAGTTTGACTAAGTATTTTGTTTTGGATAAGTAAATCTATCAGTTTCGTTTAAACTTCCAATCTTTGTTATGAAGTGGTTAAAATTTTGAACTTTTGAATGTTTAAGTTGGTTTTTTAATTTGATTTTGAAAATGTACTCGTTTCAGCTATGGTAAGAAGGGAAATTGAATTGGAAACTGAGCGCATAACTGGCAAATCAAAGTCCATTTCTAATATGCCCATCCACTTGAGTGTTTATTCTCCCAATGGTAAGCTTTCTTTTCTGTCTTTTACTTCTTGCAATACAAGTTTTGTTGTTATTTAATATTTATTGACTTTTTCTTCTAATGCAATACAATCTTAAGTATCATATTTTTCGTTGGGATTAATTTTTATTGTATTTTAATTTTGCAGTTGTTAATTTAACACTGATTGATCTTCCTGGATTGACGAAGGTTGCTGTAGGTACGTGTCACGTCAACCTTTTTTTTTCCCCTAATAATACTTTTTTCTCAGAAAAAATATATAAATCTTATGATTTAAATTCTGTTTTTATTTTCTTTGTTTCGTTTTTAGAGGGGCAGCCTGAGTCAATTGTGCAAGATATTGAAAACATGGTTCGATCATATGTTGAAAAGGTAAAATTAAGTTAAATTAAATTAATAATCTTTCATTTCAGTTGTATTCAGGCGTAATTTTCACACACATTTTTTTTATAATTATAGCCAAATTGTATCATATTGGCAATTTCTCCTGCAAATCAAGATATTGCCACATCAGACGCTATAAAGCTCGCAAGGGAGGTTGATCCTTCTGGTACCAATATAAATATTTAATTTACTATTTATTAAATTATTTCTATTTTTGCCACAAACAAACTTTCAATTTCTAATCTAAATTTTTTAATTAATTAATTCAGGTGAAAGAACATTTGGAGTTGTAACTAAGCTCGATCTAATGGACCAAGGCACAAACGCTCTAGACGTAAATTTCCCACTTAAACTATCAAACATTTTCCAATTTTTAACTTTTTAGGGTTTAAATGAAAATATCCACTTACTTTTAGGTTCTTGAAGGAAGATCCTACAGGCTCCAACACCCTTGGGTCGGTATAGTGAACAGATCTCAAGCTGAAATAAACAAAAATGTCGATATGATGCAAGCAAGAAGAAAAGAAGTAGAATACTTCCAAAACAGTCCTGATTATGGTCATTTGGCTCATAAAATGGGCTCAGAATATCTCGCTGCTCTTTTATCCAAGGTAAATTAAATTAAACCCCTTTTTCTTAAATTTAATCTGATTTATTAATTAGGCTTTAGCTAATTGAATTGAATGTTTTGTTTGGTTTATCATTGTGAAGCATTTGGAAGCGGTTATTAGAGCGAGGATTCCAAGTATAATAGCCATGATTAACAAAACTGTTGATGAACTGGAAGCTGAGCTGGACAGGCTTGGCCGTCCCATTGGTGGCGACCAAGGCGTAAGTACAAAAATAAAATAAAAATAAAAAATAAGTCTTTTCCAATCAGTAACTAACTTGGCTGTGTTGGTATGATGTCCTGCAGGCACAACTTTACACTATTCTGGACATGTGCCGTGCTTTCGACCGCATCTTTAAAGAACATCTTGAAGGCGGGTAAGTTCAAATTTCAAAATCAAAACTAGTACAATCCGTTAATTTTAATTTATTATTTTATTATTATTATTTTTATTAAATTTTTAATTGTTTTTATTTTCTTTTATCTAGGCGGCCAGGAGGAGACAAAATATACGGAGTGTTTGACCACCAGTTACCAAATGCATTGAAAAAGCTGCCGTTTGACCGCCACCTGTCGCTGAACAACGTGAAGAAAGTCATTTCTGAGGCGGACGGTTACCAGCCGCATTTAATTGCGCCTGAGCAGGGTTACAGACGGCTGATTGATAGTTCGCTCCTTTATTTCAAAGGCCCTGCTGAAGCCTCTGTTGATGCTGTATGTCCTTTCTATCATTCTTTTATTATTTTATTTTACTTTATTTTATTTTATTTTATTTTATTTTATATTTTACTTGTTTTATTTTATTTGTTTATATTTTATGTATTTTATTTTATTAATTTATTTAATATTTTATTTTATTTTATTTTATATTATATTATTTATTTATTTATTATATTTTTTACTTAATTAATATTTATATTTTATTTATTTAGTTGTTTATTTTATTCTTACTTTTCAAGGGATTGAGAAAGATTATCATTTCGGATTTATTTTATTTTATTCTTGCAGGTGCATTTTGTGTTGAAAGAGCTTGTCAGAAGGTCTGTAGGAGAAACTGAGGTTAGTTATTCATATTTCACATCAATCATCCTCTTGAAATACTTAACTGCAAAATTCCCAAAATACCCTCCCCTAAACCAACCAAATTTCCAAATCAACTCAGGAGCTGAAGAGATTCCCAACACTCCAAGCCGACATCTCAGCCGCGGCCAACGAAGCTCTCGAAAGATTCCGAGAGGACAGCCGCAAGACGGTGCTGCGATTGGTCGAGATGGAATCTACCTACCTGACGGTGGAGTTCTTCCGGAAGCTCCCGACCGAGCCCGAACGCGCGGGCCCCGCCAGGGACGGCGACAAGAATGCCCCCAGGCCGGATCTGGACCGCTACGGCGACAGCCATCTCAGAAGAATCGGTATGGGATAGGAATAACTAACTAGGGAAATTTTGTGACAAAAACCCTGAAATTTCTGAATCTTTTAGAAAGGCCCCTGATTTTCAGAATTCCAAAAAGCCCCTACATTATGCTGAAATTGCAAAAAGCCCCTACATTATGCCAAAATTGCAAAAAAGCCCTGACCTTTAGTTGAGAGGTATACCTTTGTTTAAACTAACAGAAGGCTTATTTGCAATTTTGGCAAAAATGTAGGGGATTTTTTGCAAATTCCAATAATATAGGGGCTTTTTTGCAATTTCACTGTAATGTAGGTTTTTTTTTTTTTTTTTTTGCAAATTTCTTTTTTTCTTATCGTGTTATATCCACTTTTCTTTTTCAATGTTAAGTGGGTTTCTGAAGGGATATGAAAAGTGAAGTTCTTTTTGAAATATTCAGAAAAGCTAGGGTGGGGGTTGGAAAATTTAGCTAATATAAGTTAAGTGTGCGATTTGATTATGTGATAATTACGAAAATGGCATTGAGATTTTTTTGTTGTTGTTGGTTTAGGGTCAAATGTTTCTGCGTATATTGGGATGGTTTGTGATACGCTGAGAAACACGATTCCAAAGGCGATTGTTTATTGCCAGGTCAGAGAGGCAAAGAGGGCTTTGCTTAACCGTTTCTATGCTCATGTTGGCAGCAAAGAGGTAATTAATTTATTATTTAGTTATTTAACTTCTCCATTTAAGAATATACTATTTTTGGGAAGAAATATTGACTTTAATTTGGTAATTTTAATAGAAAAAGCAGCTGAGTGCAATGTTGGATGAGGATCCAGGTCTGATGGAGAAGAGAGACCAGCTTGTTAAGAGGCTCGAGCTGTATAAATCGGCCAGAAATGAAATTGATTCTGTTGCATGGAAATGATTGTATTCATCGGTAATAATATAGATGTGTTTTTATAAATTTGTTATGACATTTCTTCTGTGTGGTTACAGGCTTGTATCCATTTTGATATTATTTTTTGGGTTTTTGTTGAATTTTTAATAGAGAATGAGACAACACGTATTAGTATTAGGAGTGTTCCGTTTATTTTGTTTGGGGTTTCGGTTTGTTCATTCTTTTTGCTACATTGACTAATATCTATTCTTTTCTTGTTTTGCTCTGTTATCTGTTTTAGATTTATATTTGGTGACATTGATTTTGTGATGATTTTTTTACTATTTCTAGTTCTTTATTTGCCAAGGCACAAAAATGTTATAATAAAATTTCAACAAAAGAAGTCTAGTACATCATAGTTATTGGAGTTGGAGCAATGTAAAGGAATTTTAGTTGAATCTCCTAAAATAATTTATAGATTATTAGTTGTTTGAGCAAGTAACTGGGAGCAGGTACATAATTTGGACTACACAATATCTGGATTCAATTACACATTAATGGAATGGATGTCAACCGATCCATATCATAGTGTGGATTTTCTGCTGCTTGGGTTTTTGCATAATGTTGTGTATATCTATTAGAAGGATATTTAAATGCAGCTTAAGTGGAATTAAACATATATATTATATAATAATAATTATTATTTGTTCTCATTATTTCGTGGATTTAAACATATAGAATTATTATTATTACTATTATTATGACTAACAGTTATATTAAATTAATACAACATTCGGACTGTGACAATTAACCAGAGCATATAAACACGCTTGTTCGAAGAGAGTTATACACACGAACTTGCACAAAGAACCAGACGGCAAACACTTTAGTTTGGCACTAATGACTTCACAAACAATAGAATTATAGAACGAATGGGTCTATAAATTGCACCCCTCTTAACTCAGATAAAACAACAAAAAAAACTTGTTTATTAACATCTCACAGTAAAACTTGATTTTTGTGAGAATCGAACAATGAAAGGTGAAGTTGTTGAATTAGCGACCGCCAAGGCCGTCGGAGCCGGACGAGGAATGAGCAGAGGGATCTCAGTTCTCGATTTAATATTTCGTTGTGTGGCAATTATTGGAACTCTGGCGAGTGCCATTTCAATGGGAACGACCAATGAAACGCTCCCATTCTTCACCCAATTTATTCGATTCAAGGCACAATACGATGATCTTCCAACCTTCACGTGAGTTAGAAGTTATTTTCTTTTGCTTAAATCATGCATTTATGAAAGATTAATGTTTCTACTATTTGACAGGTTTTTTGTGATAGCAAACGCGGTTGTCTGTGCGTATCTTGTGTTGTCCATTCCTCTGTCAATTGTGCACATCATTAAGAGCAGTGCGAGATTCAGTCGGGTGATATTGATCTTCTTTGATGCGGTTAGACCATTGCTCGTCTCAAAGACATTATATTCTAATAATTTGTGCTATCTATATACATGGTTTGAATTTCTAACTCCTTTGAAATACTTGAACACTATTAATTTATTACATTTTGAAATATTTTATCAAGGCGATGCTTGCTCTTCTAACTGCTGGAGCCTCAGCTGCAGCAGCGATAGTGTACTTGGCTCACAAGGGTAACGTGAGAGCAAATTGGTTCGCCATTTGCCAGCAGTTCAACAATTTCTGTGAACGTACCTCTGGATCCCTCATCGGATCATTCGCCGCGATGATTATCTTCATACTTCTCATCTTCTTATCGTCTTCAGCTCTTGCGAGGCGCTGATTAAGAATCTTTATGTATTATTCTTGCTACATGCATGGTTTGGGTGTCCGTTGATTCATGGCTTGTTATTTGATCTTCTTTGTGTGTTTTCTTTCACATGTACGTGTATTTTGTGAAGTGTTTTATGACATTGATATTGGTACAAATTGTTACTTTCGAAGGATATTGGTACAAATTGTGTTACGCATGGCATAAAAAAATAAATAAGGATATTAAATAAATAAATAAATAATAATATAGAAAAATAGCTGAAAATAAGAGGATTTATTCACAAAAAGTGCAAACCCGACTAGGCTACTACGAATTACATGACCGCCATCCTTCAGAGAAATAAATAAAAGGGGAAAAATAAAATAAATAACTAAGGGCTTGTAGCAACAATTTCTCAATAATATTGAAGAAAAAAGAAGAAATTAGAAAAAAAAAAAAGTCTCAGATATTGCTTGAGCAACCTTTTTAATTTTTATTTATTTATTTATTTTTGAAATTTTTGATAGAAAAAAAAAATTAGCTCATAGATTAAAAAAAGAAGAAAAGAGAGTAAATTTTATGGCTACTTCTTTTTATCTCTCTTCTCCATTTATTTTTGAGATTATTGCAAGCGGAGCTTAAAGGCCTCCCATGTCAACCCCTTCTCCAAATATTCAATATTGGTTGGATCAAATGGACCTTTGATCACATCTATTGATTGTATCACTGCCCTTTCTGGCAGTATGCTTTTCGATGGATCGGGCATTGTCGCTGAACTCAAACTCGACGAAAAACCCTAAATAAAATACCTTGAAATTAGTTAACTATTACACCTCTGAATATCTGATTTTCTTTATCTTTTAAATTGATTTTCTGATTCATTAATACCTTGAAAATGAGAACATATTCCTCTTCACCATCCACAGTGGCCTTAATCAAAAGAGCCTTCTCTCTTTGCCTCTCACTGTAAGCTTCCAACATTGCAATCTCCAAATTATCTCCGTATTCTTCATCTCTCTCTTCTTCTTCATATCTCACTCTTCTTCTCGCTCTACAGATCAAACCAATCCCCTTTTTTTGTTGGGCTTTTGTGTAAAACTGACGGCTGGACCGCCGAACTGGCGGTGAACTTGGACATGTGGCAGCATTTAAGCAAGTGTTGAAGGGTGTTACTATTACGTAGTACTGAAGCAACATATTACGGATGGAGTAGAATATTGTAGCTTTGATGTGTTTTTTTCTTGGATAACAGGATAAGGTTTTTCTGTAGGTTTGAGTTTTGAGTACCTTTTCATGATAGCCCTCCTTTTTAGTAAATTTGTAAAGTTAATATTCTTCTTTTAATTTTCAAATATATTATTTTATTCCACCTAGTGAGAGTTAATCATTGAATTTAATCATTGAATTCGATCCCATTTTCTTTTGTTTCAACAAGCAATTTGCACTCAATTATGTAGCTGTAGTGGAAAAAAGAAACAAAAAACATTTTTCTTATCATTTCTTAAGTGGGGGTGAATTCCTGATTAGCTACCATTGAGGGTGAAGAAAATGCTATTTATATATATTTTTTTAAATTAGGGTCATTGTGATAAACTACTATTTGAGTTGGGAAAAAGATTCCGAGAAGATAAAAAAGAATCAAAAGATTTCTATCTTGTGCGTCTTTAGTTAATGTGAAACAAATATGTAACAGTGTAGTAACTCATACAAAATATTCCATTTGAATAATGCACAGATGATCTAAAATTCTATATTATATTATATTATATTATATTATATTATATTATATGTGAACTTACATACACTCAGTCAATCAAATCACAAATCATTGTAGCACAATGAGCCCAGCACGTTTGTTAAATAATCTCCCAGTTGGACCAACCAATACAATCATACACGTTAGCACAAAACTGATGTACTGGAGACTTATCATTGGTTTGGTCCTCTTGAACAAGTTCATGTAATATTCTCTCAAATTGATGCTGCAAGTGTTTCGTACCCACATGTTCATTGTTCACTGATTGTGAGCCCCGCATGGGAGAAAATATAACAGCTGGTTCCATGCTAAGGACACTAATAACTCTTGGTTTAATTCATTATTATTGACATGTCCTTTTTATCTACTTGCTTCGATATCTCTCTCCAAGTTTAGTCTATTTGTTTGGAACACAGAAAACATTTTTTCTTTTGAGTTCTCTGGAGTATGCTAAATATTTTCTATACTCAGTTATTAAAAATGAGAAGTTGTAAAAAATACAAGAGCGGATCTATATAAAGACTAAATTAAGTTAAGACTCTTCAAAAAATTTCATATTTGTTAGAGAAATAGACTAAAACACTCAAAAGTCAAGTTTATACAAATTTTTTTTTCAAAACTCTCCAAGTATTTTTTTTGCTTGACCTGTTCAAAAAAAAAATACTGGATGGACAATGTTAAATTGAGACAGAAATCATCTTCTCTATAGCATAATTACTGATTAACTTTGTGAAAAATTCAGTCCGCGCGCGAGAGCCAAGCTCGTGCCGAGTCGGACAGGGCTAGAGAGCTGTCGTCCAAACAGATGAACGACGCCCTTTCTGCGGCATTGAGGGATGAAGAACGAGCTAGTCGTGCAGAAGCCGCTGCAGAAGCCTCGCGCCAACGCGAGCATGAGGCCCTAATGCGAGCCAACGAGAATGAGGCTTTAGTGCAAAGTTTGAGAACTGAGATCGAGTTGCTCCAGCAGGTAATTTTAACCCTTTTAATTTTCGAAGGAAAAATATATTTCCCCCCTTATTTGTCAACATTTTTTTATATTTACCACTGGGAAGCAATGTGTTCAATATATGAACTTTAAATACTTGTAATTGATCATTATGTAAATTGTTGATTCTTCATATTAATAATAAACAACTTCATCCCTTTAATAATGTTTCTGCACGTGCATATCCCACACCAATAGTGCATGCATTAAATGAATTTGATTAATTTAAACAATATGAATATAATAAAATCAAGTGAATTAATTTAATCAAACTTTCAGTCCTGTAAAATCCCAGAATTTGTTTGTGCCGTTGCAAAGCAAGATAAAAATATCACATTATTTTCAAAACATATTTTATAGACTCCCTCGAAAGCTCTTTATTTTAGCAAAAAATGGTTTCTTATGAAATAAATATCTGATCATAATTGTAATCCACCTAGTCAGCTATTTTTCGGATATTAGAACTTTTTTCTTAGAAAATCTGTTAATCTATGCATATGCTCCATATTATGAGATAATTTGGGTGATTATTATAGCCCCTTTCTACTTGCATCAAGTGACACCTCAGAACCATAGAAAATCACCATTTTGTGGCAATCAACGATTCGTCTACCAAAAAGATTAACACCATGTCTATCCACACATAAGTCCGTCCTCAATTCCAGGTACTTTTCTCAAAATAGCCCCTCTTTTTCTTTTAATTTATAAAATTAGCATCACATTTTTTTTTGTAAATTGTAAATATATTATTTTTTTGTAAATTGTAAATATAGTATTTTTTTTAAATTGCTAAAATTGTTGGAAGGGAGAAAATGCTATAGCTATAAATAAGAAAGTTAAAAAAAGGAGTTGCAAATTTAAATAGAAAGAGGATTATTATGGAAAACTTCAGTTACCCACCAAAACGGCAGTGCTCATCCATTGGTCCAAGGTCCCCTCATCCTTTGGAAACAATCTGAAACTATATTCTTATATATGCAAAGACCTAATTAGTAACTTTGTCGTAGGACCCAGATTCATTGATAACATATTTTTGATCGGCTTTTACATTGAAGGAACACTGAGTTCCTGCACCTGAAGAATGATCTATATAATTCTTTTCTAAGGCCACTCAAGATCCCGTGGAAATCATAGGTGGACTTGGTTTAAGACTAACATGTGCTCGAAATTAGTATATGTAAGGATATATATAATCTGAATTAAAAAAGTTTATATATTATAAATTTTATGAGGAAAAATCTTAATAAAACCACATGCAACTTAAAAATAAAAAGGTTATTTAATAATATGACTATTATATATGATGCATTTCATCAATTTCACAATAGATATCTTTGTATGGACCATATATTTTCAACGACTATTAACTAAATTTTATAGTAAAATAGAAAGTGATGTAAGAACTTATATAATTTTAATTATATAATACAATATCCACGCCGTTATTTTATTCATTGAAACATGTCATTAAATTTATCATTTCAAAAAATAGCAATAAAATAATAAATATAATAATTTATTACTTACCAATAGTACAATACAATTAACTCAGTCAAAAAAGTAAAACATTCAAATAAAAACAGAAACAATAAATCAATCGGCACTTTCCTTCATTACCACCCCTCAAACCTTCCTTGATCTTCACAAAACATTCAATGCACACCAGGTCTACAAACCATTTCCTCAAAAGCTCCGCTGAAAAATAATTATCACGCAGTCATCTCTAGTATTATTATTACTATTATAGTATTATGTATTAAGTATAAGCTTCCATCCAGCAAAGCCTCCAGAGGCAAAATAGGACTATTTTATTACCATAGTCGTCTCTCCCCTTTTCTCTCTCTCTTAAAACAAACCCAATCTCAAGCAGCAGAGCTCGCTCTCTCTCTCTCTCTCTCTCTCTCTCTCAAGTCTCAATTCAACTCTTCTCGAATCAAATCCCGTTTCTCGCGACGGAGATCCCGCCGGATTCGCGGCGGATCCGGATTCTGTAGCCCTCCGTGTTGTTGCCGTTTGGTAGGACTGGCTGGATCGGAGTTGTAGAGGGAGATTTGATTGGTTGAATTTTCTGTGGGGTTGTGACGGGGCATGAGGAGGAAGTGACATGGCTAGGGCTGACGTGGACGACGAGCAGTTCCCCGCGGGGCTGCGCGTGCTTGTTGTGGATGATGATGTCACTTGTCTTACTGTTCTCAAGAGGATGCTTCTCAAGTGCCGATATGTTGGTGAGTCATTATTGTTCTAGTTGCCGAAAAATTGGGGAACTTATCCGTAATTAGTTTATTGTGGTGGTTAAAGCTCGATTGTTATTTATTTTGTTTTTTGAAGGATTTTGATTGATTTTTCTTTTTCTTTTTTTTTAGAAATTTGTGTTATTTTTTCTCCCAATTGATCGACCGTTATGAAATTAAAATTTCTTTTGGAATAGTTATTTATAGATTCAGTCAAATTTAGACCTTTTTGTTTGTTTCCAGAAACAAATCTGTAAATAAAAGTCAAATACAGTGTTCCTTTCATCAGAATCACCACCAAAATATAACTCTTTCTTCATTAGAAACAAATGTGTAAATAGAAATCAAATAAAAGTGTTCCTTTCATCAGAATCACCCCCCAAATATAACGCTTTCTTTCATTAGAAACAACCTAAAAAAGAAGCTATGTTTACAAAATCACCCTCTGTTTTCCATTAAAAGAACGAATTCAAACCCAAATCTCAACCATTTTTTCCTTTTTTTTCCTTTTTTTCCAGTGACAGTATGCTCTCAAGCAGCAACAGCTCTCTCTCTCCTCAGAGAGAGCAAAGACGGCTTTCACGTCGTGTTAAGCGATGTTCACATGCCTGACATGGACGGTTTCAGACTTCTTGAACTAGTCGGCCTTGAAATGGACCTCCCTGTCATAAGTATGTTTCCCTTTTCCAATTCATATAAACTAATTATTTCATTATATTTATTTATTTATTTATTTATTATGACTCGCAGTGATGTCAGCGGACACAAGAACAAACGTAGTAATGAAGGGAATAAAGCATGGAGCGTGCGACTACTTAACAAAGCCGGTCCGCATGGAAGAATTAAAAAACATCTGGCAGCACGTCATCCGAAAAAAACACACCGACTCCAACCGCGATCTAGAACTTTCCGGAAGCTTCGACGATTCCGACCGCCCCACCCCCACAAACAACAAAACAATCAACAATAATAATAATGAGATTAGTAATAACAAGAGGGGGGCGGAGCAGGAGGGAGAGTCGGTGAATGAAACAGGAAGTGGAGGGGAATTGAGGATGAGAGAGAAGAAGAAGAGGTGCGTGGTGAAGGAAGAGGAGGAGGGAGAGACTGACAGTGGGGATCCGAACTGTAGCTCTAAGAAGCCTCGTGTGGTCTGGTCTGTCGAGCTGCATCAGCAGTTTGTCAATGCGGTCAACCAACTTGGCATTGATAGTAAACCATTTGTCCTTTTTTTGTTTTTTTTTTGGTTAATTTTGTTTATTTATATTTATTAAATTGTTTATTTATTTATGCAGAGGCTGTGCCAAAGAGAATTCTTGAGCTGATGAATGTGCCTGGATTAACAAGAGAGAATGTTGCCAGCCATCTGCAGGTTCTTATTTATTTCTTTATTTTATATTTTAACCCTTTGCTTTTTCAAGAAAGAATTTTAAAGCCATTAATTTCTTTCTTTTTGACAGAAATTTAGACTGTACTTGAAGAGACTGAGCGGAGTGGCACACCACCATCCCGGTCTACAGAACCCGTTCTGCGGACCGATTTCATCCAACATAAAACCTAATCAGCTCGGCCGGCTGGACTTCGAAACCCTAGTCGCGTCAGGCCAAATCCCACCTCAAACCCTAGCCGCCTTAGAAGAAGAGCTATTATCCCAATCCAGCCCAAAACCGCACAATTCCATAAGAGAGATAGCATTTGGTCAACCATTGATGAAATGCGGGCCCCATAATGCCTCTTCTCTTTCCAGACAGTTTCCTCAATCCGGGAATATGAATCCCGGTTCGGTGAATCCGGGATTTGAAATCCCGGGATCTGGTTTCCCGACTTGGCCGGGAAACAATGACCTCACTCAGATAATGCAACAACAGCAGCACCAGCAACACAGCTCATCGATAAGCGTGCAGCCTTCATGCCTTGTCATCCCTTCTTCTTCTCATCAGTCTCAGTTAAACAACTTCCAACTGGGGGATAATAATAACAATAACAACCCCCTCCTTCTTGGTCAAAGTCAAAGTCAAAGTCAACAGTCGTGTTTGGTACAGCAGAGCCCAATGATTCTCCCCTCTCAGTCTCTGACGAGTTTACAGGGATTGGGGCCCGCTAGTCAGAATTTACAAATAAGTCAAGTGGGCGGATCTGTGATTACGGCTCAGCCGTCCATTAGTGGAAACTCGAGTTATGCTAATAGTGGATCTGGATCTAATTCTGTTGCGGATTATAATAGTAATATTATGAGGTCCAAGAACTTGAGATTCGGTGTTGGGCAGATTGTTGATGAAGGGCTTAAAAACGTGACGCCTGGACTGAATAACGTTAATAATATTATTAATAGTAATAATCATAATAATATTGGTAATAATAATAATGGTTATAATTTTGGGATGCCTGGAATAATGTCTGGTATGAGTCGGTCTGGTTCAGGGGCGTTTTCGTCAGATAATAATAATTTTAATAATATTAATATGAATAATGTTAATAGTAATAATATGAGAAGGAATAATCTTCTAGGGTTTGTTGGAAAAGGGACTTGCATACCGAGCCGGTTTGCAGTGGATGAGATTGAATCGCCCACTAATATTCCGAATTTTGGCCAGATTTCTGGGGGCGATTTGGTAAATTCAGATCCTTTTGGAATGGACGGCCAGATCTGATCTGAACTGTTGTTGTACTAAATTAGCTCTTGTTGTAAAGTAGGTATGCATTCTTCTCTTTTTTTATTATTTGATAATTGAGAGGATGAATTTATTATTTAATAATGAAGTAAAAGCATTTAATAAGATAGTATTTGTTTGTTGATGCAGGTTTAAGTTGGAAGCATGTTTATTTATTTGATCATGATATGCTGGCATTTTTATGTTTTATTTTATTTTTTATTTTTGGTTTTCGTGGCCTTAATTATTGTTCAAGTAGGGTTGGCTTTTATGGTTGGTTCATAGAAGAAAGAGCATGTTGTTGTTTGAATGTATTTATATAAATATGTGCTATTAAAGAGAGTTTGTTAGTTGGAAGAACTACCTTTAAATTTAAATGTTCATAGGCTTTGGGGAATGTTAACTATTTATTTAATGTTATCTTTCTGGATTCTTTATATGTCCTAGAAAGATTATGCTTATGTTTATTGATTTGTTGTTTAGAAAGTAATGAAAAATTTATGGTGGTTTGGTTTGAAAGATTAATTTTACCGTTTTGTTGGGTAGACTTAAAACAGTGATGCCACTTTTTTTAAATATTTATATGCTAATAAATGTGTCTCAACTAATTTTGAGTTTTATACATAAAAAAATTCGCAGAGTAATTTATTATAATATTTCTCTACATATTTAATTAGAACATGACAGAGCGAAGCACGACCATTCACACATCTTGCGACATTATAATATGTATAAAAAACTAAATTTATATAACCAAAAAAGGATTACAAAACGTGATTTATTTAGTACGCATTTCGGAAAAAGAATTTTTAAATAAATATTTAAAGCAATTTGAATGGCCCGTTAAAAGTCCAAGGCCTACATATATATATTCAGGGCCATTTATATTAAATATCCATCTTATAAACATACTGGGCCGAATCATTAACATTAGGCCTCTTCTCTTCTATATCGGCAAACTATATACCAGGTGTAGCCAAACATTCAACTGCCATCAGTCCCTCTTCCTCAGCCAGAGCTCGATCCATTCCCCCCTCTTCCCTTCCTTTCCACAAAGAAGTAGAACATACCAACAAATCCAAACCAATCCAGACCAACCTTCACCATCCATCAATGGCGTTTCTCGCGCGATCTCTCCACCGTAGCTCCAAACCGATCCTCTCTCCCTACATCGCCTCCCTCTCTCGCCGCATCACCACCACTCCTTCCCGTTCCGAGCCCGAAACCGCCGCCGCGGCGGCCGATCCGTACACCCCGCCTCGGACGCCAGTCGGAGGAGCCGTCGTGCGGATGCCGGAGAAGCCGGAGGATGTGATGGAAGTGTTCGTGGACGGCTATCCGGTTAAAATACCGAAGGGGTTTACTGTTTTGCAAGCGTGTGAGGTCGCCGGAGTGGATATTCCGAGGTTTTGTTACCATTCTAGACTTTCCGTTGCAGGAAACTGTAGGATGTGTCTTGTTGAGGTTGAGAAATCGCCTAAACCTGTAGCATCTTGCGCCATGCCCGCATTACCTGGTAAGATTCAAATCAATCAGTTCATTCTCCTTCCATTTTATCCGATCAGATCTGTGAACGAGCTTCAGATCATTTATTTATTTCTTTTCTGAATCAGGGATGAAGATAAAGACGAGCACGCCGGTGGCGAAGAAGGCGAGGGAAGGAGTAATGGAGTTTCTGCTGATGAATCACCCGCTCGATTGCCCGATTTGCGATCAGGGAGGCGAGTGCGATTTGCAAGACCAGTCCATGGCCTTTGGAGCGGACCGCGGAAGGTTCACGGAGATGAAGCGGTCCGTGGTGGACAAGAATCTCGGCCCGCTCGTCAAGACTGTCATGACACGATGCATCCAGTGCACCAGGTTCTTTTAGCTTTACCTCTTCTCTTTTTAGTTCTCTCTAAAATGATACTAAAAAAAGGGAAAATTTTCAAACCTGGTCCTATATTTTCTCATATTTATGAAGCACCGCTACAGTTATGAAATTGACTTGTTGTGTTTACAAGAAAATTGCATATAATAGTATTTATCTATTTATTATACTAGAAAAAGGGAGTTGGGGTTTCCTTTTGAAAATTTCTGAAGTTAATTTTGTAAAAATTTTAAAAATTATAGTCTTAAAGTCCGGAGTTTTTTTATTTTATTTTAAATAAATAGTGAAAAGTAGTGTTTTCTTTCGAATATTCCCAAAGTTCTAGAGTTTTTTTATTACAATGAGAAAAATATAGGCAGCTTTTGGAAACGTCCCCAAAAAATATTTTTTCCCCTTCTTCTCGACTTGTATTTTCCTGAAAGCTAGGGTTCTTTTTACAAATTTGATAAAACATAACCTACTTCTCTTTTTGAAAA
This sequence comes from Juncus effusus, assembly GCA_027726005.1. Classification (NCBI taxonomy): domain Eukaryota; kingdom Viridiplantae; phylum Streptophyta; class Magnoliopsida; order Poales; family Juncaceae; genus Juncus; species Juncus effusus. Next base: position 708,857 of record CM050905.1, on the reverse strand, counting down.
ATTTCGTAAAAACTACATATTTCCTTCTCTTCCTTTGTGTGTGAGTGTGAGATTCACTATAAAGCATGGTTTCCTTTTTTCTCAATTTCGAAATTCCAGTAGTTTTTAAAAACAAAAAGTCAAAAACAGGATTTTCTTTTCCAAATTCCGAGCCTCACTTGATTTCTCATAGACATTCAAAAAAACCCATCACTCTTCCCCCAAAACCTCCCTAAAAACACACACATTCAAATCCCAATATCAATTTTAATCTCAACATCAGTTCTTCCTTCTCTCACCAGGTGCGTGAGATTCGCCACAGAAATAGCAGGAGTCCAAGACCTCGGAATGTTAGGCCGGGGCAGCGGGGAGGAGATCGGGACTTACGTCGAGAAGCTCATGACCAGTGAGCTCTCTGGCAACGTCATCGACATCTGCCCTGTTGGCGCCCTCACCTCCAAGCCCTTCGCTTTTAAAGCCAGGAATTGGGAACTCAAAGGAACTGAGACGATTGATGTGACCGATGCGGTTGGGAGTAATATTAGGATTGATAGTAGGGGGCCTGAAGTGATGAGGATTACTCCGAGGATTAATGAGGTAATTTAATTATTGGGAGATTTGCGGAAAGACCCCTGTACTGTGAAAAAAGTTACTTTCTTGTTGAGAAATTTTAAAAAAGGGATAAATGCACTGTTAGTCCCTGTACTTTAATTGGGTTGCGAGTTAGTCCCTATACTATCCATTTAACTTTTTTTAGTCCCTTTAATTTATTAATGGCGTTAACATGTTTTGATTGTATAAAGTACAGTGACTAAAAAGTAAAACGTTAAATGGATAGTACAGGGACTAAGCTGCGACCTGATTAAAGTACAGGGGCTAACGGTGAATTTATCCCAAAAAAAACTCGGTATTGTTAATTTGACGTTAATGATGGAGAATTTGTTAAGAATTGAGGTTAATATTCTCCTGAAATGTGATCGACATCTGTCCTGTCGACACTCTCACCTCCAAGCCCTTCGCTTTTTAAAGCCAGGAATTGGGAATTGAAAGGGAGCGAGACGATTGATATGACTGATGCGGTTGGGAGTAATATTAGGATTGATAGTAGGGGGGCTGAGGTTATGAGGATTACTCCTAGGATTAATGAGGTTTTTAAAAAAATTTCAAAGTTTTGATTGGATGACACACCGTTAGTCCCTGCACTTTAAATGGGTAGTAATTTAGTCCCAATACTATTGATTTGAACTTTTTGATCTGTGTATTTTGTGCATGGTTAGTGCCTGACTCAAGGACTAATCGTGCCCGTTTCCATAATGTATAGAGATCAGAAAGTTCAAATGAATAGTATAATGACTAAATTGCTATCCAGTTAAAGTACATGGAATAAGAATAACAGTGCATTTATCCCTTTTTGTAATTTATGTAAATTGCAAAAAACAAATACCTAGTTTATGGCTGCGTAAATTAAAAAAAAAATACTCCCCTTTTGCTCTTTAAGCTAATATTAGGGAAACTTTTTGAACTTAAAACTAATAGTAGGGAGTTTTTTGAATTTTTTAAGAACAGTGATGCTCTTCTTCAATTCAGCCATACGTAACGGCGTTATTGCAAAATTCCCTTACAAAATTCTTAAACTTCTCAACTAACAACCCATTTAACATCCTCTCAGGAAATAAACGAGGAGTGGATATCCGACAAGACCCGGTTCTGCTACGACGGGCTCAAACGCCAGCGCCTCAACGACCCGATGATCCGCGGACCCGACGGCAAATTCCAGGTTCTGACCTGGCGCGACTCTTTAGAACTCCTTTCACAGGTGTTGACCAAAGTCAAACCTGACGAGATAGTCGGCGTGGCGGGCAAGTTGTCTGACGCAGAGTCCATGATGGCGTTGAAGGATTTTTTTAATAGGCTCGGCTCGGATAAGGTTTTGTGTGAGGGAAATGGGATGGAACCGCTGGCAGATTTGAGGAGTGGGTATTTGATGAATACGACCATTGCGGGGCTTGAGGAGGCTGATGTTTTCCTTCTTGTTGGCACGCAGGTATTTTTTTTTTTTTTTTTTGGAAATTCGGAAAAATAAACTTTGTGTTTTTAGGAATTTGGAAAAATAAAACCTTATAAATTTAGAAAAAAAAGATGATGTTTGTATGTCAATTTCATAAAAGTCCCTCTATTCTGAAGGAATTTCAAAGTTTAGTCGTGTTTTTAGGTTTCCTTTTTTTTTTAAGTTTCCTTTAAGCAATTTAGGCATAATGCAGGGTATTTTATATATATTTTATTTTTTTGGAAACTTTGCAACAAAAGCCTGTGCATTATTACTAATTTTCGTAAAAGTCCCTCAATTCTAAAGCAATTCAAAATGATTTTTTAACCTTTGTTCGCAATTACCAATAATATTGTTCTTTTCTGCAATTTAGTCATAAGACAGGGGCCTTTATGAAAATTACCATTGCATTTATCTCCCACTCCCTTTTTTTACTAATTGCAGCCAAGAGTGGAGGCTCCAATGGTCAACGCTCGAATCCGCAAAACCGTGTGCGCGACCGGAGCTAAAGTCGCTTACATCGGCCCCGAATCCGAATTCAATTACGAAACGGAGCATTTGGGAACCGGGCCCGAAACTCTCCAGAAACTCTCCGACGGGTCCCACCCCTTCTTCTCAACCCTAAAAAATGCGAAAAACCCTGTCATAATTGTCGGCGCAGGAATCCTGGAGCGAAATGACCAAAACGCCCTTGTGTCAACCATAGAAACGATAGCTCAGAAGGCTAATGTGGTCAAACCTGGGTGGAATGGATTGAACATGCTTTTGCTGCACGCGGCTCAGGCGGCTGCGTTGGACTTAGGGTTGGTGGGAAACCCTAAGGAGATTGAAACCGCAAAGTTTTTGTACTTAATGGGGGCTGATGACATCAGCTTGGAGAAGGTTCCGGAAGATTGTTTCGTTTTATACCAAGGCCATCACGGCGATAAAAGTGTTTATCGTGCGAATTTGATTTTACCTTCTTCTGCTTTTAGCGAAAAAGAAGGGACTTATGAGAATACTGAAGGTTGTCCTCAATGGACCGTGCCAGCTGTCCCAACTGTTGGAGACTCGAGAGACGATTGGAAGATTATTAGGGCTTTATCTGAAGTTTGTGGGGTCTGTTTGCCGTATGATGATCTTACAGGTGTACGGTCCAGGATTGAGATGGTCGCGCCGAATCTGGTGAGAGTTGATGAGAGAGAAGGGTCGACGGTTTCGTTTGAGATCAAGCCGAAGGTGAGAGAGAGTGTGAGTGGCGAGCCGTTTAAGAATGCGGTTGAGAATTTTTACATGACGGATAGTATTACCAGGGCTTCTAAGATTATGGCTCAGTGCAGCGCCCTTCTTAAGAAGTGAGAGAGCGAGAGTCTCTTTTGATAATTTTTTTTCTTTTGATTTTTTTTTTTTTTTTTTTGGGTTTTGTTAAGGACTTTTGAAAGGACTTTTTGGAGTTTGGGAATTGAGTATAAATTTGGACTGCATGTGAAGGCTGATGCAGCAGACTTTTTTATTTGCTTGTATTACGATGTAGCAATAAGGTAGATGAATTCTCTTGTTTTTGCGGAGTTTTAATGGCAAGCAGTGCTTGTTTGTTGCTCGCTTATTATGTACTGCTCAGTTTTTTTTTTCTTATGTAAATTGAATTTCTACTTCTGGAATTTGCTTTTGTGCCTCGCCCTTCGTTATATGAAGAATAAATTCAACTTGTGTTGATCTGAACAATCCTCTTTTATTGTCACTGGAATTTTGAAAATTAGTGTTTAAAAGTTCCAACTCAAGTGATGCCTATACTATTTTAACTACTAGAATTTGTGCGATGCGCAAAAGATTGTAATTTATTTTCTTGACATTTGTTGTGAAATAGTTCAGAAAATAGAACTTTATATGGTGTGCATCATATCAAATAGTTAAGAGGAAGTAAAAAGGAAGGATATACAATTGAGGAGAAATTTCTCTTAATGAGATACCACTGTATGTGTAGTTGTGGTGCAGCGAGACATTTTTTTTTCTTGTATTATGATGTAGCAATAAGATGAATTATGTTGTGTTTTTTCTTTTTTGTAAATTGAGATTGTGTTTTAGGTTTTGCAACTAGTGTGGTTTTGATCTTATCCTGCTTTGTTACTGGGATAGTTTTTCTGTTAAAAATACAATTAGTCTTTGAAACATAGTGTTTGGAAGTTCCAACTTTCAACTTTGCTGTTTGAGAGACTAGTAATTCAACTTCTCAAGTGGGGTCAGTATTCTCTCTCCTTTTACTACTTTGTGTGCCCATATTCCAACTGTTGAAACTTCTGCAAAAGAATAAAGACTGCTGACTTTAGTGCTTACTTTACTCTTTTGGAAAGAAAGCACATAGCCTCCACAATGAGAAGAATATCAATGGCAACTGATGGATTGAACTATCTTCTTGAGTGGGTTGATTGCTCTATCTTCAAGTACTTATTCTTCAATTGCCTTCCAGTTCCTTCTCTGAAAGAAGAACAAGAGAAGGAAATTGAAAGGGATGATGATGGTGGCGCGATGAAGGATAATTGCACAGCGCAAAATCATTTCAAGGGCTGCATTAAATTTGCCTAATTAGAGAGAAGATTTTTCAGAGGCCAGTAGGATGATGTGGTGCTTAGGTACTTAAATCTTTTTCTGTTTTTTCTTTTTGGAAATTAAGTAGATGTGGTTTTGTTTAATGTTGTTTGAATAAATGAAGACTGAAAATAGGTGTTTCTTGTGTTGTATTATCACCTATGGTCTCTGACTTAATTTGTACTATAATCTACATGCAATTTTGGTCAATTTTGGTATATGACATGGTGCCAAACAGATCAAGAATTTCTATATTTTCTCTCTTTCACTGATTTGAGAAGAGGCTTGTAAAACTGCAAAATTTATAGTGAGGAACACATACAGAGTTTGTGATACTGCTATTTCAAAATTAACTTTTATTATCACTATCAATTGCAAGCAACAATCAATACACCTTTTTCACTGTGCATACAAAAAGATTCGATACTTTGAACAAAAGAATGTAAATTGTAACTGATACATTGGAGTATGGACTCTAGGGTCTTTTCTACTGAAATTTTGCTGTTTTGTATACATGTATACCTACTAAAAACTGTGTTTGGCAAACTGAAGACTTCAAATCCTAACAAGCATGCTTGATTAGCCACTCCAAACTCTGTCACGCAGAATAAAAAGAAAAGTAAAAGTGTGAGAACTCATAAATTTCAAACTGAATTTGTACACAAGTGTGCTTAATAAATTAACAGAGAGGAAAGAAAATAGACCTTGAGGCATTCAGGCAGATCATCATTTCTGGTCCTCACATGCGTCTGCACAATAATTATAACACAGTTAGCTACTATATCTGTAATTAATCTCCAAAACTCAAATATTTTAAGTGAATTTTGAATTTCATATCTTAAAGAGAGAAAATAGTAATACCTCCATGACGATGTGGCAAGAATCGTCTCGGCCAGCAGCAAGGCAAGCAAGGATGACTAAACATGCAGCCATGGTTGAGGCTTTGAACGAGAGCCTCTCATGATCCAAAAGCGCCACCACAGCAAGATATCTCGCCAGCTCATCTATTATCTCATCTGCCTTTACCGCCTTCAAATAAAACCTGAGAAGTACAAATTTCCATGATATATTATTTCTTTTCCAAATCGATGGACAATTATTCACACTGTTGAATTAAAAGCAAGTATCAAAGTAAAAAGGCGATTTTACCAGAGGAAGTTGTGGATAGTAGGGACAAAGCATTTGTAATTTAAGACTTCTTGCACAAGCCATTCCATCGCAACTACCTCAGTTCGGTCGTATTTGTTTTTATCCACATAAAACCCCTCTTCCATTATGCTGTCAATTAATTAAATAATTAGTATGTACTTAATACTTGTCTGGTGCAATTAAGCATAAATTGAGACCAAATTGAGCCTAAATTGAGGCATACTTACATGAATTAAGTCAAAAATGGATTAAATTGAGGATTAATTCAGAGGTTCAAACAGAGATTAAAAAGATTGTTTTAATATGAAAAGGATAGATAAAAAAAGGAGCAAACCAGTTGTAAGGCTGGTTCTCTTCAATCCTGGTAGCCAATGTAATGCAAGAAATGCCGAGCAATTGAAGGTGTTTAACAGTCTTGAAATAGCCTCTGGTCAAGAATCTATCAAGTAAACTAACTCCTAAGAAAAGTGTCTCCAGTTCCATGTTTGTTTCCTTGAAATACTGTCATCAATCAACCGATTCAAATCATCAACAGTGAGTAAGAAATATTAAGAAGCTTAATTATTCCTATATGCATTATTTTGATAGAAATTATTTCGATTATTTAAAACCAAACCAAATCACAAGATTTCAACATTGCAATTAACGAAAGAGATCAGAACCAGCTAACCTCAACCATCCATTTAATCATATGAAACCGTTGATCGAAAATCAGACGGCGCAACTCTATCTTGAGGTTTAAGTGCTTTGTGTTGTCGTGTGATATCACAGCCATTTCCCTTCTCTCTCTGCTGCGTAGCCTCCTGTAGCTCACCTCATTCTCTTCCTCTTCAAACACCCTCGCCTGCACCAAAACAGAGCCAAGTTTGTTAAAAAAAATGTACTCTAGGGCATTTCAGCATACACGTTGTAGTCAAAGCATGTCTTAGACATGAAAAGTGAGAACAGAGATGTTGAGACATAAACGATCCATTCATCTTGGTAAGAGACGTTATTATGTTGATTCGAAACGCATTCCAAAATCCAAACGCGATAGACACTATAACTAAGTAAAAGTTGAAACATCAGTCGAACTTACTTTGATCTCTTCGCACGGATCTTGCGATGCAGCTGGAGACGCCTCGAGATCCGCGCCGGCCACATCGTACGGCGTGAACTGCCGCTTAAACTGAAGAATCATCGAGTACATCGCAGAAGGAACCGCATCGTCTTCTGACGAATCGGAAATCTCACCATCGGACCAGATCCACAACCCCGACGAATCACTATCCCAATCCCCGTACGAATCCGCGATCTGTACTGGCGCGATAGTCTCCGCCACAGATTCTAAGCAAGATCCGGACTCCGACGCCTCCTCTTTCTTCAGCCTCTTCGCGTCGTGTCCTCCAGCGTTAAACGCTGGATAGAGCTCGGATTGCTTTCTGACGAGCGATCTGGTCACTGGACGGTGATTCGTGGAGCTGTCGAGCGTCGTGACATCGCTTTGAACGCAGGAAGTAGATGAAGAGGAGCGCATCGCCGCTTCAGATCCGCCGGAGATGGAGAATCGCGGAATGCGTCTCCGGCGAGGGATGTCTGATCGGAGCTTCGTAGCACGCATCTTTCCAGCGATCTGAGATTTGTCTCCTCTGGCCAGCATTGTGTAGTCACACAGAGAGTGAAGAACAGAGAAGTGAAAATGAAAGAGAAACAGAGAACTGGAAATGAAATGAATAAGACAGTGAAGAGAGTGGAGTGAGGAGAGGAAGGAGGAGATGGTGCGGTATATATTAGGAAGGATGGATGGATGCATTTTGTTTTGAATTTGAATTGTCAACGATGGAGCGTTGGTTGCATCTGGAGCATTGTCTCATCAACTCTCATCGTACTGATTTTGTGATTAGTATTGTTGTTTTTTCCTGCACCAGGTTCATCCGTGTTTTGCAACTTGCTCGGAGTTGGTTATCGTTGTCTGTTATACCATTATTATGTCCTTTGACGAACTAAGCTTCATCCATGGCATTTTTTTTCTTTTTTTTATTACAGTATAAATATATCTCCGCGTCAATATATTTTTCGTTCTACAATGTATATTTGTACAAAAAGTAAGATCTCATAATATTTCCTTGAGCTTTTTCAAACTAAAATTAATATAAAATAATATATTTCTGGCGCAGTTTAAAGTCAAGATCTTTGATAAGGCAGACATGCAAATTGCAAATTCAAGAAATCAAAAGTGACTATAAACAGCTTCAAGATATCTGTAAGAAAAAAAAAGAGCTAAATAATAATAAAACAAGTTCTAAACCAATCTTAAACTCATAAAAGTAGTGCATTAATCTGAACAACATTTACAGTTTACACTATCCACTACACATACGTACTAAACCAATCAACCAACAAAACACACAAACCACCTCACAAAACCAACAAACAAAATCAATCACAACCCCCAAAACCCTCAAAATATCCTGACTCTCTGTTCATCAACATTATGCACAGCAACAGTAGCCGGTTCCCAAGAAGTCGGCAGCTCATCAAGATGCACCTGCGCGTACTCGCTCACCATCCCGTTCCGTTCCCTCCATACCAAATCCTTCCTCTCCTCTTCTGCTTTTTCAACTTTCTCCTTGGTCTTCGAGCTGACGTCCCCCGCCGCTTTGAGAACCGTGCTGAATGCAGTGTTGAACCATGATGCGCCGGTTGAAACATACTTGTTGGCCATTAGTGCGGTTGCTGTGTTGGTGGCCTTTTGTTCTGCTACGGCAAGCGCTGACTTGGTCAACTCTGATACCTGGTGGATTTAATTGAAAGGACAGTTTGTTAGTTAGTTAGTTGGGGCAATTTTGTTAGTAACCTTACAAAATCTCAAAATATCATGTAACCCCTACAAAGGACATTTAGTTAGTTAGTTGGTTAGTTTCGTTGGAGGTAATTTCATGTTACCCTACAAAATCTCAAAAACAGCATGCGGACAAAGGACATTAAGTTAGTTGGAGTAATTCCATGTGTACCCCTACAAAATCTCAAAATATCACATATACCCTTATAAAGTACAGAAAATAATCAAATAACATTATACTCTTACAAAACATAATAATAATAATCATACATGCCTAAATCAATGAGAATGATAATTTAGGAACTCCTTTAAAAAATTAAGATGGGACATTAACTATATTTCTCACATCTTCTAGGGGCATCCATGTTATTTCACATTCCCCAGGGGCAAAACTGACATTTCCACCTGTCCAATCAATCAATCAATCAACTAATTACCTGGAAGCGGTTATCAACTTCCTTCATCTTATACCCAACGAGCGCGGTGCCAGCGTAGATCTTATCGGTCAAACCGATCTGACGGTCCAGATTGGCCACGTTGGAAAGCAGTTTGTGCTTCTCATCGAACGACTTGGCCAGATTCACCGCCTCTTTGCTCAGCACGTAGCCTTTCGCTAACATGCTGCTCACCACGTCCTCTGCTTTTTGCACTGCTGATGAAGGCTCGGTTGTCAAAGCGTTTTGTTGTTGTTCCTTTATAAGAATGATAATAATATTATGTTATTATTGTAATATTAATGTTATATTAAAAGATTTAGGGTTTGGTATAAAAATAATAGTTAATTAATTAGTATTATATTAATTATTACTTAATTAATATTATATTTAACGATTTAAATTAATTAATATTATGTTATAATATGGGGAATTTAGGGTTTGATATAAAAAAGATAGAATTATTTTGGAAATAAAATAATACGTACCATGAGTATTTGTCTGTAGGCAGGAGGCGGCTGGTAATTCTCTACTGGAGTTATGTTAACTGAAAGATCGACTATAGTTGCTCCCTGAAAATTATTCAAAAATAAATAATGTATTAAATTTCAAGAAAAGGAAGATAAATATTTAATAATATTACAGATTGAACTTACAGTAAGTAGAACAGCTGTATCTGCACCTTGAGAGTCCTTAAAACTGACATAAGCGACCTGAGTCCTTTCAGATTCACTGAAAATTTACCAAAAATGTTAAATAAAATATTTACACATATTTTTTTATTTTTTCTTTGAAATTTTGTAAATTTAAATGTCGAGAAAAAGACAAACCTTCGCATTTCGACAAATTCAATGGTTCCTGAAAAAGAAAAGAACTCTCTTATGTCTCTCTCAGATGCAGCTAATGAAATATTGCTTACTTTCACTGTTCTTACCTGAAAATTAAATGATTGAAATATGTAGAGCTATTAATTTGATTGTGTGTTATTTTATTAAAGAAATAATAATATAAATAATCTTACATCTGAAACATCAATGGTCCAATTGCTATGGGGAGTGAAAGTCGATTGGGGATCCATTCCCATCCTAAAATGGCTTTGTTCAAGTGGAATCTGCAATAGAGAAAAAGAAAATTTTCAATATGTATTGAGAAATTCTTAATTATAAAATGTTGGTAATTTGCAGTACTTTTGCTTTCGTACAATGGAAATGTCAGAGATGAGAAAAATTGAAAAAGTAGTCTAGAATAAGTAAGCAAATAAATAGGAAACCCTATTTTTATGATTAGGTAAACAATGAGTTTATTATTTTATTTTTTTGAATGGAATGAGTTTATTATTTTTGACGGTATCTCTCAAAAGACAAGTACAGTGTCGCTTTCGGTCAATAATTTCAACAAAACAATTGAGTGTTATACAATCAATTGTCTAGAAATATTTCAAAATTTGATGGATCGGGATTTGGGACAAGCAATTACATTTGAATCGTGCATCGGTTACTAAAAGGCCCTAAAGGAATTGGATCAGGCACAATTTGATTGTTTTAATCCAAATTTCGTATGCAATCGCAGCAAAGTTAAATTACTCACAATTCCAGATCTAGAAATCAGGTAATTCAAACTAGCAAGGAACGAATTAGCCATCAAAAACAACAAAATTCGACTCACTGACAAAACTCAATCTGGATCTACTGCCAAACTATGCTAGTACTACTGAAATAAACAATAACAGAAATAACAAATCAAATTTCCACGGAGCAAAAACTACTCACCGCCATTTCGTGACAAACAATTGCTTCGTAAATCCTGAACGATGATATCCAAAAGAGAGAGTGGCTCGAAATGCGTGAAACTAACCAACTAGGGTTCTTTCGAGCCGAGTATTTCGGATCACAGAGAGAGAGAGAGAGAATGTTGGTAAACAAGGGGCGTCGGCAGAGATAGAATAAGAATAATGTGGCCAGCGGGAAATTCGATCAACTGTTAACGCCTGAGCGTTTAAACGTTATCATCAGTGCTGTCTAAATGCTGTGTGTACTCCTAAATACTCCTCAGATCTAAGGCAAAATCAAAATGATATATATAAATGTTTAGAAAATTGTATATAGATTTTACAAGAAAAAAGTATATAAATATTATGAAACTAAATTCTAATAATAATATTTTGATAAAAGAGAATATAGTTAGTATACAACAATATTAAATTTATAAAATAATTTATATATGTTATAAAATAAGATATAGATGAAAATAAACATTAGATTGCACTATCATGCAATAGCTCAGTCGATTTCATCGCTCACATCGATCATCCACTAGCACGGTTTCACGAAGTTAGCCACGCGGCAAGCTGGTCGGCCCAATGATACCCCGGCGGCGAGGCCGCAGGGTTATGTGGAGAGCGTCAAAAGTGTAAAAAGATTATATAAATATTATAAAATAATAGATATGATTTTTAGATATAAATATCAAAATTATTTATTTTGGTTGGTCCAAACTCAAGTAACGAGTTGTGCTGACAAACAAAGTGTGATTTCTAATCTACCTTTAGTCATTGAGGTATTGTTGCAATTTTTTTTTCTCAAATAAAAATTAATATGTGTTTGGATAACTAAAAAACATTTTTTTTTTCAAAACCAAAACAAACAAACCAGGAAATGGTTTTTCTTTTCCAAAAACAAAAATTTGAGTTCTCTGACGAGCTGGGAGGGGCAGGGAATTCGGAGACGAGAATCACCGGCCCAACTGAAAGCTTTATCCAGAACCCGGCGGTCCAGGCGCCGGGGATCGTTGAGGGCGGCGTCGGAACACCGTCCAGAGTCCAGGTTCAGATTAGTTTCATGACGTTCGTTAGGGAAGTGCAAGAACAGCAAGCGGTCGATAGGGCGCTGGCGGCCGCGAGAGCGGAGGTGGAAGGATTGCGACAGAGGACTGTACGAGCAGAGCTCCAGTCCGCGCGCGAGAGGCGAGCTCGTGCCGAGTCGGACAGGGCTAGAGAGCTGTCGTTGAAACAGATGAACGACGCCCTTTCTGCGAAATCGACGGATGAAGAACGAGTTACTCGCGCAGAAGCAGCTGCAGAAGCCTCGCGCCAACGCGAGCATGAGGCCCTAATGCGAGCCAACGAGCATGAGGCCTTAGTGCAGAGTTTGAGGACTGAGCTCGTGTTGCTCCAGCAGGTAGTAATTGATCATTACGTAAATTGTTGATTCTTCATATTAATAATGAACAACTCCAAAATATAGTCTTTACTGTGATTTTAAATTATACTATATTTATAAAAAAAAAATTGTACTATATTATCTCTCTAGGTTGAAATAAATTTGTCTAGTCAATAATATTTCTTTTACATTATTAATGTGTAGTTATTATCTTTTATATTTTTTTCATCAATTGTACAAACTCTTTAATATTCAATATATCTACCTTACTGATTACTTTTTATAATATAAGAACTCGATTGTATTAAACATATTTCTGTTATTTGGCATTAGTTATAAACTTCTGTGCGATGATTTTTTTTTTTTAATGAAAATTAGGTTATAGACATAGTTTTATATTCTTTTTTTATCAAGAAAATAAACTAATTAAGTGTATTACAATATGACTTTACTATGACTTAATGATTATTCAAAAGTCAGAACTCTCCAGATGTACTTGTAGCAAAAAAGTCTTTAATAACAGTTAGCCAGTCATATGCACGTTCAATTCTCACAAGGAAACCGCGTGTCCTGATTCCCCTGAAGAATTCTGAATTTTCTGTTCCCACAGGCTATGTAGTCTCTATAGTGAGCCTTTATAAAGTTCTATTATAAAATTTAGACGATACATGATTCTCATGTCAATATTTTGCTGTACAGTTCATAACTTCATGCAGGCCATAGTAAATAGTATTCAAATTATTTGTTCATGGGGAAATATGTGGTGTGGACAAGGCGGACTCGGTCTCCTCCTCTCATTATCTCATATACTAATGACTTTGAAAGGTTTATTTAATCAACCTTCCCATGTGAAATTTCTGTCCACCAACAAGCATTCCTCCAAATAAATGTATTATATTCATCGTGAAGAGAATAAACAAAGCAAAATTATATTATCATAATTCTGTTATAAAATAAAAGAGCAAATAACTATAAAACAGAGAATTGGAAAAAGAGAATTATGTATTGAATTGTGAATTAAAGAATACAATAGTCACTGCTCCCTTTATATAGTAGAGGGTGAGTGCTGGCCAAAAAATCTCTTGTCTGATTCAGGATTACAATAAAGGAATAATTTGATATGTAAATTAATATAAAATATACTAATTAATACCCTACAATAACTCTTTTCATCTTTACAAGAATCTCCCAATTTATTGTTGCTTAAGGGCTAAGTAACAGACATCCATATCAATTATATTCATAACACTCCCCCTTGGATGTCCGTATTTCATTACGCATTAGAAGTTGTCTCATTAAAAACCTTGCTAGGAAAAACCCGATGGGATAAAAACCGCAGCAAGGGAAAAAGAGTGCAGCGCGTATTTTTACTCCCCCTCATGTGTACAAATATCTCTAAAGTGACGGAGTCCAATCTTATGTCTTAATTGCCTGAAAGTTTTAGTTGGTAATGACTTGGTGAAGAAATCTGCAAGATTATTACTTGAGCGAATTCGATGAATATCAATTTTACCGCTCTTCTGGAGCTCGTGTGTGGAGAAGAACTTTGGAGAAATATGTTTTGTTCTATCTCCTTTAATGTAACCCTCCTTTATTTGGGTAATACACGCAGCATTATCTTCGTATATCACTGTTGGACTCTCTTTGATTGTTTTGATGCCACATGATTCTTGAATATGTTGAATCATTGACCTCAGCCATACACACTCTCTACTTGCCTCATGAAGTGCTATGATTTCAGAATGATTTGATGATGTGGCTACCAAGCTTTGTTTGGTTGAGCGCCATGATATGGCAGTATTACCATATGTGAATAAATATCCAGTTTGAGACCGGGCTTTATGTGGGTCTGACATATATTCAGCATCTGCATATCCAACTAATTTGGATTCTGAGGTCCTTAGATACAATAATCCCATATCTGTTGTTCCTCGAAGATAACGAAGTATGTGTTTAATACCATTCCAATGCCTTCGTGTTGGCGCAGAACTATATCTCGCTAACAAATTAACAGAGAATGATATGTCAGGCCTGGTGTTATTAGCTAGGTACATTAATGCACCAATCGCACTTAAATATGGTTCTTCTGGACCAAGAATTTCTTCATTATCTTCTTTTGGACGAAAACAATCCTTCTTTATATCAAGAGATCGAACTACCATTGGTGAACTTAATGGATGCGCTTTATCCATGTTAAATCGCTTTAGGACATTTACTACATAAGTAGATTGATGAAGAAATATCCCGTTTCTCAAATGTTCGATTTGCAATCCGATACAAAACTTTGTTTTCCCAAGATCTTTCATTTCAAATTCACTTTTCAAATATGCAGCAGTACTTTCGATCTCTTCAGGAGTTCCGATGATATTTAGATCATCAACATACACTGCAATAATTACAAATCCTGATTTTGATCTCTTAATAAAAACACATGGACAAATAGGATTGTTATGATATCTTTTTTCTGTAAGGTATTCATTTAGACGGTTATACCACATCCTTCTAGATTGTTTCAACGCATACAAAGATCTCTTTAATTTTATGGAATACATTCCATGAGACTTTGTATTATATGCTTCAGGCACTTTTAATCCTTCAGGGACTTTCATGTAAATATCACTATCAAGTGATCCATATAAATAAGCTGTTACAACATCCATGAGATGCATATTCAGCCCTTCAGAGACTGCTAAGCTAATTAAAAATCTAAATGTAATTGCATCTAATACAGGGGAATAAGTTTCTTCATAATCAATTCCCGATTTTTGTGTAAATCCTTGTGCAACAAGTCTTGCTTTGTATCTTACAATTTCATTTTTCTCATTACGTTTTCTCACAAATACCCACTTGTATCCTACGGGTTGTACACCATCAGGTTTTCGGACTACAGGTCCAAAAACTTCACGTTTCTCAAGAGAATGTAATTCTGCTTGAATTGCATCTCTCCATTTTGGCCAATCTTTCCTATGTCGACATTCTTCAATTGTTTTTGGTTCTTGATCCTCATTTTCATTAATTATATCAATCGCGATTTCATATGCAAACTTCTTGTCAATAATAGTTTTATTTCGGTTCCATCTCTTTCCAGTATAGACATAATTTATTGAGATCTCATTATTATCAATATTTTCAATATTGTCAGGTACATGAACCTCTACAGGGGTTATTTGCTCATTCATGTCTTCTACTATTTTATCGTCAATATTCTTTTCAGAAGAATTTATTTCTTCAGAAGTATTGATAACTTCAGTTATGCCAACTTTCTTATCGTGCTCTCTTTTCTTCCTTGGATTTTTATCTTTGGAACCGATTGGTCGACCACGCTTCTGGCGTATATCACATTTAGAATTATCCAAGGGAATTTCAATACGAGCCGCAACATTTTCTGCTGGAATATACGATTTAGTTACTCTTTTTGTATCAATAAATGCATCTGGTAGTTGATTTGCAATTTGTTGCAAATGAATAATTTTCTGGACTTCTAGCTCAGATTGATTTGTGCGAGGATCAAAATGATACATTGATGATGCATTCCATACAATTTCTTGTTTTTCCAGCGTTCGTTTCTCTCCCCCTAATGCTGGGAACATAGCTTCATCAAACTTACAGTCAGCAAATCTTGCTGTAAATAGATCTCCAGTTAAGGGTTCAAGATATTTAATAATTGATGGAGATTCGAAACCAACATAGATTCCCAACCTTCTTTGAGGTCCCATCTTTGTGCGTTGCGGTGGAGCTACCGGAACATATACAGCACATCCAAAGGTTCTTAAATGGGATATATTTGGCTGCAGGCCAGTTACAAGTTGTATGGGGGAGTACTTATGATAAGCAGTTGGTCTTAATCTAATTAGTGCTGCAGCGTGTAATATTGCATGGCCCCATATAGATGACGATAATTTTGATTTCATAATTAAGGGCCTTGCGATTAACTGTAATCGCTTAATAAGAGATTCTGCTAGACCATTTTGCGTGTGTACATGAGCCACTGGATGCTCAACTTTAATCCCAATTGACATACAATAGTCATTAAATGCTTGAGATGTGAATTCACCGGCATTATCAAGACGAATTGTCTTAATTGTATAATCCGGAAATTGTGCTCTTAATCTAATTATTTGAGCAAGTAATCTCGCAAATGCAACATTCCGAGAAGATAATAGGCATACATGTGACCATCTAGTAGATGCATCTATTAATACCATAAAATATCTAAACGGTCCACATGATGGGGGTAATAGGCCCACATATATCACCTTGAATTCGCTCAAGGAAATTGGGTGATTCAATCCCAACCCTAGTTTGTGAAGGTCTAACGATTAGTTTTCCTTTATAACATGCAGCACATGATATTTCATTTTGATAAAAGAATCTTCTGGTTTTTTAATTGATGCCCATTTGAATTTTCTACAATTCTTCGCATCATTATTGCTCCAGGATGACCTAGACGTTCATGCCAAACCATAAAATTACTTTGAGAGTTATTAAACTCATTTTTCATTATAGCATGATGTGCTTCAATTGTACTAATACGTGTATAATATAAGCCTATTGACAAAGCATGCAATCTTTCTAATATACGTTTGTTACCGCAAACAATATTTGTTATGTGAAGGTACTCAATATTATCTTCATTCATTGTTTCAACATGATATCCATTTCGGCGGATATCTTTAAAACTTAGCAAATTTCTTTTTGATTTAGTAGATAATAAAGCATCATCTATTACAAATTTTGTTCCTCTAGGCAATAAAATAATGGCTCTTCCAGAGCCTTCAATCAAGTTTGAGGTGCCTGATATTGTATTGACATTTGCTTTCATCTTTGTCAAATTAACGAAATATTTTATGTTCTTAAGTATAGTGTGTGTAGTTGCATTATCCGCTAGGCATATATCACTGTCATCCATTATTGTAATATTCAAAAGAAACAAGACCTCCAAGTCTCTTCATTTATTAAATAAAACAAAAATAAATACAAGATAAGATAATGATAACATGAAAATAAACATGCTAAAGAAAATACTCTTAATAAAGTTAACGTACTAGAAAATAAAACATTATTGATGCATAAAGAAAAATTATTTTAGTCTTGAACATCTTTACTAGCAAGGGAATATTCATTATCTCCATTTGGGGGTTAAGATAGTCCTCTACATCCAAGCGTGTATTAACCAAGGGGACATTCAACGGGTCTTCATTATCTTGATAGACCAAATTAACCTCCTTAGTATTTTCTTTCTCCTTCAGGGAGGCTTGATAAAGTTCAACGAGATGCCTTGGCGTACGACATGTACGCGACCAATGCCCTTTCACACCGCATCTAAAACATGGATCCCCAGTTCCCTTGAGAGTGACACTTTGCGGCTTATTTCTCTTTTCTAGTGCGGGTTTCTTAACTTGGCTATTACGGTTCCAAGAATGATTTTGACCACGGCCTCTTCCACGCTCGCGTCCACGACCGGGGCCACGACCGCGATTACGACCGTTAAATGCAGCAGCATTCGCTTCTGGGAATGGCCTAGAACCTGTCGGGCGAGACTCATGATTTTTGAGTAATAATTTGTTATTCTGTTCCGCCACGAGTAGGCACGAAATTAACTCAGAATCGATGCCTTGTTTCCCGTTTTGATGGTGTCTCTCAGACCCATGGCATCAAGGTGGATCTCAGCGTCGAGGATCCATGACAGGTAATTGTTGCCCGATATGTCAAGGGCAACAAACTCAAGCTTCGTTAAATTTGCCATGTCGAAGCTATATTAATGGGATAAATTAAATTAGACCCTCGCAATTTAATATTGAAACTTCAGGTTTCAAAAATTAATTTCAAACTTTATGTGCATCAATAAACTGAATTGCAACTACAGGTGCATAAATAAATAAAATAAATGTACGAAAAATAAATGTGCGAAAAATAAATGTGCGAAAAAATAAATGTGCGAAAAATAAATTTGCGGAAAAAATAAATGTGGAGAAAAAATAAATGTGCGAAAAAATAAATGTGCGAAAAATAAACGTACATAAAATAAATAAAAATAAATATACGTGCAGCTTCTGGTGCATGATTTAAACAAGCAACTTCTGGTGCTTTAATATAATAAACATACAACTTCTGGTTGCAAAAATAAAAATAATTAAACAAGCAACTTCTGGTGCATAAGTAAAAATAAACATGCAACTTCTAGTTGCGTAAATAAAATTAAACAAGCATCTTCTGGTGCGTAGTTAAAAATAAACATGCAACTTCTGGTTGTATAAATAAAAACTAAACAAGCAACTTCTGGTGCATAAAAAGAAATGATAAGCAACTTCTGGTGCATAAAAATAAACATCTATTAATAATAACATGTTGTCTAATGTTCAAATAAATAAATAAAAGAAAATTCGAATAAAGGAAGAAAAAGAATCCGAATAAAATTATTGGAATATAAGAAATAATTATGGTTCATACCTCGCTTACTTTGGGTCAGAGTCGTGCTGATAACGTGTTATAAAATAAAAGAGCAAATAACTATAAAACAGAGAATTGGAAAAAGAGAATTATGTATTGAATTGTGAATTAAAGAATACAATAGTCACTGCCCCCTTTATATAGTAGAGGGTGAGTGCTGGCCAAGAAATCTCTTGCCTGATTCAGGATTACAATAAAGGAATAATTTGATATGTAAATTAATATAAAATATACTAATTAATACCCTATAATAACTCTTTTCATCTTTACAAGAATCTCCCAATTTATTGTTGCTTAAAGGCTAAGTAACAGACATCCATATCAATTATATTCATAACAAATTCGAATTACTAATTCTTACAAATTAACTCTTGAACAGGCCAATCACTTCTTCAACAGAGGCCATGGAGTGTGTGGGCTTAAACAATGAAAAGAATGAAAGTAGCCCATAGGCCTTACAGTCCTAGAAATCAAATCCTGCTTCTTATAAAAACCGAGAATTGAAATCCCTGTTTTGACATTATTTTTGAAATGAAAACTGAAAAGAGTGATTTGGACAGGCCACGCACAGCACAACAGTGACTGAGAGAGAGAGAGGGAGGGAGAGAGAGAGAGAGGCTGCGAGTATCAGAGACGGAGGGAAGAAGAACGAGGAGGAAGGAGAGCGACGTGGCGAGCTACAGGTAGCTGGGTTACACTTCTGGATCTGCAGCGCGCCGCCGATCAAGTCTTTGATTCCATCTCTCGAAAGGCGTATCTCCATTATTGTTCTTCCTTCTAATTTGTACACAGGTCCTCTCCATTTTAGAATTCAATTTATCACCTTAAACTCGTAGTTTTATTTTTCTGGTTTATTGCAGTTTGTTGGTAATTAATTTCTTCATTTGATTTGTTTAAACTGCAGAAGAGCGGGATAAATTGTCTACGATTTCTAGGAGAATCCAAGTGCCCAAAGTAAGTTCATTATTCCTCATGATTTTATATTCGGTGCACGGTTGCAATTTTCATATATATATTCTTCTTGGGAAATTTGTAGGATAAAATCGATAGAGTATCAAATTCAGAAAAGGAAATAACGATTGTATCGCCAGCACAGCATCCATCAGCAAATGCTACAACAGATGACTTTAAGATCTTATTTCAATACAAATATACAGACGAGTCAAATTAAAAAACTGTTAATAAATGGAGGTTTGAACAGGGTATGCAAAGTAATTATTCTCATTTTTAATACTTAACACTTTAAATTATCTTATAATGCACATAATTACATTATCACGGAATATGGAACAGATGGAACACTTGAACTTTTTCAGTTTTTCTCAGAAGAGAATATTAAATATCCATTGAAAGAAAGTGATTATCCTAAGATAAAGGATGATTTATCTCTAGAAAAAAATATTTCACAATGCAAGGTAATAAATAAAAATTAACTCTCCAAAACATTTAATACATTTATTCATTGATTCCCAATTTAATTATTTAATTTTCCTCAAGTTATTTAATTTAATTCATCTTTACAGCATTTTGAGTGAGAAGAATGTTTCAACTTCTAAGTGTGAGTTAAAAGAAGTAGAATTGCCACCACCTCCACCTAGTCTTTGTCCTACAGATTTCACAGTATGATTATTTAATTTAAATTATAAGTTTGTATTATTTTTATGTTTAAATTGAGTCGTCTATTTGATGTTTAAAATTGCAATATTTTTATGTGCTTGGAGTTTCTTAGCAGATCTTAGATTGAAGTCAAGTTCAAGTCAATAACTAAATCTCTTATTTCATTTGTAGCATTCTTATTTTTTTTTATTTAGGTTAACCAAATGAAATGCAGAGTTTTATAAGTGTGTTAGCATGGTGTAAAAAATTTGTCTATTTTCTTTTTGTACTTTATAAACCAAATTCAATGTTAAAACAATTATTGATTTACCCAAATTATATTATCTATAAGTTAAATAAATAAACATTCATATAAAAAAGAAGATAAGAATCGATGAACATTTCCATTTTATACATAAACCCCTGAAATTTTCAATTTTCATGTAACAAATGGTCTCTATCCAATCGAGTCTGAACTAATCCTAACTAATATCATAATAATCAACTCAAATATATCAAGGAGGTGGGCCATAGCACGACCCACCTGTGTTGCCATTGCCTGTACAACCATTATTTCTAGAAGGCGGTGTATTTCTCTTAGTCTCTCTCTCCTGAAACCCTAAATTTTGACCTAATCTTGCTGCATTTAAAGATGGTAAATTACCCATCAATAATATGAGTAGCAGTAGTCTTTGCCAGCGCCACCATTCTCTTGATGGTAACCATTTTATAAACCCAAGTGGAATTCAAATTGTTGATGGTAACCATTTTATAAACCCAAGTGGAATTCAAATTGGAAATTTGAAGAGGATTAAAATTGGAATGCTTAAGCCTGTTTGTGAATATGTTTACTATGATTAATTATTTATAGAGAGTAATTTGAAGAAATTACATTGGAGATTTTCAAATTCGGGAAATTACAAGTAAATACATCTTCATTTACCAGTTAAAAATGTTCCGAAGTTTCACAGAAACAGGATGTAAATTTTACTTTCTAAAAAAAAGATGGTCGGGGTCATATATTATATATAATCATTATTAAGTCTAAATAAACAGGGGTTTTAAAAATCACATAATCGCATATATATATATATATATATATATATATATATATATATATATATATATATATATATATATATATATATATATGATGGCAATGATATAATATTCTGATTCTTGTGAAAATTAATCTACAACATATTCAAAACATATATATTTCATCCGTACGGTTGAAATTTGAATTTTTGATGATTTAATACGTATTTGGACCGTATATTTTTCACCCCAAAAACATATGTATGTTTTTTAGCATCTCCCTATATAGACTATAGAGTAATTTGAGGAAATTACATTGGAGATTTTCAAATTCGGGAAATTACAAGTAAATACATCTTCATTTACCAGTTAAAAGTGTTCCGAAGTTTCACAGAAGCAGGATGTAAATTTTACTTTCTGAAAAAAAGATGGTCGGGGTCATATATTATATATAATCATTATTAAGTCTAAATAAACAGGGGTTTTAAAATTTGTTTTATTTCTTTTCCTGTTGACTATTATATTCATTTATATTGGGTTAAATATATATGGGTAAGATTAGGCCAGTCAGATCGGTGAAATAATTCCATGTTATAATGATGCATTTGCTTTTCTGCGTAGGTAACAAGGATAAGCATTTTTATTTTTTATGATACGTTTAACTTCGTGTTAGTGTTAGTGTAATCATCCCCAATATTTTGATCTCCAAAACAATTGAAGTAGCGGCTGAATTAGGCCGACTAGAGAGGCATTGAAAAATGAAAAGGATATATTGTTTAATATTTATTGATTTCGTCTGTAAATCAATGTTTAGGAGTTTATTATAATTATATTTAAGTCTGATTATATTGTATCACAGATTTCTCTGAACATTTTTTACAATGTGAATAATTTATAGGCAGGTCGTAGTTCTTAATTATATATTGATCTATCTTTACATAATTGTTCAATTCTATGTATATTTATTTATTTCATTTCCACTAAAATGAGTTCTCCATCTATTGCTTATTGGATTAGTTTGTAGAGATCAAATACATTAATTTTTAAACTTTATCATAGTATAATACACTTATAATTACAGTAATCTTTAATATTCTGCCAAAAAAAATATATAAAAGGTTCCCTATAGTGATCCGTCCTGACTAACAATAACATATATTTGTACAGTATTTTTAAAAGAGTTTGGAGATGAATTAATGGAGATTATTTGTATCTCTGATTTAAACAAACTGAAAAATGGTTGCAATAAGGACCATGTGGAGCCCCAACAAGCTCAAGTTAGTTAATTAATATACTGCATTAAACAAAATGCATGGATTTGTACGCTTTTAAACCAACAAATCCTTGATTAAAATACCAGAATTTAATCTTCTCGTATTAATAAAATATGTAAGAGGCCATGTGTTTTTTATCAATATATTTTTCCTTTTTTTTTTGTTTTTGTTTAAGAAGAGCCAATCCGCTTTTGCAAGTACTTGCTAAGTTGCTATCTATACATGCACCTCACTGCCCTCAAATTACGCCAAAAGTATTTTATAAAAAATATGTTATTATAAATATACATTACACAACAATATATAGATAAAAACATTATATAAATGTTATAAAATAATATATAAGTAAATATTTTTAGGTGTAATTTTTTCGGTATGAATAAACAAAACTAATTATTTTGGCTGGTCCAAATTCAAGTGGCTCGTTCTGCTAGCAAACACGGCGTGATTTATGATTGCTCTTTCTTTTTATCCCGTAAATATGTGTGCCCAAAGGGAAAATTTAGGCATTATTGGATTTAGTTGCAAGTTCTTGTTTCCTATTTAAAAAAAAATTAATAAGTGTTCCTTGACTAAAAAATAGTTTTTTCAAAATTAAGACAAACAAAAAAGAAAACTTTTTTCTTTTCCAAAAATACAAAAAATAGGAAAACAAAATAACGTCAAACAAGACCTTAAATATAAATATAGATGTAGAGAAAATTAAGCTAGCTTTAGTGAATGAGTTTACTAGTTTAAAAAAATATGGACGTAATTATGATTTTAAATTCGTTGAAAAAATATAGTTTTTATTGTGCTTTTAAATTTATTGTACTATTATCTCTCAATTGAAATAAAGTTGTCTAGTTACAGTAAGATTTTATTATCTTTTATATTTTTACATCAATTCTTAAAACTCGTTAATATTTATATATTCACTTTATTGATTTTATTATTGTAAAAAGAACTCTACTATATTCAACATAATTATGTTATTTGGCATGTAACTATAAACTCATTTTTATTGATAAACCATGTATGTAATATGACGAGTTTCTTTTGCTTGCAATTTCACACTTTTTATACAAAATTTATGTTTTTTATTTTATTTTTGTGTCAAGAAAATTCATTAATTAAATGTATATAATATGACTTTATTATAACTTAACGATTAATCAGAACTCTCTAGAAGTACTTGTAGCAAAATGTCTATAATTAACAGTTAGCCAGTCATATATGCACGTTCAATTTTCACAAGGAAACTGGCATTTGCTTATTTTGTCGCCGCGTGTCCTGATTCCGCTGAAAAGAAATCCCAATTTTCTGTTTCTCTACAGGCCATGTAGTCTCTACAGTGAGCCTTTATCAAGTTCCATTAATTTAGACGGTACACTATCTCGTGTCACTTTGTGCTGTACAATTCATAACTTCATGCAGGTCATAAAATAAGGAGTATTATTCAAAGGGCGACCGTTTAAAATTATATATTATTTTCTCGCGTTTCTATATACACTATATATTATTTTTATTTTTTACAATATATATTGTTTATTAAATGAATTTTTATATATTGTTTGTTTTTAGTGCATATGTTTTTATACACTGTTTTTATTTTTTTAAATATATACTGTTTTATCGAATGAATTTTTTATATACTGTTTTTTTTTTCAGTTTATATATTTTTTTTCAATTTTTATATAGCGTCACTACATATCGCTACGGTACCCGCCACGCAGTATCAACTCTCTTATTTAAATTATTTGTTCACGGGGAAATATGTGGTGTGGACATATGGTGGACTCGGTCTCCTTCTCTCATTTATCTCATATACTAATGACTTCAAAGGTTTATTTAATCAACCTTCCCATGTGAAATTTTCTGTCCGCCAACAACAGGCATTCCTCCAAATAAATGTTATATTTTTGTTGTCAAAAGAATAAACAAAGCAAAAATTGTATTATTCTAGTTCTTAGAAGTTATATCTCACCTAACTCTCAAGTCAATTCTTCAAGACCCGTAAGCATGTGGGCTTAAATGCTGAAAGAAATGGAAACGGCCCATAGGCCTTACAATATGGGAAATCAAATCATGATTCGTATACAATCCGGGAATTGAAATCCTAATTTACATTCCTTGTGAAAACTGAAGAGTCTGATTTGGATTTTGGACAAGTCCACGCACACAACACAAGCACAGAGAGCCTGAGAGAGAGAGAGAGAGAGAGATGCTACGAGTGTCAGAGACGGAGGGAAGAAGAACGAGGAGGAAGGAGAGCCACTCGGCGAGCTACAGGCAACTGGGACGTACACTTTTGGATCTGCAGCGCGCCGCCGATCAATTGTTTGATTCCATCTCTCGAAAGGCATATCTCCATTGTTGCTCTTCTTTTTTATACAATGATCCTCTAGATTTCAGAATTGAATTTGAGCCTTTTCTTATAGTTTTTTTTTTTTGTAATCAAGTTATCATTTGATTTCTTCAGACTGCAGAGGAACGCGATAAACTGTCTACTATTTCTAGGAGAATCCAAGTGGCCAAAGTAAGGTCATTATTCCCCATTGATCAATTAAAAGAAAATTAAATTAATTTATACAAATTGATGTCTCAAATCTAGCTCGGGATTTTATAATTTTTCGGTGCACGGTTGCAATTTTCATATATATATATATATATATATATATATATTCTTCTTGGGAAATTTGTAGGATAAAATCGATAGAGTATCGAATTCAGAAAAGGAAAGAACAATTGTATCGCCAGCTCAGCATCCATCAGCAAATGCTACAACAGATGACTTTAAGCCCTTATTTCAATACAAAAATAAAGAAGAGGATCAAATTGCAAAGCTGTTGATAAATGGCGGTTTAAACAGGGTATGCAAATTAATTATGCTGATTTTTTTACGTTAAATTATCTTATGTGTGCATACTTCAATTATTACAGGAATATGGAACAGATGGAACGCTTGAACTTCTTCAGTTTTTCTCTGAAGAAAATATTAAATATCCATTAAAAGAAAGTGATTTTCCTAAGATAAAGGATGATTTATCGCTAGAAAAAATATTTTACAATGCCAGGTATTTATTAACTCCCCAAAACATTTAATCATCAATTCCCCAATTTAATTATTTAATTTTGTACAAGTTATTTAATGTAATTCATCTTTACAGTCTTTTGAGTGAGAATAATATTTCAAGTTCTAAATGTGAGTTAAAAGAAGAAGAATTGCCGTCGCCTCCACCAAGTCTCTGTCCTACAAATTTCACAGTATGATTATTTATTGATTTATTTATTTTATTTATTTGAACTTTTGGTTTGTATTGTTGTTATGTTTAAATTGAGTCTTCTATTTGATGTTTAAAATTGCAATATTTTTGTGTGATTGCAGTTTCTTAGCAAATCAGATCTTAGATTGAAGTCAAGTTCAAGTCAATAACTAAATCAATCATTTTTTTTCTTCTTTTTCTTTGGTGTGCAAAACCAGAAACTGAACGATAAAAGCTTGAGAGAAAATGTAGCAATTTTATATTTTTATGCAGGCTAACCAGATGAAATTTGTCAATTTTCGATTTTGTATTATAAACCAAATTTTATGCTCTAACATTGTTGATTTACCCAAATTATTATGTTGGTTTTGTTCCACTTCTATGTGGTACTAATACAATCATTTTACCTATTAAGCATGACAAGAATAATCGAAGAATATTTCCATTTAATACATAAATCCTTGAATTTTTCAAGTAACTAGATGGTGTCTAATCTATTCTGAACTATTAACCACTTCCTAAAAAATATCAAATAACTATTTACATTTTATACAAAAAGCACTCAAAATATAACTCAAATATATCAAGGCATTGCATCGCAGCACGACCCACCTTTGTTTCCATAGCTGCAACAATTAGGTCCAGAAACTGGTATATTTCCCTTTAGCTTCTTCCTTGAAACCCTAAATTTTGATCAAATCTCATAAGCTCTCACTCTCTTGAACCCCTATTTTTTTTTACCTAATCTAGCTGCATTTAAAAAGGTGAATAACTCATCAATAATATGAGTAGCAGTAGAGTCTTTGCCAGTGCCACCATTCTCTTGATTGTAACCATTTTATAAACCCAAGTGGAATTCAAATTGGAAATTTGAAGAGGATTTAAATTGGAAACTTAAGCTTATTTGTGAACCTTTTTACTATGATTGATTGATTGGGATGCCTTTGGTTTATATAGAGTAATTTGAGGAAATTACATTGGAGATTTTCGAATTAGGGAAATTAAAGGTTGATTTCAATGACATATCCTAAGATTCCTTTTAATTTTGTATTTTAGTTAGCAAACTTTGTGAATTAAAAAAAAAAATGTTTTTGAAACATTGTGAGCTAGCTTTTCTAGTTAGGATCTTGATGGAAAGTTCCCAGTTAATCCTATGTGGTGAGAAGAGTGACTTTTTATTAAAAAAATTCATTTATAAGTAAATACATCTTCATTTACCAGTTAAAAGTGTTCCGAAGTTTCACAGAAACAGGATGTAAATTTTACCTTCTGAAAAAAAGATGGTCGGGGTCATATTAAGTCTAAATATACAGGGTTTTAAAATTTGTTTTATTTCTCTTTCTGTTGACTATTATATTCATTTATATTGGGTTAAATATATATGGGTAAGATTAGGCCAATCAGATCGTTGAAATAATTTCATGTTATAATGATGCATTTGCTTTTCTGCGTAGGTAACAAGGGTAAGCATTTTTATTTTTTATGATACGTCTAACTTCGTGTTAGTGTTAGTCATGTCGGCTAATAGCTCCATCTTAACAAATTTTGTATATTTAAGATAATTAATTGGACAACGTGTATAATTTCATAATAATAATTGTAATCATCCCCAATATTTTGATCTCCAAAACAATTGAAGTAGCGGCTGAATTAGGCCGACTAGAGAGGCATTGAAAAATGAAAAGGATATATTGTTTAATATTTATTGATTTCGTCTGTAAATCAATGTTTAGGAGTTTATTATAATTATATTTAAGTCTGATTATATTGCATCACAGATTTCTCTGAACGTTTTTTACAATGTGAATAATTTATAGGAGGATCGTAGTTCTTAATTATATATTGATCTATCTTTACATAATTGTTCAATTCTATGTATATTTATTTATTTCATTTCCACTAAAATGAGTTCTCCATCTATTGCTTATTGGATTAGTTTGTAGAGATCAAATACATTAATTTTTAAACTTTATCATAATATAATACACTTATAGTTACAGTAATATTAATATTCTGCCAAAAAAAATATATAAAAGATTCCCTATAGTGATCCGTCCTGACTAACAACATATATTTTGTACAGTATTATTAAAAGAGTTTGGAGATGAATTAATGGAGATTATTTGTATCTCTGATGTAAACAAACTGAAAAACTGTGGCAATAAGGACCACGTGGAGCCCCAACAAGCACAAGTTAGTTAATTAATATACTGCATTAAACAAAATGCATGGATTTTTACGCTTTTAAGCCAACAAATCCTTGATTAAATACCAGAATTTAATCTTCTCGTATTAATAAAATATGTTATTACAAGAGTCCGATCAATAAGAAGAGGCCATGTGTTTTTTATCAATATATTTTTCCTTTTATTTTGTTTAAGAAGTGCCAATCCGCTTTTGCAAGTACTTGCTTAAGTTGCTATCTATACATGCACCTCACATTGTTAAAGTGCCCCCAAATTACGCCAAAAGTATTTTGTAAAAAAATATATTATTATAAATATACATTACACAACAATATATAGTAAAAACATTATATAAGTATTATAAAATAATATATAAGTAAGTATTTTTAGTATCAAATTGCAAAGCTGTTGATAAATGGCGGTTTAAACAGGGTATGCAAATTAATTACACGGATTTTTTTTACGTTAAATTATCTTATGATGTGCATACTTCAATTATTACAGGAATATGGAACAGATGAAACGCTTGAATTTTTTCAGTTTTTAATTCTCTGAAGAAAATATTAAATATACATTAAAAGAAAGTGATTTTCCTAAGATAAAGGATGATTTAGCGCTAGAAAAGATATTTTAATGCCAGGTATTTATTAACTCCCCAAAACATTTAATCATCAATTTCCCAATTTAATTATTTAATTTTGTACAAGTTATTTAATGTAATTGATCTTTACAGTCTTTTGAGTGAGAATAATATTTCAAGTTCTAAATGTGAGTTAAAAGAAGAAGAAATTGCCTCCGCCTCCACCAAGTCTCTGTCATACAAATTGCACAGTATTTATTTATTTTCTTTATTTATTTATTTGAACTTTTGGTTTGTATTGTTTTTATGTTTAAATTGAGTCTTCTATTTGATGTTTAAAATTGCAATATTTTTGTGTGCTTGCAGTTTCTTAGCAAATCAGATCTTAGATTGAAGTCAAGTTCAAGTCAATAACTACATCTATCGTTTTTTTTCTTCTTTTTCTTTCTTTTTTGTGCAAAACCAGAAACTGAACGATAAAAGCTTGAGAGAAAATGTAGCAATTTTATATTTTTATGTAGGCTAACCAGATGAAATTTGTCAATTTTTTATTTTGTATTATAAACCAAATTTTATGCTCTAACATTATTGATTTATTTATTTTATTTATTTGAACTTTTGGTTTGTATTGTTGTTATGTTTAAATTGAGTCTTCTATTTGATGTTTAAAATTGCAATATTTTTGTGTGATTGCAGTTTCTTAGCAAATCAGATCTTAGATTGAAGTCAAGTTCAAGTCAATAACTAAATCAATCATTGTTTTTTCTTCTTTTCCTTTGGTGTGCAAAACCAGAAACTGAACGATAAAAGCTTGAGAGAAAATGTAGCAATTTTATATTTTTATGCAGGCTAACCAGATGAAATTTGTCAATTTTCGATTTTGTATTATAAACCAAATTTTATGCTCTAACATTGTTGATTTACCCAAATTATTATGTTGGTTTTGTTCCACTTCTATGTGGTACTAATACAATCATTTTACCTATTAAGCATGACAAGAATAATCGAAGAATATTTCCATTTAATACATAAATCCTTGAATTTTTCAAGTAACTAGATGGTGTCTAATCTATTCTGAACTATTAACCACTTCCTAAAAAATATCAAATAACTATTTACATTTTATACAAAAAGCACTCAAAATATAACTCAAATATATCAAGGCATTGCATCGCAGCACGACCCACCTTTGTTTCCATAGCTGCAACAATTAGGTCCAGAAGGTGGTATATTTCTCTTTAGCTTTCTCCCTTGAAACCCTAAATTTTGATCAAATCTCATGAGCTCTCTCTCTTGAACCCCTAAATTTTTACCTAATCTAGCTGCATTTAAAAAGGGTGAATAACTTAACAATAATATGAGTAGCAGTAGAGTCTTTGCCAGTGTCACCGCTCTCTTGATTGTAACCATTATGAATTCAAATTGGAAATTGGAGGAGGACTGTAGTTGGTATGAAGCTTGTGAATCCTTTTAGTATGATTGATTGATTGGGATGCTTATTCATTTATATAGAAGTAATTTGAGGAAATTACATTGGAGATTTCAAATTCGAGAAATTAAAGGATGGTTTCATTGAAGTAACCCCAAAATTCCTTTTAATTTTGTATTTTAGTTACTAAAATTTGTGAAGCAACTTTGCTCAAAAAGTTTATGAAGCATTGTGATTGTGCTTTTGTAGTTAGGATCATGACGGAAAGTTCTCAGTTTATTGATAAGTGATTTTTGGTGAATAATTTTACTTACAGCTAAAGACATTTTCATTTACCAGTTAAAAGTGTTCGTGAGTTTCACAGAAGCAGGATGTAAAGTTTACTTTCTGAAAAAAAGATTCTATTAAGGTAGCTGTCATATATTATATATTGATTTATTCAGTCCAATTTAACAGGTGCATTAAAACTTATTTTATATAACTTTTTGTTGACTATTATATTCATTATATTGGGTTAAATATATGGTAAGATTAGGCCAATCAGATCGTTGAAATAATTCCATGTTGTAATGATGCATTTGCTTGTCTGCGTAGGTAACAAGGATAAGCATTTTTATTTTTTATGATACGTTTAACTTCGTGTTAGACTGTTAGTCATGTCGGCTCATAGCTCCATCTTAACAAATTTTGTAGATTTAAGATTGGACAATGTGTATAATTTTATAATAATAATTGTAATCATCCCCGATAATTTGATCTCCAAATTGAAGCAGCGGTGTGGACGAGAAGAGAGGCCTTCAAAAATGATGGGGGATATATATTCTTAACTATTTATCGAATATTTCCATCTGTAAATCAGGGTTTTGGAGTTTATTAGTTATATAATATGCGTAGATTATAATATTATATTTATATTTAATTATATTGTATCATAGATTTTTCTGAATATATGTACAATGTGAGTAAAAGGCAGGTTATAATTATAGTTCTTAATTTATATATTGATTCATCTTTAATGAATTGTCAATTTATGTATATTATTTATTTTAATTGCACTGAAAAGAGTTATCGATCTTGACTACATAAATGAAGAGTTCCAAATTTTTTGTTTAATTGGATTAGTTTATAAGAATCAAATATATTAATTTTGGAAGTGGCCGAGTGGCCTTACTATCATGATTCACTGAGATTCACCACTTTGTCGCACGAATTCGCGTCTCAAAAAAAACTTTATCCTAATATAATATACTTATAGTTCCATTAATATTTAATATTCTGTCAAAAAATACATGAAGGGTCCCTATAGTGATCTGTCCTGACTAATAGTAACATATGGTTGTACAGTATGTTTAAAGGAGTTTGGAGATGAATTAATGGGGATTATTTCCATCTCCTCTGTAAACAAA